>OX371263.1:76263726-77598913 GCA_947311025.1 Lypha dubia
CTGCAATGCATTTAGTTAAAAAATATCATAATTTCGTATAGAGTGTAAAAAATCCGGTACAGTCGATTTCTCATTGTATTCTATACATATCTATGGGATAACATACATATATTCTTTTATGCCAGTTTAATCAATTTTATTTCGTTAACTGAAACGCAAAACGACATAACAAAAAAAAAAAAAAAAAAAAAAAACAAACGGAAATCGAATTTTTCATGAATTGCAATGTATTTCATAATCAATATGTAATATCACAAAGGAAGTAGATCTGAACAGTAAAATTATTTGTTAATACATATAACTAATTTTTAACTCTCCTGTAAGAATTTAAAGTGTCTAACTATTATGGTTCGCAAGAGACATACGAGTACATGCATTTATCGCAAATTTATCATGTTTTTTGTTGTTCCCGCAAGATAATTAAAATGTTAGTTATGGCGTTTTGCATTTCGTGTACGTATAAGTTTTTTATGAGTTTCTTGTTCTATTTTTCAGTTCATATTTTTTTGTTTATTTAAATAAATTCTGCAAACGTTAGTTATTTATTTTATTGGAAGTGTTTTGTTGTTTTAGATTGTGTTTTTTGCCCTTTTCGATGTAGTTTCAATTCGTTGTACTGCTTAGAGATTAATTAATTGGTTTTCTATTAAATTATACAAAAAAATTTAATTCTTTCTTTTTTTTATTGGAGCTGTTCATTAGGAACTATTAGAAAAGCATAAAAATATTGAACTCAACAAAAAAGATTCTAAAAAAAAATTTATGGTAACACAAGCGTTAAACAAATTTCGCACAACTTTAGAGAGTTAAATCCTTAGTAAATATAAATACATATGGGCATTTCCACCGAAATTGTCCCGTTCGCCACCTAGAAATAAAGCTTATTTCTCCACAACTGAATTTATATTTAACTAGATGACCCGACAAACGTTGTTTTGCCATAATATAAATTTCGGCAAAACCGGTGCGGTAGTTCTTAAGTTATTTCGGTCGAACATTAGAAAACTTGCGCTATCTGTCGGCCAATCCCCAATCTACACAGAAACACTCCTGACGAACAGTAGATACATATAAATTTTAGTAGAAATCGGTGATGTAGGTCTTAAGTTATCGCGCACAAACACAAAAAAAGGAAATTTTGCGCAATCTGTTGGACGAAAACTAAACTACATAGAAGCACTGCTGGCGACCCATAGAGTATAAATATAAATTTTGGTCAAAATCGGTGCAGTAGTTCTTGAGTTACGGTGCAAAAACACAAAAAAAATAAATATTGCGCCATCTGTCGGACGAACTTCAAACTACACAGAAACACTTCTTACGGCCCATAGAGCATGCATATAAAATTTGGTCAAAATCGGTACAGTAGTTTTTGAGTTTATCGATCACAAACATACACCATATTTAGCTCTACATTAGGTAATAAGAGTGAAAAAATTCGAACAGCTTGGCTTAATTTAATGGTGTCGAACGGGACACAAAAGTAGACTTTTCTGTGGAAATGCCCATATGCATATATAAATAAGTATGGCTGACTTCCAAAACGTTCGTATACAAAGTTTGTATACAGTATTGCTACTGTAGTTAAATCACATACATATGCAAAGTTCCGAAACAATGCAACAACTATAAAACCGATGCCTTGTTTGCTTTCTTACTGCGTTAAAAATATTTGGCGGCGGCGTTTTGAAATGGTATACCTTGTATAATTATTGTACTGCGGCGTTATGAAATCTGATGCTTTGTTCAAACACAAAGCAAATGACGTTTTGGAAGTCAGCCTATATAAGTAGATACATTGATACAAATTTATACATATATAAATTTTTCTATGGTTAGTATTTTTTTTAATAAATTTAAAAAAAATCTAAAACTGTTTAGCAGGTTTAATAGTATTGAATTTTTTTGATTTAATGTGTTTATAGTTCAGCGTACAGTGGGACATTTTAGTTACCATCGCAAAAAAAATAATTTATTACAATGTTAATTGGAAAAAATATTTTTGGTTTATAAAAGCTTTATAATAAATTCACACTTGTGTTTTTAAACGTGTTTAAGGCAAATGTTTTAGAATCTAAACTCAACCGTTCACATTACATTTGAGATGTTTAAGATTGACGTTTCGTCAGCTGATTATTGTGTTTTTGTAATATTGAGAGTTTGAAAAACTAATATTATGTTACAACTGGAAAGAAATGTCAGTAAAAAACTATTATTTATATTATTATTTTCTTTCTCATGGAATTAGTAAAATTGATAGCCTATTTAGAGGTGAAATAAATGCTTATATGCATATATATAGATTTTTTTTTTGATGTGAGGTCATTTAATAGCATGACAAAATGACAGAGTTGATAAAACATTTTTGACGTGGCGCCATTTAATAGCAATACAAACATTACAGAGTTGTCAAAAAACGCACTCAACATACTCCAAATATATTTGTAACCCTGCCTTTTGCGTGTTTATGCGAGATGTTTGATTCTAAAACTTGTCGTTTGAGATGTTTAACAAAACAAGTCAATGTATGGTAAAACATATCAAAATCAAAGTGTTTTAAGCTCTTAAACACGAATGAGACGTTAAACACATAAGTGTGAACATAGTATTAGTTGCATTCATTGGTACAAAGTAACTTAATATAATTTTCAAAACTTTTGGGGAAGCACAAATACTACTAAAGAACTGTTTTTTTGTGTATGTTTTTAAAGAAAAATTAAAAAAATTAAACCATGTCGTCTAGAATTTTGCGGAGTTATTAATCAATCTACTAGCCCTAAAACTAGCAGTGCGCAGCATGGCACCACAGGCGTTGAGGCCATGCCAGCATCATTGGGCATTCGGTCAAATTGATCGATCCCATTGAATACACCACTCCAAAGCCTCTTCCTCTTCAGAGACTTCGGATTTTTCTTAACAAAGGATCGAAATTCGCCAGGAGTCAATCACCCCGTGGATCACACGAATAGCCCTAAGTTGGGGGACAAGTTAAAATCTCCTTTAGACATACTATTGTAGTGTTATTCAGGCAAAAAATATATCAGCCATTCATAAGGCGGCCAACTGCCTTCGATTTTCTTTATATCAAAAGTGCCGAAAAAGAAATATTACAAACATTTCACGTTTCGTGTAAACAAATCTCCATCAAACAATATTGGAATACATTATTAATTTCATTGAATTTTCGTATAACGAATAACCATTTAGACAAAAATTTCATTCATTGCCCGCTCAAAGTGCAAGATAACGATTAATGGCGATTTTCACACACACTTTAAATTAATACAAAATGAAAAACACCTTTTTTGGCGAAAGGCGCATGCGCAAGCGCAGCAAAGACAACAAAATTGCCAGCTGAAATTCACAAAAAACAAATCAACGGAACATTAATGCCTGTGGCGTTGTACAGGTCTCTTTTGGCAGTATTGAAAGTAAAAAAAAAGAAGTAATATCAGTGCAACAACAATCAAATTTCCATTTAAAGGCCTAAAACAAGGTACTTACGAATACAACTATTGGCATTTAGTCATTCACTCATTCAGGCACTCGCCTTTATGTTTCTTTTATTTAATTTTATATTTTGGTTGCTGGACATATTCCAAACGATGATCATGCCCCATGCTTACACACTTTTCATTAGCTACTTTATAAAACGTACGCATTTTAATGGTTTTTATGTGATTTGTATTTAAATCAGATGAAATAAAATATTTAAAAACTAATGAAAAAAATAACTCAAATAAATTTATGTGATTTTAATCAGTTTGACAGTGAGCAACAGGAGAAATATGACGTATGAAATGATGACGCCTCTGTTGGAAAGTTGGATGAGTTACCAGTTTAATACACATTTCGAGTTTATTTGCTTTAGTTTTCAATTTGAAATTGGTTTCATTTGAAATTATCGGTGGTGACTAGCGATAAAATGCATTTAATGCGGTTTCGTTATATTTGTTTAAGCAAAATATGATAAATATTACTAAATTATCAAGGGAAAAATTGAAAAGTTCAAAGATATTAATGAATGTTTTGCAGCAAGTAGAAATCCGATTTAAAGTTGGGACCTGTGGATGTTTTATATTTAAAAATATATTGTAAAATATTTTGCAGATATTAAAAGTCTAAACATTATACATTTTTATTTAACTTAATATTAGATTCGTTAATATTTATACAGGCTAAAGTTCGTAAATATTAATAACCAGAAATATATTAAGTAGACATTGTTAACATATTTCGAGCAACAAAGGAAAATTTTTAATATCTAAACATCCCTTTTCTAGATTTTCAACCGCACTGGCCGAATAGAACAAACGTATAATGCTTTCAGTGAGACTTAAACATCGTTAACTTTTTAAGGCTCAAGGGAAAAATTTAACATCCAACATAATTTTTGAGTTAAACATATTTTTCGGAAGAAGCCACCGTTAGTATTCATGTGTATAATGCTTTCAGTACTTCGTAGCTCCGTTGAATGTGATTGCAACTTTCTTATGGAAATGGAATGCGGGAATTACTAGTAAATTGATGTTAGTTTGTTCTCACATGACATTAAATATTCCAATGTTTACACTGCGTTATTATATTGTACATGAAAATTTAATACGAGAATTACTACACTACAAGAATGAAATTTAATATGTTGTTTATCACGTTTAACTCAGCCATCATGTTGCACATGAATACAGACGATATTAGTGTGGTAGCATCCAAAAAAAAAATCAGTTCATGTTCGTTGAAAATTAAATTTATGTTTATCGAAATTTTCTTTATCACTTTAGATTAAATACAAATCGCTTAGAAATAATCGCATTAAAATTTCATAAAAAACCGAAAATAGAAAAATATTACTTTCAAAATCGAAAGATAAATGTTTGTTAAAACGTTTGTGTAAAACTTTATCTCACGTAGAATGACCGTCATCAGTGCATAGAAGAGATCACAATGGATCTACTGGGTCTCCGAGTGGAAGTATGTCACACACTACCCCGTCTAACCTAACCTTTAATAACCTACATAATTAAGCTTTCTGAGTTTTGAAGGCAAAAGCAATTTATTTAGCACTTTTATTAATGTTGCAGTTGCCCCCTAACTTGTTCGCGATTGATATACAAAATTCATGGAACATTATTGCTTCTGATAAAAGTACACAGAAAGAAAGAAAAATTGATTTCAATTAAAAAATTTGTGATATCAATTAAAAATTTCATTAAATTTGCACCAGTAAACTAATTAATAGTATCAATTAAATTTTTATACATTTATTAACTAAAATTATTTATTACAATTAAAAATTGAATTAAATAAATTATATATTCAATCAAATTTTTTTTATATTTTTAATTAAACGGTTAATTGAAAAAAAATTAAATATTTTTTTCTGTGTATTCTAATTTTTGAAATACATATTTTCGCCCTGGTGGGCGAGCGTGCATGAGTAATATTTCTGTTTATCCTGTTTGGAAAATTACTTTCGACTCCATCCCTATTTATGTAAAAATCTTTCACATTCAATGTTTTCTTTTTAAAAAATAATTCATTCAATCAACATTAAAAATAAACTAATAAATCGTTACAAAAATAACAACCTTAAAAAATTTTCTCCAAGTTAATAAACTATAGTGTAATTTAAATAAATAGGCTTTTCCAAACAAATGATCTCATTATAAAATACAATTTGAAAAACCTCCTTAAGGCCAACAAAAATTTTCAAGTCTCGAATACAAATAAATAACTAACCCACAAAAATTACTATTTTTGCAAACTCTAAATTAGTAGGCGTTCGTTAGAAAAACGTCATCGAGAAAATAGATGTGAATTTATTTTATGCAGCAGACACACAATCAAGTCTAGAGACTGTAAAAAATAAAAACACATAAGTCACCTTGGCAATGACACATGCGTACGCAAATGAAACGAATATTAAAGAAAATAATGGTAAAAACGTTTATCGAAGGCGTGTGTGTGACGCGTTGATGTTTGAGGTAACAAGTGTCAGCAATAAAAAAAGTCAACAAACAAACCAAATGCAAATGCAACAATCAATTATCGCACATAAAATAAATACATGCATACATATATACAAGCATTAAGTTCGCATGCTGTGGCAGCTATGATACAAATTTACTGAAGGCCATTAAAAAATTGTTAACGAACACTGCAATTACATAAAGAAAACTCAAATTTGGCATTTTCCACAATCGAATGTTACTAAAAACTACTATTACCAACACAACTTTGTTTGATTTTTCAACACACATGCTTAAATTCATATTTTCGTTTTTTTTTTGTTGCTGCAAATGAGTGTGATTTTTTTTTTTGTATTAAAAATTGAAATTCCACTGGAAATTAACTATAAATGAGTTTCTATTTTAGGCCGAATGGATGAAAATTCAGTATTGAAACTAAAAATTATGCGTAGAAGCGGTTAATGTACATACACTCTTGCTCATGATTGCATTTATGTATAATATACGCGTGTACATAATGTATGTAAGTTTGTATGATAATATATGATCGTTAGGAGTGAGAGTAGCTAAATTTGTTTAACTAAATAACGGTCATAACTTAAAATCTAATTCATGCTAAACTTTTACCCTTTCTTCATTCCATGCGAAATGAAAATGTTCGCGAGTAATCAAAACATTGTTATTATTTAATGTTTACAACAACAATACTATGATAATTACTAAACAATTCCAATACGCCCGGAATACGGAACACACGTATCCAAAATGGAAAACTGTTGTGGATAATTTAAGAAATGTTCAACACAAATGGTTGAGAGTTTTTTTCATAAGCAAATGAGTTTGAACTACCATCCAATGAAACACAGAATATAGATTAACTAACCCATAACAAATTAATTAATTTTTTTCTTTACTAAAAATAAAATTTAATTTTTTCTTTGCGTATAGATTTTTTGCTTTGCAGCCTCAACTGATCTCACACCTTTTTCGTACATGTAAAGATGTTCGTTTTTTATAATGTCATTTAAGTGTAGAAAGATTTGTTGTTCAACAACAATGTCCATGCAAAATGATTGGAAAAAAATCCTCGTAAGTATGTAAGTATATGAAATACACTTGCATCTACTTACGGCTATACATATGTACGTTAGTATGCAATTTCCAAGAGACCTAGAGATCAAGCGACCACCATGGGAGTTAACGGGCAAAACAATTAATTTTCACAGTTTTTCTCATAAATCGAAATCCCAAAAACACAGTCATGCATGCGTATGTCCTCTGCTTGCGATCTTGATGAAAAGGATTTACAAATCAAAGCAATATGTTATGGAAATTGATTTGTGGCGGGATACAGTATTTTTTCAATATATACGCTGAATAATCGTTTTAAATTTTTTAAATGTATTGAAATACAAAGAAATTGTATTTAGCAAGATATTTGGATTTAATTTAATACATCATTAAATGAAAATAGGCGAGAGAAAAAAAATCTATATACCACCAGTCTCCAAAGGAGCATTTCAGGAGTTTAAATGACAAAATAGAAAGCTTTGTAATTATTTTAAGCAGAGATGAACAAGATAAATCAAGGAAAACGATAATTTTATATTATGTTTTTTTTTTTCTTTTTTCTATCGTTGTTTTTAAAATCCACAAAAAAAATTAAATACTGTTTTAATTTCGAAAACTGCATATTCTATTAATTTCATTTTAGTAGGTTGAACTACTCCGAAAATTGCATAATTAAAATTTTAAATCACTAAAAATTTATAAAAATTTATTTGATTTAAATTTAAAATACACAGAAAAATACAGATTTCCTTCTGCTACACAGGAAAAAACCATTTCTCAAAAGTTTTCAATTGATGCATTTAATAATAAATTAGTGATCGTTTCAATTAATTCAGTAATTGAATGAATCACTCAAAACAAAATTTTGAAAAATGTTGAGTAATTGATAATTTTATTTTTAGTAATTGAATAAACTCGTATGTAAAATTGTCGTCATAAGTTTAACTGATACAAGATAGTAAATTTAATCTGCAGTTTTCATAATTGGAACTTTTTTTTGTCGCAAAGAAACGATGTTTGTTTTTCAAGTACTTTAAGGTATTTCGATATTTTCTAAGAAGTCATAATGAAAGGATCACATATTTTTGTTTAAATTACGTTTAATCAGTAAAAATGCTTTCATGTAATACCCATCATGTTCGAAGCAATAATTAAGTTTGGTTTTGTAAAAAAAAACATTGTGAATATGTATGCACGTATACAAAAAAAAAATAGCAAACACAATGGGTCTACCCTGTTTACAACATGAATATTTTTTATCTTTTCGTAACATTTAAGATCACGTTTACGATTTACTTCGTTTTTCCATCACTTTAATTCAATCGATCATGATCATATTTCAACTTCAATTATATTTGAAACATTAATAATGATAACGATTTTTTTCTGTAACGTTTATCGCTTTAAGAAAGACAGACAGAGAGTGACAGATCTCTCTTAAGATCAAAAAGAAAAATAGATAAATAAATCTTTTGCTTTTTTTGTTTTCAAAGAAAATAAAAATCAATCTAGATCATCACTTACCTTAGTGGTTGACATGGTCGATGTGCTGGTATTTGTAGAAGTATGTGAAATACTTGATTTGGACGGTGAACGTGGTGGCAGACGTTTTCCAACATTTACATGCAACAAATTCTGTGCGCCATATAGAGGAAATGCTGGTGGTGATCCATTAATATTTGGCAACTGTTGGTGATTGTAGTGATTATTATTGTCATTGCTTTTGTTGTTTGGTGTCCTTACGCTGCCGACATTACAAATTTCTGCACGTGTATAAAAGCGTATGTTTTCCTGTAACCGAATAAAAAAAAATTTAATAAATAAATTTTATAAAGAAGTTGGCTTTAATATATTAATTTAACAAAATAATCTCTAATCGTTAACACGACAAAAACTACAATGCCTTATAAAAATAAACCTGCTGGCGGCTGGAGCTGCTGGTACTTTCGAAACGAAGAAAAGCGTTTTTTAATGAAAAAAGGGGGAGCCAGTGAGCGTATGGGAACAGAAAATAAAACAAATTGTTTTTGAAAATGAATTGTAGCAGACAGTAATAAAAGCGGCAGCAGCAATAAAAATTTTTTAGGATAAAAAACTACATACAAAATTTTCAGCCTTCTGGTTGGAAAATAGCTGCTGACTGTTTAACTAAATCACAAACTTATCAGAAGACATAGACAGAGAGAGAGAGAGAGAGAGAGCGCAAAAAAGAAAGAAAAACTACATTATTTCCGCTTACTACGGCCATTTCTTAAAATTTGTGTTTTTTTTTTTAACTATCTTTGTATCTCTGAAGCAAATGCAGCAGCGCATTTGGTTAAATCATAATCAATGGTTTAAGACATTATTTTGCCATTTACTCTTTTTAGCTTGAAACAATTTCTTTCTTGTACGGGTGTCAGTCCGTCATATTGTAACGGAAATCATTTGTTAATTTGTAAAAACGTTTATCAAAATTTAGATCGGGTTTTTCTCATTTCATTGGATTTAATTCAGCCATTAAATAGTCTGTGTATGTGATGATTTACTGTTTTCAAAACTCTAGCAGCCAACATTTTTTTTTATTTTGATTAAAAACAGCAGTTTTCACTAAGAAGAAAAGTTTTGTTAATTGAAAGGAATCTTTTTATGAATTTTTGAAATTTTGAGAGATTAACATGCAAATGTTACTTCAAAATATCAAAAAAAAAAAGAATTTCGAGGATATTTAAGAGAAAAACCTTATCATGATTATTCTCACGAGAGTAACTGATAATTTCACAATGTCGACAGAATTTTTTCATTCGTGCGAATACATTTGAAACAAAAAGTATATATTTTATATTATTATGACGAATAAAAGTAATTATTATTTGAATTATGTTAATATATAAATGATAAATTATTATTAACTATTAAACTATTAATTATTTTTTTAGCTAATTAGCAATAACTAGAAACATCCAGTTAAAGTCAGTTACATGTCCTGAAATTATTGACCGATTTCCAAAATCCTTTTTTTTTTTTGCCTGATAGCGGTTGCTTGCTGTGGGGTCCTACAATATTTTTTTAATGAGTGGCACAAAATATTGACCAAATATTTTAAGTGGCTCTCTAAAATATTGATTAATGAATAAATCCGCTATTAAGGGCACCGATTTTCGATATTTTTGTTTAAAATGTACTTAAATCTTGACCTTTTGTATTGAAATCGGTTTTTTGCCAGAATTATTTAAAACAATTTTTTTTATATTTTGCATTACCCCCTGGTATGTCAGAAATCATCGAATTCATAAAGATGTTCCGTTGGTGAAGACAGTATTTTCAAAAAACGCTAAAAAATATATAAAAAAACTTGAGGTACACCCAAATGTACTTGCACGCAATATTTTAAATTATAGAGGCCACACACCCGGTTGCAAAGGAGGGATACTCTTTTTCTCAGCCGTACACGAGAGATGTAAAACAACATAAATTAACCGATGAAATTAAAAATTTTGTTTAACATTGGCTCAACTTATATTTAATATTTTTTTTTAGATTTAAGATTTGAAAAACTTATTGATAATTTAATCCATAATTGAAGATTCAATAAATAATAAAATTTATCAAAAAAAAAAAAAAAAAAAAATTATTATCAGTAAGACCGTTTCAAACTACAATTACGAGTACAATATAAAAGCGGCCTTAAAACTAGAAAACAACTAATATTTTTGCAATAACAAAACCATGGAAAAAAAAACTATTAGGAAGTAATCAAAATTAGTGGTACATCTGGGTCGCAAGTTCAGGATATTGTTGTCATTGTTGGAAGATCCTTTGTCACTGAGGTTTTAAAGTTATATTTGGGAAGACAATTTCTTACTTAACAAAATATTATTTTTAGAACTGAAGTTGTCGCTAAACGTTAAACATTTTAACAATAGTTTCTCGTCTTAAAAATTTTTTTTTATTGGAAAATTATACACATATTTTTCAAGGTATATCCACTCTTGGCACTAACATTGCCAATTTAGAAGCCCATTAAATTAGTAAAATAATAATTTCAAATGTTCTCCTTTTTAAATTAAAATTCCCATTGATTAAATAAATAAATAGCGATTAAAGAAAAGAAACTTACCTTTCCGAAATTGCTATTCGCATCATTATCGGACGAGATGGCTGTTGCAACAGCCGCAGAATTGTGCTGAGAGGATGTTTTAACTGCACAATTGTGGTTTTGTTGTTTGTGCTGTGTAGCAGTTGCAGTCAAACAAAGCGAAGAGTTGTTGTTGGCACAATTTCTGTTGTTGTGGTTAATGACAAGATGCGGCATATTTGTGGCTGTTGTGGATAAACTGTTTTCCTTCATCGATATTTGTTGACGACTATTATTTGCATTGTTATTGATTTGTAATTCCATTTCGCTGCGATATTGAGTAGGATGTTGCTGATGCTGCTGCTTCTGCTGCGACTGTGTTGGATATTTTAGTAATTGTGTTGTAATTGTTTCTGTAGAGGTGGTTGTTGTTGCTTCAGTTAGGCGACCATTTGATGAACATGGACTGCTGATAAGAATACTGCTAGAACTGCCACCATTAGAGTCACCAGCATTTGTGGGGAGTTGATTTGGATTGGCATTATTGTCACTATTGCTGTCACTATTGCCATCAATCACTGTGGTACTGGCGACAAATGTTTGATTTGTGCTTAAAAGTATTTGCGTTAGAGAAGTAGTACATGCAGCGACTTTAGCTTCTTTATTTTCCTTATCAGAATCGTCACTTAATGCAACGTTAGCTGAGACTGCTGCTGTTGCTGTTGCTGCTACAGCAAGAGACGTTGAGGCTGTAGAAGATGAAATCGAAGACGATTGTATGCTAACATCCATAAAGTTCATTTCATTTGAAGCTGTAATGTCTCTTGAAGTATGATTGGAATTCAAACTTTCAATACGGCCAAATGATTGTTGTTGCTCATCTGCAACTACTGCAGCTGAAGTGTACAACCAGCCTTCATCATCCGATGAAACATCGGCAGATTTAAGTAGCTAAACATACAACAGTCATCAGCATCGTTCATATATGTTCGTTGTTTGTACATCATGAAATTTAATATAGAAAATGCACAGACAAGAAAAAAATTTGTGGAAAACAAAAAAATATAATGAAATATAAAAACCAATCAGTAAATCGTGGAAATATTTATTAGAAAAAATTATATAAAGAAAAATAAAAATAATTTATAAGAAGAAAAATAAAATCAAAGCTGATGATTTTAAAACAAGCGTTGAAGTTTAATTAGCGTTACTTGATGATGATGATGATTATAATAATAGCAACAACAGCAAAGCAATACAAGACAGTAACAAATAAAATGCAACAAATGGCAAATTGCATCTTAAAGATGCCATATCATTGCAGAAAAACATATACATACACACACAAACACGTGATAATTTTTTTGCAGTCTTATAAAGAAGCGACTTTGTCTGAACAATGCAAGAATTGCGAAAAAAAAACTATTTCTTTTTAAAGCTTAAATATTTTTTCGCTAGGATGGCAGTTGTTGTTATTATTATGAATGTTAAATTGACTTTGTTAATGCACTATGGCTGTTATAAGTTACACAAGAAAAAAACCTTTTCTTTAAAATGATTAATTAGTTTTTGCATTAAACACACAAGCAACCAGAAACACATAAAAAAAATTTTGCTTTAGAAAAAAAAAACTGATATTAATATTCACATTGTAATTTTGAATTTGTTTTTGAATGTGTTAACCCTTTATAATGGAAATGAATTAAATGGTAATGTGCACTATAAAAATTGTGTTCGTACATTAAAACAGCTTTAACTTTAATAATTATTTGTTCACTTCAAGTTTTTGGATGTTTTAGTGTCTTAGAAGCACAAACGAGAAACCCGAAAAGTTATAATGAGTTGAAAGTCAAAATCATATGGAAAAGAAGAAAACTAGTCATTTCGGAAAAATTAATTGCGTTTTTGTTAATTTCAAAATTTCTACTTATAAATTTTTTATTGTAGGATGGCTATTTTTAAGGCGATCTAATAGAGCACAATTTCTGCCCGGTCAGAAGTATTATATAAAAGAATGTCAACAAAACTTAATTAAATTAAGACTTCCTATGACCAAAAATATGAGATTATGAATTCGTTTATATTTACTTCTTTTAATAACTTTTACGCGTAACTTCGATCATGCTACACACTTTAACATTTATAATACACTAGAGCCCCGATTTGTTTCGATCCTATTTGCGTAGCATTTTAAAATTTGGTTCGAACGGGTTTTCCCGGTTTTAATTCCGATTTGCGTCGCTACATACATACTTACTTATGATTGAACTTTTTACCTGAAGTTATAATTACAAGTGAAAAATTTATCAATTTGTATGTAAAAAGGGGAGTTCCCCGTTTATTCTCCATGTATATCTTTATACCACATCATTTTTTATCAAAAATTAAATTTTTCGTTTTGCGTGGCATTTCTCAGTCCTCATTAACGACGCAAATAGCGGCTCTAGTGTATTAGTAGGATATTTTATTGATTGCTCGATTGCAAATATTTGTAGTTCATATAAATGGGTACATTAACTGGGTCGGAATATTTTTTCTGACTTATAGTTTCGTCATCGACATTCTTGATTTCCTTTTTAGTGAGTACCGCAAAATATTTGTTCAACAAAAAATATTTTTTTGTGTTTTTAGCGGGTTAAGCTTAACACAATATTTTTGCTAAAAAGCAAACACTATAATTACTATAATTAAGAAATATTTATGTGTGTACATTATTATGATTGTCTCGATTAAAAATTTTAAATATGTATTTAAATTTCATTACATGTGTGTTTAATTAAAAATTATTTAATTAAATAAATCTTCAAACGTTAAAATTAATTTGCAAAAAAAATTCAACAATTGGAAGAAAGACAAAACAAACATTTTCAAAGCAAATATTTTTGGAATTGAAATGTCAATGAAATAATATGATTTGAAAGGGCATTCAACTAGTTTTTTAAATAAATAAATATATGTATGTATGTGTATGTATATTTTCTTATAAACAAAATAATTATGGAATTAATTGGAATTTTGTACAAGTTTGTACGGAATTAAATTAGTAAGTTTTAAATAAAACATAAAAATAATTAGAAAACAAAAAATGAAAATCCTCACCAATAACACATGTACATACATTTGGGGTATTCACACTGTAGTCATAAGTCATATGTCATAAAATAATAGCACACCAAAAAATGACAAGTGTGAACACCCCGTCATAAAATTTTCAAAAATTAGCACAAGAGGTAACGGCTATGTTGTTTTATGAGGCTGGGTCTCAATATAATCAAAACCCCTGTTTTGAAATTTTTGTTAACTGATTTTAAATTTCATTTGGCGATGTGTTAGTTTTTTACATATGTATGTATGTATGTATATTTGCATGTAAATTTTAAATATATTTTTAAAAATAAAAACACCATGCAAAACTAAATAAAAATCACTAAAAATTAATAATATTTTAAGACCTATAAATAATTAACAAAATGAAATCATTGAAGAAAAGCGTAAATCTGCTAATTGCAATACAATTGTGTTGTAATTTTTATATACGAGTATGTATGTATGTATGTATATGTAGTAACTAATTTGTGTACATACATACAAAAACATAAGAAATGGATCAGCATTAAAAAAGAAGTACATAAAGACACTTAGAGAAACCCCAAATACCAAAAGAAAACTTATACAATAAATAAGTCAACCAACAGCCGCCAACTCCATACTGCAACCAGGAAATACAACAAAGCAAACAAAAATGTTGTATGAGCGCAAAAAAAAATCAATAAAAGAAATCACAAACCAATGCAAAGACACACCATAAACAGATGGATGAATGATAAAATATGGAACATGTTTGTGCCACGTTGTTGTTTCATTGTCACACAATAAATGAGTATCTACTCAAAGAGACGCAAATTAATCGCAACACTTTATATGAAAATGCTACTCTGCTCTGCACACAATAAAAGGGGGTTAAATTACATATCAGCGATAAGCGATATCGATTTTGTTGTTGAATGTAATAAATAAATATGGACTATGGGGCAGCAAAAGAAAAATGTGGTGCACACATTTTTTTATCAGAATGTTTTTAAATTGTGAGTAATTTTAAGCATTTGAAAATTTCGAATTTAAGTTCGACAAATTAACTTTAACTGCGATAAAGATTAGAAAATTTCATTAATTTTTATAAATGTATTTTTAAAGTTGCCTTGATCATTTTAAAAGTTTTCAAAATTAAGGCCGATACTAACATTGGGGTCAAGCGATTTTACTGTCGAGATCGGGTGTTAGGGAAGGAAAATAATAATTCTTCCTCTAAAATTATTAAAATATGTATGTATTATTTCTGCTTAAGCTGGATCCGAGACTGTGCACTACATTTATTTACTATGGTTATTAGTTATTTTTTAATTTTAAAGCAACCACATTTTTCTCTACAATACCCTGTATGAAAAAGAGGCAACCAAAGGCTTCACACACCACCACCAAGAAAAATCAAATAAAAATAAGAAAAAGAATAGGAGTACGAATACGATTGCTCTATTTGATTTCGTTTCTTTTGATTCGAATACTTACATCACTTGTATGTGAAGAAGAGGCTGTCGATGATGAGAGTAGGCCACCAACAATATTAACATTACCCATACAATCATCCTCATAAACACCATCAATATCTCCATAGCAATGATCATTGGTGTTGAGGGCAGCAATACCGTTACAATCACTACCATCACAAACACCACCACTACTACCACCTCCACTAGCAATAACATGACAATCATCGTGGCCATCGTCGCCACAATTGCTGTTGCTATAATTCGTTTCGTTGTCTGTGTCCAAGTGCTTAAAATAGAAAATGGCACAATTTTTCGATTTGCGATTTGAACGATTGAATTTTGAAATATCTGAAGAATGATGGGGTTCATGATGTTTGCGCAACACTGTAGGCGATTTATTGTTGCTGTGGATGTGCATTTTATTGTTAAAGTTTTTGTGACTGTTGGGTGAAATAATGGCAATATTTTTTTGTTTCATTGTAAGACCACCGTTAATTTTATGTTGTTGCTGTTGCCGCTGCTGCTGTTGTTGATGGTGCTGGAGATGATGTTGTTGATTACTTTCATTGTCTACTAATAATTCTGTTGTTATTACATTATTGTTGTTGTTATGGTGGTTGTTGGCAACATCAATTGCCGTTGCAACACCAATTGAGTTGGTATTACTCATGCTGTCACTATTATTACCACTAACACTGTTAACGCTATTGTTGTTGCTTGATGTGGAAGTGGCAATAGTTGAGCCTGTGTTTGTGTTTGTACCTGTTGTCATGACGTTTTTTGTAATTGCCATAAGGGTTACTCTTTGCGGCTGTGGATAACGCGGCTGTTGTTTTTGTTGGTATTTATGTGGCAAGTGTTCGTTTAGTAGTGTTGCTGTTACTGCTGCTGGTGGTGTTGTTACAGCCGTTGTTTGCATGTCATCTATTTCGCAGCTTTCTAGTTCAATAGTGGCATTATTAATGGCCACATTAATACCCGCTGAATTAACCGTTGTTATACTGCCACAGATTGTGGATCGTTTGTTGTGAGCCGTTATTAAACTATTACCGTTATTTGTTAAAAATTTATAAGACATTGGTACGCAATGGATTTTGTTCGTACCACGTTGAGTGGTGGAACGCATACAACGTTGTACAGTCTCTAGTTCAGAACTCTCAGAATCAGCCTCAAAATCGGTAAGAGTAAGATAAGTTTTGTGTTGAGCAGCCGCTGATGATCGTCCACTGGATCGATCGAATGTGACTAGTAATTTAGTATAACCTAATTGATTTTTACGATTAGGACTATCAATTTCATCTTCGTCGTCGCCGTCTTCGGCTTCTTCTTCGATTTCCACGTCGTCTTCGTCGTCGTCACCGTCTTCACAATTAATCTAAAAGTTATAATTTTGTGTGGATATCGGGGCTTACAATTGAGAAACATACAATTATTAGGAGTAAATTCTTTAAGCTGTATTATGGGACTAATAAAGGGCGTGAACAAACTAAGACTTAACTTCAAGAGTTGCCAATTTACTAAATTATATCATAAGGTTTTGAAACTATATTTCAAAGGTACAGAAATTTGTGCCTTAACACAAAACTTTTAAACACTTTTATGAAACGTCAAGCATTGGGAGATATTGAAAAACAAAAATAAAATAAATCTGGAGCAACCATCTAAGAAGGTGCTATTGAGTTTAAATTCAAAGCTCTTAAGCAGAAGCGATGACCCAGGACACCTATGTAATAAAAAGGATTTCATAGGAATTTTTTTCTGTTTACGCCATAGCGTTTCAGATCATACCTATTTTTATTGAGAATATCAATTTTATGGCCTGTTTTTTAAATTACACAGTTTCAAACCAAAAAATTTTTAATGCAACCTGTAGAAATACAGCAAAATACTAAAAATTCCCAATTGGGGGAAGGTTTTGGAATTTCTTTAGGAATTGCGGGATTTAAATTAAATCACATTTTAGGCGCTACTGTTTAACATACCTACAGCATTTCCCACCTAGTCATAAATATTCATTAATAAACATTTTTCAACATCCCTTTTCTGTCCTCACAGTTTTAATTTATAAACAAATTTATTTATGAAACAAACTTTTTTTTATTCTACTGTGTTTCGAAATTGCAAAAATCAATATCCCAATACCCTTACCCGATTTTTGTATATTTTTGAAAGACAGGACTATAATTCGAAGCACTGCACAATTTTGATTATTGAGAACCAAGAACGTTTCAAAATGGAATTTTTTTTATAAATAATGATAAGTAATAAACATTTATATTTTTAAGATTACAAAAATATCCTAATTTACCTTCAAACAATTTTTTTTGTAATTTCGAAATTATATTCGAGAAACTTAGTATTCAAATTAATTAAACACTTACTATGGTAATCGCAGTTATTAAACAATAAATGTGCATATTAAGGATTTTCGAAAATTTCCAAATCTTATTCGAAGAAGTTCAATAATAGCGAAATTCCTTATTATGATTTTTGAAGCAAATATCGCAACTCTTTGATAGCTATTTACAAATGTGTTTCTATTTTTCTGCCTACGAAAATACAATGAAAACTTTTTTGGTAAATTTTTAAAATTTAATATGTTTCAATTTCGTAATCAACATAATTTATTGACAGTCGCTATTGCACCTAACAGTGAAGCCAATCTTTATATTTTGTAAATGATAAAGAAGATTTGAAACCTAAAATCTTGGAAATTTGACAAAAAAAAATTTAAATTTTTATAAAATATTGTTAGTTTTTAAAACAAATGACATCTTTTAAAAAAGTTAACAATACCTACAAACTTTGCATGCATTACTTTTAAAATAACAAAAAAAAAATCAACACATTTTGTTAACATTTTGCTTCATATCAAAAGTGCAAAAAGAAAAAAGATTCAAGTAAAAATTAAAATAAATACGACAAGACTCTTGTTTCGAATGCAATTCTTTTTGTTATTATTTGCCTGCTTATTTCTGTTTCTTTGGCATACTTAAATAATTGTTAGGGAAACTAAATAAAGAAACAAATATTTACATATTTCAGAGAAGACGCAAAAAAATAGACAACAAAAAAGAAAGAATTGTAAACCAAATAATATATGTTACGAAACTAAACTTACATTCGTTTGAATACAATCACGAGAAGATTGAAGATGATGAGAATGATGAGAAGACACGTTTATAGTTTGGTTTTCGTCGATGTTACTTGAATGACAATGTTGATGTTTTTGTTGCCGTTGTTTTTGCTGTTTTTTATGATGATGTTGAAAACGCTGTTGCTGTTGATGTTGCTGCTGCTGGTGGCTGTTGTAGTTAGGTTGTAGCAAATCGTCGTTATATGACAATGAATTATGTGTTATGTCACTTTCTAAATCGGAAGCCAAATCATTTAAATCATCATCGGTGGCGCCATCTATGTTATCATTAGCATTCAGACCATCTAAACAATCATCGGAATAGTCAATTGAATCATCAATATCTCCACTGTCTAAATACTCATTTGTTAAATTGTCCTGTAACCACAACAAAAGAAAAAAGCAAATGAAATATTAATTGATTTTTTTCTAAAACAATAATTTCATTTGAAGATAATAAGGCAACTCTTACTACTATTTACATATATTAATTACTAAATGTGGCTTCTTAGGCCCAGCAATGAGTATCTGAACATTTCTACTTAGAGGATTTTTCTTTCTGTTTTTAGCCATTTTAAATTTAAATTGCAAGAAAAACAAAGTTTAAAAGGAATACCTTATAAAGTATGACATCTTACAGTAAAGACATTAGTTAAAAATTTAAGATTTTAGGTATAGACTTTTAGCCAAAAGTAACCAAAACGTCTTAAACATTGAGGACAACACAACAACAAGTTCCGTCAGTACTTGTATGTTTGCCAAATTAAGTTGTACTTACATACTGAGTTTTTCGTCTTTCTTTTGTTTTTTTTTCTTTTTTAAAAACTTAATCAGATTTGTTAACAATAATAGATTGGTTTTAGGAAAATAAAATTTTGTAAATGTGAAGAAATATATGTATGCTGTGGGAAAATCTACTATTTGATGGAAGTTACAACAAATGAATTCAATGGGAATGAGTTTAAACGTATAAAAGCTTCAAAAATTACTTCCTTATAGACGTTTAGATGATTTAGTGTAGTATTTTTTTTTTTTTAATTTTGTATAAATTTTCGTTTTTGTATGGATGACCGACTGATGCAAACAAGAGACTATTTATTACAAGTCAAGACATACAACACATATTTACATCCGATAATCTTTCCCAAAGTTTTTGGTTTTAAATTCCTAAATAAGATTGTGTTGTCCTTCACACCCCTATATTCAGCCTCATCGTGTTTGGCGTTTTTCGACTACGCCAAGTACTAGATTAAAGAAAAATCTGGCGTTTGTCTTTAATCTAGTACTTGGCGTAGTCGAAAAACGCCAAACACGATAAGGCTGATTATCTTTATAATTTATTACAAATCAAGTTCTTTTTGTTAGTCAACCTTTAGTTACGATGAAAATATTTTATAAGACAAATAAATTATTCTTTGAAAACATAAATTACTCGAATAAAATGTTATATTTTTTTTTTAAAGTGAGGTATATTTTTTGTTTTCCTATTTTATATTATTATTACGATTATTATTATTATTCGAACTTATATTGATGTACATATGAAAAGTAGTATTATCAGGCTCAAGTTCAGTTTTATTGTATTAATGAAAATTCAAATTACTCAGAGTTATTTTGTGTTTGAAAAATATTATTATTATATCCAATAAGTTTTTATCAGAACGTATTAGTATACCGATTTATAGGCCGCTACAACTCCCATCAGCGTTCAATTGTCCATCTTTACAATTTTCATAAAGTGGGAAGAATATCAGCTATTTAACCAAGTTCTCAACAGAAATAGAATACGAGAATTATTTTTGGTTAGTACGAAATTACCCATTACTGGTTGGAAATTACTAATAATCAACACAAACTCAGAGTCCGTTATCTTCAAAGTATTCTACTTTGTAATTTAACGTTTTTGTTTTTTATTCTTCAAAATATCGGTTGTGGCTCGCGGAGTGTGTGCTGTTGCTTCGTCCTGTAGGAACCACATGTCCTCCCGTCCTAATTCGTTCAATTGCGGCAGAAAAAACTCGGTCCGTTGGCGCGCACCGTCCACTGTTGTCGTTTGACCAGCGGCGTCCTCGCAAAAATGGCCCGATGACTCTTCCAGCGTGAACAGCGCACCATGCAGTCACTTTGAGCGGTTGTAATGGCTCCTCGTGCATCAATCTTGGATTTTCGGTGCCCCAGAAGCGATAGTTTTGCTTGTTCACGTACCCGCTGAGGTGGAAATGAGCCTCGTCGCTCATTATGATTTTGGTCGATAAATCGTCCACTTCGTCCTCGAGATTGAGGATGGCTTGGGCGTAGGTTACACGCGTTTGGCGGTCGACAGGCAGCAGCTGATGCACGGACTGAACTTTGTACGGGAACATGCGCTGGTCTTTGACCAAAATTCGCCTTACGGACCTCCGGCTGGTGGCTAATTGCGAGGCACGGCGTCTGGCGTCGGGGCCGGCCACTCTTGTCAGCGTCTCGTGTGGCTCCATACTCTTCAAGGTTGGTGGCCAAACAGCGCAGTGTGTGCGCAGTCGGTGCCGGACAACCGGGGAATTCGACGGAATTCGCGCTGCGCCAGCACCACAGACGAATAGTTTCGCAAAAAAATAGATAGGATTATTCCGCGTTCTTGGGGAGTGTATCGCTCCATGGCTTGTTCACTTATATTCTACATCTGTCTAGTTCACAAATGTCAAAACGGATTTGACATTGGCCGCCATTTGCAAAAATAAGAGCATCTTCCAATAGGGTCATTTCTTTTGGCTCACCTTGTATAAGTAAAGCCTACAGTACACGGCATGTAAAAAGCCACATTCGCATGTGGCTCTGACGTCACGAGAATTTGCAGCATTTTGTTTACATTTACTAAAAATGCAGAAGTGTCTACATGCTTCAAAATTTTGGTAGTACATGAAATGTTGTTTTGTCCCAAAATTTATATGTGACAAATGTAGCCGAAGCGTACACATTTGCAATGGCAGCATATGTGTGAACTTTTGATTGGCTACATATGTATTGTCAGTACACAGCATGTAACATATGTACACATTTTTCATATTAACATGTACAACAGTCATATGTTTATGGCGCTTGTTTAATTTTTAAAATTTTGTGTTAAGTCAAATTTATAAAATGTCGAAGAGAAAGAAGAAATAAAACAACATCTGATAAAAAGTAAAATAAATTCACTTTTATCATAAATAATTCCCATGAACAATAAAATGGTGAAAAAAATTAAATAATACAACGCAACAATTGGCGATCACAGTTGTTTTATTAATTATTGAATAAATTTACTATTTATACATGAATTTTTACATCTTAGCTTTGAAAGTATCTTTTGCATGGTTTAGAACAAGAACGAGAAATAATAACAAAAACCCAAACTAATTAAGCTGTTAATTAAGATATTAATTAATAAAAGAAAACCCCAAATCAAAGATAAATACAAATAATTGCATGGAAAAGAGAAAATATGATAATTTTTCTACCCTTCTTTTATCTCTACTCCGCTCGCAAACCAAAAAAAATATTATGAATCTCAGTCATCGTGTTATTAATAATAATAAAAAATTTTTTTCGTCATTAAATTCCTACCACATTTTGTTGGAGAAAATCAACATTGGCAAGAGCGCCATTGGCTACATACTATTGAAAAATGTTGTGTCAAAAATGTTTGCTGCCACATGTTTGGGACTGCTACATGCGCATGTAAAAATATTACAAAGGTCAAATCTCAAATGTACCAAGCTAGTACACGACATGGCTAAAATACGCATGTTTGCATTTCTCTACAAAGGAACATGTGGCACACATATCAATGTGTGCTGCATGTGAGTGTCACAAAAAGTGGAAGTACACGACATGTTGCCAATTTAGCTTCATGGTGACGTCAAAATTACGTCAGAGCCACATGCGAATGTGACTTTTGACATGCCGTGTACTGTAAGCTTAAGGTTGTAAGAAAAATAAACAGATTGTGTTTTGGTAATTCTCATTTACCACTCGGTAGTTTGTGTATAAGAAAATGAGCTTGAAAACTTTTCAAACGTGTTGGTAAAGATCTACTGATAAATTGAAATTTAGCAACAAATAAAATGCAGCACGTAGATTGACAAATAAATTATTTTTTGAAATCACAGTTTTATAATGTTGTACATACATATATATTTTGCCCTTTTATAAATTTGCCAAAATATATATGGCCTTGACATTGGAAATTTGTTATATGTAATTTACAAGATATGTTCGCCCAAAATTGGTAAAATGAGTTTGAAAACGTAAAACGCGAATGGAACTCACTAACTATCAGAAAGTATCGCTTACATGGCACTAATGCAAATGTTACATTTAAAATGTATTCGTTAAGGCCACGAAAAATACGAAGTATAATTTATTTAGCTTCTGATGATGTTTACAAGTAGTAGTTAATTAAAAAGAAAATAAAAGTTACAAACAATATTTGTTATAATTTTTCTGACGAAATCTTATTTCTCTCCCCTTAATTAAAATGTTTATATTCTGCCCATATTACAACAACAATTGGCGGAGTTCAAATGATTCATTCTATATTATCTAATTAAGTTCATAAAAATTCAATAAAAATTATTTTTTTCAAGTTATTTATCAAAATATGTTCACATGTCTAAAGATGTGAAAATTGTTAATACAACCACAAATTCGTTATTCCTAAATATGTTGGCGCCGGCCACTAATATTGCTAAAAACTTTAGTAGTTAGTCATTGAATTAGCGGCAAAACTTATGAAATCATTCTTAGCAATTATTTTTGATATATAAAAAAACATAAAACTTTGGCCCGTAGGCTGCTATAATAGAAATACTATATTTTTTCAGTTTCATTTCAACGTGAAAATACACCGACATTTAAAAAAAAGAAGGCCGCGAGACAGAAACTATAAACAAAAATATTATGAAAGTTTGTTTTATTTATAATATACAAAGAATTTCTATTAATCTTCACTTTAGTTTATTGTTTTCAAAAAGCACGAAAGTTTTTATTTATGTAATTTTTTTTTTTATTTTTTAAAAAGAATAAAATGAAATCTGTTTGTTCGTCGTATTACGAAATTAATACATATATTGAAAATTATGTATATAAAAATATGTATGTTCAGAAATATGTATATTAGGGTGGGTCAATTTTTTTGCCTACTAAGCGTATAGCAAAATCGTAATCTACGGGAAATTCTAAGAACTTTTCCCAAAGAAACCATGGTTCTAAAATCAAAATCGAGCTTCCGGTTTTTTAAGAGAAAATTTGGTGCTCAGGACTATTGTTATTTTAACATAAACCTCCAAAACCATGATTTGGGTAAATAATTTTCTATAAATGAGGACAGATATAGAAAGCTGAGAAAATTTCCTTTAAAATAAGCCCTCTTCCAGCGTTACAGGTCAACTATTCACCAATGAATATTTCCAAAAAAATAGCATTATTTTCGGATTTTTTTGGAAATATTCATTGCAATTCATTGCAATTGGTGAATAGTTGACCTGTAACGCTGGAAGAGGGCTTATTTTAAAGGAAATTTTCTCAGCTTTCTATATCTGTCCTCATTTATAAAAAATTATTTACCCAAATAATGGTTTTGGAGGTTTATGTTAAAATAACAATAGTCCTGAGCACCAAATTTTCTCTTAAAAAACCGGAAGCTCGATTTTGATTTTAGAACCATGGTTTCTTGGGGAAAAGTTCTTAGAATTTTCCGTAGATTACGACCTTGCTATACGCTTTGTCATGTTTTTCGGTCCCGAACAAATTGACCCACCCTAATGTATATGTATACAAGTATATGTACATATGTACGAGTATATATGTACATACATCAAATTTCTTAATTATAAAAGAAAATTTATTTACAGTCTATTTTAATTATGCTATTATCATAGAATAACATGACCGTTGTAAGGAGGTGGTGTATATAGTTTAGCAAAAATAATTTTTGCAACTTGTTCGAAAAAACATAAAGCCGTAAGTAAACTAATAGCTACTTAATTGTAAGTGGATTTGTAATGGGTACCCCTTACTGTTTAGCTTCTCAGACAAATATAAGCAGATATCAAACTCAATTGTAAAACTAAACTTCTAGCATACATATATTATACCCTTTTACACAATACTAAGCAAAGTTTTGATTTCAAAAAGGTTAAGAAGAAAAACCTTATATAAATTTTTTTTTTGTTTAAATCACAAATAGGCCGACTTCCTAAACGCAAGTTGCAATGCATATTTACAATGCAGACACTTCGTAAACGCGTACATAAATTTATTGGCAATGCCGAATGTTCATAATCTGTTGGCAACTCGGTTTGATGAGTATCAGCTGTCAAATTCTTGCATCTATTTTATTTGGCATGCAAGCGTTTGATACTTAGACAATGGCGAAGTATGTAATTTTTTATTTATTATAATTATATTGTTTTTTAATTCTTTATTTTATTTTTCATGTTTGCTCAAGATTTTATTCGATTTAATAACATATGTATATAACATATGTTTTATGTCTGAGTTGCATAGGTGCAAAGTTGCTGCTACAACATGCTTTGCATTGCATATGAAGTTTTTCAAATTATGCTATGCAACATGCGTTTAGGAAGTCGGCCATAAATTAAGAAATGACCACGAGTATAAAAAATAATATTTTTTTACTACAACATCTATGTTGCCCTATGTAATATAAGCAACCCAAGTATATTTTATGTGTTTGTTAATGAACAGATAATTAGAGGATGTTTAAAATTTTGAAAAGAAACATTCATAAAAATTTTAATTAATTTTTAATGCTCATTTTGGATAACATTATATAGATTTATAAAGAAAAAAACTAAAAAAAAACCAAGGCAATAATTGTCTGTGAAAATTATGTAATCAATTTTCACCTTGAAAAAAGTGTGTTAATTGAGTTCATATAAACAACATAAAAATATTTTTTTGGGAACTCAATACTCATATAACAACATATTTGCTGCTAGCGAATAAAGAAAAACAAGAGTGCTATATTCGGTTGTGCCGAATCTTATATACCCTTTACTAACCTGTATGTATATGAACTTTTTATACATATCTGGGGACGCAAAAAAGCAATGATATGTAATTTTTGGACCCCAGTGTTAGAGGTGACCGTCATTCTGAATTTTGAGTGATTACGTTTTGTCATCAGCGATCTTCTCAGAAAACACTTTCGCTTGCTACCCCTATTATGGGTACGCATAAAAAGTAATGAGCTGCAAAATTTATGCGGCCGGTGTTTAGGGTCTAAAAAAAATTGGCTCTAATATTTTAAAATAATTTTACTATTTGATATTTTTTCCTCTTTAGTATTTCATATTCGAAACAAAATTTTTGGTTTTCCATTCCTGGCTACTTTCATCTCTGAACAAAAAGGCACTTTGCATGAAAAAAATAATATGTTACTTTTAAGAACATATACACGACACACTAACAAGCCTCAGTAGCACTGATGCAGAGTGTTGATTTTTAATCCAGCTGATTCAAGATCTAATAATGAGGCACAGTCATATATTAATAAATTGGTTTCCGAATCGTTTATATACACATACATTCACATATGTGTATGTTTAAACACATATCGGAACTGACATTTAATTTTTGCTTATTTTCAATACGAATCGTGTTAAGACAAATCCTTACACATCAGACCAAGAGCCAAGTCTGTAACTCTTCTGGTGGCTTCGGAATATCGAATTCACGTACAGACTGGCAGACGATCATGGGCCATCCAAATTCCCTATCTATAAAGATCCAGAATATATACATATACTTTTTGGGTCTCATTTGAATATTGCGAAATTGACACACGGGATGACAAACTAAAAATTGGTAGTGAAATATTGGATCAAAAATTAATTAATAACTTTTTATATAAAAAACGGAGATATTAAGCTATACCTCTCCCTGAGTTCCGGCACAATGCACTGCATACGTAGGGGTCATCCCCTGAGTGCTAGTCCAAATTAAAAAAAAAAATTGCATCGCACGGCAAAAAAAAAAATATTGCCAAAGCAAACAATATTTGATAAATCTAGAATTATACATTGATTAAACACAAATGGAAAAAAGAGCGCACTAGTTGCTACACCAACAACAACTTTCAGCCTAAAATCATTTGCACACTGTGACAGAAAGGCAGTCCAGCCAGCAGCGACATTCTTTAGACAAATACAAAATAATAAACGGAATTATCTAATACTTATTTTAAATTTTGACCAAGAACTTGTTGTAAGAAAGAACGTGTTTTATTGTTGTCAAATTTAACACCTTCTCCGTTGTTTTCCCCCCGCACAATAAAACAAAAAAATCTCTGTGCCGTTGTCTATTTTCTTTTATTTTTTATTTAAATTTTTTCGGTATTGTCAAGTCCATCGACCTGAGATTACAATATGTTTAAGCCAACATTTAACCGGCATTACTACACCGCGAATGCAACAAACGCAACAACTCAGCAACAAGGTAAATTGAATTTTTTCTTTTCTTTAACATTTCGTTAGTTTGTATGTAGTTGTTGTATATGGTGTAATAATTTATGGTATTACTATGATGCAGTTTTTAGAAAATAAAATATGTGTGGGTCGTTTGCTTGGTTGGTTGCCCGGTTTAGCTTGACTGAATCAATGGGATTGTTTCATTTTGGAAACACACATACACTCACTCACATTTAAGCTTTTACATATTCACTTTGAGTTGGTTTTAAAAATATCTTTGAAGAAGTAAGAAATAAAAGTAGAATAACATGAACCTGACGACAACATGCGTGCACGCATTATTTAATTGCACATGCGCCCGTTCCACCAATACATGTGTTGTCAAACATTTGTATGAACAAAAAAACGAATATACAAACGAGCAGCTTCATTAACTTGCTCACTTACGCTCAAAACAACTATTTGCTGCCTACTTGCCGTATTTTGTTGCATTTGCAGCCGTTGTTTGTTAAAAGGATGCCTTCTTACTTAATATGAAATCGAAAGAATTTATTATTCAGTTTATTTGTTTGTTGAAATAGAATGAAATCTTGTTTTAATCAAGATTTTCTTAAGAAGTCATTGTCGTTTAATTGCTTGGAAAGAAATGCTTAAATATATCTGCACTTTAAATACGCTATAAAAATTATAAGACTATTACTATATTTAGCGCAAATGCAACATCACTGATAAAAATTTTCAAAAATTAAGAACGAATAGTGGGTAGAATCGCCAGTGCTGACTTTTTGACATTATTTCTAATAATGGTGAATTAGTATTTGAAATGGGAAAATATACTGCAACATCGTAAAAAAGTACCAATAAATACCAATACGGGAATACTCGTACTTCAATTCACTTTACTACAGCTGTAAAACAGTTGATTCATGAGCAATTTGTATTATTTTTACAAAAATATATCTTAATGCAGTAACTTTAAAACCAAGGAATCATATCGTTGGAATTGCAATTAAGACTAATTTTGAAATATCTGCAAATAATTTGAAAATTTAAAAAATTATCGTAAAATTTTCGTTCATAACGAAGCATAAATATCATATAAAAAAAGATCGATTAATAAGGAATTAATAATTTGCACTTTTACCCCAAAAATTGTCCACCTATTACACATTACCTTTGGGATAAAACATGTGTTCCAGCACATTGATGTCAGTTTTTTTAAAAACGGAAACAAAAAACTCCGCCTTCAACGACGATGTAGAGTAATAAATGTTATAAAAAAAATATGTGAAAAAAGTGTACTAAGTCTACAAATGCAGCAAATTTAAAACGTCAACTTGAAAGCTAAAAATAAATCGAAAACTACAATGCGTTTTAAATTCGTAAAATCCAAACAAGATTTCTGTGGCAATAAGGAAAAAGTGCTTAAGTCATATTTTATAATTTAGAAAAAGAAAAGAAGCAAGTAATTATGCCAGAACTTCGTTAAAAATCGTTCTATATAATTAAAACTTTGTCCAGAGATACTTTTGAATATGGAGAATACTACGATGATGTTAACTCAAAATCAGCTTATGTCGACTTAAGCTCTTTTTCCTTTTTGCAACATTTTTTATGAGGACAGTTTGAATAAAATATATGAATTGCATATAATTTTCATATTATTAACGTAACGTACAAAAGAAATGTTTATTAAAAAATAAAAATTATATTGTTGTACAGTGTGATAAGAAACTTAATTATTATACATATAATGAAATTAATATATGAACATTAATTTTTTTATTCTATTTTATTTGACCTTTTCTTTATATTTATTAGAATGTTTATTTAAGCTATAGGTCTTTTTATTTTAATATATATATATTGATGTTTATATTTATAAATAATTTAAAAAAATTTTCCTGAAGATGCTAACAAATTGTTAGCGAAATATCGAAAATAAATATAAATATAAACAACAAAATATATATATTAAAATAAAAAGACCTATAGCTTAAATAAACATTCTAATAAATATGAACATTAATAATAAAATTTTTGAAATCAAACTGGCTGACTTCAAAAACTTCAATTGCTTTGTGTTTAAACAAAGCATCACATTTCATAACGCCGCAGTACAATAATTATACAATGTATACCATTTCAAAACGCCGCCGTCAAGTATTTTTACCGCAGTAAGAAAGCAAACAAGGCATCGGTTTTATAGTTGTTGCGTTTGGAAGTCAGCCACTATTGATGACAATATTGTCATTAATGTCATTGATGACAAAATGTCCAACTAACAATCATCATCATCACTTATCATAGTATTATTACATCAGCATTATGAAGGTTTTTGTAACAGTCTAATACACTATTGGCCTTAATTTAGATTTTCTGTCCACTCTAATCATAATAACAATAAAAAAAGATAAATACAATACATAAAAATATTTTTTTATTACGAAGTCCAACTGAACACCGAGCTCTGGACGAACTGCATAAATTTTTCATTAAAATATTTAATTATAATTTTCTTTTATTACCCTCATTTTATGCAGGATGTAGAGTAAAAGTATAAAAAACGCATAATATTTTTTCCCGCCAGTTTACAAACGTGATTAAATGTTACATCTAAGAAGAGACTTAAAGCTGGAGTGATGAAAACAAAAAAGATCATGGAAAGAAAGACTTTCAAAATAACCATATAATACGATCATTGGCTTAACTTTATTTAAAACGTGTTACATAAAAACGTGCTAAAGATTAAGACAAACACGATATGAAAACATGTCAACTAAAAACAGATGACAATAAAATTTTTAATAAATTACGACGAAAAAATAAATTTAACTAAAGAATTATAAAACGATACAAATATGATACTCGTATGTATGTATATAAAGAAGAAAATTTCTTTTAAAATTTCAAAGGCAAAAGAAAAACAATTTACTTTCAAAATTTCAAATACGCATATATTTCTTATTTATTTCTACAATTATGATAATTTAAGTGTGATTTATGTTTTTTTGTGTTAATTTAAGTTTCCTTCTAATTTATTCCTAATTCTATTTAAATAATTATTTAATAATTTTCGACACCGCTTGCTATTGATTTAAGTAAGTTTGGATTTTTTTTTTTTGTGCTGTATAGTAACTGGGAATTACATGAAAAATTGGTACTTTTAGTACTTTTTATTTTTACAAATTTCTTTTTTACATTAACAGTATACTTTCTTTCTTGAGGAAAAGCTGATACTGTTGGTTCTTTTTGCATTTGATATTTCTTATGTTTTCGCTAAATTTAGTATATAGACAGCTTATGCTTTTTCATTGACGCCCCAAAAATTAGTGTGCAACCGAAGTAAACAGTAAAGAGAGGAAAAATAATGGAAATACGCCTATTAGTGTTATAGGGTTAAACACGAGTTTTGAAAGATTTCTGGCGTTAAAATTGAGTTTAAAATGTTGATGTATTTAGAGATTTATAGTAGAATTTTATGTTGAATTTTTTTGTGGACTCTGCAAGCATGCAACATCACCGTTGAATACTAGTTTTTCGCCACTCCACACAAAACGATTTCACCGAAATGGACATACATGAACTCAATAATCAAAATCCACAACTTCCACGCGTCAAATAACTGCCTCAGAAATTAACATTTTAACACTTCAATCTATCCACGATATGACTGCATACAAAAACTTCTAAACATTTTAAACTTCAAACTTAAAACTATTTGGTTTAGCTTTTTAGCAAATATGCTAATAAAATCTCAATATCTATTATTCGGCAAGGCTACTCTCATCATGCCACTTACAACATGCACTTGTATTTAAAAAAGATTGATGAAAAATTCTAGAATTTACTTTACGTGATGGCTGTAGGAAATATAAAAAACATGCTATAATTTGTGTCAAGAATCAAAAAACTATTTAATTACACTTTGAGCGGGAATAGCAGAGCATTTTCGAAATAAAAATACCAGATATAAATAAATGAAAGCAATAAACTTCAATAATGCAAATCAGCTCATGATTGATCTTAATGACAACTATGTCGACTTTTTGCCTCATTCCTATTTCCTTTTCAGGCATTTTTAGCAGTTTACTAGTCAATACAAGTGTTGCATGAATATGCCCATAAGGAAATTCATATTCGTATACATATAGATGAAATCATTTTACAGATTTGAAAACTGATTTGTGTTGCATGTGTCAGCCGGTAAAAGGTAGATCGTGCAAAATTGTTTTCTTTTTTTGTTGTTGCTAATTTGCATTAATTTTGTTGCTTATTTTGTATTTTCGTAGAATAGTAAGATCTTGGCATGATTAGAAATAGACAGCAATCGTACAAACATTAGAGTATACGAGTAGTTTTCGTTTTTTGCAACATTAAATATAATTTAAAACACTTTTTATTTTTCTACAGACCAGTACCATGAAACACACACAAAGAAACAGTTTAAAGTGGCTTTGAACATAATCAACTTAAGGGCAATTCAGAATGAAAACTTAGTAACCCAGATTTTGCATTTACTTGTTGTTATCATTACAATGGCAAGATTTGCGATTATTGTAAATTGTTTAGAAAATTGTTTGCTGCAATTTTGTTTTAAATGAAAGAAAAAGTTTAGAAACACTTTAAACAAAAGTAGGTTAAATGATAAAAGATGTTTCCGAAATTGACCGAATTATGTATGAAAAAATGTATGACCTGCTCTATACTCGTATTATGTAAATTATAATACTTTTACAACCTGTTACAGTCTGCATTAATTTGAAAATAGTTGGTCAAAATAATGGAAAAAAATATGCCACTTACGTAGTTGTTGTAGACATGATTAACCACCTAACAGGCAATTTCTATTTCCTAGATGCTGTCAGCAGTAGGCTATTGCTGTTCAGAACAAGTGCGTTAATGACCTACTTATTTTTATTTTTAGGTAGGACTAGCACTCAGGTTATCAGCGCTACTTAAGCAGTGCCGTGTGCCAGAACTTAGGGAAAGAGAAGATAGATGTCAAATATTTATTATGGAATCCAGTTATGGGGCACTGCCTCAGCATCGAATGTCGAAAGAATTCAAAGGCGACAGAATAAAATCCTACGTACAATAACAGCAGCCCCCTGGTATGTCAGAAACCATCGAATTCATAAAGACCTAGACGTTCCGTTGGTGAAGACAGTATTTTCAAAACACGCGAAAAAATATATAAAAAACTTGAGTTGCACCCAAATCTACTTGCGCGCAATATTCTTCATTATAGAGGCCACACCCGGCTGAAAAGAAGGGATACTCTTTTTCTCAGCCGTTCACGAGAGATGTAAAACAACAAAAATTAACCGCTGAAATTAAAAATTTTGTTTAGCATTGGCTAAACTTATATTTAATATTTTTTAGATTTAAGATTTGAAAAACTTATTGATAATTTAATTTATAATTAAAGATTCAATAAATAATAAAATTATCAAAAAAAAAAAAAAAAAAAAATATTTACGAGTTTAAATTCTCTTACAACTCTGGAGTTGTATTTAGTTAAATTTAGTTTTATTAATTACTTTACTTCGCCGATGGTTCTGCTAACCGACGAAGGAGGGCGATGTTGTGTACAATAGCTTGGGACAGTATCAATCTCTTCCGGAACAGTTTTTAGTGACCAGTTCGATGCCTTCATCCATAAAACAGTCCAACAACAATTAAGACAATGCCACGCTATTGTACATTAGAGAAATTCATAATGCTGATGACTTGGCTTGACCAGAGACCGAACCCTGACAAGACAACGCCTCCAATTAAACTAAATATTTGATTCAAAACTAAACTATTTCATACAAGTGTAGAAACATGTTGCCCTTATTTCCAATATTCCCCAAAGTGAACTTTACAAAAAATTTATTGTCGTGAATTGCAAGCTGGCTAGATAAATGCTCTCAAACAGCAAATGACAATTACTAAAAGGCTCAAAAAATTAAAAATAGTCTGCAGCAAGAGCCTTCAAAATTTTACAAGTAAAAACTGTCATATTCATATTACAGGACACTTGAAAGAAATGTTGCACAGATGTTCTTAGATTCCTTTTGTATGTTTATTAACAATATTAACAGAATATAACTTTTACAACATTATTTAAAAAAATAAATTTTGCGTATTATTTTTTTTTTTTTGATTTCTCAAAAATTGTTGAAAAGTATGATTCCAAACTTTTAGACAAAAATTCAAATTTTTTATAACTCACTCAATCCAAGCTAATTTGATTAAAATTTATTATTTATAATGAAGAATCTTCATCACTGATGTCTCCTTTGAATTTTAATTATGACAAAATATATTTATTTTCATCTATGATTGCATTCCAGAGCCCACTGTCCGGCTTAAAGCTCTAATTAAAGAACTGCAAAAAATTTTCCAAAAAATGTGTGCATGTCGTAAAATTTCTGTCGAAGTCAATAAGTAAAATATCTTTAAAACAAAAATTGAGCATTAAAAGTAAAAATAAATTATACCTAAGCCTTGTAAACAATCGGCCACCATTAAAAAGAAAAAATGATAATAAGAAAAACACAAAATATTTTCAACATAAGGAATGAATTAGAAAAAACGAAAACCATTTAACGCTTTAAAACACGGAAGTTTTACATGAAATCAAAACTAATTTCAGTTTCATTTTATATCACACAATTGTCTTGCGGTGGTTGGCCAAACGGTCCGGTGAAAAGTGCAATTATTTTTTATAGCTTTTGTTTTTTTTTTTTTTTTCAATTCGATTCAAAACAGTGTAACCCTTTATTAGGCTAAATTAATCAGCAGAATTGTTATAATATTAACTAAAAGGGAAAGTATTAATTTTCTCTCTGGTTGTTGTCGCTTGTTGCATAATTAGCAAAACCAAATGTGTTGAGGAAAGAAATTAACGAATGAATGAACGAATGGTTCACATTAGACACAAACAATTTAGTTTGAAATTTGAATGAAACCATATAAATGTTGTTTTTATTTTATTTTTAGTGATTTCCAGACATGAAGGGATTGTGCAGCAATATGAATAAATTTTGTAAAATAATTTTTATACTTTCAAATCATCGTCGCAATTTGCATAAGTACTGCACAACTGAATGAACTTTCAGTGTTAAATATATTTCGAATTAGGTTGCTGTTGTTGTTGTAATCAAATATGTGCACAATTCGAATAAAATCCATTTTAAAAATAGATTTGTTGCAAAATAAAATTTTTTAACGTAATAATTAAAAGTTTTTATGATAAAAGCTTCTTAACAAATCAAGATTTCAAAAGTGGTATTAAGGTTACTTTACATAATTGTTTTTCTTTGAAATGGTACCTTTTGGAAAAAACAATTTTTTAAAGGTACATTTTTCAAGTATACATACGTTGTTTGGAATTTGTCAATTTTCTTACTTAACTGCACTTCACAAAATATTTAAAAAATATAAAAAAAATGTATTCAAAGTTACTGTTTTTGTCCCTCTGACTTTAAAAATTAAATTTTTAATAGTTCAAAATTGAAAAGAAATTTTGAAAATCGGTTACGAAGAATAGAAAAAAATCATAGATTTCAATATATAATGGCAATAATTTTCCATTAAAAACATTAGGATTTTTTTATTAAAGACAATTTTAATAAAAAAAAGACGTGTGGCACTCGGGGACTGCCGCGGTAAAGCTATTGCATAGCATTTTTTTATCAACTTATGCAATTTCATTTTCAATTTCAGCTTTCTAGCTATACTGGAAGTGCCCCATACAAAGAAGGTGCACCCTAGTCCCCCCATGTAAAAAGTGCCTTACCGTGTCCTATGTCCTTCTCCTGGTGGTAAGCTACCTGCCCACCAATTTTCAGCCAAATCAGTTCAGCCGTTCTTGAGTTATAAATAGTGTAACTAACACGACTTTCTTTTATATACATACATATGTACATATATAAAAACCCCTCAAAATCCCGGAAAATTTCCTGAGAAAAGGTGGCAAAACTGGACGGGAATTCCCAAAAATCCCTAAAAATTCCATAAATACCGGAAAATTTCCCGGGAAAAGTGGCAACATTGGAAATTTAAAAAATTTCCAAAGCGGCAACACTGTATAGTCATCATACATAGACTATACAAAAAAGAAGTTTTCACTTCAAAAAACAAAAGACTTAAGAAACAAACTTAGTGTCAGGTTTTTTTCGTTTCAAAAACAAATGACAGGTTTTTTCGTTTCATGAACAAAAGACTTTTCAAAATTTCTAGATACGGTCAAACGTACTTCCATGATAGTTATGAAAAGCTCTAATTTATGTGTAATCTATTGAAAATTTATAATGAATTGCCGCCACTCATCTTTGCAAATAAAAACTGTTAAGTTTTATTTGACTTGACATTATCTTCTTTACGAAAATTCAATTTATTATACATATTTTTTAAATTAATAATTTCCTCAATTGCCACCTTCTTTACGGCAGAAATTTAGTTTAAAACTGTTTCTTTCAAGCTACAATTTTTCACAATTAAATTATTAATTTTTCCTACATTTAAACAGCCATCATTAATTATTAAGTTATTTCACAAATAAATTCATAATAAGTATTAAAGTCTCTATTTAACAAGCCAGCAGACAGCAAACATCCAATGTATGTACGTATGTTTGTATTCGCTGGTACGACTTGAGGTGCAAGTACAAACAGAGTATGTGTTGCAACCTTAATCGTAAGTAGTTGCATTTAGAGGAACAAAAAAATACTCATAATTTTCGTAACTCTTTCAAAACTGACATTTATCAAAATGTCATTTAAAAAAAAGTTGCACCTTCTTTTATCTGACTATCTGTCTGCTGCTAGAGTGAAGTTGAGTCAACTCATCGTATGTTGGAGGATGTTTTTTTTTTGTCACATTAGATAGAGTCAGTTAGTAGTGGTATGAGTACAATAATAAGTGGATAGTAGTCGTAAATGAATTGATGTGTAATATAGTGGAAAATTGCTACTTGGTGCGACAACAATAGAATCTGTTGCTTGTTTAAGTTGGATGATTGTTGGCAAAAAAAAAAATTATATATACGATAAAGTAAAATACATTTTAGCACCTAACAAAAGCCAACATTGTCGACAACGCCGACATCATCATCAACATTATCAGAAAGATTACCATCATAAATAAACTCTAGAGTTATTTTTATAATGATTTTAGCAAAAGAAAAATTAAGACTCTTCACAGTTTACAGGTGTCAACTTTAAGCTTCCCATGGCAAAGTATAAAGAGAATAGGAAATAATAACTAAATAAAGTTTTATTATCAACGCCACCATAAGTTTGTCATCATCAGTTATTTTTTTCTGTAAATTAAAATTATTTTGTGTGACAAAAAAAATTATTTATGACAAATATTTTTTCAAAAATTGTTTCCTACTGGCGTAAGTAAATACATAATATTTTTGCTTTTTCGAAAATGATATAATGAAAATGAATGAGTGAAGCAAATGAGGTTGATAGTTGAATGTACTCTGATATATGAAAGATTTTATAAAAGTTGACATAGTACAATGATACATTTACAAAGTAAATGTATGTCAAATTAGTAATTATTTTAAAAATGAAGCACCATTAAAAGAATTCACAAGGTGTATTGACTATTACTAGTATAGGGAACAAACTCTTAAAAAACAATTACACATTTGCACAAATTCCCATATACAGAGAAAAAATCACGCAACCTTACACCCGAAATCACGCTACTTTTTTCCGGTTATTATATGTGTCATAAGAGGTGTTCATTATGAGAGGTTTCATTTTAATGAGTTCTAACCCCTTTTTAATAGCTATAACAATCCTACAATCCCACAATTTTCCACATAGATTTCTTATTGCTGTTACGTTCCGTGCAAACCCACTAAGGAGTCATCGTAGACGAAAATAAATTATTGGGATTTTTGGACAAGTTATTCCTCTAAAAATGCATAAAATTATATTTGTTTTGCAAAAGCATATGTTACTAACTCGTTTCCGGGTTATAAAATGATTAGAATTGTGGATTCCCTACTGGGTGGCCAGAATTATTTTAAAAACCAATCAACGTATACAGAAAAAAATCAGATGATTTGTGGACGATGTACTTCTTTACAAAAGCCTGGGCTACTAATCTATAATTCGAAGCGAAAGGAAATTCTTTCGAACTGTCATGTAAAAACATGCAAGTTCGAACAAGTTTCTAATAGAATCGAAATACAGAGTAACCCCCCCTGTAATACGGTGACCCCGATAAAGAATCCATAATTCTAAAAATAAATTTCGTAAATTGGGTACAGGCCTTTGTAAAGGACTACGGGTCCAAAAATTTCCACAATATTTTTCCGCCCACTTTGGTTACTTCCTAAAAATAGTTAATTTAGAGTACATTCTCAAACTTTTTCAAATATCAACAGAACAATGTTAACCATTTAGCAGATCTTTGAAATTTGTATGTACATATTTGTGTAGGGTTTCTTATTTTAATATTTAACTTCTATAGTCTTACAAAATGAGATTTTAACCACTACAGAGCCATATAGCCATGTAAAATGTTAAATGCGATATATAATACCATCCACAACAAAAAGTTTTTATATATTTTCATATATGGGACAATTTATTGAGATAATGTTGGGCATTTTCCAAAAAAAAAGTGTAGCACTCGGAGACTGCCGCGGTAAAGCTATTGCATAGCATTTTTTTATCAACTTATGCAATTTCAATTTCAGCTTTCTAGCTGTACTGGAAGTGCCCCATGCAAAGAAGGGGCACCCTACTCAACCAAAGTAAGTGCATTACCGTATCCTATGTCCTTCTCCTGGTTCTAAGCTACCTGCCCACCAATTTTCAGCCAAATCAGTTCAGCCGTTCTTGAGTAACACGACTTTCATTTATATACATACATAAAAAATCCCCTCAAAAACCCAGATATCCCGGAAAATTTCCTGGGAAAAGGTGGCAACACTGGACAATTAAAAAAATTTCCAAAGCGGCTACACTGTATAGTCATCATACATAGACTACACAAAAAAGAAGTTTTCACTTCAAAAAACAAAAGACTTAAAAAACAAACTTAGTGTGAGGTTTTTTCGTTTCAAAAACAAATTCCAGGTTTTTTCGTTTCATGAACAAAAGACTTAAGAAACAAACTTTTCAAAATTTCTAGATACGGTCGCTTCAAAGCCCGCGATAGAAGTATGCAATAGCTTAAAAAAATCTTAAAACTTTTAAAAATTCACTTATTTTATTTTTACTTTAAACCTGGTACTTTGTTAATAATTTCGTGCGAAATGCTGTCAAACTGCATACAAAAGTCTTTCGTATGAAATATTTGTGAAATAAAGCTGCAAAAGTAGTGATCTTATTACGAAAAAGAAGCGAAATGTATCTGTTAGAATGAAACATGTCTCTTCAATTTTTTTTCAGCTGCGCAACAAGATGACCAGTACTTTTTTCACATGAAATTTTAATCAACAGCTGACAAATGTATAAATTGTAAACATGGCACAACTGCCAGGTATGCGTAGTTTGACCACAATCCAAAAACAACATGTATATTGTTGGTATAAAGTATTCGCTTTATATCAAAAGACACAAATAATTTAACACATTTTCGAATACTTTTGAATGCTTTCAAAGCTGTAACAATTATTTATGTATATTTTTAAACTGTATCAGTTAGTATGAATATAAGGTTAGTATAATAGGAACGGTACTGAGTCACTTGTGCTAGCTCACCTTTTGGACATGCCTTGGATAATAAATATGAGTTTTACGTAAAAATTTTCGTATAAAATATTCAATGTAGCTAAACATTTTTCACAAATTCGAACAGGGTACCACCATGCTTTAGGGAGCTATTACTACGGGCCTTAAAAATTTTACTTCTATAAAATAATTGTATTTAACGTTTCCCAAATACAAAAAAAAAAAAAAAATATGTCAATGTGTTATGTCCATTGTATTTGATAGTTTTTAATCATTTTAATTACAATACAGCAGATCAACTGCCGTCATTGTTGTTAGACCAAAGAGCAATTGAATAAATCAAACAAAAAGTCTCCCAAAAATTGGTTTCAAAAGTCATAATATAAAACTAAATGACGTGACATTAAAAATCAGTAAAATTAAATTTTAAAAGCTTTTTTTCTACAGTAAAAGAAAAGCAAAATTAAAAATGAGTTTCTTTCAATAAAATTTTAATTTATCGAATCAACAACTAAACAGTCAAATTGAAGGATCATTAATTACCTTCAGCAGGCAGGAGAGATTCAAATAAAAATAGACGACGCAATAGGAAAAGGAAAACCAGAGACAGTAGTTACCGGCATCGAAGAGTTACAAGGCAAAGATATAAAAAGAAATTGGACATTGATAAAAACATGACATATTTTAAATGTCACTTCCATTTTTTTTTTTTTTTGTGGATTTGGGAAAAACTATAAAGCAAAGTTTTCCGTATTAGTATCTTTTAACAAAAAGCAAATAAAAAAAATTAAATATATAACAGATTACATATTGAATAAATATTTAAGCCCTCGATTTTTATGTTTATTGGCTGCCAGACATAAAAATTTACTACGTGTTTAACAACTTACAACAGAAAACCAATAAAAACAAAAATAAAAAATATTATTCAACAAATAGAAAAATCACCAAGCGAATGTAATTTTTTTTTTATAAAACATTTTAAAACTCACTATTTTTTTATTTTAAGTATTTTTCTCTTTTTTCGAAAAAAAAGAAACAGTGCACTTTTGAAAGTAAAAGTTTAAGTTTAATTTATGTTTATGTTTAGCTTCTTTTTTCTTTTGAAATCTACTTAAAAACAATACAGTTCAATATTTTATCGTTCAGTTTTTTTTTCTCACATCACATGTGCTGGTGTGATGTTAAGGTTTTCTGCCTTTTTTTTTTTTGTTGCTTTTGTTCATTGTAAAATTTTATGTGATTTTGTACATCATAAATTTGGTACTTTTTCTGTTTAAATTTTTAGTTTCTTTTGCTCTGTTGTCATTAAAATGTACAAAAATCTGTTGCGGTTGTTCATTTTTATTGCAAAACGAACAACATTTATGGAAAATTATAAAAAAAATTCTAGAGAAGAAACGGTGGAACGAAATATAAAAATCAGTTTTAATAAATCTTAAAGAAACATTTTAGAAGCGTCATGGAATGAACTTACTATAACAAAAATAAAAAAAAAATAATTATTTTGTCGACAACAAATTTAAAGTTTTGAAATCGCTAATATATTGTAAAGAACGATATGACACTTAATTTATGCTACATTATTTACTTACTATTAACTGAACGTACAGAAAGTATGTCAAAATTAGAAAAAGTGCCAAAACTATAAATTTTTTCCGTTTTGATCTTTTAAAAAGTACCCTATAATTTAAACTGGCCAAGTTTTGTTGATTTAACAATTTTTTTCTAGTTGACGAATTTTTTTCTTGAAAATTCTATTTATTATGGTTCATAAAATATCGTTTTATTTCAAAATTACATTAACTAATAAAATACCCTTTAGTTTGTTTAACTTTTAGTACCTATTGTTACAGTTTGTACTTTTGGTATATGAAGCCCGAAATATATTTTTGGAAACAATACCATTCTGAAAAAGTATTTTTCTAACGAAAGAATGCAACATTTTATTAACAATATTATGTATAAATAGTCACTCTTTACTACTCCCTTATTACAGCAAAAAACTAATGCTCTCTATCAAATTTGTTCCAGTTCCCAATACATAAAAAGCATATCAAATAATCAACACACAACAACATGGATAGTGTTCAAAAAGAGTTTATGTCTTTATTAAAATGCCGCGCGAAGAAAATAAATTAAAATAATTTAAATCTCAATTAACTTGACCACTGTTAAAAGTGCAACAATGCCCACCATTTGACCAGACATGTTACAGCAACAAATGCTTTCATGGATGCATATCTGTGTTGCATGCTGCATTCATAAGTATCCACTCACTCATTTGCAACAAAGAGTAATGAACAAACAACATCAAACATACAAATGAATGAACAATTTTTTGGACACATGTAACATGTGAGTTACATGTACAGATTAACATCAATTTTAGTTTTGTCCGTCTATCTGTCCGTCTGTCTATCTGTCTGTCTGCCACTGTTATGTTGTATTGTTAAGCGCTGTTAAATGTTGTAAATTTTGTTGTAACTTTTCTTTGCAAGAAATTTTTAAAAATGTTATGTTATTTTTGTCTTTGTATGTTGGCATTTGTTGTGTTTATTTATTGATGAAAGAGTTTTGCCAACTTTTGTAAACATCATAAGTACGAGTAATATTTCTTTTGTTGATTGTTAATAATTTTTTAAGGTTCATAAATCACATATAATTTTTTTTCTTACTGAAAAAAAAACTACTAAAATGTGTTTTTGTGTTGTATTTACATCTCCACATACATGCATACATACATACATATGTGTAATTGAATGAATGATGCCCCCACGTTTAACATCAACTAAAAATTTATGTTTTCACAAACTTTCGAGTCGTCCAAGAAAATATGTTTTAATTTTCTTGGAAAATATTCGAAATGCGAGTTAGTTGGTCTGTAGGCAGGCATAAAAATGCAACAATTGTAATTTAGTGTTTTTAAATTTATTTTTACATTTCTTCCATACATTTTTATAAACAGGAAGAATTTTTGCAAAACCAAAGCAAAATGTTTTCGTCTTAGTTTTTAAATTTACAAATTTTACAGCAGATTTTAATCAAATAAATACAATCAGCGCTAACAAATTTTACTTTAAATAAATAAAGCTGTATGAAATTTGTTTAAAAATATAATTGGAAATATTTTATGAATAGCAAAAATGGATTAGGTGCGATGAAAAGATTTGTAGCAATTTGGGGTGAATTTATCATTTGTAGAAATAACAAATGAATTTGGGATCCATCATTTACAACTTGATCCATCTGAGAAGTAATGAAAAAGCAGACATACATATCGAGTCATAACCGCAAAAATAGCTTAAACGACAAAAACTATTTTGGCTTAAGCGACAAGCCGCTGTTACGATAAAATACAAACAAACCATAAATATACTCTTAAACTAATATTAATATTGCAGCCTCTAAGAATAGCGTTGTGGTGTTCTGTCGTGCAAGCCAGATTTAATGCACGCAAATTTTTCCCTATATATTCTAATATTGGCTTAAGTCAAAATCTTTCGTAATTACGAACTTTACTTGAACACAGATCTCAAATCGGTTGAATAATGTGGCCATAAAATCCATCACAATTTTTTTTGTTGCCTATTAAATAATATATACACAATTCGCAAAAATTGCAATTGTTGCCTGTAATATTTAATATTCTTCTTCCATTCGCGCGGTACGAAGGTTTTGGATGAGACAAAACCTCAGAACTCGAGACACCGTCATGCTTGTAGCATCTCTGTTTTTGCGAATGCCTAGTCGGAGTGAAGTTAACAACCTACAGATATTGGGCTTTATTACGGTTCTCGATTCGACTTCGACTGCTGTAATAGATTAAAGAAAAATGTTGTGTGTTTCTTTAATCTAGTACAACAGTCGACGTCGATTCGAGAACCGTAGTAAGGCCCAACACCTAAATTTTTTCGCTCAAAATGAAGAGAGCGCCCTCTCTTGTGGGTGATGTTGCAATATATGAGAAAAACACTCATTTTTTGGTGCACCAAAGAGGGCGCACTATTCAGTTTGACCGAAACTGATTAAGAAGAGTACACAAAGATGGCGCTCTCTTCATTTTGAGCGAAAAAATTTAGGTTGTTAACTTCTCTGGCGCAGTTGTATTTGCGTTTACAATAAGTAGCATGGCAAAACTAGCAGGTATGCGCATTTCGACAACAAGTACAACAATCCAAAAACAACATGTATTTTGTTGGTATAAAGCACTCGCTTCATATCAAAACACACAAACAAATTAAAAGCATTTTAATACGTATGAGTATAAAACTGTAACCATTTTTTATGTACTCTCTTCAAACTATATCAGTTTGTATGAAAATTTGCTATAAAGCGAGCTCAGTCAGCTGTGCTAGTAAGCTCAGCTGTTGCATACGCCTTGATAAGTGGTTAAATTTGTTGCATGAATTATATAATTGTTTATATCTACGCATAATTTTTTTGGCAATAGCACGTGTATTGTTGTAATCACAAAACGTTTTCACTTCTGTCGGCACTCCCGGAGTGCTACTTGTAGTTTTTTTTTTTCTTTTAAGTACATTTCTTTACGCAATCGGGATTTTTAGTTGCTAATCTATTTTTAATAGTTATAGATAATAAGCGAAACCTAACTGCGATTTTCAATTACGTATTCAATGATACCGCATTTAATTTGCTTCGACGATTTTTTACTTCTTTTCCACAATATGGCAACGATTGAGGTAAGAATCATCAATATTGGTTTGTAACTACACTTCCGAATAATAAAAAGCGCTGCTAAGCATTATATGTCGTGTAGTCAGGCGAAAACTTAATTTTATTATTTACAAATGAGCAAGTTTTGATTTTATTCACAATTACGTGAAGTTTCTTAAAGAAATTACGAAAAAACAGAAATATTTGCAGTTTAAGTGAGACATATTTTGTAAATGTTTAAATGTTGGCCTTCAAAATAAATTTTAAATTGAATACTTTCCAACAAAAACCTAAAAGTCAATATTTTCAACTGAAATCTGTTGTAATCAAACAAAAAGCTCTTTAAAAGCCAAAAAGTACAAAATATTCGTACATTTGAACAAAAAAATATACATATAATGAAATAATACTTAAACCAGACGCCAACAGACAACGCACACAATCGACATGTAGAGAGATAAATTACAAACTTGAACTTGAAATACGTCACATAAAGAAAAGAGAAAATAAACTAAAAACCATTGAGTTTCTAAAGGAAAATTAAAGCCGATAGGAAGAAAATGTATTTATTTATTTTTTCTTTTTGGTTTCGAAAAAACTGAAAAATAGATAAACAAATTAACACTCGCTCACACTTATTTAGTAATTTTTTTTTCAGTCACTCCGCACCATTCAGCCAACACCAAACAAAAAAATAGGTGACAACAATGAAGTTAAAAGACATTGAACTAAATTATAAAGATATAAAATTAACGAACAACCGAACAACAAACAACATTTTGTAGGTGTTGCTGCATACTAAATGAAATGTTCCCCCAGTTGAACAGCATGTTGCATTCGATATTTTAATACATCTTTTTGGGAAATTTCTGAATGAATGACGTTCAAATGTTGTATGCAGAGATATAAAAGATATTTTTTTGCTTTTACAAGTTAATTTGTGAGGCGAAATTCTTTTTTTATTATCTACATATTGTCAAATTAAATTTGATAGAAGTTTATTTTTAACGAAATTTAATATACCCGCATAATAATTATGGCTATTGACAGAATAAATAGGATAGATGTTTTTAATATAGATGTTCTTCAAATAGAGAAACTTGAAATTTGAAGTTTGAGAATATCTTATATTTTTATTTAATTGGAAACTTTTCAGTTATCCAAAGACATTTATTGTGTGTGCTGTTTTTGAGCATTTCCAATGCAAACTAGTATCTAATAACTTTTGGAATTATAGAACTTTTGGATAAATTAAACTGAAAACATAAACTTTACTATAATTTACAATGAATTGAAGACAAAAACTGCATCTGCAACTCACAAAAGCTATTTATAATATTGAAAAAGGTGATTTTTACGAAACAGTTTGCTTTTAAATCCTGGATAGGATTCGTAAAATTATACTAAGATGAATATACACAAGTCATTTGTCTGTATTGTGGAAACAGCACCTTAATTTTTGCTCTTTTTTTTTTTTTGCTATAAATAGCTTTAACATTATTTTTAACTTAACAACATTATACTTCCTTAACATAAAATAGAAAATATATCAAATGGTTTTTAAAAAACTTACCACAGATGAGCTTTTCTTGCGCAGCAAACCATCCAGCCATAATTGAACTTCAAAAGCTTTTAAGTACAACAAATGATAGCGATTTTGTAAACGTTCTAAGCTGTTGTTGTCCGATTTTTTAGACGAATAACCCGATGCTATAGTTGTAGTTGTTGCTGCTGCAGCTGAATTAGGACTAATTTGACGATCAGATAATGTTGAAACTGTTGAACAACCAACACCTGATGTTGTTGTTGCTGCTGATGATGAGTATGCAATTGTATTGATGGTGGTGTTGGTGGTAGTGGTAGTATCGTCTGTTGATGAAAGTGAGGAATTAGTTTGTTCCGCAATTAAACTTGCATCTGTATTATATGAATCGTGCTGTAGTTGTTGCAATTGCTGTTGCTCTTGCTGCTGAATTTCTTTTTGTTGTTTTTTTTCCTTCTCAGATGCAGCTCTTATACAGGCACTCACTACTCGAGCGTGTGATACTATTTCATGGTATAACACCTGAAACAAACAACAAAAATTTATGAACAAATAAAAAAATCATTAGTTTTCTTTATTTTATTGGTGCAATATGCTACTGCTGTTGTTACTTTTGTTGTATGCAACAAGAAGTGAAAATTAATGCACAAAAAGTTATGATGATGATGATGTTTGAAATGGAAAAACAGTAAAATTTTTCTCCTTTTATTTGTTAAAAAAAACAATGAAATTAGCATTAAATTTATAATAAAAAAAAAAATAATCTAATGTAAAAGTATTGATACAGAATAGCAGCACGTATTAAAATTTAAAAAAACACAAACAAAAACTTATATAAATAATAGAAAGTGGAACGAACTTTAAGAGAAACTTTAAAGAGAATAAAATTATTAATTTAAATAAAATTTGTTTCTAATTCTATTTAAGACATAAAATGAAAAAATTAAGGAAATCTTTTGAAAACAACCATTTTAAACTCGTTTGATGGTTCTACAAAAGTTAAATAATATTTAATAGTTTTTTTTATTTTCTAGATCAAATGCTACATTTATTTATTTATCGCAGCTGGTACAGTTTGATGTTAATAAGATGCAAGCAATAATATTATGCAGCAAGGATGGAACGCACTTTCCGAACCAACCGGACTCTCCTGACTTGTTTTAATAGAAATAAAAAAAGTAAATGTGAATTACTAAATCAGCATGTATTTTAAAATCTCCATTTTACAACTGGCATTTGTTCTTACAAAGCTTGTTAATTGTACAGTCCCAGATTAAGACAAAATATTTTTAAGAAATTGTCAACTGTGTATGGGTTATAAATTAAGCTTCAACAGAAAATTTACTTGTACATTAAAAAAACATTAATTGAAAATTTTATTTATTTCAAACCACCGATTTATTGAAAAGCTAATCGTTTCATTGCACCGAAATCTACTGTTAATTTGAAAAAATAACTTTAGAAATTTTGTACCGATATCCTATATGAACTCAACCCTTGACTGATGAAAATTGGAATAGTACCGTAACTTTTCTTCTTTGCGGAAGAGTCTGAATGACTTTAGTTTTTTGTAATGGTGTTTAGCCGAATAAAATCAAAAAAATTTTTCATCAAGAGATAAATAGAGGAAGATCTTGTTTTTCGTTTGATCATACGAAAATTATACTAACAACCATATAGAGACATGGTAATTTCAAATGATTTCCTTTATTTACAATGTAAATGTGAAGGATCACTTTCATATAAAGTTCCTGATCTAGATCCGATCGCTGTAGCATACGCACAATATACTCGTATGTATTCAATTTTGTGACAGGTTATCTTACCTCTAGCTTTGTTACTTACTGATGACAGAAAAACGAATTTATGTCGCAAATGAACTGTTTGAAAATTTAAATTTTATTATCTCGTCTAATTCAGCCCAGTGTGCAATGTAAAGACACACACTCGCGATTAGAGCCTGTGCAATTATTTACACACAGATTCTTAAAATTATTTACTATTTTTTTTTTCATATTCGGTTACAAGTCAAATTATACAGTCTAAACAAGATACAACCCACATGTTTGTGTAATATTACAACAAATACTCGTAATTTGTATAATAAAGAATAATGGGTTGGTTGGTAAGATACAGGCTTAGCATTTTTACAACATCATCGTCGTCGTTATCATCATCATCATCATACTCATGATAATTTACAGCAGACTGCAAAAAGCGATATTATTGTCGGTTGCGGTCGTCATTATAAATTTAAAGCCACGCATATTTTTATTTTCGATATGTCTGTCTGATCGTCTGTTTGTGTCTGCAATTACTGCGTGTACAGATGGATGGATGGATGATGACGATGATATTACAGCATCATTATACATTGAGAATATTATTGCAATTATCTTATTATGTTTCTCTTATGTTGATTTTATGGTTAAGAATATGAAATATTATAATAAAATAATTGTTTGCGATTGTGATTACTGTGGGTAAAAAAAATGTATTACGAGAAGTATTGCTATGGAAAGGGTCAAAGTTAACATATTTTCCAGTTGCTGGTTACAAAATTACAAAATGGATTTTTTGATCATTAAAGAATATTTTCGAGAGCTGTTGCTGAAGAGATTACAAAAGGGTGTAAAAAAATAGATCTGAGAGCTTGTGTTAAATAAGCTGATAATTTTTTCACATTTTGGAAATTGGCAAAAATTTAAGAATTTTATAAGAAAGTTAAGTAAAAACATAAACAAACATTTATGATGAATCAATTTTGAGACAATCACTAATAAACATTTTTTTTTATTTCAAATGAGCTTAGCCGGCCACGTGTCAGCATTTGCTGTTTAAAATTTCTATTTTCTTTCTTCCATTCAAATTTAAAATGTAAATACCTACCAAATGTTGTTCTAAATTTACGCAAGATAAACGATACATATTTTAATACTTTTTTTTTTAAATTTCCTAAAGAAACACAAACAAAAATTTTACTTAATGATCTGTCTATTTTTAAGAAGCTCTATAACAATTTTGTTTTGCTCATTTCATATTATTAAAAACTATAGGAAAAATATCTAAAATTTGCTGCCTAAAAACTTTGGCAAACGCTTTTTGAATTTAAAATCATTTTCAAAATGTAGAGTGAGTGTGTCTAAGATTTTCGTGTGTTTATTTAATTTTATTTTATCACAAATAATTGTGAGGCATACGCAATGGGCAGGAAAAGAACGCGAACACTTGTATTTAGATCAGGCTTGGGATCTTGAAAGTTTAAAATAGTTATTTCTTTCTATTAAAATGGAACAGATTCGCGAGAAAAAGTGTCCATTTGGGAGAACAGAAAAAGAAAAATTATTCAATATTTGAGCTAAAAAACCTTTTGTTTGACTCCATTCTATGGTGTTTGTTATATAATTACTTTTTACTTAAAAGTTGGGATCACGGAGCTGTGTGGTCAGGCATATAAATTTAAGAATCAAGAAAAGTAATGACAAGAGAATACATTTGCATATTTAGTGACATAGGACAGCATAAAATCAGGTTTCAAAAACTCAAAATAATTAAAATATACACTCACAAATTAATTTTCTTTTTAATAATACTCTGTATTGGAATTGTGACATAAAAAAAATACCATCAATAACGAAGAAACGATATCAGACATATTCGTTGAATATGTTCATGTCTTAAGTGTCATCAATTTTATGTCACTTATGTACGAAAATAAATAAATGCAATATGTTTTTAACCTGTATTTGAAAGAATTGTTTGTTAAATAGAATATTTTTACAACTTACACTACGCAATTAAATCGACTATAAAGTGACACTAAACGACTGAGTTATGTCAAATATCTTTGAATTAATGACTCATTGTCATCGCCATAGAATTAAGCGTCATCTATACACTGGCTATAATATCATTAATTTTATGCTACATTTTGTACATTATTCACAGATAAAAAACTTTTAAACAAAATAAACTTGAAATTTTTCTAATTCTAACAATTTGAATCGTAAAACAAATGCAATTGATTATTTAAAACAAGATCGATCTGATATGGTTTAATCAACAATACTGCAGAACGCTACTACATATTTATGTTTATGACACTTAGTAATCACATGACTCATCAACTTCAATTAGAAAGTTATGTAAAGTTTATGCAATCGTTATTTTAAATCGTAATCTGTCTGAGTTATTAAGGGACTGAACTTATAAACCAGCAATGAATTGAGGATCCTGAAGTAAAGTCCAACATTAACATAAAAATAATACACAAAAATATATATAAAATTACAGCATTTTTATTCTACCAGCGATGACTGAATAATTATAATTATCATTGACTGCACTGTGACCACATGATGCGAAGGTGGATAATGCATTTGGTTGGTTAGCTGATGTCAACTCAACAGTAAATATCTATGATTAAAATAAAAAAAGTTTTTTTTTAAAGTTAATGGAGAGAATATTTCAACTAAATTTATTAGAATAGAATATACTCGCAAGACGACAATGCTTTTCCCTTTCTAAAAAGTACTTAAACATAATTGATATTTCCATCTCTGACTTAGTTATTTTAAGTTGGCTGTAAATTAAAAAAAATATATATTTAAAAGAAGCAGCCTAAATGCAAAAGTATTAATCGTGCGAATGGATGGGAAGTTGTAGCTGCCTGTTGTTCACTTTAGAGGTTCGTTGACTCATCGTGACGAATACGGACCCGTCTTTCTTTTTTTTCTTTTTTTTTTTTTAAAAGATTTTGTCGGACAGAACAATTTTTTTATTTAGTTATGCGAGTACATAGGCTCTTTCTTCTTAGCACGAAAGTTTTTGTTCTTTTTTTTTAAGAAATTAAATTTTAATTGATCTTTAGAAAGAAAATAAGAATTTGTATTTTAAACTCAAATAGAAGAAAACTAAAAATAAACAAAACTTTGATTAATTGACCTCGACATTGTTTAGTTTAGTTTTAGTTAAAATTTAACAACAAAAAAGTTTTTTTCTAAATAACGATATATTTCAAAAGACGAAGAATAACTCAAAATACAGTAATTTATTAAATTTCATATTTTAGTGTTTTATTACCTTTAAACAGACCTTGTACATAGACTTATTGTAATATGACTGTAGGAATAGTACCTCTTCCATGTCTCTTCGTTAAATCATCGAAATAATCAATGCAGATTTATTAAGGCACAAATTTACAGTCTTTAGTTAACTAATAATGACAGCTTAACTCATGATATTTGTATGAAAAATCTTTGGTTAAACCATTCTTATTAGTTAAATAAAGACTGTAAATTTTGGCCTTAGACGATCTAACTGATATTCAAACTGTCAGCTGAGGCTTTCACAAAAGTTTACAATACTTGTTGTTGATTGTATATTTATAAATCCTCTTTGGTAGTGTTATTTTATGACAGTTGTTTCCCCTCAAAATATTGTTTTAATGTTAACAACATTTCTTTACTCATGTAACAACTTGATCAAATAATCAAAATTTTGTTAAAATGTCTTTTTTTCCATGCAGTCAGGAAAAAATTAATTATCTATTGAACCCTTTAGATTAAAGTGCAAAGTTTAGCCATCATTCAGATGATATCACAGATTACAATTAGGGAGTGTATTTTTGATGAATTATTACCAAAAATCATTTTGTTTGTGAATAAAACAAACCACCTTAAACCATCTTAACAAGAAAACGTCAACATCATCATCATCAAACCAGCAAAACGAAAATAATCATCATTTATAACATTTTTATCAACCACATGTCAATATTATTTTTTATTTTCAGTTTTCCTATTTTTTTTTTTATTTTTATTTGTTATAAAAATCTTGATAAAAACAAAACAAATAAAAACTTAAAACCGACATCAAGTGAATGAATACAAACGATTCACACTTCGTTGTGGAAAACAACAAGATGGGAATCAAATGAATGAAAAGTTAAACAAAGTTGTCGTTGTTTTCAACATTTTGATTGCAAACATGACATGACTTTAAATAGACAAAAGGAAAAATATTAATAGTTTGTAAATCAAAAAAACTCATTTTTTATAAACATACTCACGTCACGCCTCCTTTAAGAAACATAAAACTCAGCTCAAGTCGCAACAATTGCAGAAAAATTAAAAAAAAGCTACAAAAATACCGACTTGAAAAGATCTCAAGGAAAGAAATATAATAAAAAGAAGAAGGAGAAGGAAAAAAAAAAACGCTTAAATAATAGTCATAATGGGCCATGTTACCAAACAAAAATAATTATTAATATGCGTTTATCATTTAGTTACCAACACCAGACCAGGCCAGGCCAGATCGACCATGATCATTTGCTTGTAATTTTTCTTTTGTTGGTAGTAAGCGAGAGATATAGAGACATTTGGGCAGTGGTGGGGTTAAACTTTTGAACTCTTGCATCACACAAGACATCAGTTTCCATCTATAAGTTTCAGCAAAGCAACATTTATAAAGTTGTAAAATTGTTGCTTGTTTAGTCGTTTTGAAATCCAAAAAAAAAAAAACATATACAATTTTTTTTTTTATAAAAGTAAACTTTTTTGACCACTCAAAATAAATGGCATTTTTCTTGCATTTGATAGATGACCGTGAAGGTTAAAGAATAAGTGTGAAAATTAATTTTCCATGCCGGAATAACTGAAAGCATTTTCTGTTGGCAAACAAACAAAAAAACAAAAAAAAATACAAGTGGATATTAGATAAATAATTGTGTAGAGCCTAAAAAACTTTCAGACTTCGGGCTGCAAAATGTTACATTTTGTAAACGAAAGTAATTTTTATGAGTAACAAAATAGTTCGATCGTTTAGATTTTAGTTTTACAAAATTTTTCAAAGAGTAAGGCATGAATCACAATCACAAGGAAGCAATAAAGTATAAAGTGTGGTTTTTCAGCCGCCCGACACAACTTACGTAAGGGTTAACTGTCAACCGATCTGCCTTCCTGCGCTCACGTTTTAACATTTATTATTATTAGGTATACCATGGAAAATCCTTATGAATAGATAGACACTTGACCAACTATTCAGATTTTCAGATGTCTTACCGAAAAATTTTGTACAAAATTTTTTTGTTTGTTAATGAACAAAAATTATGCATTTGGAGTGAAACCCGACACACTTGATTACAAGCAAAAAATTACACCTTTTTTTTTTTTTTTTTTTTTTTTAATTAGGACCAGCACTCAGGGATGACCCCTACGTATGCAGTGCATTGTGCCGGAACTCAGAGAGAGGGATAGAGTAGAGAAGATAGATGTTGAAAATGTAGAAGGCTTAACACTTTTACAACTCTGCTTTGCGCGTAATGTTAATTTTTATAGCAGTGTTGATGCGCCTCCGGTGTTAGGTAGACGCATTAACTTTGTTAAGCTGTATTTGCAGGCATTTTTTTTTTATTAATTGTTTTACTTCGCCGATTTTTCTGCTAAACGACGAAGGAGGGCGGGCGATGTTATGTACATTAGCTTGGAACATCATCAATTGCTGTCGGAACAGCTTTTTAGTGATCAGTGCTATGCCTTCATTACTTAAATAGTCCGACAACAATTAATACAATGTCTGAGTAATGTACATTACAGAAATTAGAAATGTTATTTGACTTGCTCTGGCCAGGGTTTGAACCCAGGCCCTACGTCATTGTTTGCTTAGTAGTCAACGCGCTAACCACTTCAGCCAACACCACCCTTTTGCTGCGGTTTTCATGCTAATGGCAGAATTTTTTCAAAAAAGAAGCCAGAAGCTTCGTTATTATGAACGGTGATCGTTAACGCACCATGATTAAAAATGTATTATTTGAAAATATGGATGAAATTATTATTACAAGGTGGCGCTACGTGCCATAAGGCAACATATTGAAATTAATAAGTGTCGATAATATGATTTCTATTGGAACGGTTTTAAAATGTTCTTTGTTTGAAGAAGTTCCTTGCGTATTTATTCCTAATTTTTTTAAGTTCGGAGACGCAAATTGTCCACTCTAAATATAAATTTTCATGTAACACCAGCATTTGTGGATCGCTTTTGAAAGATCACTTTTGCACTTTGGTCATATATAAATGTAAGTGGCCAATTGAAACATGTATGAATAAATAAATCTGCTATTTATGAACCAATTTAAAATAAAAAAAAAACTTTGTCAATCTTACAACACAACTCAACTATATTTTGTATTATGATTCAAAAACAGTTTTCTTGTAAATAATAATAACAGAACAAACTTATCGAAGACAAATAAATGATCAACTACTTAAGTATCAAGAAAATTGTGAATCATAAAAATGACGTCGTATGAGTTATGGTGTTTTCTTTTCTACACACAAAATGGCACCTTATTGAAAGGTACATATATAAAATGTCTTGCCAACCCTGTAATAATGCACCTTGTTATTTCACTAGAACTGAACACAATATATGAAAAAGTGGAACGCCCTGTTTTCAACAGCTGACAGCTAAGTTTTACAGGGCACTATCAAACCCTCCACCCTCAGTGATGGCGATTTTTTTAGAATCAAACACACTGCCCTTTTAGAGAGCAAAACATTTTTAAGAAACGAACATCAAAGTACATTTTGTGCATGGAGATGTACCATTTTTTTTTTGCAGAAAAGAAAACACCATTAAATTTATGATACCTTAACTATTCTAAAATACATGAAACGGAAATAAGCACTGCTGCGAAATGTTGCGGCCTGCAAAAATAATAATGTTACATGTTTGAATTCGAAGGTTTATAAAAACAAGTCTGCAACCAACTATAAGTCCAAAGGGAAACTCAACGAAAAAACTATATTCTCTATTTATTTAAAGTCTTTCCTTGATTTTTCGACATTCGTTTAAAGTAATAATAAGCAAATAAGCAATACAAGGTGATTATTTTTGCTTTTCAACAAGAATTGCAAGCATGTGATCATCAATGTGAGAAACAAGTGGAAAATCAACCTAATTTTCAATGTACAGTACAGAACAACGTTATTTTGCAAGATTAAATTATTGAAATATTTAATATTTGTCTTCTTATGATTATCATATTAAAATTGAAGTGTTTTTTTTTTTAAACTAAATGAAGAAAAAAAAGAAGGCTAAATCTTTTCTTTGTAATAATAAATAGAAGAAGAAAAATAACAAACAATTCAGATTTACAATCACTTTTAGAATGTGGGTGAGTGCATTTCATGCAAATGAATGTTAAAATTATACCACCAAAACTAAAACCATTACCAACTGATAATTTAAAAAAAAATTGCCGAAAATAATAATCATAATAAAATAGCGAATATAAAACCAAAACCAAAAAAATACTATTGCCAGAAATCAAAAAAATATCGGTAACAAATTTTCTTATTTTTAAATCCTAAGGATACATTTGCATACGACGACTGATTTAGATTTCAATTTAAACGAAAAAGAAAATGCATAGAGTATTTATATCAAAATCATTTCAATTCGTTTTGGTTATTTTATGTTGATTAGTCACGAGTTTGGTACTGAAAATATAAAGAAACAAATTCTGTTGAAAATAATAACTTTCAAAGAACTTGAAAAATCGTGCTCTATAATAACTACAGAAAACTAAACGGAAAATAAATATTATAGAAAACCAACAAAAAAAAATAAAGTCCCCAATAATATTTGAATGAACACTGAAGGTGTGGTTGCATGTGTTTTGTTTCGTATTTTACTTCAAATTCAATTTGTTGCTTGAAACATTTTCAACTCAATTTAGCTTTAGCAGTTTTTTTAATACATTTTTTTTACAAAGAGAAAGGTAACAATAAACTGGGCACCGCAAGTTACGTTTTCAGGGCAATCTTTTAAGATGCAAAATGCCCTACAAGGCATTACTTACTACACAAATAGTAAGTGGTACAAGGACACTTAAGGACTACCGCTTTTGGTAATAGATATTCAAAACTTATGTTATAAAATGTATTCGATGGAAAGAAAAGTCACCATCACCTTTTGTTTTTGTTGTCAAAGCGCATTTTTTTTGCTAAATTCATATCTATAAATCAATCAGTAGATTATCCAAAATTCGTTTCAAACATCTAAAAATATTTTATAAAGCCTTTTGCTGACTTTATTAATGAACTTTAAATACATAAATTTAGAAAATATTTTGTTTTCTACCCAAAAAAGTTTATTTATTATTATTTTTTTTTATTACTGTTTAACAAGTTGCACCAACAATGACAAGCCATGGTTACCCTTGCAACAACGCAACACTGAAACAGCTAAAGACAAGATAATAAAGTTTTTAATTTTGTCTCTGCAACATTAATAACATGATAAAAAGTTGTAATAAAAATTGTAATAATAATAATAATGATTTGAAGGTTATTGCTTGCAAACAAAAAAGAAACTAAATAAAGAAATAAAAAATTCAAACTAACTAAATATTTTAAGCTGAGAAAAAGTAAACAACTTTTTGAATATTTTATATGAACACAAAATATATTATAAATTTTGGAAAAATAAAATCTATTGTGGTGCATTTTTCTTAATAACAATTTAAATGGGAGAGAGGATGAATAAAATTAAATGTCTAAACAAACAATGATAAAAAAAATCAATTAAATTCCCATGAATCTTCAATGGAAAACGAATAACTTTAACTTTAAACGTTGCTTAATTTGAACAATATGCAAAAAATATAGTGACGATGATCAACGAGGCTTTCAACTTCATCTTAAACTTTAAACACTTCAGCATAACATGAATTTTCGTTTTTTTTTTTTCATTTATTTTATATTTGTCACTAAAATCTTAAATACAGTGATTGCAGAAACGAAATATATGAAAACAGTGAGACAAAATATCAAATCTGAAACAACAAATTTAAACGATTTATTTTATTTACAATTTTGTACTATTGCGTACCACTGTTTCGTGTTACTTTATACTGACTTCTCTCTGACAATTCCAAACACTACAAGTGGCAAAGTGATAACATTTTAACCCTTTTTGTAAATAAATTCCTCACTCCTAAAGTACATATTTAAGCTTTTTTGGCGGTGACTGACTTGTCTAAAGATCATCACGATCATGGCGATGATGATGATGATGATGATGGTGGTGTTTGGTGTTTGAATGATGATGGAGAGATGACTGCTGCATAAAAACACTCCATTAACACGAAAGCCTTAAAGTTATATGAATGAAAGTGAATAACTTTTTTCCTCCTTCTTCTTCTTCTTGCTGTAAATTAGCGTTTGTGTGGGTGAAAATTATGCATGTTAGAAAAACTAAATGTAATTTTTCTTGCTTTAAGAGATAATCACAGATAAATATGAAAAAAAAGAAAACATAACAAACAGAAAATAATGTTTTCTGTTTTTTTTTTTTCATTTAAATGTGTATAAAATTGATTATTTGCTTTAAGGCGAGAAATAATGCACTCAAGGAAGAAGCGGCAGCCACCACACAGCACAAGACATAAAATACAAGGCTGAAAGAAAACACTTTCTTTCTTAAAAAAAGAAAAAAAAGAAAAACATTAACAAAATCTCAAACAAAATTTAATAGTTTTCCATGGATTTTGTAATCCAACAAACTCTTGTAAAATGTTTTTCTCTTTTAAACTTTTTTTTTTTTTTTGATTCCTTTCGGCATTAAGTCAAGGGTGCATCTTGATGATAATTTGTCATGACATCAAACTATACTTGAAGGAAAAAACAACGTGTTGTTGTCTGTAAAATTAAAAGTGTTTTGCATACATGCTGAAGTCATTGGCACCTGTTTGTATTTTAACAAAATTTCTAGAGGTGCATCAAGGGTGAAAGGAGGAATTAAAGGTACATAGTAAAAAAAAACATTAGAGCCAAGTCTTTTTATAAATGTATTTATGTATATTAGAAGCAGTAAACCTTTAAATTTATACCTACAAAAGAAAATTAAATTAAATCGTGGTTTGTGGGGATGCTTAAAACTTGCAAACCGCGGGACCAAATTGGAGGCTTCTTTCAGAGGATTTCTTTGGATTTTGCTAAGCGGAACAAAAAGAAAAATTTAAAGAAAAACATAGCTTCCAAAGAATTCAATAAATTTAACTATTATGATAAGCAAATGGTGTAAATTGTTATCGTTTCTAATAGTTTTTACAAGGGTAGCCCCTGCTTGACCGAACGTAAGGAATTGAAACGAAAGTTGCATCGGGGGCATTTTATAATTTTTCGTAGTCCTCAGCTTTTAAATGACTCGCACAATTTTACAAAGTTGTACGCTTAGCCTAGACAAAACTGACACGGAAATATATGTTGTTTATAGTCCATCCCTAATAAGCAATGAATTGAGAAATACTGGTTGACACATTTTAAGTGTAGCGTCAATATGGCCTCAGTGATAAGAATGGATAATAATAAATATCAATCTTCTGTCTACCAGAAGTAACAAAAGTAATGACACGTGACAGTGATTAAGTTGTCCAAACAAAAGATTGACACACGTAAGTGATCGAAAAAGAGCCATTGATGCGGTAGTCTCGCCCGATATGCAACACCTACATGTATACAGTATATCTTAATTATTTATAACAAACTAAACTAGGCAATATACGAACAACCACAACAGTAAACAAAATTTATTTGATTTTTTAGGTGGAATTTTCACCGACAGCGCCATTTTAATGGCAAATGAAGTTTGACATAAATGAATCTTACGGCTAGAATATTTATGCTAACAAATCCAGATCAGAGGAGCCTATCTCCGACCAACTTCGAAGTACATAGATTGTATTGTAACTTTCTAAAAGAAATATCTCTTACATACAAAATTATCTTTTCTAAACGGGTGACCCGATGACATAAAATTCTATGGCGGACTATCAAATTTTCAGTATCAAAATTAAATTTTTAAAACGATCCAACTTTCTAATTTTCTAAATGTTTTTTTTATGAAATAAAGAAATTTTCTTTTTGCTGAAACATTTAAATTTAAAACAAAAAAAGAGTTGCATGAAATCAGAAAATTTCTTTTCCAACAAAGTTTCTATATTTTGATGTCTTTTCACTTAAAATAATACAGTCATGAAATGAATTCTTTGTAAATAAAAGTGAATGTTTTAAACGAGTAACATAAAAATTGAAAATGTATTTTCAACTTAACATCCGCATTATTTGTTTTAACAACAGTACAGCATCACAACACCAGCTGTGTCTCTGGAAGAAAAGATGTTCTTGATTTATTCTAGAGTTGTGCAAGTGTCGTGATAACATAAAATATATTTTATTTATTGATTTTTTTTTATCAAGTTGTTTTTTAAAAATTATCATTCTTATTTATTTCTTAATGACACCACGACATGGAAAAATGTGTGTGTACAGCAACTGATATCGACAGGTTAAATATGGCTAACAAGAGAATACAGATTAAAAAGACAAACTATTAGTTCACTTCCAGAATTCATTAAATTATTTAGCGAACCCTGGGGATGACACAGGACTTACATAGTAATGAACAAGCCAACAGCTATCAACACAGATACCCAGAGATGACAAAAAAAAATTGGACTTCGATCATATTTTATTTATCATAACCCGGCATCGTGAAAAAGAGACAACATTAGTGTGTTTGTTATGAAGATAAACAAAACGAAAAGCAAAAAAAAAGTTCAGTTTTTAGTGGAAAATGCTACATGAAAGCACGCTTAAATTTAATAAAATGTAATAATATTAAGTATTTACGGCATATAATTCGAAAATAAAGTGATAAAACAATTTAATGTGTTCTTATATACTCAGTATATTAAATTTATATACATACGTACATACATATATGCTGGAAATTTGCCAAATGGTGGTGGTTTTTAACTTACATACACACATGCATACATACAAACTTGATAAATTCTGATATTTTGCAGATATTATAGTGATAAAATACAATCGATCAGTGAAAACCAACTTAAATTAATTAACTAATAATATTTTTAATGTGAATAAGAGAAATACTATATGGATATTTAATTAGTTTTGCGATTTATAATTTTTATTTGGATAGAAAGACAGCACAAAGAAAAAACCAAAACCCGCGATTGTATGAGTGTATACAAACAAGTATGCAAAATCTTCCGTCTCGTGTCATCTCTGGTTATCTGTGGCTATCAATCAACTTATCGAGAAAAATGCAGAGAAACAAAGTGAAGCGACCGACAAGAGTCCAAGTACAGTAGCAGCCATGTATTCAATTATTATGATGAAAAATAGTTTATTCGCAGAATAGTGAGCGGTATACCATCACGCGTACATCTTTATTTTATTGCATTTCATTGAAACACAACGAACGAACATTGGTAGCACAACAAATTGACGCCACACACATTAAGCAAAAATGCGGCTGCTACCATTGCATTAACAATAATAAAATACAGAAATCAAAGAGAAAAACAAAAAAATCTTTTACATGATCACGATCAAGAAAGAACGTACTAACATGTCTAAAAAGAAAGAACAATAGGGAAAGTTTTTCAACTGTAATGATTTGCTTTTGCAACTTTTTTTTTTAATTTATGAAGAAAAAGAAATAATTCCTCATTTGTTATCATGCATCTTACACATGCATGTATAAACTGTATCGTGTTGCATGTAGCAAGAAAGAATTATCACCAGAAAAAAAAATAAATCTAGAAAATCTCAAAAGGCCAAAAAGGAAGTCAGAGCAGATCATTTCGACCAAGTTCAAATCACACACAAACACACACCCCAGATGTAAATTAATAAAGCACAACTACTTCAGTCAGTTAATATTTGCTGTATACCACAGTTTATTTTTGCATAAAAGTGAGATAAAAACATGGAAATAAATGAAAGTTCTTGTCTTTAAGAAAAAAAAAAAAACTGCAACAATAAGTTTGTATTCATAAACTTGTTAACAAATAGTTTAAATAAATTATAAGTCAAGCAGCAAAAGGCAGAAGGACGGACAATCTGCTAGACAAATATATACATACGTATGTACACACAAACTATAATTTTGTTGTCACTTGAGGCGACACATAGATAATATCACACACACTCAAATGTACAATTTATCCAGACATAAATGCATCTTTTATTAATCTATAAATTATTTGTTTAATACTCCTTGTACACTTCACAGGTTTTGAGTATTTACATATATCCTTTTTTTTTTTTTTTTAATTTATGATCATTCTTTTTCTTACTTATTTTCTTTTCGTGAAGTTGTTTGATGTTGGATTCCTGCCCCACCTGCCGTCGTCTGAATCCTCTATTAAAGAAAAACTTGCTTAATATGTTTGACCCACAAAGTCGACAACAGAATTAAATGTTGTCTTGGTTTTGCTTGCCTCCTTGCTTGTTTATTTGTTGCATCTTATTTGCTTAAATAAATTAACAGACAACTTACTACATGCCACATACCCTCACAAACACATTTATAAGAATTTTCGAACCAAATAGTTTTAAATTCCAAGAATTCGACTCATATTTCCACACAATAATTAAAAAAAGTTAACGTATATAAATATATATTAATGGAGTTAAATGCAATAAGCAAACAGGGTGGAGAAAGTTTTAGTTATCAAGAGGGCCAAGTTTCTAGCATTTTTTATATAGACAAAAATAAGAAATTAAAAAATTTTGAAGTTTTTATAAATGACTAACTAGTCTTTAAAAACTTTAAGAAAGGAAAGTGCTGTGTATTTATCTAATGTAGTACAACTGTCAAAGTCGATTTAAGAACCACAATAAGGCCCAATAATAAAAACTTCTATACACATCAGCCGTACATTCCGATTGTAATGATTTTGATTCAGCACTTGCATTCCAATCGTCTTTGTTTAACATTCCCTGTTTCCGTTGATTTTGCATTTCCATTTTCAAGTGTTAAAATTCTAATACATTGAGATTTGATGTATTTTTAGCTTTGCTTTACACGCAAAGCACATATTAAATATTTCATGCCGAGCTTTGGGGAAAATTTATATTTCCCTATTGTAACAGTATGCATACATTTTACTTTCAAGTTCGATTGGTTGGTTTTCCAACCTTTCCAACTTTTGATTTTAGAAAAAAATACATCAAATGTATTTCAAAATTCAAACAACTTGTTTGCAATGTATTCGCAACTAACAATTTCACTAATTAAAAAGCATTAATGTCACATATACAAATTATCATATTCTTTAAATCATAAAAAACACTTTATTTATCTATTATGCAAATTCAACCTGCTTTAGTCTAATCATGGGTTACTTAATTAAAGTTTAGCTAAACTTATAAAAGCTAAAGTTAATCAAAATCTTCGACTTTTAAAAATAATCTATCAATGTCATGCTTTGCGAACAAAATTAATTTGAATTTTTTACATAATCAATTTTTTTCAATCTCAAATTAATTTGACACGCAAACGAAATTCATGTCAAATATAAATTTAAAAAATAATGACACAACATGAAATAATTAATCATTAATTTCATATCATTTGATAAGTGTTTATTTTATGTTTTTCTAAATTCATTTTTATTCATAATATTTGTACAAATTAATTTCAAAATGAAAAATTTGGAAAAAGTCGCACCGTTAAAATAATACAAGGAAAAAGAACGTGAGTGACACCTTGAGCACGTAGAAGACAAGGTGTCATATTACGCTGCCGCATTTTAATGATGTTGAATTTAAACATTTTTAATTGCAAGTTGTTACCGAATTGAACGTGACAACAACATGATAATGTGGTTCGATTATAACGATTTTATAAAAGACGATGCATGTAGATAATGATGTTAATTTTCTTTAATGTTAATTATTCAACACTTTAGCATTTAAGGTGTGAGTAAATAAAGAACAATATACCAAATTAACTTTTTTACATTTTGAATTTTGGGTTTTTAGTTAAAAACAAATACAGAATATTTAATTGTTTTGAATAATAATAAAAAATAAATAACGTTACACAAGATGCCTTAGATGAGGAGACTGGGCTGTACAACCTAAAACATCAATTCTTTCTCTTCTCTTCTCATCGTTTCTTTTTTTTTTTTTTTGTTGTTTTACAAATTCCTTCCAATTTGTGCTTACCACAAGTGCTTTTGTTTTATAATATTTCCATCGTATTTTTATGTAATATCAACAATTTTGGCCCTCCAAATTTCCATCCAAGAAGTTATAAAATGTGAAAAGTAGTTATAAGCTTAAATTATAACGCCATTTATTGATGGTGTTTCGTTATTGTCAGTTGACTTGAGCCTGTCCCTGTTAAGCTTTTTAAAATAAGTGGAAAATAATAATAAAATGCTGGTAGCAAATCACGTTTCCATTAGATAAAAGAAAAAAAAAACATTTAAACGCTTCTAACAAAAAATAGCAAAAAAAAAAAAAACGAAATAAAACGGTTTATCTAGTGGTCATCGGTAGAGTTGAGCGGAGTCTTAGTTGAGTTACTCAGTTTCTATTAGTTGCCCTAAAACTTGATTTAAAATGGACTTTTACTTTTTGCATTAGCCGGCTTTTAAGTGAGAATGAGAAAGACAGAAAGAGAATCAAAACAAAGTAAAGAGAGAAGTTAAATATATAAAGTTTATTAATGAAACGTTTTTTTTTTCGGTAATTTGTCCTTTACTCAGGCCACTGTTAAGTAGATGTGATTAGTGGCCATTACTCTTGGGAGTTCCGTAAATCAATTTTCCTAAACGAAAACTATCAAACTACCGCTATTCCCTACCCTCCGTTAACGTAAATATTTCTTATAACTGTTGTTGTTGTTCTTGTTGTGCTTGTAAAGATATAATCATTTTAATGCGATGGATGGATGCATGGATGGATGGATGAATGCATCATTCCTTATTTAGTTTTGTTTTTAACTAACAGGTGTTTTTTATTTCTCTTTAAGAGGGTTTCCAACATGCAACAAGTAACTGATGCTGATGCTTAAATTTTTGTTGTTGCCTCCAAGTGCCAAATAAACCACAAAAAAGTGATTACAAGTGTTTGCCACCACCACCACCACGATTATCATTATTACTATTTCCACATTATTGGAAAATTGTTAAACGATTTTGGCTTTAATGTTTTTTTAAACCGTTTTGTTTTTCCTACTTTTAATGCTGACACGCGTCTTTTAAAATTGTTGACCTTTTTTCTGCTTTTTTGTTGCTTTCTTTACAAAGTTGTTTTAAGTTCCTCAATTAACATTGGCACAGAGTTTTGTTTTTGCTTTACATCCGTTTTTCTTTTCTTTTTTTGTTTAGTTTGCGAGGAGGGTTTTCTATCGGGTCATTGTCTGGTCAATTAATATTTTTATTTCGGGTTTGTAGCTTCTGGTTATTTTTACGTTTTTAAATTTATAGTTTTATTACATGCTTTATTATTGCTTTGGTTTTTTTTTTTTCATTTAGTTTTGTAATTTTCGTTTTATAAATGTGTTGTAATTTAATCTAAATGACCTTTTTTTTAATAATTTTAACATGAAATTTTATTTTCCCCTCTAAAGAAAATAACATACGTTGATGAAATATAGTATAAATTTGGAGAAAGTTTAAAATACTAGATTTCATTTCTTTTAGAAAATATGTACATATATAATTTGAAGAAATTAAAAAGTTGTTATTTATTAAAATTAGTTTAAATTAATCGTACTATATAATTACATACACTCAAAATTATTTATAGTACACAATGGGGTTGTTGGTTAACATATAAAAGTATATATGTATGTATATATTTCACTAAAGACGCTTTAAACTATAGCAGTAACGTTTTGGAAACTTCCCTTTTTAAATAAAAAGGTAAAAATATACACAAAATTGGTAACCAACTGCTTTTTTGAAGTCGATTTAAAAATTAAGTCAAAGTCTATAGATGATTTGCTGTAAGAACCAATGAAATGCAGAGATATAGACACATTGAACACTCCAAAAATATTTACTTTTTACACTTTTTAAGATCTGCAATTCAATATATTTGTATGTTTATATGTAAAATTTATTTTCGAGCTTTTTCCTTCTATAAGGCTTTCCTAAAATATTATGCTATTTTACAAAACTAATATAATATATTATGGTAACTTTGTGGTAAGAATTTCAAAATAAAAGCACAAAAAATAAAATAATTTCTATACCAACAACAAAAGTATTTAAAATGTCAATTTCCATGAAAAACTACATTTTGTCGGAGTTGTGTTTCATCATTTTTTGTTTGTTTTTTTTCATATTCGAAATGTTTTAAAAGATCAAAACGAATTTAAACAATTAGAGTACAAAAAACTTTTTTCAATAAGCTGCAGTTAAATTCAAGATTGAAATTCAAGCTTTTTTTCTAACTTGGCCATACAATTTCTATAAGAGAACAAAACATGAAGGTCGGCTTTGTAAACCAACAAAATGGCAAAGAAATAAATACAAAACCAATTCAGGTAATTTAATATTAATTATCGTAGAAAACACTTGATAACGTGTAATAGTATGTGTGTATGTAGATATTTTTCCATTCACTTTAAAAAAAAAAAAAAAATATGTACTGAATTATAAAGAAACCTATGATTTCATACAAGTGGTACTCGTTATTAAAACATTTAACCCTTTCAATCTGTGTAGTCTAGTGTTAACCAATACGCAGTTTAAGTCTGGGAAATATGTTTGTAAGAGTATATTCAATAAAATTTATTTATTCTGTAAAAAAGACAATAACCAATTTTGTATTGTGCACATCTATCTACAAATGAATACCTTTCAAGTTTTATATATTTTTTTTTGAAATACGCTCTACATTATGAGCGCCAAAGGGGTAACAAAAACAAGTCTCGGATGTTATACGTATTACACAAATCATAGTCTAATTTAATCAATTAAAATTTTGATGTCATTTAAAACAGATTTAAATAAAAAGTATGCATGACATCTTCAGAACTTTAGTTATGAATCATTCCTTTTTTAGAAGCAAACTACTGTGATAAAACAGTTTTTTTTTTTTTTTTGGGTACTGTTATTAATAAAGTCTCAATTAATGGTATTAATCTAATAAAAAACAATGTTTGTTATTAAAATATTTTGCTTTCTATTAAGTTTTTTACTTCATTAAAAATTATTATATGCCTTTTGCACTTTATACGACGATATGTACAAGCATTTTAAAAGAATCATTGATACATCAGAGCTATAATAATGCGTGCACATTTGTAGCAACACATGAACACTAAAACAATTTTCAATTGAAATTTTATTATTTCATCGACGAGCAGTGATAATTATTATAATGAATGATTTTTATGTTTTACTCCTTTACTGTGGAAATTAATTGAATGAGGTGAAGGCGTACGTTAGATGTTTTGCCCTAAAAAACGTAGGATAAATGTATCACTTACTTGCCCTGCCTGCGTAAAAGAAAATTTGTATACAAAATATCTCCTTCAAAAGCTTAAGTTGGCTCCGCACCTGCTCAGTTGATATACATACACAACAAAAATATTGCTGCATGCAACAAACATTTCATTACTTTACTGGTGGTGTCAATTTACATTGAAAGAATACTTTAAAGTGACATGAAGTGAAAAAAGGTTAAAAATTATACGAGGAGTATTTTAAATTGCCACTAACGAAGGCTCAAACAGTCATTACATGTAGAATTTCAAATACGTACATAATTTTAAAGGAAGTACCCAGCAGATTTACAACGTTAAATTTAATTATTTGCATTTGTAGTTGCCATTTCAGGAAATTGCTAAAAGAACTTAATTATTAATTTTTAAGTCAACATTTTTTTTTTAATCCACAGAACTTCAACTGACTTTTTGCTCGAGAATAAACTAATCATTACTTTTGTTTCGGAGAAGTAAAACTCAGGCTTACTATTTAATGAGTTAATTTGTTTAGGGCATGTATAGTGTTAAAAGGACAGATGCTAAAGAACAAAAGAAAGCTTAATTCTTTTACAACTTTGATATTTCTCATTTTGTTAATTTGTAAAGTAATCTTGCAGCGCCTCCGTTGTTAAATAGGAGCATTAACTTTCTTAAGCCGTGTATAGGCATTTTTAAACTTATTTTACTTCACCGGTCGATTCAACAAAAATTACCGATGAAGGAATACGCTGTCAAGTACTTGCATAACCATAGAAGGTTATCAATCGCTATCTGTTCAGTTTAGTGATAAGTTTTCTGCCGTCGTCACTTAAACACTTCAACAAAAATCAACGCAATGCCACTTTAATTAAATTAACGTTCTATTAGTTATAACTAGATGTTGTTGAATGGTTTGCAAGCTGCTGAATATAAATAGTAAAAGGCAACCAGAAAGAGTATAAGAACATTCATCAGAACTGCAGGGCAGTAATGTAACTTGGCTTTTAAGTAATAATGCAAATGAGATTGTTGCTCATTTTCTTTGCCAACTTCAAAAATGCCCTTTTATTCTACTTTGTGGTTCTTTGCTAGCAAAACAAAAAGCAGCAACAATCCAAGAAAAAAAATGGTCATTTAGTGAAGTGCATGACCTCAACACAGCTTTAAGTTTGCCACTTCAAAAAACACTTATACATATGTAGATATTTGATATTTGTTTATAACGAATTTAATGTGCCCTACAAATAAGTATGACTCACTATATATTTGTATTTAATTTTTCTCAAAAGTTTTCTATGTACTTGTTTCATATGAAGAAAGAAATCTATTTCCTGCAAATATTAACTATGTATTAAAGAAAATTTATAGACGATATATTATTGAAAGAAGTCTAACAAGTATTGTACAAGACTATCAGCTTAAGGACTGATAGTTCAAGTACCGCCAAAGGATTTTGGGTGTTCCTGCAGCGCAGCCCAAATGTTTTATTGTTTGCATGGGACAAATCAGGAATTTTTAATAAAGTGTGTCACTGCAAATGCTTCGTTGTAGAACCGACAGATACCCAACCTAGAGAGAAGATTAGCTGTCAAAAGACATATCACGTGGTTGATTCCCAAGGACTAATAGCTGGTGATATTTCTTGAATTTTATGTGAAAGATCCTTTTCATTTTAAAAGGACATTGACATTGGTGTTGATCAAATGGGATAATTAAGATACTCAACGATTGGTTATACATAAAAACATAGATCCAAACTTAAGGTACTTATCCTGTGTTTGATTCTTTAACATTCGTTGAATCATTCTATTTAAAATATTTTTGATATTACACAAAACAGTTTGCGCAAAAAAGGATATTGTTGATTTTTTTCCTTTTTTCTAATTAAGTGATGTGTTGTGCGAACAAATTGTACCAGATCAATTTTCGCCAGTCATAGGACAAGTAAATACGTTTAAAGACAATTGATAGAATATTTCTGGCAGTTTAGCTATGCTGGTGCTAATCGAACCATTTTTTTAAACTAATTTCATAATACTCATTTAAAGCATTTTTTACGAGCGACTCTAACCTAATAAAAAGGGAGGGTACATTGATATCCCATACTATTTTGCATACAATTTTAAATGGACTCTATTAACGTAAAAATATATTTATATATATATAGCAAAATGACAATAATTAATGGCCATAGATACTATGAAAAATAATATTAAAGAAAATTTACTTTTGTTAAAGCAACGGAATTTAATGGTTTTACTTAATTTTTTACAGCAAATATGAACATTTCAATTCAAAATGATTACGGTTCAGTTCAGCTCAACTGGCAGCTTGGTTGGTAATTTAATTCCTTTTATTAAGTTGTTGCTTTTACAGCTATTGTTGCATTGCGTACAGGGTAATTAAACTTTGTTTTTTTTTCTCTAGTATTGTGTCGTTCAAACATGAATGTTTGAAAAGATTTTTTATCCGATACAAACGTGTTGAGTTTTTATTGTTTTTGTTCTCGCCGTTCAAGGACTGCTCTTTAACTATGTGTAATTTAAGAATTTTTGCTACTTAAAAACAGTGCCTAAAGAGTTGTAACGATTTTGAAATTTAATACAAACTGGCACAGTTTTAATGGCATTTTATGAATGCGAGCGAACTGGTAGTTTAGTTGCTGTTGTTTGTTTAAATTTCATCAGAATATATTTTTGTATTGACATGTGAGCTTTTTATGCCGCAAAGTGAAAAAATAACAAAAAAAAAAAAGTTCATTACCTTTTTTTAATCACAAATATTTGTTTTTACTTAACAAAGAAATTTTCTACCGAATTGAAATAAATTTTTAATATTTACACGGGTTGATGATACATTGAAAAGTACTTAAAAAAAACTTTCAGTTTAATCAGGTGTTTTTTAAAGTTAATTTATTTATCTTTTTCATTTTACTTTTTTTCTATATTATAGTGTACGTAATTGCAGCTTACATGATATCGTTGAAAAAAAATAATTTTAAAAAGGTTCGTTTTGTAAAAAAAGCTTTTAAAAATCTTTTTAAAAAGTTATCTCTTTAGTGCCTTTCAAAAAAGTTTAATTTAAAAAAGTACAATCTAAAAAAGTATCTTCTAAAAGCGAGGTCTATGAATAAGGCTTAAGGAACTTTTGAAAACAAGTACTTTTTAATCAACTATGTAGTTTTGAATAAGTACCTTTTATAAAGTATTTTGCAATAATTTGTGTACCTTTTGCACAATCATTATTAAAAAAGTGAATTCTAAGAAAGTACTATCTAAAACGAAACCTTATGGAAAAGTAGTTTTCAAACAAGTACTTCTGAATAAGTACCTTACAAATTATCTGTTCCAAGAAATACTTTTTGTAAAAGAAATTCATAATAAAAGGGCCTACTTGAAAAAGTTCATTTTATTGAAAATCATATTTAAAATAGTTTTAAAGAAAATTTGACATTTATTCGAGCATATACTAAAGAATTTATGTTTTTAAAATTTTTTTATTTATTTGTTGCTGATTAGCAATATTTAAATACATTTCGTTTGTTGCTATACCAACTCATCTGTAGATGTTTACCATTTATGTTTGAAAAGTTCCAAAGTTCATCTAATTATACTTTTTGTAGAAAAGTAAACACATTCATAATGGATGAAATTATTTGTTGTGATGTTTGTAAAGTTTTTTGAAAAGCTATTTTGCGTGAGTTTATGTATAAGTAGATGAGCTTTAGAACTTTTCAAACATAAATGGTAAACATCTACTGATGAGTTGGTATAGCAACCAACGAAAAGCATTTAGATATTGTTAACCCGCTAAAAATAAATAAAAGTTTTCAAGAAAAGTTTAAGCAATAAATTTGTATAAAAATATTTTATGCTTTAATAGGTCCGAAAATGGCCTTTGCCCAACTAAAAAACGGTCCTTTTTAAAGAAGTAATTTCAATTACAGCATAATTTATAAACTTTTGTCCAATCTTCATATACGGACAATTTAAAATACCAATATGTATGTATGTATATTCATGACAGCTACCAGCTTTCGCAGACCCATTAAAATATTCCAAAACTCGTGCTTCTCCGTCTAACGGTGGCCCATAAAAAAAATTAATATGTATGCATGTGTATACATTAAAAAGAAATAAAGGTAATTTAGTATCTTTGTTTATAGATAAAAACAAATTAAATTTTTTTACAAACATTCAATGATTGAAACAAAATATATTCCCATAAAAATTAAAACGAATAGAGAATTTAAGAAAATGCGAAATATTACGAATTTGTATCTACATCCAACGAATACATTAATTGAGTGTTTTTTTAAGCAGTTGATCTTTAGTACTGCACAGTGGTAAGAAAAAAAAGTTTAAATATTTAATTGAGGAAAGAAAATTCATATAAAAATATTTAACGAAAATATTAAAAAATACTTAAATTTTTATGGCGACAACTTTGAAAATCGACAAATAGGTTTGTGATATTAGCCTGCATCAATTGCACAAAAAATTATGATGGTAACTGTATTTTTACGATTTTCCGTTGCCAGTTTTATTTTTTTGTTTGTATGTACAATGATCACTTAACTTAATGACCACCTTCTGTGAATTTGCAAGAAAGGCATTAAGCACCACAAACAAAGTTTTCTTTACTGATGGTTTCATTTTAATAGATTCGTTTAAAAGAAAACTAGTATTTTAGTTTGATGTTGCAACAAAAATGTTTTTTTACCATTTCAAAACAGAAACATAATGAAATAGTTACAAACTGAAAATACAATTTTATGTGTGTATTCCATCCATTAAGCCGTTAAAGAGGTGGGCTTGGCTTTTCTTTGCTTAAAATTCAACACTCTGCAACGTAGTACGTATTTCTAAACACGACATTTTTTCCTTCTTAACTTTGATTTAATTAAGTTTTTAACTTGTATTGGAAAAACTAAAACATACATTTTAATATGTTTTAACTATTTGCGGGTACATATTTTTTTATTAATTGCCAAGACTTGTCAAAACAAGTTGGTTTTATTTTTGTATTTGTATTTGTTAAAGTTGCATTTTTCAGTAGTTATTTTAGTTGTTATTGCATTAGTGCATTTATAATTTAAATGATTAAGTCAATTGCAACTCTTCATTAAAAGCATTTTCTGCTTTTTTTATTCATTTTTTTATAAACAAAATATCTTCATATTTAAATGGTGTTGAAAACACATAGTAAACATTTCTTCTCGAAAATCTCATTAGGAGAAAATTACAGCCGTTTATGGATTTATTAATTTGAAGAATTTTTATTTAAAGAAATCATCAATTCCTAAGATAACATTAAAGTGAAATGTGATTATTGTCGATTATCATTTCGTCTGCTAATGGCAGTTTGTTTTTTTTTTTTTTCTTAAATATTTTTGACCAAAAAATTGTGGAAAATTCGTTTTAATAATAATTCAATGTGTTTCTTGATTAAAGCACATTCTTTGAGAAATTTACTATAAAATATGTATGTATGTATGTATTCTGTAAAACGTTTTCAACAATATCACACAAGTACTTTAAAAAAAAAAAAAACATTGTCAAAAGCAACTTTTCACACGGAATTTTTTAATGTTAAAAAAAAGTTTTTAACTAAGTTTCAAAAAGCAGATTGCAGAACATTTTTTTAAGACACTTCCAATTTCTTTATAAAAAATCACTTTAATACTAAATTGACTAAATCGATTGTGACGTGCGCTGTGTGGCATGTAGCGCCGTCTTGTTGGAACCACAACTCATCCACATTCATGCCATCCAATTCGGGAACAAAATAGTCGGTTATCATGGCTCTATACCGGTCTCCATTAACGGTAACTGACTCTCCAGCATTATTTCGGAAGAAGTATGGCCCAATGACTCCACCAGCCCATAGAGCACACCAAACAGTCAGTTTTTGTGGATGTAATGGCGTCTCAAGGGTCTCATGTGGATTCTCTTCACTCCAAATGCGGCAATTTTGCTTGTTGACGTAGCCATTCAACCAAAAATGAGCCTCATCACTGAACAAAATTTTGCGGGTAAACTTCGCGAACTGAACCATTATTTTCGAAATAAATTTGCACGATTTGCAAGCGTTGTTCTTTTGCCAACCTGTTCATGATGAAATGGCAAACCAAACTAAATATTAATCACTTGACAGCTGACAAAATGGCAGCCAGTTAAAAAAGTGATGCCAACTTAAAGTTCTATACCTCAATAAAAAACACCCATTACAAATAATCGAACAGTGGTTGAAATCTAAAAAAGAGCCACTTCAAAGTGCACCACATCTGACGAACGATAAGTGGAATACTTTGATTTAAGTCATCTCACTTGAATGAACAATTTTATGTAAATTTTTTTAAGACTTTCTTTGACAAAACAAAGTTTTGAGTTATAAATTAATATGTATGTATGTGCAAATCAGGTGTAATTCATTAATTATTTTGTAGCTTAACTAATATGATCTACAAATGAATAACAGAGTATAAAGTTTAGGAAAAGCATTTTAATAACGTTTTAATAAAAAAAAAAATCTAACTTGTTTGTTGGAAAGATGTGTTTGAAAAATTTTCACGAGTTTTGGAATATTTGTTGGCTTTTAACAGCCGGCATTCAATGTGTGAAAAAGCTATTGGTGTTGAAGAAGGACAATTGATAGATAATTGCACGAATTGAATATTCGTTGTATCAGTTCGATATGTGAAAAACTTAATACTGTTATTCCTCACTAAAATGCATATACATATTTAGCTGCTTTAAAATCTGTAATACACGAGTATTTAATATGCAACAAAGAGAGGTTCCCAATTTACGCCTTCGCTTTGGAAGAGGTAAGCAAAAATTGATTGGCTTCCCAAAACAAAACTTAAAAACGAACTTTCTATGTTTCAAAGCACACGTGTTTCACAGTTTCTATTTTACCACGAAGTTGGTGATAGTGATGTTTGGTCATCACTAACACCACCACCAGTATGCATAATTGTTCCATATGGACTGTGCAACACGCTAAACTAAACTTCTGTTTTAAAATGACTTTATTCACACTCAAATGACCATTAGAAAAATGTACAAACAAATTTTTTTGAGGAAAAAACAAAGCCCACATATTTATTGCAAATATTTTTGAGTTGCATTTGTTTAAAGAAAAACTTAAAATCGATGTTTACATAATCAATTTTCATTGAAATGGACAAAATACAATTTATAAATGTATGTATACATACATATATTTTTCTTTAAATTTTCTTGTTTAATAAAAGCTAAAAAATGAAACCAATTATATTTTACGTCGATTAGTTTTTGTTTTCTTTTTTTTTTGTAATATTTTCAAACAAAGTGTAACTTTCACTTTAAGGTCTTTCATATGTACGAGTAGATTTTTTTTGTTTCAATGAAAACAAAAGTTAAAACCATTTCAAACATAAAGAAGTGGATTTTAATTTAATATATTTAAAAAAAAGTGAAGACAAACTACGTAAGAAATTATTATGAAAAATTATATATTGCACGCAATCAAATAAATTTTAGGAGTACAAAGTACGAGTATGTAGACAATCGTCTATGTATACGGATTATGATGAGGTGTGTTTACACTAACTATATATACAACTAGACATTATTGTTAGTGGGTTGGTAAAATTCAATTTATTAAAATAAACACACATTACTTTTTGCCTTCACCATTAATTGAAGGTAGAAAATTGAAAAATGTTTCACTTAATAAACTTCCTTAAAAGCTCACAAACTGCTACCAAAACGTTTTTAACTTCAATACGAACTGAAGATGTTTGTTGTTGCCTTGCAACGACTTTCATGACATGAGTGTTGTTTGCTTTTGAATTTCTTTTTATACTTACGCAACATTTATTAGCATGTATTATATAAAAAAAAATATGTTTACACTGCACAAGACATCATCACCATCATCGTCATCATTACAAAAAAAAGAAATTTAATGTAATTTAAAAATAGGCGCTTACCTGCAACGAGAAAGAAAGACAAAAACAAAATCAATTAATTTCATTTTTAAGCAAATTTATTAATAATAAATTCAAGTTTTTAAAATTAAGGGTACTGAAACAGTAGTTTCTCTTTTGGGATGTTTTCTAAAAGTAAAAAATAGTTTTGCTTTTTTAACCAGATACATAAGAAGATATAACAAAATTCAGGATTGAGTAACCGAGAACGGTAGCCATTGTCAGATATTTTTTACCTATGTATTTCACGAAAATAGTTTGGCAATTATAGAACATCACCGAAAGAGTAAAAACAAATCGCTAAAAATTTTGTTATTAAATTTCAAAATGATTATTATTCATATGTGTTTATTACGATTCACAACTGAATTGATAGTTGAGTTGTAGTTGTAAAATTCTTATTATGGATTACAACTCAACTCAACTTCCAATCGGCTGTTCAATAAGTTGTCTTCGTTAAGTTGTTACGACTATTATGATTTACAACTATTCTGAGTTTAGTTGTATAAGCTGTCAAACTGCGACAACTACTTTTTGTCAGTTGTGTTTCTGCCTGCGAGTGATAAAAATGGAAAAAACAATGTAACTTTGTATAAATTTTATAAAATATACAATAACAATTGATATGTACATATACTAAAATTAATTTCAGCAAAATTGCAAAAAAAAAAAAAACAGAAAATTGACCGCCCAATTGAGTAGTCAAAAAAAACTGCACACTGTGAACAGATGTGTTGTTCAAAAATATTTAAAACATCATCTTGTTTATTCAGCAAATAATCTAAAATTACTAATGAATCTAAAAATATATGAGTACCTTAGTTTGCTTTCTTTAATGCATTTACTTACTTGGCAGTTGGTAATTACAATAAGTTACTTCGACTTCTAATGCTGAGTCGGTACGTATAAGATTCATATTTTTTTTTCCTCTGAATCTTCCGAAAAATACATTTCGACAGATATATCTATTTTTATAAATTAATTTATATAAATTTTTCAAAAATATTATCAAAACTTTTTGAATATACATACCTACATATGCATGTATGTATGTATCTAATTGTTGATTCAAGTTGTCATCTTAAGGTTGATAAGAACTTGACGAAGACAACGAAAATTAGTTGTAAACCATAATGCAATGAAATAGTTGATTTGAGTTGTAACATTTACAAGTAAACATAGTTGAGTTGTGAATCATAATAGGGGCAATAATAAAATGCCACCGTACCTCATCCTTGTCTGAATCCTGCCGATAACTTGGAATCATTTACTTGTTTGATCATAAAAGTCAATAAAAATTAAGGAAAACGCAGACGCAGTGATCGAAGATAAGATACACACAACTGATGACCGATTCAGCATTCACTGAGGAATGAGGATATTTAAAGCTAAAAAAATTTAAAAGAACAGGAAGCCATAAAGCTTACATAAAAGTTTGTGAAGCTCATAAGAGGTACTTATGCAAAGGTTACAATAAATGTACTATATATTGTTGGAAAGATATTAAGGCCAGTTTTTGAATATCTTTAAATACTTTGAATATAGTGTAACCTCGGTTAATGCAACATTAGATAAAAGGAACTCCTCGATAGTCGCAACATGCAAATACTTAATAAGTATTCAATATAAAATATCAAAATTAATTATGTAATTAAAAATTTCATTTAGTGGGCATTAATGAGTTAATACAAGTATGAATGCATTTGAAAGTTATCATCAGTATCCGAAGCCTTAATAATGCAGAAAAAAATAATTTTTTGATTTTATTTAATTTTTTCCAAATTTTTCAAGAACCTTCCTTACGAAAATACTGCAAAAAAATATCTTTCCTAATCAATAAAAATAATCTTCGTCTTGTTGGGTATTTTTTTTTTTTGTTTTTCCACTTTGAATTCAACATGTACTAAATATTAAAAGAATATCTTAAAACAATTAAAGCCGTTGGCCATAATATGAAATGACATGGTTTTTGGTATGAAAGAAAAATCAAATCATGTCTTGATTATTTCATAATTGCTAAGAAAGCTCATCTTTTAAAACTAAAACGAAAATGAAAATGCAATAAAAAATTTCGAGTCAATACAAGTGTCATTTGCTAAAGATAAAAAATCCATTTCACAAAGTGAAAAAATAAAAGAAAATCCATTAACCAAAGAGCAGCTTTTGATTAAGTTTACCGCAAAAGTTGGTTGGTTCGATGGCATAGTTCGTTCTATATTCACCGTTTGCTTTTGTTGGTTGGATGTGACCCGATGATAGTGATGGTATGATGATTTTATGTTATAATAACCTTTGACATAATGATGATGGTGATGGCTTATAATAATATGAATATTATGTAGTTTTATTGCAAGATCAAATCTAAAGCTGAAGAAAATAATAAAATTGAAATTCAAATTGAAGTTTTTATCACTTGGGAAAAATCTCAAAATTTAACATTTGGAAATTTTGTAATTTGTTTTCTTTTTTTTTTTTTGCGAAAAATAGGTTTTTCAATAAATTATATCTGTATCCAATACTAACTCCCCTTGTGGATGTTGGTTTTTTTTCCCCGAGATTGATGTGGCATATAATCAAGTTTCACCTTTAACATTTTTATGTTGTGTTTCTGTTTCAGTTTGTATAATTTTTTTTTTGTTGCATTTTTCCCCTGTTTAGAGTTTGAAAATGATTGACAAACCATGAAATTAAAATCGTTTGCTGGTTTGTATTTGTATTTGTTTTTTTTTTTTCTTCATCTTCTGTTTGTGATCCAACAGTTACATTTTAAAAGCAGCCATAAAAAAGATATTCCACGAAACATTCATTGCATTTGCTAATATTGGCGACGTATCATTACAATCAGTAAAACCATTTTCATCTGCTGCTTCTAGCACCAGCTTCATAATATTCAGTAGAAACAAAATATATAAATTTCAGCTTGTCGAAGCCGAAGAGAGGATGATCACATGATCATCTTCATGCCACCAGGTTTTTTCTTGCTATTTTATTTTCTTTATTGTAATTTGGAAATTGCTTTATTTTTTTTTTTTTAACAAATTTATGGTTTCATTTATAGTGTGGCTTTTGTTTATGATTATTTTCCCTTTTTTACATTGTGGTTAATAAACTTGAAAAAAAATAATGTTTAAGGATTTATTACTATTTGTTATTGGTGTTATTGGTGCCACACAGCCAGCCAGCCAGTCAGTCAGTCAGTCATCATTTGACTGGTTGCATGCAACATCAGAGAAAAAAATGCAGACATTTAGTGGAAGAGTTAATTTTTTTGCCAATTTTATTTAAAATCCATAAACCTTTGTATGGTTTCATTAACATTATTGAAATTGGAAATATTTTGTGGTTGACAAGGCTGGCTGGCGAATAAATTAAAGAAGGCTAATTATTTGTGAAGCAAAGAAATGTAAACATAAAACATTGTTATTTTTCTCTTTAGCGATAAGAATGAAGTGGCAGAGCAGCTGCTTTTAAGCCACGTTACAAAGAAAGTTGAATTAAGAAGAAAAGAAATTTTTAAGGGCTTTGCAAGCTGCAAGAAAAATATAATCTGACCTGGAAGCGTGTAACAGTAACAGTGAGTGATAAGTGTAAAACGATAAAAGTTTTGTAATTATGTATTTATTTTTTATCGAAGGTGTTGAATAATTTTTGAGAAAAGGTAAAATTCATTATATAGCTTATAAAAAGATTGCATCAGTTTTTAACACAAAAGTATGGCTCAGATTGTGGTAACAATCATGAAAATGCAAATAATCCAAGCACACATGAATAAGATATTGAAAAACTGTGTTATTTTTAATCATGACTTCACGATATATTTCAGGAGTTGTAAATAGGTGTATATACTGTAGAATTGTAGTTTAATTTATATATATACATTGCAAGAATACATTTGTGTTGAAAACCTTTAGTTGAGTTATATTGCAGCAACAAGTATAAAATACATGAATCCATCATGTTGTGGTAAAAGTATAGAGTAGTTAGTAACTACCAAGTATTCAATAAAATGTCTCTTACGAATTCTTAATATTAGGAAGTAATTGCTCGATACTTTCATGCTTGTAAGCTTAAAGCTAAGTATTGAGTACCGAATTTATATATATTGAACAACATTCAGTAGCTGGAAGTAACAGAAGTTGACAGCACTACTTATCCAGTAGTTTTTAAAATTTAATGAGGTATGAATTTGGCTCGATAAAATCTGAATACGAATAATGAGATTTTAATCAAAATGTTATTAAATACAATTTTAGCAAAAAATTGTTCATTAAATAACAAAAAAAAAAACATATATAATTAAATTCAATGTTATTAAAAATCGTATAAATCGAACACAACAATAAAAACCTTTTAAAGAACACATGTTTTTGTACAAGAACATAAACAATTAATTTCGCCTAAAGAAAACAATCAAGTCATAATTTATATATTTTTTTTTTTTTGTAAAATCCTCAAATCGAAAAAGGGGTAAACAAATTGTTATGAAAACAATTTGGAATTACATTTTACGATTTTTAATGGAAAATATTTCAAAATTAAACAGATGTAAAATGTGTGGGAATTTTGTTTGTTCAAGGGTGTTTTAGTTGTTAAATAAATTTATTGAATATCAATTTTGATTAGATATAAAATTCTATTCAACACTTTCGTAAATGTTTAGGAATTACGAAATATCAAAACTTATTTGTTGGTAAGCAAAAATCTGCTAGAGGCTGGTTTGCAAGGCGTATATTCGTGTATTCTGATTATCGTTTTAGTTTCTAATTCTTAAAAATAAACTTGTTGTAGCCTGTAGCCGTTTCTCAGTGATCTTTAACTTAGACGAGTGCTGGACACAGAAATAATTATCTTTAGATTAAATAGAATTGTGACATAAATTTTATGGTAACTCGCATCAATAAAGAAATAATTGTCACCAATATTAATATAAACGTTGTCAAAGAATTTTGTCATCTTTTAGTGTCATCTATGACATGAACGCAAATGCATTAATGTAATGTCCTCTTTTGCATATTTTATAACAATCGAAATATATATAAATGAAAAATTTATAGATTATTGAAACAGTTTAAGAAAATTTAATCGGTTTTTATGACGACACTAATAGTAAAATCTACAAACACAAAAGAAAGCGGGAACGTCTTAACATTGATGACAAGTAGTCAACATACATGTATCGCAAATGGAGTGATGTTTAAGTTAAATTTTATTCAGTAACTTGCGTTTAATTGAGAAGCATGAGACCACAAATGGTTTGCTTGTTCTGATTTTTTCCTCTTTCAGATTCAAAGAATCTATTTGGACTAAAAAGTTTTGTAGTCAAATTGGGAGCCGCGATTTAAAAATATTTGAAGATTAGAAAGAATTCAATATGTTTTCGTAAAATACTTATTAACGAGAACAAATAATGAAACATAAATAAGTGAAAACCTACTTTTTGTAGCAACACCCTCCTCAGCAAACATGAGCAATCAAATTAATTTGTTGACTTTTCATGAAATTGTATTTTTTCATTATTATTTCATAACAAAAATTTTTCTTCATTGTTTATATTGTATTTTTAATTAGACTCTGTATAAAAAAAAATACAATGAAAAGAGGCACTCATAAAAGGTTAAATTTCTTGTAAATTTCGTTACTTTCAAAATGATTCATTTACACTTTAATTTTTAAGGGGGCATAAACAATTTGTTGTAGCAACTACTCAAGGAGTTGTTTTCTTAAATAGAAAAAAGGTGTTAATAAACATTATACATATTTTAACAAAATTTTTTATTCTTTTTTTTTTTTTTGGCATTAATGCTTATTAACAAAAAATCTTTCATGATTTCTTTTTTTCTTGTGTGAAGTCTCGTTTTAATACCGGACTTAGCCACTGAAGCAGCCAGCAAATCAAGTCAGACAATGAGCCAGCAAATGTTACAAATTTATTAACACCCCTTTTTGCAAAAAAAAAAAAATACAAAGTTATAAGACTTGTGCCCGTTGTTTTCGTATTGAACACTAATTAACAATATATTGTTGATGGATATTTTGTTAAATTTTTTAATAATATTTTTTCATATAAACATATTTATTACACACGATTTTTAATTAAAATTTTTCTTTAAATGAAAAACTCAAATTGCTCAAAATATTAATAAACAAGATTAAGTACTTTTTGATATGAAAAAAATAAACAAAATATTTTAATAAAAAAATTAATTAAACTTTATATACTTTTTTTCTATACAGTAGTATACATTTAGCATTAGCAGTAGCATTTTTTCCATTAAAATTTTTAAATTACACATTAAACAATAAAAATATGTTAAAAGTAGCTGTTTTCGAATAAATTTCTTATATAGATTTTTTTATGGTAAAATTCCATTTATATTTTATATACTTGCAGGTGTAAATATATCGACGGCTTAATTTAGAAAAGGCATAGCACGAATATTCATATTATCAAAAAGAAAAAAAACAAGTAAAATGTATTTAAGTGACAATGGTTCTGTTATTATACACTTAAGGTACGGTCACACCTTACACACAACAACACAACATAATAATGAAAACCCTATTGATTCAGACACGTGTTTCACGTGGGTACCTGCGGTAAATTGAGAATAAAATCGGCATTTGTTAATCAATTTTCATGATTTATACATTATTTTATACTTGAGGTATTTAGCTCTCAGAAAAATGTGCAAACTATAAAATATTTGTTTTTTCTTTTTTTTATTATATTTTTGAATTGGAAAAAAAAGGATTTTGCAAAAAAAATTTCACCTCCTAAATTTTTGCATAATTCCAAAGCGATAAAATATAGGAAAAAAATATATATTAAATTAGATTTAATATAATTTTGTTACGCATCTTTTTGTCTTTTGTTTATGACAATCGGATGAGTCGTTCTCGAGTTAGGCTGAAATATGTCTTCGTACCTGACTAATTCAGGGGAAAAAATTGCCACGCCAATAAAAAAAACCTATGTGATTGAGAAAAACCGAAAACGGATTTGAGTTTAGCACATAAAATTCCATTTATTGCTGCTGAGCAGTGTAATTGAAGAGTTACCTTTATCGAGCGTTTCGATGAACGAGGCTTCACTGTATGCAGAATTCTGTTAATTTTACTTCAATACTTGCACCAGGCCAATTATTTCATTTATATAATTTTTCTTTTCATCTCTCAATAAATCGTGTAAAATCAAAGATCGCCTTAAGCAGCCTAAAACTAAAGTTGTTAAAATCTTGAAGGAATACACAACAAATCATATCAATTATTGTTAAAATAAATGAGAGAAAATACACATGTTTTTTTTACTTCATTTTATTTTGTTTATATCTTTCGTGTTGAATGAGAAAAGTTTCGAAAGATTACATGAAGCAAAAGATTATTAATACATTTGTGTTTTTGTTGTTTTTGGAACAGACCCATTACAAGTCATTGAAGGTGTTGCCTCTTTAACTTTTCGTATTAATTATTTTTTTTCAAAAGCTGGAGGGTTTGTCTTAATTAACTTTGAATGAATAAAATTATTAGATTTAATGATATTTTAAAAATTTTGAAAGATTTAGCTAGAGCTTTTCACATTATTGAAATGGCTGTAAAAATGGAAACAATTGTAGACGGATATGGAACTAATAGGGCCTGTTCACATCATACTAATATTATAATTGTGAATGTAAGTTTGTTTGTAGCGCTTTCACGCGAAAACTACTAAACCGATCATCATGAAACTTTGTACACATATTTTTGGAGGTATTAGAAGTAACATAGGATAATTTTTATTAAAAAAAAATTTATTTCTTACGAAAGATAAAAAAAATTGTTTGTCAAAAAATCTTAAATTCTTGCTACTTCAACGCCATCTAGCATTCCAGTAATGAAGCTCCAACCCTGAGTGCTGTAAAACCGTCGCACTGTATTACTGACAGTCACGTCAATATTCAATCCAATTTACTATAGTATGGCCTCAATGCGAGCGAAGCCGCGAGTAAAAGCTAGTATTATATAAAAATACTTCAGTTTCATAACGTATTCAATAACCAATCTCGGTATCAACTACTGCAAAAGCGTTACGAAACTTGCAAAGAGCCCCTTGTGGTTGTTGTATTGTTATCCTGAGTCGCTCTGACAACGTTCCTAACATAATATGGAGTGTTGTCGGCGAAAATTCTGAAATCTTTTGCGATATCTGTAAGAGAATTCTGATAATATTTTTTAGAAAATTTAATAGAAGTTTTAGACATGTCACCTAAAGATGCAAACAAATTTTCTTATATAAAATTAGATAAAGTTTTAGATTTTTTTGATGGTATTATAAAAAATGTGCACTGGGTAAATATACGAGTACATATATTTTATCTGTTGAATGCTCATCGTCAATTATTTATTATTCTAACTTGTGGTTGGTTTATTGTAATTTGAATGTTTTAATCACGTTATTGAATGGATTTTCTATTTTAATTGCTAGTTGTTTTGGAATTGATTAAAATTTCGTCATCTTGAAGGCAAAATGCAACAAGATTTATATTTAGAAATTATTTAAAGCAAAAGTATACAGAAAGAATATAATTTAATAAAGTAATCATAGTTTGCTTTTCTCTCTACACGATGGTGATATTTATTAGAGGTCTTCGTCACTACACTAAAAACAATATGGCACAATAAATATTAAATAGATTCGATCACGATGAATCAAAAATTATATAAAACGTGACTGGTTGCTGGAATCGTTAAAGCAAAGACTTACTGTTGCATTCGCCCCAAGAAATAAATATGTATTTCGAATATTCGGTATATCGCAGTTATATTGAAAGTTCTCAATAGCACTGATTTTGTGGTTGTAATATCACTTAAGGCCGCGCTTCACTATCCTACACAGTCGTGTGATCTGCCAAATATGAAATGTGTTCTGAAAAAGTATGGTAGTGTGGACTTAAAATGCAACTGTGTGACAGATTTTTTGGCAAGTCGTGCGATTTGTAAAATATTATGAACATTTTCATAAAATGATAGTTTTTATGCGATCAGAGGAGTATTTGTTGTCAACCAGAAGTTTTGGCATCAGTTTTGTATGATTGTGTGGCACCCACAACAACATTTTGTCAGATTTTTGCAAGATTTTCCTGTGAATGAATCGTACGATTGTGTAGGATAGTGAAGCACGGCCTTTAAGGGTTATTCACTTATCACAAAACGCAGTATTCGGCGTTTTTACTATACCTTCTTTAGCCACGAATAGATAATTCTTCTAGAAAATATACGCTTCTTCTGCACCGAAATTTTTCCTATGAAATTTGAACTCAATGAATATCAAGAAGTTTGTGCGTGAATATGAAATTATTGTTTTAATAAATGCAAGGTTATAGATATAGATATTCATTATATGTTCTACAAAAGGAATTAATTTCAATTCATTTAAAATAAAATATAGGCTCAGAGACATGATGACTTGCGCCCCGCAGATATTATTTAAGCAAACAAATATTTGCTTAATCAAATTACATCTTTGATAAAATTATCTCAATTTGTTGAAAACCACTATTTTTGCCACACCTCCCACTGATATATTTTCAGTTGGATTGGGGCATGTTGATGTTGTCGACTGCATGCATGTTGTAGCATAATTAAAGTTTGACTTGAAACCCATACAAAAATTAAAGAAAACATGAAAATGCAAAATATTGCGTGTTGATTAAATTTCTAATATTTTAAACAAACAGCAACCACAACAACAATAACTGATGAGTTTATTATAATTTGAAAGCACAACCAAAAAAAAAATCAAAATTAAAACCAATACAAAACACTTGAGAGAGATTTTCTTTGACAAGAGGGAGAAAGTGTTAAATTACACAAAATTACACTAGAAAATAAAAACAAGAAGAAGAATACAAATAACTGCATTTATTAGATTCACAGAGCAAAAATCTTTTTTAACAAATCACACAAATTTATTTGATTTTTTTTACAACCGCTTTCAGATAAAGAAGAAATCAGTTTTTATCTTTAAAAGCTTTTTGAGCATTTTTAAGCAACAAACCCATTTTTCAAATGCCACCCACACTTATATACAAACAATAACAACAACAAAATTATATATACATACATAATTCTCACTCAAATTTAAATAGGAAAAAGTATTCCAGGGCCAAGTTTGTTAAATTATTTAACGAAAAAACTTTTTTTGAACTAAAGAAAAGAAGACAGAAAACGTCATTAATAATTTTTACAAAAAGCTTAGCGCAGCCACACAAAAATTGTTGTTTTTTTACTTTTTGAAAACTTACAATAAATTTGAAATTTTCTAACCGTTTTGCTTATTTATTAAATTCAAAATCTAAAGGCATACAAGAAATATTTCTGTATACGAAGGCATTTTTGCGGAAAACCACGTATGTGTATTATTAAAAATTAGATAGACAAGTTTATACGTTATTATTTAGGCATAATTTTTTTTTTACTAATTTCTATACTTTCCAAAGTTTTTAATGTATTTCTTGAACACGCTTATCCGATCTTTAGGAAAAATTTCAAAATTTCTGTGACCTATATTCATTCTTAAGAATTCCACATTGCCTTCTAAGTTTTAAAAGAAATGGGGTTTTTAACTTTTTCTGAAAACATCATTTCCAGACATACGCGTTTCTTTACGAAAACCACACAACTGCAAGACCCCCTTCGAACAATTTTTTATTTGTACCATCAAAATAAGCTCGAACAAACAAACGTGGTCTCAATAAAATCATTTAACAATACACCGTTTGCATAGAATAAGTGTTTCGGTGTGTTATGGACTGGCTGTACTGGTTTGGATAATGTTGTGGAATTGTATGGAAAACACTTTTGTAAATGTTAAAATATTAGCTGAAGAAATATTTTAAGCAATAATACTACCGCACCTTAAAATGTATCATCAACTAAAAATTGTGGCAAGAAACAAATTTAAGAAAAAAACTTAAAATAAAATCAAACAACCATAAATAAAAACATTGAAACAACATTAAAGCATCAAGAAGTGACTAAATGCATTCGAGAGAGACATTAAGGCAGCAAACTTTAAACGTTTAACCCGTTAGGAACAAATGTCGCTTTGTTTTGGGAACTTAACGCATGTGTCAAGTCTCCTAAAAGTCGGGTAAGTAGAAGTAGTTGAAAATCAATATTTATTTCGTTTGGGCGTGGCACACTAACAATTTCTCAATCATAAGGTTGTACATCCCCTTGAATTTGATATGCGTACAAAGTGTTACAGGAATAGTTCAAATAGAAGTAAATAAAAAAAACATACTTTTATGTTGGGGCATGGCTCTGCCCACTTCTCAAACCATAATTTTGTATTGTTATTATAAATAAAAGTTTCATAACAATCGTGTTGAAAGAAGTTGTTAAAAAAGAATATTTAATTTGCACGCGCGTGACACTGCCCACTTTTCTAATCATAATGGCGGTATTCTGTGGTTGGTGCAAATGGTCTTCCGAAAGGGAAAAAAACCTAAATAGATTTATAAATTGCGAAGTTCTTAGGGAGTACGATGAAAAGGAATGCACCAAATGAATATCCTTAGCTTTGAAAAATATTTTGAAACAAAAAATCAATATCGAATATCAGTGGGTTAATTTCAACTCAATTTGCCTCTTATGAAATTCCATGGGGAATTTTTGTTCTGTAAGTCAGAGATGATAAAGTAGGTACAATAGTACTTTTTTGGTACAATTCAAACCTAAAAAGTACGTTGGTAAACCCGTGACTGATTTGGTCCTTCATATTTTAAAATATTTAAAATTTATTGTTATTAATTAACTTAAAATAGCTAAAAAATTTTACTATGAATGGATTTTGCATTTGTGTATTGCGAATAAATAGAAGATCATCCCGTTGCTCTTTCACATAAAATATAAGACTTATAAATTGGCTAAGATTATTTAGTCCTGAAAATCTTAAATCTGGAAAAACCTTTAGTACCTGTAGTACCTATAGTAGCTTTCTTATTAAAAATTTGGCCAAATGAAAGTGACTTTCGAGTAAATGAAATTTAAGTACAGTTTGTTTTTGTTTAATTTACTAAAAAAGGTTAAAACAAAAATTTTACAGTTTTTAATATTATTGGGGTAAAAAGAGGGCCATTTTAAAAGCACGTTGGTACGAAATTAGTTTTCTCCTTTATCATTCCTGTTGTAAGTATCTATGCATATCAGCATGTGTTGCTTGTGGAAAAACTAATTCAAGATCATCTCGATTAAAATGTTAACTTTTATTAAAAGCAAAGAAAATGCAACAGCAACAACAACAACAAAATTAGACTAATACATGTTTATTATGGTTTTTTGTTTGTCTTTTATAAGAAACACCAAAACAACACTACCAACAGCAGCATACACAGCCAACCACCCAACCAAATAGCAAACAAAATAATTTTTTTTTTAGGAAATAACAATTTATTGTTATAAATTGATGAATTGATTAAAGAAAATGCAGCATAAATGCTAGTCTAAATGAAAATCTATAAAAAAAACACATACACACACTAATTGATGTCTTTACTTGGCTTAAATTGTCTACTTCTATCGTTTAAAATGTGCCACGATAATCTTTAAGCGAATTGGTTCAAGATTTTTTTCTCTTTTAGTATATTTGAGTTTGTTCCTTTTATTTCATTTAAATTACTATTTTTTCTCGCTCTGTCATAATAAACTTATCTATTTTTTTTTTTTTTTAATTTATAGTTTGTTGTTTGAAAGAAAGAATTATTATTATTAGAAAGTTGTATTAGCCGCCCACAATTTTTGTTGCAAAGAGATTAAAAGGCACTGAAACTTATTTGTAATACATGTCGATGTTCATCAATATGTTACAAATAAATAGTTTTTTAAGTACAAGTAAAGAAAATGTAGTTTAATTTTAGAAATTATTACTTTTGTGTTTATTTCTTTTTTTAACATACTTTCTCTTGTAATTGTTAACGATTGTAGTTAGAAATAGAAAAACAGATTTTAATAAATGAAAATTTAAAGGAAATCCTGAAGAGTTAAAAAAGTAGCGCTTCTGGGATTTTGCTAACAAAGAAAAATTACATATCGTTAGCAGGCATGCAATAGCACGTATCTAGCAAAATATTGGGCACCGCTTTTTGAAACGACTATTCATTTTATTTACAGATTGATTTGCTAAATATATATGATTGGGTGTTACTTTACAATATTCTATAACAGACATAATATTTCTCAAATCAGCAAAGGTTAAATTAAACATTAAATTTATATATTAAATTGTTATTGCTAAGATGATGCCGTCTCATATTTCAAAAAAACCTTAAAAAAAGAAAAAAAATTTTTAAATAATTTAGCATATAAAAAAGTACTTTTAAAATAGAAGTATCCTTCAGAAAATTATTTTTAATAATAAAGTATGTACCTTAAAAAAAATTACTTTTTACAAAGTACGATTTACAAAAGGGTCTATGAAATAAAAGCATCTTTAGAAACATTTCGTACCTTTTATAGAATATTATGGAATATTATTATTCATATTATTATAATAATAAGTGACACAACAGTATTCAATTAAATATGACTCAATTTATCTCACAGTGTTGCCGGCACAGAAGAAAGATCCTATAAAAAATTTGCGTATCATTATTTTCGTCTCAAAATTCGCACTAGGATATTGTATCGTTAATTCGGGGAAAATAAAAGAAAAAAAAATTTTTTTAATCAAAATCCCACAATTTTAAAATATATATGAAAATTACGCCAAAACTAAAGTTTTAGTATTTTCGCCGTATTTTGCTTACTTTCGGCACCTGTAGATAAGAGTTAAGAAGATATTTAAAAGCGTACACCCCTTCAAGTGGCATCATAAAATTTTTTCTGTTTAGCTTTAGAATTTGAGAAAGCAGGCCTTAAAATTGACATTTCAAATAAAAATGGTATAATTTGAAAAGCTCTGGCAATTTCAATTACAAAAATTTGAGGGGAAAATTGTCAGTTAAAAGATGTAGTATTTTTAGCTCTTGGATAGGATAATTTACTTGCAATATCTCAGGTCTGTGTATGTTTGAATATTTCGTAAACCCCAAGCTAACCCTCTTTGTGGTCTTGTTGTTCCGTTCCTGCTAAACATATACATATATTCGGAAATAATGTCTTAAAATATAATTTCTGTTAACATGATTTCTTCTTAAAAATAGAGCCAATGCCCGCACAAAATTATTTAATATTTTTATATTATTACGAATAAACGTAATTATTATTTGAACTTATATTGATGTACATATGAAAATTATTTAATTTTAGGAAAATAAAGGTATGTATACATTTCTTCTTTTAATGTACGTACGTATGTCCTCACTGCCCCCAAAAATTGTTTTTGGATTTACGTACTTTATTCTTTCGAAAACAGTTCTATGGAGTAAAGATTGCAGTTTCTTGTTTTGGAAATATCGAAGAGTTAATTGTGTGAGCAAAAATTTCTGGCCGGTCCAAAAGAAGTTCTCTTTAGAATGGCATATGACCTTTCTTCAATAGACACCAATGAATGTTGTTCCTCAATATCAATATGGACATAGTTCAGGGGTCTAATTACCGCTTTCGATATCGAGCTAATTAGATCGAAAATTTTTGATTTGGGATTATGGCATTCGATATCGTACAAAAATAAATAAAATTTGAGATGATGCCTTTCGATATCGAGTCATCGATCGAGTGTTTATTTGCAAACATTGCTCGATACCAAAATGTCAATCGTAAACAAAACAAATGGTTTTCTTAATTTTAGATGCAAACAATAAATTATGAAATATGTAAGTATTATTTATTTCTTGAGTTAAAACAATTATAATTACGGTGTACATTTTAGGACAAGTGTGAAAAATATAAATTTAAAACAAAAAGTAATACTGGCAGAATTTATGTCCGAACACCCGAATTTAGCAAAGAACCTATTGCCAAATTGTCGACAGGGAAGAGTTGTTGCAAACAATTGTCCTTCGACAATCTGAACCGCTGTTTAAATCTAAAAAATATACAGTCAAGAATTTCAGCCTGATTATTTCATTCCAAATACATATGTACTAAATTTATTACTTACACTTTTGTTGGAAAGGATAGAACGTCGCTCTTATCCCGCATTTGTCTCCTAATACGCACCAAATGATGTTCTTCTTCTGACTCCGACGAAGATAAATATGATACCATCAATATTTGTTGATCCATTTTCCATAAAACACAAACTTTTATTTAAAATAACAAAAATTCTAATTTTTACTTACATTACTTTTATTTTGTTTTATTTATATTGCATGTAAACATGTGTTGCCACTCTATTACAAATTTAACAAAAATCTTTTACAATTAGTATGAAAACTCGATTCGATAGCGATCGAAGGCCATCATGAGGAAACTCGATATAGATCGAGTTTTATTTTTGGTCGATAGTTCATTCGATATCGAAAGCGGTAATTAGACCCCAGAAGTCTAATGCATCCATTAAAAAATAACCCCTATAGATTTGAATTTGTTTAATACTTTCTTTGACTTATTGGAAAAATGTCATAATATATTAATAATTTCTAACCCTGTATTGTAAAAAATAACCATAATAATCCTTAAAATGTTAAAACCCTTTTAAGTTTAGAACCCTTCGAACTACCACCAAACGTAGCAAAAGCAAAAACAGAGAAAAACCTCAATTATATAACTTTGCGGTTGTTTCCTGTCATTGAAAAATGTGTTGCAAATGAACAACAATGAAATGAAAATTATAGTTTTTACTGTTGAATTGCATAAAAACGAAAATTACTTAAACAAAAGTTTTTCATTTGTGCGTTTAGTATTTTATATGTTGTGTTGTTATTTTATTTTTTTGTATTTTTTTTTTCTATTTCGATTGAATAATAGTATTTTTAACGTTCCAATTCGTTGATTTTCCACTTCAGCAATGAACGCATTTTTACTATTTTTCTTTTTGTTATTTTTCTATGGCAGTTGATTGGTAATAGTAGTGGTGGTGGTGGTGGTGGTGTTGTTGTTGGTGCTGCTGTTTGTTGTTAGATTTGAAGTTTAACAACAAAAATAATTTTCCTTTTGTTGATTTTCAACTACAACGATTTTCAATAACAACAATTTTGTGTAGCAAGTTGCTTTGGAAAAAAAGGAAAAATTAATGATGATGAATGAAGAAATGAATAATTTATAGAAAAATGTACGTTAGACTTACGCACATAAGCGTACAACAATAAAAACAACGCATAAAACATTAGACACCCAGTCAGACACTTTGTTAGCCGCCACCAATAACACCAACAACAACCACTACAGGAGTAATGCAGTTGCTTGCTGCCTCAGTAGGAGCAGACATTTATTACCAGTTAAAAACTACTTGTCATAATTTTTTTTTTAAGTTTAAGTTTGTAAGTCTGATTTAGCTTTTGAAGTTAAGTTAGTTGGCTTATTAGCCAATCATGGTGGTGTTTTTACTATTATTATTTTTGTCGAATTAATTTTATTACTCGTGTTATTGCAATTGTCATGGCCAATTTTTTTTTTCTACATAAATTTTGTGTTTACGTTTTTTTAGGCAAAAAAAAAAAACATTTTAACAATTGAAATTGTTTGAAAATTTAATTTTATGCATCTGCTTTATCATCCACTGTTATAATTTAAATGTACGTTTTTCTATTTGAGGTGTTTAAAATAATGGTTTTATGTGACACACACTTATGTTTCTATATTATAATTATTATGGTAGCTGTTATTGTTGTTAAGTTTTATTTTTAACGCTAATTTATCAAATAAAAATTCAAGTAGAGGTTTTATGTTCTGATTTCATGATAGAAACTGAAAGCCATGACTTCAAAATGCATAATAACTAGACCATAAAAAACAGTCAAGTCAAAATAAGAATTTTATGTAACAAATATAATGAAGATGGTCAACACATGCGCTAGACTAGAAGCCAATTAAAGTGCCGGATAACGAACTACAAAAATCATTATTTTTTATTACTGATTTGTGCATAATAAAAAGTTTTTGGGAACAATTGATGGCAACGCTCAAGCAAAGTGTTAAGTTTTAAAATATAAAATCCTAGACACAAACCATAGAATGTAACAGATCTGTACTAAAGATTTAATCAAAATTGCTCCGATGACATGGAACAAAACATGATATTTTTTTTTTCTTTAAATATTCAACGAAGGTGAAAGGAAATGATTGGAAGTTGTGAACGAGAACGTGTTACACTGGATTTATAAGATAGATAGAATTATGAATTTTCTACGGGAAGACCAAATTTGTTTAGGAAGTAGTCAACGTGGGCGGAACTTTCAAAAACTTCAGCAATAGGCTCTTTTAGAGGACGACCTCGTCGACATATATGAAATGCTCATTTTTAACTTCTTTTAAATAGGTACTTAATAGCGGTACTATTTTAAAGTTACCTTTAGTAAAGGAACTGTATTAAAGTATGTCTTTTCAAATTTATTTCTTCAAAAGTTACATTTTTGAAAAGGTGATTTTTTTAAAAAGGGCCTTATTTAAAAGTACTTCTAAGCAACTTAACACAACTTATCACATTTCACAATTATTGGTTGCATATCTTAGTCGGTTTAAGACACTTTGTACTCATTTATTTCTTTTATAAATTCTACTTTTTTTTAACTATTTTAAGACTATGATACTGATTCGGTAATCTTCACTAAAACTTATAGAAGAAAAAGTGCAGTGGTACAGTGTAGTTCGTATGCATCAAAATGTATATCTTTTACACAATTTTTCTTTCGTAGTTAATAAATTCAACGACCTCAAAAAAAAAAAAAAAGAAACACATAAATTTTAAAACTTTAGTTCCTTTCTTTGAAGTTACATCTTTTTGTAAATCTGATTGTAACACCATTGACCCTGACAATCTAAACAATTTGTTTGAAAAAAATTATCGAAGAAAAAAATAGTGCATACGAGCAGAGTAATATTTTATTTATTTTGTTGCTTTTTTTTTCCTCGATTTAATGATTAAGTTTAAAATATCTTTTCAAGCTTTTCTTAAAGCCAAAAGTCAACAGAAGCCAAATAAACAAACAAACAAACAAACAGTCACACAAATCGGCTAATAATAAAATGCATACAAAATTTATTTAACAAAGAGAAAATTAGAGAAATATATTTAAAACTAAATTGAAAATATCATGTTAAATAAATAATATTATAAATAGATTTTTTAAATGTTTCGGTTAACACCAACCACCAAATGTTTAAGCAACATTTCTCTTTTAGCAAAAAAAAAAAAGAAAATAGCAAATTAAAAACATGGGACTTTTCAACTTCCTTTTGGCTGCCAAATTGGCCAACAACAAATCTTTAAGCTTCCGCTTTTGTTAACAACAATGCGACCAATTTATAAGGAATCATTCGCAAATCTACTGTTATTAAGTGGTTTTCAAATAATATTATCGAGATAAACAAATTTCACGCATTCTGCTGAAGTTAAAGGCGTTTATAGACACCAATAGTAGTATTTTTTATATTAATTTTTTCTGCTTCTTTGAATTATTTTTGTACATAAATCTGTATGTTGCACATGAAGCTTGTGCTACAGTGATACATTATTTCGTGGTACTGTTAGATAGGCGTCACAAAAGTGGGCGGTTAGGGGAGTTTAAACTGTTATTATGCTGAATCAAAACTTAATTATAGAAATTAGTTAGTTCACTTTGCTTACTTGCATGACAAAAGAGATTTAAATTGTTTGTTAAATTTACAAATTCAAATATTTGAGTTTTTAAACTTTAAACATGTACCAGGAAACTTTTTTAAATAATTGAATATTTCTGTATGTATAAAGTTTTGCAGAATACGAATAAATAATTTGGTTTTTTTAATATGTATTATCTATTGTGTGAGCGAGGGTTTGATTTTATTCTTGTCCAATTGGAGGCTGTAATTAAAAATATTATGTATCACCTGCAAAAGAAGAATTGCAGTAAAAGCACACTTAACTTTTAAGCACTAAAAAATTCTGTTTATATAAACAAGTAATTTTATTTTACATGTAATTTTTAGTATGAAATAAATCGGGTTGGTATTTAATTTCCGATTTATTTAAAATTTTAATGAAATCTGTATGTGTTTAAAATGTTGTGGACAGCACCTAAAATTTCACTAAACAAACTTGAAATTATTTTTTTCTTGTCAGAAATAGCAAAAAGCGATTTATTCTTTAATATAAAAAAATAATTATTTTGTAGTTTTGTCTGCTCACAAACGATTGGCACCGGTTATCGCACAAAAAAATTCGAATATTAAACAAGCAGTAACTTTAATAATCGTTTATGAATACGGGGGTTAGTCTTTGCACACCCAGTGTGCAGGTTAAATAACTTCTGGAAATGAAAACAATTTTATTTCATTGTTTCATCATGATTGCAGCAAAGAAATGTTTTTTTTTATTTTTGTGTTGAAATAATCATTTTTGTGAGTCAAGTCTATCATGCTGGTAACTCCTCAATTCCCATATTATGACATTTTTAATTCCCCCCTTCAAACTTTTTCCTTGTGCAGTAGTTTTATTTTGCAAAATACATATTTAATAAGAAATGACGGAATATATTTAAGAAAATTTACCCCCTATAGCTTTAGTGCAATATGTTGGCAAGTTTTGCTTTATAAAATTTTGTTGTTGTTTTTATATTTTTATAAAAATTTTTAAGATGGATAGTTGCTGAATGGATGGATGACGGGATGAATGGTTGTGGCATTGCTTTAGCTTGATGTACAAATCAACTGCAAAATATTAAAAAAAAATACCAATTGTATGATATTGTTGTTTGGCCTTTCAACGCTTGTACGAGAGCAAAAGAAAAAAAAACAAACAAAAAAAAATTTAAGCTGAAATAAAATTTAGCACTGATCAAGATTGAAAAGTAACAAAATGTGGTTGAAAATTGAATTTGAACAAAATAACCAAAATTGTTGAGTAAATACTAACTGAAATCTACAACAAAAGTTTGTAGTTATTGCAATATTTTTTTTTCTGAAACGTGGAAGCAAGAAACTTAACAAATTGTTGGCAACAGGCTGGAACAAAATCGAAACAACACAACACATTTAAACTGAATTATTATTGTGGCAGTTGAATGTTGCACCTCATACTCAATGTGGCAATTGTTTTCGTATAAGGAAATATGTAGGCTTGTTATCATCACTTGTTGCAAACGGTATGCAAATTTCGTATTTTTTTCCTATTATTCGTAACATTTGAAAACCATAATAAAGCTTAGAGTTTGACAGACGGATTTTTTTTTATTTTTATTAGAGTTTTACACACCTCGTTTTTTCGTATAGGAATTCTGCAAATGTTTAACGAAATGAAAAGCAGAAAGTTGTAATTATAAGGAACTGCTACTGTAGCACTTTAATTATGAACAAAAATAAATGTATTTAATTGCTTAAATAATTATAAATGAAATTGTTTTTAATTTTAAATCATATTATCGGCTTTAAGTTGTCAACGGTGATACAGGACAAATCAGGAAAGAAAGTAAATGTTAATAGATAAAATCGATTAAAACTAAAGCACTGGACCATGATTTACAAGTAACGATTTTTATACATTAAACTTTAAAATATTGTTTAAATACATTTTTTAAAGAGAATTTCCTCTCAGGACGTTTCATTTACAATGAAGTTAAATCAACAAGGACTAATTGACAGATGACAAGGCAAAACTATGCGATTAATAAAATTTGCATTGAAGTTATTATAATTCACTATGAAAATGATGAAAATTTCGCGGTTTCGGCAGTAGTTATGAAACGGGTGAACAAATTTGAGCTGTTGTGACAAGTTAAAGATGTGAAGAATGGAAGTCGTATACGTCGCGCAACAACAAGTTAGATTATTGCTATTGTAGCCCCATAATTTTGAAGAAAAGTCATGTTTGGGTTATTCCACAAACGACATTATATCGTATTTTGTATAAACAATTAGGACATAAGCTTTTAAAGTTCAGCTAACAAGCGTACTAACCATCAGCAACATCATGTCTGTGTTGATTGCTATAAATGAAGCTTCTTAAAAATCTGCGATATTTAATTAAATCTTTTTATAAAAATCAAACTCTAGTTTCCTATTACATTTTAAAAAAATCTTGTTAAATATGTTAAATAGTCTAGATAGTAAAAAATAACCGCAGTAGAAGTGAGTTCTGACTATTTTGATTTTAAAAGTTGCATTATTATACGGTATTTCGAATTATTCTTTAATATTTATACAGGCTAAAGTTCGTAAATTTTAATAATCAGAGACATTGTTAACATATTTCAAGCAACAAAGGAAAAATTTAATATCTAAACATCCCTTTAGATTTCAACTACACGGCCGAATAGAACAAACGTTCTTTTCGGTAGAAGCCACTACACCTCGTCAGTATTCATGTGTAAATGATTTCACTACTTTTTAGGTACCTCTGTTGAACGTGATTACATAACCTATTTAAACACATTACGAATGCAAATAGAATACGAGACTTCTCACTAATATTTTAATGTTAGCTGGTGACTTTTTATTTTTCACCATATATTAAAAATTACGTATAAAATTTTAAGTAGAAAAAAGTTGCTCTGAAGTATTTTGTATATATTGTAAAAATATATTAAATCAGTACAAATTTTACCAATTTTTACATACAAAAGGGAAAAAATAAGAAAAATATCAGTTTTTCAAATATTTTATATAAAAACATTTTTCAAACAATTTAGCTGTACCTATTATGAACTAATTTTAAAGATATTACTGCTATTACTATGATTCCAAAAAAATTATGGTCGATTTGTAGTTGTCAGTCTTACTTTTGGCTTTCAGCTCAGCTCTACTTTAAATCAGCTTTAAAGCCATTAAAAACCGCCACCCCTACATGGAGCATCACATAATAGTGCCGAGAATTTTGAATTTAATTTTTTAAAAAATTCAAAAACTAACAAATTTGAAAAATTCAACATTAAAATTTACGATGGAACTGATATATACAAACTTTAAACGAGAATTGGGGGAAAATCAAAGGTTAAAAAAAATTCAACAAAAAATTTCTTTTCTATTCTTAATAAAACTGATTAGAGTGGTGTTTCCACATAACGGACGAATGATTTGAGCAGAAAGATTCCCGTGAAAATGTTTTACTCAAACCATTCGTCCTTTATGTGGAAACCACAGTCACGGTTATCTTTTTTCAGCTAGTTATTGGGGCTTATTACGGTTGTTGATTCGACTTCGACTGCTGTAATATATTTAAGAAATAAATTTCCAAAACTTTAATTAGTGCTTCATATCACTTACATATTTATTTAGTTAACAAAATAATTCATCTCACAAGAGCACTGCATACCTCACAACGTAATGGTTTGTCAGGGAATAAAATGAAAATGAATTACTTAAGTCCATAGAATCGAATTTACTAACAAAATGTACTCAAAAAGTTGATCACTTTTTTATATTAAACACTAACTATAAAATATTAATACATCAATTGTTAATTTTGTTGATTGTTTGAATGCACCCCTCCTCAAAATATTCTGAAATATTTCTTTTTATGATATTAACCTTATAAAAATAACGATTATTTTATATGTGGGCAAAGGCACCTGTTCAAAACCTATTGATTTAATAGTAAAAAATAATCATTAACAAAATATGTAACAAAAAAATAAGATATTAAAAGTTCGGGACTAATATTCTTGTTATCCAGCTGATAATCTATTTAGGCAGCTCCGACTATTTTCAATTTAAATTACATTTCAATATATGTACATTGTACAATAAAAATGCATTCATATCTACATTTTCACGAGCATATGTGTGTATGTACTAGCATTCATATGTGTGTACACATGTATGAATTTATGTGAACTACCACATTTTTGTGTATATTTTTGAACAAATAAGTCAAAACTTGAAGAAGGTTAATTATAAGTTGAAAAACTGTGGGTACCAAAAATATATAAAAATAACGGTGACAGGCGTTTGCAGGGACAGACATTTGAATTACTTATTTAGACATGACAGTTAGCAGCAAGCGGCAGAATGATTGAATGACTGACTGCAGACTTGCATTGAATGAGCGCTAAATAAATTGTAAATGTTAGTTTTTATCCAAAAAAAAAAAAAAAAAAAAAAATTAATGTTTTCTGTTGTTTAAAACAAACCCAATCGTAATCAAGATTTATAGTCACCGATAAATGTAAACAAATGCAAACCTCCAACACGATTGTTAGAAAATAATAATGGAAAACAATTTTTTTAAACAAAAAGTTTCAAACTTAAAAACCACGTGATATTATTTACAAGAATAGAAAAATGCCCAAGAAACATTAAACCGCTCCTTAACAAATCATTTCATGATTTTTGTTTGAAAAACTTTAGACAAAATAATTATAACAATTTGATCTGTTGTACCAGAATATTTGTCATTATCAAAGAAATTAAATCAATCACAAAATACCGCCAACGAAACAATTCAAAAATGATCAACTACCGAAGGCAGTACTATTGGAATTGTATACTTACGGCTCAGTTTCGAGCAAACCGATCTGCTAGAATTCGAAAATATATTATGGAAAACAGGCTATGGAGAATGAAGTAGTAGACTTTTCTCATTGAAAGCGCGAATTTTTAGTTCAACTAAAGACAAGAAAATTGTTTTGTATCTCTTATTCCATTATTTAATATTTTCGCAAGAGCGAATTGCTAATTGACAACACTATTTTATACAACCATCTATTTTATAGTTCGTGATTGAAGCAATAAATTACAAGTAAGAGAGATCTTCAGTTAAAAGCAATGGCTGCTAAGGACATTAGGAAATCGTTTATGGGTTAATTTCATATTTATTGAGAATTACTAATAAAATAAATTTCATTAAAACAAAAACTTTACGTAAAATTTCACTATAAAACATCCTAAAATTTTATTTTGTTGTACAGTGTAATTTAAATCCGCACAAAAACACATGTGTGAAAATAAGGCCAAGTTCCTATCCAAAATATTTCGGCCGTAAAATGTACTGATATCAAAATAAGGACCAAGTTCTTGATAGGTGCAATTCCATCTCGTTTCTAGGCAACCCATAAGCTTGGCAAAATTTTTCCAAGAATTCTTTCCCATATTAGAATGGCAAAAAAATTTTGCCAAGCTTACAGGTTGCCTAGAAATGAGATGGAATTGTACCTATCAAGAACTTGGTCCTTATTTTGATATTTTGATATTTTGGGTATGAACTTGGCCTTAAATTCACATTTGTGTTTTTGTGCGGATCTCACTTCTTTTTTTTAAGTTGTTTTTGTATTAATATTTATATGTATTGCTTATCTGGGCCTACCTGTGTACGAAATTGCAGCTTTCTAGTTATACTGGAAGTGTCCTATACAAAGAAGGGGCACCATAGTCGCCCCAGATGAAAATTGCCCGTATAAAAAATCATTTTCGTTAATTCCTCATCAGGACCTACCTGTGTAGCAAATTTCAGCTTTCTAGCTGTACTGGTAGTGCCCCATACAAAGAAGGAGAACCCTATTCCCCCATATGAAAAGTGCGCGTTTAAAAATCATTTTTGTTAATTTCTTACCAAGACCTACCAGTGTACCGAGTTTCAGCTTTCTAACTATACTGGAAGTGCCCAATAATATTGATGAGTCAGTGAGTGTGTCAGTCAGTGAATATTTACTAAAATATCTCACGAAGCTTTTACGGTAGAACTTTCAAATTTAACCTGTGATGTCACCTCTGTGTGCGATCAAGAGGGGCAAAGTTATGAGGGGGGTAAAAACAGCTCGAATTGTTTCGTGTAAATATACACACTGTGTAGCCGAACTTGGCCTGGCGCACTACCGTGCGCCTAGATATAAATATCCTTAAAAATATTCGAAAGTTAGAAAATCTTATTCTATGGTGTAAAGACTGATTGTTCCATATAAAATTAAAGAACGAATATTGCCGTTTGTGGTACCAATTGTAATAAGGCTGCTTAGTTTGTTTTGGCCATTCATTATATGAAGATTAAAATAAATTTGCAAAATGTTAAAATATATTATCCACAATATGAATCAACATAAAAAATATTTATTAAAAACTTTGATCAGTGATACAGAACACTTTTCATTAAATTGTCGTATTAGAATAAAAAATAATAATAGCCTACAGCCAGTTTTCGTACTGCAGTCATGCTAATAAAATTGCTACAAAATATTGAATTTTTGTTTAATAGTTAAAGAGAATTCAATAGTTATTTTTAACTATTGTTGAAATTATAGTTTCCTATACAATGCCACCTTCAACTCACTTAATGCCACTATATACACAATTTAATTCAGTTGTGCCAATACAAATCGCAAATAATTTCCTCCCTTTTCATTCTTTTTATTTTTAAACAAAAATAATATCTATCTTTTTAAAAAGCCAGCTATCAAAAGGTCTCAGACTGGCTTCAAAATAGGAAAAATTTGGGGCGTTTTTAAAATGTTACAACATGACAATTTATTAACTACTGTGTCACAATTTGTGGATAAATGAATGTAAACATTTTCAAATATTGACAGCTACAACGACCGCAATAGCAATGACAACAATGTTCGCGTGTTGTTAGCAGCAGCAACAAAACTTGATAACAAATAGCAAAAATTTATTTTATTTTTCATTAGAAGGAGAAAAAAATTTATTATACAAATTTAAGTGTAGACAACTTTGTTTCTTTTTTTTGTTTTTAAATAGGCCAAGGGAGAAAGGAAGTAAAAACTACTCAACCAATAAGTTCAACAACATGTCAAAATGTTGTTTTAAGGTTAAAACAAAAGTTTTTTTAAGTGCTAAACAATTATGTTTTTATAAAAATATCAATCAAGTTTTTATTTTATTGGCAGTTTAATTAAAACAAATATTATTATCGGGCTTTTTCTTAAGTTACTCATAAATGAGTTTAAATAATTTTTTATCACACACTACTCTTTCTTACTGGCACAGTGGTCTTGATCACCAAGTAAGTGCTGAAGAATATGCAAATGCTATTTTAATTAAATGTTTTATTATTTGTTTAAATCATGATGCTCGATAGTTTCGATTGACATTTTTAGGCGAAGCAGATCTTAAATATGAACTCTTCCATTCCATTAGGTATAAAAACATATTTGTATTGATTGCAACTGTATTGGGTAGTTACTTTTGTGTATGGCAAACACTCAATACTCCCGCCATCCTATTGCATATCTTAGACAATCCAATTTATTGAAAATTTTTTTTATGAAAAGTTATTCAAGGGGTTTCTACAAAAATTTCCAATTAAGTTCGATTCTTCTGGTTCATAGATGACTTTGCGATAGGAAACACTTAAATCTACAAAGAATTTTATTTAAAAATTTGTTTATATTTCAAACTGAAACCATTTATTATATTTATTAAATTTTTTGATAATTTCTCAAAAAAAAAATTTGGTTTTATTGTTTAAGGTGTTGTTTCCACAACAGAGACAAATGACTTGTGTAGAACTTTTGTATGGGAATCACTCAAAAAACTGTGTGCTTTTCATACAAATTTTCTACTCAAACCAATTGATTGTATTATAGAAACCGCAAATAAATATTTTCAAATTCCAACATGCAAAATTAAATAAAGCTCACAAGAATGTTAGACGCATTTTTTTCTAATATAACGATCAAATGTTAGTTTGAATCTATGAAAATTGTTTAATTTGCTATTGTTAATACAAACCATGCAACAGACTTGAGTAGAAAACTAATATGGAAACCACTCGCAAAAACAGAGTGCTTTTTATACTCATTTACTATTTATAACGATTATTTGTTCTTAAAGCATTTGTTTTAATTTAGAAAATTTTTTAGGATGAGAAGTTTGATAAAAAAAACCTATAAATACCCTTACCATTTATGGTGAAGGGTATAATAAAATGCGGTTTCTACAATGATTCTCCTACAATTTTTCTACTTAAACCAATTGTCAGTTAAGTAGAAATTCATTGTTGAATATTATTTTCTTAGTGTGGAACCATTAATTAATCAATAAAATGTATTATAAGTTAATCTCAGCGCAAATTTATTTTTTGTTGAAAAATATTTGTTATAACATTTTTCATGCACATGTTATATGGAATTTTTTACAGTGTAGCAAATGCACAAAACTTCTAGAAATACATTTGTTGTTGTTTATTGAAAGTGGAATGATATTAAATTAGTAAACATTTTTGTTAACTTTGGTATTTTTTTTTTAATTTTCCAAGTCATTGTGGGTTAAATATGTTAAACATTTTGTGGAATTTTTTTTTTTTTGTCTAAAACTTCCACACGACATTAAGAGCAAAAAAAAAAATTAAATAAAATTAAAATTTGTTGAATTTATAACACTATTGACCCAAAATAAATAAGTTCAAAAAACTATATTTTTACGAATTTAAGTCTTGTTGACCATAAATTGTGGTCACAGGCGCTGACAGTATATTCACGAATTTTGTACATGAACAAACATTTTATTATAGAAAAAATATAGAAATAAAAAACAAATGCCAATAGTTTCCTCAAATAAACCATTTATTGAAATCCAAAGAGAGAGAACAACAAGCAACAGCGCTTAACAAATCTACCGCCTTTTCCTTTAGCATAATTAAAGACCATAAATAAGAAAAAGATTTGCAAAGAAAAAAAAAACACACACACACACTCAAACCTTAAATAAAAAAAAAAAACACAAAAATTATAGACATAATGGGTCAAAAAGTCAAACATATGGTGGTAAATGAATGTACTGGTGTGTATGAATATGACTATAAAAATGTATGATTGGACAACAATAAAAACAATATTTGAATATTAAAACCAAAATATTACCAACCATTAAAATTCATATAAAATTAATAAAGAAAACATGCAGATTATCGTCACTATTGTGGTTATAGTTGAATAAACGTCTGGCGCTCTTTTGCATGCATCATTTTCTATTCGCAGTTGTTGCAATCAAAATGAAAATCTTTGAAAAAAAAATACTAAATAAATATTTGTATTTGTCTAATCGACAAATAAATGGCTAATAACTTTAACATGGTTTCACATAACCCCCAATTCAATTTATAAAAAGCAAAACTCATACATGAGTTGAAAATCTTGCGCCCCCTAATGCGGCCTGACAAACGTATCGCTTGCGGTATTTGTAATAAAATCACACATTTATACTCGTATTAGTTTTTTTTTATTATTTTCGCCTTTTTTTTTGTGTGTGAAAGATGCCCATAAAGTAAAATGCCATTAATTCTATTAATGGGGAAAAATTATATGAAATTTGAAACCCATGCTACCAACGCCTTCTTAACACAACAAAAAAATAATCACACAATCCAATGATAATAGGGACGGACAGACTGACTTTACTTGACCATAAATATTAAATTTCATTTTATATAAAATTCAGTGCAACAATGGTAATCGCAAAACAAAATGTAGGTGCTTAAAAATAAACCTTAATTTAAATTGAATGACTGCCAATCATATTTAAACCATTATAAATTTACGAAAGTAGAAAAAAAATACTATACTAAAATCAACAACTTAAAATTATTGTAAATTTAAACAGAAATAAGGAAAAGTGGTTGTTTAGGTTTTTGAATGAAATCTCATTTCGAATCAGACGAAGAGAAGAATCAGATGTTATTTGTTTATGGTCCTTCGAACCGAATTGTGGTTGACCGATATTGTGTAGCTTAGTTCTTCTTGGTTTAACTCAATATTCAACTACAACGAATTGGCAGTAATTTGTTTAGTATTTAGGCTTCTCATGTCTCTTAGCTCATGGTCTCGAGATCGTTTCATTCGTGATCGATGCTTCTTTCGCATCCACTTGAACACAATGATAACAGATCGAAGGTACATTAATTCCGAAAAAAATATTTTACCATACAGCAACTCTAATCAAAAACTGTCTTACATCCAATAAAACTTTTGTTTAATTAATATAGTAAATTTTCTTCAGGTGCATAAAATATTAATGCCGTTTGTGTAATAAAATTTAAGATTTAATGTGAAATTAGCAATTAAATAACAACTTATTGTTCACATATAAAAATGGAGCAAAAAAATATATAAATTACTATAATTAACAACGGTCGACAAATGGACGGAGTTGGGGGAAGGACGTACGAACAGTTTATTTATTTAACACTTTATTTTTGAAATTAAAGCAATACGAAAACTTGTTGTGTTTTAAGAAAATTTCAAAACAACAAATAGAGTACCGCCAGCAGATACTGCATAGTTTTGTTTTGTTTCCAAAAAATCCCAAAGCGGTTGCTCGAGGATAATACAAATACAATAATACGAATACAATTTTATAATAATTTTACATCACTATTTACAAATAAATATTTCTGTTGAATGTTTTGTACATTGATGTGTGATAAAATTTGATATTGTTGTTGGCTTTTCATTTTCATTTAAATTTTTCTCTTACATATTTCTTTTCATTTGTGGCAAAGCGGTCTTATTACTTTTATATAAATAATATTTTCTTTTTCCTACAAATATTTTTCGAATTATACGTTTAAATTACTTAAATTTACTTATTTGGGGGAGGGAATTATTTGGACGTAATTAGTGTTAACAACACTTACCTAGAAAGACACAATAAAAAAAAGAAGAAAAATGTAGTGAAAATTTATTATATATGAAAATATTTATTTAACAAATTTAAAGGATCGTTATTTAAGAGTCCAATAATTTTAAAATTTTGTAAATATGTATATAGGGTAAACGTATTACGAATGTGTTGATCTAAGTTTGGTATTATTTTTCAAATTTTGCAATAAATAATACAAAAAGAAGGACAAATAAAAGAGCCTCTAGAGAATCGTGTGAATTTAAATAAGTTTGACGCTAGAAAAGGCCGAGAAAACCGTAATTACTTTTCTACTCTAGTATCGTCCAATTTAAACACACTTGTATTAAATGTATAAATCAAATTTATGCAAACTTCTCTTTACTGACAGCCACCATTCCATCTGATCTTTTGTGTGTGTTTAATACCCTTTAGTATCAGTAAATTTTCAATTTGATATGAATTAAAGTTTAAGGAAATTAACTAACAAATTACAAGACTTTTTAATTGAGATCATTTGTTGGAAACAACAATCAGAGATTCATGTTTTACCATGAAATTATACATACAATATATAAGTAACGAATATATAATCATGAATTATAAAACTTACATCATTTATACAGCTAAAAAAAAGACCCAACAGACTGGGGCGACAGACCAATGGATGTGAGGACAAGAAAACAAAAAACAACAAACTCCGAAATAAATTTTAAAGTTTAAAATGTCAATATAAATTAGTTAAACAAATTAAATGTAAACAAAAGCAATTTAACAGCAACATAATATATAAAAAAATGTTTACCTGAAAACACCAAACAACAACAGCATTGACAAGATTTGAAAACAATTTGCTGCAACAAGAAGAAACTTTTCAGTTTGTTTTTTTTTTTTTTTTTTGTTTTCCTACAACAACGACAACCCATAATAATTGTTTGTCTGACTCGAGTTGAACATAAAAAATAATTTAATTGCCAAAAAAAGCAGCTTTAATAACATTATTTACTTTTTCCTGAGATTATCTTTTTTTTTTTTATTTTTATTTCATCTGAATACTAAAAGTCAAAAATTTACTGAAACGGAAAATAATTTCAATTGTATACCAAAAACATAATGACACAAAGAACTCAACGTTTAAATTTAAAGAAAACTAAAATTAGCAGCCACTATTTAAAACACATCATACTTTGTGTCAAGCAAAACCAAAGTAACAGCCGTTGCTATTCAACGACAAATACGCGTAAATGCATATAAAAACAAATAATGTTAGAAAAGAGATAATTTTTATGACCATTAAAGAATTAAGAATTAAAGAGATTTTAATTAATATATAAAGTGTTGGCGACTTCCAGATAAGCAACAACCACTGTGATTTATGCCAAACAAAAGACTTAGGCAGCGAACCCTTAATTAACTCAAGTTATTTATGTGAATCGTGTATGATCACTCAAATTCGTACAGGATCGTTGGAAGTTCATTTATAAGTGAGATTTAAGGGTAATTGCAATAATTTAATATTTCATATATAACATTTATTATGTATATGAGAATATTAATTCTGTACACAAGTTAAATTCTGATGACAGCTTCTTACTATTTTTTATGGCCCTAAAAATAAAAGTGGTAATTATCTGGTAACAGTGTGCCCGTAGGTATCCTAGTATTAAACGTAATTAAAGGATCAAGGGCAAATTAAAATCAATTTATTTCCAGAAGTTGTCAGATTGGCAGCGCTCAAGTGATCACAGTTCTTATTTAAGCAAATGTTATGATAAGCTGGGATATAAGAAATATTATTATGTAAAGGCTAGGTTAGGTTAGATTACGTTAGGTTTCGATAGCAGACAAGGCATAGTCAATTGGTTATTCAATTGCCCGTAAGTGCCCTGCCGCCCACTAATACCATCCCGATCGTGTCAGGAAGGTGTATGGGTTGACTATCTATATATTTTCCACACTGTCTAGGTCTGGCAGAGTGCTGCAGAGTAGTAGTTCTCATGCTATTTAGTGCCTTATCGTTGCAACTTCTCCTGAAGTCATAATAAATTAGATCCATCATTCTGGCATGAGTCTCTGTTAGCGCTGTTACCAATCTTATTGTATGACATTAAATAACATATGAAAGCAGTTATTCTATACCGGCAACTTAAATAACTGACACAGGCTGTCGGTAACACAGATTGATGTTGTAATATACAGAGCGTCTAGTCACAGAAGTAAAACTGCAACAAACAGCATTAACTTTTCTTGATTTTAAAAAATTTATTTTTTAATTCATAAGACCATAAGCTTAACACATTGAAGATAATTGTATTACGTAAAAGTTGAAAAAAAAAAATACAATTATTATTTTGAACAACTACAACACAAAACAACTATTACAGTTGAACTTCCATAATTTGAAACAGCATTAACCATAAAAGAAACTTCAATTTAGGGAGACTTCAAGTTATGGAATAAGTTTTAAAAACTTTGCACTTTTATAGTGCCGCTCTTGTCATGCGATTTGCTTCAATTTATAGAAACTTCAAGTTATAGAAGTTCAAGTTATAGAAGTTCAACTGTATTTCCTTTTTTTTTTAATAATTTGCTGCGTCTGCTTTAGATTTTTTATCTTCAAAGTACGAAGAAGGAAGACTGGGAAAAAATGTCTTTATTTTTTTTTATTCTCATAGTTTGGTTATATATTTTTACTAATTTCTATAGGGTATAACCTGTTAACACAACAAAAGTATCAAATAAATTTTCCTTAATTATTAAACCTCGTATTTATTTCATATTGCATTTTTACAAAAGTTTATTAAACTTTCTTTTCATATTTTATGTAAGTTTTCTTTGTATTGAGTTGTGTATTTTTTTTCTAATTTCAAAACATTTCATTATTTAATACAAATTAAACATGTATGGCTTGTAAGTACATACATTTAAAATATATATTCCATATATATTTATCTTGTATTTACTATTATTAGTGGTAGTATCATTAACTTTTTTTTTTCTTCTGCTCTTTGATAGCAAGCGCGCGCTGGTGTCTTAAGTTTTAATAAGAAAATATAAAACTATTTTAAAAATAATTTGAAAATGTTTTCCATTATAAAATTGTTTGAATGTGTCGTCGTTTTTTCTGTTATTCGTATTAACAGAAAATTTATCGATTGATTGTGTTTTGAAGTTTAACGACTTGTTAAGCAGTTGAAGCTCATAAATGTTCAGATTATAAATTATTAAGGCGATTATAAAATGGATTTAAAAAGTATTCCTATGAAAGCATTGAAGTGGATTTTTTGATGGGAAAATTGTTTTGAAAGACGAAATATTGGTTTATTTAATTTTGAAATTAATGGCATATCGGATATTGTCATTACTTGAGCTAAATACTCTTTAAACGCAATGACATTAACACGACATGGCATTACGTTACAGGGATGGAGGACTGTTTTACAGATGATTCCAGGCATTTGGATTTGTTGAAATTCGAGGTATATGGGTGGGTGCTCTCGGCAGTCCACATTTAAAATGGCCACAAATAAATTTAATTACTTGCAGTTTTCTGAGAGTTAAGAAATCTTAGTGAAAAATATTGCCAGCTCATATTGATGGCCGTGTGTTTGCTTCAATAACTTAACATTTCAATATCTTTTTAAAGAGACATTCACTTTGTCTGCCTGTAATTTTGGTATGTAAGACAACCTTTTTAAAGCAATTTTTATTTTTTGTTAAATTATTAAAAACTTGTTAAAAAATATTGCGTGTTAAAAGTGATTTTCAATTTTCAATATCTTGAAATGTAACGCATGACTTCACATGAATTTCATTTGTGTATCTTGAACAACATGAACACAGCTAATTTTTTTTTTTCGTTTGTATTTTGTTTAAAAGTAGTTTTACAAATATAGCGGATTTTTTTGAAAAATCTTCCGACCATAAAGTTCTTAACGGGCAAAAACTTAAAAGCAAAATGTAAAGAAATCTACTAGATTCCCAGACATTTCAACAGTTGTAGAAACAAAAAGAAATAACAAGCAGAATAAAAGACAGCAGCAATATGTTTTGTAATTTTTCTGTTTTACCAATAGTTTTTACAAATACGAGGGTTACTTCTTAATTACAAGACTAAATAACAGATTTACGAACTTACAATCATGCATTAAATAATAAATTATATAAAATCGGTTATTAAACGAACACAAGTCATTGTGGGCCAGGCCGTAAGTTTCAAAAAAGTACAACAGAAATTTTTGGGTGACTGTTTAATTTTTATTTCTGGAAATATTAAAGTTTCTTTTGGGATTTATTTCAAACACGTTCGCACCCGTTCTTTAATTTGCATTTAATTTAATTTTTAAAATGGTGGCCTGTTTCAAACAAAACAAGTGCCCCAAAATTTGAGATGATATAATAATAGCTTTGCGTATTATTTCACTTCATTGCATTATGGCATGGAAACAAAATAAAATCAAGCATTTTTAAACAGATTATCCGATCGCGCTACTTTTATAATAATATATTAATCCGAAACCAACCATCGTATTGTTTAACTCAGGCGGGTTCTAGAAACTTTTCTAATAGTTACTGCCAAGCAACCAACCTTAAAGTTTTCATAACTTCTCTCTACAAAATTGTTCACATGATTTCAAAGTAACCTCCTAAAAAGTCTCTCAAAACTTTTTGTTACTGAACTCAAAAACCAAACATGTTGCAAGTAAAATTTGTATTTGTTTACCTCTTTAAGTTTTAAGGCAAGTTGACTCGACGATAACAACGACAACTGCTGCAACTACGACATATAAAATAAAATAAATTTATGGTTGCTATTTTTTTTTTTGTAAAAGTACAGGTAGAATTGACTCTTTATTATAGAATATTCTTTGCAAAAATAAAAAATAATAGAGTACGATACAGTGCACCACACAAAACAATGTTGCGTGGGTCATTGGCTTTTTATGCGCAAATAAGAAATATGAAAAGAAAAACGATTATTTTGTTCTCTAAATATTGACGTGTTCGTAACATTTAATTTAATAAAAAGCATTTTTAGCTGTTGGTCGCACCTACAATTTAATGTTCTTACATCATCTTTTTTATACATTTTATTTTCATAAGCTGGTGTATTTCCATTTTACTTGTAACAAACTTCTGGTTCTGCCTCTTCTTCATATTGCAATTTCCGTTAGTTGCAATTGTTTTGTTCACTTTTTTGTGCTTTAGGAAACATACACAACGCTCGCAATGGCTTTAAAATACTATTTTGACATGCAATTTACCACTTAATGTTGCATTTATCTAAACGCCCTGTTGCATTGGATTTTTGTAAGGTGGTTCTTTCTAGTATTTGTTTTTACTCAACTCTTGGAACCGAAGAAGCTTAACACAAACATAAAAGCTGACCTTTCCTTGAGCAAATATTATTGATTATTAAGCAAGTCTATGTAGGCTTTACAGTTTTTTTTTTCTAAGCACTTCTTTTTTTAATTACTGGATGCTGTGGCTGCATCATAAAACGTTTAGGGAGTTTATTTTAACAAGGTGGCAGCTAATGTGAGAAATTATTAAATTAGTGTTGAAGAAGAAACAATTTGGCTGGGGGAGGTGATAAATCACTTAAGAAATCAATCAATAAAAATCCTTTATTTTTTCACAAATGAAGATTACACGAACATAACTCTATGGACGTATGACAGAAGCAGTTAAAAAAATAATTTTGCCAATCAATTCATAAATAATGGTTACACGCATGAACATTTAAAAAAACACAAGAATTAATAACCTTTTTTCATTTTTAAAGCCGGTTAAGTAGTTCTTATTCAATATATTCAGCCTTTATAGGCCCTCATATGAAAATAGGGACCAAGGTCTTGATAGGTAAAATACCATCTCATTTCTAGACAACTTGCTAATTTGCCAAAACTTCTTAATTATGTCTTATCTTGACGTAACGAAGGTAATAACTCCTGAACGGTTATTTCAATTTGCTTGGCTAAATAAGAATGGCAAAAATCCACCTTTATTTGATGTAGTGTGAAGTTATTTCAGTAGCGCAGCGAATTTTGTACTCATTTTGTACACAACACCAACAACGTAAGCAACGAAAAAATTTTGCTTTAATTAGTTGATTACGAAATTACTGGAATTGGTTTTACAAAGCTCATGAAATTAACTCATAAATGTCTGAATTTAAAAAACACAAAAATTAAAACTTGAAAAAAATGCTAAAATGAATTTAAACTAAAAAAAAAAACTAGCAATCAGCACATCACAAACAGCGAAGCAATGAAGTATAGAAGTAATAAAAGAGAATTAAATTATATGAAACTAAAAAATGACTCGTCAAAGTTTAGTGTTTATGACTTTAGTAGTTTCTACTTCATGGGACTTGGTCAGCCGTGTCATTATCGCCACACTATTGAGAATTTGAAAATATGTACGAGTATATTCATTCACTACATGGCATATGAGTACGTATGCGATAGTATCTGTGTCTACACTTATTTCGCTAACTTAACAATCATGCCACAATTAGAGTAATTGTGTTGTATGTACAACATTGTATTTGCTCAAATTCATAGAAAATATGTAGTTACAATAAAAAAAATGGCTCTAGTTGCTTTTGTTTAAACTTTAATGTAACAAATGAAAAGAAATAAAACGAAGCACAGTACAAAATCTATTTATTTTAAATAAATTTCATGAGGATGATGACGGGGTATGGTGGCGTTAATGATTATTTTGAATTGAATAGTGGATGTTAATGATGTCTATATTTATTAAAATAACTGAAGATCATTGACTTTAAATGTGTATGCAACAAAGATAACTAACTATCTTAACTAGTGATTTAAATATCTTGAAAATTTATTACAGAATATACAAACATATAAAGAAGGTCAAAACAATAAAAAACAATAATTTAAAATATTATTTGCAAAAATCGTGAAGAAAGAACAATGGAAGACCAAGGGTTAATTAAAAGTTAGTTAATTATGGTAGATTTCAGCTTTTTAAGCAGTGCCATATGTTTGTTGCAATTACAATTACAATACAAACAATTCTCGTATTCTTTTACTGTAAATTATCTGTGCTAATGGCGACGGTTGAAATTGTTTGAATTTTTAATGTTTGTTCTCTCAGCACAAATGATTTGGGATTTATTCGATACTAGCGAACAACCGACGTGTGCTTCTACGCTAAAAAAATATATACATTTTATTTATTTGTTGAAAAAAAAGTACATTTTATAATTGGACCGAATGTACCTAATGCATTGTTTAGGTATCTAAATGAACCTGTGCTTTATTGGTTTTCTAATGCAGTCGGTTTAAGTCCCATCAGTTGAAAGGTTTAAAATTTTCTCACGAACCTAGAAGCTAGGGTCCGTTCATATTCTTCCGTCCATGACTTTTTAATGAAAAACAGGTTTTTATTTCAAAAAAATTATGCAATTTATATTTATCCACCATTTATCTAATATTCTTATCTTTTCCAAAATATAAGGTTTGTCGAGGTCATCCAAAAAAGTATTTTGTCAGATGATTTCATCGTTAGAAATTCTCTTTCCGGCGACACATTAGTGCACGTGGGAAAACAAGAAAAAGTCAATCGGGGCTAAATCCGTTGAATACGGGGAATGAGCGATCAATTCGATGCTTAATTCGTGGATTTTTGCGATGGAAAATGGAAATCTTCATTAAATCGGCTCAATAAGATGGCATAATATTCGATTGCTTCATCTTCTGAAGGTAGTTTATTTCGCATTTGATCATTTAAAATTGAAACTACTGAGTCATGTGAAGTATTTATGGTTTCCACAATTTTTCGGTGTTTCGTGAATTTTATTTCTGTGTAGAGACCTCACCTGGAAATCGGAAGCGTTCAGCATCTTCCGTGCTTGTACATCCACAACTAGTTCCAGTAAGCCACTTTTTGCCATTTAAATTGATGTAACAGGGTTGCCATATATTTATCAAACTTATCCTTGCTTTAACTGATAAGGCTATAAAACCTACTATCAAATTCCTATTAAATTCTTATCGGAATCAACTGAGAGATGCATGTGTATAGGAGCAATGTTGCCAATGCAGTTAAGAGGTGGTAAATTCAAAAAGTCATGGACTTATTTACATAGATGAAGGGGTTATATACTTCCTGATTGTTTGCATTGTATAAAGCATTTTGATTCGATATTTCGCAAGAATCGTGCATCTGACATCTATATTTTGATATTTTTCAACTGCATACCTTAATTGTATATATTTTAATAAAAGTATTATAATCCAATAATTAAAAATTAATAAGGGACCCTTTAACTTTTTTTTTTTTTGAAAATGCTATAAAAAAAACTACTGAATATTTTCTCAAATTTCTTTTTTATTTGAAAGTACACCTTCCGGTTAATAATGAAAAATAATTTCATTCAAGTGACTGCTTCGGCTGGCCATGCAGTAGCCTACACGATCGGTCCAATTTTTAAGCACATTATCGACTGTGTGCAGTTGTATTTCACCAATGGCTTCACGAATATTGTCCTTTAAAGCGTCAATTGTCTCTGGCTTGTCGGCGTAACACTTATCTTTGACGGTACCCAACAAATAATAGTCCAACGGTGTCAAATCGCAGCTCCGAGGTGGCCAAACGACATCAGCTCTGCGGCTGATAATGCGATCTTCAAAAACAGGGCGCAAAACATCGAGTGTAGCTTCAACATGGCCCGATAACCATCGCCATTGACTGTAACGGCCACTCCTTGCTCATTTTCGAAGAAAAATGGCCCAATTATGCCTCTGGACCAAAATCCGCACCAAATAGTGACTCGTTTTGGGTGCGTCGGCTTTTCAATGTATGCGTGCGGGTTTTATGTGCCCCAAATGCGACAATTTTGCTTGTTTACATACCCGCCAAGATCAAAATGAGCTTCATCTGAAAAGATGATTTTTTTTTTGGCAAAATCGGCATCTTCTGTAAGTCGATCGCAGGCCCACTTAGCGAAGCGAAAACGCATTGGATGGTCAGTTGGCTTCAACTCCTGAACCAATTGGACTTTGTATGGCGTCATACCAAAGTCTTTATGCAAAATTCGTCTCAAGGATGTCTCCGAAATGTTCAATTGTTGAGAACGACGGTGAATTGATGTTGATGGCGCTTCACGCACACTTTTTGCCACAGCATCAATATTCTCGGGTTTACGCATTTTTTTTGGCTTTTCACGCTTTGGTTTATCGAGGATGCCAGTTTCTATCAGTTTTTTCACGAGATAACGAACATACGGAGCTGACGGTGCTTCTCTTCTTCCAAAATCCGTACGCAATATTCGCACACATTCTGCAACATTACCATGATTTTCAAAGTAATGTCGCAATATTTCCCAGCGTTGTTCAAGCGTATACACAACCATATTCGTACAGCGGAAGGATAAAACTAATTATCTGTCGAATCAGACATGAGCTAAGTGTTACCATTTACGAAATAAGCACTACTTGAAAAAACAACGTTAAATGGCGGACCCTGTATAATTAACATTGAGAAATCAGAACTCTTCATTAATCGATGAATTGATTCAAGTTTATATGAACTAGATGAAGTGATTTTGCGACCTCCAGTCTGCCCAGTCGTGCAGGTTAATTAACTACTCTTTTTTAATATTCTCTCATATCTAGTTCTATTTAATTAAAGTTCCGAAGTGTTGCTTTATATAATATTTATTTTGTATTATATTCATCGCATTAAAGGTTCCAAGTATACTGTGTATGTACAGTTTTAGCAGGATAAATTGGTTTATTACTTTAACTTTTTAATTAAAAGATATCTCTTATATTAATCTATAAACTATAAACAATTGTAGTGCTACAAATAAATGATCAATTTATTTAACTGCTGATTTCTGTGAATTTCTGATTTTTAGTGAAAACGGTATTATTTTCATGATGTATTACCAACAATCAAAGAAACAAACTAAATAATTTCATAAATTTGTGGTCTTTGATGAAATGAAAATGATATATCTTGGCAGTTTAACCATAATGCGCGAAGCAGTTAAAAAAATAATAGCAAAATAAAATAAATATTTGCATTTGCATCAACAAAGTCTGCCACAGACAAAAAAATGCTCTATTTGATTCGATTTTATTTTTTGTATAAGACTTCCGTGTTGTTTAATGTTGTTGTACAACGAAATGTGAAGAAACTTTTTTAATTTGTTTATGTAAATAGCAAGTAGTGCTGCCAATTGATACATTTCTAGCGAATATGCAAAAACTTTTTTATTTACAGATGTAAATTAAAAAAATGTTTCCCATTTTTTGAGACATTCTCTAAGCAAATCATTTCCTTGTTGAATTAAACTTCCAGCTTCTTTGTATGTATATATATTGTATAGAAACTATGTGAAGTGTTGTTGTTGTGGAAATTTATATACATATACTAGTTTTATTTTATATGTCATCTTTGTTTACATAAATAAACCATTAATATCATAAACTATTTCTTCAAGTGCCATATAAAGGAAAAATAACGTGTGTTATAAAGAAGCTGCTTAAGTACAAGAAAAATCAATTAAAAACTTTTAATTGGTTTTTTTAAAAGCTTTAAAAATGACTTGTGTATAATCAACAGTAAATTTATTTCAAAGAAACTTTTAAGATTCGTTGCTCATGTTTATGCTTCATGAGTTTTATAATAAACTGTTTTATATTTTCAAAACTATAAATATAAATCAGGTAGAAGGATATCAACAAGTTCAAAAAATTTATTTCATACATTAAGGAAATAACAGTTTAATAATGACAAGTCATTTCTATGACTACACATAAATACATACGTTATACATTCCATCTAGTTTTTAAAGTAGAAATTGACTCGAAATCGTTAGGTAATAGACTAACTACTTCACTAGCTACAAGTAGTGCAATAGTTCGCCTTTTGACCCTCTCACTCATGTACATGTACACGCACTCAGTACATGCATAAATGTTAATGCCTTCAACCTCAATTTTTTTACGAGTTGCCCTTATTCTAAAGAAAATCAACAAAAAAAAAATAGAAAAGATTTTATGAAAGTGTTATGATTTTGTGTTGGCATACAATTGGAAGTTCGTGGTCAGTGAATGTTAAATTTTTATTAAAAAAAGTGTTTGTTTTAGAAAGGTAAAATGAGCGGCAGAAGTCAACTAAAACGTTGCATAAAAAAGAAAAAGAACAATTAATTGAAAATTTTATAAATATTGAAAAAGAAATTTGATAAATAAACAAAAATCCAAAAAATTTGAATTTCGGTAGTATTTTCATTAAGAAAATATCATTATTGATATAACTGGTACATTTTGACTAGCGAGTCGCGCCGAGTTTTATAAAAATAGGTCAAATCTAATGTTTATAAATTTTACTAAAAATTTTGTACTAAGCCTAAGTCATTTAAAGCCAATTTTTCTTGCGCCTGCCTTATTGGTAATGCAATTTTCCTCACTAATCAACAAACATTTGCTGGTCATGAAAACTAAATTGAATTATCAGCAAACATTTATTTTTACGGAAAATTTACTAGTACTGCAAAGTGCCCTGCATTATCTCATCAAAAATTAAGTAATCTAATATATTTAATTTTTGAATATATAACAGTTTGAATTCTAGAGTTCATAGCTAACCTCTCTACTCTTATCCCTTTCACCAAGATCAGGCACAATGCATTGCATAAGTATGAGTAAAAAAAATAAATATATGAAATGCTGACAAGAGGAATGTAACATGCCGAGAAGTGGATAATTGGTGCCGGCTATTGGCAATTATACTCTTTTCGAAATATTTTTATTTTATTTTTTAATAATAATACCTATAAAACTTTTAAATTTAACTTATTTCGTCTAAAACCAATCGAATAAAAACACCATATAAGTAAAGGTACCAGCAGCCGACTACTGGTAAACGTACATGAGTACAATTGAAAATAGTATAGGTAAAATAAAATTCTGCTCTTACAGTTCGTGATTAATTCCAGTGCAGTTTTAGAAATTTTCGCACAGGTGTGTGTGAGGTAGAGAGAGAGAGAGAGAGAGAGAAAAGAACAAGATCGTCTTCCCCAGTTTAACGTACATTATCCTGATTAAAAATAAAGTTACTCACGATACCATCCCTAATGGCAACCTAATAAACTAAGCTAAAAGATTGTAGTCTTGCTCATCAAACGAAGCATTCTAAAAGTTCAAAGTCATGCAAAAATAAAATTAAAACAAAAAACATAAAATAGAATTCCAAAAACATACAAAACAACTAAACACATCTCAAGAAATAATAAAAAAAGATGAGAATCTTTCAAGTTGACTAGAAGAACAATAAAAACAACAACAAAAACCAAACCAGAATAAAGATACAGATACCAACATTTCTCCTTCGAAGTATGCAAGTTTTAAAAAATACAAATGAAGCGTAAATGACATAAAGAAGTAGAGGTAAGCCAAGACGTGATAAGCAAAAAAAAAGTTATAGAAGAATAAAACGCAAGAGGACAAGAAAGAATTATAAGATGAAGAAAAAAACACTTTATGACCAAACCAAGGCAAACAAGTACAACTTCAGGGAAACAGCCGGGCCAGTCCATCGTCATATGAAGGACGGACAAATTAATAATAAACAGACGTGTAAAAAAGATAAAAAATAAATAAATAATCAGATTTAAAAATTGCATTGAAAATAAAAACAAAAGAAATCACAAGTATAAAAAAGCTGTAGGAGAAAATGAATCAGCCAACTCAAATGTCGAACTAAAAAGTAAAAAAATATCTGAATTACTTAAAGACAGGCTGCCAAACAAACAAACAAAAAACGCACACGCACGACATCTTACAGTAGAAGCTTTTTAAAGGACCTTAATATGTTGGAAATATTAATGATTTTTCATTATTATTATTTTTATTCATTTGTATTATTACCATTTCATAATTTTCGTTACTGAAACCATGTTGTAATTTGCATAAATCCATACATAATTTTCTGAAACCCTTTTATATGCCGGCATTTGAATTTATTCTACCATGTTAATTTTTCTTTTTTTGATCTTCCTTTGCATTAAAAATAAATCGTGAAAACCATAAAATTATTGAAAAAAACCTTCTAACTTTTGATGTGAGAGAATTTATTATAATTAATTGTGTAGCTTTTATTTAAACTTCCGACCCGATTACAAATATGTGAAGACCTGAACTATTGATCAACCTTTTGAAAAAAATAGTGAGATGCACGGTACATAATATGACTTATACCTGTAACAAATATTATCGGATTTATATGAATTTTAAATTTTTGCAAAGGTTTTTAGTAGATAAAGAAAATAAATCAGAAATTATTATTATTACCCTTAAGTTTAGTTTTATTGATTTAATGATTATTCATATTTTATTTTGAAAAATATAGATAAATAAAATAACTTTATTTTTTTAACTTTTGTATTTGGAATTCCCACTTTTGTTTGGGAGCATATGTATAAGTACGTACATGAGTTTGAAAACTTTTCAAACATGTTTAAAGATCTGCTCATCACAAATTAATTTTTCTTGAAATTTCTCAATTATGTAATTTTAAAACAAAAACTTACCAGAAGGAAAATCATTTTAAAATTTATATAAAATTACATTAAAGTTTTATTTACCTGTAAAAGAAAGAAAAATGTTATTAATAAAAATTTCATAAATTTTAATAAAAAATTTAAAACTATAAACAATTTTGACTACATGTCAGGAAATAAACTTTAGCATTAATATTTTTACTGGATTCTGTTTTCTAGCTGAAAGAAATATCTTGATGAAATAATGCTCGACTCGTGTATAGGAATCATGTCTGGAGGTAAAGACAATTTTTACGTCCTTCTTTTTTATAGGGAAGGGAAAATAAATATAGGAAAGTCGGTAGATGAAGCGAAATACAAAAAAAGACGTGCTAAATTTTCTTTAAAATAGTTTAAAAAAATTTACAAAAAAAAAAATTATAAAAAGGTCATCATTTTAATTTTTAAATTTGGAAATTTTTTTAAATTATTAAAGAAAATTTTTTTTTATTATCATTAGTTCATTACTTACTAGTTTAGCAAAAATAATTTTTGTAAGAATGTAAGAATTTACGAACTTAGAACTTATGTGAACTGGCTGGTGAGAGGTATCAAGGTGCAGTAGTGTGGTAGTTTGTGCCTATCTATTAAACCGAAGAACATCGGTTCGAGTCCCAAAACACGTTAAGTTTTATTAAAATGTTTTTAAACTCCCCTCATTTCGGACAATACATCTTTTGTAAAGAAGCATCCCGGGGACGTTCCAGCAACCTGATGACATTACAAGCTTCGTTGTACCGAATAGACGGTTCAAAAGAAGGGAAAACACGAGCAAGATCAACGAGCACATAGGAAGGAAATCAACCACTACACAATCAAATGAAAATTTTTAATAATTTTTGGATAAACACTGAACTATCTCTTAGTAAATATTTTGTTATAATTACGAAAAATTTCCAGTAAAAGACGAAATTTTTATTTACTAAAAACAAGAGGAATTTTACAGAATTGACGCCATACGAGAACCATTTTAAACTCATATTAAGTACAATATCCCAATTTTTAGTTGGTTTTTTTTTTTTACTTAAATCTTTCAAATGTTTAAAAATAAATTAAAATTAGATTTTGTCGTTTAGCTGGATATAGGACTGTATGCAATTTTAAAAATTCTGCTCTTCAAGGTGTGATCGCTCTATTTGACATTATACTCGTATGTTTAAAACGAGAGAAAATAAATGCAACTTAAAGGAAATGTGATTTCTTTTACAAAAAACATTAAGAATTAAAAAAGGAATAAAAAGAAAATAAGAAAATTTTTTTTTATTTTCAACAACAAAAAAAGTTGAATTAACAGGTTAAACATCATTAAAATGACATGAGCCGTGGAACAGCAACATAAAAAAACAAAAAGAATAAGATGAACATGTAATGTTTCTCTTACGTTATTCTTGCTGCAGTTTATGTAACTCCCATAACGGAGCTTCGATAAAAGAATGAAGGGTTTTCTTTGGCAAGTGATTGAAATAAAACGTGTGTTTGTTAAACAGAAAAACTTTTATAATGAATCTTAATAAAACATTCTTTCATTCCAATATTGACTTCAGGTTTTTATACAGATTTTTTTCTTTATTTTTTTTTTGCAGCAAGAAAGTTTATTAAACTCTTCCGTTTTTTACGTAAGAACTTGTTTGTGTAAAACAAAAACTACACATTATATTTTTTATTTGCTTGTGACGAAAAACTAGTTTGTTTTTGGAAGGAATAAAATACACATTTAAAGTTTTTTATTTTGGAGGCAATCTTCCAGAATATTTTTATTTTTTAGCACGAGTTGTATTTACTTGAAATTCAAAAACAATATACCTACATATAACAAAATGAACTTTAAAAAAAAAAAACAAGCAAAACATTTTGAATTTTTGAGAACGACAACACATGGTAAGTAAATTGGTTTGGTATGACTGGGCATTGCATGACACAAAACTGGGTGCAAGAAAGAAAAGCAACCAGGCAGCCAAGCAGCCAGGCGAGCAAGTTAGTTAGTAAATGCAGTCAAGCATAAGGTGAAGACCTTCTTAACCATAAATACAACGACAACTGCAACATGAAAAAACAACAACAAACTTTCCTTATTAAAGCTGGCACAATAAACGAGATAAAGTTCTGGTGATAAACAGCTCTTCCAAACAAAAATAAGTACTCGTGGTTTTAAAACCTCCAAAAGCACAACAAAAATGAACGAAAAAAATGTGGGTATGATGATGATAAAAATTTAAGTCATTGTCTGAAATGTCTGTCGTACGACTGATGAGGAGGTGGAGGTCTGCCAAGGGTTTAACACAACAACGTAGCAAACAAAAAATATGAAGAGGAGTTCGAGGAAAAAACCCAAGTTAATAGAAAACAAAATGAAAATACATTTGAAAAACAATAAGGAAAACTATAAAATGTGTTTTTCATTTGTTTATAAGCAAATAAAAACTATTAGTAATAATAAAAAGTTTCGAAATGGAAACAATGAGACGACAACAATTTGAAGAACTAAAGACTGTAAAGAACTAAAGAATGTAAAAGGGCATGTGCCACAAGTGGTTTTGAACTTTATGAAGAGAACAACAAAGAATATCGACTTAATAAACAAAATAAATAAAGAAATAAATATTAAAATTTGTTAGTAGTTTTTTTCTTTTAAAGAAAATTATAAAATTGTGTGACATTTAAGGCTTCATATCAACACAAAAATACAATAAATATCTTTAAAAACATTATGCAACAAAATTAAGTTGCTCAATAATTTTTTTTTTTTATTTGAAAAAATCAGTTCAAACAAATACAAAAGTATAAATGGCAAAGAGGTGCCAGGTAAAATTTAACTACAATCTCTCAATATAAAACAAGAGTGAAGCCCATATAACATCAGACAGAAAGCACTTAAGTTATAAAAATTTGTGTGTAGAGCAGTGTCTCGAAAACTCAATCCTTGAATATATAAACACCAAGTTATTAAAAATAAAATGGCCACATTTTATTAACAATACAATTAAAAGACAAAAACTCTTCAGTTTTCATACAAGTAAAGTAAGTAAAAAACTCTCAACCATGGCGATTTTATACCATGTGGTCTTAGCTCTACAACAAAAAATTCGCAACAATGTTCTCATAGACATAAGCAATTTTTGACAGTTCAGATTTGCACATCTGATGATGAAAGCTATATTTTCTAAATGAAAAAGAAACGAAAATAATTGTTCTTTGTAATTAAAATCTTAATTATTTTTATTATTCCCCCCTTTCTCAATAATTTAATTTAATGATTTTTTTTTTTCAAAAGCACGCACTTTAATTCGAATTCTTAGCCTCCCAACAAAGGTTTGAGAACTAAAACATCTGCTGCCACTAACTGGACAATGGTTGGGTGAATGGATAAATCACTTTTCACAGGAAGCGTACACTCAAAAAAAAGACGTGTACTAAATATTAGTAAAAAAAAACCTAAATAGTTTAAAATATTTCTATATTTAATTATAATTTTATTAATGTGTAGAATTCTTTTTTTAATCAAATAAAATTTTTTGTAATGAAAAAAATCAAATATTCATTATGTCACTTCAAAATAAATAATTCTTTTAGGAAACTTTTTGTTTAATTTGATTGCTTATTTTCTAACAGTAAGAATGTTTTTTACTAAATTTCATGACTAACTAGTTTCAAAAAAATTGTTTTTGTTAATGTAAGAAGTTGTTAGCTGTACTTGTAGTAGTGAAGTGGTTAGAGTGCTTATTTACGAAACCGAAGTATCTATTATAAAAATGTTTTCATTAGCCCTCATTTTAGATAATACAAATACATGTTGTAAATAAGCATTCCGAAAGTTCAAGCGTTCTGATGACATCAAAAGCTTATTTGTAACAGATGGGCCTGTTCAGAAGATGGTAAAACAAGGAAATGAAAAATGCGTAGCAAGATGGCAGAACTGTACACATGCCGAAATTTTTACTAATTTTGGGATAGACACAAAACTTGTTTTTCGTAAATATTTTTCTAGTTTTTAGTTAAAAGTTCCTGCTAAAGACGAAATTCGTATTTCGTTACATCAAGGAAATTTTTACTGAGTTTCTGTAAAAAATGGCATTGGCACCATACGGCAAACCAATTTAAGCTCAAATTAAGTAAAATTTCCAAAATTTGCAAAATTTTAGTTCATATTTTTTTCGAGTGTACACATAAAGCTGAGAAAATTCCAGCAAAATAAAGCAAGTCGAAAAAATTGTACAAAAAGAAACCGCATCCACAGAAACATATTAAAATTTTGTATTTATATCTGCTTAAAGCATGAACAAAACGTGTAAAGATGGCACTGGGCATTTAACAGGATGTTAAAGAAACATCTAAAATACTCACACGCATGCATACGTACATATAAAAGTATAAATTATTTATGGTACATATTTCTTTTACAGTACGTGTGTGCTACAGCAAATAAAAGCAGCTGTGTGACGATATATGTGATGTTTTTTTTTGTGTTAAAATATAAATGAAAACAAAACAAAACAACACAAAGCACAAATTTATAATCATACGAATTATAAATGTTATTTCGCTATAGGAAAAAAATGGGTCAATCAAATTAAAGCATTTTTTCTCTTCATTGAACTAAGAATGAAAATAGTACATCGAATTTAACTAAAGTTCATTTTAAACTGAAAATTTAAGATCAAAATATAGAGCAATTAAATTGTATTTAATTTTTATCATATATACATATATATGTGTCAAACAATATATGGTTGCAGCAAACATATCCAGTTTTGTTGCTTGTTTGATTTTTATATTTGAACAGCATTAAATTATAAAAAGAAATTGGTTTACAATGTATGTACGACTACTATAATATTATGTATTATGAGAAAATAAAAACAAAGAACCACAAGGCAAGAGGCAATGTTGGATTTTTGAGATAAGTGAATGTTCATCCCATTACAACACTCTGTTACTCTTATAGTGCGTTTCCAGATATGTGATTAGGGCCAATTCATTTCATTTGGTCAAATGAAGTAATTTGCGAGATGATTTCCCATACATTTTTCATATGAGTAAATTATCTCAAATGACTTATTTGGCTCCAAATTATTTCGAATTTTGTCTATGCAACACTGCGGTGCTGCTATTATTACAAATGCAACCTTGGGGCATTCATTATTAGTGACTGAAAAATCTGAAAAAGTAACATTTAAGTACGAATAAAAATGGCGTTGACGTTGACACAAAGTTGTAGCACTTGACAAGTAGTTACATACTTTTGCTACAAACCGTTGTTGTGTTGATTATAGAGTTGTCAACCGATTAAGAATAATTCGATTAATCGATCAAACAAAACGAAACTCTTGTTCGAATAATTTTAAAATGCCGATTTTCGAATAACGAATAAATCGAATAATTAATGTCAATTAATCGAAAAAAATTTTTTCAGTTTGAAATGCATACGTAAAAATTTTTTAAATTTGTTATTTTGGATGCTTGTAGTTGTAGTCGAACTGCGCATACCTAGTAGTCGTGCTATGTTTTGAATGAAACGTAAAAAAATTTTGAAGATTGGGGTTTTTTCACTCTCAGGTGAATAAGTTAGAAATACACTTAAGCCAAAAAATTGAGCTTGGAAGTATTTTTCCAAGAAGAAATGAAAATAAAAACAAAGTCACATGTAACAAGTGTTCTAAAGTATACAATATTGTTGGATTATCAACAAAAAAATTAATAATTCTTTTGCAACAGATTTACTAAAACGTATTAAAATAAGAATAAATGAGAGAGGTATAAAATTTTTAAATACGTTAATATTTCTTAAATTCTGGAAATTTTTCGAGCAATTAAAGGTTTTTTGAAATATTCTTAAAAAAGTGAAACTAAAAATATGCAAATGAATTATACTCCAGATTATTTTATGTTGAAAGTAACCACAATAATTCAGATGACAGTAATAATATAGAATATGTTACTAGTAATGAAAATAACAATATTTTATGCGAAAAAAAGTGTTAAAAATTCAAAATATATAAAGACTTCAGCGGTATATTAGACGATATGGCATATTTGGAAAAATCTAAAAAAAGAACAGAAAAATAAGATAAACTATTTTATGCTCTTCTCACAATATCACCTACCTCGAAAATTAGCGAAAGAGTTTGTTCAAAATTTAATTTAATAAAAACCAAAAAAAAAATCGTTTGAAAGCTAAAAAAATTGAGTCAACTTTTATTTGTAAAAGATTATTTCTTAAGAACAACCTAAATTGTCTGATTTAACAAAAAAAAAAAAAAAAAACATTTGATATTTTTTGACTGAATGAAGCATGTTTATTTGAATTAATAGTTTTATGTATTTTTTTGTTAATAAAAATATTAACTAATTTAAAGTTTTTTGTATTAAATGTTTATTTTTTGTCAATAAATTTTTTAAATCATTTTTTATTCGTTGTTCTCATCGATTAATCGAAAAATTATTCAGCTTTAATCGTTTGATCGAACGAACAAAATCAATTATTTGAATTATTCGAACAAATTTGAAAGGCGAATAATTGACAAGTCTAGTTGATTATACATAATTAATTAAAAACTCGAAGTTATCTTCCATTTTATATAGGTATTGTTTTACTTGAGATTTTTTATGCTAAAAAATACATAAACAACACAAACGTCAAATTGATTTCGAAAATTCGAACTCCAAATTACTTCAACATAATGGAAACAAATCGACATGATTTCCACAAATCATCATAATTTGCTCATAATGGAAAAGTACTATTATCCGTTAAAATTGTCTTCAAGTACGTCCAAAAGCATTTTAAAGTTTATAATATTTTTAAATTGATTACAAATCTTTCGAATAAATCAATGTACCAAGGAAATATTTTAAAAATATTTAATAAAAAAACAACTTATATTAGAATTTGTTTAGCGAAATGAAAGCTTGACACTACAGATTCAAAATTGTGCTCAAATAAAAATTACAGCCATTGAATATCAATGAACTACATATGTATACATACATATGTATTATATCTAGCAAACCGATCAAAATCGCGATTTTACTTACATACATAACAACAGGAGTCAAATTACGGCATTCGATATCGCGCAGAATTTTTCCTTTAATTTTTATAGAAATTTCTTCTTTCGTTTTCGTCGAATGCCATAATTTGGCCGCATGTTTGTAAGGGAGAGAAGTAATATTTCGCATACCTACAAACCTTTATAAAATTAATTAAAATATAAATTTTTCAGTATTTCTCATTATTAATTCCATAAAAAAACAGTTTAATGCCAATACAGAAAGAACTAAAAACATAGTAGGTATCTCCCAATTAAAAGGCACTGGCACAAATACTCTTCTAGTTTGCTTATTATCAAGCACTCATACACTCATATTCTGCAAATGCTCGACCGAAAGAAAAAATAAACGCAACTAATCCACTCACAGGCCAATTGCTTTATTTTCTTTAGAAATCATAAATCCTGCAATGAAAGCGGATGCTGAAAAGTTAAAAACACAAATACTACTACAATTCGTTTTTTTATTAATCGGAAAGTGGAAGAGTGTGACAAGAAAATACAACAAATAAACATTTACTGTACTAGCAATTCAAATTGATATACGAATCAGTGATGGAAAATGTGGCACAATTGGGCCATTTGTGGCACTTTTGAATGTTTGATGGCCCTGTGGTACTTTCTAATCTATTTAGGCCCTTTCAGCTCAAAATTCAACTAACAGCTTCAAATCGTTCGAAAGTTTTCAGTACATTTTCAATGTAATTTTCTCCGTTTCGAACCCTACTTTTATTTACAACATTGTTTTGTTTTTCCAGAAAAAACTACTTTTATTTGCAAACCTGTCTTGTGCTAGTACCCAAGGCACATTCATTACAGGTGAACTTGAAAGCACAGCTGTTAACTTCTATTTTGCATTTTCATCATTGTCGGATGTCAAAATACACTATTTGCTTCTTGAGTTTGACTTGTACTTGTTTTATTGGTGTGATCACCTGATATGAATTTTCCTTGGCTAGTAATAATATCAAGTCAACACAAAAAAAACTAAGTAGACTGTCTAACGGTAAAAAATTCTTTTGTTGCTTTTGAGTAATGGTATTTGTGAAACACAAACTGTGTATTATTTAAATTAAACAAAAATGGATAAGTTTTTAAAAAGGTAAGTTTAAATATATGCATACTTTTATTTATATGTATGTATGTACATATGTAGGTATATGAAAGTAATTATAAATACGTTTATATTTTTAGAGACAATTCATGTTCCGATCAATGTGATCCAACGCTATCTTTAAAAAGAAAATCCAATAGAAAATTTAAAACGGATTGGATTAAATCTTACCCATGGCTAAAAGAATTGGAAAATGGCAAAAAATGTATATTGTGTGACATAAGCATTTCTGGAAGTCAGTATCACATACAAAGGCATGCTGAGTCTGAGGGCCACAAGAAAAATGAAAACGCTGCTAAAACCCATCCAAAAATTGATAACTTAATTTCAAAGACAACATCTGCAGATTCTGTAAGTAACAAAGCCAAAGATCTAGAAATAATGCTTACACTTTTTGTGGCCGAGCATAATTTGCCATTTGCAATATTAGACCATCTACACTACGTATTGAAAAATGGTATTTCTGATTCTAATATAGTAACAAATTTGGTAATAAATCGAAAAAAAGGCACAAAGATAGTGAGGGACTGTATTGGGCCTTCCAATTCCATACAAGTTATCAATTTATGCCAACATCAATATTATTCTATAATAATAGACGAAAGTACTGATCGGTCAGTGTCTAAAAATTTAGCTATTTTGATTCGTATATATGATGGTGTTTGTGCTGACCGTTTTTTAGCTTTAATTCATGTTTCCGATGGGACAGCGCAATCAATTTTCAATGCAATAATGAACGTCTTAAAGGAAAATGATATACCAATTAGCAACTTAGTCGGATTTGGGGCCGATAATTGTGCAACAATGATGGGAAGATACAATGGCGTCCAAGCGTTATTGAAGGAAGTTAAGGCAACATTGTATGTTAGTGGTTGTATTTGCCATAATTTGAATTTGGCATCATCACACGCTGCGCGGCATATTCCCAACACCATCGATGATCTCATACGAAGTATTAATAGTTATTTTTGTAACAGCTCCACACGTAAAGATGATCTTACCGAATTTCAAAAATATTTTAATTCAGATGAACATGCCATATTAAAATATGCTCCCACTAGATGGTTGTCACGCCAAGCTGCAGTTGATAGAATAATAGAGCAATGGGATCCTTTGACATATTTTTTTACATTGACTAATTTCGAGTCAAAAGATAAGGAAAAAACCACGTTTATATTAGAAAGTTTGCAAGACAACATAGTAAAGTTGTACTTCTTATTTCTGTCATATGTATTAAAGATTATTAATGATGTAAACATCGAAATGCAAAGCCAGGACACACGAGTGCATGTTATAATAAACAGACTATCTCTTTTGTTCTGCCAATTGGCGAGAAATTTTTTAAATAAAAAAGCTATTGATGACGTTTGCTTAGAAAATGTTGATTTAAACATCAATCATCTACCCACCATGGAAATTTATTGTGGAGCAGCGGTAGAAATATTCATCACTTCAAAGTGTATACCAGAGAATAAAGTGTTAAGTTTCAAAAATAACGTTATGCTTTTTTACATAACATTTTTGGAATATATAAGAAAAAAATATGATTTTGGAGATTTTTATTTAAACTGGTTTCCAAAATTTGCACCAGAACATGTTTTAAGTGGGGAAACCAATAGCATTGTACCACTTGTTATTAAAATTTTTCCAAACGAAACAAACCAAATTGAACAAATATATAATGAATATAGGGCTCTATCAGAAGTTGTAGAATTTAAAAAGTTTAAAGATTTAAGTATAAGTCAATTTTGGAAAAAGATTTCTATGATTAAAAATTGTTTAGATGAACCTTTATATGCGAATTTATACAGAATTGTTCAAGGAATTCTTTCTATTCCACATTCCTCAGCTTGTGTAGAAAGAATTTTTTCTACCCAAAATATGATTAAAACTAATATAAGGAATCGTCTTCATGTAAATACCGTGTCATCTTTAATACAATCGAAAGATTTAATTAAATCTAATTCTGGTAATTGTTATGATAAAGATATTTTAAAACTTATACAAAAAAAAAATGTTACAAACACTAATGTCACCAATGAGGAACTGTTGGACTAAATTAGAATTTCATAGAAAATATGTTTTTTTTACTACAATTTAATTTTTTTTAACTACATATTAAAATATGTATATAAATATGCTTTAAAAATAACCTTAACAAAAAACACTTTTAAACAATGTGAATTTTCGGTTAATTTTTGTTCTAAATAAAATAAAACACATATACTGTATTAGTATTACTATTGTTTTTATTTAAATAAAAAGTTTGTTATCAAATATATTCCAAAAATGTTTTGTTGGCCCTCTCGAAGCTACTTTGGCCCTTTAAAATTGTCAATTTGACCCAAAACAAAAAAACTCAAATTCCATCACTGATACGAATATGTACAAATTGAGTTTTGTAGCAGTCTACCCCAGAGAAACAAACATGTGCTGTTATTGTAGTTTGTTTTGTGATTCTTATTTTTATTGTATTAATGGCGGTGTTCTTGTTGATCATGCCATGTTTTTTCTTTAAATTGTTGAATTTTATTCAAAATAAAGATGATAATGGTGGAGTTTTTTTTTCAACCACAAATTAAGGAATAAAAAGAATTAAAAAAACAGAGTATACGACTAAGGAGACAGCAAAACGAGAGAATTATCAAAAATTCTCATTTGTCAAATTATTTCTCTAAATGTATTGATTTTGTTTTTATTGGAAACACATTCATACATACTATATACTTATGTATGGATGCATGCGTGTGTGTCAGTGTGTGCATGTGTTTATACAGTATACGATCGTCAATTAGACCACTTTGTTTCTCGAGTACTTCTAATTTTCGAGAAGTTCTAAGTTCTGAAGGTTTTATTTTTTAAAGCAACATAAAAGTGCATCTTTTTTTAGAAAATACCTGCTACAGAAAAACACTTCTGCATAGATATTTTTAATTTTATTTATATAAAACGAAAACAAAACGTACCATTTCATTAAAATTCATCATAATTTTAAGACAAAAAATATACAAAAGTTGATATGAAATAAAAGATTTTAAATTAAAAAGTTTGGTACCTACATAGTGAGTCAAATATAATAATTACTAATTGTTAATCATATAGGTACATAATTAGTACCTAATATTTTTTAATATTTTTTTTTTTTTAAATTTCTCAGTGATAAAAACATAAAAAAATAAAGCCGCTCTGAATTGTGAACTGACGGTTCTATTTTTAGAGCATGCAATGTACTAAAAACGTTGATTCTAATTTCCGAAGAATTCGAATTCCCGAGAGTCCTAATTTACGAGCGTCTACTGTATTTATGTATACGCAATTTAGTAACAAAACGAACAAACTATAAAAAGAAGAAGCATTAATAAGTGTTTAAAAATATTGTTGCAGTTGTTTTAATTAAGAGGTGTGTTTGTATTTAAATATTTCTTCCTGTTGGTATATACATATGTACATATGTATGTATGTATGATCATATATCTATTTGAGTCGTATTATCGAACTCTACGGACCTAATTATTGCAATAAAATCCTACTAAAACAGACAGACAGACGGATATGAAGTCCAACATAAAAGTATTCCGACACTGGCACCAATGTGGCAGTTGGTAGGTAATATAAACTTTTATATAAAATTGCAGTTTACTAAATGGCAGAATTATTAGGGAGCAAACATTAAAAACATACAAACAATGTGGTGAAATTTTTCTTTTTTAAAGATTTTCGTCCTGGAATGTATTTAGGTAAGCATTGGATGTAGGTATGTATTTATCTGCCGAGGATTTTAGTTTTAATTAGGATGAGTTGCAGCTGACACCAAGTGGAACTGAGTAGCTTGGTTTTCGGTTGATAGTCCTACGGAAATTTATAATTAATCAATACTTATAATAACAACACTTTATCAATCGATATCCTGGGACTTTAGTTATGTATACAAAGAAATTTAGTTAAAAAAAAATGTTTAAATTTACTTAAAATAAAAATGTGTACTTATTTGTTTATTTATACCTTTGATTATTTTCAGTATGTTTTTAATTAGAAAATCAAACAAACTCTCTGAAAATCACACCATTTCTTTTAATTAGCGTATTATTTTTTAAATGTTTGTATATTTATAGTTAAATTTGTTGTTGTTTATATGAATTATTGAGAATAGTTCTTTATATTTTAATTCTTGCACAAACACTAAGACAAAAATATTGTTCATAGAAACAGATATTGCATGTATTTTTGATCGCTAATAGTGGTGGTCGATTTTTATTTTAATTATATCCGCATGTAAAAGACACTTTTTGAAAGTTTTTGTAAAAATCACATTAATTTTCATTTTCATTTATGGTTTGTATTATTACTTTGATATGTATTAATATTTTTATTTGTTAGAAAAATTCACCATTTATAAAACAAAAAATTTCAATTAAAGCGAAAACCTTTTTTAAAACGTTAAATATAGAAAAAAAAAAACCAAAACCAAAAATTTAGTTTTCTAATGTAACGTACGCGCCCGTATTTATTTTTATTGTAAACGTTCCATGTGAAGTGTTCGCGTGTTACTAAAGTATCTACACAACAAGCAGATACATTTTTGTTGTTTTTTCTCTATGTTGCTTGATGTTGTTGTGTATCTTTTCTTATTTTACATTTAGTGCAGTAATTCGTTCAAATTTTTTTATTTGTGGCCAGCTGTATATGTATGCAAGTTTTGTTAGTCTAAATTTGTTGAGAGAGAAAAGTAAAGCTGTGTTCACATTATACGTATTTCCCATATGGATTATTACTTATACGAGTACGTATTGAAAAATTGCATTTTACATGTATTGCCCCTTTTAAGCACAGAATTATGGTATGAAAATAGACATGTACTTGTGTGCTTGTTATTTTAGTTTTTGAGTTATAATCTGCCAGACATTAATAAAAAATAAATTTCCATAATTTGTGATTTCGGCATATCTACTAGTGATGTTACGAATACTCGTATTCGTATTCGACTATTCGCCTATTTTAAGATATTCGTATTCGTATTCGCCAAATTCAAGCGAATATTTCTCGAATAATTGGCACATACATTTTCCAAAAAAAAAAAAAATATCATAAAAAAATATCATACAAAAAGTTTAAAAAAGTACATAAAATTTACAAGAATACATTCATTTATACTAATTTTTATTTAAAGAAAGAAAGAAAGCCCTTTATCTTTGACGCAAGATAATAATCTTCTTAAAAAACAAACGAAAATTATATTTTGTAACTATCATTTAAAAGTTAAAGTCTTATACGTAAATTCATATCATGTTAAGTTAGTAATCAATTCTCAATAGAGGAATGTTGGACTTCAAAAATGGAAGAACTGAAATTTAATATGTGAAAGTCCACCGAGACATTGTGGCTGCGCAATCTGAGAAAATATGTTCTACCAAACAACACTGAATTACTAATTAAAAGCGCAACCAGAGTAAGAAAAACGAAATCCCAAAGTATGCATGTAGGTAAAATAATATTAAAATGTTCAGTAGTGGTCTTCAAATTCGGCATCTCAATGTCATAATAATGTTAGTGGAGTGTGACAGTTTATTTCAATTTATTTTTACTAACGCAAAGGGATTGATTTTTTCAAATAAAATTTGAAAACTTATGGTTCTAAACCTTATAAATACTATTCGTATTCGTATTCGGCGAATACTGTTTTAAATATTCTTATTCGTATTTGCGAATACTAAAAATTGATATTCGTAACATCACTAATATGTACGAGTATATGACTACTAGATACGAGATAATCAAAAATAAATGTTTTCCAAAGTGCATTTTACAGATTTTACAATTGACCAAATCTAAATAATGAATAAACTCTACAACAAGTGAAGTGGCCTATCACAAAAAAAAACATTTGTTTCTTTTATTAAATGAATCCGTGCGAGTTGTAAGTATAAGAGTACGAGGGAATCTTGGTAATGTCTACAACTGCAAGTCCGTTCAAAAAATCATTAAATATGATAGCGCATCATGTGAACATATCCAAAGTAGTTAAAAAACAATGTATAGCTACAATGTTTATAAGCATACTCAAATCAAAGATTAAAGTTTAAAGAAAAATATGTTAATAATAATGTTCGTTGTTAATAATGTTGTAATGCAGAGACTAATTATCATTAGTGTGGGAAATTAAAAATATCTAATTTGTCATTGGAAACATACGTAAATAGTTTCCAAATCAATTTGTCTAATACAAAAATAGTTGCTAAGAAAAAACTTTATAAAAAAGATTTATTAATAAATTATGAAATCTTTTGACATCTTTTATAAAATAAATAATTACTTACTATTAGCTAAAAATAATAATGTTTACGCTTTTTGTTTTGGACTTTAGAAGAACTAAGAAGTGGACTTTTTTCTTAACGCCCTCAAATTATAGACGGGTTTGATATATGCAAATTCGCAAAATATGTTAGGGGCACACGTAACGCTTTGGTTGGATGAAATTTTCCGAATGCAATTTACTTGCTTCCTTAAAAACATTTTATTTGTCTGGTCGAAGTTGTGTTCTGCAAAATATTTCTTAGTTTAAAATTTATAGCAATTTTTAAACGAATTTCCTAAAAGCTATTGACTTCTCGTAAAGTATTATTGAAATCCTTAATACTTAACTTGAGGAAAATATTTGTAAGGTAAACACTAACACAAAACGAGTGAATTTTTATAAAATTTTGTTTGCTCAAATCAATTGTCTGTATTGTGGAAACAGGAGTTAAAATCGCTTTGAGTCAATTTAACTCATTTTGAAATACGATCTCAACTGTTAAATATTTTGCTTAGAAACATTTAAAAATATTTAAACATTTCTATTAACATGTTTTCACAAACAACTTGACATTTTAAAAGTTAACAGAAGATTCATGGCAATGCAGCATGTTGCTAAAGTCAAGTTAAACTATTAAATACAACATCAGTATTTCATATTAATCGTGTTATAACGATTTCAACAAGTTGAAAATATAAAATATTATAAAGTTTTAAAAAGTACATACATACATAATAAAATTGGCTTTTTGAATCGGTTACAAACAAGCAAATTAGAATGTAACAACTAATTTGAACTTGCAACAAATTAACGCTTCAAAAATACCATACAAATATCAGGAAAAGCAAAGAACTTTTGTTATACGAGGAAGTAGACACATTTATATATTTCTTTCTTCTTGTAGATTTACAAATGTTGTTAATTTCTTAATATATACTAGTGATGTTACGAATACTCGTATTCGTATTCGACTATTCGACTATTCGCCTGTTTTAAGATATTCGTATTCGTATTCGTAATCGCCAAATTCAAGCGAATATTTTTCGAATAATTTTCCCATACATTTTCCAAAAAAAAATCATACAAAAGTTTAAAAAAGTACATAAAATGTAAAAAAAATATATTAATTTTTATTAAAAAAACCCATTGTATTTCACGCAGAGTAAGAAAAACGAAACCTGAAAGTATGTAAGTAAAATAATTAAAAAATGTTCTGTATAGGTTTTCAAATTCGGCATCTTAATGCAATAATAATGTTAAATCACAAATTTTTTTTTTCATTTATAGTTACTAACGCAAAGGCAGGGATTTTTTCCAATTAAATTTGAAATATAAACCTCAAAAGAAATATTCGTATTCGTATTCGGCGAATACTGTTTTAAATATTCGTATTCGTATTCGTATTCGCGAATACTAAAAATTGATATTCGTAACATCACTAATATATACCATGAGTAAGAAATTTTAAAAATCAATTAGCTTCAAAAAACTTGAATTCCAAATACTCTAATGTAAGATAATAACACTCTAATATGTCAGTTTGAAAATTAAAATATATTTATATTCAGTTCCACAATAGATTTTGAAAAATGTTCGTAAGGTAATTAATTTACAACATCCATAAATTTATTTAAATTTTACATAAATTTTATTATAATAAATTATTGTGTTTATTTATTATTATCTGTTATCAAATAAAACCATCAGGCGTTGCATCGAAAATATAAAAACCACCAAGACAAGCCATTTAAAGGGTTTTAATCGTCTTGTAAACGCTAAGCAATGTAACATAACAATATGCAAGATTAAAATATTACACACCTAGAGCTTCAGTATTTACAAATTCAATTTTTGATATTTTTTCATTTAAGTTTTTGTTGTTTTTTATTTTTAAAGGAAAGTTTTACCTAAAATTTTGACCAACAAAATCTGTCATAATGTCAAAATATATTTAAAACATTATAAATAGACAGTGTAATTAGGCGCTCTGCCAAAGAAAGTAAGAAAAAGGTAGACAACTCTGTCTAAAAGATGTTTTTGTAATGATGGCCTGCCTGCCTGCTTGATGTTGTCCATTGATGATGAATACCTTTAGCCAAAGATTTAATATAATACGCACTTTGAAAGACGATAAAGAAACGTAAATAATTTGGATTTTTTTTTATGTGTTGCATGACATCATACACATGCTTTAAGCTTTAAAATTGAAATGAAGTTCGCGCCCAAGGTAACTAACAAACATATACAAGCGAAAAGAAATCTTCTAAAAAAAATTTTAAGTAGCTTGACGAAATAACGGGAAATTAAGTCTTAAGATTCGTATGAAAAGAAAAGAAAATAAGAGGAGAAAAGGATTGTGATTATTTAACATATAAATTTACAACAACTTATTTCAACTGATAAATACATAATTCAATAATTATAGCCGCAATTAATTTTTTTTTTTTTTTTTAATTTTGCAAAACAATTTTTATTGAGACCACTACAGTAGGGTACCACATCGACTTGCAATGATGTTTGAGGTTTTTATTTAACCAAATCGGACGAATAATTTTCGAGTTATGCTAACATCTGTAAGTCATGCATGTTCCGTCTACCAGGGGGAGTTACTCTGTATTGCGATGCGAAAGCAAATGCGAAAACAATATAAATAAAATACAAATGCGATCAGTTTTATTATCGCATCGCAATACAGAGTAAACCCCCAGGAGTAAAATTCATTTCATTTTGACCTTCATCTCATCTAGATTATTGCATAACTTTTGATAATCCTTAATAAAAAGTATTTGAAAATAACAACATGTACTAGCTAATAGACTCCAGTATTATCACGATTATCAATATTGATTTCTAATCCTAATACCCTCTTATTCCTATGTAATTCTCAAATGATTCTTGAAAAATTGTGCATATAATAAGAGGTTTTTGTATCTTTTCTGAATATGGCTGAAGTCTACTGCAGATTTGGTATAAATATCCATAAATTTACTATCGTAGTCAAAAAGTTAATACTGAATCCGAAGATCCCGAGTACGATACTGTTAACAGTCCTCAACGGCACAAAGCCTTGTGATTTGCATTAATGTATAAGCTATTTTAGGCATACAGTTTCATTTCATATAAAAAAGTTATTACATTTTTCTAATGAAAGGGTTTCACAATCAATGAGTTGATTTCATTAAAGAGTTAATCAATTATAATTTTTCAACGAAAGAGATTCATAGTGCAGCAAAAAGACGATTTCATATTGTTCGAGTATATAAAATTTTATGAAATATTAAAACAACAAAATCTTACGTAGGCTCGTTATTAATGGGAAAATAAATCATATCTTTTCAGTGTATGTGTTTTATATTTATAGTTCAAAATTAAGACCAATAAATTTGAAGGATATAGTTTTTTTTTTCTAAGAGTAAAAATCATTCCAATGAACATCAATCATTTAATAGATTTTTGTTAAAATTTTGGGGTGGAAAATTACAAAATTGGGGATGAAATAAAACTGCCTCGTTTTTTGCTTTTAAACTTCTCGCTATCAAAAAATAGGAAGTCACCTCAAGCTTCGAAAATCGAGTTTTCATCAGATCTCGACGTTTTAAGACCATAAGGAATCTATGCTGACTGTTTTTTCGATGATGCCCATATGGATGGTTTTGTATCCATCCATGATCGTAACCAAATTCGCGATATTCTAAAGACATTGACATCAGCTAGAAGCCGTGATATAATGAACCAATTCGGTTCGATAGGTTTTGAGAAGTTTAGGAAATAAAGTTATTAAAAAAAATTAAGTTTTAATCAATTTTTAAACTACTGGACTGATCAAAAATCAATTCAACTTTTAAGCTCAAAAACCAACGTGCTAATTTGATCGAAAAAAATTGATGAAGCGAAATTTTTCCAAAAAAATTTTAATTGTTCTTTTGAACTAAATAGACAGCGTCTGATACTCAAAGTTTAATATAGGGGCTTAGCTTAGCGGGAAGTTTCAGAGATGACCACAAGATCAACCGTATCCTTTTCTTTTAGTTCAAATAGAACTCAATTTTCTGTTTCAATTCTGTTTCATTTATTTCTTAAAAAGTAGCAACAAAATAAATGGGACGTATACCAAAATTTGGTAGAATCGTAAACATCTTAGTGGCGTGCACTTTTCTTACAATTTTAAAATTATTTTTTTTTTTTTTTGCTTTTCAAAAAATGAAAACTAATCTTGCAATTGCCAATAAGGTTTCTTATTTGATATTTGTTATAAACAATTAATATTTATTACAGTGAAGTGCATATGACTGCTATTAATTTTGCATTTTCGTTAATGTACATTCACATTAATTTCTTTCAAAGATTGAAAAATAATGATTTCAGGGGTTTTTTTTTAATGTCTTTAAAAACTATTGAAAATTATATTTAAAAGGAATCGGAGAACAGCAACAATATTAATAATAATAAAAAAACCAAAGAAATCATTAATTAATGTGTGAGTTTCATGTCAAAGAAAGATGTTTGTTGGAGTTTTGGCAAGTAAACGAATGTACTTTTAACACTTTTATACATTTGTACGATACATGACACACACACATCGCATCAGTTACTTTAGACTCTTAATGTGGAATTGATCAAATGGTTGCTATTAAGACAACAGCTACAATACCAGCCACAATAGTTTCATCAACAAAATCAATGAATAAGAAATATTAAGCAGCCACAACAGCAGCATCCAGGCAATAACAATGTCTTGTTCAAAACTTTCACCACCCACAAGAAGATTTTTATTTCTTTCATATTGAAGTGCATTTGACAAATAGTTATTGATTGAATGTGATGATTTGATTTTCATAATGTGAAATAATTGAAAAAGAAAATTAAAAACACAAAAAAAGCTTTCGTGAAAAGATAAATAAAAATTTATGAAACTAACAATTTCCTTTTTGAAATAAATAAAAAACGAGTAAATAAATATGCAGTAATAAAATATTGGCCGTGTTGTGCCAAAAAAGCTAAGTGGCAGCAGCTGTAACATTTCAAATTCAGAATTGTTTAGAAATAGAATAAATTTTTGTAAATTTTACTGAAAATTTATGATTTTATTTCATTATCTCGTATCCTGGATCCGTGGCTTCTTCTGCTGTTAGTTTAGCAACATCTTGTTTATTTGCTTTTTTTTTTGTTTGTTTGTTTTTGTGCATTTTGGTATTATTTCTTCTTTTCAGAGATTTTTAAGTAAAAGTTGTTGCTTTAACAACTTTCAGATTCTAAATCAAACAGTGGCCGATTGGCTTTTTTTTTTTGTGTTTTTGAATCAGTTTGTTTTGCTGGTGATTTTCTTAAACAGTTTTTTTTTGGTGTATTTTTTATTGCTTTTATATGATTGTTTTCCTTGAGTATTTGGTTTCTTGGTTGTTGTTGGAGAGAGCAGCATCAAGGCTGCAATAAATAAACTTTAATAATATTCACTAAAGACTGTAGCAAATTTATATAAAGTTTTCCATTTCATAAATTATAAACAATGAGTTTTTTTCTTATATAGTTTCTTACAAGGAGGCATTTTCTTAAACAGCAATTTCCACAACATCATTTAAGTATTAAAGCTTAAAAGCTCCACCACCAACGCCACCATTACCATTAAAGCCAGCCATACATCCAATCCATTGATCATCATTTAGTCAGGCAAGAGGAAAATATATACAAAGAAAAAAAACAATAACCGAGATTCATTTTCAAAGGAATTAAATGAATCGATCTGTAAAATACTGTTCATGATCAGCAGCTTGATCCAAACAAGTAGAACTTTAAACACCCTTCCTGGTCTTACGGAACGGAGATAGTAACATTATGACTTTGACGTCTGCTTAAATAATCAGCAAAGAAACTAAAGTAAGCTGCAGTCAAATGAAAAGCTATATGACTGCTCATGCTAGTAACTCTACAAATAGTCATGTTACCCAATTGTAGGGTACACAAAATTTATAGTAAAATAAAAACTTTGATGGTGGCTGCAATGACTGCTTGCTTGGTCTTTTAGAATTTATTTATTAAAAAAGAAAGCGTAAAACTCACATTCGCTTTAAATAATGACACTCTTTCTCTTGCTGCTGCAGCTGCTGCCATCTGATGTTGCAGATGGAACAGCGATGACGATGCTCTGATCATTATGATGAGGACAAAACAACGATGGTTATGACTTCCTCCTTCAAAACATACACAAGAGACTTATAAATTGTTGGTTGCATACAACAAAGTAAATGAAACAAAATAAATATTAAACCAAACATCGAACAAGAAGAAGAAAAACAACTTGCAGCATTTATTAGATCTAGTGATATTTATGAAGATGAAAAAAATGACTGTTCAATATATTCTTTCTTTTTTTTTGTGGCATTATAGTAGTGCACAGTGGGATCGGTATCAATATTATAAGTTATTAAATAATAAAACTTTTACATAACTGGTTAGAAAAATATATTTGAAAATATTTTTTTATATTATTATTACGAATAAACGTAAATAATTTTTCAACTGTGTTAATGTATAAATGAAAAATTATTATTATTAGGCTTAAGTTCAGTTTTATGGAATTAATGAAAATTCAAATTACTAAGAGTTTTTATTATGAAAAACATTAGTAGGTAGGTATATACAATCAGACTAGCAGAATTCAAGCCCGCTAAACCTCTCATCAGCGTTATTTCGTCCATTTTTACAAAAGCTACAAAAATTGTTTTAACATGTTAAAATTTAATAAAAAAGAAATTATAACAATTTTCGTATTTTAATTCTGTTGATATTCTTCCCAATTAGTATCCACTTTACATAATTCTTAGTAATTGGAATTTTCATTAATTCAATAAAACTGAGCTTAAGCCTAATAATAATAATTTATCATTTATTTGAAAATTGCAACTTAGCAAAGCAGAATTTAGAGTCATAGTTTCCAAGCAGTTAAAGTTCCATCACAGATAGAGCGGGAGGTGTGACAAAGATTTGAACCTTTGTGATTTTCGTAGTTATTAAGCAAATTCTAAGCAAATTAAAAATTTTGAAAATTGCAATATATTAAAAACAAGAACATATTAACGACACTTGGTGCACCATCAACTCCACTGTGTAGTAGAGATTGTTGCAAATGTAATGGTTTTAGTAAAACTAAAATAGCAAAACGATGGTTTTTAACCGAATACACTCAAACACCCAAAACATACCAAGTTTTTGTTTAAAGCAAAACCGAATGTAGGTTGTTTTCTTGGTTATATTGTTAAAGGCATGAGGAGTACGTATCTGCTCTGGCTGCATCTGTTGTATTTTATTTAATGCCTGTTGCCACTGCTGATGCCTGCTGTTTGAGTTAATACACACAGCGATCATGCTTTCCGCGTGCTATAGGCTCTTTTGATTTTTTTAGTTTTTAATTCTATTTCAGTCGCATTTAACTTAAATTATTGTAACTTTATCGCCGTCCAGTCTAACATTGTATGCATGTTTATGTGCTAAAATTTACTTCAGTTTTTATTTATCTATACATATAAATATTTTTTCTCCCCACTAGTTGATGGAAGTACTTTTTTGATCTTGCGCTGTGTTGCTTTCAATTTTCTTCTGTTATGTTATTATATCAAAAATGTTTCTTTTGTATTTCTTTGTTATCAGCCAGAGAATTTCCTTTTCGTCTTGACACCATTACAGTGTAGCAAGGATGTTCCGATGACAGAATTAACCCAGATTTTGTAAGTGTTTGTCTTGAAAGGAAATTAAACATTTCAGTTAATTTAAATCGATGATGTTCATTATTAGTTTATGACCCAGTTGTTTGATACAAAACGTCATGAGACGACGTTAAAATTAAACGGCAAAATGGAAAACGTTTTGTGATAATTATTTAAAACTTATATTTTTATAATAACAAAGAAAATAACCAACAAACTAAACTGATCATATTTGTGAATAAATTGTGCAAAACGGGCATGGAATTATTACTACAAAATGGGCAGTAAGCTAGCCCGACTAAAATGAATGTTCCACTTATTTCGTTCTTGAATAAAAAAATCTCTCTAAATATCAGATATGGGATCTACTGCATGTAACTGTTGTACGAATTATAACAAAAATGTATAATTATTCCAAAAACATTTTTCAACTAGCTTCAATTAACTTCGTAATTGAATCAATTAATTGTGTGATCAAGTTAATTTTTCAAACAATTTTTACTAATTTACTGTAAGTGATAGCTTGAAATTAGTTGAGATTGAATACACAATTTTCGTCGTATTTGCACAGTTCTACAACGAAATTGATTGAATCTGAAGCAATTAGGCCAAATATTTACGAAGAAATAATCCAAAGAAATTTTGATAACTCCATCAAAGCAAAATCTAAACAGAAACCATCAGAGGGACGGCTACACAATCTAATCAGAACAAAACGTACTTTTTCGCTCAAATCAAATTTTTGGGAAATTGTTGTTTATTTATTTCGTTTCCTTAAAAAACTGCACGAACCACGAAACGGTAACAAGTTTTTTACTTATCAATAGATGCCAGAAGTTATCACATTAATCGTTAAGGATGTTTGATATCAAACCAGTTTAATATTGGAAAAAGTAAGTTTTGTTAAATATAAAAGAAAAAGTACGTTTTGTTAAAAAAAAAGAAAACATCACGTTTTGATCTGCGTTTTCTTACACGAGTCTTTTGACTAATTGTTTTTAAACCTGATTCAATTAAAAAAATATATACATTCAAATTATATATATATATATATATTTCATTATTGACAATGTTTTTTTTTTTTAATACAATAATTTTCTCAAAATTATACTCGATATATTTACTTTTTTTGAAGATTCAAGAACCGAAATAATGCAAAAAAATTTCAAAGAAATAAGTCACCCGATTTTTTAACACACACTGTATACATTCACGTTTAAAATCTGAATGTTTTATATTTTTAATGTTTGTTATTCGACAAACTATTGAGAAATTCTGATTATTTTCTTTATATTACAAAACTAAAACCAAAGGTAATAAATCAAATTTAAATTCATTAGATAATACATTTTACCTTTGCTCTAAACTATTTCACAAAATAAGCATATTTCCTTTTTCTCCACCATCAATATTAAATCTCAAACACTTAAAAGTATTAAGCAAAAACTATTCTCCATATTAGTCGTATTTTAAATATGCAAAGTTCCAACTTAAAAAGAAAAAGATCTCGATCACTTTTCAAACACAAACAGTCTGACCTACAAAACTCTTTTCTTAATAATTTCTTATTCGTTTTCTTTATCAGATAACAATTTATATTCAATTTTAACATTTACACAGCGAAGAAGAATTTTGTAACATTTAGTCAATCACTCAGTCTATTAGTCACACACATTTTTACTTATAAACCGGAATACAAGCAAATATATTACGGTCTAAGCATACCTACCTTTAAATACGTATCTATAATAAATCTAATATTGAAGTTTCGATTCCATTTTATAAGATTCTCTTTTTTAATGGATGGACATGACTTAAATTGTGTTTGTGATCGTAAGCAAAATAGAAATTAACTTAAAGCTGATGATCAATACGTATCTGACAACCAATAGATAATTCATTTTCTGTGTAACTAGCGGATGAATTTTTTTTTAATAGAAATTTTTAATCCACATCTAAATTAATCTGATTTTATAATTTTTTTCAGAGTAAAATTACCAATAAGAAAATTATTGAATTTAATGTTTCAATGTTGAGTAAAACGTTAGAATTAACGCTAAATTATGAGTTTATCTTTCAGATAATTACATTGTTATAATGCATATTTCATATTTTATGGCTTTTATTAGTATTTTTTATAATAAGATGTGTACAAATTGTAAGTAGGTCAATTATTATTTTGATTTAATTTATACATTCTTCAAAACAAGGTAAGAAAATATCAAATCCATATATTGGTGCTTATCATGAGCAAATATAGATTTTTCGCACGTGTTCGAGTTCGAACGAATTTTTATTGGCGTGGCATTTGACGTTAAAAAGCGCTATTGTGAATTTTACTGAATTGCATTTTTTCACAATAGTACATATCTATCAGCTGGCACTATAAATTAATATAACTTGTTTACAAAATTTGTACTAAAAGAGATGATTTACATTTTTATTAAAATGAAAACAAAGAAATTAAGCTTCAGTAATACGTCTAATAAAGATGAAAGCTTTTTGGAACTGGCCAGAAGTGGGAAATGGATTCCAAGACTTATTTGTATCACTTGAAAAATTTTTTTACAGATATATAGTAAACCAGAACGATCCAAAGCATTACATATACCATTCGCAACATATTTATGATTTTATGCTCAAGAGTCATACCAAGTAAGCCTTGGAATGTGTGTGAAGATAAATTTAAATTTAACTAGCAAAGATTTCAACCAAAAATTTTAGTCAAGCCAATTTTGCAGTTAACAGAGCACTGTTAAGCACTTAACAGTTGCTGTAAAAGTTGATGAAACTCATTTCGGATGAATATAAGTGGTCATTATGGAAAAATGGTGATGTATAGGAATATCACACTATACACAAATGGTAGTCCAGGGGGTCGACTATCATGCAGAAAAGGTGAGATATCTGTAATAATCTTGGGACTTTAAAAAAATGCGGATTTAAAAAAAAAATTCTGGACAAGATTAGTGGTTTTTATGGAAAAATGGTGATGTATAGGAATATCACACTATACACAAATGGTAGTCCAGGGGGTCCCCTATCATGCAGAAAAGGTGAGATATCTGTAATAATCTTGGGACTTTAAAAAAATGCAAATTTAAATTTTCATATGAAAAAAATTTCTGGAGGAGATTAGTGGATTTTATGGAAAAATGGTGATGTATAGGAATATCACACTATACACAAATGGTAGTCCAGGGGGTCGACTATCATGCAGAAAAGGTGAGATATCTGTAATAATCTTGGGACTTTAAAAAAATGCGGATTTAAAAAAAAAATTCTGGACAAGATTAGTGGTTTTTATGGAAAAATGGTGATGTATAGGAATATCACACTATACACAAATGGTAGTCCAGGGGGTCCCCTATCATGCAGAAAAGGTGAGATATCTGTAATAATCTTGGGACTTTAAAAAAATGCAAATTTAAATTTTCGTATGAAAAAAATTTCTGGAGGAGATTAGTGGATTTTATGGAAAAATGGTGATGTATAGGAATATCACACTATACACAAATGGTAGTCCAGGGGGTTGACTATCATGCAGAAAAGGTGAGATATCTGTAATAATCTTGGGACTACCATTTGTGTATAGTGTGATATTCCTATACATCACCATTTTTCCATAAAATCCACTAATCTCCTCCAGAAATTTTTTTCATATGAAAATTTAAATTTGCATTTTTTTAAAGTCCCAAGATTATTACAGATATCTCACCTTTTCTGCATGATAGGGGACCCCCTGGACTACCATTTGTGTATAGTGTGATATTCCTATACATCACCATTTTTCCATAAAAACCACTAATCTTGTCCAGAATTTTTTTTTTAAATCCGCATTTTTTTAAAGTCCCAAGATTATTACAGATATCTCACCTTTTCTGCATGATAGTCGACCCCCTGGACTACCATTTGTGTATAGTGTGATATTCCTATACATCACCATTTTTCCATAAAATCCACTAATCTCCTCCAGAAATTTTTTTCATATGAAAATTTAAATTTGCATTTTTTTAAAGTCCCAAGATTATTACAGATATCTCACCTTTTCTGCATGATAGGGGACCCCCTGGACTACCATTTGTGTATAGTGTGATATTCCTATACATCACCATTTTTCCATAAAATCCACTAATCTCCTCCAGAAATTTTTTTTAAATCCGCATTTTTTTAAAGCCCCAAGATTATTACAGATATCTCACCTTTTCTGCATGATAGTCGACCCCCTGGACTACCATTTGTGTATAGTGTGATATTCCTATACATCACCATTTTTCCATAAAATCCACTAATCTCCTCCAGAAATTTTTTTCATATGAAAATTTAAATTTGCATTTTTTTAAAGTCCCAAGATTATTACAGATATCTCACCTTTTCTGCATGATAGTTGACCCCCTGGACTACCATTTGTGTATAGTGTGATATTCCTATACATCACCATTTTTCCATAATGACCACTTATATTCATCCGAAATGAGTTTCATCAACTTTTACAGCAACTGTTAAGTGCTTAACAGTGCTCTGTTAACTGCAAAATTGGCTTGACTAAAATTTTTGGTTGAAATCTTTGCTAGTTAAATTTAAATTTATCTTCACACACATAGCCTTGGATATGAAAATATGATTGGAGTTGCACAGCACAATATATGCGTTGTCCTCTCCGATATACTCTCGTTTTGTATTATCATTTTAAGTTCTCATGCAGCTAAAAAAACATCTGATATTTTCCGATGAAAAACTATATTTAGTTAAATACTAACTGCCTTATTCATAAAACAAATATTTTTGGTTTATAAAACAAACTTTGTATGGAAAATAACACGATTTCACGTGACTTTAAAATCATATCAGTGACATTTTGCTATTCTGTAAATCAAACGACTTTCTCATATGTCATAAATCGCTCTACTTTTGTACATGTCATATGCAAAAGTCAACTGATTTATAGTGCACCACAACACCACATACATATGTGATTCGTGTCTTAATTGTAAAAAATAAGTAGAACATTTAAAATAGTCATTTTTTTATTTTTCATTCTTTCTTAAAGTTTGCTATCGATGGCCAATTACATCTGAACAAAGCCTCACTGGGAGTATCTTTATGGGCATGTTTAAAAAATATGTGATTATTAGATCTCAGATCTAAAGTGTTTTTACTTTCTCTTGTTGAAACAATTAATATGAATGAAATCATATTTAAGATAATATATCGTTAGTTGCTGTTGCCGAAAAAAACCGTTGCCGAAAAAAGGGTGTAACGAAAAATTCACCTTTCTGATTCATATTAACAAATAAATGTAATGAAGTCATCAGAAAGAGTGTCAAAAATAATATTGTGACCTAATTTCGTGCAAACACAAGTTTCTCATAACAATTTTCTCAACAAAAAACCCAAAACGTTTCGAAGATTTTAATTTTAGTGAATAAGAAATTTATAGATAGATACGAGTATATTCAGATCAATGAAATAAAATTTGTTGTAGGAAGCAAAGTTATTTCCAAAACTTGCACAAGTGATAAAAATCACATTAATCACACACGCGGCTCGGCCAGCCAGCCATTCAGGCAGACAGCCAGCCAGTCTTTAAAACTAATCATGACAATAAAATAGAAAATAAAAATATGCGTTTAAAAGGAAGTTTATTTGTAGTGATTGGAAATAATTTTGCTATTTTGTATTTGTGTAACAAATCTATTTTTATTTATTCATTTATTCATTCACATATTGAGTGCACATATTGGCATTACAGCTGAAATTAATGTTTTACTTTGTTTGTAACACCAAAAACGGAAGATTTCAAAGTATTTAGTAGTAAAGACGTCAAAAAAAATACATACAGCTGCTTTACATTGGGAGCGAAAAAAAAAATTAATTGTTTTGCTAAAACTCCAAAGACAGGACTGGAGGTGTTTTAAGCAAAGCAAACAGTTACCAAGAAACAACAAAAAAGAAATGAAGGCAGTCGGCGATGGGCATTATTAACTACGCCTCCTACATTACAATGGATTTAGACAAAAAAATGTAACAAACCATATCTGGCCAAAAACTATTTATGCGTTATTTAGTTTTTCTTTTTACTTTATGTTTTTTTTTTCTATTGGCAAATGTTACTTAGAGTGGTAAAACAGTTGTTACATGCACTTAAAATTTGTAGTTTAATATATAAAAAAACAAACGAAAAACATGGCAGTTACCATTTTTAGTGATAAAACTAAAAATAATTTCAAATCAAAAGTTTCTTTTTTGCACCCAAAGCAACAACAAGATTAATACAATATCATTAAATAAAATTATGCAATTGATTGTGAAAAATAAATTTATTTGTAATTTCTGTGTTTGAAAAGGAAAAAAAATTAAATTTTTATTAGAGCAACTAATTTCGTCTAAATAAAATATGTAGTTTGATGTTGTTGTATTAAATAAATACATATACATATTGAAATTTTTAATGATCTTTAAAAACAAGATACAAATTTTGTTGCATGTCCCATTGCAGTATTTTCTTTAATTAAAAATGTAAATGTCATTAAGAAATATTTTTTAAAAAAATACATTTGTAGGTCAAAAATGTTTCTTTATAGTATGAGAACTTTTTCATAATAATATTGATAATTAAAGTGAGCCCCAACACTTGAAACTTTATTTTAATCGACTTAAAAAAAGAAGACTACCAAATTGTGTGGATTTTTTTTTCATGTTTGAAAAAAGACTTTAAGAATTTAAAGTTTAACATTTTTACCTACCTTGTTACACTGTATTGCTAATGGGAAAGTCAAAGGTTGCCTGAATTCTTGTTTTAATGGATTGAAAACAAAATTTTTAACATTTAATAATTATACGCAGTTCTATTTAAAATTTTGAAATACATGTATAGATTTCCCGTTTTTTGGATATTATACAACATTTTTTCAAAAGTAGCTACCCCATATTTTTAGCTATTTGAAAGGTTTTGTTAATTTATTATAAATAGTAATTTTAAGGCCTGTGTTCTCAAACTCCAAAGTGGAAATAAAATATTTGTGATGGCTCGGTTTTAAGTTTTTCGGCGTATATACTAAAAAAATCGCGATTTTGGAATTTTTAAACAATTCTTTGGGAATTCGGAGTTCTCAGAAAAAAGTTTATTTCTTTCTTATTTTCTTTGTATTGACAAGATTTCCCACGAAAGCCGTTAATAAAAAATATTACAGCATTTTTTTCAGAGACCATTAATGTCATCTCTTTTATGGAAAAAAAATTTTTTTTCTTCTGCATTTCGAAACTGTAAACAAAATATTGAAAAATACCTACCCGATATTTATGTTTAATCATTATTTTTGGCTAAAAATTCTCTCCTATGAGGGAAATGGTGTAGGTAATGAAAAAAAAAATTAATAAGATTTGTATTTGAAAATCTCACAAATTCCCAAGTAAATTCAAAAAGTTTCCAATAGTAGAATTTATTAGTATGTATGTATGTATATATATTAGCCGAAAATTTTCAAATACTTGTCTCCATAAAATCACATATTAAAATATTGATGCTCCTCAAATAAAAGAAAGAAGTTTACGTTCCATGTTAAAAAGTAAGCGAAGCCAAATGTGACAATGGCATGAAAAAGTTTAAATGTTTTAAAATCTTATATTTTCACTAAAAAAAAACAACACAAAACTATTGCAGCTGAAACAATCCATTGAATTACAAGAAAATAAATTATTTATTATTGTATTTATTTACAGGTGAAGCTCTTAATAATAAGTATCAAAATAATTTATTAAAATATTTAATTAAATCTCTTTATTGCCGCAATCAAATGCACTTAAGCAAAAATAATAAAAGCTTAACTCATTTCATTTATAAGTAATGCTGAATCATTTTCATTAACTGAAATTTCACTAATCAAGCATCAAGTTTATAACAATTGCTTGAAATAATTTATCAATTATACGGTTAAGAAATAAATATATGTATATATTTCCTAAATGCATTAAACTATGCAAATTCAGGTAACAAATCTTAAATTTCAAGTCATAAGTCGTTAATAAAATTTACAAAAAAAAAAATATTTTAAAACAAATATATTTTATGAAAATCAACATTTTTGTTTCTTCTTAATTATGGACAATTGTTTAGAGCAATAGAAAAAAGCCAAAACAAAGAAAGAAACCCAAACATCATTAAAGAAAGTGAAACTTTTTTTGTTAACAATTATTACAATTGATGTAAAATTCAACAATACACACATACATGTGTAGTAATACCCCCGAAAAAAAACACATGTAATGAGACCGCTATTCTGTAACTTTAACTACATATTTTTTAAGTTTTGTTAACAATACAATATTTTCACTTTAACTTTTTCGTAATGTAACATCAATTTTATCTAAAATGTATGTATGTGTTTTTTAAATCCTCCCCATGAATAGAGAAAAAAGAAAATTTCAAACAATAATAAAACGTTTTCATATTTTCATAATGTTTGTGACAGCATCCGTTCGCTGTGAACAGACAGACAGCCACTGAATGCAATGCTGCTTTGCCTAATGCAATACAGAGTGCAGACATTATGATCGACATCGTCTCAATACTTTGAAATGGTCAGTCATTTAACGTTTTTGTTTTCGAGTGTTTGATCATGAGGGAGAGATGATGTGTTTAGTTGTGTAATAAACGTAGATACATATTTTTCTAAATACAAAAAAGCTATACTTTTGCCATGTTTTCGCTTAAAAATTCCAAAGATTTAAATAGGCAAATAAATTTTACTATGCGACGATACTTAAGCCTCGAATGAAGGCTTTTAAAAGGATGCTGCTTCAAACGATAAAAAAAGTATACTCTCATAAAAATGTATAATAAAAAATATTTGGAAACAAACTTTGAAGTAAGTCAATAAATTTTTTTAAAAAATTCCTCTCGCCAATTGATATATTTTCTGTTTAAACTTTTCTATGAAATGCAGATTTTTATCTGTGTTGGACGAACAAAGTAACAACACACTTTCAATAGACGAGCAAATCGGTATAATAATAATAATAGCCGCTTTAGCAAAAAAAATATCAGCAGTAAAGTTTATTTTTGTTGCGTACATTGTGACCTTGGTGTTTTGTAATAATAACGATATTAAATGTTTATGAACATGACTTGCATTTGCATTCGACAGTTAGATTTTTAAATAAATAATTCGTACAATCTTCGTTTTTGTCTTCTTTCAAACGCATTAGTTTTATTAAAGTTATTTTACTTCTAAAGTTGTTTTCATGTTTCTAAAGATTTTATTTACTTAAAGACAAGCTTGTCTGTCTACCTGTTCGTCTGTCCATCTCTAGTACACACTATTTGTCCAATTGTCCGTTTGTAACATTAATTTTTGTTCAAATGTTATCGAGATGTGTTTTTATTTTATTACAATTTTTTATTGGTAAAAATAAGGTGGCCCAAAATGGCACGAAATATCTAGTCCTCAGGGGCAAAACCTACTAGAGACGGCATTATACGAGATGACATAAAAACGTGATTGGGGTCCAATTAGTATTTTAACACAGTGGGTTTTAGTCTTACATACATCGACTTTGTCATTACATTGTCGTCTTAGTTAAAAAACTTGAAAATTGTATAACCTGCCTGTTCCTTAATATCTACTAAGCAAAAAACTATCTGGTCCAAATAAATATTTTAGAAAATACCATGCAATTATAGACGATTCATTTTAGACAATAACTTTATGGTTTTTGAGCCTCCTTGTTTTATAGAAACAAAATATTATATAGCAAATAAAAATAACGAATACATACATATTTATAAAAACTATATAAATGAATAAAATAAAAATTAAATTTATATGATTTGAAAGTGAAAACGCATCATATACAATCTGACAAGACACAGCAACAATACTGCCAACACAGTTAGACATGCCGCGAAAGAGGCAAGCGGACAAACGGCTAAAGAAAATACAGGAAACCTCAAAAATAATGCTGGTGGTAATAAAACACAATGTTAAACTTCATATACTTGTAGCACACAACTCATAAACATTCATAAAATTTATATGACTATTGATCAATTTGTTTATTGTCCTCTTGCACCACCTCCAACAACATCACTAAGTTTTTGTTTTGCTTCTTCTTTGTTATAGTTGTTGCTGCTGCTGCTTTAAATTAATGTTTCAATAGATCGATCAACACTAGATCAGCAACATTTTTAAAGCAACAGCAACAATTGCAGTAATAATAGTTAATTGTTGCTTCCAATAAATATAACAGCCATAAAATAAAATGCTCGCTCATGCTTCCCCGGAATTGTCTCGCCTCACCCCTTCTTAAAAGCAGCAATGGAAATTATTATTGTTGTATTGAAAATTACGTTTAAAGATACCAGCATGTATATCGGAATTATTGGTTTGCGTGTTCGTACAGTTAAAACTTTAGTGATGAGACTAGAAAATATTAAAGCAGGTTTCTGATCGATCAGGCTGTGTTCAAACGAACGGACAGCCCGGCTGGGCTAGAATATAGTTAATCGAAAAGTGTCACTTTTTCGAAACGAAACATTTATTTGGTTTGTCTGCTAAAGAATTATTTGTTACAGCATCAGATTCCAAAAATCAGACCAGATTCCCAACAAGAACGATCTTAGAATTCGAATTAGAATAGAATTAGAAATGGGACATTTATGGTTTAACAGACAGTTTATACTGCAGTTTTTCATTTTGATTGAGACTGTTGAAATATAAATGCATAAATTTTATATTTCTTTTCTATCTCGCTCAGTGCAAAATAAGGGAGCTTGTGTGGTGTAAATACGGTATTATTGTACGAAGCACTAAGTACAAATAGTGCAGCAGATCTGTTTATACAGTACATATATGTTCATATGTATGTGTTGATGTTCCCCAACGAGGTGACAGCTGCTAAATATGAAAGCTCTTTTTGTATTTATGTTATTATTATTTTTAGGGGTTGCCGTCCAAAGGGTAGCAAAGCACACTATTGTGTTTGCTAAACTGTCTTTTATAGTTACATATATACTGAAAATTTGTATTTATTTATATTCTATTTTTGAGTATTAGCGAATATTTAAAATACTCCAAAAATAAAAGTGGTACAAGCTACCAGTTTTCTAAGTAAAATTAAATTGGAAGCAAAATCTTTGTGATATCGAAATTAGCTGAATGACACTTAATTCTGCAGCTTTGTCCGCAGAAAGCATCCTGTATGCGCTCAATATTGTCTGTAATTTCTCTGAAGCGGGTTTATCAACATCGAGCAAAATATATGCATAGTTGATAAACGAACCGAATTATAAGGACAACAAATAGCAACACATTAAAACTGATTTCTTTTCAAACTTGTACATTAAAATAATACTAATTTTAATTATCGTTTATAAATGTGGGTGAAAGAATATAACACGAGTCCATCGGCTTTTTGCAAAAAAAAAAATAAAGCTTTCACTGTACGTTAGGAAAACATGTTTTACTTTTAAGCAGTTGTGTTTCCTTTTAACAAAAAAAAAAATTCAAACATTCACAAAATATTTTCAAGAGGCGTTTCGTATTGATACATCAACTTATTGCTGAAGAAATATTTATTTTTTTAGCGTTTCTCGTCATATCTCTCCTAATGTGTTGAAATAAAATATTTATATTTAAGATTAATTTCAAGAGAGACGAAAAAAAATTAAACCACTAAGACAAAGAAAAATTTTTTTAAAGAAAATTATAGTTTGTGGCTTTATTAAAAGTGTTGAAATATTTTTTACAGATTATGATTGTTAGACAGCATGTAAATGTGCTTAATAAGTTGTTATTTGAATGTTTTTATTAACAAAATCATAATAATTTATAGTTTAATAAAACCAAATATTAAAAGATAAATCATTAAAAATTAAAATAAAGAAAAAACATACTATTGACAAAGTGTAGAAAGGAACATAATAAAATTCAAATCCTTTTACAGCATATGTTTGTATATAAAAATTCAAATTAAAAATATTTTTAATGATATAACGGTTGAGCGTTATCTTTTGAAATTTATCTCAAATAGCCTTTTGCAGTTTTATGATTTATGCCATATTTTATAAAATTAACAAACTGTTAATATTTTCCATTGTACGAGTGCATATTTTTATTATCTTTATAGAATCATCCATGCTTCGTACGGTATGTATGGTACGCCTCTCTAATGTCGTACAATAAAAGCGATTTGCCAAGTTCAGGAAGACAACAAACAAATCATTGCCAAAATCATTTGATTTTTTTTCTTTATTTAGGATGCACATAAGTATGCTATCAGACAATTATAATTGTTATAAAAGCTGTAGGTGAAAATGAACCAAATGATTTATTTAACTTTCATCAATTTCAGTACACTCAAAATATGTGTTTGAAAACTTTTTAATTGATCCTTGAATTATATTAAAAATTCGATTAATAGTATTTATTTTAGCAGCAATTAATGCATTTAACTTGTTTTTGCGTTTAACCATTATTTTTTTAATTTTTGTGAATTCACACAAATGTATCATTAAGTAATTGTAGTTTTGGGTGTTGTATGACTGTTTTATAAGAGATTTTTTTAAGATTTTTCTTGCTATGACTAGAATACGGCCGATTGGGTCGACCGTTGGTACACACTAGTTTAATTTATGAGATGACTTCATATGTAAAACACCACGTGAAATATATTTGTGAAACATTATAAATTCCCTTCAAACGGCAATCTAGCATGCTGCTAGAAAAAGGGAATAGGTTTTAGAAAAGAATATGAGTTCCACACAATAATGTAATAAAAATTCTACAAAATTTATTTCCGTGTAATTCAATCAAAAAAATAATATATATAACAACAACAGTATCTAAATCTAATACTTAATTTATAAGATTTTCTTTTTCTTCAATTCTTTTGATTCATTTTTCCCCCAGATTTTATTTTCATCTTTTTTTTTAATTGTGCTAGATTCATGAATAAAATCTGAAAATTTATTATATGAAAATCAGAAGGCATTAACGCATTTAAAACGAAAATTTATAAAAAAAAAAAATAAATAAACACCCACACACAGATACAATTTGGTTAATAAATTGCAGTGGTTGAGTAGTAACTCTCTTGTAAGTACTTGCTGCGGTTATTTTTTTTTTTTTTTTTTTTGCAAGTAAAAGCAAAGATCGTATAGAATGAATGAATGTGGATAAATGATTGCATGTGGCAAGTTTATACTCGTATGAATGAATAAATTACTGAATATAGAGTTTCTTAAAACTTTATTTAAATTTTTTTCATATCAAAAGAACAATTATAAAAGTTTAGTAAGCATTTAAACTATCATACATTATGAAAAGTGTCCTCCTCCACAGTCACATACAATCAGTACACACTCTCTACCAGAGAAAGATGTGGTGATAAACATTTATTCTCGGTAAATATGTGGAAAGAAAACAAAAAAAGAAAACCTCCTCATCAACATAATCAAGGAGGTATCAAGTAAAAGTTTTTGTTTGAAAAGAAAAAAAGAATAATTTAAACATTTATACACATGTTTATAGAAAATAAAAAAAAAAAAACAACTGAAAAAAGCTACAAAAAAGTCTCAACCCTAATTCTGTTGCCTTTGGTACACACGTCATGGCGCAACTTTTAATCACAAAAAGGTGTTTATGGCTTTTTAAAGTTTTCCGTAGATTTTTCTTTGAAGAACAGAATTTCTCTCCATTATTTTAAACATCATTTATGAATGTTTTATTCCTTCAGGCTACATAGAATGAGAGAGAGGCTTTTAATCATTGACATTTATGCCATAATTTTATGGAAGTGAAAATTTATACAATAAGTGAGTAGATTTTAAAAATTTACATTTGTATGAGTTTTATTTCTAGCTAAGTTTAAGTGCTTGTCGAAACGTTTTATTTAAACACCCACTTTAAAAAAGAAAATCTTAGCAAATTAAGTTTAGATTTTAAGAAAAACGGATGTGGCTAACCTTGTAGTAGTAGGCCTGAAACTAGCCGCTAATATAAAATTTGCGACATCTGGTGCTGTCTTTCGGGTTCAAGAAGAATTTTCAAAATCAATTTCCTAAAAAAATTAACAGTAAATAAAATAAAAGTTTTTTCGACACCGATTTTTCACTTTGGGGCTGTGCACATATTACGTAACGCTCCAGGGGGAGGGGGGGCGTTAAAGATTTGTTACGGATTGGAAATTTTGCACTGAAAAATTAGTAAAAAGCGTTATGAAGGGGGGGGGTGGGGGTACAAAATCTCTGAAAACAGCGTTACACACAGCCCCTTATCCGATTATGGTAAAATTTATAGAATTTGACGCAGGTTTGCAATTCCAAAAAAGTAAATGAAAAACAGAAAAAGCTAAGTGAATCTCGAAAACTTATTTTGCAAGGGTTTTTGAGTTATTAATAGACAGCGCCTTTTCGAAATCTTTTTTACAAAGATATCTGTCTAACGAATCAACCTAATGAAACTTGTTGTAGTCGACGGTGTTTTTCTTTTTTTTTTTCTCTTTTTTTTTTTTTTGAGTTGACCGAACCGAATCGGAAAATAATGGAGCTCAATGTTTTTAGAACTTCGCATATTTGGGTGCGATCTTAAGTTTCAGAATAGATTTCTATGACCTCAAAACGGCGAAATCTGATGAAAATTCGATTTTCAAAAATCGGAATGAAATCAGTAACTTCCTATTTTTAATATAGGGCAGTGGCTTTTTAAGACAATTACTGGGGATGACCCGTACGTACAGAAGTTAGAAAAATTGGTTATGGTATGAATTTTTCATTATAGCAGCTCGTGCACCATATCACACTTTATCGAACGGCTTAAAAACATCGATAGCCACTATGTACACGTTTCGTCAAAAAGGAGGTACATATTTTACATATAAATTTTCTGGAGCATTAATTAAAACTACTCACAACCATTTGCATGCTTTATAATTTTCATAGATTGTTACTCGCTTTATATTTACTTTCTCGCTTACTGCATTGTTATTAGGTCACAAACTGTATTGTTAAAAATAGAATCATATAAAGTAGTCACATACAACATTTTCATGTTACTACTAGTCACACGTTTTAATAATTTAACAAAAGGAAATTTAACTGTAGATGGTATATAATAAACTAAATTAAGAAAAGAAACTGGCGGAACAACAACAACAAATTATAATTGATGTCAAATAAATTAGTGAGAAGTACTCGCAGCATGATGTTGTCTATGTAAATTGTAGATATTTAAAACAAATTTTTAATTCTAAATTAAATTTCTAACTCTATTTCACAATTGATAAATAAAAAAATAATTTAAATTCATTTAAAACTAAATTAATAAATTTCAAATTATTTTTGTTTACCATTCAAATGTATTTGCTACAGTTCTTTTAGTCTGTCTATAGTTTACAGAAAAAATTTCCTTTGTGGTAAAGAAAAACAATCTAATTATTTATGCTTGAATGCATTTAAAATCAGCAATTATTGTTTCCAATATAAAATATGCATTTTAAATTAATCGAAAGGGAATAAAATACAAATTTTTTTAAATAAAAAGCTTGTAATGAACCCAGCAGACCATTCCATAATTGTAGAATAAGCTTAGCATAATAGATTTCCTAAAAAGTTCTATAGTCAAACTTATTACAAAGCTTATTTAAGTGAAAATGTTAACAGTTTTTAAATACTGTTTTTAAAATGCTTCACATGACAATTATTTTAACAATGACATTTAATATCTATAGTTTTTAGTTAAATAAGAATTTAACACATATGATTGCAAGACTTATGCTCGCTACAGTTTCATAAGTGTTCTTAATGCATGTCAGTATAATTCTTTTTCCTACTTAAGTATTTTAAATAAAAAAAGAGTGCGCGGGAGCCTGACTGCCGATAGAAATTTTAGATTAAGAGAAAAAATTTTTTAAAAGCACAAAATCAATGTTTGGCTGACTTCCAAAACGTTCTTATACAAAGTTTGTATACAGTATTGCTACTGTATTTAAATCACTTACATATACAAAGTTCCGAAACAATGCATCAACTATAAAACCGATACCTTGTTTGCTTTCTTACTGCGTTAAAAATACTTGGCGACGACGTTTTGAAATGGTATACATTGTATAATTATTGTACTGCGGCGTTATGAAATGTGATGCTTTTTTTTAAACACAAAGCAATTGACGTTTTGGAAGTCAGCCTTTCTGTTTGCTAAAGTTAAGGACAACAGTCCCAAAAGAAATACATACGTGTCTAAAACTAAAATAAATTGTATTGTTTGTAAAGTACATATGTATGTATTTTATGAAATAAAATCATGAAATATTATGATTAACACAAATTGTTATTATTTAGTTATATTTCTAAGCTTATACTAATATTACAAATGTAAGCATGATTAGAAAGCTGAAAGCTTATTCTATAATTAGACTATTTAGCTTATTTTGCAAGCAATATTATCACACGGGTTAAGGACAATTCAGTTTTCATTATTAAACAATTGTTAATAAATCCTTTATAATAGTAAACGTAGCATTTTTTTAATCTTATGCTGGTGTAAACTTGTTAAGCTTAGATCCCACTATCGGCGCAATGTATCAATTTTCGTCGGCTCCCTGAAATAAAGTTATAAGAAATAAGCTACATTTGCCTTATTTGTCTACTAATTTAAATATAAGGAGATAATTGTTCAACACTGCATTGGTAATAAAGCCATATAGACTTATTCCAGAATTAATTGAGAAATAATGCAATTTTGGTTTAGTACTTATGACTTTATTGCAGTGAGCCGACGAAAATCGGTACATTGTGCCGATAGTGGGATCTAAGCTTTACAAGTTATTTTTGAATCGTTTTGGTTTGTTGGCCAATTAACTTTAATATGTAGTTGTAGGCATGTACATGAATATTATTTCGAGATTTACATAGAAAAAATGTATGAAGACTAAATGATAAGTTACTGAAAATTTGACAACTGTGTACTGTACTTTAAATAAAATTTTTTTAAATTTAATTTTAACGTGAAATTGCACTATTTTATATTTATGTTTTACGAAATTGATTGATTAGCATTAAAAGACTTTCATATCATAATCAACGAGCAACACAAAGAAATATAGCCAGAGAATCTCACAGACAGAAAGATCATCGAAAATTACTATTAAAAAAGGTTTTTAAATTAAAGTCACACTTAAAAAGATTATTTAGCTGTATTTCATTTTATTAATTGATTAATAAAAATAAGTTTAACTGCCTTGAAATTAACCTACAACTTAGTTGAAAAATTTGGGTCACTTATTTAAACGCCCACTTAGATGATATTAATTCACATAAATTGGAAGGAAAATATGTTAAAAAGCAATAATGATTTAAAAAGCTGATTTGTTACTGGACAATAAAAAGAAAAGATATACATACCCACAAAATCTTAAGTTAAAAATTTCCCTAACTGATTTATGCGGCAGTTAAATTATGGCTTATAAATCGGGGAACGAAAAAAAAAATAAGAAAACAAAAGAAGTCTACGATCTAACAAGAAAGCTGCAAAAACAGCAACAACTACATATGCAAGACATAACATCATGTAATAATGGCTTAATGGTTGTTGTGGTTATTTACTCAAACAGCATTTGAAAAGCAAAACATTAACAAAGTCAAGTGGCAATTCAGTTCAGTTAATTCATTTTTTTTTTGTATTATAATTTGGCTCGTGCTGCACTTCAAAAAACAGACAAAAAAAAAATAAGAAATCTTTACAACAATAAACTAGAGACAATGGCTAAATCGAAATGGAACCGAATCTAACAATGAATGAATACCTAGGTACATAAAAAAACACAAACCTTGTAAATAAAACTTAAAAGTGGTTTAATACGAAGATGGTGGCAAAAATTTCGCCGAAAGATTAATGAAGCTCGGTCCACGATCCGCATAATTATTTTGACGATAATATGCATACTATTAAAAATATTAGTAACGAAATTATTTGGGTATAGAATTCACAAAATTATATAGAACCAACATGGGTCATAGTGAACAAAAAATCAAATTAAATAACAAAAATCTATTAGATACAATTCCCGTTTTCTAAAATCAAAAAGTCTCTGTGTCACCCAGGTGTTATTTGAAAAACATGTTTCTGGAACCGATAGATGGCGCTGTTCTGCTGACTACTCTTGCTTAAGGAGAAAACTGTCTGCCGAGCAACTATTTCTTTTTTATTCGTACAACTACAAATGAAACAAAAACAAAATTGTGAAATTTCATTTTCTTTTGTGGGTCAGACAGTAAATATACGAATACATAATTTATTTAATACAAACGGTCTGGCTCACGATGTCCATCGCTGGATTTCTAGACGTAAGAAAACTTACTTGCGTTTATTTAATAACCAATTTCATTAAACTTGTTAATCGTATACCGGCATAAAAGCTAAACAAATAATCAAAATGAATGGTTAGAAGGTCGTAAATCAGATTCGTTACCTGTTTTCAGTTTCAGAATTATCGATCGATCGACATCGTGGGGCGAGCCGAAACTCTTTGAAGAGTACAAAACAAAACGACAAAATTATTAAATACAAACACATTAATCCTAATTAGCAGACTTTTGAGTTAAATAAAATTGATTCACACAAAAATAAAACTGGAATGAAAGATTCTGTGGTATAAGACTGGACAGAACACTTCATTTTGCGAATGAAAAAAAAATTGTTAATTCAGATCCAAGACCGCAGATTAATACTGTGTATGTATTTGTACAAACACCATCTCTGATTGTCAAACGTCATAAGTGCAAAGGAAAGCCATGGTTGAGACAAACATAATACGAAAACAATATTCCCATTATGATTAAATTATATGGATGTATTCAAATCATGTACATTATTTAATAAATCAATATAGGTATTTAAAGTTTACCATATTATGTTTATAGATACATATAAATATGTATATACATATACAGTGCGCCCTCGGTTACTGCAACAACTCAAATATTTACATTAGCTGTATTCAGTAGCTATTTGGTATACATATTTGAAAATTCGCCCATACATAATACCTACATATTCGTGCATATATGTACATAAATGCATTAGGGTATCTAAATTATTCAGCCACCACCCTCGTAGCAATTGAAAACAAAAACCTTAAAGTGCTTTACTACAATACTTTAAATAAGCATGTTATGTTGTTATAGATTTTTTACTTGCTGTCAAGTTTCTTTGGTAAAGCAACAGTTTTTTTTTTAATTTAAGGATTTTTTTCATGGCAATACAAAGAAAAAACATAAGCAGAAACTGAAAAAATGATCACTAAATTGTAACTGCCAAAATGTATATTGAAAGACAACAACTACAAGAGCAAAACGAAAAAAAAACAAAAGACAATCCACCTTCACTTTTTAAATTCTGTTTTTTATTTCTAATATTATTTAAAAAATTTTTTTATTTTCAATTTTTTTTATGTGAGAAAGACAATACCCCCAACTAGAAAAAAGGAAAACAAACAGCCAAGCAAGAAAGAAAGAAACACTTGCTGTTTAAAATGTTTGCTTGCTTTTTGTCAACGTTGGCAATCGTGGTCTTCTTTTCTTTTTTTTTTATTTTTCTTTTCTATTATTGGCTTTTTCAGCCTTTTTATATTTTACATCCTTGTTTAACCAAAAATGGTCACAAGCAACTCAAAATAGATAAATATATTTTGTAATGTTTAAATATGACACTGTAAACAATTTAAAATTGTTAAACAAAATAAAAAATGGAAAATAAATGGACAAAAGTTTATTGAAAAACATAAAAACTGTAACGGTACTGATAAAACTGTTATTGTAGTTGTTGTTTTTCTCCAACTCTTATCCAGCCATCCAGGTTGCCTGCCTATTTTATTGTGTTAAAGACCTTTCACTTGGTGGTGGACACAAAAAATAAATAGAAAAGAAATCAAGTGGAAATTGACAATATCTCGATTAGAAGATCTGTAGACTAAAGCGGAAAAAATCCTATACAAGCAGATCTTATCAAAATAATATAATAGTTAATAATGTTTAACATTTTCATATGAAAATTAGAAAGAAAAAGAAAAACTCATGAGCTTTTTTAAAACATAACTTACACACACACTAACTCTTGTATAATTCTTCTATAATATGCATGCATACATACATACAAACAAACATACATATTTCAAATTTAATTAAAGTAAATTTAGAGGATGAATTTTTCATCAAACATTTTTTATTTCCTTCTTCAAATTGAAGAATAATAAATCACAAAGATTCGTACAATTAATTTTGTAGCATACATTTTTTCCAGTGTAAATAATTTTTACAGAAAAACTATATTTTAAATAGTAGTAATCTGGGAAGTAAGCTCTTTAATACTTATGTAATATCCACGGAAACCGCAATAATAAAATAATATCTATGCAATTGCATATTTTTTCCTTGTAAAGGGTGCTTTTTATAAAGTGACACAAGTTTAAATCATAATAATATCAATGAAACAGGCTTTATTGGCAAGAAAATTTTATGAAATTAATGTTTAAATATGATTTCTGCCATGTGGCCGCCACGGCTGGAGCATAGAAGGCGCAATCTGCAACACCAATTTTCAACCACTTTTCGCAGCATTTGCGGCCGTATTTCGCCAATAACTCTTCTAATGTTGATTTCCAGGTTTTCATTTGTTTGTGGTTTATTGACGTGGACAAGTGACTTAAGATAACCCCAAAGAAAATAATCTAATGGGGTTAAATCACACGATCTTGGTGTTCCTCCAATTAGCCGCTCTGAAGGACGATTATGTACGCCATAAAATGGAAGAAGTGCACGATGAGTTTGTCGAATAGAACAATTATTTTTATTAAAAATATCAACAATTTACACGCGTTGCCCTGGTGTAAGTCGATTCATAATGAAATTTCAAAGCAAACTAAACAAAAAGAAACTATCAGCTGTTAAATGGGTGCTCAAATAAAGCAGTGATGCCGACTCAAAGTTGTGACACTCTATAAAAAACACCATATATTATAAATGTAGACCCAAATGAAATATTTATACGTTTCAGAACTTTTTTTTAAGTATTTTGGCAGCTATTTAGTAGTGCATTTCAACACATTTAGGGCATTTTTGTTGTTTTCGTGGCACATTTGCTTTTTGTTTTTTTTTTTCAGCTAACTTTGACGTTTTTAAAGTTTTTTTCTACAAAAACAATAATAAAATTCGTCAGTCATTTTGCCATACTTAAAAACTTTTTCCAAATACTTTTCTTTATCGATTTAAAATTTTTTGGAATTAATTTTCCAAATATTATCGACACTCCTTTGATTTATTTCGAACTTATTTATAGATTTAAAAATTTTTAAAACATTTTAGAGATCTACTTTTTTAATGCATATTTAACTTTTTACAGCATAACTTTGCTTATTTCAAACTGTAGAGTATATTTAGAAGAAATAAAATACGAGAATAACAACAGAGTTTTGTGAATATTTCAACAATTTCTGAGTTATTTTTTTCATTTATGGAAAAAAAATATTAAAACATGTGCAACATATTTAGAACTGAGCCCAAATCGTTACATCCGTGAACGGATGGGAAATTACGTGACGATTTGTACGTTCACGGATGTAACGATTTTGGCCTTGATTTTTTTATGTAAGAAACTCTAACAGAAGTTGAAAAAAAAAACTAATCATAGCAGCCAAGGGATGGGGCCTTTCTAATTAAATAAAGTACGTTAATGCTTCAGTACCCTGCTGGTACCACTTAAAAAGTAACTTAAAAGAGTAACTTAAAAAGAGGATTTGAAGTAAATACGTCTCTTATACGACGCAGTTGAATGCATCTTTGGAAACATGAAAACTGTGCTAAATCTATCGAGCATCGAGATTTTTTACAAATTAAAGAATTTATGCTGAAAATGTTAAGTTCTGTTATTTTGAATTTTTACGGCTCTTGTTTAGTAAGACAGCTGCCCAATCCCATCACTCAACAGCTCGTGTCACAAATGTCAAAAAAAAATAAAGAGAGGAGGAATATTGGAACTTCTAGTCAGACTAGCAGAACGTATCAGTAGTGATTTCAATGTCGCTACAACATCTTATCAGCGTTATTTGTTCTGCTGATAATGCAGCGACTGTGACTTGTTTCAATCGTAGTCAAAAATAAATTAACTAAAATGTTGTTTATTTTTGGAGAAATTTAACTGCCCAGCTCAATGCATGAATATTTTGAATGAAATATTTTCATTAGAAATTTTCGTTAAATTAAATTTGAAAAAAAGAAATTTATGAATATCTTCCCATAAAATGATTCTTTAAAATAAATAAAGTGTTTCACAAGTGAAAAGAAAAACAACTGAAACACTTTCACTTGATCTCTTACACGCCCAGATTTTAAGACTTTTTTTATTGTCAAGTCATGCCCACTTTTACTCAACATTTTTAAAATTAAGTTAATTTAGAGAAGACATTTCATACCCGTACCGTCCAATAAAAATTAACATTATTTTTTTCATATCAATTAACACAAAATGAAATGAAAGAAAATTGTACTTTTTCTTTGTGTTTGTGTTCGCATACTCATAAATAAGCTTTTAGATTTTTTTTTTCGAATTTTTTGGCTCAATTTCATTTTATCTTTGTTCAAGAAATTTCATTTTCACCTTAACTGTGCTCTGCTAACATTTGAATTCACATGCACCAGAATGTTAATGCAACTCTCATGTTCTTTTGTATTATTGCCGCGTGCGATTACAAATTGCAAAAGAAAATTGAAAATAGCAGAAATAAATTTTTAAACTAAATACCACAATTGAAGAAATTCTAAAATGCTAAAATGTTAATAATTTCATTTGTGTTGGAAATTTTTTTCACAAAGAAAATTTCATTTTCTCATCAGGATTTTTTAGCTTTTAGTTTTGAGAAATTTCTATTTCAAATTATTTACACACACATGCACAGCCATAAATAAAGCCGTACAGAAAATATATTTTATTGATTGAAAAGTACATATTTAAACTTCCAAAATTCCAATCAAATCATGTGAATGTGCAAACAAAATAAAAAGAAATCATTTTAAAAATTAATCATTTTCATGAGTAATTTTTTTTTTTAATTATTTTAGTTAAGTTTAAATGAAAAAAATATTTAGATAATCGAGATGACTTCAGTTTAACTCAATTATAAACAGATGAATTTAAAATTATTACATTTCACTTTTATGGGCGAAATAAAAACATTTGAAAAATTAAAACCCATATAGAAAGGGCCCAATTCATTACTATTTTTTTTTTAATCAGGTCTTTATCACATTTCCTCTTGGTTAAGGCCTTTTTATATTAAGGTAACGATACACATACATATTTAATCAAATCAACTTGATGTTTTTCTTCTTTATAAATAAATTAAAAACTGAATTGCAGAACCAACTAAATAGCATTTTGCTGCATGATACATCTACATACATACATCCTAGTGATCATGGTAAAAGAAATCATTATAGAAAATTTTTTGCACAAGAATTTTCTTTTAGCAAATTTGCAATTAATTTGCTCTTCTAGTAAATTATGTGTAACTGTTATAGACTTCATTGGAATGTTAAAAATGTTTTCTCCGTTAAGTTGAGAAAAATTGAAAATGGTTTCTCACCTGGAAAATTTATTGACGATCAAATGAAGTATAAAACTTCTTAAGTTCCAATGAAAAATTATTATTTTGTAAGGCAATAAATAAAAAAAAAACAAAATACAAATATTTACAGAAATTTGGCACTTACCGAATGTTCAGTGAGATGCGATTCCAACTCAGCACATGACAAAGTGGTGGCTTCCGACAAAGTGGGAGCATTTTCCATTTTGTGTTCCATATCACGTAGCCATTTACGCAATTCTTTGGGATCTTCGTAAGAGGCCACATTACGATTATTATCACCAAGCATCTTCAAATAAAATAAAAACAAAAGAATTAAATCATGTTAGCAGTTATACAGTGCAAGCTCGGTATTAGCGACTACCCATTATCGCAGTGCTTTAATTTTTAAAATTACGTCTTCTATAATCGCGACAGTTTACAAAAAAACGGGTTCTATTTTGTCAGTTTATTCGTGTCATTTGTTGTGTAAATACATCTGTTAATATGGGAAAAGTTCAACATATTTTAAAGCCAACGATTTCTCAAAAATTAGAGATTAAAAAAAATAAAATTGGAGATTCAATAAATTCAATTTCTGTGAACTACAAGTTGCACAAGTCTTCGGTTTACCGTAGCAAAGCAAGAAAATTCATTAAAAAAGTTCTTCCGTACAACAGAAAGTGGCCCTGACAAACGTTGCTCCTTAAGAAAGCTGTGTACCCTAGAATGGAAAAAATTGTTTGTAAAACAAAGCGGAACAAATGTTCCAATATCAGCAGCAATTTTGCGATAATTTACAGTATTTGATTTCCAAAATTTATGAAACAAATTTAGGTTTCAATGCCAGTGAAGGATGGTTGAAGAAATTTAAGCGTCGATATGGAATTACATTTTAAAAAATTACTGGCTAGAAATTGTCTTCGAAACCTTATTTTACTGACCCATTATTGAAAGAGTTTAAGGATTACGTGGACGAGCATGGGTTGACTCTTCACCAAATCTACAAGACCGACAAATCCAGTTTATTATAGGATGGTACCGAATAACACTTTTGTCACATGTAATGAGAAAACGGCTCCCAGAAGAAAAATATGTAAAGAGCGAATAACTTTTTGTATACGATAGTGGTAACGAAGAAAACAAAATTAAAGTGGACGCTTGTATAACACAGATAAACATATGCTTACAATGGGCTTTGGAAAATGATAAACAGACAACAGCCCTCTATGAACTACGTGATTCAGCTGTTCTTTTAAAAAATAGTTTGCCAAAAAGCAACTCAAAATCTCCAATTTTTTAGAAATGTTTAAAATGTAAATATGTATGTATGTACATATGTATGTATGTATGTACATATGTATGTATGTATGTACATATATCAATAAAATTTACGTAAAATTTCGCAATAAAATTTTCGGTTCTGTTATCGTGATAATTCAGTTTTCGCGACAGATCTCGTTTGTAATTAGTCGTGAAAATCGAGTTTGCACTGTATTTGCTACAATAGTCGAACTTTAAAGACACCAAAGTAAAACATAAAGGGAGTGTTGCCACATTTTACAGATTTCGTCACGACAAAAAACTCGTAATGAGGTCGAATATAATCCGATAACTTAAAAATAAAACCAATAATACATTTAATATATTACACAGATAAGTGGCAATATTAATTAGTGGTGTCTTGACCAAAGGAAAAAAAAAGTTGCCATCACAAAATACTAGTGGGTTGTTTACTTTTTGTATAAGTCTTAGCTAAGTAGTAACATTGCCTTGGCTAAGGAAAATTTCCTTTCCAATTAAAAAAACGAAATCCACACTTGTGAAGTAAATTGTGTTATTGACAAAGCTAACAAGTGGTCAATTTTCATTACCACGCTAAAAGTATTAGCTTCGACACAAACCAACTCACCTCCACAAAAATTAAATAATTTACCAGTATTGTGCTTTGCCAATTAGGCGAAGAAAGTGGGTAATTTTCCTTACCCAAGACATAGGCATTAACTTCGACACAAACCAACTTACCACTAGAGAAATAAATTTTTACCACCATTGCTATAACATTCTAGCAAAGACCGAGCAAGCCACTTAAAGTTTAGCTAAGCACTTTTTTATTCCTACTCACCTTAAAGCTTTTTTCCAAAGGGTTTTCAAAAACACTAGCTACGCCCTCTATTTCATATTTAGCCTCTTGGCAAGTGTCCAAAAGGTTTGTGTCCATAATGTAATTGTAATTGGTTTGTATGGCAGCCCATAAATCATCTTTACCCGAACCAATTCCCAAAGTGGCAGCACTACTATGCACTGAGGACGAACTATGACCACTTCCCCACGAATAGCGCTTATACTTCTTATTATTATTGACATTGCCACCAAGAGTTTTCGATGAATGCATATTGGCCAGTTGGTTCGTTAAATTGCGATCAGTGTTTTTCTGAAAATAAAAGTAGAATTGTATATATCTATGCATAATTAAAAAGTACCGGTTACAAAATATTTAATTTATATATAATAGGCATTTTCAAAGCATAATTAGATATTATTGTATTATGCAGAAGGTGTTAAGAGTATGAAAGTCGCTTCTATAAAATGTACCTTTTGTAAATACAGATTTTTTGTGGGATATGCAAAGTTTGGTTTGATGTAGCTTATGTCGCAATTAGTTACAATGAATTATCTAAGAAAAAGTACTTTTTATAGACAGTATATTTATATAAAAAGTACCATTTACGAAAGTAAATTTTTTATTTTATTTTTTGAATTTGAATTATCATTAGTTCAATAAAAATTGATTCGTTTATCAAAAATGTGAATTTTATTAAAACTATCTTATGGTAAAAGTTCTTTTTATGCAAAGAAAACAAAGTAAATATGTACATGCATTTATATAAGCTCTCCAATAACAATACCTTTTTAACTTTTGTTTTCTTTTGAAAATGCATATTAAACCATAAAATATTATTTCGATCGTTAAACACTCTTAAAAAAGAAAGTGTCACAGTAAAATTTTACGCACTAATTATAGTTAAAAACTTATTTAATTTTCTTTAAAAATATAATCAGCAAAAACAATATGTATGTACATAAGTATGAAGCGATTATTCAAAAACACAAATTTTTAACGATTTTTTAGTGACGAACTATTAAAAACAACGTTTAGTGAATGAAAAAAATCATTTGTTTATTAAGTGGCCGAATGAAATGCAACAAAAACTTCATCAAAACAAGTTTTTTTTTCATTTTACGGCTATATATGTTACAAGATCACACACACACACACACACATATGTATACACAATCCGTCATATACCCATGCAAGCTAAAATGAACGTCATTTTATTATGATGATCACAGCATGCAACATTCGACTGACTCTTCTTTGGAGGCACCTTTCCGTACTGTCGCATCATTGACCATGTGCACCTCACCTGACCATGTGCACATCACAAGTTGTAACAAAATTGTTGCACTTGATTGTATTAAAAATATTTTTCGCTTAAAAACACTTAAAACAAACGATTACTGATCGCAGTTATATTAGAAACTCGTAAATTGAAAATCGAATTCCGAACCATGCGCTTGCATGTTGCATAAATTTTAGAATTAATCTGCAACAATAACGAGTATAAGATATTTCAACAAGAAAACTACTCTCTCGATTAAAAATTGTTGTCGTTTCCGATAAGCAACAAACAACATACATTCTCATAAAATCGTCATTTTGAAGGACCATTACAACCAGCAGCTGTGTAAATGAAAGAAAACAAAACTGGTAGAATTATTCATACTAATAGTGTCAGTATGAACTGAATAGATATGGTCGGGGTGTTGAAAAAATGTGTGTTATTTCCTACATTTTTCCATTAAATATTAGAACCATGGCCACGCCACAATTGTGTAGCAGGATTTTTCCTGAGCTTTCAGCGCCAGAATGGTTTGGGATGAACTCCAACCCAAGACGACGCTTCTAGCCGGTGCAAATGATTTAAATAACAATTAGATTACCTGAACTTTGACTTAGTGTGGGTTAATTGTGGAATTTTAATTTTATATGGACATTTCCATTTGTACGGCAAAATGGTAAAACAAAAATATTTCTAAAAAGGTTTTTTTATAATAAAATCGATCCTAAAGCACACACGAATACGCCATTTCGGCGTGATGGAATTTTTTCGGAATCAAAGTGTTTTCTTAGCTCTCAAGGATTATAAAAATATGATTTTTGAAGTATTTTATTCCAAAAACATTACTTTTCAAAATTTCCGATTTTTAGACAAAAGTCGAGTTTGTAATCCATTGCAAAAGCTGAATTTTAAATTCAAATTGATTAAATACCAAAAATGCAAATCGTGTGACAGTCAGGTGATCTCTAGATTTGACAACACGAGTGATATAAAATGTTATGAAAAGAGAAACCGGAAATTTTCCCTTAAAACTGTGTTTTATGCGAATTATTTAGGCAACAAAACTACAACAAATATGTCGTAAAAGGCCGAACGAAAATTTTATTTGAAATTTTCGTTATACAGTACAACCTCCCTTATCAGGACACTCGCTAATTCGGACTATCCAATAATCCGGACATTTAAATTTTTCGTACTGTTTATGGAATCTATAAAATTGTCTTAAATTATATTTTTGAAAGCATTTAAAAGAATCACAAATAAAATTTATCAATTAATCAAAACAACAACTGAGTAATTTTGAAATTCACAGACAAATTTTTGGAAACGAATAAATTCTTATTTTTCAATATTAATATTTTTGAACAGTTTGAGTATTTTTCTTTATGTTTTCTGCAAATGAATTCTTATGTGTACTTATATATCTGTTCGGTATAAAAACAAATTATATGCTTTTAAAAATTTATTTTAACTGTAGTCCGGACGATCCACTAATCCGGACAATAGCTGAAACTATATCTGTCCGGATTAGCGAGGTTGTACTGTATTCATTTTTGACGCCACAAAATACACGGTGGATCAAAATGATCAAAGGAGTTTGAATTCCTTATAACTTTTGTTTTGTTTTCAGTATTTTGTAAAGAAGACTTGGATAATTTAATATGGAATAGTACTCGTACGCAACTGAACAACGTGCCAAAATCATTGCATTTGTATAATGATGTTGTATATCGTTACATGAAATGCAATACGCCCTAACAGGATGATTTTTATTATTATTGTAGATGATATAGCAAAATAAAACAAAATTCAAAATTAATTGATGTACCTATAAGCAAATTAAATTTACTGCTTACGGTTATTTCCTATACAGTTTTGTTAATAAATTCGCTACATTAGTTCGGTATACCTAGTCTGGATTTCTTTTCTATACATACATCGAAATTTATTACAAACAAAAAAAAACAACGATTACCAATTTTTTGTTCGTTGGGGAGTTTTTCGTTTTAGTTCACCATATTTTTACTGTACGCTAATAACATACACACAGAAATGCATTTGCTACATTTTAACAAATAATTAACACCTAATGCAGGGAACACAATTGGGACGAACGCCGAATTCGTTGGCAAAAGTTCGTTGCGTAAATTCGTTGTGTGGCGCACAACTGGGACGAACAAACAACTGCTGTCATAATAATCCAAAAAATTGTGTGTATTTTTTATTACAAATTTGTTTTTATATACATACAAACATAACAACGATAGTGTTACCGTATAAAGAAAATAATTCCTTTATAAAATTAAACATTACAAAAAAACTATTAAAAACAAATTTCATAATTAATAATTATGTATATTTAACTAAAATGCTCTATATCATAAAAAGAATAACTTATTAAAGTAAAAATTAACATTATTTACTAATATATTTTAAAACTAAAAAAAAACATGGTAACGCTGTACTGATTTCTTCGTCGTTCGTCGGCGTATGAAATAGAAAAAAATCTTTCAGAGAATTCGTCACGCACGACGAACTTTCATATGAATGCATGTGTTCTATTTTTGACGACGAATATTCGCAACGAAAAATTCGTCGTTCGTCGTTCGTCCCAATTATGTTCCCAGCATAAAACTACAGTTTGCATTTACTCAGCGTATGCAATATTTACATACATAATTGTAATCGGAGAGCCAAAAGTGAGAGATTAAAATGAGCAAATAAAAAAAAAATGCAACGCACAAAACATTGCGAATAAAAAGGGATAAGCCCAAAAAGAAAAAAAAATGAGTGAAGGAGGATATAAAAACTGTATTTTTAAACCGGAACTTTAAAAGGAAATCACATTTTTTTGCCAAACAAATGCATACGATTGCGAATAAACCTATTATATAACACATGTAATAGCATTGACACAAAATTGTGTAACGCACAATAAATTGCATTGTCATCACATCAAAGTTTTTTGAACTTGCGAAAAAATCAACATTAATTGCATCATATTTTAGAAACTCCTACTAAAAATTAACAGTTAATAAATACTTTCTTTCTTTCAATGATTAAACACAATAAGAAATACATATAAAAAAAAAGTTGAATGATTTTGTAACAAATAGACTTCAAGCATGAAATGTTTGTTGTCTTTTAATTTCTAGCGTTTTCCAGTCCCATACTATAGTAATGCCTAGATTGGATTATTACGACTGTAATAAATTCAGCAATAAATCCTAATTGTGAATGATTATGCAATCAATTGTCACCAAAAGCCTAAATGCAATATTGAAGCTATTGCTGCTGTTGTAAGCAGTTGCCATTATGTGGCAGCAACAAATTTCCCACTTACGATAAACGACATAAACCTGAAAACTGTTCACAACATTCAGAAACAGGAATTATTATTTTTTTATTGATTTCTTTTTTGCTGTATGAATATTACCAATGTAGTAATTTTAGTAACATCTACATACAGGGAAGTACATATACTTGGCATTTTGAATGTAGTTGTTGATACGTACTTATGTACGTGTCCGAGACAAGAAGGTGTTGTTGTTGTCGTTATATCCACGTTTATTCACGTTGTTTATTGTTGTTCTTTACTGGTAGCAAACATTTCATTGCAACTACGTACATACTCGAACATACTTTGTTTTGTTGCAGCCAACAACTGTTTTTTTTTCCTTTTAGCGATTTCTGTGATGTTTTTTTTTTATTATCTTCCAACATTTGATTACATTGCAGGAGCATAACGAAAGAAAAGTAATTCTATGAGTATATAGATACTTGTAACGCAGATAGCTTTTCATAATCAACTTTTCTTTTATATTAAATTATATGTACGTTCGTATGTATGTAAACAACAATGTTTATGGTAATAAATCAATGCTACGCAGCATAAATTGAAGAGTTTGTTTTTTTTCTCATTTGTAACGCCTGCATCACCTAACAGTCAACCTGAACACCAACTAACATATCGCTTATATCTCATCATCATATCGTCAGCACATCGTTGGCTTGGCGTACCGACTAGTTAAAATAAAAGTATTTAGAAATAGGAGACATGTTGAATGCAATACCTGTTCCACGAAATGGTTTATGAGCCATGTAGCATTCATTTTGCTCTAGATCAACAAGTTTAAGTAAATATTGCTGTGTTTCACATGCCATTGTTTGACGATTGCGCCAAATTTTTATAAAAAGATTAATTTCACTCTTTTTTTGCTTCATTTCCATAATAAACAATAAAATTAAAACAAAAACAAAAGGTAATGGAGCCCGTAGAAATGAAGGAGGCGTATCAAAAATTGAACGGCAACGGTTAAGCAAAATCCTCAAAAATCCTCAGTTAAAGAATATTCTCCATTCCGACCTTTAGGCATATGCGCCAAACCAAAAATGAGCTGACGATTTATGTCTGTTTATAAGCATATCGTTTTGGAACAACATTGACACAGTGGAGCAAAAATAGGCAATTAAGTGTATACGTTAAATCAAATCCACAATAATGCTCAAACATATTACAAATGATGATGTGTGATAACTAGCAAAGATGCAAACCAAAAGTTTCACTCATGTAAATTTTACAGTTAACAGAGCACTGTTAAAAACTTAACTGGCTTAGTAGAAGTTAATGGAACGAATTCAGTAAAAAGATAAGTGGTAATTATGGAAAAAAGGTGATGTATAGGAATATCCCATTACATACAAATGCTGGTCCAAGCAGTGAATTAATTTTGGAACTTTGAAAAACCAGTTTTAAGAATTTCTTGAGAATATTTGTGGTTATTATTAAATTATTTCAGATATCGCAACTTTACTACCATTAGTATATAGCGAGATATTGCTAAACATCGCTATTTCTTCATAACAACTAATACATTTCCAGAATGAGTTTCATCAATTCTTAACAAGATGATGATGTAAAAATTTTCCTTACATACGATAGAAAGCCTTATCAATTACATTTACAACATGACATTGATAATTTCTACACGTGGTGCAGTGTAAACCTGATGGAACTTAACGCGACCAAATTTTTCAGGAGCAATTTTGTCCACGTCAACTACTTACTGGATGGACAACCTCTGGAACTAGTAAACTCTTTCCTTGATCTGGGTGTTATGCTTGATGCTAAACTTAGTTTTATTCCTCACATTAATATGATTGTTAACAAGGCTAGAGGCGTGCTTGCTTTTATTAAGAGATGGGTTAAGGAATTTATTGACCCGTACATTACTAAGATTTTATACACATCCTTATTAAGACCTATACTTGAATATGGTTCAGTTGTTTGGGATCCAATTTACAATGTGCATATCGATCACATCGAGTCTATTCAAAAGCAATTTCTTCTGTTTTGCTTGCGAAGCTTGCGCTGGAATCCAGCATTAAATCTACCTCCTTATCATCAAAGATTAGCGCTTATTACATTGCCGCAGGACTATGCTAAATGTTTCGTTCTTGATGAATGTCATTAATGGAGGTGTGTAATCTGATTTCCTCTTAAATAATATATCATTCAATGTCCCCAACCGTCCAACACGTTACTTTCATCCTCTTGTAATCAAGACTTTTCGTACTAACTATGCTAATGCTGATCCGCTGAGAAGAATCTGTGTTAATTTTAACGAATTATATCAACTTATTGATTATTCTTTAAGTTTAAATGTTATCAAGCGAAATATTATAATTTTCCTAAATTGTTAATTTGTACGTTTCCCCACCTGATCGTTTATATGATAAATAATCTTGTATTTTTTGTCACTAAAGTCTGTATGAAACCATTATGTAGACTTTTATACGTAAATAAAAAAATTAAAAAAAAAAAAAAAAAAAAAAGGCTAACAACAGTTTAACAGTGCTCTGTTAAGCGCAACATTGGCTCGAACTAGATGCAACACCTCAAACAGATTATTCACTGTGGCGTGCAGCCAGAGGACTTTCGGGAATTTCGCCATTTGTGGGCACATTTATGTTTGTCACTCATTTGGACCAAAGGGAAATTAAAGCCTAGAATCCATACTAATTGACTACGTCAGTCCGATTTCTCAATTGTATTTGAGAATTTTTCTATAAAATTTGTTTGTCACTCATTTGGACCTATGGGAAATTAAGGCCAAGGGTCCATACTTATTGACTACGTAAGTCCGATTTCTCAATTGTATTTGAAAATTTTTCTATAAAATTTTGAAGATTAAAATTGTGTAAATTTTGATCAACTCTACGGGAATTTAGCCATTTGTGGGCACATTTATGTTTGTCACTCATTTGCACCAAAGGGAAATTAAAGCCAATAATCCATACTTATTGACTACGTCAGTCCGATTTCTCAATTGTATTTTAGAATTGTTCTATAAAATTTGTTTGTCACTCATTTGGACCAAAGGGAAATTAAAGCCAAGAATCCATACTTATTGACTACGTGAGTCCGATTTCTCAATTGTATTTGATAATTTTTCTATAAAATTTGTTTGTCACTCATTTGGACCAATGGGAAATTAAGGCCAAGGGTCCATACTTATTGACTACGTAAGTCCGATTTCTTAATTGTATTTGAAAATTTTTCTATAAAATTTTCAAGAATTAAATTGTGTAAATTTTGATCAGCTCTACGGGAATTTCGCCATTTGTGGGCACATTTATGTTTGTCACTCATTTGGACCAAAGGGAAATTAAAGCCAAGAATCCATACTTATTGACTACGTCAATCCGATTTCTCAATTGTATTTGAGAATTTTTCTATAAAATTTTTTGTCACTCATTTGGACCAATGGGAAATTAAGGCCAAAGGTCCATACTTATTGAGTACGTAAGTCCGATTTTTTAATTGTATTTGAGAATTTTTCTATAAAATTTTTTGTCACTCATTTGGACCAATGGGAAATTAAAGCCAAGAATCTATACTTATTGACTACGTAAGTCCGATTTCTCAATTGTATTTGAAAATTTTTCTATAAAATTTATAAAATTAAAATTGTGTAAATTTTCATCAGCTCTACGGGAATTTCGCCATTTTTGGGCACATTTATGCTTTCGCTCATTTGGACCAAAGGGAAATTAAAGCCAAGAATCCATACTTATTGACTACGTCAGTCCGATTTCTCAATTGTATTTGATAATTTTTCTATAAAATTTTTTGTCACTCATTTGGACCAATGGGAAATTAAGGCCAAGGGTCCATACTTATTGACTACGTAAATCCGATTTCTCAATTGTATTTGAGAATTTTTCTATAAAATTTGTTTGTCACTCATTTGGACCAATGGGAAATTAAAGCCAAGAATCTATACTTATTGACTACGTAAGTCCGATTTCTCAATTGTATTTGAGAATTTTTCTATAAAATTTTCAAGAATTAAATTGTGTAAATTTTGATCAGCTCTACGGGAATTTCGCCATTTGTGGGCACATTTATGTTTGTCACTCATTTGGACCAAAGGGAAATTAAAGCCAAGAATCCATACTTATTGACTACGTCAGTCCGATTTCTCAATTGTATTTGAGAATTTTTCTATAAAATTTTTTGTCACTCATTTGGACCAATGGGAAATTAAGGCCAAGGGTCCATACTTATTGACTACGTAAGTCCGATTTTTTAATTGTATTTGAAAATTTTTCTATAAAATTTTCAAGAATTAAATTGTGTAAATTTTGATCAGCTCTACGGGAATTTCGCCATTTGTGGGCACATTTATGTTTGTCACTCATTTGGACCAAAGGGAAATTAAAGCCAAGAATCCATACTTATTGACTACGTCAGTCCGATTTCTCAATTGTATTTGAGAATTTTTCTATAAAATTTGTTTGTCACTCATTTGGACCAATGGGAAATTAAAGCCAAGAATCTATACTTATTGACTACGTAAGTCCGATTTCTCAATTGTATTTGAGAATTTTTCTATAAAATTTATAAAATTAATATTGTGTAAATTTTCATCAGCTCTACGGGAATTTCGCCATTTTTGGGCACATTTATGCTTTCGCTCATTTGGACCAAAGGGAAATTAAAGCCAAGAATCCATACTTATTGACTACGTAAGTCCGATTTCTCAATTGTATTTGATAATTTTTCTATAAAATTTGTTTGTCACTCATTTGGACCAAAGGGAAATTAAAGCCAAGAATCCATACTTATTGACTACGTAAGTCCGATTTCTCAATTGTATTTGATAATTTTTCTATAAAATTTGTTTGTCACTCATTTGGACCAAAGGGAAATTAAAGCCAAGAATCCATACTTATTGACTACGTCAGTCCGATTTCTCAATTGTATTTGAGAATTTTTCTATAAAATTTGTTTGTCACTCATTTGGACCAATGGGAAATTAAAGCCAAGAATCTATACTTATTGACTACGTAAGTCCGATTTCTCAATTGTATTTGAGAATTTTTCTATAAAATTTATAAAATTAATATTGTGTAAATTTTCATCAGCTCTACGGGAATTTCGCCATTTGTGGGCACATTTATGTTTGTCACTCATTTGGACCAAAGGGAAATTAAAGCCAATAATCCATACTTATTGACTACGTAAGTCCGATTTCTCAATTGTATTTGAGAATTTTTCTATAAAATTTGTTTGTCACTCATTTGGACCAATTGGTAATTAAAGCCAAGGGTCCATACTTATTGACTACGTAAGTCCGATTTCTCAATTGTATTTAAAAATTTTTCTATAAAATTTTTTGTCACTCATTTGGACCAATGGGAAATTAAGGCCAAGGGTCCATATTTATTGACTACGTAAGTCCGATTTCTCAATTGTATTTGAAAATTTTTCTATAAAATTTTGAAGATTAAAATTGTGTAAATTTTGATCAGCTCTACGGGAATTTCGCCATTTGTGGGCACATTTATGTTTGTCACTCATTTGGACCAAAGGGAAATTAAAGCCAAGAATCCATTCTTATTGACTACGTAAGTCCGATTTCTCAATTGTATTTGATAATTTTTCTATAAAATTTTTTGTCACTCATTTGGACCAATGGGAAATTAAAGCCAATAATCCATACTTATTAAGTACGTCAGTCCGATTTCTCAATTGTATTTGAGAATTTTTTTATAAAATTTGTTCGTCACTCATTTGGACCAATGGGAAATTAAGGCCAAGGGTCCATACTTATTGAATACGTAAGTCCGATTTCTCAATTGTATTTGAGAATTTTTCTATAAAATTTGTTTGTCACTCATTTGGACCAATTGGTAATTAAAGCCAAGGGTCCATACTTATTGACTACGTAAGTCCGATTTCTCAATTGTATTTGAGAATTTTTCTATAAAATTTTTTGTCACTCATTTGGACCAATGGGAAATTAAGGCCAAGGGTCCATACTTATTGACTACGTAAGTCCGATTTCTCAATTGTATTTGAAAATTTTTCTATAAAATTTTGAAGATTAAAATTGTGTAAATTTTGATCAGCTCTACGGGAATTTCGCCATTTGTGGGCACATTTATGTTTGTCACTCATTTGGACCAAAGGGAAATTAAAGCCAATAATCCATACTTATTGACTACGTAAGTCCGATTTCTCAATTGTATTTGAGAATTTTTCTATAAAATTTTTTGTCACTCATTTGGACCAATGGGAAATTAAAGCCAATAATCCATACTTATTGACTACGTAAGTCCGATTTCTCAATTGTATTTAAGAATTTTTCTATAAAATTTGTTTGTCACTCATTTGGACCAATGGGAAATTAAGGCCAAGGGTCCATACTTATTAAGTACGTAAGTCCGATTTCTCAATTTTATTTGAAAATTGTTCTATAAAATTTTGAAAATTAAAATTGTGTAAATTTTCACCAGCTCTACGGGAATTTAGCCATTTGTGGGCACATTTATGTTTGTCACTCATTTGGACCAAAGGGAAATTAAAGCCAATAATCCATACTTATTGACTACGTAAGTCCGATTTCTCAATTGTATTTAGGAATTTTTCTATAAAATTTGTTTGTCACTCATTTGGACCAATGGGAAATTAAGGCCAAGGGTCCATACTTATTGACTACGTACGTCCGATTTCTCAATTGTATTTGAAAATTTTTCTATAAAATTTTGAAGATTAAAATTGTGTAAATTTTGATCAACTCTACGGGAATTTGGCCATTTGTGGGCACATTTATGTTTGTCACTCATTTGGACCAAAGGGAAATTAAGGCCAAGGGTCCATACTTATTGACTACGTAAGTCCGATTTCTCAATTGTATTTAAGAATTGTTCTATAAAATTTTGAAGATTAAAATTGTGTAAATTTTGATCAACTCTACGGGAATTTAGCCATTTGTGGGCACATTTATGTATGTCACTCATTTGGACCAAAGGGAAATTAAAGCCAATAATCCATACTTATTGACTACGTAAGTCCGATTTCTCAATTGTATTTAGGAATTTTTCTATAAAATTTGTTTGTCACTCATTTGGACCAATGGGAAATTAAGGCCAAGGGTCCATACTTATTGACTACGTACGTCCGATTTCTCAATTGTATTTGAAAATTTTTCTATAAAATTTTGAAGATTAAAATTGTGTAAATTTTGATCAACTCTACGGGAATTTGGCCATTTGTGGGCACATTTATGTTTGTCACTCATTTGGACCAAAGGGAAATTAAGGCCAAGGGTCCATACTTATTGACTACGTAAGTCCGATTTCTCAATTGTATTTGAAAATTGTTCTATAAAATTTTGAAAATTAAAATTGTGTAAATTTTCACCAGCTCTACGGGAATTTAGCCATTTGTGGGCACATTTATGTTTGTCACTCATTTGGACCAAAGGGAAATTAAAGCCAATAATCCATACTTATTGACTACGTAAGTCCGATTTCTCAATTGTATTTAGGAATTTTTCTATAAAATTTGTTTGTCACTCATTTGGACCAATGGGAAATTAAGGCCAAGGGTCCATACTTATTGACTACGTACGTCCGATTTCTCAATTGTATTTGAAAATTTTTCTATAAAATTTTGAAGATTAAAATTGTGTAAATTTTGATCAACTCTACGGGAATTTGGCCATTTGTGGGCACATTTATGTTTGTCACTCATTTGGACCAAAGGGAAATTAAGGCCAAGGGTCCATACTTATTGACTACGTACGTCCGATTTCTCAATTGTATTTGAAAATTTTTCTATAAAATTTTGAAGATTAAAATTGTGTAAATTTTGATCAACTCTACGGGAATTTGGCCATTTGTGGGCACATTTATGTTTGTCACTCATTTGGACCAAAGGGAAATTAAGGCCAAGGGTCCATACTTATTAACTACGTCAGTCCGATTTCTTAATTGTATTTGAAAATTGTTCTATAAAATTTTGAAAATTAAAATTGTGTAAATTTTCACCAGCTCTACGGGAATTTAGCCATTTGTGGGCACATTTATGTTTGTCACTCATTTGGACCAAAGGGAAATTAAAGCCACTAATCCATACTTATTGACTACGTAAGTCCGATTTCTCAATTGTATTTGATAATTTTTCTATAAAATTTGTTTGTCACTCATTTGGACCAATGGGAAATTAAGGCCAAGGGTCCATACTTATTGACTACGTACGTCCTCAATTGTATTTGAAAATTTTTCTATAAAATTTTGAAAATTAAAATTGTGTAAATTTTGATCAACTCTACGGGAATTTGGCCATTTGTGGGCACATTTATGTTTGTCACTCATTTGGACCAAAGGGAAATTAAAGCCAATAATCCATACTTATTGACTACGTCAGTCCGATTTCTCAATTGTATTTGATAATTTTTCTATAAAATTTGTTTGTCACTCATTTGGACCAATGGGAAATTAAGGCCAAGGGTCCATACTTATTGACTACGTAAGTCCGATTTCTCAATTGTATTTAAGAATTTTTCTATAAAATTTGTTTGTCACTCATTTCGACCAATGGGAAATTAAGGCCAAGGGTCCATACTTATTGACTACGTAAGTCCGATTTCTCAATTGTATTTGATAATTTTTCTATAAAATTTGTTTGTCACTCATTTGGACCAATGGGAAATTAAGGCCAAGGGTCCATACTTATTGACTACGTAAGTCCGATTTCTCAATTGTATTTGAGAATTGTTCTATTAAATTTTGAAAATTAAAATTGTGTAAACTTTCACCAGCTCTACGGGAATTTAGCCATTTGTGGGCACATTTATGTTTGTCACTCATTTGGACCAAAGGGAAATTAAAGCCAATAATCCATACTTATTGACTACGTAAGTCCGATTTCTCAATTGTATTTAAGAATTTTTCTATAAAATTTGTTTGTCACTCATTTGGACCAATGGGAAATTAAGGCCAAGGGTCCATACTTATTGACTACGTAAGTCCGATTTCTCAATTGTATTTGAAAATTTTTCTATAAAATTTTGAAAATTAAAATTGTGTAAATTTTCACCAGCTCTACGGGAATTTAGCCATTTGTGGGCACATTTATGTTTGTCACTCATTTGGACCAATGGGAAATTAAAGCCAATAATCCATACTTATTGACTACGTAAGTCCGATTTCTCAATTGTATTTAAGAATTTTTCTATAAAATTTGTTTGTCACTCATTTGGACCAATGGGAAATTAAGGCCAAGGGTCCATACTTATTGACTACGTACGTCGGATTTCCCAATTGTATTTGAGAATTGTTCTATAAAATTTTGAAAATTAAAATTGTGTAAACTTTCACCAGCTCTACGGGAATTTAGCCATTTGTGGGCACATTTATGTTTGTCACTCATTTGGACCAAAGGGAAATTAAGGCCAATAATCCATACTTATTGACTACGTAAGTCCGATTTCTCAATTGTATTTAAGAATTTTTCTATAAAATTTGTTTGTCACTCATTTGGACCAATGGGAAATTAAGGGCAAGAATCCATACTTATTGACTACGTAAGTCCGATTTCTCAATTGTATTTAAGAATTTTTCTATAAAATTTTTTTGTCACTCATTTGGACCAATGGGAAATTAAGGCCAAGGGTCCATACTTATTGACTACGTAAGTCCGATTTCTCAATTGTATTTAAGAATTTTTCTATAAAATATGTTTGTCACTCATTTGGACCAATGGGAAATTAAGGCCAAGGGTCCATACTTATTGACTACGTACGTCGGATTTCCCAATTGTATTTGAAAATTTTTCTATAAAATTTTGAAGATTAAAATAGTGTAAATTTTGATCAGCTCTACGGGAATTTGGCCATTTGTGGGCACATTTATGTTTGTCACTCATTTGGACCAAAGGGAAATTAAAGCCAATAATCCATACTTATTGACTACGTCAGTCCGATTTCTCAATTGTAATTGAGAATTTTTCTATAAAATTTGTTTGTCACTCATTTGGACCAATGGGAAATTAAGCCCAAGGGTCCATACTTATTAACTACGTAAGTCTGATTTCTCAATTGTATTTAAGAATTTTTCTATAAAATTTGTTTGTCACTCATTTGGACCAATGGGAAATTAAGGCCAAGGGTCCATACTTATTGACTACGTACGTCGGATTTCCCAATTGTATTTGAGAATTGTTCTATAAAATTTTGAAAATTAAAATTGTGTAAACTTTCACCAGCTCTACGGGAATTTAGCCATTTGTGGGCACATTTATGTTTGTCACTCATTTGGACCAAAGGGAAATTAAAGCCAATAATCCATACTTATTGACTACGTCAGTCCGATTTCTCAATTGTATTTAAGAATTTTTCTATAAAATTTGTTTGTCACTCATTTGGACCAATGGGAAATTAAGGGCAAGAATCCATACTTATTGACTACGTAAGTCCGATTTCTCAATTGTATTTAAGAATTTTTCTATAAAATTTGTTTGTCACTCATTTGGACCAATGGGAAATTAAGGCCAAGGGTCCATACTTATTGACTACGTAAGTCCGATTTCTCAATTGTATTTAAGAATTTTTCTATAAAATTTGTTTGTCACTCATTTGGACCAATGGGAAATTAAGGCCAAGGGTCCATACTTATTGACTACGTACGTCGGATTTCCCAATTGTATTTGAAAATTTTTCTATAAAATTTTGAAGATTAAAATAGTGTAAATTTTGATCAGCTCTACGGGAATTTGGCCATTTGTGGGCACATTTATGTTTGTCACTCATTTGGACCAAAGGGAAATTAAAGCCAATAATCCATACTTATTGACTACGTCAGTCCGATTTCTCAATTGTAATTGAGAATTTTTCTATAAAATTTGTTTGTCACTCATTTGGACCAATGGGAAATTAAGCCCAAGGGTCCATACTTATTAACTACGTAAGTCTGATTTCTCAATTGTATTTAAGAATTTTTCTATAAAATTTTTTTGTCACTCATTTGGACCAATGGGAAATTAAGGCCAAGGGTCCATACTTATTAAGTACGTAAGTCCGATTTCTCAATTGTATTTGAAAATTGTTCTATAAAATTTTGAAAATTAAAATTGTGTAAATTTTCACCAGCTCTACGGGAATTTAGCCATTTGTGGGCACATTTATGTTTGTCACTCATTTGGACCAAAGGGAAATTAAAGCCAAAGGTTCAATCTTATTGACTACGTAAGTCCGATTTCTCAATTGTAATTGAGAATTTTTCTATAAAATTTGTTTGTCACTCATTTGGACAAATCGGAAATTAAGGCCAAGGGTCCATACTTATTGACTACGTAATTCCGATTTCTCAATTGTATTTAAGAATTTCTCTATAAAATTTGTTTGTCGCTCATTTCGAACAATGGGAAATTAAGGCCAAGGGTCCATACTTATTGACTACGTAAGTCCGATTTCTCAATTGTATTTGATAATTTTTCTATAAAATTTGTTTGTCACTCATTTGGACCAATGGGAAATTAAGGCCAAGGGTCCATACTTATTAACTACGTCAGTCCGATTTCTTAATTGTATTTGAGAATTGTTCTATAAAATTTTGAAAATTAAAATTGTGTAAATTTTCACCAGCTCTACGGGAATTTAGCCATTTGTGGGCACATTTATGTTTGTCACTCATTTGGACCAAAGGGAAATTAAAGCCACTAATCCATACTTATTGACTACGTAAGTCCGATTTCTCAATTGTATTTGATAATTTTTCTATAAAATTTGTTTGTCACTCATTTGGACCAATGGGAAATTAAGGCCAAGGGTCCATACTTATTGACTACGTACGTCCTCAATTGTATTTGAAAATTTTTCTATAAAATTTTGAAGATTAAAATTGTGTAAATTTTGATCAACTCTACGGGAATTTGGCCATTTGTGGGCACATTTATGTTTGTCACTCATTTGGACCAAAGGGAAATTAAAGCCAATAATCCATACTTATTGACTACGTCAGTCCGATTTCTCAATTGTATTTGATAATTTTTCTATAAAATTTGTTTGTCACTCATTTGGACCAATGGGAAATTAAGGCCAAGGGTCCATACTTATTGACTACGTAAGTCCGATTTCTCAATTGTATTTAAGAGTTTTTCTATAAAATTTGTTTGTCACTCATTTCGACCAATGGGAAATTAAGGCCAAGGGTCCATACTTATTGACTACGTAAGTCCGATTTCTCAATTGTATTTGATAATTTTTCTATAAAATTTGTTTGTCACTCATATGGACCAATGGGAAATTAAGGCCAAGGGTCCATACTTATTGACTACGTAAGTCCGATTTCTCAATTGTATTTGAGAATTGTTCTATTAAATTTTGAAAATTAAAATTGTGTAAACTTTCACCAGCTCTACGGGAATTAAGCCATTTGTGGGCACATTTATGTTTGTCACTCATTTGGACCAAAGGGAAATTAAAGCCAATAATCCATACTTATTGGTTACGTAAGTCCGATTTCTCAATTGTATTTAAGAATTTTTCTATAAAATTTGTTTGTCACTCATTTGGACCAATGGGAAATTAAGGCCAAGAATCCATACTTATTGACTACGTAAGTCCGATTTCTCAATTGTATTTAAGAATTTTTCTATAAAATTTGTTTGTCACTCATTTGGACCAATGGGAAATTAAGGCCAAGGGTCCATAGTTATTGACTACGTAAGTCCGATTTCTCAATTGTATTTAAGAATTTTTCTATAAAATTTGTTTGTCACTCATTTCGACCAATGGGAAATTAAGGCCAAGGGTCCATACTTATTGACTACGTAAGTCCGATTTCTCAATTGTATTTGATAATTTTTCTATAAAATTTGTTTGTCACTCATTTGGACCAAAGGGAAATTAAAGCCAATAATCCATACTTATTGGTTACGTAAGTCCGATTTCTCAATTGTATTTGATAATTTTTCTATAAAATTTGTTTGTCACTCATTTGGACCAATGGGAAATTAAGGCCAAGGGTCCATACTTATTGACTACGTACGTCCTCAATTGTATTTGAAAATTTTTCTATAAAATTTTGAAGATTAAAATAGTGTAAATTTTGATCAGCTCTACGGGAATTTGGCCATTTGTGGGCACATTTATGTTTGTCACTCATTTGGACCAAAGGGAAATTAAAGCCAATAATCCATACTTATTGACTACGTCAGTCCGATTTCTCAATTGTAATTGAGAATTTTTCTATAAAATTTGTTTGTCACTCATTTGGACCAATGGGAAATTAAGCCCAAGGGTCCATACTTATTAACTACGGCAGTCCGATTTCTCAATTGTATTTGAGAATTTTTCTATAAAATTTGTTTGTCACTCATTTGGACCAATGGGAAATTAAGGCCAAGGGTCCATACTTATTGACTACGTAAGTCCGATTTCTCAATTGTATTTGGGAATTGTTCTATAAAGTATTGAAAACTAAAATTGTGTAAATTTTCATCAGCTCTACGGGAATTTAGCCATTTTTGGGCAATTTTCGTCACTCATTTGGACCAAAGGGAAATTAAAGCCAAGAATCCATACTTATTGACTACGTCAGTCCGATTTCTCAATTGTAATTGAGAATTTTTCTATAAAATTTGTTTGTCACTCATTTGGACCAATGGGAAATTAAGGCCAAGGGTCCATACTTATTAAGTACGTAAGTCCGATTTCTCAATTGTATTTGAGAATTGTTCTATTAAATTTTGAAAATTAAAATTGTGTAAATTTTCACCAGCTCTACGGGAATTTAGCCATTTTTGGGCAATTTTTGTCACTCATTTGGACCAAAGGGAAATTAAAGCCAAGAATCCATACTTATTGACTACGTCAGTCCGATTTCTCAATTGTAATTGAGAATTTTTCTATAAAATTTGTTTGTCACTCATTTGGACCAATGGGAAATTAAGGCCAAGGGTCCATACTTATTGACTACGTAAGTCCGATTTCTCAATTGTATTTGGGAATTGTTCTATAAAGTATTGAAAACTAAAATTGTGTAAATTTTCATCAGCTCTACGGGAATTTAGCCATTTTTGGGCAATTTTTGTCACTCATTTGGACCAATGGGAAATTAAGCCCAAGGGTCCATACTTATTAACTACGTCAGTCCGATTTCTCAATTGTATTTGAGAATTTTTCTATAAAATTTGTTTGTCACTCATTTGGACCAATGGGAAATTAAGGCCAAGGGTCCATACTTATTGCCTACGTAAGTCCGATTTCTCAATTGTATTTGGGAATTGTTCTATAAAGTATTGAAAACTAAAATTGTGTAAATTTTCATCAGCTCTACGGGAATTTAGCCATTTTTGGGCAATTTTTGTCACTCATTTGGACCAAAGGGAAATTAAAGCCAAGAATCCATACTTATTGACTACGTCAGTCCGATTTCTCAATTGTAATTGAGAATTTTTCTATAAAATTTGTTTGTCACTCATTTGGACCAATGGGAAATTAAGGCCAAGGGTCCATACTTATTGACTACGTAAGTCCGATTTCTCAATTGTATTTGGGAATTGTTCTATAAAGTATTGAAAACTAAAATTGTGTAAATTTTCATCAGCTCTACGGGAATTTAGCCATTTTTGGGCAATTTTTGTCACTCATTTGGACCAAAGGGAAATTAAAGCCAAGAATCCATACTTATTGACTACGTCAGTCCGATTTCTCAATTGTAATTGAGAATTTTTCTATAAAATTTGTTTGTCACTCATTTGGACCAATGGGAAATTAAGGCCAAGGGTCCATACTTATTAAGTACGTAAGTCCGATTTCCCAATTGTATTTGAAAATTTTTCTATAAAATTTTGAAGATTAAAATAGTGTAAATTTTGATCAGCTCTACGGGAATTTGGCCATTTGTGGGCACATTTATGTTTGTCACTCATTGGGACCAAAGGGAAATTAAAGCCAATAATCCATACTTATTGACTACGTAAGTCCGATTTCTCAATTGTATTTAAGAATTTTTCTATAAAATTTGTTTGTAACTCATTTGGACCAATGGGAAATTAAGGCCAAGGGTCTATACTTATTGACTACGTAAGTCCGATTTCTCAATTGTATTTGATAATTTTTCTATAAAACTTGTTTGTCACTCATTTGGACCAATGGGAAATTAAGGCCAAAGGTCCATACTTATTGACTACGTAAGTCCGATTTCTCAATTGTATTTGAGAATTGTTCTATAAAATTTGTAAAATTCAAATTGTGTAAATTTTCATCAGCTCTACGGGAATTTAGCCATTTGTGGGCACATTTATGTTTGTCACTCATTTGGACCAAAGGGAAATTAAAGCCAATAATCCATACTTATTGACTACGTCAGTCCGATTTCTCAATTGTATTTAAGAATTTTTCTATAAAATTTGTTTGTCACTCATTTCGACCAATGGGAAATTAAGGCCAAGGGTCCATACTTATTGACTACGTAAGTCCGATTTCTCAATTGTATTTGATAATTTTTCTATAAAATTTGTTTGTCACTCATTTGGACCAATGGGAAATTAAGGCCAAGGGTCCATACTTATTGACTACGTAAGTCCGATTTCTCAATTGTATTTGAAAATTTTTGTATAAAATTTTGAAGATTAAAATTGTGTAAATTTTGATCAGCTCTACTGGAATTTGGCCATTTGTGGGCACATTTATGTTTGTCACTCATTTGGACCAAAGGGAAATTAAAGCCAATAATCCATACTTATTGACTACGTCAGTCCGATTTCTCAATTGTATTTAAGAATTTTTCTATAAAATTTGTTTGTCACTCATTTCGACCAATGGGAAATTAAGGCCAAGGGTCCATACTTATTGACTACGTAAGTCCGATTTCTCAATTGTATTTGATAATTTTTCTATAAAACTTGTTTGTCACTCATTTGGACCAATGGGAAATTAAGGCCAAAGGTCCATACTTATTGACTACGTAAGTCCGATTTCTCAATTGTATTTGAGAATTGTTCTATAAAATTTGTAAAATTCAAATTGTGTAAATTTTCATCAGCTCTACGGGAATTTAGCCATTTGTGGGCACATTTATGTTTGTCACTCATTTGGACCAAAGGGAAATTAAAGCCAATAATCCATACTTATTGACTACGTCAGTCCGATTTCTCAATTGTATTTAAGAATTTTTCTATAAAATTTGTTTGTCACTCATTTCGACCAATGGGAAATTAAGGCCAAGGGTCCATACTTATTGACTACGTAAGTCCGATTTCTCAATTGTATTTGATAATTTTTCTATAAAATTTGTTTGTCACTCATTTGGACCAATGGGAAATTAAGGCCAAGGGTCCATACTTATTGACTACGTAAGTCCGATTTCTCAATTGTATTTAAGAATTTTTCTATAAAATTTGTTTGTAACTCATTTGGACCAATGGGAAATTAAGGCCAAGGGTCTATACTTATTGACTACGTAAGTCCGATTTCTCAATTGTATTTGATAATTTTTCTATAAAACTTGTTTGTCACTCATTTGGACCAATGGGAAATTAAGGCCAAAGGTCCATACTTATTGACTACGTAAGTCCGATTTCTCAATTGTATTTGAGAATTGTTCTATAAAATTTGTAAAATTCAAATTGTGTAAATTTTCATCAGCTCTACGGGAATTTAGCCATTTGTGGGCACATTTATGTTTGTCACTCATTTGGACCAAAGGGAAATTAAAGCCAATAATCCATACTTATTGACTACGTCAGTCCGATTTCTCAATTGTATTTAAGAATTTTTCTATAAAATTTGTTTGTCACTCATTTCGACCAATGGGAAATTAAGGCCAAGGGTCCATACTTATTGACTACGTAAGTCCGATTTCTCAATTGTATTTGATAATTTTTCTATAAAATTTGTTTGTCACTCATTTGGACCAATGGGAAATTAAGCCCAAGGGTCCATACTTATTAACTACGTCAGTCCGATTTCTCAATTGTATTTGAGAATTTTTCTATAAAATTTGTTTGTCACTCATTTGGACCAATGGGAAATTAAGGCCAAGGGTCCATACTTATTGACTACGTAAGTCCGATTTCTCAATTGTATTTGGGAATTGTTCTATAAAGTATTGAAAACTAAAATTGTGTAAATTTTCATCAGCTCTACGGGAATTTAGCCATTTTTGGGCAATTTTTGGGCAATTTTTGTCACTCATTTGGACCAAAGGGAAATTAAAGCCAAGAATCCATACTTATTGACTACGTCAGTCCGATTTCTCAATTGTAATTGAGAATTTTTCTATAAAATTTGTTTGTCACTCTACGGGAATTTAGCCATTTGTGGGCACATTTATGTTTGTCACTCATTTGGACCAAAGGGAAATTAAAGCCAATAATCCATACTTATTGACTACGTAAGTCCGATTTCTCAATTGTATTTAAGAATTTTTCTATAAAATTTGTTTGTCACTCATCTGGACCAATGGGAAATTAAGGCCAAGGGTCTATTCTTATTGACTACGTAAGTCCGATTTCTCAATTGTATTTGATAATTTTTCTATAAAATTTGTTTGTCACTCATTTGGACCAATGGGAAATTAAGGCCAAGGGTCCATACTTATTGACTACGTAAGTCCGATTTCTCAATTGTATTTGAGAATTGTTCTATAAAATTTGTAAAATTCAAATTGTGTAAATTTTCATCAGCTCTACGGGAATTTAGCCATTTGTGGGCACATTTATGTTTGTCACTCATTTGGACCAAAGGGAAATTAAAGCCAATAATCCATACTTATTGACTACGTCAGTCCGATTTCTCAATTGTATTTAAGAATTTTTCTATAAAATTTGTTTGTCACTCATTTCGACCAATGGGAAATTAAGGCCAAGGGTCCATACTTATTGACTACGTAAGTCCGATTTCTCAATTGTATTTGATAATTTTTCTATAAAATTTGTTTGTCACTCATTTGGACCAATGGGAAATTAAGGCCAAGGGTCCATACTTATTGACTACGTAAGTCCGATTTCTCAATTGTATTTGAAAATTTTTCTATAAAATTTTGAAGATTAAAATTGTGTAAATTTTCATCAGCTCTACGGGAATTTAGCCATTTGTGGGCACATTTATGTTTGTCACTCATTTGGACCAAAGGGAAATTAAAGCCAATAATCCATACTTATTGACTACGTCAGTCCGATTTCTCAATTGTATTTAAGAATTTTTCTATAAAATTTGTTTGTCACTCATTTCGACCAATGGGAAATTAAGGCCAAGGGTCCATACTTATTAAGTATGTAAGTCCGATTTCTCAATTGTATTTGAGAATTGTTCTATTAAATTTTGAAAATTAAAATTGTGTAAATTTTCATCAGCTCTACGGGAATTTAGCCATTTGTGGGCACATTTATGATTGTCACTCATTTGGACCAAAGGGAAATTAAAGCCAATAATCCATACTTATTGACTACGTAAGTCCGATTTCTCAATTGTATTTAAGAATTTTTCTATAAAATTTGTTTGTCACTCATTTGGACCAATGGGAAATTAAGGCCAAGGGTCTATACTTATTGACTACGTAAGTCCGATTTCTCAATTGTATTTGATAGTTTTTCTATAAAATTTGTCTGTCACTCATTTGGACCAATGGGAAATTAAGGCCAAGGGTCCATACTTATTGACTACGTAAGTCCGATTTCTCAATTGTATTTGAGAATTGTTCTATAAAATTTGTAAAATTCAAATTGTGTAAATTTTCATCAGCTCTACGGGAATTTAGCTATTTGTGGGCACATTTATGTTTGTCACTCATTTGGACCAAAGGGAAATTAAAGCCAATAATCCATACTTATTGACTACGTCACTCCGATTTCTCAATTGTATTTAAGAATTTTTCTATAAAATTTGTTTGTCACTCATTTCGACCAATGGGAAATTAAGGCCAAGGGTCCATACTTATTGACTACATAAGTCCGATTTCTCAATTGTATTTGATAATTTTTCTATAAAATTTGTTTGTCACTCATTTGGACCAATGGGAAATTAAGGCCAAGGGTCCATACTTATTGACTACGTAAGTCCGATTTCTCAATTGTATTTGATAATTTTTCTATAAAATTTGTTTGGCACTCATTTGGACCAATGGGAAATTAAGGCCAAGGGTCCATACTTATTGACTACGTAAGTCCGATTTCTCAATTGTATTTGAGAATTGTTCTATAAAATTTGTTTGTCACTCATTTGGACCAATGGGAAATTAAGGCCAAGGGTCCATACTTATTGACTACGTAAGTCCGATTTCTCAATTGTATTTGGGAATTGTTCTATAAAATATTGAAATCTACAATTGTGTAAACTTTGATCAGCTCTACGGGAATTTAGCTATTTGTGGGCACATTTATGTTTGTCACTCATTTGGACCAAAGGGAAATTAAAGCCAATAATCCATACTTATTGACTACGTCACTCCGATTTCTCAATTGTATTTAAGAATTTTTCTATAAAATTTGTTTGTCACTCATTTCGACCAATGGGAAATTAAGGCCAAGGGTCCATACTTATTGACTACATAAGTCCGATTTCTCAATTGTATTTGATAATTTTTCTATAAAATTTGTTTGTCACTCATTTGGACCAATGGGAAATTAAGGCCAAGGGTCCATACTTATTGACTACGTAAGTCCGATTTCTCAATTGTATTTGATAATTTTTCTATAAAATTTGTTTGGCACTCATTTGGACCAATGGGAAATTAAGGCCAAGGGTCCATACTTATTGACTACGTAAGTCCGATTTCTCAATTGTATTTGATAATTTTTCTATAAAATTTGTCTGTCACTCATTTGGACCAATGGGAAATTAAGGCCAAGGGTCCATACTTATTGACTACGTAAGTCCGATTTCTCAATTGTATTTGAGAATTGTTCTATAAAATTTGTAAAATTCAAATTGTGTAAATTTTCATCAGCTCTACGGGAATTTGGCCATTTGTGGGCACATTTATGTTTGTCACTCATTTGGACCAAAGGGAAATTAAAGCCAATAATCCATACTTATTGAATACGTCAGTCCGATTTCTCAATTGTATTTGATAATTTTTCTATAAAATTTGTTTGTCACTCATTTGGACCAATGGGAAATTAAGGCCAAGGGTCCATACTTATTGACTACGTAAGTCCGATTTCTCAATTGTATTTGATAATTTTTCTATAAAATTTGTTTGTTACTCATTTGGACCAATGGGAAATTAAGGCCAAAGGTCCATACTTATTGACTACGTAAGTCCGATTTCTCAATTGTATTTGATAATTTTTCTATAAAATTTGTTTGGCACTCATTTGGACCAATGGGAAATTAAGGCCAAGGGTCCATACTTATTGACTACGTAAGTCCGATTTCTCAATTGTATTTGAGAATTGTTCTATAAAATTTGTTTGTCACTCATTTGGACCAATGGGAAATTAAGGCCAAGGGTCCATACTTATTGACTACGTAAGTCCGATTTCTCAATTGTATTTGGGAATTGTTCTATAAAATATTGAAAACTAAAATTGTGTAAATTTTCATTAGCTCTACGGGAATTTAGCCATTTGTGGGCAATTTTTGTCACTCATTTGGACCAAAGGGAAATTAAAGCCAAGAATCCATACTTATTGACTACGTAAGTCCGATTTCTCAATTGTATTTGAGAATTGTTCTATAAAATTTGTTTGTCACTCAGTTGGACACATGGGAAATTAAGGCCAAGGGTCCATACTTATTGAGTACGTAAGTCCGATTTATCAATTGTATTTGATAATTTTTCTATAAAATTAGTTTGTCACTCATTTGGACCAATGGGAAATTAAGGCCAAGGGTCCATACTTATTGACTACGTAAGTCCGATTTCTCAATTGTATTTGAGAATTGTTCTATAAAATTTGTTTGTCACTCATTTGGACCAATGGGAAATTAAGGCCAAGGGTCCATACTTATTGACTACGTAAGTCCGATTTCTCAATTGTATTTGGGAATTGTTCTATAAAATATTGAAATCTACAATTGTGTAAACTTTGATCAGCTCTACGGGAATTTGGCCATTTGTGGGCACATTTATGTTTGTCACTCATTTGGACCAAAGGGAAATTAAAGCCAATAATCCATACTTATTGACTACGTCAGTCCGATTTCTCAATTGTAATTGAGAATTTTTCTATAAAATTTGTTTGTCACTCATTTGGACCAATGGGAAATTAAGCCCAAGGGTCCATACTTATTAACTACGTCAGTCCGATTTCTCAATTGTATTTGAGAATTTTTCTATAAAATTTGTTTGTCACTCATTTGGACCAATGGGAAATTAAGGCCAAGGGTCCATACTTATTGACTACGTAAGTCCGATTTCTGAATTGTATTTGGGAATTGTTCTATAAAATATTGAAAACTAAAATTGTGTAAATTTTCACCAGCTCTACGGGAATTTAGCCATTTGTGGGCACATTTATGTTTGTCACTCATTTGGACCAAAGGGAAATTAAAGCCAATAATCCATACTTATTGACTACGTCAGTCCGATTTCTCAATTGTAATTAAGAATTTTTCTATAAAATTTGTTTGTCACTCATTTGGACCAATGGGAAATTAAGGCCAAGGGTCCATACTTATTGACTACGTAAGTCCGATTTCTCAATTGTAATTGAGAATTTTTCTATAAAATTTGTTTGTCACTCATTTGGACCAATGGGAAATTAAGGCCAAGGGTCCATACTTATTAAGTATGTAAGTCCGATTTCTCAATTGTATTTGAGAATTGTTCTATTAAATTTTGAAAATTAAAATTGTGTAAATTTTCACCAGCTCTACGGGAATTTAGCCATTTGTGTGCACATTTATGATTGTCACTCATTTGGACCAAAGGGAAATTAAAGCCAATAATCCATACTTATTGACTACGTAAGTCCGATTTCTCAATTGTATTTAAGAATTTTTCTATAAAATTTGTTTGTCACTCATTTGGACCAATGGGAAATTAAGGCCAAGGGTCTATACTTATTGACTACGTAAGTCCGATTTCTCAATTGTATTTGATAGTTTTTCTATAAAATTTGTTTGTCACTCATTTGGACCAATGGGAAATTAAGGCCAAGGGTCCATACTTATTGACTACGTAAGTCCGATTTCTCAATTGTATTTGGGAATTGTTCTATCAAATATTGAAAACTAAAATTGTGTAAATTTTCATCAGCTCTACGGGAATTTGGCCATTTGTGGGCACATTTATGTTTGTCACTCATTTGGACCAAAGGGAAATTAAAGCCAATAATCCATACTTATTGACTACGTCAGTCCGATTTCTCAATTGTATTTAAGAATTTTTCTATAAAATTTGTTTGTCACTCATTTGGACCAATGGGAAATTAAGGCCAAGGGTCCATACTTATTAAGTACGTAAGTCTGATTTCTCAATTGTATTTGAGAATTTTTCTATAAAATTTGTTTGTCACTCATTTGGACCAATGGGAAATTAAGGCCAAGGGTCCATACTTATTGACTACGTAAGTCCGATTTCTCAATTGTATTTGGGAATTGTTCTATAAAATATTGAAAACTAAAATTGTGTAAATTTTGATCAGCTCTACGGGAATTTGGCCATTTGTGGGCACATTTATGTTTGTCACTCATTTGGACCAAAGGGAAATTAAAGCCAATAATCCATACTTATTGACTACGTAAGTCCGATTTCTCAATTGTAATTGAGAATTTTTCTATAAAATTTGTTTGTCACTCATTTGCACCAATGGGAAATTAAGCCCAAGGGTCCATACTTATTAACTACGTCAGTTCGATTTCTCAATTGTATTTGAGAATTTTTCTATAAAATTTGTTTGTCACTCATTTGGACCAATGGGAAATTAAGGCCAAGGGTCCATACTTATTGACTACGTAAGTCCGATTTCTCAATTGTATTTGGGAATTGTTCTATAAAATATTGAAAACTAAAATTGTGTAAATTTTCACCAGCTCTACGGGAATTTAGCCATTTGTGGGCACATTTATGTTTGTCACTCATTTGGACCAAAGGGAAATTAAAGCCAATAATCCATACTTATTGACTACGTAAGTCCGATTTCTCAATTGTATTTAAGAATTTTTCTATAAAATTTGTTTGTCACTCATTTGGACCAATGGGAAATTAAGGCCAAGGGTCCATACTTATTGACTACGTACGTCCGATTTCTCAATTGTATTTGAAAATTTTTCTATAAAATTTTGAAGATTAAAATTGTGTAAATTTTGATCAACTCTACGGGAATTTGGCCATTTGTGGGCACATTTATGTATGTCACTCATTTGGACCAAAGGGAAATTAAAGCCAATAATCCATACTTATTGACTACGTCAGTCCGATTTCTCAATTGTAATTGAGAATTTTTCTATAAAATTTGTTTGTCACTCATTTGGACCAATGGGAAATTAAGGCCAAGGGTCCATACTTATTGACTACGTAAGTCCGATTTCTCAATTGTATTTAAGAATTTTTCTATAAAATTTATTTGTCACTCATTTCGAGCAATGGGAAATTAAGGCCAAGGGTCCATACTTATTGACTACGTAAGTCCGATTTCTCAATTGTATTTGATAATTTTTCTATAAAATTTGTTTGTCACTCATTTGGACCAATGGGAAATTAAGGCCAAGGGTCCATACTTATTAACTACGTCAGTCCGATTTCTTAATTGTATTTGAGAATTGTTCTATAATATTTTGAAAATTAAAATTGTGTAAATTTTCACCAGCTCTACGGGAATTTAGCCATTTGTGGGCACATTTATGTTTGTCACTCATTTGGACCAAAGGGAAATTAAAGCTAATAATCCATACTTATTGACTACGTAAGTCCGATTTCTCAATTGTATTTAAGAATTTTTCTATAAAATTTGTTTGTCACTCATTTGGACCAAAGGGAAATTAAAGCCAAGAATCCATACTTATTGACTACGTAAGTCCGATTTCTCAATTGTATTTGAGAATTGTTCTATAAAATTTGTTTGTCACTCAGTTGGACCAATGGGAAATTAAGGCCAAGGGTCCATACTTATTGACTACGTAAGTCCGATTTATCAATTGTATTTGATAATTTTTCTATAAAATTAGTTTGTCACTCATTTGGACCAATGGGAAATTAAGGCCAAGGGTCCATACTTATTGACTACGTAAGTCCGATTTCTCAATTGTATTTGAGAATTGTTCTATAAAATTTGTTTGTCACTCATTTGGACCAATGGGAAATTAAGGCCAAGGGTCCATACTTATTGACTACGTAAGTCCGATTTCTCAATTGTATTTGGGAATTGTTCTATAAAATATTGAAATCTACAATTGTGTAAACTTTGATCAGCTCTACGGGAATTTGGCCATTTGTGGGCACATTTATGTTTGTCACTCATTTGGACCAAAGGGAAATTAAAGCCAATAATCCATACTTATTGACTACGTCAGTCCGATTTCTCAATTGTAATTGAGAATTTTTCTATAAAATTTGTTTGTCACTCATTTGGACCAATGGGAAATTAAGCCCAAGGGTCCATACTTATTAACTACGTCAGTCCGATTTCTCAATTGTATTTGAGAATTTTTCTATAAAATTTGTTTGTCACTCATTTGGACCAATGGGAAATTAAGGCCAAGGGTCCATACTTATTGACTACGTAAGTTCGATTTCTCAATTGTATTTGGGAATTGTTCTATAAAATATTGAAAACTAAAATTGTGTAAATTTTCACCAGCTCTACGGGAATTTAGCCATTTGTGGGCACATTTATGTTTGTCACTCATTTGGACCAAAGGGAAATTAAAGCCAATAATCCATACTTATTGACTACGTAAGTCCGATTTCTCAATTGTATTTAAGAATTTTTCTATAAGATTTGTTTGTCACTCATTTGGACCAATGGGAAATTAAGGCCAAGGGTCCATACTTATTGACTACGTACGTCCGATTTCTCAATTGTATTTGAAAATTTTTCTATAAAATTTTGAAGATTAAAATTGTGTAAATTTTGATCAACTCTACGGGAATTTGGCCATTTGTGGGCACATTTATGTTTGTCACTCATTTGGACCAAAGGGAAATTAAAGCCAATAATCCATACTTATTGACTACGTCAGTCCGATTTCTCAATTGTAATTGAGAATTTTTCTATAAAATTTGTTTGTCACTCATTTGGACCAATGGGAAATTAAGGCCAAGGGTCCATACTTATTGACTACGTAAGTCCGATTTCTCAATTGTATTTAAGAATTTTTCTATAAAATTTGTTTGTCACTCATTTCGAGCAATGGGAAATTAAGGCCAAGGGTCCATACTTATTGACTACGTAAGTCCGATTTCTCAATTGTATTTGATAATTTTTCTATAAAATTTGTTTGTCACTCATTTGGACCAATGGGAAATTAAGGCCAAGGGTCCATACTTATTAACTACGTCAGTCCGATTTCTTAATTGTATTTGAGAATTGTTCTATAAAATTTTGAAAATTAAAATTGTGTAAATTTTCACCAGCTCTACGGGAATTTAGCCATTTGTGGGCACATTTATGTTTGTCACTCATTTGGACCAAAGGGAAATTAAAGCTAATAATCCATACTTATTGACTACGTAAGTCCGATTTCTCAATTGTATTTAAGAATTTTTCTATAAAATTTGTTTGTCACTCATTTGGACCAATGGGAATTTAAGGCCAAGGGTCCATACTTATTGACTACGTACGTCCGATTTCTTAATTGTATTTGAAAATTTTTCTATAAAATTTTGAAGATTAAAATTGTGTAAATTTTGATCAACTCTACGGGAATTTGGCCATTTGTGGGCACATTTATGTTTGTCACTCATTTGGACCAAAGGGAAATTAAGGCCAAGGGTCCATACTTATTGACTACGTACGTCCGATTTCTCAATTGTATTTGAAAATTTTTCTATAAAATTTTGAAGATTAAAATTGTGTAAATTTTGATCAACTCTACGGGAATTTGGCCATTTGTGGGCACATTTATGTTTGTCACTCATTTGGACCAAAGGGAAATTAAGGCCAAGGGTCCATACTTATTAACTACGTCAGTCCGATTTCTTAATTGTATTTGAAAATTGTTCTATAAAATTTTGAAAATTAAAATTGTGTAAATTTTCACCAGCTCTACGGGAATTTAGCCATTTGTGGGCACATTTATGTTTGTCACTCATTTGGACCAAAGGGAAATTAAAGCCAAAGGTTCAATCTTATTGACTACGTCAGTCCGATTTCTTAATTGTATTTGAGAATTGTTCTATAAAATTTTGAAAATTAAAATTGTGTAAATTTTCACCAGCTCTACGGGAATTTAGCCATTTGTGGGCACATTTATGTTTGTCACTCATTTGGACCAAAGGGAAATTAAAGCTAATAATCCATACTTATTGACTACGTAAGTCCGATTTCTCAATTGTATTTAAGAATTTTTCTATAAAATTTGTTTGTCACTCATTTGGACCAATGGGAATTTAAGGCCAAGGGTCCATACTTATTGACTACGTACGTCCGATTTCTTAATTGTATTTGAAAATTTTTCTATAAAATTTTGAAGATTAAAATTGTGTAAATTTTGATCAACTCTACGGGAATTTGGCCATTTGTGGGCACATTTATGTTTGTCACTCATTTGGACCAAAGGGAAATTAAGGCCAAGGGTCCATACTTATTGACTACGTACGTCCGATTTCTCAATTGTATTTGAAAATTTTTCTATAAAATTTTGAAGATTAAAATTGTGTAAATTTTGATCAACTCTACGGGAATTTGGCCATTTGTGGGCACATTTATGTTTGTCACTCATTTGGACCAAAGGGAAATTAAGGCCAAGGGTCCATACTTATTAACTACGTCAGTCCGATTTCTTAATTGTATTTGAAAATTGTTCTATAAAATTTTGAAAATTAAAATTGTGTAAATTTTGATCAACTCTACGGGAATTTGGCCATTTGTGGGCACATTTATGTTTGTCACTCATTTGGACCAAAGGGAAATTAAAGCCACTAATCCATACTTATTGACTACGTAAGTCCGATTTCTCAATTGTATTTGATAATTTTTCTATAAAATTTGTTTGTCACTCATTTGGACCAATGGGAAATTAAGGCCAAGGGTCCATACTTATTGACTACGTACGTCCTCAATTGTATTTGAAAATTTTTCTATAAAATTTTGAAAATTAAAATTGTGTAAATTTTGATCAACTCTACGGGAATTTGGCCATTTGTGGGCACATTTATGTTTGTCACTCATTTGGACCAAAGGGAAATTAAAGCCAATAATCCATATTTATTGACTACGTCAGTCCGATTTCTCAATTGTATTTGATAATTTTTCTATAAAATTTGTTTGTCACTCATTTGGACCAATGGGAAATTAAGGCCAAGGGTCCATACTTATTGACTACGTAAGTCCGATTTCTCAATTGTATTTAAGAATTTTTCTATAAAATTTGTTTGTCACTCATTTCGACCAATGGGAAATTAAGGCCAAGGGTCCATACTTATTGACTACGTAAGTCCGATTTCTCAATTGTATTTGATAATTTTTCTATAAAATTTGTTTGTCACTCATTTGGACCAATGGGAAATTAAGGCCAAGGGTCCATACTTATTGACTACGTAAGTCCGATTTCTCAATTGTATTTGAGAATTGTTCTATTAAATTTTGAAAATTAAAATTGTGTAAACTTTCACCAGCTCTACGGGAATTTAGCCATTTGTGGGCACATTTATGTTTGTCACTCATTTGGACCAAAGGGAAATTAAAGCCAATAATCCATACTTATTGACTACGTAAGTCCGATTTCTCAATTGTATTTAAGAATTTTTCTATAAAATTTGTTTGTCACTCATTTGGACCAATGGGAAATTAAGGCCAAGGGTCCATACTTATTGACTACGTAAGTCCGATTTCTCAATTGTATTTGAAAATTTTTCTATAAAATTTTGAAAATTAAAATTGTGTAAATTTTCACCAGCTCTACGGGAATTTAGCCATTTGTGGGCACATTTATGTTTGTCACTCATTTGGACCAATGGGAAATTAAAGCCAATAATCCATACTTATTGACTACGTAAGTCCGATTTCTCAATTGTATTTAAGAATTTTTCTATAAAATTTGTTTGTCACTCATTTGGACCAATGGGAAATTAAGGCCAAGGGTCCATACTTATTGACTACGTACGTCGGATTTCCCAATTGTATTTGAGAATTGTTCTATAAAATTTTGAAAATTAAAATTGTGTAAACTTTCACCAGCTCTACGGGAATTTAGCCATTTGTGGGCACATTTATGTTTGTCACTCATTTGGACCAAAGGGAAATTAAGGCCAATAATCCATACTTATTGACTACGTAAGTCCGATTTCTCAATTGTATTTAAGAATTTTTCTATAAAATTTGTTTGTCACTCATTTGGACCAATGGGAAATTAAGGGCAAGAATCCATACTTATTGACTACGTAAGTCCGATTTCTCAATTGTATTTAAGAATTTTTCTATAAAATTTTTTTGTCACTCATTTGGACCAATGGGAAATTAAGGCCAAGGGTCCATACTTATTGACTACGTAAGTCCGATTTCTCAATTGTATTTAAGAATTTTTCTATAAAATATGTTTGTCACTCATTTGGACCAATGGGAAATTAAGGCCAAGGGTCCATACTTATTGACTACGTACGTCGGATTTCCCAATTGTATTTGAAAATTTTTCTATAAAATTTTGAAGATTAAAATAGTGTAAATTTTGATCAGCTCTACGGGAATTTGGCCATTTGTGGGCACATTTATGTTTGTCACTCATTTGGACCAAAGGGAAATTAAAGCCAATAATCCATACTTATTGACTACGTCAGTCCGATTTCTCAATTGTAATTGAGAATTTTTCTATAAAATTTGTTTGTCACTCATTTGGACCAATGGGAAATTAAGCCCAAGGGTCCATACTTATTAACTACGTAAGTCTGATTTCTCAATTGTATTTAAGAATTTTTCTATAAAATTTGTTTGTCACTCATTTGGACCAATGGGAAATTAAGGCCAAGGGTCCATACTTATTGACTACGTACGTCGGATTTCCCAATTGTATTTGAGAATTGTTCTATAAAATTTTGAAAATTAAAATTGTGTAAACTTTCACCAGCTCTACGGGAATTTAGCCATTTGTGGGCACATTTATGTTTGTCACTCATTTGGACCAAAGGGAAATTAAAGCCAATAATCCATACTTATTGACTACGTCAGTCCGATTTCTCAATTGTATTTAAGAATTTTTCTATAAAATTTGTTTGTCACTCATTTGGACCAATGGGAAATTAAGGGCAAGAATCCATACTTATTGACTACGTAAGTCCGATTTCTCAATTGTATTTAAGAATTTTTCTATAAAATTTGTTTGTCACTCATTTGGACCAATGGGAAATTAAGGCCAAGGGTCCATACTTATTGACTACGTAAGTCCGATTTCTCAATTGTATTTAAGAATTTTTCTATAAAATTTGTTTGTCACTCATTTGGACCAATGGGAAATTAAGGCCAAGGGTCCATACTTATTGACTACGTACGTCGGATTTCCCAATTGTATTTGAAAATTTTTCTATAAAATTTTGAAGATTAAAATAGTGTAAATTTTGATCAGCTCTACGGGAATTTGGCCATTTGTGGGCACATTTATGTTTGTCACTCATTTGGACCAAAGGGAAATTAAAGCCAATAATCCATACTTATTGACTACGTCAGTCCGATTTCTCAATTGTAATTGAGAATTTTTCTATAAAATTTGTTTGTCACTCATTTGGACCAATGGGAAATTAAGCCCAAGGGTCCATACTTATTAACTACGTAAGTCTGATTTCTCAATTGTATTTAAGAATTTTTCTATAAAATTTTTTTGTCACTCATTTGGACCAATGGGAAATTAAGGCCAAGGGTCCATACTTATTAAGTACGTAAGTCCGATTTCTCAATTGTATTTGAAAATTGTTCTATAAAATTTTGAAAATTAAAATTGTGTAAATTTTCACCAGCTCTACGGGAATTTAGCCATTTGTGGGCACATTTATGTTTGTCACTCATTTGGACCAAAGGGAAATTAAAGCCAAAGGTTCAATCTTATTGACTACGTAAGTCCGATTTCTCAATTGTAATTGAGAATTTTTCTATAAAATTTGTTTGTCACTCATTTGGACAAATCGGAAATTAAGGCCAAGGGTCCATACTTATTGACTACGTAATTCCGATTTCTCAATTGTATTTAAGAATTTCTCTATAAAATTTGTTTGTCGCTCATTTCGAACAATGGGAAATTAAGGCCAAGGGTCCATACTTATTGACTACGTAAGTCCGATTTCTCAATTGTATTTGATAATTTTTCTATAAAATTTGTTTGTCACTCATTTGGACCAATGGGAAATTAAGGCCAAGGGTCCATACTTATTAACTACGTCAGTCCGATTTCTTAATTGTATTTGAGAATTGTTCTATAAAATTTTGAAAATTAAAATTGTGTAAATTTTCACCAGCTCTACGGGAATTTAGCCATTTGTGGGCACATTTATGTTTGTCACTCATTTGGACCAAAGGGAAATTAAAGCCACTAATCCATACTTATTGACTACGTAAGTCCGATTTCTCAATTGTATTTGATAATTTTTCTATAAAATTTGTTTGTCACTCATTTGGACCAATGGGAAATTAAGGCCAAGGGTCCATACTTATTGACTACGTACGTCCTCAATTGTATTTGAAAATTTTTCTATAAAATTTTGAAGATTAAAATTGTGTAAATTTTGATCAACTCTACGGGAATTTGGCCATTTGTGGGCACATTTATGTTTGTCACTCATTTGGACCAAAGGGAAATTAAAGCCAATAATCCATACTTATTGACTACGTCAGTCCGATTTCTCAATTGTATTTGATAATTTTTCTATAAAATTTGTTTGTCACTCATTTGGACCAATGGGAAATTAAGGCCAAGGGTCCATACTTATTGACTACGTAAGTCCGATTTCTCAATTGTATTTAAGAGTTTTTCTATAAAATTTGTTTGTCACTCATTTCGACCAATGGGAAATTAAGGCCAAGGGTCCATACTTATTGACTACGTAAGTCCGATTTCTCAATTGTATTTGATAATTTTTCTATAAAATTTGTTTGTCACTCATATGGACCAATGGGAAATTAAGGCCAAGGGTCCATACTTATTGACTACGTAAGTCCGATTTCTCAATTGTATTTGAGAATTGTTCTATTAAATTTTGAAAATTAAAATTGTGTAAACTTTCACCAGCTCTACGGGAATTAAGCCATTTGTGGGCACATTTATGTTTGTCACTCATTTGGACCAAAGGGAAATTAAAGCCAATAATCCATACTTATTGGTTACGTAAGTCCGATTTCTCAATTGTATTTAAGAATTTTTCTATAAAATTTGTTTGTCACTCATTTGGACCAATGGGAAATTAAGGCCAAGAATCCATACTTATTGACTACGTAAGTCCGATTTCTCAATTGTATTTAAGAATTTTTCTATAAAATTTGTTTGTCACTCATTTGGACCAATGGGAAATTAAGGCCAAGGGTCCATAGTTATTGACTACGTAAGTCCGATTTCTCAATTGTATTTAAGAATTTTTCTATAAAATTTGTTTGTCACTCATTTCGACCAATGGGAAATTAAGGCCAAGGGTCCATACTTATTGACTACGTAAGTCCGATTTCTCAATTGTATTTGATAATTTTTCTATAAAATTTGTTTGTCACTCATTTGGACCAAAGGGAAATTAAAGCCAATAATCCATACTTATTGGTTACGTAAGTCCGATTTCTCAATTGTATTTGATAATTTTTCTATAAAATTTGTTTGTCACTCATTTGGACCAATGGGAAATTAAGGCCAAGGGTCCATACTTATTGACTACGTACGTCCTCAATTGTATTTGAAAATTTTTCTATAAAATTTTGAAGATTAAAATAGTGTAAATTTTGATCAGCTCTACGGGAATTTGGCCATTTGTGGGCACATTTATGTTTGTCACTCATTTGGACCAAAGGGAAATTAAAGCCAATAATCCATACTTATTGACTACGTCAGTCCGATTTCTCAATTGTAATTGAGAATTTTTCTATAAAATTTGTTTGTCACTCATTTGGACCAATGGGAAATTAAGCCCAAGGGTCCATACTTATTAACTACGGCAGTCCGATTTCTCAATTGTATTTGAGAATTTTTCTATAAAATTTGTTTGTCACTCATTTGGACCAATGGGAAATTAAGGCCAAGGGTCCATACTTATTGACTACGTAAGTCCGATTTCTCAATTGTATTTGGGAATTGTTCTATAAAGTATTGAAAACTAAAATTGTGTAAATTTTCATCAGCTCTACGGGAATTTAGCCATTTTTGGGCAATTTTCGTCACTCATTTGGACCAAAGGGAAATTAAAGCCAAGAATCCATACTTATTGACTACGTCAGTCCGATTTCTCAATTGTAATTGAGAATTTTTCTATAAAATTTGTTTGTCACTCATTTGGACCAATGGGAAATTAAGGCCAAGGGTCCATACTTATTAAGTACGTAAGTCCGATTTCTCAATTGTATTTGAGAATTGTTCTATTAAATTTTGAAAATTAAAATTGTGTAAATTTTCACCAGCTCTACGGGAATTTAGCCATTTTTGGGCAATTTTTGTCACTCATTTGGACCAAAGGGAAATTAAAGCCAAGAATCCATACTTATTGACTACGTCAGTCCGATTTCTCAATTGTAATTGAGAATTTTTCTATAAAATTTGTTTGTCACTCATTTGGACCAATGGGAAATTAAGGCCAAGGGTCCATACTTATTGACTACGTAAGTCCGATTTCTCAATTGTATTTGGGAATTGTTCTATAAAGTATTGAAAACTAAAATTGTGTAAATTTTCATCAGCTCTACGGGAATTTAGCCATTTTTGGGCAATTTTTGTCACTCATTTGGACCAATGGGAAATTAAGCCCAAGGGTCCATACTTATTAACTACGTCAGTCCGATTTCTCAATTGTATTTGAGAATTTTTCTATAAAATTTGTTTGTCACTCATTTGGACCAATGGGAAATTAAGGCCAAGGGTCCATACTTATTGCCTACGTAAGTCCGATTTCTCAATTGTATTTGGGAATTGTTCTATAAAGTATTGAAAACTAAAATTGTGTAAATTTTCATCAGCTCTACGGGAATTTAGCCATTTTTGGGCAATTTTTGTCACTCATTTGGACCAAAGGGAAATTAAAGCCAAGAATCCATACTTATTGACTACGTCAGTCCGATTTCTCAATTGTAATTGAGAATTTTTCTATAAAATTTGTTTGTCACTCATTTGGACCAATGGGAAATTAAGGCCAAGGGTCCATACTTATTGACTACGTAAGTCCGATTTCTCAATTGTATTTGGGAATTGTTCTATAAAGTATTGAAAACTAAAATTGTGTAAATTTTCATCAGCTCTACGGGAATTTAGCCATTTTTGGGCAATTTTTGTCACTCATTTGGACCAAAGGGAAATTAAAGCCAAGAATCCATACTTATTGACTACGTCAGTCCGATTTCTCAATTGTAATTGAGAATTTTTCTATAAAATTTGTTTGTCACTCATTTGGACCAATGGGAAATTAAGGCCAAGGGTCCATACTTATTAAGTACGTAAGTCCGATTTCCCAATTGTATTTGAAAATTTTTCTATAAAATTTTGAAGATTAAAATAGTGTAAATTTTGATCAGCTCTACGGGAATTTGGCCATTTGTGGGCACATTTATGTTTGTCACTCATTGGGACCAAAGGGAAATTAAAGCCAATAATCCATACTTATTGACTACGTAAGTCCGATTTCTCAATTGTATTTAAGAATTTTTCTATAAAATTTGTTTGTAACTCATTTGGACCAATGGGAAATTAAGGCCAAGGGTCTATACTTATTGACTACGTAAGTCCGATTTCTCAATTGTATTTGATAATTTTTCTATAAAACTTGTTTGTCACTCATTTGGACCAATGGGAAATTAAGGCCAAAGGTCCATACTTATTGACTACGTAAGTCCGATTTCTCAATTGTATTTGAGAATTGTTCTATAAAATTTGTAAAATTCAAATTGTGTAAATTTTCATCAGCTCTACGGGAATTTAGCCATTTGTGGGCACATTTATGTTTGTCACTCATTTGGACCAAAGGGAAATTAAAGCCAATAATCCATACTTATTGACTACGTCAGTCCGATTTCTCAATTGTATTTAAGAATTTTTCTATAAAATTTGTTTGTCACTCATTTCGACCAATGGGAAATTAAGGCCAAGGGTCCATACTTATTGACTACGTAAGTCCGATTTCTCAATTGTATTTGATAATTTTTCTATAAAATTTGTTTGTCACTCATTTGGACCAATGGGAAATTAAGGCCAAGGGTCCATACTTATTGACTACGTAAGTCCGATTTCTCAATTGTATTTGAAAATTTTTGTATAAAATTTTGAAGATTAAAATTGTGTAAATTTTGATCAGCTCTACTGGAATTTGGCCATTTGTGGGCACATTTATGTTTGTCACTCATTTGGACCAAAGGGAAATTAAAGCCAATAATCCATACTTATTGACTACGTCAGTCCGATTTCTCAATTGTATTTAAGAATTTTTCTATAAAATTTGTTTGTCACTCATTTCGACCAATGGGAAATTAAGGCCAAGGGTCCATACTTATTGACTACGTAAGTCCGATTTCTCAATTGTATTTGATAATTTTTCTATAAAACTTGTTTGTCACTCATTTGGACCAATGGGAAATTAAGGCCAAAGGTCCATACTTATTGACTACGTAAGTCCGATTTCTCAATTGTATTTGAGAATTGTTCTATAAAATTTGTAAAATTCAAATTGTGTAAATTTTCATCAGCTCTACGGGAATTTAGCCATTTGTGGGCACATTTATGTTTGTCACTCATTTGGACCAAAGGGAAATTAAAGCCAATAATCCATACTTATTGACTACGTCAGTCCGATTTCTCAATTGTATTTAAGAATTTTTCTATAAAATTTGTTTGTCACTCATTTCGACCAATGGGAAATTAAGGCCAAGGGTCCATACTTATTGACTACGTAAGTCCGATTTCTCAATTGTATTTGATAATTTTTCTATAAAATTTGTTTGTCACTCATTTGGACCAATGGGAAATTAAGGCCAAGGGTCCATACTTATTGACTACGTAAGTCCGATTTCTCAATTGTATTTAAGAATTTTTCTATAAAATTTGTTTGTAACTCATTTGGACCAATGGGAAATTAAGGCCAAGGGTCTATACTTATTGACTACGTAAGTCCGATTTCTCAATTGTATTTGATAATTTTTCTATAAAACTTGTTTGTCACTCATTTGGACCAATGGGAAATTAAGGCCAAAGGTCCATACTTATTGACTACGTAAGTCCGATTTCTCAATTGTATTTGAGAATTGTTCTATAAAATTTGTAAAATTCAAATTGTGTAAATTTTCATCAGCTCTACGGGAATTTAGCCATTTGTGGGCACATTTATGTTTGTCACTCATTTGGACCAAAGGGAAATTAAAGCCAATAATCCATACTTATTGACTACGTCAGTCCGATTTCTCAATTGTATTTAAGAATTTTTCTATAAAATTTGTTTGTCACTCATTTCGACCAATGGGAAATTAAGGCCAAGGGTCCATACTTATTGACTACGTAAGTCCGATTTCTCAATTGTATTTGATAATTTTTCTATAAAATTTGTTTGTCACTCATTTGGACCAATGGGAAATTAAGCCCAAGGGTCCATACTTATTAACTACGTCAGTCCGATTTCTCAATTGTATTTGAGAATTTTTCTATAAAATTTGTTTGTCACTCATTTGGACCAATGGGAAATTAAGGCCAAGGGTCCATACTTATTGACTACGTAAGTCCGATTTCTCAATTGTATTTGGGAATTGTTCTATAAAGTATTGAAAACTAAAATTGTGTAAATTTTCATCAGCTCTACGGGAATTTAGCCATTTTTGGGCAATTTTTGGGCAATTTTTGTCACTCATTTGGACCAAAGGGAAATTAAAGCCAAGAATCCATACTTATTGACTACGTCAGTCCGATTTCTCAATTGTAATTGAGAATTTTTCTATAAAATTTGTTTGTCACTCTACGGGAATTTAGCCATTTGTGGGCACATTTATGTTTGTCACTCATTTGGACCAAAGGGAAATTAAAGCCAATAATCCATACTTATTGACTACGTAAGTCCGATTTCTCAATTGTATTTAAGAATTTTTCTATAAAATTTGTTTGTCACTCATCTGGACCAATGGGAAATTAAGGCCAAGGGTCTATTCTTATTGACTACGTAAGTCCGATTTCTCAATTGTATTTGATAATTTTTCTATAAAATTTGTTTGTCACTCATTTGGACCAATGGGAAATTAAGGCCAAGGGTCCATACTTATTGACTACGTAAGTCCGATTTCTCAATTGTATTTGAGAATTGTTCTATAAAATTTGTAAAATTCAAATTGTGTAAATTTTCATCAGCTCTACGGGAATTTAGCCATTTGTGGGCACATTTATGTTTGTCACTCATTTGGACCAAAGGGAAATTAAAGCCAATAATCCATACTTATTGACTACGTCAGTCCGATTTCTCAATTGTATTTAAGAATTTTTCTATAAAATTTGTTTGTCACTCATTTCGACCAATGGGAAATTAAGGCCAAGGGTCCATACTTATTGACTACGTAAGTCCGATTTCTCAATTGTATTTGATAATTTTTCTATAAAATTTGTTTGTCACTCATTTGGACCAATGGGAAATTAAGGCCAAGGGTCCATACTTATTGACTACGTAAGTCCGATTTCTCAATTGTATTTGAAAATTTTTCTATAAAATTTTGAAGATTAAAATTGTGTAAATTTTCATCAGCTCTACGGGAATTTAGCCATTTGTGGGCACATTTATGTTTGTCACTCATTTGGACCAAAGGGAAATTAAAGCCAATAATCCATACTTATTGACTACGTCAGTCCGATTTCTCAATTGTATTTAAGAATTTTTCTATAAAATTTGTTTGTCACTCATTTCGACCAATGGGAAATTAAGGCCAAGGGTCCATACTTATTAAGTATGTAAGTCCGATTTCTCAATTGTATTTGAGAATTGTTCTATTAAATTTTGAAAATTAAAATTGTGTAAATTTTCATCAGCTCTACGGGAATTTAGCCATTTGTGGGCACATTTATGATTGTCACTCATTTGGACCAAAGGGAAATTAAAGCCAATAATCCATACTTATTGACTACGTAAGTCCGATTTCTCAATTGTATTTAAGAATTTTTCTATAAAATTTGTTTGTCACTCATTTGGACCAATGGGAAATTAAGGCCAAGGGTCTATACTTATTGACTACGTAAGTCCGATTTCTCAATTGTATTTGATAGTTTTTCTATAAAATTTGTCTGTCACTCATTTGGACCAATGGGAAATTAAGGCCAAGGGTCCATACTTATTGACTACGTAAGTCCGATTTCTCAATTGTATTTGAGAATTGTTCTATAAAATTTGTAAAATTCAAATTGTGTAAATTTTCATCAGCTCTACGGGAATTTAGCTATTTGTGGGCACATTTATGTTTGTCACTCATTTGGACCAAAGGGAAATTAAAGCCAATAATCCATACTTATTGACTACGTCACTCCGATTTCTCAATTGTATTTAAGAATTTTTCTATAAAATTTGTTTGTCACTCATTTCGACCAATGGGAAATTAAGGCCAAGGGTCCATACTTATTGACTACATAAGTCCGATTTCTCAATTGTATTTGATAATTTTTCTATAAAATTTGTTTGTCACTCATTTGGACCAATGGGAAATTAAGGCCAAGGGTCCATACTTATTGACTACGTAAGTCCGATTTCTCAATTGTATTTGATAATTTTTCTATAAAATTTGTTTGGCACTCATTTGGACCAATGGGAAATTAAGGCCAAGGGTCCATACTTATTGACTACGTAAGTCCGATTTCTCAATTGTATTTGAGAATTGTTCTATAAAATTTGTTTGTCACTCATTTGGACCAATGGGAAATTAAGGCCAAGGGTCCATACTTATTGACTACGTAAGTCCGATTTCTCAATTGTATTTGGGAATTGTTCTATAAAATATTGAAATCTACAATTGTGTAAACTTTGATCAGCTCTACGGGAATTTAGCTATTTGTGGGCACATTTATGTTTGTCACTCATTTGGACCAAAGGGAAATTAAAGCCAATAATCCATACTTATTGACTACGTCACTCCGATTTCTCAATTGTATTTAAGAATTTTTCTATAAAATTTGTTTGTCACTCATTTCGACCAATGGGAAATTAAGGCCAAGGGTCCATACTTATTGACTACATAAGTCCGATTTCTCAATTGTATTTGATAATTTTTCTATAAAATTTGTTTGTCACTCATTTGGACCAATGGGAAATTAAGGCCAAGGGTCCATACTTATTGACTACGTAAGTCCGATTTCTCAATTGTATTTGATAATTTTTCTATAAAATTTGTTTGGCACTCATTTGGACCAATGGGAAATTAAGGCCAAGGGTCCATACTTATTGACTACGTAAGTCCGATTTCTCAATTGTATTTGATAATTTTTCTATAAAATTTGTCTGTCACTCATTTGGACCAATGGGAAATTAAGGCCAAGGGTCCATACTTATTGACTACGTAAGTCCGATTTCTCAATTGTATTTGAGAATTGTTCTATAAAATTTGTAAAATTCAAATTGTGTAAATTTTCATCAGCTCTACGGGAATTTGGCCATTTGTGGGCACATTTATGTTTGTCACTCATTTGGACCAAAGGGAAATTAAAGCCAATAATCCATACTTATTGAATACGTCAGTCCGATTTCTCAATTGTATTTGATAATTTTTCTATAAAATTTGTTTGTCACTCATTTGGACCAATGGGAAATTAAGGCCAAGGGTCCATACTTATTGACTACGTAAGTCCGATTTCTCAATTGTATTTGATAATTTTTCTATAAAATTTGTTTGTTACTCATTTGGACCAATGGGAAATTAAGGCCAAAGGTCCATACTTATTGACTACGTAAGTCCGATTTCTCAATTGTATTTGATAATTTTTCTATAAAATTTGTTTGGCACTCATTTGGACCAATGGGAAATTAAGGCCAAGGGTCCATACTTATTGACTACGTAAGTCCGATTTCTCAATTGTATTTGAGAATTGTTCTATAAAATTTGTTTGTCACTCATTTGGACCAATGGGAAATTAAGGCCAAGGGTCCATACTTATTGACTACGTAAGTCCGATTTCTCAATTGTATTTGGGAATTGTTCTATAAAATATTGAAAACTAAAATTGTGTAAATTTTCATTAGCTCTACGGGAATTTAGCCATTTGTGGGCAATTTTTGTCACTCATTTGGACCAAAGGGAAATTAAAGCCAAGAATCCATACTTATTGACTACGTAAGTCCGATTTCTCAATTGTATTTGAGAATTGTTCTATAAAATTTGTTTGTCACTCAGTTGGACACATGGGAAATTAAGGCCAAGGGTCCATACTTATTGAGTACGTAAGTCCGATTTATCAATTGTATTTGATAATTTTTCTATAAAATTAGTTTGTCACTCATTTGGACCAATGGGAAATTAAGGCCAAGGGTCCATACTTATTGACTACGTAAGTCCGATTTCTCAATTGTATTTGAGAATTGTTCTATAAAATTTGTTTGTCACTCATTTGGACCAATGGGAAATTAAGGCCAAGGGTCCATACTTATTGACTACGTAAGTCCGATTTCTCAATTGTATTTGGGAATTGTTCTATAAAATATTGAAATCTACAATTGTGTAAACTTTGATCAGCTCTACGGGAATTTGGCCATTTGTGGGCACATTTATGTTTGTCACTCATTTGGACCAAAGGGAAATTAAAGCCAATAATCCATACTTATTGACTACGTCAGTCCGATTTCTCAATTGTAATTGAGAATTTTTCTATAAAATTTGTTTGTCACTCATTTGGACCAATGGGAAATTAAGCCCAAGGGTCCATACTTATTAACTACGTCAGTCCGATTTCTCAATTGTATTTGAGAATTTTTCTATAAAATTTGTTTGTCACTCATTTGGACCAATGGGAAATTAAGGCCAAGGGTCCATACTTATTGACTACGTAAGTCCGATTTCTGAATTGTATTTGGGAATTGTTCTATAAAATATTGAAAACTAAAATTGTGTAAATTTTCACCAGCTCTACGGGAATTTAGCCATTTGTGGGCACATTTATGTTTGTCACTCATTTGGACCAAAGGGAAATTAAAGCCAATAATCCATACTTATTGACTACGTCAGTCCGATTTCTCAATTGTAATTAAGAATTTTTCTATAAAATTTGTTTGTCACTCATTTGGACCAATGGGAAATTAAGGCCAAGGGTCCATACTTATTGACTACGTAAGTCCGATTTCTCAATTGTAATTGAGAATTTTTCTATAAAATTTGTTTGTCACTCATTTGGACCAATGGGAAATTAAGGCCAAGGGTCCATACTTATTAAGTATGTAAGTCCGATTTCTCAATTGTATTTGAGAATTGTTCTATTAAATTTTGAAAATTAAAATTGTGTAAATTTTCACCAGCTCTACGGGAATTTAGCCATTTGTGTGCACATTTATGATTGTCACTCATTTGGACCAAAGGGAAATTAAAGCCAATAATCCATACTTATTGACTACGTAAGTCCGATTTCTCAATTGTATTTAAGAATTTTTCTATAAAATTTGTTTGTCACTCATTTGGACCAATGGGAAATTAAGGCCAAGGGTCTATACTTATTGACTACGTAAGTCCGATTTCTCAATTGTATTTGATAGTTTTTCTATAAAATTTGTTTGTCACTCATTTGGACCAATGGGAAATTAAGGCCAAGGGTCCATACTTATTGACTACGTAAGTCCGATTTCTCAATTGTATTTGGGAATTGTTCTATAAAATATTGAAAACTAAAATTGTGTAAATTTTCATCAGCTCTACGGGAATTTGGCCATTTGTGGGCACATTTATGTTTGTCACTCATTTGGACCAAAGGGAAATTAAAGCCAATAATCCATACTTATTGACTACGTCAGTCCGATTTCTCAATTGTATTTAAGAATTTTTCTATAAAATTTGTTTGTCACTCATTTGGACCAATGGGAAATTAAGGCCAAGGGTCCATACTTATTAAGTACGTAAGTCTGATTTCTCAATTGTATTTGAGAATTTTTCTATAAAATTTGTTTGTCACTCATTTGGACCAATGGGAAATTAAGGCCAAGGGTCCATACTTATTGACTACGTAAGTCCGATTTCTCAATTGTATTTGGGAATTGTTCTATAAAATATTGAAAACTAAAATTGTGTAAATTTTGATCAGCTCTACGGGAATTTGGCCATTTGTGGGCACATTTATGTTTGTCACTCATTTGGACCAAAGGGAAATTAAAGCCAATAATCCATACTTATTGACTACGTAAGTCCGATTTCTCAATTGTAATTGAGAATTTTTCTATAAAATTTGTTTGTCACTCATTTGCACCAATGGGAAATTAAGCCCAAGGGTCCATACATATTAACTACGTCAGTTCGATTTCTCAATTGTATTTGAGAATTTTTCTATAAAATTTGTTTGTCACTCATTTGGACCAATGGGAAATTAAGGCCAAGGGTCCATACTTATTGACTACGTAAGTCCGATTTCTCAATTGTATTTGGGAATTGTTCTATAAAATATTGAAAACTAAAATTGTGTAAATTTTCACCAGCTCTACGGGAATTTAGCCATTTGTGGGCACATTTATGTTTGTCACTCATTTGGACCAAAGGGAAATTAAAGCCAATAATCCATACTTATTGACTACGTAAGTCCGATTTCTCAATTGTATTTAAGAATTTTTCTATAAAATTTGTTTGTCACTCATTTGGACCAATGGGAAATTAAGGCCAAGGGTCCATACTTATTGACTACGTACGTCCGATTTCTCAATTGTATTTGAAAATTTTTCTATAAAATTTTGAAGATTAAAATTGTGTAAATTTTGATCAACTCTACGGGAATTTGGCCATTTGTGGGCACATTTATGTATGTCACTCATTTGGACCAAAGGGAAATTAAAGCCAATAATCCATACTTATTGACTACGTCAGTCCGATTTCTCAATTGTAATTGAGAATTTTTCTATAAAATTTGTTTGTCACTCATTTGGACCAATGGGAAATTAAGGCCAAGGGTCCATACTTATTGACTACGTAAGTCCGATTTCTCAATTGTATTTAAGAATTTTTCTATAAAATTTATTTGTCACTCATTTCGAGCAATGGGAAATTAAGGCCAAGGGTCCATACTTATTGACTACGTAAGTCCGATTTCTCAATTGTATTTGATAATTTTTCTATAAAATTTGTTTGTCACTCATTTGGACCAATGGGAAATTAAGGCCAAGGGTCCATACTTATTAACTACGTCAGTCCGATTTCTTAATTGTATTTGAGAATTGTTCTATAATATTTTGAAAATTAAAATTGTGTAAATTTTCACCAGCTCTACGGGAATTTAGCCATTTGTGGGCACATTTATGTTTGTCACTCATTTGGACCAAAGGGAAATTAAAGCTAATAATCCATACTTATTGACTACGTAAGTCCGATTTCTCAATTGTATTTAAGAATTTTTCTATAAAATTTGTTTGTCACTCATTTGGACCAAAGGGAAATTAAAGCCAAGAATCCATACTTATTGACTACGTAAGTCCGATTTCTCAATTGTATTTGAGAATTGTTCTATAAAATTTGTTTGTCACTCAGTTGGACCAATGGGAAATTAAGGCCAAGGGTCCATACTTATTGACTACGTAAGTCCGATTTATCAATTGTATTTGATAATTTTTCTATAAAATTAGTTTGTCACTCATTTGGACCAATGGGAAATTAAGGCCAAGGGTCCATACTTATTGACTACGTAAGTCCGATTTCTCAATTGTATTTGAGAATTGTTCTATAAAATTTGTTTGTCACTCATTTGGACCAATGGGAAATTAAGGCCAAGGGTCCATACTTATTGACTACGTAAGTCCGATTTCTCAATTGTATTTGGGAATTGTTCTATAAAATATTGAAATCTACAATTGTGTAAACTTTGATCAGCTCTACGGGAATTTGGCCATTTGTGGGCACATTTATGTTTGTCACTCATTTGGACCAAAGGGAAATTAAAGCCAATAATCCATACTTATTGACTACGTCAGTCCGATTTCTCAATTGTAATTGAGAATTTTTCTATAAAATTTGTTTGTCACTCATTTGGACCAATGGGAAATTAAGCCCAAGGGTCCATACTTATTAACTACGTCAGTCCGATTTCTCAATTGTATTTGAGAATTTTTCTATAAAATTTGTTTGTCACTCATTTGGACCAATGGGAAATTAAGGCCAAGGGTCCATACTTATTGACTACGTAAGTTCGATTTCTCAATTGTATTTGGGAATTGTTCTATAAAATATTGAAAACTAAAATTGTGTAAATTTTCACCAGCTCTACGGGAATTTAGCCATTTGTGGGCACATTTATGTTTGTCACTCATTTGGACCAAAGGGAAATTAAAGCCAATAATCCATACTTATTGACTACGTAAGTCCGATTTCTCAATTGTATTTAAGAATTTTTCTATAAGATTTGTTTGTCACTCATTTGGACCAATGGGAAATTAAGGCCAAGGGTCCATACTTATTGACTACGTACGTCCGATTTCTCAATTGTATTTGAAAATTTTTCTATAAAATTTTGAAGATTAAAATTGTGTAAATTTTGATCAACTCTACGGGAATTTGGCCATTTGTGGGCACATTTATGTTTGTCACTCATTTGGACCAAAGGGAAATTAAAGCCAATAATCCATACTTATTGACTACGTCAGTCCGATTTCTCAATTGTAATTGAGAATTTTTCTATAAAATTTGTTTGTCACTCATTTGGACCAATGGGAAATTAAGGCCAAGGGTCCATACTTATTGACTACGTAAGTCCGATTTCTCAATTGTATTTAAGAATTTTTCTATAAAATTTGTTTGTCACTCATTTCGAGCAATGGGAAATTAAGGCCAAGGGTCCATACTTATTGACTACGTAAGTCCGATTTCTCAATTGTATTTGATAATTTTTCTATAAAATTTGTTTGTCACTCATTTGGACCAATGGGAAATTAAGGCCAAGGGTCCATACTTATTAACTACGTCAGTCCGATTTCTTAATTGTATTTGAGAATTGTTCTATAAAATTTTGAAAATTAAAATTGTGTAAATTTTCACCAGCTCTACGGGAATTTAGCCATTTGTGGGCACATTTATGTTTGTCACTCATTTGGACCAAAGGGAAATTAAAGCTAATAATCCATACTTATTGACTACGTAAGTCCGATTTCTCAATTGTATTTAAGAATTTTTCTATAAAATTTGTTTGTCACTCATTTGGACCAATGGGAATTTAAGGCCAAGGGTCCATACTTATTGACTACGTACGTCCGATTTCTTAATTGTATTTGAAAATTTTTCTATAAAATTTTGAAGATTAAAATTGTGTAAATTTTGATCAACTCTACGGGAATTTGGCCATTTGTGGGCACATTTATGTTTGTCACTCATTTGGACCAAAGGGAAAATAAAGCCAATAATCCATACTTATTGACTACGACAGTCCGATTTCTCAATTGTAATTGAGAATTTTTTATAAAATTTGTTTGTCACTCATTTGGACCAATGGGAAATTAAGGCCAAGGGTCCATACTTATTGACTACGTAAGTCCGATTTCTCAATTGTATTTAAGAATTTTTCTATAAAATTTGTTTGTCACTCATTTCGACCAATGGGAAATTAAGGCCAAGGGCCATACTTATTGACTACGTAAGTCCGATTTCTCAATTGTATTTGATAATTTTTCTATAAAATTTGTTTGTCACTCATTTGGACCAATGGGAAATTAAGGCCAAGGGTCCATACTTATTGACTACGTACGTCCGATTTCCCAATTGTATTTGAAAATTTTTCTATAAAATTTTGAAGATTAAAATAGTGTAAATTTTGATCAGCTCTACGGGAATTTGGCCATTTGTGGGCACATTTATGTTTGTCACTCATTTGGACCAAAGGGAAATTAAAGCCAATAATCCATACTTATTGACTACGTCAGTCCGATTTCTCAATTGTAATTGAGAATTTTTCTATAAAATTTGTTTGTCACTCATTTGGACCAATGGGAAATTAAGCCCAAGGGTCCATACTTATTAACTACGTCAGTCCGATTTCTCAATTGTATTTGAGAATTTTTCTATAAAATTTGTTTGTCACTCATTTGGACCAATGGGAAATTAAGGCCAAGGGTCCATACTTATTGACTACGTAAGTCCGATTTCTCAATTGTATTTGGGAATTGTTCTATAAAATATTGAAAACTAAAATTGTGTAAATTTTCATCAGCTCTACGGGAATTTAGCCATTTGTGAGCACATTTATGTTTGTCACTCATTTGGACCAAAGGGAAATTAAAGCCAAGAATCCATACTTATTGACTACGTCAGTCCGATTTCTCAATTGTAATTGAGAATTTTTCTATAAAATTTGTTTGTCACTCATTTGGACCAATGGGAAATTAAGGCCAAGGGTCCATACTTATTAAGTATGTAAGTCCGATTTCTCAATTGTATTTGAGAATTGTTCTATTAAATTTTGAAAATTAAAATTGTGTAAATTTTCACCAGCTCTACGGGAATTTAGCCATTTGTGTGCACATTTATGATTGTCACTCATTTGGACCAAAGGGAAATTAAAGCCAATAATCCATACTTATTGACTACGTAAGTCCGATTTCTCAATTGTATTTAAGAATTTTTCTATAAAATTTGTTTGTCACTCATTTGGACCAATGGGAAATTAAGGCCAAGGGTCTATACTTATTGACTACGTAAGTCCGATTTCTCAATTGTATTTGATAGTTTTTCTATAAAATTTGTTTGTCACTCATTTGGACCAATGGGAAATTAAGGCCAAGGGTCCATACTTATTGACTACGTAAGTCCGATTTCTCAATTGTATTTGGGAATTGTTCTATAAAATATTGAAAACTAAAATTGTGTAAATTTTCATCAGCTCTACGGGAATTTAGCCATTTGTGGGCACATTTATGTTTGTCAATCATTTGGACCAAAGGGAAATTAAAGCCAATAATCCATACTTATTGACTACGTAAGTCCGATTTCTCAATTGTAATTGAGAATTTTTCTATAAAATTTGTTTGTCACTCATTTGGACCAAGGGAAATTAAGGCCAAGGGTCCATACTTATTAAGTACGTAAGTCTGATTTCTCAATTGTATTTGAGAATTTTTCTATAAAATTTGTTTGTCACTCATTTGGACCAATGGGAAATTAAGCCCAAGGGTCCATACTTATTAACTACGTCAGTCCGATTTCTCAATTGTATTTGAGAATTTTTCTATAAAATTTGTTTGTCACTCATTTGGACCAATGGGAAATTAAGGCCAAGGGTCCATACTTATTGACTACGTAAGTCCGATTTCTCAATTGTATTTAAGAATTTTTCTATAAAATTTGTTTGTCACTCATTTCGAGCAATGGGAAATTAAGGCCAAGGGTCCATACTTATTGACTACGTAAGTCCGATTTCTCAATTGTATTTGATAATTTTTCTATAAAATTTGTTTGTCACTCATTTGGACCAATGGGAAATTAAGGCCAACGGTCCATACTTATTAACTACGTCAGTCCGATTTCTTAATTGTATTTGAGAATTGTTCTATAAAATTTTGAAAATTAAAATTGTGTAAATTTTCACCAGCTCTACGGGAATTTAGCCATTTGTGGGCACATTTATGTTTGTCACTCATTTGGACCAAAGGGAAATTAAAGCTAATAATCCATACTTATTGACTACGTAAGTCCGATTTCTCAATTGTATTTAAGAATTTTTCTATAAAATTTGTTTGTCACTCATTTGGACCAATGGGAAATTAAGGCCAAGGGTCCATACTTATTGACTACGTACGTCCGATTTCTTAATTGTATTTGAAAATTTTTCTATAAAATTTTGAAGATTAAAATTGTGTAAATTTTGATCAACTCTACGGGAATTTGGCCATTTGTGGGCACATTTATGTTTATCACTCATTTGGACCAAAGGGAAATTAAAGCTAATAATCCATACTTATTGACTACGTAAGTCCGATTTCTCAATTGTATTTAAGAATTTTTCTATAAAATTTGTTTGTCACTCATTTCGACCAATGGGAAATTAAGGCCAAGGGTCCATACTTATTGACTACGTAAGTCCGATTTCTCAATTGTATTTGATAATTTTTCTATAAAATTTGTTTGTCACTCATTTGGACCAATGGGAAATTAAGGCCAAGGGTCCATACTTATTGACTACGTACGTCCGATTTCCCAATTGTATTTGAAAATTTTTCTATAAAATTTTGAAGATTAAAATAGTGTAAATTTTGATCAGCTCTACGGGAATTTGGCCATTTGTGGGCACATTTATGTTTGTCACTCATTTGGACCAAAGGGAAATTAAAGCCAATAATCCATACTTATTGACTACGTCAGTCCGATTTCTCAATTGTAATTGAGAATTTTTCTATAAAATTTGTTTGTCACTCATTTGGACCAATGGGAAATTAAGCCCAAGGGTCCATACTTATTAACTACGTCAGTCCGATTTCTCAATTGTATTTGAGAATTTTTCTATAAAATTTGTTTGTCACTCATTTGGACCAATGGGAAATTAAGGCCAAGGGTCCATACTTATTGACTACGTAAGTCCGATTTCTCAATTGTATTTGGGAATTGTTCTATAAAATATTGAAAACTAAAATTGTGTAAATTTTCATCAGCTCTACGGGAATTTAGCCATTTGTGGGCACATTTATGTTTGTCACTCATTTGGACCAAAGGGAAATTAAAGCCAAGAATCCATACTTATTGACTACGTCAGTCCGATTTCTCAATTGTAATTGAGAATTTTTCTATAAAATTTGTTTGTCACTCATTTGGACCAATGGGAAATTAAGGCCAAGGGTCCATACTTATTAAGTATGTAAGTCCGATTTCTCAATTGTATTTGAGAATTGTTCTATTAAATTTTGAAAATTAAAATTGTGTAAATTTTCACCAGCTCTACGGGAATTTAGCCATTTGTGTGCACATTTATGATTGTCACTCATTTGGACCAAAGGGAAATTAAAGCCAATAATCCATACTTATTGACTACGTAAGTCCGATTTCTCAATTGTATTTAAGAATTTTTCATAAAATTTGTTTGTCACTCATTTGGACCAATGGGAAATTAAGGCCAAGGGTCTATACTTATTGTCTACGTAAGTCCGATTTCTCAATTGTGTTTGATAGTTTTTCTATAAAATTTGTTTGTCACTCATTTGGACCAATGGGAAATTAAGGCCAAGGGTCCATACTTATTGACTACGTAAAGCTCTGTACAGACGGTTGTCAGATCTAACAATATTGTCAGATCTAACAATTTGCTGGCAATGTACTGACAATAAATAATTGCCAGCACAAGCTTTATTGTCAGTTCACACGGTTGTAAGAAAATTGTCAGAAAAGCTTTTAATTTATTGTCAGACAATAAATTTATCTAGCAACGTTGTAAGTCAATAAATTGTCTGTTTACACAGTTGTTAGATATAACAATAATTGCCAGATTCTCTCAGAGAGCATAAACACCATGAAATGTATAGAATACTTTTAAGAGAAAGAGAATACAGTCGGATTCGGCTAAGCGAAAATTTATGTTTTTCATTTCAGATTCATTTTAAAAACTTAAATATGTATAAGCTTGTAACTATATTTGAAAATAATAAATAGTTAATTATATTTAATTGAAATGAGCAGTCGCTAAAAAGTATTTCGTTGCCAGTAAATTAATAATGTTTTCTTTTAAGTGGTGTTTGTTTTATATAAATTATCTTATTTCTAACCGAAATATGTTTCAATTAAACGGGGTTACTTTTAAGCGGATTTTTTTAAGCCATAGTAAATGCTTTGAAATTGATAGAAAAAACTAAATACAAATTTTTATTTTCAGTTAAGCAATCTTATCCGAATTCGACTGTAATAAAAGCTTTTGCTTGTTTATTTACTGACAATGAGAAAATTGTCAGATTCACAAAACTCAAACATCTGACAATGAAAAATTGTCTGACAATTACCTGGCAATGAAAGCGAATTGTATTCTCACGATTGTCAGATGTCTGACAATTTTTTGATATATTGTAGTATAACAATTTAATGACAATGGTTTTTCTGGCAATGTTGTCAGACAAAAATTGTTAGTTCAGACGGTTGTTAGAAATTTTGAACACATTTTACTGACAATATTGTTAGATCTGACAACCGTCTGTACAGAGCTTAAGTCCGATTTCTCAATTGTATTTGGGAATTGTTCTATAAAATATTGAAAACTAAAATTGTGTAAATTTTCATCAGCTCTACGGGAATTTAGCCATTTGTGGGCACATTTATGTTTGTCAATCATTTGGACCAAAGGGAAATTAAAGCCAATAATCCATACTTATTGACTACGTAAGTCCAATTTCTCAATTGTAATTGAGAATTTTTCTATAAAATTTGTTTGTCACTCATTTGGACCAAGGGAAATTAAGGCCAAGGGTCCATACTTATTAAGTACGTAAGTCTGATTTCTCAATTGTATTTGAGAATTTTTCTATAAAATTTGTTTGTCACTCATTTGGACCAATGGGAAATTAAGGCCAAGGGTCCATACTTATTGACTACGTAAGTCCGATTTCTCAATTGTATTTGGGAATTGTTCTATAAAATATTGAAAACTAAAATTGTGTAAATTTTGATCAGCTCTACGGGAATTTGGCCATTTGTGGGCACATTTATGTTTGTCACTCATTTGGACCAAAGGGAAATTAAAGCCAATAATCCATACTTATTGACTATGTCAGTCCGATTTCTCAATTGTAATTGAGAATTTTTCTATAAAATTTGTTTGTCACTCATTTGGACCAATGGGAAATTAAGCCCAAGGGTCCATACTTATTAACTACGTCAGTCCGATTTCTCAATTGTATTTGAGAATTTTTCTATAAAATTTGTTTGTCACTCATTTGGACCAATGGGAAATTAAGGCCAAGGGTCCATACTTATTGACTACGTAAGTCCGATTTCTCAATTGTATTTGGGAATTGTTCTATAAAATATTGAAAACTAAAATTGTGTAAATTTTCATCAGCTCTACGGGAATTTAGCCATTTGTGGGCAATTTTTGTCACTCATTTGGACCAAAGGGAAATTAAAGCCAAGAATCCATACTTATTGACTACGTCAGTCCGATTTCTCAATTGTAATTGAGAATTTTTCTATAAAATTTGTTTGTCACTCATTTGGACCAAGGGAAATTAAGGCCAAGGGTCCATACTTATTAAGTACGTAAGTCTGATTTCTCAATTGTATTTGAGAATTGTTCTATTAAATTTTGAAAATTAAAATTGTGTAAATTTTCACCAGCTCTACGGGAATTTAGCCATTTGTGGGCACATTTATGTTTGTCACTCATTTGGACCAAAGGGAAATTAAAGCCAATAATCCATACTTATTGACTACGTAAGTCCGATTTCTCAATTGTATTTAAGAATTTTTCTATAAGATTTGTTTGTCACTCATTTGGACCAATGGGAAATTAAGGCCAAGGGTCCATACTTATTGACTACGTAAGTCCGATTTCTCAATTGTATTTGAGAATTGTTCTATAAAATTTGTAAAATTCAAATTGTGTAAATTTTCATCAGCTCTACGGGAATTTAGCCATTTGTGGGCACATTTATGTTTGTCACTCATTTGGACCAAAGGGAAATTAAAGCCAATAATCCATACTTATTGACTACGTCAGTCCGATTTCTCAATTGTATTTAAGAATTTTTCTATAAAATTTGTTTGTCACTCATTTCGACCAATGGGAAATTAAGGCCAAGGGTCCATACTTATTGACTACGTAAGTCCGATTTCTCAATTGTATTTGAGAATTGTTCTATAAAATTTTGAAAATTAAAATTGTGTAAATTTTCACCAGCTCTACGGGAATTTAGCCATTTGTGGGCACATTTATGTTTGTCACTCATTTGGACCAAAGGGAAATTAAAGCCAATAATCCATACTTATTGACTACGTAAGTCCGATTTCTCAATTGTATTTAAGAATTTTTCTATAAAATTTGTTTGTCACTCATTTGGACCAATGGGAAATTAAAGCCAATAATCCATACTTATTAACTACGTCAGTCCGATTTCTCAATTGTATTTGAGAATTTTTCTATAAAATTTGTTTGTCACTCATTTGGACCAATGGGAAATTAAGGCCAAGGGTCCATACTTATTGACTATGTAAGTCCGATTTCTCAATTGTATTTGGGAATTGTTCTATAAAATATTGAAAACTAAAATTGTGTAAATTTTCATCAGCTCTACGGGAATTTAGCCATTTGTGGGCAATTTTTGTCACTCATTTGGACCAGAGGGAAATTAAAGCCAAGAATCCATACATATTGACTACGTCAGTCCGATTTCTCAATTGTATTTAAGAATTTTTCTATAAAATTTGTTTGTCACTCATTTGGACCAATGGGAAATTAAGGCCAAGGGTCTATACTTATTGACTACGTAAGTCCGATTTCTCAATTGTATTTGATAATTTTTCAATAAAATTTGTTTGTCACTCATTTGGACCAATGGGAAATTAAGGCCAAGGGTCCATACTTATTGACTACGTAAGTCCGATTTCTCAATTGTATTTGAGAATTGTTCTATAAAATTTGTAAAATTCAAATTGTGTAAATTTTCATCAGCTCTACGGGAATTTAGCCATTTGTGGGCACATTTATGTTTGTCACTCATTTGGACCAAAGGGAAATTAAAGCCAATAATCCATACTTATTGACTACGTCAGTCCGATTTCTCAATTGTATTTAAGAATTTTTCTATAAAATTTGTTTGTCACTCATTTCGACCAATGGGAAATTAAGGCCAAGGGTCCATACTTATTGACTACGTAAGTCCGATTTCTCAATTGTATTTCAAAATTTTTCTATAAAATTTGTTTGTCACTCATTTTGACCAATGGGAAATTAAGGCCAAGGGTCCATACTTATTGACTACGAAAGTCCGATTTCTCAATTGTATTTGATAATTTTTGTATAAAATTTATTTGTCACTCATTTGGACCAATGGGAAATTAAGGCCAAGGGTCCAAACTTATTGACTACGTAAGTCCGATTTCTCAATTGTATTTGAAAATTTTTCTATAAAATTTTGAAGATTAAAATTAAGTAAATTTTGATCAGCTCTACGGGAATTTGGCCATTTGTGGGCACATTTATGTTTGTCACTCATTTGGACCAAAGGGAAATTAAAACAATAATCCATACTTATTGACTACGTCAGTCCGATTTCTCAATTGTATTTAAGAATTTTTCTATAAAATTTGTTTGTCACTCATTTCGACCAATGGGAAATTAAGGCCAAGGGTCCATACTTATTGACTACGTAAGTCCGATTTCTCAATTGTATTTGATAATTTTTCTATAAAATTTGTTTGTCACTCATTTGGACCAATGGGAAATTAAGGCCAAGGGTCCATACTTATTGACTACGTAAGTCCGATTTCTCAATTGTATTTGAGAATTTTTCTATAAAATTTGTTTGTCACTCATTTCGACCAATGGGAAATTAAGGCCAAGGGTCCATACTTATTGACTACGTAAGTCCGATTTCTCAATTGTATTTGAGAATTTTTCTATAAACTTTGTTTGTCACTCATTTGGACCAATGGGAAATTAAGGTCAAGGGTCCATACTTATTGACTACGTAAGTCCGATTTCTCAATTGTATTTGGGAATTGTTCTATAAAATATTGAAAACTAAAATTGTGTAAATTTTCATCAGCTCTACGGGAATTTAGCCATTTGTGGGCAATTTTTGTCACTCATTTGGACCAAAGGGAAATTAAAGCCAAGAATCCATACTTATTGACTACGTCAGTCCGATTTCTCAATTGTAATTGAGAATTTTTCTATAAAATTTGTTTGTCACTCATTTGGACCAATGGGAAATTAAGGCCAAGGGTCCATACTTATTAAGTACGTAAGTCGGATTTCTCAATTGTATTTGAGAATTGTTCTATTAAATTTTGAAAATTAATATTGTGTAAATTTTCACCAGCTCTACGGGAATTTAGCCATTTGTGGGCACATTTATGTTTGTCACTCATTTGGACCAAAGGGAAATTAAAGCCAATAATCCATACTTATTGACTACGTAAGTCCGATTTCTCAATTGTATTTAAGAATTTTTCTATAAAATTTGTTTGTCACTCATTTTGACCAATGGGAAATTAAGGCCAAGGGTCCATACTTATTGACTACGTAAGTCCGATTTCTCAATTGTATTTGAAAATTTTTCTATAAAATTTGTTTGTCACTCATTTTGACCAATGGGAAATTAAGGCCAAGGGTCCATACTTATTGACTACGTAAGTCCGATTTCTCAATTGTATTTAAGAATTTTTCTATAAAATTTGTTTGTCACTCATTTCGACCAATGGGAAATTAAGGCCAAGGGTCCAAACTTATTGACTACGTAAGTCCGATTTCTCAATTGTATTTGAAAATTTTTCTATAAAATTTGTTTGTCACTCATTTTGACCAATGGGAAATTAAGGCCAAGGGTCCATACTTATTGACTACGTAAGTCCGATTTCTCAATTGTATTTGAGAATTGTTCTATAAAATTTGTAAAATTCAAATTGTGTAAATTTTCATCAGCTCTACGGGAATTTAGCCATTTGTGGGCACATTTATGTTTGTCACTCATTTGGACCAAAGGGAAATTAAAGCCAATAATCCATACTTATTGACTACGTAAGTCCGATTTCTCAATTGTATTTAAGAATTTTTCTATAAAATTTGTTTGTCACTCATTTGGACCAATGGGAAATTAAGGCCAAGGGTCTATACTTATTGACTACGTAAGTCCGATTTCTCAATTGTATTTGATAATTTTTGTATAAAATTTGTTTGTCACTCATTTGGACCAATGGGAAATTAAGGCCAAGGGTCCATACTTATTGACTACGTAAGTCCGATTTCTCAATTGTATTTGATAATTTTTCAATAAAATTTGTTTGTCACTCATTTGGACCAATGGGAAATTAAAGCCAATAATCCATACTTATTAACTACGTCAGTCCGATTTCTCAATTGTATTTGAGAATTTTTCTATAAAATTTGTTTGTCACTCATTTGGACCAATGGGAAATTAAGGCCAAGGGTCCATACTTATTGACTATGTAAGTCCGATTTCTCAATTGTATTTGGGAATTGTTCTATAAAATATTGAAAACTAAAATTGTGTAAATTTTCATCAGCTCTACGGGAATTTAGCCATTTGTGGGCAATTTTTGTCACTCATTTGGACCAATGGGAAATTAAGGCCAAGAATCCATACATATTGACTACGTCAGTCCGATTTCTCAATTGTATTTAAGAATTTTTCTATAAAATTTGTTTGTCACTCATTTGGACCAATGGGAAATTAAGGCCAAGGGTCTATACTTATTGACTACGTAAGTCCGATTTCTCAATTGTATTTGATAATTTTTCTATAAAATTTGTTTGTCACTCATTTGGACCAATGGGAAATTAAGGCCAAGGGTCCATACTTATTGACTACGTAAGTCCGATTTCTCAATTGTATTTGGGAATTGTTCTATAAAATATTGAAAACTAAAATTGTGTAAATTTTCATCAGCTCTACGGGAATTTACCATTTGTGGGCAATTTTTGTCACTCATTTGGACCAAAGGGAAATTAAAGCCAAGAATCCATACTTATTGACTACGTCAGTCCGATTTCACAATTGTAATTGAGAATTTTTCTATAAAATTTGTTTGTCACTCATTTGGACCAATGGGAAATTAAGGCCAAGGGTCCATACTTATTAAGTACGTAAGTCCGATTTCTCAATTGTATTTGAGAATTGTTCTATTAAATTTTGAAAATTAAAATTGTGTAAATTTTCACCAGCTCTACGGGAATTTAGCCATTTGTGGGCACATTTATGTTTGTCACTCATTTGGACCAAAGGGAAATTAAAGCCAATAATCCAAACTTATTGACTACGTCAGTGCGATTTCTCAATTGTATTTAAGAATTTTTCTATAAAATTTGTTTGTCACTCATTTCGACCAATGGGAAATTATGGCCAAGGGTCCATACTTATTGACTACGTAAGTCCGATTTCTCAATTGTATTTGATAATTTTTCTATAAAATTTGTTTGTCACTCATTTGGACCAATAAGAAATTAAGGCCAAGGGTCCATACTTATTGACTACGTCAGTGCGATTTCTCAATTGTATTTAAGAATTTTTCTATAAAATTTGTTTGTCACTCATTTGGACCAATGGGAAATTAAGGCCAAGGGTCTATACTTATTGACTACGTAAGTCCGATTTCTCAATTGTATTTGATAATTTTTCTATAAAATTTTGAAAATTAAAATTGTGTAAATTTTCACCAGCTCTACGGGAATTTAGCCATTTGTGGGCACATTTATGTTTGTCACTCATTTGGACCAAAGGGAAATTAAAGCCAATAATCCATACTTATTGACTACGTCAGTGCGATTTCTCAATTGTATTTGATAATTTTTCTATAAAATTTGTTTGTCACTCATTTCGACCAATGGGAAATTAAGGCCAAGGGTCTATACTTATTGACTACGTAAGTCCGATTTCTCAATTTCATTTGATAATTTTTCTATAAAATTTGTTTGTCACTCATTTGGACCAATGGGAAATTAAGGCCAAGGGTCCATACTTATTAACTACGTATTTAAGAATTTTTCTATAAAATTTGTTTGTCACTCATTTGGACCAATGGGAAATTAAGGCCAAGGCTCCATACTTATTGACTACGTACGTCCGATTTCTCAATTGTATTTGAGAATTTTTCTATAAAATTTGTTTGTCACTCATTTGGACCAATGGGAAATTAAGGCCAAGGGTCCATACTTATTGACTACGTAAGTCCGATTTCTCAATTGTATTTAAGAATTTTTCTATAAAATTTGTTTGTCACTCATTTCGACCAATGGGAAATTAAGGCCAAGGGTCCATACTTATTGACTACGTCAGTCCGATTTCTCAATTGTATTTAAGAATTTTTCTATAAAATTTGTTTGTCACTCATTTCGACCAATGGGAAATTAAGGCCAAGGGTCCATACTTATTGACTACGTAAGTCCGATTTCTCAATTGTATTTGATAATTTTTCTATAAAATTTGTTTGTCACTCATTTGGACCAATGGGAAATTAAGGCCAAGGGTCCATACTTATTGACTACGTAAGTCCGATTTCTCAATTGTATTTGGGAATTGTTCTATAAAATATTGAAAACTAAAATTGTGTAAATTTTCATCAGCTCTACGGGAATTTACCATTTGTGGGCAATTTTTGTCACTCATTTGGACCAAAGGGAAATTAAAGCCAAGAATCCATACTTATTGACTACGTCAGTCCGATTTCACAATTGTAATTGAGAATTTTTCTATAAAATTTGTTTGTCACTCATTTGGACCAATGGGAAATTAAGGCCAAGGGTCCATACTTATTAAGTACGTAAGTCCGATTTCTCAATTGTATTTGAGAATTGTTCTATTAAATTTTGAAAATTAAAATTGTGTAAATTTTCACCAGCTCTACGGGAATTTAGCCATTTGTGGGCACATTTATGTTTGTCACTCATTTGGACCAAAGGGAAATTAAAGCCAATAATCCAAACTTATTGACTACGTCAGTGCGATTTCTCAATTGTATTTAAGAATTTTTCTATAAAATTTGTTTGTCACTCATTTCGACCAATGGGAAATTATGGCCAAGGGTCCATACTTATTGACTACGTAAGTCCGATTTCTCAATTGTATTTGATAATTTTTCTATAAAATTTGTTTGTCACTCATTTGGACCAATAAGAAATTAAGGCCAAGGGTCCATACTTATTGACTACGTCAGTGCGATTTCTCAATTGTATTTAAGAATTTTTCTATAAAATTTGTTTGTCACTCATTTGGACCAATGGGAAATTAAGGCCAAGGGTCTATACTTATTGACTACGTAAGTCCGATTTCTCAATTGTATTTGATAATTTTTCTATAAAATTTTGAAAATTAAAATTGTGTAAATTTTCACCAGCTCTACGGGAATTTAGCCATTTGTGGGCACATTTATGTTTGTCACTCATTTGGACCAAAGGGAAATTAAAGCCAATAATCCATACTTATTGACTACGTCAGTGCGATTTCTCAATTGTATTTGATAATTTTTCTATAAAATTTGTTTGTCACTCATTTCGACCAATGGGAAATTAAGGCCAAGGGTCTATACTTATTGACTACGTAAGTCCGATTTCTCAATTTCATTTGATAATTTTTCTATAAAATTTGTTTGTCACTCATTTGGACCAATGGGAAATTAAGGCCAAGGGTCCATACTTATTAACTACGTATTTAAGAATTTTTCTATAAAATTTGTTTGTCACTCATTTGGACCAATGGGAAATTAAGGCCAAGGCTCCATACTTATTGACTACGTACGTCCGATTTCTCAATTGTATTTGAGAATTTTTCTATAAAATTTGTTTGTCACTCATTTGGACCAATGGGAAATTAAGGCCAAGGGTCCATACTTATTGACTACGTAAGTCCGATTTCTCAATTGTATTTAAGAATTTTTCTATAAAATTTTGAAGATTAAAATTGTGTAAATTTTGATCAACTCTACGGGAATTTCGCCATTTGTGGGCACATTTATGTTTGTCACTCATTTGGACCAAAGGGAAATTAAAGCCAATAATCCATACTTATTGACTACGTCAGTCCGATTTCTCAATTGTAATTGAGAATTTTTCTATAAAATTTGTTTGTCACTCATTTGGACCAATGGGAAATTAAGCCCAAGGGTCCATACTTATTAACTACGTCAGTCCGATTTCTCAATTATATTTGAAAATTTTTCTATAAAATTTTGAAGATTAAAATTGTGTAAATTTTGATCAGCTCTACGGGAATTTGGCCATTTGTGGGCACATTTATGTTTGTCACTCATTTGGACCAAAGGGAAATTAAAGCCAATAATCCATACTTATTGACTACGTCAGTCCGATGTCTCAATTGTAATTGAGAATTTTTCTATAAAATTTGTTTCTCACTCATTTGGACCAATGGGAAATTAAGCCCAAGGGTCCATACTTATTGACTACGTAAGTCCGATTTCTCAATTGTATTTAAGAATTTTTCTATAAAATTTTGAAGATTAAAATTGTGTAAATTTTGATCAACTCTACGGGAATTTCGCCATTTGTGGGCACATTTATGTTTGTCACTCATTTGGACCAAAGGGAAATTAAAGCCAATAATCCATACTTATTGACTACGTCAGTCCGATTTCTCAATTGTAATTGAGAATTTTTCTATAAAATTTGTTTGTCACTCATTTGGACCAATGGGAAATTAAGCCCAAGGGTCCATACTTATTAACTACGTCAGTCCGATTTCTCAATTATATTTGAAAATTTTTCTATAAAATTTTGAAGATTAAAATTGTGTAAGTTTTGATCAGCTCTACGGGAATTTGGCCATTTGTGGGCACATTTATGTTTGTCACTCATTTGGACCAAAGGGAAATTAAAGCCAATAATCCATACTTATTGACTACGTCAGTCCGATGTCTCAATTGTAATTGAGAATTTTTCTATAAAATTTGTTTCTCACTCATTTGGACCAATGGGAAATTAAGCCCAAGGGTCCATACTTATTAACTACGTCAGTCCGATTTCTCAATTGTATTTGAGAATTTTTCTATAAAATTTGTTTTTCACTCATTTGGACCAATGGGAAATTAAGGCCAAGGGTCCATACTTATTGACTACGTAAGTCCGATTTCTCAATTGTATTTGGGAATTGTTCTATAAAATATTGAAAACTAAAATTGTGTAAATTTTCATCAGCTCTACGGGAATTTAGCCATTTGTGGGCAATTTTTGTCACTCATTTGGACCAAAGGGAAATTAAAGCCAAGAATCCATACTTATTGACTACGTCAGTCCGATTTCACAATTGTAATTGAGAATTTTTCTATAAAATTTGTTTGTCACTCATTTGGACCAATGGGAAATTAAGGCCAAGGGTCCATACTTATTAAGTACGTAAGTCCGATTTCTCAATTGTATTTGAGAATTGTTCTATTAAATTTTGAAAATTAAAATTGTGTAAATTTTCACCAGCTCTACGGGAATTTAGCCATTTGTGGGAACATTTATGTTTGTCACTCATTTGGACCAAAGGGAAATTAAAGCCAATAATCCATACTTATTGACTACGTCAGTCCGATTTCTCAATTGTAATTGAGAATTTTTCTATAAAATTTGTTTGTCACTCATTTGGACCAATGGGAAATTAAGGCCAAGGGTCCATACTTATTGACTACGTAAGTCCGATTTCTCAATTGTATTTAAGAATTTTTCCATAAAATTTGTTTGTCACTCATTTGGACCAATGGGAAATTAAGGCCAAGGGTCCATACTTATTGACTACGTAAGTCCGATTTCTCAATTGTATTTGATAATTTTTCTATAAAATTTGTTTGTCACTCATTTGGACCAATGGGAAATTAAGGCCAAGGGTCCATACTTATTGACTACGTAAGTCCGATTTCTCAATTGTATTTGAAAATTTTTCTATAAAATTTTGAAGATTAAAATTAAGTAAATTTTGATCAGCTCTACGGGAATTTGGCCATTTGTGGGCACATTTATGTTTGTCACTCATTTCGACCAATGGGAAATTAAGGCCAAGGGTCCATACTTATTGACTACGTAAGTCCGATTTCTCAATTGTATTTGATAATTTTTCTATAAAATTTGTTTGTCACTGATTTGGACAAATGGGAAATTAAGGCCAAGGGTCCATACTTATTGACTACGTAAGTCCAATTTCTCAATTGTATTTGATAATTTTTCTATAAAATTTGTTTGTCACTCATTTGGACCAATGGGAAATTAAGGCCAAGGGTCTATACTTATTGACTACGTAAGTCCGATTTCTCAATTGTATTTGATAATTTTTCTATAAAATTTGTTTGTCACTCATTTGGACCAATGGGAAAATAAGGCCAAGGGTCCATACTTATTGACTACGGAAGTCCGATTTCTGAATTGTATTTGAAAATTTTTCTATAAAATTTTGAAGATTAAAATTAAGTAAATTTTGATCAGCTCTACGGGAATTTGGCCATTTGTGGGCACATTTATGTTTGTCACTCATTTCGACCAATGGGAAATTAAGGCCAAGGGTCCATACTTATTGGCTACGTCAGTCCGATTTCTCAATTGTATTTAAGAATTTTTCTATAAAATTTGTTTGTCACTCATTTGGACCAATGGGAAATTAAGGCCAAGGGTCCATACCTATTGACTACGTAAGTCCGATTTCTCAATTGTATTTGATAATTTTTCTATAAAATTTGTTTGTCACTCATTTGGACCAATGGGAAATTAAGGCCAAGGGTCCATACTTATTGACTACGTAAGTCCGATTTCTCAATTCTATTTGAGAATTGTTCTATAAAATTTGTAAAATTAAAATTGTGTAAATTTTCATCAGCTCTACGGAAATTCAGCCATTTGTGGGCACATTTATGTTTGTCACTCATTTGGACCAAAGGGAAATTAAAGCCAATAATCCATACTTATTGACTACGTCAGCCCGATTTCTCAATTGTATTTAAGAATTTTTCTATAAAATTTGTTTGTCACTCATTTCGACCAATGGGAAATTAAGGCCAAGGGTCCATACTTATTGACTACGTAAGTCCGATTTCTCAATTGTATTTGATAATTTTTCTATAAAATTTGTTTGTCACTGATTTGGACAAATGGGAAATTAAGGCCAAGGGTCCATACTTATTGACTACGTAAGTCCAATTTCTCAATTGTATTTGATAATTTTTCTATAAAATTTGTTTGTCACTCATTTGGACCAATGGGAAATTAAGGCCAAGGGTCTATACTTATTGACTACGTAAGTCCGATTTCTCAATTGTATTTGATAATTTTTCTATAAAATTTGTTTGTCACTCATTTGGACCAATGGGAAAATAAGGCCAAGGGTCCATACTTATTGACTACGGAAGTCCGATTTCTGAATTGTATTTGAAAATTTTTCTATAAAATTTTGAAGATTAAAATTAAGTAAATTTTGATCAGCTCTACGGGAATTTGGCCATTTGTGGGCACATTTATGTTTGTCACTCATTTGGACCAATGGGAAATTAAAGCCAAGAATCCATACTTATTGACTACGTAAGTCCGATTTCTCAATTGTATTTGAGAATTTTTCTATAAAATTTGTTTGTCACTCATTTGGACCAATGGGAAATTAAGGCCAAGGGTCCATACTTATTGACTACGTAAGTCCGATTTCTCAATTGTATTTAAGAATTTTTCTATAAAATTTGTTTGTCACTCATTTGGACCAATTGGTAATTAAAGCCAAGGGTCCATACTTATTGACTACGTAAGTCCGATTTCTCAATTGTATTTGAAAATTTTTCTATAAAATTTTGAAGATTAAAATTGTGTAAATTTTGATCAGCTCTACGGGAATTTAGCCATTTGTGGGCACATTTAGGTTTGTCACTCATTTGGACCAAAGGGAAATTAAAGCCAATAATCCATACTTATTGACTACGTAAGTCCGATTTCTCAATTGTATTTGAGAATTTTTCTATAAAATTTGTTTGTCACTCATTTGGACCAATGGGAAATTAAGGCCAAGGGTCCATACTTATTAACTACGTCAGTCCGATTTCTAAATTGTATTTAAGAATTTTTCTATAAAATTTGTTTGTCACTCATTTCGACCAATGGGAAATTAAGGCCAAGGGTCCATACTTATTGACTACGTAAGTCCGATTTCTCAATTGTATTTGATAATTTTTCTATAAAATTTGTTTGTCACTCATTTGGAGCAATGGGAAATTAAGGCCAAGGGTCCATACTTATTGACTACGTAAGTCAGATTTCTCGATTGTATTTGAAAATTTTTCTATAAAATTTTGAAGATTAAAATTGTGTAAATTTTGATCAGCTCTACTGGAATTTGGCCATTTGTGGGCACATTTATGTTTGTCACTCATTTGGACCAATTGGAAATTAAAGCCAAGAATCCATACTTATTGACTACGTAAGTCCGATTTCTCAATTGTATTTGAGAATTTTTCTATAAAATTTGTTTTTCACTCATTTGGACCAATGGGAAATTAAGGCCAAGGGTCCATACTTATTGACTACGTAAGTCCGATTTCTCAATTGTATTTGATAATTTTTCTATAAAATTTGTTTGTCACTCATTTGGACCAATAAGAAATTAAGGCCAAGGGTCCATACTTATTGACTACGTAAGTCCGATTTCTCAATTGTATTTGAAAATTTTTCTATAAAATTTTGAAGATTAAAATTGTGTAAATTTTGATCAGCTCTACGGGAATTTGGCCATTTGTGGGCACATTTATGTTTGTCACTCATTTGGACCAATTGGAAAATAAAGCCAAGAATCCATACTTATTGACTACGTAAGTCTGATTTCTCAATTGTATTTGAGAATTTTTCTATAAAATTTGTTTGTCACTCATTTGGACCAACGGGAAATTAAGGCCAAAGGTTCAATCTTATTGACTACGTAAGTCCGATTTCTCAATTGTATTTGAGAATTGTGCTATAAAATTTGTTTTTCACTCATTTGGACCAATTGGTAATTAAAGCCAAGAATCCATACTTATTGACTACGTAAGTCCGATTTCTCAATTGTATTTGAGAATTTTTCTATAAAATTTGTTTGTCACTCATTTGGACCAACGGGAAATTAAGGCCAAAGGTTCAATCTTATTGACTACGTAAGTCCGATTTCTCAATTGTATTTGAGAATTGTGCTATAAAATTTGTTTTTCACTCATTTGGACCAATGGGAAATTAAGGCCAAGGGTCCATACTTATTGACTACGTAAGTCCGATTTCTCAATTGTATTTGAGAATTTTTCTATAAGATATGTTTGTCACTCATTTGGACCAATGGGAAATTAAGGCCAAGGGTCCATAATTATTGACTACGTAAGTCCGATTTCTCAATTGTATTTGGGAATTGTTCTATAAAATATTGAAAACTAAAATTGTGTAAATTTTGATCAGCTCTACTGGAATTTGGCCATTTGTGGGCACATTTATGTTTGTCACTCATTTGGACCAATTGGAAATTAGAGCCAAGAATCCATACTTATTGACTACGTAAGTCCGATTTCTCAATTGTATTTGAGAATTTTTCTATAAAATTTGTTTTTCACTCATTTGGACCAATGGGAAATTAAGGCCAAGGGTCCATACTTATTGACTACGTAAGTCCGATTTCTCAATTGTATTTGAGAATTTTTCTATAAAATATGTTTGTCACTCATTTGGACCAATGGGAAATTAAGGCCAAGGGTCCATACATATTGACTACGTAAGTCCGATTTCTCAATTGTATTTGAAAATTTTTCTATAAAATTTTGAAGATTAAAATTGTGTAAATTATGATCAGCTCTACTGGAATTTGGCCATTTGTGGGCACATTTATGTTTGTCACTCATTTGGACCAATTGGAAATTAAAGCCAAGAATCCATACTTATTGACTACGTAAGTCCGATTTCTCTATTGTATTTGAGAATTTTTCTATAAAGTTTGTTTTTCACTCATTTGGACCAATGGGAAATTAAGGCCAAGGGTCCATACTTATTGACTACGTAAGTCCGATTTCTCAATTGTATTTGATAATTTTTCTATAAAATTTGTTTGTCACTCATTTGGACCAATGGGAAATTAAGGCCAAGGGTCCATACTTATTGACTACGTAAGTCCGATTTCTCAATTGTATTTGAAAATTTTTCTATAAAATTTTGAAGATTAAAATTGTGTAAATTTTGATCAGCTCTACGGGAATTTGGCCATTTGTGGGCACATTTATGTTTGTCACTCATTTGGACCAATGGGAAAATAAAGCCAAGAATCCATACTTATTGACTACGTAAGTCTGATTTCTCAATTGTATTTGAGAATTTTTCTATAAAATTTGTTTGTCACTCATTTGGACCAACGGGAAATTAAGGCCAAGGGTCCATACTTATTGACTACGTAAGTGCGATTTCTCAATTGTATTTGAGAATTGTGCTATAAAATTTGTTTTTCACTCATTTGGACCAATTGGTAATTAAAGCCAAGAATCCATACTTATTGACTACGTAAGTCCGATTTCTCAATTGTATTTGAGAATTTTTCTATAAAATTTGTTTGTCACTCATTTGGACCAACGGGAAATTAAGGCCAAAGGTTCAATCTTATTGACTACGTAAGTCCGATTTCTCAATTGTATTTGAGAATTGTGCTATAAAATTTGTTTTTCACTCATTTGGACCAATGGGAAATTAAGGCCAAGGGTCCATACTTATTGACTACGTAAGTCCGATTTCTCAATTGTATTTGAGAATTTTTCTATAAAATATGTTTGTCACTCATTTGGACCAACGGGAAATTAAGGCCAAGGGTCCATACTTATTGACTACGTAAGTCCGATTTCTCAATTGTATTTGAGAATTGTGCTATAAAATTTGTTTTTCACTCATTTGGACCAATTGGTAATTAAAGCCAAGAATCCATACTTATTGACTACGTAAGTCCGATTTCTCAATTGTATTTGAGAATTTTTCTATAAAATTTGTTTGTCACTCATTTGGACCAACGGGAAATTAAGGCCAAAGGTTCAATCTTATTGACTACGTAAGTCCGATTTCTCAATTGTATTTGAGAATTGTGCTATAAAATTTGTTTTTCACTCATTTGGACCAATGGGAAATTAAGGCCAAGGGTCCATACTTATTGACTACGTAAGTCCGATTTCTCAATTGTATTTGATAATTTTTCTATAAAATTTGTTTGTCACTCATTTGGAGCAATGGAAAATTAAGGCCAAGGGTCCATACTTATTGACTACGTAAGTCCGATTTCTCAATTGTATTTGAAAATTTTTCTATAAAATTTTGAAGATTAAAATTGTGTAAATTTTGATCAGCTCTACTGGAATTTGGCCATTTGTGGGCACATTTATGTTTGTCACTCATTTGGACCAATTGGAAATTAAAGCCAAGAATCCATACTTATTGACTACGTAAGTCCGATTTCTCAATTGTATTTGAGAATTTTTCTATAAAATTTGTTTTTCACTCATTTGGACCAATGGGAAATTAAGGCCAAGGGTCCATACTTATTGACTACGTAAGTCCGATTTCTCAATTGTATTTGATAATTTTTCTATAAAATTTGTTTGTCACTCATTTGGACCAATGGGAAATTAAGGCCAAGGGTCCATACTTATTGACTACGTAAGTCCGATTTCTCAATTGTATTTGAAAATTTTTCTATAAAATTTTGAAGATTAAAATTGTGTAAATTTTGATCAGCTCTACGGGAATTTGGCCATTTGTGGGCACATTTATGTTTGTCACTCATTTGGACCAATGGGAAAATAAAGCCAAGAATCCATACTTATTGACTACGTAAGTCTGATTTCTCAATTGTATTTGAGAATTTTTCTATAAAATTTGTTTGTCACTCATTTGGACCAACGGGAAATTAAGGCCAAGGGTCCATACTTATTGACTACGTAAGTCCGATTTCTCAATTGTATTTGAGAATTGTGCTATAAAATTTGTTTTTCACTCATTTGGACCAATTGGTAATTAAAGCCAAAGGTTCAATCTTATTGACTTCGTAAGTCCGATTTCTCAATTGTATTTGAGAATTGTGCTATAAAATTTGTTTTTCACTCATTTGGACCAATGGGAAATTAAGGCCAAGGGTCCATACTTATTGACTACGTAAGTCCGATTTCTCAATTGTATTTGAGAATTTTTCTATAAAATATGTTTGTCACTCATTTGGACCAATGGGAAATTAAGGCCAAAGGTTCAATCTTATTGACTACGTAAGTCCGATTTCTCAATTGTATTTGAGAATTGTGCTATAAAATTTGTTTTTCACTCATTTGGACCAATGGGAAATTAAGGCCAAGGGTCCATACTTATTGACTACGTAAGTCCGATTTCTCAATTGTATTTGAGAATTGTGCTATAAAATTTGTTTTTCACTCATTTGGACCAATGGGAAATTAAGGCCAAGGGTCCATACTTATTGACTACGTAAGTCCGATTTCTCAATTGTATTTGAGAATTTTTCTATAAAATATGTTTGTCACTCATTTGGACCAATGGGAAATTAAGGCCAAGGGTCCATACTTATTGACTACGTAAGTCCGATTTCTCAATTGTAATTGAGAATTTTTCTATAAAATTTGTTTGTCACTCATTTGGACCAATGGGAAATTAAGGCCAAGGGTCCATACTTATTAAGTACGTAAGTCCGATTTCTCAATTGTATTTGAGAATTGTTCTATTAAATTTTGAAAATTAAAATTGTGTAAATTTTCACCAGCTCTACGGGAATTTAGCCATTTGTGGGCACATTTATGTTTGTCACTCATTTGGACCAAAGGGAAATTAAAGCCAATAATCCATACTTATTGACTACGTCAGTCCGATTTCTCAATTGTAATTGAGAATTTTTCTATAAAATTTGTTTGTCACTCATTTGGACCAATGGGAAATTAAGGCAAGGGTCCATACTTATTGACTACGTAAGTCCGATTTCTCAATTGTATTTAAGAATTTTTCTATAAAATTTGTTTGTCACTCATTTGGACCAATTGGTAATTAAAGCCAAGGGTCCATACTTATTGACTACGTAAGTCCGATTTCTCAATTGTATTTGAAAATTTTTCTATAAAATTTTGAAGATTAAAATTGTGTAAATTTTGATCAGCTCTACGGGAATTTAGCCATTTTTGGGCACATTTAGGTTTGTCACTCATTTGGACCAAAGGGAAATTAAAGCCAATAATCCATACTTATTGACTACGTAAGTCCGATTTCTCAATTGTATTTGAGAATTTTTCTATAAAATTTGTTTGTCACTCATTTGGACCAATGGGAAATTAAGGCCAAGGGTCCATACTTATTAACTACGTCAGTCCGATTTCTAAATTGTATTTAAGAATTTTTCTATAAAATTTGTTTGTCACTCATTTCGACCAATGGGAAATTAAGGCCGAGGGTCCATACTTATTGACTACGTAAGTCCGATTTCTCAATTGTATTTGATAATTTTTCTATAAAATTTGTTTGTCACTCATTTGGACCAACGGGAAATTAAGGCCAAGGGTCCATACTTATTGACTACGTAAGTCCGATTTGTCAATTGTATTTGAGAATTGTGCTATAAAATTTGTTTTTCACTCATTTGGACCAATGGGAAATTAAGGCCAAGGGTCCATACTTATTGACTACGTAAGTCCGATTTCTCAATTGTATTTGAGAATTTTTCTATAAAATATGTTTGTCACTCATTTGGACCAACGGGAAATTAAGGCCAAGGGTCCATACTTATTGACTACGTAAGTCCGATTTCTCAATTGTATTTGAGAATTGTGCTATAAAATTTGTTTTTCACTCATTTGGACCAATTGGTAAATAAAGCCAAGAATCCATACTTATTGACTACGTAAGTCCGATTTCTCAATTGTATTTGAGAATTTTTCTATAAAATTTGTTTGTCACTCATTTGGACCAACGGGAAATTAAGGCCAAAGGTTCAATCTTATTGACTACGTAAGTCCGATTTCTCAATTGTATTTGAGAATTGTGCTATAAAATTTGTTTTTCACTCATTTGGACCAATGGGAAATTAAGGCCAAGGGTCCATACTTATTGACTACGTAAGTCCGATTTCTCAATTGTATTTGATAATTTTTCTATAAAATTTGTTTGTCACTCATTTGGAGCAATGGGAAATTAAGGCCAAGGGTCCATACTTATTGACTACGTAAGTCCGATTTCTCAATTGTATTTGAAAATTTTTCTATAAAATTTTGAAGATTAAAATTGTGTAAATTTTGATCAGCTCTACTGGAATTTGGCCATTTGTGGGCACATTTATGTTTGTCACTCATTTGGACCAATTGGAAATTAAAGCCAAGAATCCATACTTATTGACTACGTAAGTCCGATTTCTCAATTGTATTTGAGAATTTTTCTATAAAATTTGTTTTTCACTCATTTGGACCAATGGGAAATTAAGGCCAAGGGTCCATACTTATTGACTACGTAAGTCCGATTTCTCAATTGTATTTGATAATTTTTCTATAAAATTTGTTTGTCACTCATTTGGACCAATGGGAAATTAAGGCCAAGGGTCCATACTTATTGACTACGTAAGTCCGATTTCTGAATTGTATTTGAAAATTTTTCTATAAAATTTTGAAGATTAAAATTAAGTAAATTTTGATCAGCTCTACGGGAATTTGGCCATTTGTGGGCACATTTATGTTTGTCACTCATTTGGACCAATGGGAAATTAAAGCCAAGAATCCATACTTATTGACTACGTAAGTCCGATTTCTCAATTGTATTTGAGAATTTTTCTATAAAATTTGTTTGTCACTCATTTGGACCAATGGGAAATTAAGGCCAAGGGTCCATACTTATTGACTACGTAAGTCCGATTTCTCAATTGTATTTAAGAATTTTTCTATAAAATTTGCTTGTCACTCATTTGGACCAATTGGTAATTAAAGCCAAGGGTCCATACTTATTGACTACGTAAGTCCGATTTCTCAATTGTATTTGAAAATTTTTCTATAAAATTTTGAAGATTAAAATTGTGTAAATTTTGATCAACTCTACGGGAATTTAGCCATTTGTGGGCACATTTAGGTTTGTCACTCATTTGGACCAAAGGAAAATTAAAGCCAATAATCCATACTTATTGACTACGTAAGTCCGATTTCTGAATTGTATTTGAGAATTTTTCTATAAAATTTGTTTGTCACTCATTTGGACCAATGGGAAATTAAGGCCAAGGGTCCATACTTATTAACTACGTCAGTCCGATTTCTAAATTGTATTTAAGAATTTTTCTATAAAATTTGTTTGTCACTCATTTCGACCAATGGGAAATTAAGGCCGAGGGTCCATACTTATTGACTACGTAAGTCCGATTTCTCAATTGTATTTGATAATTTTTCTATAAAATTTGTTTGTCACTCATTTGGAGCAATGGGAAATTAAGGCCAAGGGTCCATACTTATTGACTACGTAAGTCCGATTTCTCAATTGTATTTGAAAATTTTTCTATAAAATTTTGAAGATTAAAATTGTGTAAATTTTGATCAGCTCTACTGGAATTTGGCCATTTGTGGGCACATTTATGTTTGTCACTCATTTGGACCTATTGGAAATTAAAGCCAAGAATCCATACTTATTGACTACGTAAGTCCGATTTCTCAATTGTATTTGAGAATTTTTCTATAAAATTTGTTTTTAACTCATTTGGACCAATGGGAAATTAAGGCCAAGGGTCCATACTTATTGACTACGTAAGTCCGATTTCTCAATTGTATTTGATAATTTTTCTATAAAATTTGTTTGTCACTCATTTGGACCAATGGGAAATTAAGGCCAAGGGTCCATACTTATTGACTACGTAAGTCCGATTTCTCAATTGTATTTGAAAATTTTTCTATAAAATTTTGAAGATTAAAATTGTGTAAATTTTGATTAGCTCTACGGGAAGTTGGCCATTTGTGGGCACATTTATGTTTGTCACTCATTTGGACCAATGGGAAAATAAAGCCAAGAATCCATACTTATTGACTACGTAAGTCTGATTTCTCAATTGTATTTGAGAATTTTTCTATAAAATTTGTTTGTCACTCATTTGGACCAACGGGAAATTAAGGCCAAGGGTCCATACTTATTGACTACGTAAGTCCGATTTCTCAATTGTATTTGAGAATTGTGCTATAAAATTTGTTTTTCACTCATTTGGACCAATTGGTAATTAAAGCCAAGAATCCATACTTATTGACTACGTAAGTCCGATTTCTCAATTGTATTTGACAATTTTTCTATAAAATTTGTTTGTCACTCATTTGGACCAACGGGAAATTAAGGCCAAAGGTTCAATCTTATTGACTACGTAAGTCCGATTTCTCAATTGTATTTGATAATTTTTCTATAAAATTTGTTTGTCACTCATTTGGACCAATGGGAAATTAAGGCCAAGGGTCCATACTTATTGACTACGTAAGTCCGATTTCTCAATTGTATTTGAGAATTGTTCTATAAAATTTGTAAAATTAAAATTGTGTAAATTTTGATCAGCTCTACGGGAATTTGGCCATTTGTGGGCACATTTATGTTTGTCACTCATTTGGACCAAAGGGGAAATTAAAGCCAATAATCCATACTTATTGACTACGTCAGTCCGATTTCTCAATTGTATTTAAGAATTTTTCTATAAAATTTGTTTGTCACTCATTTCGACCAATGGGAAATTAAGGCCAAGGGTACATACTTATTGGCTACGTCAGTCCGATTTCTCAATTGTATTTAAGAATTTTTCTATAAAATTTGTTTGTCACTCATTTCGACCAATGGGAAATTAAGGCCAAGGGAACATACTTATTGACTACGTAAGTCCGATTTCTCAATTGTATTTGATAATTTTTCTATAAAATTTGTTTGTCACTCATTTGGACCAATGGGAAATTAAGGCCAAGGGTCCATACTTATTGACTACGTAAGTCCGATTTCTCAATTGTATTTGATAATTTTTCTATAAAATTTGTTTGTCACTCATTTGGACCAATGGGAAATTAAGGCCAAGGGTCCATACTTATTGACTACGTAAGTCCGATTTCTCAATTGTATTTGAGAATTGTTCTATAAAATTTGTAAAATTAAAATTGTGTAAATTTTCATCAGCTCTACGGGAATTCAGCCATTTGTGGGCACATTTATGTTTGTCACTCATTTGGACCAAAGGGAAATTAAAGCCAATAATCCATACTTATTGACTACGTCAGTCCGATTTCTCAATTGTATTTAAGAATTTTTCTATAAAATTTGTTTGTCACTCATTTGGACAAATGGGAAATTAAGGCCAAGGGTCCATACTTATTGACTACGTAAGTCCAATTTCTCAATTGTATTTGATAATTTTTCTATAAAGTTTGTTTGTCACTCATTTGGACCAATGGGAAATTAAGGCCAAGGGTCTATACTTATTGACTACGTAAATCCGATTTCTCAATTGTATTTGATAATTTTTCTATAAAATTTGTTTGTCACTCATTTGGACCAATGGGAAATTAAGGCCAAGGGTCCATACTTATTGACTACGTAAGTCCGATTTCTGAATTGTATTTGAAAATTTTTCTATAAAATTTTGAAGATTAAAATTAAGTAAATTTTGATCAGCTCTACGGGAATTTGGCCATTTGTGGGCACATTTATGTTTGTCACTCATTTGGACCAATGGGAAATTAAAGCCAAGAATCCATACTTATTGACTACGTAAGTCCGATTTCTCAATTGTATTTGAGAATTTTTCTATAAAATTTGTTTGTCACTCATTTGGACCAATGGGAAATTAAGGCCAAGGGTCCATACTTATTGACTACGTAAGTCCGATTTCTCAATTGTATTTAAGAATTTTTCTATAAAATTTGTTTGTCACTCATTTGGACCAATTGGTTATTAAAGCCAAGGGTCCATACTTATTGACTACGTAAGTCCGATTTCTCAATTGTATTTGAAAATTTTTCTATAAAATTTTGAAGATTAAAATTGTGTAAATTTTGATCAGCTCTACGGGAATTTAGCCATTTGTGGGCACATTTAGGTTTATCACTCATTTGGACCAAAGGGAAATTAAAGCCAATAATCCATACTTATTGACTACGTAAGTCCGATTTCTCAATTGTATTTGAGAATTTTTCTATAAAATTTGTTTGTCACTCATTTGGACCAATGGGAAATTAAGGCCAAGGGTCCATACTTATTAACTACGTCAGTCCGATTTCTAAATTGTATTTAAGAATTTTTCTATAAAATTTGTTTGTCACTCATTTCGACCAATGGGAAATTAAGGCCGAGGGTCCATACTTATTGACTACGTAAGTCCGATTTCTCAATTGTATTTGATAATTTTTCTATAAAATTTGTTTGTCACTCATTTGGAGCAATGGGAAATTAAGGCCAAGGGTCCATACTTATTGACTACGTAAGTCCGATTTCTCAATTGTATTTGAAAATTTTTCTATAAAATTTTGAAGATTAAAATTGTGTAAATTTTGATCAGCTCTACTGGAATTTGGCCATTTGTGGGCACATTTATGTTTGTCACTCATTTGGACCAATTGGAAATTAAAGCCAAGAATCCATACTTATTGACTACGTAAGTCCGATTTCTCAATTGTATTTGAGAATTTTTCTATAAAATTTGTTTTTAACTCATTTGGACCAATGGGAAATTAAGGCCAAGGGTCCATACTTATTGACTACGTAAGTCCGATTTCTCAATTGTATTTAATAATTTTTCTATAAAATTTGTTTGTCACTCATTTGGACCAATGGGAAATTAAGGCCAAGGGTCCATACTTATTGACTACGTAAGTCCGATTTCTCAATTGTATTTGAAAATTTTTCTATAAAATTTTGAAGATTAAAATTGTGTAAATTTTGATTAGCTCTACGGGAAGTTGGCCATTTGTGGGCACATTTATGTTTGTCACTCATTTGGACCAATGGGAAAATAAAGCCAAGAATCCATACTTATTGACTACGTAAGTCTGATTTCTCAATTGTATTTGAGAATTTTTCTATAAAATTTGTTTGTCACTCATTTGGACCAACGGGAAATTAAGGCCAAGGGTCCATACTTATTGACTACGTAAGTCCGATTTCTCAATTGTATTTGAGAATTGTGCTATAAAATTTGTTTTTCACTCATTTGGACCAATTGGTAAATAAAGCCAAGAATCCATACTTATTGACTACGTAAGTCCGATTTCTCAATTGTATTTGACAATTTTTCTATAAAATTTGTTTGTCACTCATTTGGACCAACGGGAAATTAAGGCCAAAGGTTCAATCTTATTGACTACGTAAGTCCGATTTCTCAATTGTATTTGAGAATTGTGCTATAAAATTTGTTTTTCACTCATTTGGACCAATGGGAAATTAAGGCCAAGGGTCCATACTTATTGACTACGTCAGTCCGATTTCTCAATTGTATTTGAGAATTTTTCTATAAAATTTGTTTGCCACTTATTTGGACCAATGGGAAATTAAGGCCAAGGATCCATACTTATTGACTACGTAAGTCCGATTTCTCAATTGTTTTTGAGAATTTTTCTATAAAATTTGTTTGTCACTCATTTGGACCAATGGGAAATAAAAGCCAAGGGTCCATACTTATTGACTACGTAAGTCCGATTTCTCAATTGTATTTGAGAATTTTTCTATAAAATTTGTTTGTCACTCATTTGGACCAATGGGAAATAAAGGCCAAAGGTTCAATCTTATTGACTACGTAAGTCCGATTTCTCAATTGTATTTGAGAATTGTGCTATAAAATTTGTTTTTCACTCATTTGGACCAATGGGAAATTAAGGCCAAGGGTCCATACTTATTGACTACGTCAGTCCGATTTCTCAATTGTATTTGAGAATTTTTCTATAAAATTTGTTTGTCACTTATTTGGACCAATGGGAAATTAAGGCCAAGGATCCATACTTATTGACTACGTAAGTCCGATTTCTCAATTGTATTTGAGAATTTTTCTATAAAATTTGTTTGTCACTCATTTGGACCAACGGGAAATTAAAGCCAAAGGTTCAATCTTATTGACTACGTAAGTCCGATTTCTCAATTATATTTGAGAATTATGCTATAAAATTTGTTTTTCACTCATTTGGACCAATGGGAAATTAAGGCCAAGGGTCCATACTTATTGACTACGTCAGTCCGATTTCTCAATTGTATTTGAGAATTTTTCTATAAAATTTGTTTGTCACTTATTTGGACCAATGGGAAATTAAGGCCAAGGATCCATACTTATTGACTACGTAAATCCGATTTCTCAATTGTATTTGAGAATTTTTCTATAAAATTTGTTTGTCACTCATTTGGACCAATGGGAAATAAAAGCCAAGGGTCCATACTTATTGACTACGTAAGTCCGATTTCTGAATTGTATTTGAGAGTTTTTCTATAAAATTTGTTTGTAACTCATTTGGACCAAAGGGAAATTAAAGCCAATAATCCATACTTATTGACTACGTCAGTCCGATTTCTCAATTGTATTTGAGAATTTTTCTATAAAATTTGTTTGTCACTCATTTGGACCAATGGGAAATTAAAGCCAAGAATCCATACTTATTGACTACGTAAGTCCGATTTCTCAATTGTATTTGAGATTTTTTCTATAAAATTTGTTTGTCACTCATTTGGACCAATGGGAAATTAAGGCCAAGGGTCCATACTTATTGACTACGTAAGTCCGATTTCTCAATTTTATTTTAAAATTGTTCTATAAAATTTGTTTGTCACTCATTTGGACCAATTGGAAATTAAGGAAAAGAATCCATACTTATTGACTACGTAAGTCTGATTTCTCAATTGTATTTTAGAATTGTTCTATAAAATTTGTTTGTCACTCATTTGGACCAAAGGGAAATTAAAGCCAAGAATCCATACTTATTGACTACGTGAGTCCGATTTCTCAATTGTATTTGAGAATTTTTCTATAAAATTTGTTTGTCACTCATTTGGACCAAAGGGAAATTAAGGCCAAGGGTCCACACTTATTGACTACGTAAGTCCGATTTCTCAATTGTATTTTAGAATTGTTCTATAAAATTTGTTTGTCACTCATTTGGACCAAAGGGAAATTAAGGCCAAGGGTCCATACTTATTGACTACGTAAGTCCGATTTCTCAATTGTATTTGAGAATTTTTCTATAAAATTTGTTTGTCACTTATTTGGACCAATGGGAAATTAAGGCCAAGGATCCATACTTATTGACTACGTAAGTCCGATTTCTCAATTGTATTTGAGAATTTTTCTATAAAATTTTGAAAATTAAAATTGTGTAAATTTACATCAGCTCTACGGGAATTTGGCCTTTTGTGGACACATTTATGTTCGTCACTCATTTGGACCAAAGGGAAATTAAGGCCAAGGGTCCATACTTAATGACTACGTAAGTCCGATTTCTCAATTGTATTTGAGAATTTTTCTATAAAATTTGTTTGTTTGTTCTCAATTGTATTTGAGAATTTTTCTATAAAATTTGTTTGTCACTCATTTGGACTAATGGGAAATAAAGGCCAAGGGTCCATACTTATTGACTACGTAAGTCCGATTTCTCAATTGTATTTGAGAATTTTTCTATAAAATTTTGAAAATTAAAATTGTGTAAATTTACATCAGCTCTACGGGAATTTGGCCTTTTGTGGACACATTTATGTTCGTCACTCATTTGGACCAAAGGGAAATTAAGGCCAAGGGTCCATACTTAATGACTACGTAAGTCCGATTTCTCAATTGTATTTGAGAATTTTTCTATAAAATTTGTTTGTTTGTTCTCAATTGTATTTGAGAATTTTTCTTTAAAATTTGTTTGTCACTCATTTGGACCAATGGGAAATAAAGGCCAAGGGTCCATACTTATTGACTACGTAAGTCCGATTTCTCAATTGTATTTGAGAATTGTTCTATAAAATTTTGAAAATTAAAATTGTGTAAATTTACATCAGCTCTACGGGAATTTGGCTTTTTGTGGACACATTTATGTTTGGCACTCATTAAGACCAAAGGGAAATTAAGGCCAAGGGTCCATACTTAATGACTACGTAAGTCCGATTTCTCAATTGTATTTGAGAATTTTTCTATAAAATTTGTTTGTCACTCATTTGGACCAATGGGAAATTAAAGCCAAGGGTCCATACTTATTGACTAGGTAAGTCCGATTTCTCAATTGTATTTGAGAATTTTTCTATAAAATTTTGAAAATTAAAATTGTGTAAATTTACATCAGCTCTACGGGAATTTGGCCTTTTGTGGACACATTTATGTTCGTCACTCATTTGGACCAAAGGGAAATTAAGGCCAAGGGTCCATACTTAATGACTACGTAAGTCCGATTTCTCAATTGTATTTGAGAATTTTTCTATAAAATTTGTTTGTTTGTTCTCAATTGTATTTGAGAATTTTTCTATAAAATTTGTTTGTCACTCATTTGGACCAATGGGAAATAAAGGCCAAGGGTCCATACTTATTGACTACGTAAGTCCGATTTCTCAATTGTATTTGAGAATTGTTCTATAAAATTTTGAAAATTAAAATTGTGTAAATTTACATCAGCTCTACGGGAATTTGGCCTTTTGTGAACACATTTATGTTCGTCACTCATTTGGACCAAAGGGAAATTAAGGCCAAGGGTCCATACTTAATGACTACGTAAGTCCGATTTCTCAATTTTATTTTAGAATTGTTCTATAAAATTTGTTTGTTTGTTCTCAATTTTATTTGAGAATTTTTGTATAAAATTTGTTTGTCACTCATTTGGACCAATGGGAAATAAAGGCCAAGGGTCCATACTTATTGACTACGTAAGTCCGATTTCTCAATTGTATTTGAGAATTGTTCTATAAAATTTTGAAAATTAAAATTGTGTAAATTTACATCAGCTCTACGGGAATTTGGCCTTTTGTGGACACATTTATGTTCGTCACTCATTTGGACCAAAGGGAAATTAAAGCCAAGAATCCATTATTTTGACTACGTCAGTCCGATTTCTCAATTGTATTTGAGAATTTTTCTATAAAATTTGTTTGTCACTCATTTGGACCAATGGGAAATTAAGGCTAAGGGTCCATACTTATTGACTACGTAATTCCGATTTGCTGGTTAAATTTAAACACACATTAATTGATGACACAATAAGACGAAAAGACATAATTTTAAATACCAAATTACGATTAGTATTTTAAAGTTATACTTATAGAGCCAAATTAACATCCACAGGGTAAAAATTTGTCTAATTCACATTTCAATATGGCAGTGTAGTGTTTAGTAGATGAAAAAAAAAAGTTATAAAATTTCATTAAACTTTTTTAAAACAAGTTGAAAAAGTAATCATCGATATTCTTTTCGGCGAAATTTATCAGTGAAAGTTTCAATCATAGTTTCTCGCACAAAATACTATTAAGAATTTCATTTTTTATAGTTGATATTAAATAGCAAATACTTTCATAATTTACGACAAGGCACTCCACTGCGCGAACATTTCTACATGGAAAATCATTACATCGGATCTCACAGAAAAGAGTTACAGTAGCAACTTAAGCACTGATTAAAGCAATAATTGCTTTTGTCTCAATATTTTTTACACTTTTTATTTTATTATTATTTATTTCTAATTTTTTGTTTTGGTTTTTTAATTTTTCATTAAAATTAATCTCTTGCCACTTCATGCCCAGTACGTGCGTACATACACACGTACTTGAGCACATTATTCATTTAGTGTTTAACTACTGGCTTTTGGCACTGCTGTTATTTATAATTTTATTATTTAACATTTTATTACCAGCACCTCTGAAATTACAGCGAGATGTCTGTTAATTGCAGAAATTAATGGCTTTTATAAATTTCTTGTTCAAACTTATAACATGGTGTAGCGTTAATACGCTGGTGTTGCAGTTTGAGTGTGATTGTTTGAAGCAATTTTGCATTGTCAACAATCTGAGTGTATGAAAAAGCTCATACATCCATACATACATATATTTTACATACTTTTTTTGTGTAATAATTATTGTATTTTAATTTATTTAATAAGTTAACAAAGTTTCAATAAAAAAGTTAACCTATTGGGAATTTGATGGTTTGTTTTTTCTTATTTATTGCGATCTTTCTTAACACAATGACATGGATTTTTGTAGCGGTGAAAGGGAAACTGCAGTATGTGAAGGGTGTTTTTTATAGAGTGACACAAGTTTAAATCATAATAAAACAAGGAAATATATTTTTAATATCATGAAAGGAAAGAAAATTTTATGAAATTAATGTTTGAATTTTCGCAGCATTTGCGGCCGTAATTCGCCGATGTTGATTTCCAAGTGTTCAATTGTTTGTGGTTAATCGCCGTAGATAAGTGGCTTAACATAACGCCAAAGAAAAAATTCTAATGGGGTTAAATCACACGATGTTGGTGACCAATTAATTGGGCCATTACGTGAAATTATTTTTTCATCAAAAGTTTCCTTAAGTAAATAAATTGTAGCGCTCACTCCACGATGAGTTTGACGAATAGAACAATTATTATGATAAAAAATTTTAAAAATTTGCACGCGTTGCTCTGAAAGCAACTATCAGCTGTTAAATGGGTGCTCAAAAGCAGTGATGCCAACTTAATGTTGTGACACTCTATAAAAAACACCCTACACAATAGTATAAGCTAGTGTTGCGTCATCTGCAGTAGACATACTGCGAAAATGAAAATACTCTTTTAAGATACGTATTTGGCCTAAAACTAACAATAAAAAATAATGATCATGATTTTTATAAAACAATTATTAAAATAAGAAGTATAATCGCCAAAGCTTAATTAAAAATCGGATAATTTTTTTTAGTATAATTGGTTGAACTTTTCTTCAATCTTCTGTTGTCTAACTTTTAAAATATTTATTACTTCATCTTTTGGCACACCAAGAGTGAAGAAATTTACCATAAATAGTGCTGCCAGACATAAGCTAGATCAATTTTTCCCTTACGATGCAACTTCCAAAGAAAGTATCTAAAAATTAGTCGACAAACTTACCTTCAAACTATTATAAGGCCGCTCCACCTTCAATTTAGCTTTAATAACGTCACGACTCTTTTGCTTTTCATCTGGTGGCAATGAAGTCATCGATAAAGAAGTTTTTATATTCGATGCCAAAACATTCGATAATGATGATGATGAATCATGATCAGCATTTATGCCGCCACGGACTCCAATATCATTGTTAGTGTGAATGTCGTGGACAAAACATTTGGAAAATTTATTACGTTTTTTCTTTAAAGATATGGATGCTGATGATGCATGTAATTGCTTTGATTTATTTTCCGGTGTTTGAGGAATTACAAATTGATTAGATTGTAGTGTTGTTTCGGTTGTAATTGTTTCACATAAAGTTTTTGCAATTTTTACATCAGTGGTCGAAGGAGAATTATGGGAAATATTTGTAGTTAATAGACAAGTTTCAGAAGAAGTCTTTGCTGCATCTTTTATACATTCTGATGATGGTGATTCTTCGAAATCTTGCGACATGGCCGCTAAATCAGTCTTTTTGTTACTGGCTATAATTGTAGTTGTGGCTGCAGTTGTGTTTGCATTTGCATATGTGCTGTTATTAGTGTTTGCTACATTTTCAGTGCATGTGGTAGCGGTGGTTTCAGTAGGAGTTTTTATTTCTTTCTCTTCGGCATTATGAGCAGTTTCTATAGGAATTTCTTTAACATTTGATGTTAAGGAGTCCATGGTGGTAGATTTTTTTTTTTGTTCAATTTCTTTTTATTTGTAAAATATTGGCAGGCATTTTATGTTGTTTTTGTTTTCTTTGCAAGTTTGCAATACTAAAAAAATAAAAGTAGAAAATTAAAGTAAAAAATATTAAATTGCATTCTTAAAACGGATATTACGTAATAAAGTATTCTTGTTTATATTATAATTTACCAATAATTTCGCTATTTAAATTTTTAATTAGACTTGAACGGTTTTTATAATTTAGGGAAGTATCACAAAAAAGTTTTGTACGTAACTATTTTAGTGATTTAGAGTCCCGGTTATTACTTTAATTAGCAAGGACTAAAAGCAATGGTGAGATTGATTATAAACAAATTTAACATGAGTGATGATCACGCACGATCCCGAAATAATTTGAAAATTTAAATAAGTTTTGTAGTGAAATTGAGATTGATGACCACATACATAAGTCTGCAATTTAAAATTTTATAAAAAATGGTAATCAAAATTCTTAAGTGGACTTTATTTTTTTCATAAATTATTTATATTTGCAACAGTATTTAATAATGTTCTAGTTAAGCTTAGATCCCACTATCGGCACAAAGTACCGATTTTCGTCGGCTCACTGCAATAAAGTCATAAGTACTCGTACTAAACCAAAATTGCATTATTCCTCAATTAATTCTGGAATAAGTCTATATGGCTTTATTACCAATGCAGTGTGGTGCAATTTTGTCCTTATATTTAAATTAGTTGACACATAAGGCAAATTTAGCTTATTACTTATAACTTTATTTCAGTGAGCCGACGAAAATCGGTACATTGTGCCGATAGTGGGATCTAAGCTTTGGACTCTTCGAACTATTCTTTTTATAAAGAGAAGTATTGCTTAAGATGTATTTTTTTTTTTGTGCCACTGATCACAAGGCAGCAGAGAGTTCGAACATATTTAGGTCTAGGATAATTGGGTTTCTCTACATTGATTTTTATATTGTATTTTACCATATTTTAGTTTGTACATAAACATAATAATGTGCTTCCAACACTTCCTGTATTAATATTTATTCGCCTTTGGTGCACATATGTATACATACTTGTGCATATATATACATATGTATTTGTATTTAATTTTCCTCACAACATACAACTCAACTCATATTTTTTTCTTTTGCATATGAAGCAAATCGCAATATAAACAAAATATGTTTTTCTAATTTGCCACTTAAAATAAATATTTAATAAGAAAATGGTACGACAAACATTGTTAATTGTATATAAACATTCTGTTTTAAATTAAACAAAATAGATAAGGGGACGACACAATTCTGTATTGTAGATGTAAATAATTTTTTGAAGAAGGTACTTTCGTGGGAGTAAAATATAACTATAAATGGTTTATATCGGCTTTTAAGCTTTCTCATAGTTGCATCGATTTTTTTCAAGTCGGGCTTTTAGCCAAAACTATTTTCTGAGATAAATAAACAAATAAATAGTAGAATAAAAGCTGAGCCACACCCAAAACGATTTGATTATCAAATAAATTTAAAGAGGTATGACAGAAAGTAATTTAAAAAAAATTTAAGTAAAAAAATACTTAAAGGTAAATTAAAATTAAAAGAATTAATGTTTCTACTATTGCCATAATAAATGCCTACAATATTGCAAATATTAAATGTTTCCGCTAGAAAAGAGTGTACAACAAATAAACATATGAGGAAAAGCAGGCGAAATAAAAGAAAAGTGTAAGACTTTGACAAAAAAGGCACTTCTTTTATCACGTTGCCGCTGCCAACAATTCTATGTGTATTGGTATATATATTTTCAATGTTTCTATACCTTTCACCCAAAAATGGTGAGGGTATTTATTGGTTTGTCAATCCGTGTGTGATTTCCACAAGATTCATATGCGGCACATGAAGAATATATGTACATATAGTCTGGATCATTATAGATAGGGAATGTGAAATAGCTATATACGTCTGTCTGGACGTGAAAACGGTATTCCGAAGCCGCTTGAAGAGTTGGAAAATTGGTCTTAGACTGATGTGCGGGATTTGCATCCGTTATGCTTTATAAATATGTACGTATATTTGAAATAATCATTAATGTATGACTTGGTGAAGGGTATATAAGATTTGGCACAGCCGTTTATATCACTCTTACTTGTTTTAACTATTTTCTCTATTTTCTATTCAGTTAAATTTCTCTTACTTCTAGGTTTGTGTTTGACAGCCGCAAAAACACTTCTTGAAATGTTTATGGTTTTAGAAACTTAAACACTCTAAAGTTATTAAATTACTGTGTGCTACCATGAACCAACCAATAGCGCTACTAAGGTAGTCATTATCGTCATCACCTTCTTCATCATTGTCATCAAACAAATGTTTTTTTCAACAAATGTGCTGCTGGTTGATATTAACTTTACACTAAATGGTTAAGACACTGTGTTTAAACACTCATGACAAGAATTAAAAGGTTTTTAACACACAAAAACAATAAAACAACAACAATTTAAACTATCAAGCCAAGACCACCAAGTTTTTCTAACCATACTCCTGTCACCCTTTTTTATGCTTGTCTGTGCTTTAAGACAGACCATTGTGGATTTTTTAATTTTTTATGTATGAATTAGAAACATTAACACGTATGTACATAAATATGTATATACAATTTCTTTGTTTAAACTTTAAAGTATGACTATTGCAAATAATCGTTTAAGCTCCCTTAAAAAATTATTGACCAAGAAGCAGCTCAACTATTTGTAAACGTCAGCCTACACACATACGACAACAATTTAAAATATTGCAAAATTTTATTGTTTTCCCTCATGGAATATGTAATTCCGGAAAGGGTTGGGTAGAATATTAAATCTACTTACAAGTTTAGAACATGTTGAACATTGAATTTGAATAATGTTAAATTTGCTCAAATTTTGGAATGTTTAATTGATCATTTTTTAAAACTAATGATTTTGTTAATAAGTATTACTGTGTCCAGTACTCGTAAATTTTTATATTAAATATATTTTCTTTGGGTCCTTTTGGGTTTTTTGTTTCCATATTCCCATGCTAGTGACTTAATTTTTTTTTCTAAATTTTCTTATCTAATTATTTCATAATCTTTAATTTATTGTACTAAATTCTCATTATCATCAATTGTCTGCAACATAAAAATGTTGCAATTATCGCTGATAAAATTTTATATCATGTCGACCATGGTCTGAAGTCGTACTCCCATAACCTTTTTTTGTGTCTTCGCTAAAGACGTTTGAATCTAAAATAGTACGGTAGATATACTTGGGAGAAAAACAAAACAAACAAAAAATTGTATAAAATTATATATAAATTTAACTTGGTTGGCTTTGAATGACTAGCTGGCGGCTACCGTCTGCTCCAGAAAATTGAACAGACAACCAAGAAATAAACCATTTACCCCAACTATGCAAAAACATTAATGTAAGCTTTAAATGCCCTACACTAGGTAAAAGGTGGCAACAGTTTTTTTTTTTTTTTTACTAAAGCAACATTGAAATGGAGTCCAACGAAGAAATCATGGCAATATTCCGCTAATAATAGTTGCAAATTGGAACAATGTGAACATTAATTATATTGCAATGTAAAATAAAATCAAGACATATGTTGCAGGAGCAGTGTCAAAAGTACGTTAAGTGCGAAATTTCTAGAAAAAATAGGATCTCAACCAACATTATAAGTCCATATTGAGGAAAAACTTTATATTAGTTAATTTCACAACCAACACGGCAGAAAATATAACACACTCTCAATAATTAATAAGGTTATACGATGGATAAAGCCACTGAAACCCTCACTCCTGATGATTGTTCTTGTAACAGTTACTGAACATCCTCTAGATTATTGAAGATGTTCTGGCTCCCGGTAATGCACATAATGCGCAGTATAGTTTTCTATTGCATCTCTATCTCGGGATATGTAAAAAAATTTTTAAATTTTAGTAAAAACCGCAACTAACACTCGTCTTAAACTAATATTACACTAGTTTAAAAAAGTGTTTTTTTTTTCAAATATTTATCAGTAAGTCACTTACTCGTTCATTCATTGCTTTTTGCATTTGCTTTGTATTTGTGGTCTTTAGAGTCTAAAGTTTAAAGTATTTAAGTTAAAAAAACATGCTTACAAACAGAAACAGAAAGATAAACAGCAACAACTAAAAACTCTTTGACAAAACTATAAACAATATTGAAAAAAAATTAAATATAACAAAAAAAAAACCACAATGGTTTAATGGTTGTTGTTAATAAACACATGTGTGTCCCCCAAATGAATAAAATATTAGTTGTTGCTTTGAAATTTGTTACATGAAATAAAACGGAAAATAACAAACAAAAAAAAAAACCCCAAACAATGAGTCAAAATCAGTTGCTTTAAAAAAAATATACAAACGATTTTTTTCCAACAGTTTAATGGATTTGTATTCTGGTTATTGCCATTTTTTAAGTTTTGCCACCAATGACATGATGCATGAAACATGCCTATTTAGGAGTACCCAACAATAAAAAAAAAGTCAAACTGATATAAGGGGCTGTACACATATTACGTAGCGCTCCAGGGGTGGTGGGGGGGGGGGGTTTAAGATTTGTTACGGATTGGAAATTTTGCACTGAAAAATTAGTAAAAAAAAAAAGCGATACGAAGAGGGAGGGGTATAAAATCTCTGAAAACAGTGTTACGTAATATGTGCACAGCCCCTAATAGTTAATATTTCTACTCACACGCAATTAGTTTGACAAGTGATCAAATTACACAAAAAACACTGATGAGATGTTGCAACCTCTTCAAAATCAAAGCTATTTTTAGATACGAGAATTGATTATTTTCCTGCTAAAAATTCAACTTCATCATAAAGTACTTCATTAAATATGCAATTTGTAAATTCTTGTTCTGAACTTAAGCTGAAGTTAATAACTTGGCACAGCAGTCTTACATGAATACAAAATTTCAAACCTATGGTTGCTGCTATAGTCGCCATGTAGCCACCTACTAATTATTTAGAAAGCTCCAGCGACATCATATATATTGTTCTACAATAATTAAAATATTATCACAAAATATTGTTCAGACATAGCCATAACAAGAAAAACATTAAAAAGAATTTCGCCAACAAAATTAGAAATAAACTTAAATTAACGTCCGGTGTTGGTTGTCAAAATAACCGCGCATTTCATATTTGTGATATTGTGGCCCGTAGCCTCTTGCCTTTAATATGTTTAATGCATAAACAGTTTTTGTTTTTGTAATTAGTGTATTACAATTGTAATTCAAACGCGTGCTTTGTTTCCAAATTAATAGTTTATCAATCAGCTAAATCAATTTTGATTAAAAATATACTGAAATTTATTATGGAGGGGTTTTTACTATAGCTAATTTTTATTCGCATTTCACTGCGTCTAATGCAGATCGTCATGGAAAACATTTTCACTGGATGGGGAAACCCAACTTTTTGGTGACCAGTGATATAACTTCGCCAGAAGCCGTTCAACAATAAAAAAAAATAATGGCACACTACTAAGAAAAACCTGACTCTAGAGTCGAACTTGAGACCTAAGGCATCTATCTTTTAATTTGTAGTCAAAGCGCGAACAGCGGGAAAACTTGAAATATCTTGTTTAATAAAATAAAGTAAAAACGTAGTAAAAAATTTCATTAATACAAGATTTGAGGACAATATTTGAAAATCTTAAATGGCAGGTTTGCTGGGTACACATAAGTTGTTCAACACGCACATTATTACATGCATGATGACGTACACTACACAAATGCCAGCCATCTCATCCATCTACAGAATGTTATTGAGTTTTATTTTTTTAAGGATTTTTTAAGATTTTGAATTCAAAGCGACAACGGCAACAACCACAATCAAACGTTTGTTAAATCACAAGAGACAGATAATTCGAGTATGCAACTTGAGTCATATTTTGCACTTTGATAGTCTTATCAGATTGTATTGATTTTTTTTTCTGTTTATATACTACGACTTTGTAGCAATTAAATCATAAATCACAGTTTGTAGGAATAAAAACTTCGTTTAAGTATCGAACTTCCAAAAACAAAATAAAAGACCTTGAAGAAATATATACTTAAGCGTTAATTGGTACTGTTTGCTTCTGCCACAGTTGATATTGTTTTTTTTATCAAATAGAAAAAAACAAAGGTAAAAATTTAGCGAGTATTAACTTAATAATTTGATTAAGCGAAATCATTAATTAAATAAAAGCTGCCTACCAATTGACTTTTATATCTTGCAAAAATAATGGATACTTGAAACAATTTTGCAGTTGAGTACGATTTGCACTGTGATATCTTCTCTATTCACTTCCAATCTCTGTGACGTTTTTTTAGGAAATTTCTGCGCCCTATTCAAATCATGTCAAGTATTTGAATGTAATTGCCCACATGTTTGTCATCATCATCTAAGGAATTGTTAAGTGTCTTGCGACATGTTGCACTAACTTGTTGTATTTTGTTGTTATTGTCGTCTTTAGACGACGTTGTATTCATCGAACAAATGTTCATTATATTGCAGTGTGATGGTTGTTTGAATTTTTCGGTTTTTCTTTTTTTTTTTTTTTTAATTTATAACCGAAAAAGGTGTCATTAATGACATACGAAACAAACAAAATGGCAAAATATGTTCAAAAGAAAAACCAAATCTTATTCACAACTTGGATTGTTTCATTGTCGACCAACTTTAGCTCCGGGTATGAACACCAGACAGTCGAACATACACATTCAATGTATCAATGATTTGTATTCATTTTTTTTTTCAACTTAAAATAATCAGCGCCACGGTATTGTCTGTAGCGCCAGCAAAGAAAAAAGAGCTTGAAATTATCGCTAGCGATCATTGAAGAGATTACAAACAAAAAAGCTTATGTTGCACTTATATAAAATTAAAATATTTTTTGTGCAACATTAATATTTGTTAATTTTAACGAAAAACAAAATGGGACAGCAGATGCAATTGGTCAACTGTGTGATGTTCTATAGGAAACGGGCCCTTATCCCTTATCTACCAAATTTTACAAAGCATATCAGTCACATGCTGAGAATTCTATCTTCAATATTACGTAATTTCGCAACTGAAAATAATTTCATATTAGAGGTCAAAAATATTACAATTCAGGTAATTTTTGAAATTTTCAGTTTATTTAGTTTCCTTTTTATAATAATGTTTACTATTTAAAAATACAAACTAAAAGAATTTCTTTTTTGTATATATTGTCCATATTGACCATATTGGAAAAATTTTAGATCAAGTTTAGACTAAATCCTTAATAGACTTGAAAAGCTTTAAAAGAAACTTCTGGTGCACATATTTTTGTACTTTACTTAAATATTTTCAGGCGAAAAAAAGCGTGGTTGTAATCACGGGTTTTAATCTTGGCTGAAAAAAAACTTTTTCTTCCTGACAATGTCACATGACTTTTTTTTTTTTTGTTAATTTAGAGCAAAAATATATTTGCATTTCTTTTTTCCTATTTTTTCAATAAGAAAAGAAAATAGACAGACAGACGATGCAAAAATTAAACTTTCGCTTCTAGTTACTTTCTTTGCCTTTAAAAGGTGCTTTAGTGTTACACGGTGCGGTGCTCTGGTGCTGTATGTTTGAGATTAATATTGAATAACCTCTGTCTAAGCGCTAATTACTACAACTTGTAACAAGAAGTTGGTTCATTTATTGGTTGGTTGGTTGTTTGCTTGGTCGAAATAAGAAGTAAAAAATTTTCATATACGTATTCAATAACGTATGTATGAATGTGTTGTAGATGATAGCACAGACGGCTGGCAAAGTGACTGCATAAACGTATTAAAACACAAAATGTGTTTTTTTTTTGCTTAAACTTAAGTCAACATTATTTATACTCTTTTTTAGCTTTTTTTCTCTCTTCATTTATCTGCTAGTAAATATTTCATAGTTAAGACATTTTTACTTTTTGTTTTGTTTATTTTGTTTTTCTTAGATTTTTGCTTAACAAAATGTTATTTTAAATGCAGCCAGGTACATTTTTTATCCAATAAAAGAAGTTACTCTGTGAAAAATAATCAAAGACTTTAACTCAAACTAATTTGCATTACAAATTAGAAAGTGTGCTTTATTTTGTTTATTTTTTTGTTATTATTAAGAGATAATAGCCGAGCTATAAGAAATGTTTAGGCCTTTAATTTTCTTCTTTTCATTCAATTTTGCTTATGCTCAGATATCTTAAGGTGGCTAATGTTTGTCGGAAATTTGTGAAAAATACTGTCATTAATTTATTGAGAGATGATAAAATTGATTAAATACATATTTCTTTTTCTCACATCCCTTGAATGAATGTTATGGCCATAGTAAAATTAATTTAATTTATGTATGTTTATATAAAATTTGTTTGTTTCCACATTAAAAACCAATAATTAAAACCAAACAACCAGCAAACCTTCGGGAATTTGTGAGAATTTAATTATGCCGTTCACAGCAAATTGTGGGGTTACACAGTGAAAGCTTATATGAGTGGACCGTCGGATTGCATTTACAAGAACAATGCAATGCAGTCAATTTTGATTTGTGTGACAATGAAGACAATACATAGTTCTTGTTCATGAGATAATCCCTCACAACGAACTATTTTACCATATCTCAAGGACGATAGTATACTAGATTTGAATGAGTTTTCATTAAGTCGTACTGAAATGATTTTTTTTTTACCTGATTGATAAATACGAATGGTAGCGTTCATAAAAAAATAGAATAGATTTCATATATGTTTTAGTACAAAATTTCAATACATTTTTTTTTTTTTATAGATTTCAATCCGTTTAAAATTTTTATGAAAATTTTATATATTGAGCATTCAGTTGCTGACTGATTTTATGTCTGTTATATTTTTATTATTGTATTGTTAAGTAATGTGGAATGTCAGCTTTGCACTTTAGCAATGTCTATTTTCGATTTTTTTTTATCAGATCTACACGTTTCGAGGTCCAGGGAAGCTATTCAGGCATTTCGACGATATTGTTCCTATGTATGCATGTATAAATTTCATGTGTGTACAGGTATGTGGGTAGCTTAACCGTAATTTCCCTGAAGAAGTTTGGGGTAAATGTCTCCAAGTCACCACTTTTATCGACCAATTTGGTGCCAATGTCGTCATAGAGTCTAAAGTTTTTAATTTTATGTGTTAAAAATATATTATGTTCAATAAAACTTCCTAATTTAACACATCATACTCAATTTTTATTTTTAATAGTGTGGAAATCTGTTTAAGTTTTGAAAGTATGGACTTGAATTACTTAAATGTTGTAGTTGAGGGTAGTTTTGGCTGAAGTAGATATCGCGTCGACTACACAGCAAAGAAGAGTAGGCGAAGGAGGGACAGAGAAGAAAAGGTGGGAAAAAATTGAAGCAAGGGGTAAGTCTTGCAGAAATGGGCAGGATGTCAAGCCCCTTATTGGGCGAACCATCCACTGCTCCTGATGAAGGAGCTAAGACAACCGAGTTCCGTATCTGAGAGCTCGGTGAGGGTACTGTGTTTTCCCGTGTCCCCGCATCCATATAAGGGTAACACTAGAAAAATTAGAAACTGTATTAAGTGATTTCCTACAATCCAGGTTAAGAAGGGATGTTGTGTACACAACATAAAGGCATAGCACTGGTCACTAAAAATTGGTCCGGCAGCGATTGATACTGTTCCAAGCTAATGTACAGAACAGCGCCCTCCTTCGCCGGTTAGCAGAACATAAATGTGTAGGCGAAGTAAAACAGTAAAAAAATTATTGCTCAGCTTAAGAACTTTAATGCGTCTACTTAACACAAGAGGCGCTGCAACACTGCTCCCAAACGTGCAATAACAGTGTTTTAAAGGAATTAGCCTTTTGCTAAACTTCACCATCTAACCTCTCTATCCTATCCCATTTTTCATAGTTCTGGCACAGTGCATGGCAGAGGTAGATGTCATCCCCTGAGTGTTAGTCCTACACAAAAAGAAATATCTGCTTACATAGGGCATCATGAGAAATATGTACATTAGGGATATAACCAATTTTTTGGCATAGTACCATGAGGTCAACCATGTCCTAGTAACCACGAAAATCATAATCTTTTGTAATTTTTCTCAAAATAGTTCACGCACCAATTGGTTTTTCTAAACTAAATGCAATATTGAATATTCATAATTTTATACGGTGTTTGTTTATTCATTTTTAAATTTTTTTCGTTTGCGGAAAAATCTCTTACCATCTCTAAATATTAATAAAATTTCATACTTGAGCTACTATTTGTTTTAAATAAACATATAATAAATTTTTCTTAACCAAAAAGAAAATTAAAAATTTTCAAAACTTCATCGCGGTTGGTGTGTGAACTTTTTTGACCTTAGCGAAAATATAAATATACGTTCCCAAAGTAAAGCAAAGTACTTTAGTAATATTTATAAATAAAATGAACCAAATAAATTAATTCTTTTATTTATTATTTATTGGTTTCTTCTCTTTTTTATCTCGAAAATTAATAATTTTTTTACTAGTTTTCGTTTGCAATTTGTTAATAGATAAATTTTCTCCAACTAAAATTGTTTAAATGGTTTCATTTAATCTGAATTTAATTTTCTTGTTTTTTTTTTTTTTTTAATATTTAATTCTGTTTAAACGTTTAATTAGTACTCAAGTGTCCACAGTTTGTACAATCAATGTGATTAAATTTGGGGGTTGTTAAGTTAAATTTTTGCAATTATTTTTATCGCTCGTTATAAAATCTGTTTTATTTTAACTAGAAAAAATATTTGAATTGAAGTAACAAGACAATAAAATCCTGAAATTTAAAGTTAAAAACAATAAAAGCAAAACATTAATTAAATGACTACAAACGCCTACACGTTATGAACTTCGTTCAAAAATATAACATGATTTATGAAGAAATAGTTTTGAATTATATTAAAAAGTTTATAGAAAATAATAATAAAACTTAATTTAATCAGAAGTAAATTTAGAGCCCGAAATGGGCACAATCAAAGAGTTAGAAATGCCAAACTATTTAACGAATGCTGTATCCGAACGTTTTAACATTTTGAGATCAGTTTTGGGTGAGTTTTTTTTTAATTTGGCAAATCTTGACATTGGCTTTAAAAGAGTTGGTCGGGAGTAAAAAAGAAATGATTTATTTATGTACATATTTTTTAGACGCATTTATAGCCTCCAGTTCATGTCCATTCATTTCAAATTTATAAAATTTTCGTAAACTATACACCTAATTGTGATTATTTTCGAACTTAATTGCTTTTTAATCCAAAGAAATTTTTTAACATTCTATTAAAAAAAAAATTAAGCTCGAGACAATATTTAAAAGAGCGAATTTCTCTTAATTTGCGTACGTTTTTGATTTTTAGTATTTCAGTTCAGAGTTTGATCATATTTTTTGTTAATTTCAAATTATACCGATAATACTTAGATTGTCCATATTAAAATTAATGCAATTTCCTGATACAAATCATATTTTAAATCAAAACAAAAAAAAAAAAACTATAAAATATTTCCTCTTACCTTTTATGGTTTCCGATATGTAAGAAAAATGTTCACGTCTAAATAACGAAATTTTGCCGGTTCCATAAATATTTAATTAAACAGCCGCACGTGTTTGAAGATAATTTTAAAATCCTAACACAAAACACAATTTATCTTCTTGCTTGTAATTCAAACTTCATATTTCAGTTTGTTTTTTATGACAATTCGTTAAAGAAGATCAATGTGATTAAGTTCGCGAGTCTCTTTGTTTTTTAAGTTGATAGTAACATTAAGTGCATAAAGACGAAAAATAAATTTTAGGACTTTCAGAGGACAAATTCAAATTGCTAGACAGGCAAAAAGACTGTTAAACTTTTGGACAGACAGGTAGTACATCACACAAAGTTATTAAAGCTTTGCTGTTTCCTTCAGCTTTCTTCTTTTGCTCAAATTAACAAAAAAATATTTAAAATTGCCAACATTTGTTTGGAGAATACATTTTATGCAAAACACATTTACGTTTGTTTTGAGCTGGAGCCACACTTAAACACACAAGCGAATATCTGCAAAGAAATTGTGAAAAAAAAAATTAAAATTATTTATAATAAATAAATGTTAATGGTTAAAAAAAATGAAGAAACACAATATATTAAATTACTGCCTAACCCACGATATCGAACGATGTAAAAAATCTATCTTGCGATCCACTAGTAACCGATTTTATTTATTTGTTTAGCTTTTCTTCTAGTAAACAATTAATAAGTTAAATAAAATCGGTTATTAGTGGAACGCAAGATAGATTTTTTACGTCTAAAAATCAATCGATCGACATCGTTCGATATCGTGGGTTACGCAGTTAATTTTTGTGTGAAAGTATATATAGAAAAAGCATTCGAAATATACTCTACACGAAGTACCATGCAAATGTGACATAGTTGCAACATCAAGCACAGGTCACTGACAAAAGCTCTGAATTATTTTCTTGTATAACATTTGGAATAGTGATATTAATTCTTATTACAAATAATTTATAAATTTAAGTTACATATCCATTGGCACTAATTTATAAAAATGTTTTAAATATTCCCACAAAATATTCTTTTTTTTTTATATTTAAGGGCTAAAGTATCTCTTAAGGCCTTACAGATAGAATTGCCAAAATTGTAAGGCAGTTTTAACACCTTTTACATTTATGATGTCGTAAAATGATCCATAAATTATTAAAATACCATATTTTTAAAAAAACTGAATAAACAAAGTCTCTAACAAATTGCATCATGACCATAGATTGGAAAATTTAGTTTTCCTCGTTTTGTTATTTTCTCTACTCAAACTCATTATGGAGTATAAATCAAACCACCCACCTTAAAACTACCACCACCACCACCACACCACAGCAACTACCACTTTCAACCATCACCAGACAAAGTGACTCGGGGAGATCATAAATTATAAACCAAACAACAATAATATTACGAAAAGAAAATAAAAGCTAAATGCAAATATAATTTACAGATATCTCCCGCCTTGAAACTTAAAGGAAATCAATAAAAATTTAAATCTCATTAAATGGCCATTGGCTAAACTGTCTTGAGTGTAGCGAGGGAAATTTATTTATGCTCCAGCAAAAGAAAACCGCCAGCCAAACTCCCTCCTCCTCTACCCTTAAGGCGAAAATTTGATTACAACAATGTTTAAAAGGAAATTAGTTTAGTTTTATAACTTTAAATAAATTTTCATTAATTTTATTTACACTATTACACACAAACAAAAAAAGACCTGACAGACAGAGAAACAAACAGTCTTTAACAAAACCCCCATCATCATCATCATCATCAACATAAATTTACTGGTCAAATTGTTCACCAAAATCAAATAACAAATTGACAAAATCGTTTTGATTGAAAGGAAAAATATAAAAACAAAATTTATAATGAGAAATGTTTTGAGTTGCAACAAAAATAATATTTATTACCGTTATTAACCTTTACGAACTCTCACTCTTCGGCATCTATCACTCACTCATACTGGTCAAATTGGGCGAGATTTCAAGACATCATGATATAAACAACAAAAAAAAATCAACACATTTCACAACAACTTTGGACTGTGGGTGGAGAGCAGCGGCAATAAAAGTGTTTTGAAAGCGACAATTTTATTCACAGTGAATATATTTATTTTTAATTTTTGGAGATTTTGATATTTGTGTTTTTAAAAATTGTTCTTTATTAAAAATGTTACAAAATTCTTTTCTTGGCGATAAAATAATATTGTTAAAAATATTAAGAAATTCTTCCAAAATGCAATTTTCAAAATGAAATTCTTCTCCAAATGTCTTATCTTCAAATGAATTTTCTTTAAAATTTCTATTGAAAAGTTTTCACCAACAAATTTATTCACCATAAAATATTTAGTGCCATACATTGTAAAAATTTGTTTTCTTTACTGAAATTTATGTCACAAAATGTTTTCTTGTATACTGTTTTCTTTGGATCAGAATTTGTCACAAGAAATTTAAAAATATGGCACAAATTGTTTTATTTACAAAAAGAGATTGCCATGAATTGTTTTCTTTAAAAAAATATTTGTAACATATTATTTTCTTTCTAAAAATGTTTCGGAAATTGTTTTCCGTATAATTGCGTACAACGCTTTCTTTGGAAATACTTTGTCACAAATTAAGTTATTTAAAAAGAAATTCCTTACAAATTGTTTCAGGAAAAATTTTTACCACAATTTGTTTTCCTTTAATAAAAATTTTTTCATAAATTGTTTTCGTTAGACATATAAAAATTTGTCAGAAATTATTTTTTCTGTATGTAAAAAATTGTGTTTTTTTACTTAAATCTATGACGAACCGACGAAAAAATTATTCAGAAGTTATTTTATAAATGAAAATTTTTTTCCACAATTTGTTGTCTTTAGAAAAAAAATTTTCAGAAATCGTTTTTTTTTTTAAATAGAAAATTGTCACAAATTATTTTATTTGAAAATAAGTTTGTGACTAAGTGTTTTTTTAGAGAGGAAATTTATCCGAAATTGTTTTCTATATAAAAATATTTAAAAACACATATATAACATTTTAATCGAATAATCGTGTACTCAATACATTGTTTTCAAAATAATTTATTTGTTGAAAACTTTTCAGACATGGTTGGTAAAGATCTACTGATATGTTGTTATTTAGCAACCAATGAAACGTAGCATATAGATTAGCTAACCCATAATAAGGAAATCAATTTTTTTAACATTAAACTGTTTAAATTTCAATAGAAACAAATTTTTAAATTTAAAGGAATATGCTGTCCAGAACAACACTTCGTGATAAATACGGTTTCTGAAAATATACCAACCAAATTTTATAACTGCTTTCGATCATCCCACTGTTTCAGCAAAACCCAGTCATAAAACAACGGACCACAGAATATTACATTAACTCAATCAAGCTGAATCGTTTCCATCAAGCTCTGGCAGCAGTACAAAGAGTCATATCTTAAAAGGTTTAAAAGTTGATAGAAAATATCGCATGATACCAACTAAACACAAACTATTAAATGGCTGACTGACTTTTTACTGGACAACGATGTTAGCTTACCAGGTTATCTGTTAATTGTAACTTTAAGTTTATAACAGCAAACTGCAAAAATCAGAAAAAAAAGTTTAAATAAAATACAAGGCAGAAAAATTGAACGTGTGATTGATTAAATTGCAAAAGTTTAACATAAAAACAACAACAGAAAAATATCATTTATTGGTAATTTGTAAAACAACTTAACGGGCGACTTGTTAACGTTTGTTTTGTGTATAAGGAGATGGATAGATTGACGAATGGATATGATGCTTGTAAAGATCAAGAGAATTATTTTTGCATTTGTTAACGAAGATGACGACGAACATGATGAAATTTATGCAAAAAACCACAATTTGCCACAGTAACCAAAAAAAGGAAAAGTAATACCCTCTTTTCTCTTACGTAGACAAACAGGCAAACAATCTTCAATGTTGATATAAAAAATTGTCTTCACTTTTGTTATAGCACGCCAACAATCCATCATTATGACTCCTTCTTTTTCAATAAAACCAGACGCCCACTTTTCTTTAGACTCCCAAAGATAGAAACAAATAATCCAAAACTGAAGTTTCAAAATCGATCATTTAACAATTAGTTGTTTAAAGACAACGCTAACAAAAAAATACTAAATCAGTCAATACAAGTCAGAGTAAAAGTGGCATAAGAAAACCAATTTCAAAGTGTTAAGAGTGCAACAACAGAATCAACCTCGACTTAATGAACGAAATCGAAAGTAAGGACAAATTTCAGTCATTGTATCTTTTGGTATTGTTGTATTCTTAAAAGGCAAACAATATGGAAACCATTTTGTGGATGCAAAGTTATTTTGCTAAAAAATTTTAGCTACATTAAATTAATTTCTGAAAATATTTTCTTGAGAAAAGTTTTCATAGAATTTCGTACGGATTTTTAATTGCTAAAAACTTTTGCAAATATGTACATGCACATTTCTATAATAAATGCTTTGCTAAATATTTCATCTATTGCCAAATTTATGCTACAAAATTTCTATTTTAGAAAGAAATTTTGTAGCTTCTTTTTAATGTAGGAAAAATTTCTCTACACAGCTATTTTCTTTAGCTTTAGCTACAATTTTTTAATCAGCAGAAAAAGTTTTGGAAAATTGTTTCTTGCTAAATGTTTTGTTACAATTACTGCTATAAAAAACGTATTGCAAAATTTTGTAGTCTTTGTAAAAAGTTTTGCTTCTAATTTTTCTCTACAAGCAAATTATTTTTATAAACTTTTTATAAAGGATATAGAAAATGTTATACTACTTTTCTATATACATACTCGTATATGTACAATGTACATTGTACTTACATATATAGGCAGTATGCTGGTACAAATTTCCTCTATGAAAAAATTTTGCTACAAATTTTTTTATAAATAAAATTTTTGCTAAAAGAAATTTTCTATTTAAAAAATTTTGCTACAATTTTTTGCTCATAGAAAATGTTATACTACAATTTATTTTTTATAGAAAATGTCTCGCTACAAATTTTTTCTATAGAAAAAATTTCGCTACGAAAAGCTTCGCTACTAATTTTATATAGAAAAGGCTGTGCTACGAACTTTTTTATATAGAAAAGTTTTCATACAATTTTTTTCTCATAGAAAATGTTTTACTACAAATTATTTTTTATAGAAATGCTACAAACTTTTACTATATAAAAACCTTCGCTACAGATTTTTTATAAATATAAAATATTTTTTTTTATAGAAACATTTTTGCTACACGTTTTTTTTTTTTTTCGTGAGAAAAAATTTTTTTTATGTTTTCATAATTAAATTGATTTGAAATTTTTTTTACAATTTTTTGCAATTAATTGTTTTTCATATGAAGTTGCAATCCAATTTGTCTTATCTCAGACCGTAGTTTGAAGCATTATGTTAATGCTCTAATAACCTTTTGTCACTGTTGTTGTTTTAGATTTCTCCCCTTTCTCCAGTTTTAAAATCTTGTAATATTTAGATTTCATTTCCTTAAAGATACACAAAACGAAAGAGTAAATATAAGTAGTAATATGATCATTTTTATTGTCTTGTTGAATTTGTACAAAAATTACAAATGGTGAAGTTGCTACTGATATTGTTGTTGCTGGGTTGCTGATGAGTTTAAATCAAAGGTTGAAATTTGATAATTGTAAATTAACATGAGATACGATTTGCAACTAAAGACCCACTGCCATATTTTTCTTTTCTGTTTATCTGCTGCAGTTCATTGTTTTGTTAAATTTGCAAAATTTTATATGATTTTTAAATTAATCAAACAGCTGGAACAATTTTACGATCTGTGTTTGTTCTTGGGTATGTTTATGTTTGTTTGGTGTACGTTTTTTTTTTGTTTATTAAATATTTAATTGAAATATCAATGAGTTGATTTTTTTTGCATTAAGTCTCTCTTAAAAGTATCTCCTTCTCAGACGAGTATGTCCTCTATAATTTAAAATATTGCGCGCAAGTGGATTTGGGAGTTTTGAAAACACAGTCTTCATCAACGGAACATTTAGATCTTTATGAATTCGCTAATTTCTGGCATACCCAGGTGGCTGCTGTGATTTTAGGGAGAATTATATTTTGTCGTCTTTGAATGCGGTAAATGAATGATGAATTTTTTTAAAAGAGTTAAAATTCGGAATTCCGATACTTCAATAATATTAAGGAACTTATGCACCAACATCAACCATGTATTGCCTTTCAAATTTCTTTAATAGTTTAAAACAATTAAATGGTGTTTTTAAATCACCAAAGAGACGAAAAAAGATGCCATAATCTATTTTTTCATGAAAATTAAAATCCAATTATCGCAGCGTCTTAATGGATTTAACCTTTTTTTTATTTATTTTTATGTTTTTAATATCTAATAAATGTTATTCTTTATTAATAAAACCAAAAATATAAAAGAGATTAAGTAAATAAAATGCATTCTTGAAAAGTTATCGAAAAAAGTTAACATGTTAAAGGAACGTCGTCATCTACTGTTTTTATTTCTTTGCTTTTTTTATTTAAATTTCGAAAGAAAGGAAGGTAGTTTTTTTTTTCGATTTCTTCAAAACTATTGAAGAAATGAAAATAATTTTAAATGCTTTTAAATATTTATGTATGTAGAAATTATGTAGAAAATTTAATTTTTATTTTGTCTTAAGCGCTATTAATCGTTACTAGGCTTGTTAAAAATACGCAGTCATTGTAATTCTTTTACTAAGAGTATCTTTCTGTTCGTCTGTCTATTTTATTTGTCTGTCTGTCTGACTTTCAGTCAGTCTCCTTAACATTCATACAGTATTCAATTGTATATTCATTTATATGACCAACTGTCTATTTTATCTATTATAACTTTTATTTTTGCTGTTGTTTGTTTCATTCGTATTTAAATTTCGAATTTGGAATTTTGTTGGTAGTGCATACTTTTATTGTTGCCACAACATTGTTATTTGACGAAAAAAACAATCATAAGTTGAAAAATTTAAAACATTTATAGCTTTATCATTTCAACAAAAATTATATAGATTTGTGTGAGTTTTCCTTATTGATGTTGTTGTAGTTTATAACTACTTTGCCTACTTTAAAATTGTTGTGAATGCGTTTTATTTTTCTATAACTGCCATGATGTCTGTCGATCTGTCTTTTTCAATCCATAAGCAACCAATTATTAAATTTTCATCTGTTAATGTTTTTTACTTGATTTTTTTCTCAAATCTTGGGAAACTTTCGTCAGATTAAAGCAACAATCAAATTTACAATATAAAATGCAGAAATATTTTGAACATTGCAAATTATTAAGCAAAACATTAATTATTTTCAGACCACCTTTAATAACGAGTTCTTTCGATTTTTTATTTTTCAATTCAATGTTCGTTCATAAAGTTAATGCTTAAGAAATGTTAAATATATTCAGGGAAACCGGAAATAAGCCTTTAAAGCCTATATTTTACAATCATTAAATATACAGCAAAAATTTTTAAATATGCTCCCAAAATTAAGCAAACTGATTTAGTTGGAAAATGTTTTTCTAAAATCTAAAATCTGTCCCAACTCGTTTTACTTTATGTGCATATTATTTGTTTTTACCAAAAAAAAACTTTCCCAAATATTTAGCAATTCTAAAGTTTTCCAATGAGTTTTTTTCGTAAGAAGAACAATTCATTCTTAATAATCGATTTCAAAAAAAGGGGCGATTAATATGTCTGCTCGCATAACTCAATCATTTGTGAACAGATTTCCAAAATTATTTAGCTTTTTGGACGGTTTTGGTTACACTATAATAGATTTATCCCATATATTCTGTTGTCTCTAAAAAGAAAAAATTGCTTGCTATTCAAGAAAATTTTCTTTAGAACCCAAAAATTAGGACAACATGTCTTAGATTGTGATATAAGGCTATTAACTTTGTACTCCCAACAACTTTCATTACTTTTATATTGTGTGGAAACTATTTAAAGAAGGAAAAAACTAGTGTTAAGATTAGATTTTCTAAAAGAAAATATCCCGAAATATTTAATAATACCAAGAGAAAAAAACTCTTCGAACTTTTTTATCTGCCAAAGAAAAATCGATTGAAAATATTTTTTGTATTCTGTAGGGTGCAGCTTTTACAGATTTCTTTCTCTTTTATCAGTTGACATGTCTTTTGAATGAATTCGATTTCAATTTTATTTTAAATTCCGAATTTCTTTAGTCATGTAATTTTTTTTTTTTTTTTTTTTTTTTGTTAAAATAATTGTCATTTGTCGTTTACAACTGAAAACAAAAATTAAATATCTCAAGTTAAGATGATCATGACAGGCCTGATGATGATCATGACGATGACAGGCCTCATTCATTGACTGATGAAATGATTTAGTTTTAGTTACAAAAACAAAGTATTATTTGTGTTGCCAACAAATAATTGTTCATATTAATGCGTTCAACTGAAAATGATCATTGTTGCTTACTGTTACCATTGTTTTTGTTGTTGGTGGGTTTTAAAAGTGTGTATTGCTTGTTGCAAAAAAAATCCAAATGTGGCTTAAAGTTGTTAACGAATTTTAACATCTTTGTAATAAACGAAAAGTAAAACAAACAATTGAAAAACAATTCAATGTTTTATTTGTACTGTTTATTTTTATTCATTTGTTGTCTTATACGTCGTCCAGCCATCGTTCGTGCAGTTGTCTGTCACTCCGCCTAACCGCCCGTCAGTCATTTTCTGTGCTGTAGTCTTGTTTGCTAACTTTATAAATGAACAAAAATATTTCGCATTTACTGCTTTTGTTGGATAATTGTCGCATCTGCTGCAACATCTTCTCTTTTTACTTTCTACTGTTTAAATATTCCACTTTTCGTAGTTGCTATTTTGTAGATTTTCCTCTCTGGAGTCTTCACTTGATTTTATTGTACAACAAAAGAAAGAATTCTTTTTATAAAATTTTAGACGATCGTTGCAAGTGCAGCACTTGTGCTTTATGTGTAGGCACTTCAATTATCTTCAATGAAGCATTTTTTATTCCAAATTGTTGCCATAATAGTTTGTTTTCATGTTTTTGTTGTAATCACTGTGTTAATAAAATGTGTAAATTTTCAAATCGAAATGATAAAAGTTTGGTAAGAAACTGATCTAAACGGTTTTTCTTCTGTTTTTAGAAAAAGCTGGAAAGTTTCTCAGATTAATTTTTTTTATAGGAACAACACTCAGGGGGTGACGCCTACTTATGCTATGTGACCGAACTAAGGAGAAAGGCTTAACTCTTTTACAACTCTGCAATTGTGTCTTTTGTTTAAATTTTTAGAGCAAAAAGCGCCTCTGGTGTTAAATAGACGCATTTAATTTGATAAGCTGTGTGTGCAGTCGTTGTATTAATTGTTTTACTTCGCCACCGATTCTGCTAACCGACTGAGGAGAGCAATGTTGTGTACATTAGTTTGGAACAGTAACTATCGCTGTCGAAACAGTTTTTAGTGGCCAGTGCTTCGCCATCACCACTTAAATAGTCCAATAACAATTATTACAATGGCACACTAATGCACATCAGAGAAATTTATGACGTTGATTGACTGGCTCTGGCCAGGGTTTGAACTCAGGTCCTAAGTCATTGTTTGCTTAGTAGTCAACGCGCTAACCCCTTCAGCCAACACCACCCTCATCTTAGTATCCAAACATAATGATGTTAGCTTAACCTTCCGTGCAGTCAAATTTTCTTTGTCTGTTCAATTATTGGAAGCTTCTGGATTTTCCTTTCTATTAATTCTGAATAATTTACTATTTTTGGTTAGAATTATTTAATTAAGTAATTTTTTATTAGAAATTAATTTTTTAAGCAAAGACAAAGAACACGTTTTGGCTATACGGATAGTTGAACTGATGACATCATGATGTTTTGAGATCAACAACGATTTCATCAACGGAAATGTTGTCGCCTTAGATGAAACATTATGATGCGATCGGTGCCACCTTATTTACATTGGAACATTTTTCTTTGTCTTTTCAATTATTAGAGGCTTTAAAAATGTATTTGTAATGAAAATAAAATTTTAAAAATAGATAAGCACATCCTTGTGGAGAAAGAAAAATGCTGGTGTACAAAATAAAAATTTTGCAAATATATACTCGTATGTAAATAGCTGTTTGTACATTAAAAATTCTTACAATATACTAATAATACATAGTTTATCTATTGATCTAGGTTAGTTGTACACTTAAATTAAGAAATTATCTACATACCGCAAATCAAAGATATATAAGAGTTGTTTTTTCACACACCTGAAATGAAACAAACAAAATATCAATTTATTAATAAAAGAAAAAAGTTAAATACCAATCTTTTAAAATCCAATTAACTTATTTCAATCAATCAAACAAGCACTTAATTTTAATTTTATAATGATCTATATAAACAAACAACCGAAGAAGAAAAAACAGACACAAATAAATACCACTCCACTTCCATAAATGTGCCTCACAATTAAATGTGTTAAAGCAGCAGACAACAGAAAGTAAATTATTACGACTAAATTATATTTAGTATGTATAATTTTCTTTTGAAACCCATATTTATAAATATGGATGTAATTTTTTCATATAAAATGCTGTTATTTTATTAGCACAAAAAAACTTTTTCTTCAATTACTTCCAACGGAAAAAACCTGGTCTGAAATAAATACAATCCGCGCAGTATTATCTTCTAAAAAAATTACTTTATTTAAGTCCTAAATACACGAATATGCGATATTTACAATATTACAAATGTTTCTGTTTTTTATTATTTAAAGAAGGAAAAAACTTTTGAATTTTTCTTGTGTAAAATGATTTGATAAGAGATTAAGCCAACAATCGAATAAAAAAGGACTTGAAAAATTATCGACATACTTGTGAAGGTATCATTAAAAACATTTTATTTTTTAGTCTTCATTTTGTGGTACATACTTACATCTAATTATCCTGTTTTATTTGAAAAATGTATGTAATTTATAAAGAAATAAAAAATTTATTTCTTAACTTGGTTTGAAGAGAGAAAAAGTAAGAGTATAAAATGGTGATTGGCACCCTATGGCAGGTATCATTTATGTTAAATGTTTTTTTGTAATGTTAACTATAATTAAAAAAAGGAATAAACTAAAAACTTAGAAACTCTCAAGTTGATAAATTTGTATTCAATGTTTGTGATTTGCAACAAGGTACGAAAGATGGGAAATTATAAAATTGTATTTTCTGAGTTATAAATTTTTTCGTTTTTGTCTTTGATAATTTTTAAATTCCGCTGTTAAAAACAGGAAGATCCCGACGTGTTGAGGCCGGCCATGGGAATCTATTCATAACACAAGAATTGCTTAAACGATCTTTTGACAATTTTAGAAAATGAAGTTTTCGAGAATGTGTTATTTATAATAAATTTTGTGATACTGGACAGATTAAATCCAAAATCTAATCAACTCTTAAGCTCAAAAACAGTGTCGACTGCAAAAGTGTATTCAAGTCAATTGATTCGGTCGACACATACCAAAAATACTAGTCAAATAGATTTTCAAGATGCATTTACTTTAGAAATTAATTTTTAGGATTTGACTACTTCTTTTAAACTTGAAACTTATGGTGTTTTCTTTTCTACAAAAAAAAAAACAACCCTTCTCCATGCAGAAAGTATACTTTGGTGTTCGTTTCTTAAAAATGTTTTGCTCTGTAAAAGGGCGATATGTTTGAACCTAAAAAAGTGGCCCTCACTAATGGTGAAAGGCATTGCACTTTATGCCCCGTAAAAATCGACATTGATAGCGCCCTGAAAAACTTAGCTGTCAGATGTTAAAAACAGACCGTTCCACTTTTGCATTTATTGTATTAAAATAAAAAGTTGCATTATTAGATGGTCGGCAAGACATTTTATACATGTACCTTTCAACAAGGTGCCATTTTGTGTGCACAGAAGAAAACACCATTCATTACATTGGCCTGTAAGCTAAACCGTATTCTATATTTTCTTTAATTTTTCAAAATCAGCTCAACATGCTGTAGCGTATTCCAATCCAAACAACAAGTTAATAAAATGTAATTTATTAAAAAAAAACTGTATTACAATACAATCGACAATAAAAACAAACTTGGTGAAATACGAATATGTGTATAATTATGAAAACCCATATTTAGTATATGGGGTGTTGCAAAGACGTTTAACATTATTATAACACTAGACAGCGATGAAAAAACCCACAATCAATGACAATACGTACAACCAAATTTGGTGTGGTATCATATGATCAAATGAATTTCTATAAAAAAAACAGTTAAAAAAATCAAACATCGAACATAATGAAAGATATCAGTTTATTTCTTGTCAAATGCCTTGTTTGTAGAAAAAGCAACCCACAACATCATAAAAGTGAAAATGCATTTATTCGTTTGTCTCTTTACCCTTTCACTTTCTATCAAGAACCTTACAAAAGAGACAAGACAAACAAAAAACAAACAAAATTAATATTGTCAGGTAATCTTAAAGAAACGTCAAAAATATCAATAAATGTTTAAATAGAAACTAGAAAAGAAGAAAGAAAAAAAAGCATTAAATCTACTCAAAAGACAATTCAAAAGAAAAAGAAGAAATTCCCACCAAACACTGAATGAAATTACTACACAATCGAATGGTTTCCAGTCTAATCTACAATCTAACTGTGTGCCACTCATCACTTGCTTTCTTGTGTTTCTATTTTTATTTTTCTAAGTGGATTTAATGAGCACCACATTGTAACTGTCTACAGAAAGGGGCGCACGCGTATTAAAACAATCAATTTTATCAAGTTTTTTTTTTCAATGAGTGCGTTTGTTGGTATATTTTTATTTTGGATTTGTGGGTAGTTATCATCATCATTATGATCAACATGATCATCATATTTCTACTAAAAATCATTTAATTTAATCATTTGTTTAATGCAAATGAACTTTAGTCTCTTTCACTTTAAAGTTTTTGGCTTTCATCATTTGAAATTTTTTTTTAAATGCGGGAATACTGAATTTTGAGAAAAGTTGTGTAGTGTTGTTTATAGTATGAGGAGCATTTACAGAACTTTTTTCGGAAAGAAATATCTTGTTTTTAATGTAAGCCACTTTATAGCTGCAAATATATCAATTTTAAACATTTTATGAGAAATTATTATTATTAGGCTTAAGTACAGTTTTATTAAATTAATGGAAATTCAAACTACTAATAGTTTTTATTTTTGAAAAACATTAGTATGTACAATCAGACTAGCAGAACGTATCGGTATACCGATTTCAAGGCCACTACACGTCTCATTAGCGTTCGTTCGTCCATTTTTACAATTTATGTAAAGTGTATACTGATTAGGAAAGAATGCCAACTATTTAACCAAGTTTTCAACAGAAATAGAGTACGAGAATTATATATGTAATTCCTTTTTATTCCATTTTTACATGTTTAAACAATTTTTGGTTAGTACGAAATTACCCATTTCTGATTGCTCACTAAACACTCATAGTCCGTCATATTCAACATGTAAAAATAAAATAAAAAGGAATTATAATGATGTTCTTTTCCAATCGAAAACATTAATTCTTGATCATTTGCTTGAACAAATGTTATATTTTATAGTAATTATTAAATTTTTAATAACAAAAAATTATTTAATGTTTAACAGAGTCAATTAAAACTGTTAACACCCACACCCATGGTATGTATCTATGGTTTGAAATTTAAAAATTTAACTGCACTCACATGATATATAATAAAACTGGGGATAGTGAATTGGTTTAAATAAAACTAAAGTCGATTGAAAGGTTTAGATTTGCACCTCGCACATCTTTAATCAAAATATCCAAGTTGAAAAATACAAAACTAAAAAATTATTATAGCAAAAAAATAAATCAATTCTTTAGAACTTTTGAGCAGTGTAATTTGAGATTTTAAATCTTAACGACTAGAAGGACTTTGATTAATTTTAAAGCACGATTAAGTACTTATGCTCATTTACCCGCACACACAACTTTGAATTTTTTTTTTATTTACTTTTCAGAATGTCAATGTTAAACTGAAACAAAAACGGAGTGAGTCAATAGTGTCTAGTTTTTTTCGATTTTATTCACTTAAATTTTAGTTACAATTTGCACGCGATCAAACAGCGTACGGTGCAGTATGTCTAAATTTGTTGCCTTGTTGTAATTAAAGGGATGGTGTTGAAAAATATAACAAACAAAATTGTGTTGGTTAATGCAACGTCCCCGGTGGCTAAAGAAAAATCATAGCGGGAGTGGTGATGTTTGGAAAGGAGAATAAAAATGTGGCTAAAATTTGTTTAATGAATTTTACTATGTATTAGGACAACATTGTTTAAATAACAAATAAGAATATAAAATAATAAAACTGTAAAATAAAACAGCTAATACGGAACTCTAAATCTCAAACTGCGAATAATCGATTATTCGGATAAACTGAACTTTGAAAATGTTACAAGTATAAAAATTTAAAATTTTACACAGCTATACCTAGTGTTGCCTATACGTTCCACCATGGCAAATTTGGAAATGGCCAACTTCCGTTAACCTATAGTTATATATATATAGTTATAGCTGATTGCTGAATTAATTGATGTACCAGTATACAAAATTCAATGAAATTCAACTTCTACGATAAGCGAAAAAATACGTATTAAAAGAGAAGTGAATGATTTGACATCGATCGTCGAATATCAACTTTTTATGAGATATGGACGTTTTGAGGTCATGGTAGTCAAATCTGACTATTTTTACGGTGTTATGAGAACAATTTTAGTACTAAGCCATACCGCTCGTAACGGAAGTCCAACTCTAATTTTGAGAATATTGTAAAAAATTTATTTTATTTATTTATTTTAAAGATCTGTTCGGCTTTTAAACCAAAAAAAAAATGACGTCGAATGGTAAAAGTTTGATTAAATTCAATTGATTCGTTCGAATAGATATCGTTGTTCAGGAAAAAATGTTAATAACCCCATAATTGTCAAAACGATTTTCAAAAATCATTTACTTTCTTTTTGGTTTGAAAAAATTCGTGGAATTTTGTAAATTTTATCAAAATTGGTTAAGTCGTTGAAGAGACATCGGTCTAAAGAAATGAATTTTTAAGATTTAGAGCTTAGAGATTTATGGTGTTTTCTTTTCTATAAAAAAATGCTACATCTCCATGCAGAAAATGTACTTTGGTGTTCGTTTCTTAAAAATGTTTTGCTCTCTAAAAGGGCAGTGTGTTTGATTCTAAAAAAATTGCCCTCACTAAGGGTGGAAGGCATTGCACTTTTTGTCCCGTAAAAATCGACAGTGTTGATAGTGCCCTGTAAAACTTAGCTGTCAGCTGTTGAAAACAGGGCGTTCCACTTTTTCATAAGTTGTGTTCAGTTCTAGTGAAATAATAAGTTGCATTATTACAAGGTTGGCAAGACATTTTATATATGTACCTTTCAATAATGTGCCATTTTGTGTGTAGAAAAGAAAACACCATTAGACTTAATCGAACGCACTGTAATTCGAAAACAATTTCTTTCACTTTTAATTTCAATTGAAGGAAAACTTTTCTGAAGTACTTTTACATTCTTTAGATATTTACTATTAAGTATGAACTTATGTACATATATAATAAAATGAAAACTTTTACATCACTAATTTAATTTAAATATTTTCTTAAAGAGGCATTTTTCTTAAACATATTGAAATCATAAAAATATTTTAAAACAAAATTCTCAACAATATGTTTTTCATAAAAAGAAAAAAAAAACTATAAATGTCAATTAAAGGATTTTTTAATAGTTTTGTTATTTATTTATTTTTTTTTTCGTACAAAATCATTCAACAATTTTGTACCAGACCCCTATTGCCATTAATAAAAGAGCAAACTAGAAACATGTAAAAATAGAAATGCTTTTTATAAACTATTTATGTTTTCCCGGTTTTATTCCCTAGGAAACCAGACATGTCACAACATTTGTCAGACACGAGTAGACAGTTAATGGAATAAACAAAAAGCAACAAAAACAAATCTATGAACAATGAAACTGTGTTTCTAATTTCAATTATGTATTTTCGAACTCTTCGATGGCTGTTTTTTTTCGTGTCTCTACGCCCAGTGTCAGGGTCAATTATTTGTTAAATTAAGCTAAAAACAAACAAAAAAAAGTCGCAAACTTAAAAGCATTGAAACTTAAATGTGGCAGAATTGCTCGTTTGCATGCCAAATTGATTCTTTGTGTCTGCAACATATTTAGTACTCTATTGTTGGCTGTAGTTTGTTTGCTGCAGCTCTTTTTCCATGACTAATTTAGCTGCTTATTTTGTTTTTATGTCTGCTCAATAGCTGGTTTTTTTGTTTCTTTAGAAAAAATGTATTAAAATTTTAATGATTTAAAAAGTTAAAAATAAATAAAGTTTTTCAATTGCGGAGCTTTGCAAGGCAAAGAAAATAAGTGGAAAATATATTTTCACTTAGCAAACGTTGTTTAAAATAAGTTAAAATATATGAGAAGAACTTCAACTGTTTATATTTTATTTTAAAGGCAAAAGTAGTTTTAAATTAATGATTGCCAATTACATACATATATGCAAATTTTTTAAGTAATCCTCAGCTCAAACTTATTTAAAGAAGAATAGAACTCGAAGCACATTCCATCAAGGTAAGCTGTTAATTTCTCAGGTATTTTTTTTTATTTTTTAAATTATGTATATTAAAAAAAAAAAAAAGTTAAATTTTTTTGAAAAAGGTCACATATTTTCTCATTTTCCAGAAGAAAAAATATCACTATAGATCGGCTAAAAACAAAGAAAAATTTGGATATAATTATGGAAGAGGTGGTAAGAGTTATGTATGAGCGTGAAGTTAATTATTAATAAGTTAAATCTTCGACAAAAACCATCGGTTTTAACGGAGTTATGTATGTTAAGAGACTTTTACATATTAAATTTTCTTACTATTGGACATTTATTAAGACGATTCTAGGAACACTCCTCATCTTGTTCTTTTTCTATTTTACTTTTATCAAGCGTTAAATCAACTTATTTTCTTAATATATCTTTTCTATAACATTATTTAGTGATAACGTAAATAATATTTTCTAAATTTGTATTGATTAACATCAATTTCGTTGTAAAGCAACATTTTCAAAAGTTAATTCACAAAGTTTAGAATTAAACCTTAGCGAAGACAAATTCTATAGAAGAAATGATCACTTGAAGATTCATTTATGTCTGAGAAAGTCCATCTAACATTTTTGCTTGATCTATAACTAATTTTATTTCTTTTTCATATTGCAAATTTTATTTATCTTTTTCATTTTTTATTCATTTCATTTCATTTGTCTAGTGGATAAAACATGTTTCTTATGAATTTAAAATATTTGCTGTTTTTATTTTTCGCATTAATTACCTTAATTTTGTATGCAATCCACGTTGGAAGTGAAGAAAACGAAAATAAGTTTAAACATTTTTGTTTAATTTAATAAACATTTGATTTGTTTGTCTTGGCGTGTATATTTATTTCAATATCCCAGCAACTTAATCACATTGTTTGGTTTTTTATTTGTAGAAGTCGCTTGTAAAAAAACAACTCGAAAGAATGTGCTAGTATTATAAAATTAAATATTCTTTAAATTACACTGTTAAGCAGAAAAAAACTTTTTTTTTTTTTTTAATTAGGACCAGAGCTCAGGGGATGCAGTGCACTGTGCCGGAACTCAGGGAGAGGGATACGGTAGAGAAGATAGATGTTGAAAATTTAGAAGACTTAACTCTTTCACAACTCTGCTTTGCGCGTTATGTTAATTTTTAAGGCAGTGTTGAGGCGGCTCCGGTGTTAAGTAGACGCATTAACTTTGTTAAGCTGTATTAGCAGTAGAGTTGTCAACCGATTAAGAATAATTCGATTAATCGATCAAACAAAACGAAACTCTTGTTCGAATAATTTTAAAATGCCGATTTTCGAATAACGAATAAATCGATTAATTAATGTCAATTAATCGAACAACTTTTTTTAGTTTAAAATGCATACGTCAAAAATGTTTAAATTTGTTTGTATGATATGAAACAAAGCGAGTATTTTATATCAACCAAATACATATTATTTTGGATGTTTGCGGTTGTTGTGGAACTGTGCATTACCTACATAGTAGTCGTGCTATGTTTTGAATGAAACGTTAAAAAATTTTCAAGAATGGGGTTTTTTCACTCTCAGGTGAATAAATTAGAAATACACCAAAGCAAAAAAATTTAGCTCGTTTTGGAAGTATTTTACCAAGCACAAAAATTAAAAAAAACAAAGTCACATGTAACAAGTGTCCTGAAGTATACAAAATTGTTGGATCAGCAACAAAAAAAATAATAATTCTTTTGCAACAGATTTACGAAAACGTATAAAAATAAGAATAAATGAGGGACCTATAAAATTTTTAAATACGTTAATAATATTTTTTAAATTCTGGAAATTTTCCGAGCAGTGAAAGTTTTTTAAAATATTTTTAAAAAAGTGAAACTAAAGAATAAATTATACTTCAGATTATTTTATGTTGAAAGTAACCACAATAATTCAGATGAAAGTAATGATAAAGAAGATGTTACTAGTAATGAAATTAACAATCTTTTATACGAATTAAATAATTATATTAAAAGTATTAAAAATTCAAAATTCAAAATATAAAAAGACTTCAGCGATATATTAGACGATATATTTGGAAAAATCTAAAAAAAGAACAGAAAAATTAGATAAACTATTTTATGATCTTCTCACAATATCACCTACCTCGACAATAAGCGAAAGATTTATTTCAAAAACCAAAACCAAAACCATAAATAGTTTGAGAGCTAAAAAATTTGGTCAACTTTTATTTGTAAAAGATTATTTCTTAAGAACAACCCAAATTGTCTGATTTCACAAAAAAAAAAAAAAAAAAAAAAAAAAAAAAAAAAAAAAAAAAAAAAAAATCATTTGATATTTTTTGACTAAATGAAGCATGTTTATTTGAATTAATAGTTTTATGTATTTTTTTGTTACTGCGTGTTCGCCGATATCGAAGAAGTTCTTTCTTTCGAGCAATTACATTTGAAACAAAAACAAATTCAAAAATTTTGTTATTATTTTGTTTTGTTTTGTAATTATCGTGATTAAAAATTTTAATCCGAATATCCCCAATATGGACACGAATTAAAGGGATTAAAAACTTTTTCAGCTGCAATAGGAGAAATGAACAAAAATTTAAATTTTTTTCTTGGCTTTTTTATTTGTCGATTTTAATTCTAATATGGCCGAGTTGTCTAAGGTGACATGTTACGAACATATAACTCTATGTTCAATACCAATAATGGACCAATATAAATTTGTAATTGAAATGAGTAAGTAAATAAATTTAATTTAGATAAATTTTAAATATATTAGCTCAATTGTGTTTTAGAATAAAAAAGGCTTAAATAATACCGATTAGGTATTGATTCTAGTATGTAAAATTATAAACAGAATACATTATTTATCTACTATGTGGTTTTTGTCTGTCCATCCATCTATCTATATTTTATCCATTGTGCAGCTTTAAATATTTTTTTATGAATTTTAACATTTTTTAGTTTTCTGTCGGAAAGTGTTATAACAGAATCATTATTAGTTATTCGCATTTTTATTGTCTACACTTGAAATAAATTAATATTTTAAATAGTCTTTTTATATATAGAATAGAGGTTGATTTGAGTGATTCATTAATAACTAAGATAAAAAAATTTTATTTGTAAGTAATTTATACTTTTTATTTACACAAGTGTAATTCAGCCATTAACAATGAAGAGAAAAATATGTATTTAAGAGCAACTTTCAAATGATTTATTATTCTATTAGATGAACATTGGAAATATTTCTACATAGTTTTTCAATAATATGTATGTATTTGTTTATAAAATAAATTACAAACATTTATGAGTAGCATGGTTCTTAATGCAGGTATTAAAGCCCTTTAAATTTACCGTGTCTTTTTAGGGCAACTGTTTTCAACTATTATACAAATCTCAAGATTTTCATTAGTTTAAAAAACATTTAATAGGAAATGATGTGATGGTGCTGGACGAGACGGAAGGTGCGAGGAGCTGAATTGTTTTAGAGAAAGAATTTTCGCTGCATTTTTGTAAATGGAGTAGAAGATAGATTTGATAAAAAATAAAGTGAACAAATTTGTTGACTCTCTGCTGAGGAAAGGAACGTATTTGAGCTTTGGTACTATAAATTTAAATTTTTTTTTTGTTGAATAAGGGCATAAGGGTTATCAACCTCATACATAATTTACATAAAAATAGTCCTGTAAAATTTAGTTTGATAACAAAAGGGCCCTTTTCCTGTGAAACATCGATATGTACATACATGTACATTTTTTCACTAAATACGAGACATGTAATAGCTTCGCAAATTTTAAAAGTTTTTGACAAACCGCATTTATTTTCTGTGCGCATAAACGGTTCATAAGCAATTAGTACTTTTTAAAAATTTTGTTGGCGCATACTTTTGCATGTTTTTGTATATGGACATTTTTGTACTATTTATGATATTTGGGGCATGGTAAAAGAACATGTTGTAAGTTTTCAGCCATCAATCAGCCACATAAAAATAATAATTTTTAATTTCCGGTGATTTTTTTCTATATTTTATGAAATTTTTATTACAATTCTTTGGAAACGCTAATAAATTTATTTCTAAAAATGTATTTTTTATGGAAAGAAAACATATTTTTACACCGTATTATCTAGATCGATGTAATAAAATGCATAAATCTTGCTTAATACGTGTATGTATGTACATAGGCAAAAGTATTTATTGTAAATTTATGTTTGGTATGTCATATTAATTTCATAAGTTTCTAAAATATTTTCCTTTTAAAATATACAAAAATCATATTTTCAAAATAAAATTGTGGGAATAAACTATAATTTTCTTTTTGTAATCTTGTTTTGATAATTGCTATTCAGAAATTACACAAACTCCTCGACGTGCGCGTTACTGTTTGTACATAATTTTAAATTTACAATTTGTTATATGAAAATTTGTATAAATGAAAAAGAGATGCGAGACTCATTTGTATAGACTATATTTAAGCTATCACTACCAATATTTTATGGATCCAACTAACGATTGTGACAATTCTGAAAATAGTTGGGTCAACCGAATGCATTATTTTGCTGCTACTAAATGCCAAAATTGCGAGCACAACTAATTATTCAGTAATGAATATGGTATGTTTGATACTCCTAACCGATTATTCAGTTGGCATATTAAAAAAAATTATACTCAAAACTTTTCGATTTTAAAATACTCATGCGGCTGTGTTGTCTAAGGCAATGTGTTTCAAACATAAATTTTAAATTCGAATGAGTAACACAATTTAATTGACTTAAATATTAAAAATATTAATTCAATTGTAATCCAGGAGAAAAATTATCGTAAATAAGGCTGATTAGCTTATATTTAAGATAAGATGGAGTTAACCAATTTTATCTGTTGTCGCAACCGAACATTCTGTGGTATTACACGAAAACTGTAGTTGTAGGAACCGAATTCTATGATAGTTGGTGCAACCGCCACAATTCGGAGGCACCAAATGCGGTTGTCACTAATCTGTTTTCTCTGTGTAAGTTTATCAAATAATTACAAATATATGTGCATGTAAGTCTGTTTTAGCAGATTTCTATCAATACTTCCGTATTCTTAAGCAATTATTAAAGTTATTGTCGGGTTTGTAGAGCAACACATCTTTAATGTGTAGTAATTTACGAATACAAGTGTTAAGCCATTCGATACGAGCATACGATATACACATGTCTGCTTAAAGAGAAGACAAAAAGTTACCATATATACATATATTAAAAAAATCAAGAATTTGGAATATACATACATAGTATATAAATAGGTAGAATCGTGTATAACTGGGGATAGATGTAAAACATTAGGAGACATGAAAACTTCCACCAATAAAAGATTATTTAATAATTAATAATAATGACACTCCTAAAAAACTTTTAACAAGAAATTCGTAATGCATTCATATTTTTTAGACGAAATTAATGACATTTTATAGTCAGTCAGTCACATTTTAGTCAAGGTATGTATGTATGACATATCTATATCTGATGGATGTTCCCGTTTTCCTGTAGTTTGATACAACTATCACGGTCCATGAAAATGTGTTTCTTATGTTTGTCTGACATTTCGTATATTTGATTATAAAGACTTATGTAGATTGTTTTTTGCTTCTTTTCTTTCTTAAATAATTTTACTTAGCAATTGTGTGCATGTCTTTTATCATTTTTCTTTAAATTATTTTTAGCGGTTAAATTGTTTGTACCGTCATCGAAAAGCTTTAAAGTTTATTAATGTTTTTTAATATGTTTATGTGTTTGTTCGCCAGTTTGGCCATTCGTCGTTGTGAATGTTAAATGTATTTAACTGACAACATTATTATTAAAAAGTATATTTGGTTGCATTTGATTTTCTTTTGCAAAAATGTATTAATCAGCACATATGTATGTGCATACAATTACTAAAGCTATTGGATTACAGTTACTTAAAAAAGTGTTCGTATATATAAAAAAAGAATACTGTGAAAGTCCTTAGCTCTTTTAGCACCCATGCACAGAGTATCATACAAAATTTTTAATAGTTGAAAAAAATATTGTATTTGTAAAAAGAAAATATAAAAGAATCCTACTTATGCAATGCACAGTTCCAGAACTAAGGAAATAGGGTTGGAAAAATAGATGGTAAAAATTTAAAAGAAACTTTAAATTTTCTAAACCTTTGCTATTGCGTTACGAACAGTTTTGTTGCAGCGCCTCTGGTGTTAAGTAGCTGCGAGTGCAACTATTTTATTTATTATTTAACATCGCGGCGACAATTCTCCTAACCGGTGATGTAGGGCGCTGTGATGTCCATTAAAACAGACAAAAAAATTAAAAGTTGGAAGAATTTAGATTTCAGTAGTTAAAATTTTAATAGAAAATCATTCACAATTTTTTGCATATATTTGTTGCTTTATGTAAAATTAGTAAATTTCTAAAATTGTGCCCGATTATTACTTGTCACCACTGTACAATACAATTCATCGTCATTATAGTTATTATCTTTGGTGGATTAGAAAAATGTCTTTTATATTTATATTTTAGAAAAAACCCATTAAATTGTATTTCATTTTCATTTTACATATGACGCTGACGACGAGTAAACGAATAAACTAACAAGTCGTCATCTGACATAAGGCCAAATAGACAGATACACACACACGCACACTTTTTTTATCCATTTAATATGTTTAAAGAGTCATAAAACTATTTTGAAAACAAAAATTTAACCGTCCATTTATGATTTGTTTAAATTTTGTACAATAAAATCGTATCGGAAAAATTCATACGGAAATAAGACTAACATATTTATTTTGAAAACTAAAGATTTTGTCAAAAAAATCATATTAAGTGTAGTATGTATTGTATTTATTTGAAGTACATACTTATATAAATGTACACATATGTATGTATATGTGAAGACGTACGACTACGAAATACTTTCTAAAATATTCAGCTTCCGCTGAATGTCAAACAGTCATGAAATCATTAAACATTGTTATTAAAGTTTTATAACTTATTGTAAATAGAAAATACCATTAAGTGTATTTATCAAATACAGAGTTTGAAAACATAGAAATAAATTAGAAAAATAATTATGGATGATTTTAATCAGATGTAATTGTACATGTGACAGACAATATTCCTACAAAAGAAGCGGTATAATAATTTTTAAAGCTTTAGGTCGTTTTTTTAAATAAAAATGTTTTTAAAGAATAACTTTCGTATTCTTTTCAATGATAATTTGTATAGACAAGACGTAAATTTACAAATGTGGACCTAAAAAGTGCTGATATAGCTGAATACCGAGAGATTGTTGCGGTGAATTTTCAGTTGCGAAAATATGGGAAGTGTGTTTGGTAAAGTGTTATAAATCAGCGAATGTTACGAAAGTTTTTAGTTTAAAATTGTTCATGATACTCAAAATTAAGAAATGAGTCCTTTTTTATTTATATGTATTTAACTGTGTGGTTGCTAATTGGCTTATTTCAATCCAATCTTTTTAACTATATATTTGGCTTAAGGTGTTTGAAAGTCTATGGTCATAACCCACACATTAAGTTGGACCGCCATTATTTAAATGCTTATAAAAATGTTTACATATTTTCTTAAGTTTTTTCTCTAAATTTTATTTTTCTTGTAAATTAAAAAAAAAAACACAAAACATAACAATTAAGCCGAGTGCTTAATAAATTAATTTCAGTTATTAAAATTTGTAATAATCATCAAGTGTTAAGAACAGAGCTGTGAACCACTTGATACATAAATTTGAAAAACAAATAATTTTAGTGTCATAATCATCGAATTTTAAGAAAAAAAAACATTTACTTACTGTTTCTCTGTATTTATTGAGTTTCTAATTGATTCGAAGCGTAGAAATATGAATTTTACTGCTGCTGTGTATGGAAATCGGAATTAATAACCGTGCCTTAATTTTTAGTTAAATCAAGAACTGTTGCATCAATTGTAATGGTATATGAATTGGTTTTAGTGTATATTCATTCAGCTTAAAAATAACATCAGGGCTCTAATCGTAGTTTTCGTTAAAGAGTTGATTCGAACGATTTTTTTTTTTAGTTTGAGATTATGTCATTCCCTACCGAACAATGTTAAGCACATTATTGTTCGACAGCGATAAGAAAATGCACTCGACGAAACTTGTTATCGAAAGCGACGATTAGACTTACGTTCTTAATGAGATCTATTTATGACTTGATGGACTCGAAAAACATTCTTTTGTGGCTACAACGCCATCTGGCAAAAATTTTTCGACTTTTTTTCCTAAACCGTTGCGAAGAAATTACGAACAACTCTGAAGAAGAATATATCCAACTTGGTCCGGTGTTTTTTAAGTTTTAAGCATCCGAAATCGATTACAAACAAATTTAGATTTTATTCATAATTAAGAGCCGGTAATTCGATTAGATTTCCATACAGCCATCATAACGTTTATATTTCTACGATGCAAACCATTTTAAAATTTATAACAAACTGAGAGGCAGCAAATAATAGTTTTCTTTAATCCAATTGCCTGGCAGATATTGGTGCTACCAAAACTTAAAAATCTTGTTACAAATATTGATTTCAACACGTTTCCTAAAGTAACATTTCATACTTTTAAATACTCTCCCAAGGAAAATAAACACCCAAACAAACATTATGTTGAAGCAATGTTAGTTTTTTATGCGCCTGACCAAATGAAAGTAAGATTTTTTCTTCTCAGTTGTATTAAAGACAAATTTAAAAAAACGTACATAAACTAGACACAATATTTAACAATTTAATTGCAAAGTGAATACGAATGAGGTAAAAAAATAACAAACAAAAATATTTAAACGTGAGTTGGTGTTGTTTTATTTATGGGAACACATTTTATGCAATGACGTTCAATGCTCTCACCGGAGGAGTCATGGATAACGAAATAACATAAAAAATTAAATTCATCTAACTAAAGAAAAAATCATGTATGTTTTTCCAATAAAATACTACAAGACATTTTAAAAATAAAAACAGTAGACGAAAAAGAAATCAATAAAAATGTTGAAAAAGAAAACATAGCGGGTGTCAGTCAGCGAGTTTGGGACGAAAAACAAAAAAAGGAATAAGAGTGAAATAAATATAACAAGTAAAAATTGGAAATAATATGGAGTTTCAGACAATTTAAAAACACCCTAATAATTAAAGTTTTCTAATTTGTAAAAAATTTACAATAGATTTATTAAATATTTTCTAGCTTAATTACACGATCGTTTTAGTAAAAAATGTCAGAATGTTTGGCGTGAACCGAACGCGCAATAATAATAAAGGCATATATTGACCTTCTTTTGACTGAAAATTAGGTAATTCTGCACAGGCTGACAGTTTGTAGTACACGAAACATATACAAGACTTTTCATAAAAATTTGCTTAAAATCGATACTGAAGCAACCCAAGTACCGAATAAATTAATTTATTCACTTCTCAAGTTCTGCTAGTTTGCGAAGTATCGAGTTTCCCCAGTGCCAAACCTGGTTAACAGACATAGCTGAACAACTGAGTGTCCCGTCATCTTGTGTAGGGATGTGCGATGTTGTTTAAACATTATATATACTATCGATACATAGAGGGATATCCTGTTCGAATACTCTATTGCTGCCTAACCAATTGACTTCGATTTTGACTGCTGATGTTTGATTCACCTTCTATGATTCTATACAATGTTAGTTGTAGCGGTTAGTGCGTTGACTACTAAGCAAACAATGACTTAGGACCTACTTAACACCAGAGGCGCTGCAACACTGCTATAAAAATTAAGAAACAAAACGCTTAATAGCATAGTTGTAAAAGAATTAATCCTTCTATCTTCTCTACCCTATCCTTGTCCCTACGTTCAGGCACAGTGCATTTCATAAGTAGAGGTCATACCGTAAGTGCTGCTCCCAGCAAATATAAAAACAGAATAAAGATTTCCCCACATACTTACTCCAATGCATTTTTAGGTGCATTTATAATGTCTACAGTTTGTTTCTGGTGGCATGTTGATAACAAAAGCTTTTTTATTGCCAGTCTAGTACACTTTTTTAAAGTTGCAGAAAATGAACGATATTCCCCACAGATCTCAAGTCATTAGTAACGCACAGAGATTCAAAAAAAAAATTGTCTGTCAATTTTAAATTTAATTCTACTCAATCTATGGGAATAATTTTATTTTGATTATTATCTTTTTTTTTGTTTCAATTATTTTGCATCTTTTGTAAAAATTTCATTCTTTGAGAACGATTTTACCTATTTACGTGTGTATCCTAACCCTTTATATTAAAATGTGGTTTTGTATGTACTTGTACTGAGTTCCATGCTGCAATATGAGACTTAAAGTCTTGTGAATGGGGCATCGAAAATAAAACCAAATAAAAATAAATAAATAAATATGCAGAAACAACCTGGTTTTTGGCAGGAATTGAACCTGCTACTTTTAAAGAATTTTTGGTGAATAATTGTTTGAACAAACCAGCACATTTCATAACGCCGCAGTACAATAATTATACAATGTACACCATAGCAAAACGCCACCGCCAAGTATTTTTAACGCAGTAAGAAAGAAAACAAGACACCGGTTTTATAGTTGCATTGTTTCGGAACTTTGCATATGTTTGCGATTTAAATACAGTAGCAATACTGTATACAAACTTTGTATACGAACGTTTTCGAAGTCAGCCATAGTTAAATGTAGATCATACCCAACCCAAGGCTTTTCATAGATTTCGATTATATCAATTTAAGGCTTCATGCACATCATATAGAACCGTTAACCCTGGTATTTATTTTGAATTTATGGAAAATGTTGAGCAACATTGAATATTATTTAACTTGAAAAATATTACATTTAAAATCTGGTTGATTTAAAATCTTGTGATTTGTAGAAATTCTACGTTTTTAAGAACATACTACCCATACAACTATAAAGCTGTTATAAAAAAAACCATACGATGAGACATTATTCCGATTTTCCACGATAAAACATCGTAATACTATGCAACATATTTTCAAATTTTTTATACATGCATTTTGACAGCAAGGTGTGTGCAAATGCAGAGGGAGGACACTACAAAGAACTCAGTTTCCAAGCAGGCATCGCAGAACAACGAAAATACGAATTGAAAAAAGAATCCTTAACAATGACAGTCACCTTCGAAAACTCCTTCTTCTACTACTTTTCATATCCTTTAAATATATACTCGTATAGCGATTACTTCAACATGTTGCAAAACTTACGACTAACTTTATGCAACATTAGTAAAAAGATATAAAAATCATAACTTCATGATGGAAAACACATTCACTTGTTGTATTAAAATAAATTTTAAATAATATGTTGAACTCTTTCTTGTTACACACAAACACACCAATACACAAACAAAGAAAAATATCAATGTAACGAGTACCGAAATATGTACATACATGTGATGGAAATCACTTGCAACATGTAGTGGCAAGCAAGGAAGAGTCTTTTTTAATATCATGCATAAATATGTTTGTAAATTTTAATCAACTGTCTTGCAGTAGAGCACGCAAATTTCAAGACGGTAGTAAAAACTGAAATAACGAAAATTTTAATATATTGCATATTCGTACATACACTTTATAATGGCGGCGTCGGCTTCTTCTTCACCTGATGCTACAGCATTTAAAAGTATAGCTATATATTTTATAATTTGTATATTTGGCATTAGTATTAGTTTGTTAATGGCTGCCATAGTTTAGTGATAGTAGTTGCTGGATGGAATAGGCCTGACTGACTTATTCCAATCGCTATTACAGCCAGGTACTGATGGTGTTGCTGTTGGCCACCTACTTTCTTAGAAATTGTATTGTGAAAAATTTTGCATTCAATTTAACGCCCACTTAATATAACAGACTAACAAATGCTTGCATTTAACTAACAAAAATAGCAAAACGACAGTAACTTTAATAAATTTAAAGTCGTTGTACATTATTGTATCTATTGGTACTCGTACTTTTGCTGGCATGACTTCTTAAAACCATACATACATACATACTTGTATTTAAAAATGTTGCAAATAGTTTAAGCGAAATCGTAGCAAAAATCATTTTCTGTAAATGATTTCTTTGTTCCTTTAACGAACAAGAAGGTGGTGCTTTAATTTGCGCTTCAAATAAATTTAAATTGAATAGTTGCCACAACTAATTGTTATGCACGGAGTCGGCTGTCAACGGTTATCAAATGGAAACCTTAAAATGAAACTAAAAGTTGTATTTTAACAAACAACAAAAAAAATATTTGAGTTTAATTGAATTTGTTACACTGTGTTTGCTAAAGATCAGATCATATTCAATTTCTCTCCTTAAGACATACATATGTATGTATATTATTGTGTGGCATAAGATAAATCGATGAACGATAACATCGGCTGATTTCTTTTTTTTTCACATTAAGGAGGGAGTTAAGAGAAAAGTCTTGGAAAGTGTTAAAAGTATGTCTAACGACTAGGCCGATCGGGGCTTGCATGAGATGTCATAGTAAAGAGTGACAATTCAGCTGGAAGTAACGCTCCAGGGGGGTTAAAGATTTGCTACGGATTGAAAATTGTGTACTGAAAAATTAGTAAACAGCGTTACGGAGAGGGGGGGGGGGGGGGGGGGGGGGTATAAAATCTCTGAAAACAGCGTTACGTAATATGTGCACAGCCCCTTATACTCATAGATAATTCAAATTGATGACGTTCTGACATCTGAATAGTGAATGTCATGAAAAATATCGTCAATAAAATGACAAACTACATTAATCCTGAAAGCAAATGTCATTAGACAATTTTCAAGCTTTTAAGTGTCATCTACAAGTGTCGTCAACAAATCGATTACATGTTTTGTATATTATTAATACCAAAATTTTCAGTAGTGTTAGAATGTGTACATAGCGTAACACTTTTTATAATGTCTTAATGTCCATGGGCAGTAAAACACTAAAATTATCTATTATAAACGATCATCCGAATGCACCCTAAACTTCACGCTGACTTTTCAAGCATTGGCAATTCTGAGTATTCTGGATAAGGGATTCGCTGAGTAAAAAAATAATCGACTGGGCTAAACGTTTCGTTTTCTTTGTACGATATTTATTAATATATATTAATCACAGATATCTCTCCAGCCACTTGTCAAATTTACAGCATTGGACGCAATTTACAAGCACAAAAACATAAATTAATTTTGACAATCGATTTAAGAAACTTTTCTGCAGTTCTGAATAAAAATCCCTTTTTTGAAATTTTTTCGACAACGACCTCTGTCGAACGAAACAAATCGATTTGCACTCATATTGTTTCTTGAGTTTAAAAATTATTCAGAATTAATTTTTCGAAAACTCGAAAATTTTTTTTGCTTAAATGTTGTTAGATACTTTTTGTTTATTTTTTATATAAAACTAGCTTTTACCCGCGGCTTCGCTCGCATTGAACCCATACTATAGGAAATTGGATGGGATGTTGACGGACTGTCGGTAAAACAGTGTGTCGGTATTACAACACTCAGGGTTGGAGCTTCATTACTATAATGCTAGATGCAGTTGTTTTGACAAACAATTTTTTAATCTTTCATAAGAAATAAAATTTTTTTTTATAAAAAGTATCCTATGTTACTTTTAATAGCTCCAAGAATATTTTATGATCGGTTTAGTAGTTTTTGCGAGTAAGCATAAGAAAAAACTTATATTCACATTTATAATATTAGTATGATTAATACAAATTAAGTTTTTCAAATTTTATCACGACATCGTATCGTACTAATTTCACACGAAATACTGGCCTTTACATGTGACTAGAAAGTGTTCCAATGCACATACTCTTGTTATTTTGAGAATGCTAATAATGTGATTATTATATGTAAAAAAAGTTTATTTATAAAATAATATTAGCACCTTTTTTAAAACCACATATTTATGTATGTATTGCTTGGGAAAAGATAAAATCAATATGTGATTTTTTTCTAGATATTTAACATTATTTTATAATGAAACGTTTGCCTCATAGTCATGAACATTTTTAAATTCAACAACTAAGTTATGAATTTCCAAATTTATTAATAATCATTTATTATTTTAAGTAGTTTGTACGACATAGTAAATATTCACAGACAAACTTCTCAAACTGTGTGCATGAATAATTATCACAATTTACCCGTATTTGCAAAACTAAAGCTATTAATAAAATCTATATAAACCCGCTGTTTTGTTCTACATTGATAATTTATTAAAAATTGCTGGCATAAATGATATTTTTCCAACGCTAAAGTTATGAAAGAAAAACCACAACATTTAAAAGTGTTTTATTTTCTTCGCTTCACTCTCCAGTTGCACCGATTCAAAATATATGTATATTAGAAGCAACTATGAACATTTATATAACGGAAAAATTAACATGCCAATGTAAATTAGCCATGTTGGAAAACATACATACATACATACATACATGACTCGACACGCTGTATATAGACTATTAATTGGCAATTTACATGTTGTACATTAGTAAACAAAAAAAATATATTAATAAGAAAATTTATTTACACAGATAGAACTGGTTGAAAGAGTTTTCATTTTGAATGTTAAGAAGCAGAAAAAAATAATATCTACCATTAAAGATAAACTATAATTATAACGAACTGCATATAAAATAAAGAGGGAGAAATGTTAGATCTATAAAATTTTATGAATGGCTTTTGACAAGTACCATTATCTGTATATGTGCTAGTAATGTTACGAATACTCGTATTCGTATTCGATTATTCGACCATTCGACTATTCGCCTATTTTAAGATATTCGTATTCGTATTCGTATTCGCCAAATTCAATATTTCTCGAATAATTTGCACATACATTTTCCCAAAAAATAAATAAATAATACAAAAAGTTTACAAAATTACACAAAATGTACATAAATATATTAATTTATAATAATTTTTATATAAAGAAAGAAAGCCCTTTATCTTTGAAGCAAGATAATTATTTTTTTTAAAAAAAAAGAAAATTATATTTCATAAACATCATTTAAAATTTAAAGTATATATCTATTAAATTAGTAATCAATTCTCATGAGAGGAATCTTGGACTTCAAAAATGGAAGAACTAAAATTTAATTTGTGAAAGTTCGCCGAGACATGGGGTTGCGCAATCTGCGAAAATATGTTCTTCCAAACAGCACTGAATTACTAGTTAAAAGCGCAAGCAGAGTAAGAAAAACAAAATCTCAAAGTATGTATGAAGGTAAACTAATTTAAAAATGATCAGTAGTGGTCTTCAAATTCGGCATCTCAATGTCCATAATAACGTTAAATACCTAAAGTAATGTGACAGTTTTTTTAAGGGAGAAATTTTTTCCGTTTAAATTTGAAATATACAGGGGTGTCACAGCAACCAAATTCGTATGAAAGTGAAAGTGAAAACGTTTTTACCTTCTCCAGAAAACGTAAAACGCAAAAATTTTTCGTTTTCAATTCGATTGAAATTATGCAGGTGTGTCGCAGAATTTTTACGAACGTGAAAATTTACACGAAAAATTTTTGCGTTTTACGTTTTCTGGAGAAGGTAAAAACGTTTTCACTTTCGTACGAATTTGGTTTCTGTGACACCCCTGATTATGTGGCTCTAAGGCTTAAAAGTAATATTCGTATTCGTATTCGGCGAATACTTTTTCAAATATTCGTATTCGTATTCGCGAATACTAACATCACTAATATGTACGAGTATATGACTACTAGATACGAGTTCATAAAAGAAAAAATGTTTTCCAAAGTGCATTCTACAGATTTTACAATTGACTAAATCTAAATAATGAATAAACTCTACAACAAGTGAAGTGGCCTATCACAAAAAAAAAAAAACATTTGTTTCTTTTATTAAATGAATCAGTGCGAGTTGTAAGTAAAAGAGTACGAGGGAATCTTGGTAACGTGTTGCAATTACCCCACATCATACTTACTGTCTATACAAACTACATACTGTCCAAATTACTTTCCAGTAGTTACACCAACAACTTATTGGTAAACAAACAATTGATTTATTCTCGCATTGGGACAGTAGTAGTGTATGTGCTCATCATACCGATGTCGAAAAGTTCAACTCCTGAAGAAGCGAATGGATGGTCTTATTTATTTGTGTTTGAGATTATAATACGAAATCTTAAGCCAGTCTCAGCAGAGACTTTTAATTTTTATTACGTATCGAAATATATAATAACTTCGAAAAATTGCAATTTTTAAATTGTTGGACATATGAGGCAAGTATTGTCCATGAGGCAAGTACTATTTATTAGTATTTTTTCATTACTTTTCAATGGAAATTTTTGCTCTGAAAAGCCCTAGGAATCTAAAACAAAGAAAATTGATCCAAGAAGTAGTAATCAAATATCAGTTGAGGAATTCCGGCAGAAAGTTTATAGTATAAAATTACTCAAGTAATTCAGGGTGATATTGTGTAAAGCGATTAGTGCGTTGACTACAAAGAAAAGTAGGACTAAGAACTTGTGTTCGACGCCATAAATATCATTAATCATAAATATCATTAGTCATAAATATCATAAATTTCTCGAATGTGCATTAATATGGCTTTAAGCTTTTTCTGGGAACGATTGATAGTTCTATGATAAAGTACATCACAACGTTACCCTTTGTCGGTGATCTCAATCATTGGCTTAAACAATTAATAACATGGCTGCACACACAGCTTAGGAGGTAAAGAAAGTGAATGCGTCCAGTTAACACCAGAGACAACAGTAATCTAAATTTACCAAAAACGCAATACCAGAGTAGTAAAATAATTAAGCTTTCTTCTACATTTCCTACCATATCCTTTCCTTAGTTCCGGCATAATGCTTTGTATAAGTAGGGTTGATATCCTGAGTACTGGTCCCAATAAAAAATAACTATACGAGTTGCTACCTCATTTCTTAAAATTAAAGAACTAACTTGGCGGAACATGATTTCAGTAAAAGTAGGAAGAATATCATCGAATGCCTATTTTGGTAACCTTCGCCCCAATAGTTTTTAAAATGCTGCGTATCTTTAATACAAGTGCATCGATTTAAATGAAGACTACATAGACCAATTTGATTCGCTCTATGATTTTGACAAGACTTATGGAATTCCCCTCGCATCTATGAAATTTAAATTAGTGTATAAAAATAAATCGTAACATTCTAAGTTTATCTTTTTTTCTGAACAAGTGTAATCGGACACTACACAAACATTTGCTTTGTACTATTTATGCTTTAAAGTTGTCACAAATACTCCAGCACACTTGTAAATGTATAATTTTCTTTTCGCCTTAATCAAAATTAACAAAGTCGTTTGAATGCTGTAGTCGTTAACATAAGACAACTAAAGAAAAATAATAATAAAGTAAATTTTTGAAAAGGAAACAACGTCATCGTTATCATTTTACATTTTGAAATAGTTTAGATGACTATGAAAGATGAGTTTAGAAAAAGCTAGAAACCAAAGTAATAGAACAACTGCATACTTTAGGAATTAATGTAATATTAAATTACTACTTCCAGCTAAAAAGCTGACATCACCATTTCCAAGTTAAATTACAAATTCATTTACGCAACTACCTAAGGATGTTTCAAACATAAATGTTCTTAAAACAATATGTGATTATGCTCATGAAGAAAAATAGCAGCAACAGTAACAATAACGCTACAAAGTGTGCGATATTTGAGTACATACAAGTCAAATGTAAATTGTAGCGATTTTGTTTACTGAACATATCTTGAAGAATAAATATTTTGAAGACTTAAAGCATCAGAATTATTTGCGCTGTTGTTGTGAACAATCATATAAAATTTATTTTGAGTATTGTTTATGGCACAAAACTTAACTTCTCCCAAATTTCGTCTCTTTCCAGAAAATCTTCCCGTATAACCTCATTTATTTACCAACTCTCTTAAATTTTAGTAAAATTTCGTAGAACAATATTTTTTACAAGTTAGACTTTTTAAAATTCATAATGATAAGTTGTTTTAGGTCATTAAGCACAAATATTATGTTAAAAATTTACGATTTTTAGTCATTACTGAATGTAGGGTACATGTTGAATCATACAAAAATACAAAATAATTTGCAATAGATACATTGTTAATGAATTGCCTTTGGAAATATGTTATTAAAGAGTGAAAGCGTTAAACAAAATTTTTTTCAATATTGAAAATAGTTTGTTCCGGTAAATTTTAGATAACAAAAAATATCTCTTGTAGTTAGACTTTTGCCAAAAATATACTGCTGCCATTTAAATTAAAATCGAATAGTCGACACAAGTTATAGGAAAAAATATTAAAAAAGGTCAGATGGTAAAATTTGGCCCACTGTAGTTCCTCTGTCATGTTTAAGCAAGAAGGCCCTCTACCCATATGTTTTTCTTTTAAATCTGTGTCAAGTTTCAGCAAAAATCAATCTGTAGTGCGGTGTTTATCCTTTGCGCATTCACTACCAACTACGAGTTATCTCGTAGTCGACATCCGTATCGATGAGGCCAGCTAGGAGATAACTCGTAGTAATAAAGATTTTATTACACATAATATAATTTTAACATATGTAGCATGTCAAGTTGACTTCATTTAGTTATTTTGGCATAGAGAATTGTCTGATTTAACTATTGCAAAGAGCCCTACGAGATTACTCTTAGTACATAAAATTACCTATAAATAGCAAATTACAACCTACAAAATTTTTTAGTGTTCCTTACACAATATTATCGCATTATTCATCGTTATGAATAAAAAACTTGAACTGGCCTCAGGGGTTGGTTTCATAAAAACAGCGAATGCGTTAAGTTACCTCCTTTGCCTTCGAAACAAAAATGTACTAACATAGAAATGGTGTATTTTAGTATAAACAAACAAACCATTCATAGCAAAACATTTCTTTGCTCTAAATGCACAATTAACAACAATTCAACATACACAGTCAAAGATTATAAATCCATACGTATGTGGGTATGTAGTAACATATACACGAGTATATATTCATATATTATACATATGCATACATACTTTAAAAATAATAAATAAATATGTATAAAAACTTCGTAACATGAGCTTGAATATGTTCTTAAACCTCAACTCAATCAATATGTACTGTTACTGCTGTAGTAAACGCTTTTAAAACATCACCTGAGCAACACCAACAGCCCAACAAAAACAGGAACAACAAAACAACATCAACAAAATAAGTTGAATGATGTGATGCTCCGTTTCAATTTGCTTATTAGAAACATTACAACATCCACAACATTTAATAACTCCAGTTCTCTAGTGCAAGTATTTAAAAACAACAGCAGCAAAAATAACAAAAACAACAAGATCTAATAACTCGTTAATCAACTACGAATTGAATTTTCTAACGTAAAACAAAACAAATGATTCAACCAGCCCACCACCATGCATACCATACATCGATCTATCTAGCAGTCCATCCATTCAGTCATTCATTCATCTATTCATTCAGGCATCGGAACATACAACACAAAAAAATCTGAATAACCAGTGAGTTGAAGCTACACATGCATCAACTATAGATACAAAAAATAAAATGGTCAATAATGGGCGAGCTTCCTTGTCTCTAGTTAAAATGGACTAAGAAACACACATTTAGTATAGATACTGTAAGATTTTTTTTTTCTTTTTTTTATAAACACGTTGGACTATTTTTTTCTGCTTTCTTCGAAAAAAAAGTGTGTGCCCATGCATACAGTGTTTTAAAAACTTCCATGTTTACAGTGTCCTCCATAGAAGAAGAAAAATAAAAGAATTAAAACTTATTTAACCCATTAGAGAGCGCTGTATAAAAATCACTATTTCGCATATCATAAAAAATTAGCATCAAGAAAAGAATAGCTCTTGCAGATGTCCTATAAAATTACAAAAAACTGTCCACATCTTCTGATTTGGGTCCATTTTCAATTGCTTTCGGTCATCAGCAAGTTCTGTGTCAAGTCGACTGATGAAACTACACTTCAGTCACTAAATCTTCTGACTTTAGAAAAATATTCTTCATGTATAGAAATTTTGATATTCTGAAATAAGTGAGATTATACTTGCCACCCATTCTTTGGAGGATTTATTAGGATTTTTATATGATTCACCCTGCAAACCTAATGAAAGTAAGAAAATTTAAATATTTTTTTCTCTCATCCCGTTTTTTACAGGAAAATAATACACTTTTCGATGCGAATAACTCTCAAATTAGTTACAGAAACGAGGCACAGGTTACAAACCCGACACAATCCATTTGTACCGTATATTTTTCTTCGAGGAATGATGGATGTGCGTTTAAAAAAATTATTTTTAATCGGTTTACACACACATATATATATAGCAATACTTCTGTGATAATTTGCCGACACACTTTGTCCGATTGATTTCCTGTCACATTTTTGTGGGACAAAACTACAAGAATAAAAAGCAATTTTTCTAAATCTGGGGCCAAATTACGGCATTCGATATCGATCGAAATTTACATTTAAATTGTATTGAAATTTCGATCGATATCGAGTGCCGTAATTTGGCCCCTGTACATAACTGACGTAGTCGTGCGATGATCAATATTTTGTGTGGGCAAACTAAATTTTCTCAATAGTAAATTAAAACTATTGTGCTGTACATACTGTTTAGTATTCAATGAAACTCTAGACACTTGATTGCTGACGGCACAGAAATTACGTCTTCTATTCCGCTAGTGGATGCGTACAGTTCATAAACTCGGCGTTCCGATCGCCAAACAGTTGCAATAACTACAATTACAGATTGCATTTTGTTTACGCAATTACAATTTAATACAGTTCTAATATGGGTAATGTTAACATTAATTTAAGTATTCGAAGTTTATTTTATGCGTCGAATGTAAGATCTTGATCAAATTTAACTAGATTAAATAGGCTCTCCCGATCGACTACTTTATCAAATAAACTTAGCTAATGCAAACTCAGCAATAATAAACAAAATAAGAAAATTGTTAAGCGAATTCTCACTTGTATTAAATGGATTAAATTAATATACAAGAAATTAAACGAAAACTTGTTATCATATCCTACATACGAAAAAAAATATTAGATGCAAGATAATATCATTGATTTTAAACATGAGCTTCTTTTCTTATTTGGCTTTTAAAATATGCAACAACTCAGCAAAAATTATGTTTTCGTATGACAAAAACCTCATAAATTTTTATACATCTTATAAAATAAACTACTCACAAAAAACAGGACCCAAAAACCACGATAGCCAGACACATCTACTTTTTTGTTTGTTTTTTTTTTTTTATTTATTGGGAGGTGTGGCTTGTGGAACCAAATGGTGTAATTTATATATCTCATGCAACAACCAGCATGCGTGCAGGTGCGTTTATGTTTTTTACTGCCGCATTACTCCCATTAAAAAATTTGTTTCTATAAAAGTATGGGGCAGGAAAGTGCTTTTCATTTTTTCAATTTTCCATCAATTTTTGGTGTTGTCTGTCCCCTAAAGGCTTTTGAAAGCCTGCTTTATATTACAAGTGTTTTCTTGTTCGTACAACGATTTTAGTGCTGTGAGAAAAATTTTGGCTTTTAGTGATATTTAGAGTTTGTTTTTTTTCTAGAAATTGGGTCAGTAAGCCCATTCAGGCTGGTAAAAAAAATTTTTAAAGCTTTAAATCAAAGCAATTTTTTATTTATTAAAAGAAGGAAGGAGACTTACATGCACAACCCAGGCAGGCATTTAAACTTTACATTGTAAAGCAATGAAATCTGAACAACAAAAACACACCAAACAACTCCACTCCATAATCTCAAGATTAAGACACTATTCATCTTTGCCAATTCCATTTGCAATAAACTTAATGAAACAAACCTGATTATTGGCATTTTTCTTAAGTGATTTTATTTTTTTTTTTACAAAACTTTCGCACTTTGATGGTTTTTGGGTTTTGGTATGTGCTTTATTTATTTAATTGCCAGTGTTGTCTAGAGGAATTTCCATTTAATTACACCATTTTGTTTTGGATTTGAGAAATACTAATAGAAATTGTTGGCGATATTTTTTAAAGCGAATAACGCACGCAGTTTTGTTTATTTATTTATTATAAAGTAATTAAAAGTGGACAAAGAAATATACGAATAAATTGTTTTTCCATTTATAAAATATATGTGTTGTATGTACTTTTTTTGGATTGAATAAATGTTTTTAAACTGGGACAAATCTAAAAATTGTATGGATGGTATGATTTGAGTATTTTATGACTCGAAAAGTTTAAAAACTAAAATTAGGACAAACAAAAATTATAATCATAGTGGGCATCATAAGGAAAAAAACGATACATAAATGTGGATTTTAAGAAAGTAATAATATCTTTTAGCCTGAAAAATTCATTTAATATACTTTCTTAATCATACAATGGCAAAATGACAATTGACATGGGGTCAAAAGGGCAATGACCTATTATTGTTTAGATGTCAAGTAAATTTAGTAATATTATGATGGAGTTTGTTTCACTGCAGGATTTTTAAAAGTTAATTCTTCATTTTGACTTCTCACAGCAAAATGGCAACAACCATTGTACGTGATTTAATTAAAATTACTTACTCACATCCTGTTGTAGCACTTTTTGTATTGAAAACTATTTCCCCTTGATCTGTACCAAATTTTATAAAAGAAATCTATCTGCCAAAACTTCTTGTGTTTATTTGCTTTCCAAACTTAAAACAAATAATTTGTTGAACATCTTACCTAAAAAGAGAATAACAAAAATCTACATAAATTAAAATAATACTTTTAAATAATCATATTTAAGTAAATATTTACAATATGTTGAAAAAAATCTACTCCAACGTTAAGCAACAAATTATTGAGAAACAAACATTTGTTTGTACTCCCATCGGGAAAGACTGGATCTTACGCATGAAAATTTAATTAAAAAATACAAGAAAAAATTTATATTGTTTACTTTAAAAATTTTATGAAATCCATCAAAGATAACTGGCGAAATTTCATTATTAAAGTTATCTACAGTTTTTTTTTTTATTTGGTATAAAGTAAATGTTTATTTTGTATTAAATAAAAATTTAAGAACAACAAACAAATTGTTAATATTATCTTAAGAGATTTAATTTTAAGATTGATGATTGCAAACTGAATAAAAACTACTTCAGATAGTTGAAAAAAATATCTGACTAAGAAGCTGTTGTTCCACACATTCACTCTACCACGTGCAACAGTCGGAAGCGCAAAGGGATGGCATCTGTGTAAATATTATTTTTGAACTACTTCAACTTAATGGAATCAGAATTGAAATTAACAATATGATGAAACAAGTGGAATGTGGTGGCAGCCCATTGCAACTAAATTATATTTTTCAAATACATTTATTTATTTAATCCACTCTAATGAAACGTATCTATTTTATAAAAATTTTGGAACCTATATTATTACATCAATATCACGCCTATCACCTTTTTAACTACAGCCCGTTGAAACGTTTTTTAAAGCTTGGTCTCACAAGACTTCTCTCGAAACTCCCACTAATTTAGGGAAGAATTATCAGAATGACAAAATAAACTATTTATTGTTTTTGAATTTTCCTAAAAAGAACATCATCGGACTACCGAACCGATTGAGATAAAATTTACAGTTCTAAAATTTGCATTTAAGCAATTTGAGTTTTAAGCAAAAACTTTTAAAGTTTAAAGTTTAAAAATATTTTCGATAACTTTTGTCGATTTCTATCGAACGATTAAAACGATTTTGAAGCTGTTTCAAAAGTTTGGGGAAATTTACGGAAATTCGGAGTTTTCGATAACATATAGATTGAGTTTAATGAAATCCTTTGAACTGATTATGGATACGATCGGAACGATGGCTTAAAAGTTACTTCAAATTTTACTACCAAAATTTTAGAAAAATATAAAGTCTGAATATTATTACATATTTTGAAAACTGAATATTATTTTCGGCTTAAGTTGAAACTTTTTACCACTTATCAAGCTGGATACTAATTGGAAAAAATATTTTAGAGAAATAAGAATTTAAGAAACTGTTTTTAATTTCTTTCAATCAAATTTACATGTTAAGAAAAAATTTTGGTTAGTCTGAAATTCCAAATTTTTTGTTGGTTATTATTAATATTCCAGCACTCTTCTTAGTCCGCTATTTCCAAAGTACTCTACTTTGAGATTTAGTATATATGTTGCTGTAGCATTTCTTATTCTATGCAATGAGTTTATGCTAAACCTTAAGAATTTAATTACGGATCGGTTAAACCATTTAACATCGGTTTTCGGAAATCGGAGTGATATCAAGGAGCTACTCTGTGTTTCGAATCGAAAGCAAATGCTTTCTAACTGCAAAGTAAAGGGTTGACGTATATTTTCAAAACACATTTTTATGTATGAATGCAAAAGATAATAGTCGAACTGTCAGTCTATTTCTTTATTTAACAGATATGAAACTACATAGATACAGGATAAAAAACTTTTCCAACTTTTATAATTAACTAATTTAATTTAAAAAAAAATATCAACTATTATTTTATAAAGCACCAAATTCAATTAAAGTAAACAGTAATTTAATTAAAATATTAATCAAATATATAAATTTTTCTAAGCAATCACTTAATTGAAAAAAAATTAAGAACTATTTTTTCTGTGTATGTTGTCCAAAAATATACGTACGCGTAAATACACACATACACACGTAAAATACTTTCTAAAGATTGAAGCTTAGCGGAGTAAATTGATTTTTCTTCACAATATATTCCAATTTACAGCTCCCGCCCAAAAAAAAAGTGAAAAAACACATGTTTTATATTAAAGAAATGAAATCAAATTAAATTTGCCGATAAAACATCTTTTCCAAATTACAGTTGTTGTTTTTAACACGAAAAAAATAAAAATGGTACAAAAAAAGGAAAGAAAGAGTAGCAACAATAAGAAAAGAGAAAACCCTTAATTTAAATATAAGTTTAAAAGTAATTGAGTTTCGAGTAACGAGTAAAAATTAAGTATAATCAATCTGGCCGCCAGATAACCTGGTCACCCCTTTAACAATATTGCGTTATTTATTGTTGTAGTTATGATCTCTTAATACTGTTGTTGTTATTTCTGTTGCTGCTGTTGTTGGATCGCTAAACATAAGCATAACTGCAAGTGTGGCATTCGTAAAAATAAATGTACCTTGTTGTACTTAAAGAAAAACCTGAAATCGAGAACAGCCAAACATCTGAGGAGTTTATTGGCTGTTTGGCTCAACCAAGTTAGAAAAAATAAAATCACAACCGTTAATAAAAAAAAACTTTTTTTTGTTCACTTTAAGTGCATAAAATAAGGAATGTGGTCTTGTCCACATTTAAGTTTGTAAAAATAAAAAATGAGAAAATATGGAAAACATTTATACAGCAACAACAAAAAAATATACCGAAAACTGGGAAAAAAATTATTTTTTTGCTAACAAACTTTACTTTTGATATGAATGTTTAAATTTATGGGAAAACCTTTTCAAGAGATTGGGGCCAATGAACGAAGTGATCATCTAATCAAACTTACAAAATTTTACAATAAATTTGTCAATATTCAAGTGAGTGGATTTAAATTTGGAATTAAAAAATGTAGCAAAAAATATTCTCCGATTTAAACATGTTCTTTATAATCTATTTAAGGATTCCTAGGAAAATAACCCAATCTACTTTCAAATAATTTGCTACACATATTCGACTATTTATGGTTAATAGTCAAGATCAAAGAATTCGAGAAAGCGTTATTTAATTTCAATATAATAATGGCAACAAAGAAAACGACTTCAATACAAAGAGCCAATCCATTAAATAGTTTGTGAAAAAAACCATATTTTACCCAAACAGCAAGCACATACTTTTACTAGACAAAAAGAAAATTTTATAATCGGTCCATACATGAACAAATTATACTATAATTAATATATTTGGCCGGAATCGAGCCAGCATTGCTACACTCGGTAATCCAACCCACAACAAAAAGATCAGTCTTATGCGGCAGAACATTTTAGATCTTTCTTTTAAACAAGTAAGTTTTTTACCTCTTATTAACAGTTGGCTGTTCACCAGGTGGGCCATAGGGGGAATATACCTGTTAGATCATGTAGAGTGAAAAACAAAAAAAAAAAAAAAAAATTTTGAAAAGTACAACGGCAACAGAAAAAAAGACACTTGCATTTTTTGTTAGTTATACTCTCCCAACTTTTATTTTTAGACACATGCATTTTTGTATTTTTCTTCTTTTTTTTTCGCAAAAAGTAAAAAAATCGTTTTAGCGTACGAATAATTTTATTTAGCACACACATGTTGTGGTGCTGCATACAACATTTAAGAATGTTGCAGTTATTGTAGTCGTTGTCTTACAACGAACAACACCATCGTCGTTGTAACATGTTTTTGGTATTGTTGCACAGCGTTAGCAATTCTTTTTTTTTTTTCTTCAGTTTTTACATAAGTAAAGTAATTTATCTTAAAATGAGCCAACAAAAACAAAATAAAAATTCTCAAGTCAATAAATGAAATGTGCGATATGCAGCAGCAGGTTCATGCTTTGCTCGTAGTCCAATCATTTGCTCAGAACAGTGAATTCGAATATTATAACGTGCTTAACTTTCGTAGATGATTTATTTATATTTAAACCAAAAGTAACTGAAAATTTGTTGTTCACCATACTGCGAAGATAAACGCATATTATTTCCTTCATTTCGTTCGAAACAGTAGAGCTACATCGGATCTTCGCTCCGGAACGACCCGAATCCAATTCGGCCAAGGATTCTCAACTCAGCAACAGCTGTATCAGACGGAAGTTTTTTCCACAGGAAAGAACTCCCGTCACCAACAGCATCAGAGCTGTTACAACAACAACAACAAATTTAAAAAGAAGCCTTGAAAGTGTATCGATATCTTAACACGTTTTAGCAATACTTATAACCCAAAGCTATACTTAATTAAAGAGAGAGAGAGAGAGAAATATCAATCTGGAAGTGTAACCTTTCAAACAAAAAGTCATGTCTTAAAAATTACTGCCACCTTCATGTCAATTGAAAATTAATTTAAGCCTGTGCTTCAGTCTTTTGTTAAAGCCGTTTAGAACCTTGTATTTAATTGTTTTAATTTAACCTCAATATTCTTTTGAATTTCATTTCAATTAACATGTGAAAATGATTCATTTCCTTTCAGCTTTTATTAAACGCATATTCAATTTAACCAATTAATTTGCATAAAATAATTTTAGATGCCGCCAACAAATCTTTAAAAACGGAAATAGTATTCTGCTTTATTAATAATTACTTTTATAGCGTAATGCTAGTTGCACTTAAAGGTTTTAGAAAATGAATTTGATTTTTATATAAAAATTTTGTATATGTATAATTTTCTTCACTAATTTACTTCAAAGGTGTTTTTCTAATATTTACCAATTTCTATTTGTATTGTAACGTAACTATGGGTAAGTTTAAGCATTGATATACTCCATGTCTATTTTATATTTTACGTCCACGAAACTTTGGAGTCCGTTCTTATATACAAAAAATTTTTAAATGTTCTCCTAAAATAGCAGAATAACTTAATAATCAACAATTCAGGCCGCTACTTTGTCCGTCCGATTTTCATATCTATTGTTTTGAAAATCGTCCCGTAAATAAAGGAGTTATACGATAAACAATATTTCGGTGGGTCACTAGAGGAGTAAGGCGATAAGAGGGTCTTCACATAATTTATTACGCTGTTTTCAAAGATTTTATGCGTCCACCTACCTAATATTTTCAGTACAAAATTTCCAACTCGTACCAAATACATATTCCTCCCTCCACCGATGGAGAGTTACGTAATATGTGATCAGTCACTAGTCAGTATTTCGGGCGATTTTGAATTTTAAAAATCAGTTCATAAAAAAAACTCAGGAATTTCTACCGCCCCTTTTTCTGTATGACGCAATCTATTGAAATAAATTTTCTTACGAAATAAAATCATAGTGAAAAGTCGTCTGCTTAATAGTTTGAAATCCCAAATCTAGAGAAAAATTTGGGGATTCACCTTTTTGTTAACAATTTAAAATATTTGCGGATATTTCGTTCCAATTTTTCTAAGAGAAACACATTTGGGACATTTTTTTCTAGAAACGATTATTTTCACATATGTAGAAGAATGCCGAGTTGGGACAGTTATTACTAATTTCATAAAATTTATTGCTATTAGCAGTTTGGGACACTATATTTATTTTTAAAATTGGCTGGAAAAAATTTATTAGTTAGAGAAATATGTGTATATGTACTACCGTATTTACACTGAGCAACTTTGTAACATGTTTTTTCATTATGAAAAACAGAGAAGATATGTGATATGTATACATATTTATTTATTTCCACACTCATAATGTAAACATCCAAATTTCATTTATTTAAAAGAAACATTTTGGTACACAAAATTGTCATAGAGCGTACAAAGGATCCACTTTTATACTAATTTTGCTTCTTTTAGAAAAAATGTAAATTTTATTTTAACAGATCCAAAGAACTGACCGGTATTCAATCAAAAGTATGTCAACTTGTGAGAAATGAAAATACTCTTCCTTTTTCCTGGATATGAGAAAAAACATTTTTGATAACATTTTAAAGGCAACGATTTTGAAAAAGTTAATGTCAATAATAGCGCAATTTGTGATAGACAATGCCAGAAAAAATATTTAGAAGCAACTCTTCTGCGACTCCCTTCAAATGCATTTCTTAATTAATTTATTTTAAAATTTTGTGTAGTTGACAACTTTGAAATCACATCATATTTAAACAAAAAACAAATTATTTGTTCTTTATTTTGTTGCCCTGTTTTCTGTTAACGATGAAGTCAATGCACTTGATTGTTTTCTGTAAGATTAATTTATTTTTATTTAAATTTTGTTTTGTGTTAAATTACATTGAGTAGATTTGTATGTTGTCATTTTGGTTTCATTGTTCAAGAACTTACAAAAAAAGTAAATTTTATTATCGATCGTTTGCTTTAATCCGACGACCACCTACTTTTCAGAGTTTGAAATTTTGCAATTTAAAAATGTCGCCGATTTACTGCTGGTTGCCTGCCTGCATCTGAGATGTTGACTTTTGCTACTGCAACTACTGACACTACTATTGTGCGGTTTACCTCAAATCAATTTGAACATTGTACATTGTACATAAGTACGAACATACACGTTTGTTCCAGAAACACAAATTAAACAAAAATTATATGCATATTCGTCGTACATATTGTTGATATTATTTTATATTGTTGTTCTATTGAATGCCTTTTTTTATAATTTTAAAACTAAACTAAACAATATTAAAGATTAAAAAAAAACTTAAATCAATAAAACCATGCAATTAATTTCGAAATTTATCTTCAAATATTGACAAAAGAACGACAACTTTGCTATAAATGGCAAACGGTGGCAGCAGCAGCAGCAACAGTTGAAATAAATATTAGCCATGTTGATAAGTGAATTGAAGTTTTATTTTTTTTTTTTTATTTTTATTTATTTATTTCTACATATGTATGTATGTATATTTTTTTTAATTATAATGACAATTTATTGATTTCATTGTGTTGCATTAGTGATGCAACAAGATATGGAATGAGTTTATCTGAATGGTCGCTCGGTTAATGCCTGGTATAGCCGTATTAGGGTGCGTACAGAGTGGCCGCTTGTTGCCGAGCCGAGCTGGCTGACGCTTATCAATTATTTCGATTTCATACTATCTTTTACCCGTAACTTAGTTCACACTCATGGTTTTGAACTGCTTAGTTCACACTCATGGTATTGAACTGTATGTATAAAAAGTAGCAAAAGTTTCAATTTCGTCCCGTTTTCACCAATATTTTATTCTGTGTCATTTATAATATATGTATGTATGTAGCAAACATTTGCATAATCTAACCGCATTTATGTAACATATACACATGTATGTTCAATATTTCTCTTGATTTCTCGTAATGTCAATATTTTAAAATAAGTCACGCGCAACCTTCACATATTTCGTAATACTCTACTTTCACACTGAAGTGCTTTATATTACGAGATAAAAATGAAAGCGTGATTAATATGTGCAAGTGAATACGAAATCGTATGAGCAACATTCTTCACATTTTATTTTGTTTTTTTCTTTTTGTAGATTCTTATAAGAAACACTAAATTTATGTGTGGCGTCCACATTATATGTTTAAATAAAATAAATTGCTGATTTGACACATGTTTTGGTTGTTTTTGTCGATTTTTATATGTCAAAGTGCTGTCTTTTTTTTTTTTTTGCTTCTTGTTAAATAATTATCATGTTCAAATGACAGTGAATGGTTACAACAATTTTGTGGAAACTTTTGAAAAATCGTGTTGGTTGGTTGGTTGTTCTAATTTTCGGGGATAAAAGCTGAAGTGAAGTCTGAAAAATATATATATATATATTGACATTTGAAATTAACATTTAAGTGATGATTTACGTTTGCTTTCTTAATTCAAGTTAAACAGATGATTTATTCTCTTACATTTTTTTTTGTGTTTTCAGAAAAGATTTTAGCTCATTAGATTTTTAATACACTTACTTATGTATGTTTATGTTTATTTTTCCCTTTGAAAGTTTTTTTGTCCTGTTTATTTGAAAGATGTCAATTGGGAATAACATTTCAGTTTTTAGCCATTTCCACTTTGGAAAAGAAAAAGAATGATAAATTTTTTTTTTCCTTTTTTTTTGAAAATTTGTCTAAACTAGTACTTCCACAGAAATTAAACAAAGCAGAGACGGGCAGAAGATTTTAAATTGTGAAATTGTAAAGCTTCCTTTTTTAATTAGTTTTTTTATTTGAAATGCATTCAGCTTATTGCATTTTAAAATTGAAATATTCCCTTTTCGGAAGTGTAAAGATCTTTCGCGTCTCACATTTCTCATCCAAAATTATATAAACATATTAAAAAAAAGTTCATAGAACGAATGTAACCTTCAAATGTACAAAATTTTGAAGTCGCCCCTGGTTAGATATAGTATGTATGAATATTCCACTAAACTTGATCAAATGAAATGTCTTATTTAAGTATTTCGCAGTGTACTTCAGTGAACAGAACTTCTTGCCATTGCAAAACTGTAAAATATATTAACAGAAACGATTAGAGTTTGAATCACTGATCTGAAAGTTAAAGTTAAAGATTTTATATGAAACTCAAATTTTTTTTTTTAATTGTCTGCCGACATAATTTAAACGTAAATGATTTATTAGCATTATGTAAAACTATTTCCTTGTTACAACTTCATGTCAGCCAGTCATAAAAAATAGCAAATAAAAAATATTTAATAAAACGTTTGTCCTATTTTGAAAATTTTGAGGAACAAATATGGGTGTGTAATAACGCAAGCAATTTGGAATAAGATTTGTGTAAATCAAGCAAACAAATTTTGTGTAAAAACATAAATTTCATTTCAATTTCGATACTCTTTTCCAAAAATAAAAAGAAAGAAAAATAAAAAAATTACTTCATACTAGATTTCAAAATTTTGTTATCTGGAAAAAACATGTAAAGTTGATAATTAAAAGAATGTGGAAAGCATGTTTAGCTTCGGTATAAAAATTCTATTCTTTTAACGAAATTATATATTGCTTTGATCATTTTGTTTGTTGGTTTTCATGGCAAATAATGTTTGTTTTGTTTCTGAAATAAGTCTGTACTCGTGTCTCTTCCCTAATTTGATTATAATGCAGCATTTTTAGATAGTTCCTTCATTCATTTCACTACATTTTTATAAACTTTTTAAGTTTACAAACAATTTGTTAATAAAAAATTTGGGGTAATGTAAAAGGCGATGCTCGTACAGTGTACTCGACAATAAATTAGAATGTTGCAATTTTTTTATTCATGTCCAGCAGTTAAATGAATTGACTCCTTGTCGTCCTGTTATCAAGTATCTACGTTTTGGACCGCATTATATTGCTGTATGTTACGCCGGCGCGAATATAAATTAAACTTACAGAAACAAATATTTTATCTGGATTAAAGTATCTTCATGCGCCATATACATGAGTAATGAAAACATAAATATGTACATACATTGATAAATGAATGACTAAGTGCTTGAGTAAATAAACCTATGAATGAATGAATGAATGAGCAGCGAGTCGACAAACTTAAAAGAAGTCAACTCAATTCAGTAGAAGAGTGAGTTTTTTATATCACATGGCATTTTTACTGGACTGATGGTGGTTGTTCAGTTAGTTGGTGGTTGTTTCTATGTCTGTCATTCTGTCGGTGGTTGTACCCGTAAAGAATTGAATATTGAAAAGCATGTGGTCATACACATATATTTTATTTTGTTTTGTTTATTTGATTTGTTTAATGAATTTTACACATGATAGTAAGGCCGAAGTTGTACATGCTGCTTTAAACAGGGTGTTATAAAAAAACTTGAAAAAGCAACAAAACTTATAACGTTTTTTTTTTGCTAAGAGATACATTTTAGTGGCTGATTTGAACACATCTTCGATCTTTAAGGAATATAAAAAATACTCATTGTAACGTCATTAAAAAAAGCTTAATAAACTCCTACATACACTAAACATACACCTCTTATCCAAACACCATTTTCCTAATCAAAGAGCTTTTTTAAAGGTTGTTTATGCTTTTAATGTTTTCATTTAAGCCCATAACAAAAATATTGCGTGCATTTCAGTCTTAATGTCCGTCTGTATATTACTGTAACTGTCGACTCTGTTTACCTGTCTAATAAACGTATGTTTTTATTGTTGTTTTTCTATTAATTTTGTTTTTTTTTTTTTTTGTTTTATTTTATCTGTAACAGCTGAGTTGTAAAGCAGAAAAAGTGTTTGTTAAGTTCGTAATGAACTAATTATGACAAGTTTTAACTATTCTATTATAATTCAACTCTAAATAAGCGAAAACATGTCAACAGCTTATTAATTAATTAACTTAACCCTTTTAAAGTTTTAATTAGTTAACTAATTTTTTGGGTCAGTTGTTTTAAATTAAGCAAACAAAAAATATTTTTTATGAATATTGACTAACTTTAAAATTAAAACAAAATCACCCACGAATTAATATTACAAAATCGAACTATGATTTAGTTTTGCAATGAGTACAACAAAATTTCCGACAGTAAATTCGTTCGGATTAATTATTCGGCTTGCTACCGGCCTGAGGTAAAAATCAGTGCAATAATGCGAATGGTTGAAAAAGATCGGAATGTAGAAAATCATGGACGCGTTAGGCGAAATTAAAATCACAATCACAAAGCTAGCAGCCATTGAGGAAAAACTGACTTTCTGGAACAAGCGAACGTGTAAAACAGAAATCGACAAAGGGACAAACTGAGTTGCGACAACTGCCAATTTAAAATTAGATAAAAGTTTTCAAACCGGTAATGAATGTTTGAATGGAGGTTTCGTAAAATTCTTTCTGTTTTAAGAAATAAAAGTGAATAGTGCCCCTAGCAACCACAGACTATTTCTCCACTTATACCCCTGAATACTCTTAAATTGTTTTCAAGAAATAAGTATATGTATGATGGAGAGAAATTGCAAATGGTTCGCAATCAAAATGCAAACTATGTATTGAGTTAGATTTTAAAATATGTATATTAAAAAGAAGAGTATTAAGACCAAAAAAAAACTCTTAACGCAACGTTTTACAAAATAAGATTCATACGATTATTTCGAAATTAAATACACATCCCGAACGCCAGCTATTTTAGAAATTTCTACAAGATGAAATGCAGCGCGGTAACGTTAGAAAAACTAACGTTGTCACCACACTAAATGTGGGCTATCAAATTATAAAAATATTATTTATCATTCCGATAAGCTGACAACTAAGTTGAAATCAAAGATCCTATATTTTAAATCGGAACAAGCGATTTTAGCAAAAGTGATTCAATAATCGTAGTTAAAACATCGAAATCTGAAGTATTTATCTTATCTTGAATTTATTTAGACGTATCGCGCGTGTTTACATCCTTACAGTATTTTACCAATCAAGTGTCGAAATCTTCACAAACTAATCACATGTTCGATCAAGGTTCGAATTATTTTTTCTGCCCGATCGCAATTAAACGATCAAGAGATGAAAATTTATTTCGACGTATTTTTCGTTGTCTGGTATTATTTGTTCGTTATAATTGCCCTATAAAAATGCGCCCGAATTCAGCCAGGTGAGGGGATTTCTCGGCAAATTGGGGATTTTAGTTGGATTTTGGGGACAGAATTTCTTGGGGAGGGATTTGAGGATTTTTCATTTTCAGTATACCTATTATCAATTTTGCTTTATTTTACCATTTTCTTTCATACATATATTTACATACGTATGTATATGTTTATGTATCTTGGCGTTTTTCTTCTCCATATTTCGATTCTTTCAAGGCGATGGTATTGAGGATGCTGGTTTTTATAACAATTTGTTCAAAATTTTTAAAACCAGAATTTATTAAATTCGATATTTGCCAAAATGGATGTACTAACTGACGATAAGGAAAGTAATTTGGTTGTTGCTAAAATTGATATTGGCATAGAATGTTCAAAGGAATTAGAAGCAAAAGGAGTTCAAACAAAAATTTTTTAGATTATTTAACTGTACTAGCAAAATAAATGCTTAAAATATTCACTGAGAGTATGGAAAATTTTGAATTATTTATAAATTTACAACTCGAAAGCATAGAAAAAAGAATAAATTTGATTTTGTGTATGGAATTTTAAAATATTCTATGGATTCAAAAATTCCATTGAGCACATACGAATACATTAACTTAAATAAATGTATGTATGGAATAAAATTATTAAAAAAAATTTTTTTTTATTATGCTTAATATACATACATATATTTATTGGGGACAAAATTGGGAATTTCCAGGTTTAAAATGGGGATTTTTGGGGACAACACTCTTTAATTTGGGGACATTAGACAATATTTATCTGGCTACACTGCCCGAATTGGGCAAACATCTGCCACTTAAGCTACGTTCACATTTATCAAATATTTGCCCAAAAAAACGTAACCAATAGTTTTGCTTAGGAATAGTATCATTTAACACGATTTTTATATTACAAAATATAATTAATTCTTCTTCAAAAGAGTATTTTTATACAGTTTTTAAAAAATTCGAACCCAAAATTAAAAAAATATTGGAATTAAAGGAAATAAATTATTAGTTTTTTTCTTGGTTACGTTTTTTTCGACAAATATTTGATAAATGTGAACGTAGCTTTAGACTTGATCAATGTACTTTAGCAATCGGATCACTAGCTTAAAATACAGATTTATTGCCGTTATATTAGCCCCACTCTTCGATGGCCCAAAAAAACATGACTTGTCGTTGCGTGACGAATACTAAATTTAGTAAAAAGTTGTATTATTATTTCTTCGTTCTGCTCGTACAACCCTATAGCCTTAAATATGTGTGTTGTACTGTACATTGAATTTTTCTTCGATTTTTTTCACATGTTGATAACAATAATTTTAAACAAAAAGCCAGATATGATATCTTATCGCAAACAATATGTTTATGCTTTCATTAGTCAAGTGTTTATTAGCAAACACTTTATAAATAATATTTATTAGTTTTAATAAAACACTATTATCCATGTTTTTTTTTTCAAATCTCATGATCGCAGAAGATTAATTTTTACTCGATAACGGTTACGTCTAAAAGAGGAGTTATTAAGCGTCACCGAAACTCATTATGATGGATATTATAAAAAGATTTTAAAAATTACATTCGAACTATCCATAAATCTATAAATTTCAATTGAACATAAAGTATAAATGTCTAAAAACGTGCTCGAAAATAAGTTTCCAATCAAGGTTACGTCAGCTAATAGGTTAATTCCTGCTTTATTTCCTATCAATTATTGATAAATAAATTTATTTCTCTAATTCAAATTCATATAGACAACTGAATTTTTAACAAATTGTCGCCATTGTGAATGAATTCAATTAAGTTCCTTAGCGCTGCTCTAAAGTCATATTTTTTTGTAAATTTACGTAAAAAATGCAACAATAATAGAGAGAAAGAAATAACAAACAAGTTTTAGTATTTAACATTTAAACGGCAGATACGATGAATATTTTCAGACAAAAAATCTTGACATTGACATTTTATTTCAACGCCGAAGCTTTTGATTTCTTATGAATAATTTATTACAAAAATTAACGGAGAAGGCAAAAATATTTGAGAATCAAAAAAAGAACATCAAAACACGACAATTAATATTCTTAATATATAAAGGGTACAACTTTATTCAAAAAAAACAATCTGTCCAATTTTTGGCAAATATTCACAAATGTCTAACGACGTGAAGAATTACGTCAAAGCATATCTAAATCGACATATTTAGCTACACTTTTTCCCCTACAGTCCATCATCATCGTCGTGTCTCTGCTGATGCAACCTCCTATTTAAACACCCTTTATAAGATAAGTCAAAACTGGATATTTAATGATATAAAAAACACGATATTAAATCAGATGTTATACAAAATATAAAAAATTATAGATTTTATTGTTTCATGTTCTTCCTAATATTTTACTTGAAAGAATTAAATCTATTTTTGAGGCTTGACGGTGGCTAAACTCATTGTCAAAATAAATATTTGTTTATATTATTAAATTTTTTTTATAATAAGCTTTGAAATGTACATACATTACGTCAGTACCCTTCGAAATGAAGCACAGTGGGCCCATTAATATTAGAACCAAGTAATTTAATCACTTAAATGTTATAGAAACTTTTTATATTTCCATAACAGAATGTTTTTCAAATTTATTAGAAAACAAAAATTTATTTCATTTAAACAAATCCGCCATTGTTAATTTGAAATGAATTGAAGCCTGATTTTCTTTAACAAAAAGTAATTTTTAAATTTATTGTCCTCCCCAGAAATTTGTTTCGTACTTTACTACATGAAATTTACACTTTGTTACTGAATAAAAATTTACGTCTAAACAAATACATACATACACACATTCATTGTCAATGATATTAAAAAAAAAACACATTAGTTTTAATGCCGGCCAATTTAAATGAATAAAACTTGAACCTATCATACACTTTATAAAGCTGTTTAACAGCAGCATCGTTTTAAATTTTAAAGACTTTAAGTTAAGTTATTTAACTTGAATATTTAATGACCGAAAAACTTCCCTTAAGAAACAACAGCAAAGTTTTTTTTTGTTAAAAGCCTTCATTAAGATGTGCTTGTCTTCAGCCGCGATACTTCATAAATTTCATTTGAGGCAATAGGCGCTATTAAAAAATTTGTTTATTGTTTAATTTAATATGTATGTACATATATTATACATATATAAATAGATCTATTAATACCCAGCGGCGGAAAGAAGCACTAAGCAGGCCTTCTAGAAGGCCTTATTCAGTCACAAATTTATTTTTAAATTACCTTTAGAAATGCAAAAAACGAAGTAAAAACCCATGAAAATGCCAAAATAGTGATTATTGTATTATGTTGAAGTTCAGGGTTAACTATTTATTTATTTATTGATGTATACATATCCATATTAAACGCTACATTTTTAGAAAGGGAGTTGGTAGGCCTACCATAATGTCTTCGAGCATGAGTACAAAAATTTAAAAGAAGCTCTAGGAAGGCCTTTCGGAGGGCCTTATAAATGAAGGCCTCCATAATTCCTCCGCTGGGTATGACTGCATATACATATGTATATATAAAAATTAATCTGTGTTCGTATGTTTATTTGTAAATTTTTTTTAGGAAGCCAATAAGTATTTTCTTTAAATATTGGTGTGAGAAAACATATACGACATCTACGACATACAAGTAAAGCATCCAAAATAGCGAATGTCTTAAAATTTAATGTGGGTTACTCATAGAATAAAATAAAACTCCCAGCAGAATGTTGCAGATATAACAAGGAGAAAATGAGAACCCCCAATACAAAGTAAATTAAATTCTCCTTTATCTGCATAAATACTCGTACAATAAGATGACTATCAAATTTTATACCCGAATTTAAAAATTCGTTCTTTGTTTGAAATTTTTGCTTGCAGTTTGCTCCCATATTTTCTTTGAAAATTGCACGTCCTTGGAAATTATATTTTTTTTACTAGAAATATGTATAACTTCTTTAAATATTGATTTCCAAATTTTCTCTTAATTAAGATGCTCACTTAAAATCTATTTTTTAAAGCTTGAGGTCTTTTTATACATTTACATAATTATAAATACATATTTTAATATTTCGGCACACCCAAAGTTATGGGCTGTTCACATATTACGTAACGCTGTGATTTCATACCCCCCACCCCCTTCACTACAAAAATTTGCGATCCGTAACAAATCTGTAACCCTTTGGAGCATTACGTGACATGTGCACAGCCCCTTATACTTATATTTCCGAAGAAGTCAACCAACAGTGGGGCAAAATATCGAAATAAATTTAAATATTTTTATATAAAAAAACTTCAAGCTTGTATTTAATAAGAAAATTTCAAAAGTTGTATAGACGAATCAATATAAATGTTGCTTTTATTTTATAAGAATAGAGGTTGGCGAAGCACGCCGGGTGTTGATAGTATATTATTTATTTGACTCTTTTATCTTACAGCAGACTAATTTGTTATTTTTTCTTATTATTTGCTATAATTCCCACTTTCAACATTTTTTTGTTATAGTTTTTCAATATTTATTAGTTTGTTGGCAAAGATTGTTTAAAATATTACACTTCATTAGCATCTTCAATGATGTTTATTTAAAAATACATACATATGTAATAATTAGGTGTTGTGTTAATTTCCTTTTAATACCTCCCACTATCTGGCTGCTTGTAGATCTGTTACTAAACGTTTAACGAGCATTATCGTAAGCGCCAAAAAACATTAATTTTTTGAGAGAAAGTTCAGTTTTTAATTATATATTTTGAAATATGTGTTATTTGTGGGAAGATAAATATAACTAATGAATTACACATAGTATGCGTTAATTTTTTCTTTATATTTATTGCAGGCAGGCAGGTAATTACAACACCTTTATGCAGATAAGTTTTTATTTGTGAAGATATCCGACTCAATAGAATGCGAAAACCTATTAAACTCTAATTCCGATATATGAGGAGATGCAGCAAATGCGTACTTTTATTCTCAAGTTAAAACTTAGAAATCGAAAGATTTGAAATAGGAGCATCGATGGCTTAAGTTACTTTACGGCTAAAGGAAAAATTGTGTAAAAACCTTATAATTTAAAACCTACATAAAAGGTTTTGAAGTGGTAATAAATCCTTTATATTCAAACAAGGAATAATTAACACTTTAAGTTGATGTAATTTTTATATCAACAAAAATTATAAATACCTAGAATTGTAGATAATATATTCGCGGCACTTATTGTCACGGATTGGGTTAATGAAACAAAATGTCGTTAATATAATAATATTCATTTAAGCTTTATAAGCAAAACTTATTTTGGCTGAATTTAGGTCAGGTTCTTTAAAATCATATAACGGCTTTAACAAAAAAAAAAGCGCAAACTGCAAATTCTTCTTATTAATAACAAAAATTGCGCTATGAGAAAAAAATTTAAAATGTTTACAAGTTTAATATGATCATTTAATATTACAATGTTCATACCAAGCGAACAGCAAAAACAATAAAATTAAAAAAAAAAAACATCATGTCTTACAAAAAAAGCAATTATTGAACACAAAAACACAGCAAAAAACTGAAAGCGTTGTAAGCAACAGCAAAAACAATCGATAAATGTAAAATAAAACGAGCAAAGTTTAATGTATGTTGCCTGTTTGTTCATTCATTGGTTTGTTGTTATGCCTGTCTGCCTGTATGTTTGGTGGGTTATGGGGTCAGATTCATTTCATTTCATACTATTTCGTCCTCTCCTCCTCTTCCACAAAGTACCGCCAACAGTAAGAAAACAAAAGTTAAATCTTCCCAAAATATGAACAGTGTGGTGGAGGTCTGGTTTGGTCTACTCTTATTAAGCAGAAAAAAAATGCAGGCGGAGTTGGTTAAATACACATATATGTACATACGTGCAAACATATTAATATAAGTAAGAAAGACATTGTTTAAAAGAATTTTCAACACAATGAGATGAAATGGTCAGTCCATAGTTAAGAAAAGTTTAATTTCCAAAACAATTTAATGTGAGGACTTCTCATTTACTTTCATGTTTGCAAAAAATTTAAAATATTTAACAAACTCTCAAAATAAATTATATTTGATTATGTAATAAATTTCAAATTTAGTACTTACTCGTATATGAACTAGCTGTACCTTGTAGTAGTGAAGTGGTTAGAGTGCCTGCCTACGAAACCGAAGTTGCAAGGTTCGAATCCCAAAAAAGAGGACGTAAGGTTTATAAAAATGCTGTCATCGCCCCTAATTTCTTATAATACAAATACATGTTGTAAATAAGCATTCCCGACATTCTAGCGCCCCCGTGACATCAATGAAGTAGATGGGCCGGATCAGAAAAAGGTAAAACAGGAAATAAAAAGTGCGCAGAAAAGATGGCAGATTTTTGGCGCACATGACGAAATTTTTACTAATTTCTGATGAAACTGAACTTGTTTTTAGTAAATATTTTTTCTAGTTTTTCGTAAAAATTACCTGCTGAAGGCGAAAATTGTATTTCGTAACATCGAGGCAATTTTTACTGAGTTTCTGTAAAAAACGGCATTGGCGCCATACTACTACCAATTTGAACACAAATTAAGTGAAAATTCCAAAATTTTAGTTCATTTTTTTTAGTGCGGCTCAGGACAGACTTTGATTCCGACCCATGTTTCGACTAGAAACTATAAATATTTCTCATAAGTATATTTTATACATATGTATACTCGTATATCAATTTATTTTTATAAAATTTAAAATGCAAAATATTTATTGAATAAATAAAAAAAAACTCAAAATTGGACCATAGTACATTCGTTTAGGGTGTCAAAAGGTTCATATAATCTGGTGTACATTTTCCGAGATATCACAAAACTAAGGTTGCGAGAATCATTGCTTTCAAGATATAACAATTCTAGTATTCCGTAGGCATATGGAGAAACTTTTACAGTATTAAATGTTTTTGTTTTGCTAAGATGCATTAAAGTGTTCCCATAAAATAATAAATTAAAAATATAAAATAATAAATTAAAAATTATATTGGGATCGCAACGTATAAATAAATTTAGAAGCTTTATATACCGATTTACCAGTTTTCACATTACGAAATATAATAGACAAATTAAGAAAATTTGAGCTCCGAAGCAAATTAATTTTATTTTTGATTATAAATTTTGGGTTTGCAGTACAGACAAGTTCTTTTCATAAACTACTATTAAATTAATCCACTAAATAACAAAACGTATCAATGAAACTAAACATTTGTACCATTTTGCTTTTCAGACCGTCATTTATTTATTTTAGAAAATACCTATTTGTTAGTTTTTACATTGAAATGGAGTTGTTGGTCTAATTGTAAATTATAATGTTTCAGAAAAAAATCAGTAGAAATATTTTTTTTATTAAAGAATTTGCTTGAAATTTTAAATAAAATTATACAATCTTCTTACTACAAAAAAACAAATTTTTAATAAAAAAAAACTTTTTCTGCTGTGACAAGTTTCGTCGTAAATTCGTTTCCAAGCAAAATATTTTTGTACAATATCATTGAATTTATTTACTAAAAATTAGATTCTTTTGTGTAAAATCCATTATTATTAGAGCTAAATCGACTTTTAGTTGCAAAATGCAGGTAATATTAAAAAACAGCTTTGTAAATTTTAAAAGCATTTCACAGTTTAGCATTTATACTTTATGATGCATTTAAATTTTTTTTCTATTACATGTTCTCGTCATCTTGATCGTTTTGCGAAGTCAAAGGTTAAACATAATTATTAGTCACCATACGTATTAGAGATGTTACGAATATCAATTTTTAGTATTCGCGAATACGAATACGAATATTTGAAACAGTATTCGCCGAATACGAATACGAACATTATTTATAAGGTTAAGAGCCATGTAATATTTAAAATTTTATTTGAAAAAATCCCTCTCTTTGCGACAGTAACAATAAATTGAAATACACTGTCGCAATACTTAAGGTATTTATCATTATTTTGACATTGAGTGCCGAATTTGAAGACCACTACAGAACATTTTTAAATTATTTTACCTGCTTTGAGATCTCGTTTTTCCCACTCTGTTTGCTCTTTTAATTAGTAATTCAGTGCTTTTTGGGAGAACATATTATCGCAGAAGGCGCAGCCACATGTCTCGGTGGACTTTCACATATTAAATTTTTATTCTTTTATTTTTTAAGTCCAACATTCCTCTACTGAAAATTGATTACTAACTTAATATTATAATATGAATTTACATATCAGACTTTAAATGACAGTTACGAAATATAATTTTCGTTTGTTTTTTTAGGATGATTATTATCTTGCGTCAAAGATAAAGGGCTTTCTTTCTAAAGAAAATAAAAACTGTTATAAATTAATATATTTTTGTACATTTTATGTACTTCTTTAAATTTTTTGTATGATTTTTTATGGGAAAATGTATGTGCAAATTATTCGAGATATATTCGCTTGAATTTGGCGAATACGAAAACGAATATCTTAAAATAGGGGAATAGTCGAATAATCGAATACGAGTATTCGTAACATCACTAGTAGCTATACATATACATATATACATACATATGTATATGTATGTATACGTTAAGTTAAAGTTTAAACAAAGTTTGTAATTACATCTCGTATACCTTCATATAGTATGTACATATGTACATATGTATATGTATACATACATACATATACTTAGAAGCAGACTATTATTAATTTTTCCATTTCATTAAAACTTTTACTAAGATTTTGGAATAAATCAATATGTAGTTACATACATATGTATGTACATATGTATGTATTTCTTTAAATGATAAGAAGAAATTTTTCAAATGAGTGTTTCATTGTTTTTCTATTGTTTGCATGTTAGATGTACATACTTTGCTTTGGCGGATTTAAGGAAGTGCTAAAATATTTCATAAACGTTAGCTTTTTGCTGCCAGTTTAAACTGTTTTAATTATTTGGAAGCATGCAAACTTGTATTTGATTGCTTAGTTCACAAAATTCAATGCCAATTATGTTATAATATTTAATTTTATACTTCAGCATTAAATTTTGAAACGCAGACATAGGTAGTCCCTGTCCAGACTTGCAATTTTATTAGTTGCAATTCTTGGTTTTTTAGGTGAGAGAGGTAAGTCCCCGTCCAGATTTGCAATTTTATTGGCTGCAATTCTTTAAAATTCTGCTTTGAAATTGCATAAGTGTCCAGATTAAAAAATCTAATTTTGCAATTTTTGTATTTACACCACCACAGAAAAATTTATTTTCAATATTTTTAACTTAAAAAACTGTAATGCATCACATAGTAATTTAATTTTCGTTTTATTTTGTTTTTCATATAATTGAACAAATACAATAAAACGTCAAATACACATAGAACCCAGTGCGAATTGCAAGGCAAAAGAGAATTGCCGAGCACATGAAACTCTGTACCCCTCCCCAAGCTTCTTACCTCTCTCACCTAAAAAACCAAGAATTGCAACTAATAAAATTGCAAGTCTGGACAGGGACTAAGAAGCTTGGGGAGGGGTACAGAGTTTCATGTGCTCGGCAATTCTCTTTAGGCTTGCAATTCGCACTGGGTTCTATGTGTATTTGACGTTTTATTGTATTTCTTCAATTATATGAAAAACAAAATAAAACGAAAATTAAATTAATAGGTACATACATACATACATATGTATGTGATGCATTACAGTTTTTTAAGTTAAAAATATTGAAAATAAATTTTTCTGTGGTGGTGTAAATACAAAAATTGCAAAATTAGATTTTTATAATGTGGACACTTATGCAATTTAAAAACAGAATTTTAAAGAATTGCAGCCAATAAAATTGCAAATCTGGACGGGGACATATACATATGTACATACTTGCGTAGGTATATTTTTTTTATATTTTAATAGGTACATAATTAAAATATGTATTTAGGTACCTATCTATTCTATAGGTAGTCATAATTTTGAAATTTAACAGGCTGATAGGTAGGTACATAGATACGCAATCTAATTTATTTAAAGTACATACCTACATACATACCTATGTAGATTATTTGACAAATAACCGCTTACTATTAAGCTCCTAACAGTCGTAGTAAAATTCGATATTATTTTTTTCATATTTTAAAGAAATATTTGCTTGAGAAGATATGTATGTATGTATGTACATAAGTCAGTAATTATCAGTACTGAAATCAGTATGTACCTACTTATAACTTCAGAAAAATTAATTTAAAAAAAATAAAATTTCATTAAGAAGATAAATAGGCATTATGGTGAAATATTGAACTGAAGAGATTTCCTGGATCACCGTTTCTATATATTGGGCTTAGTGGTTTAAAATGTATTTAATAGAAATATTTTTTCAAAAATTCCAATAATCTATCAAACCGAACCGGTACTTATTGTTTTTGTTAGCGGTTGTTTAAGAAAATAACATCTACTTACATACATACATATGTACATATATATCTATACAAACATTATAGCATTTCCAATATAACACAATAGTTTGTATGTACATACATACATACATACATACTTATGTACCTATTTCTTATCGTTTTTCCAGTTACACGCACTGCAGCAGAAAATATTTCAATCCAATTTGAATAGATAGGAAGGTACGTACCTATGTACATACATACATACATACTTATAAGATTTAGAGAAATTATTACATATTTTCTTATTTTAACATGAAGTTGTCATAAATTTGTTATTTTTTCCAAAACCTATACGGAGCGAACAAAATTATTACCATACAAAATTGAAATTAAAAGGCAAACGTGAGAAGTATACCTATACTAAACAAAAACAAAACTATAATACAAAATTCTCATCAACACATACATATATACATATGTACATACTCTTCCCCAAACAGAAGAATTGGTAAACAAACCGAAGGAGCAATGAAATAAGAAACAATCAGCTAGTTTCAAATATAATACTCAGTAAAGTGCAAAGAAAAATGCTAATAACAATAACAACAACCAAATACTGGTTTTGTTTGCTAAAGTGATAAAAGTATTTTTTGTTGTTTTTTTTTTCTTTAAGCAGAAAGAAAGAAGTGAAGAAAAGAAGATAAGAGAGTAAGTACAAATTAAAGAAACAAGTGCAACTAATTGGGAAACAATTTTAAAAAAAGAAACGTGTTGAAAGGAGAACAACATAAAAAAGTGCATTTGCTAAAAAAACGGAGATCAAAAGAAGAACATATGTTGGTTAATTTAGAGTTGCCATGAGAATGCTTTATTGGATATTTAGGGTAAAAGAAAGGAAGTTTTTATGGCCCAATATTTGTTAATTTTACGATTATCTACAATAACAATTGGCATAATAATTAACATACGAGTATGTTTACAAAACTATTTTTTCTGTGTTACGATTACGTAAAAATACTAAATTTATAAAAAAGCCCATTTATAAAAATAATTGTTATATTTCTGCCATTTCTTCTGCAAGTCCAACTACATCGCGTCGAAGTTCACCAACCTCGGTTAGTTTTTTTCGGCTTGTTGATTTCTACTTAAAAAAATTTTGCGAATTGATTGCTTCCTAAAAATTAATTATAAATTTGATGTAGACAGTAAACATTTTTCTATCTTTTAAAGTAGACGACTTTACTCAAAAAAATTTCCTAAAGAAGAACACCGACGGTGTTTGAAATATCGAAAATATAATAAAAATACATATGTACATACTTACAATAAAACATAAAAGAGTTTTATTTAAGTAACAACAGTGACCTAGATCCTAAAAAAACTACATCAAATTTATAACACAAAAAAACACACATATCCAAATCATAATTGTAAAAAGTGCATTTCGTTAATACGTGCTTACATACATATGTATATCCATTAACAGAAACTTGGCAACAATATAAAAAGAACTTTGTATTCCAGCGGAAGGAAGAAACGTCAAACATAATGGATACAAGGAACTTCATAATGAGTAACTTTCAATGAGTACATTTGCGTACTTACATACATATGTACACATATTTTTTTTTTCAATAATTACATAGGTACATAAAAGAATTAAAAATTCTAGCAATTTATTTTGTTGCTTAAATTTTATAGGGAATAATCCGTTATATTTTCTTGTACATTGATCTTTTTGTTGCTGCTGTTAATTTGATATCGATACACAAGGTTGCATTTGCCAATTATGTATGTTTTATAATTTTTTATTAACTCAATATATTTTTTGCTTTCGTATTTTATTACCTTTTCGAATAATATTAAAGCACTTGCTTGCAAATGTTTTATTATATCAACAGAATATTTTGTTACTCTTTGCATTAGCGACAATATTTGTTAATTATTTTATTAACTTTAAAATTATTTATTTAATTTTTTTGTTCACTTTATTTCTCTTTCCTCCTTTAATGGTGGGTTTATTTACACATTCATACATACGTACATATGTGTATGTATGAATTCGTTTTGTACTGTATTGGACGCTTTAGAAATTATTGATGAAATTGCGCATATGTAAATCACTTTTTTCACAGATTTGTACTTCTTACAATAAAAATTTTAATAATAAAGCAGTTTAAAAATTTTTCACAAATTTATTTCGTACGTACATCGGTACATACATATGTACATACATATATTATTTTCTTTTACTTTGATTTTTCTTTTTCTACATACACATTTACTCTTCGTCGTTCAACAGACGCAACTCACAAAAATACATAAAGAAACACAAAAACCTTAACCCGAATGAAGTTGGCGAATTATTAAAAATTTTTTAACAAAATCAGCATTATTTTCACGAAACTTTACCATCATTTATCTATTACTCATTTAACTTATTCCTTTTATGTATTTTTAAGGTTTAGTTTGGCAACTTCCTCTTTAAAATTTACTTTTTTTATACATACATATCTTCTTTAGTGGAGTGCATTTTTGTTATTGTATTGCATTTATAAGAGGGGACACAAAACTCGGTACGTTTGAGTAAAAAACACAAATTCATTCCACGCGCAATTATGACCATTTGTGGAAGCGGGTAAAACAACAACTGACTCATTTCAAGTGCGAACGTTAGAGATATGAAACATATTTTTGCAGTGGAACTAAAACGTTCTTTTTCAAATACCGGCATCCAATATTTTTTATTGCGTACGTTCACATTAACAGGGTAGCTTATTTAAACCTATGGCCAAAGTGAGCCAGTTCAAATCTTTAAAATTAATTTTATAAAAGAAATGTTTTTTATTTTAACCCATCAGAGACATTCCTTTTCCGTATACACCCGCCTTTCATTACCACCTTGTTTTACAATTTCGTAAATATTTATAATACATACATATATCGAATATATATATCGATTTTGCAGTTTTTTGTATCCCGGAAGCGCCTTTTTACACACTACCTTTACTGTTCAGCTTTCTCACCAAGTTTGTATTAAAATCCCACCGAATAATTACGCACAATTAGTTGCTGTTTCCACATTACAGACATATTACTTGTGTAGAAATTTTGTATGGGAATCACTAAAAAAAACTGAGTGGTTTTTATACAAATTTTCTACTCAAACCAATTGTTTATGTTATAGAAACCGCATTTTAGTTGATATTCTTCTTATTAGTCTTATTAGCTGAAGTTTTTCGAACAGTTTCATGCATGTATTCAGAATGCGAATGAATGTGTGCGTTTTTGACACTACGAATAACATAGCAAAACGAATCTCACGAGCATATGATATTAAGAAGTCCTTTAATTGTCCAATGATTTCTTAGTTTATTTAAGAAATTTATATAATTCTTTCTAATTCTTTTTTTGTTTGAAGCAAAGTGCTTCAAGTTTGGTCTCAGAATTATTTTAATTAAATAAACATCAACAGTAATAGCGGTTACTTTTTGGTTACGTAAAAGTATGCACAATATCCGTTAAATGTATTATCTCGATGTTTTTATAGGGCTAAATTGTTAAGCTATTGCATAGCTTCTATCGCGGGCTTTGCGGCGACCGAATCAAGAAATTTGTAAACGTTTGTTTCTTAAGTCTTTTTTTTTTTTTTAAATGAAAAAACCTGGAAAAAATCTGCCATTTGTTTTTGAAACGAAAAAACATGGAAAAATCTGTCATTTCTTTTTGAAACGAAAAACCTGGCTCTAAGTTTGTTTCTTAAGTCTTTTGTGTTGTTAATTATTTAAATCGCCCAATGTATGTTAACCCGTAAAGTATGGTATTGATTAACATTAACATTTGATATCATTAACATACAGTATTGCCAGAATAACAAAGGAGTTATTAAGCAAAACGTAATAATATAATTGCATAAGTTGATTAAAAATTATGTTCATTAGCGTTACCGCAGCAGTCCCCAAGTGCCACATGTCTTTTTTTTTTTTTTTTTAATTTTAGCAGGTTGCTATACATAAGCTTCATGGACTGCTCAGGGAAATCCATACATAGAGGCATGTTTAATCCGGAACATATTACAATGTTTTCTATTACATTTTTGTTCTTGGTCTTCATAACATTTATTGCCATTTTAAATAAACTTCGCAGCCAAAATTTTTTAAAAACTCTGATCAGGTCCTTAATTGGTGATTTTAGACAGTTATATTAAATTTTTAAGATTTTTGCGGTGTTTTAATCCAGATACCACTTTTCGAGCTTCTTTATGCATTTACATAGATTGAAAGTTTAAGAACATTGAGTGCTGATTTATCGAAATGTGACCGTAATTATATACATAGTATGTGCGCATGTAAAAAAAAAGATTTCCGTTATTTTACGAGCCAGTCAGGAGCATTTTCAAAAGAATCACAATTCGAAGCTCTATGTAAACTTATTTCAATCATTATAATAAAATACTTGCAATATCCTGCAGGAAACTACAAAATAAAAAAGTACTTGCCATTAGTCTTTAACAATTTAAATTAAAAATCAGAGCTGTAAAAGAATGATTATTTTCTGAATGAAACTGAGAATCATTCAAGCATTGAATTAAAACTTTTTTAATGCATTCATTGTTCTCAAAAAATAAATTGACTTAAAGTATAAATACATTCATAAAAATACAAGCTTTTAATTTAATTCATTTTACAAAATAATGAATCGAGTTAAAATTTTAGTGAATTCGTCTTGAATTTAATATTTTGAATGATTTCGCTTCATACTTATATGTGCATACATAATTAAAATTTGTAATATAACGGAATTGAATTGTAATTTATTTTTTTTTTTTTTTTACTTCTTTAATTAGGATAAAAATTCCCAAAAATTAGCTCTTCATCTCATACGCTGTTTTGCAATTTTTTATAATTATGCTACTAAATTGGTTGATTTTTTACACATGAATTTTGACAGCATTCCGCGTGGAATACTGAACAGAATGCTGGGAATACATAATTTTTGATAATAGCAATTGGACACATGTTTATGGACAAGTACATACAACAGTTTTTGTTTTATGGTGTTAATCCAAATTAAATTTAAATTCTTTACAATTCCTGCATTCAAATTTTAATTTAATTCTTTTTTTGAATAAAATGAATGAATTTAAGACTTTGTTTATTGTTGAATTCATTTACACTTTAATTCAAGTATTTTTCAAGTGATGCCAATTCAAGCATGAATTTTTAATTCATGAGGAAAGCTTTCGTGTTATAATTCAATTCACATTTTGAGCAAAATTAATTAATTTAATTTTCTCCAATTCATTGTGAATTAAAAATCAGATTTGATTCATACTTTTACTACTCTGCTAAAAATATGCCTACATTCTCGCTTTGCGAATCAGACATACGCATGTATTTATTACCCTTCTTTATGTTTGCATCACAGAAAATAATACGTATGCATGTGTGTATATGTATACATAATTTCATTTTACAATCTACTTACATATCTGTGGCAATAAATAATAATGGCTTAAGTCGAAATTTCATGTTTTGAGATATTAAGGGTTTTGTCTAAAATAAATTGTGTTTGGTTTTTATAAGTATAAAATTTTTAGCCAAAGAAATAGATGCACATTCATTTAGAACAAAACTGTTAATTTTATAAAAAAAAAATGAGTTTTATAAGTTATTATTCGTTGTTTTTAATTAAGATGTTATGAAAAAATCCATTGGCAGAAAAAAAACACTAAAGTGACCTTAAGATATTATATTGAAAGGCGAAATAATTTTTATTGGCAGTAAGTCGAGACAAGTGCTTTAGTTTAAATTGAAAAATGTGAAAAACTGAAAATCTCTCGTTTTATAAAAGCTTAGTTAAATGTAAGGTCTTTTTTTATTTGAAGAATAATTTGAATGGACTGTTAGTTATTCAACTTAAATGTATACAAGTTTTAAAGCTCAAACATTTGAATATTTATGTAGCTACCTTAAAAAAAATTAAGTTGAGATAAGATATTATGGCTTATGTATTATTTTCCAAAAAGAATTAACTTAAAATATAATCGCGTATAGTTTTATTAAAAATTACATTTTATACTTGAAATTTTGCTGAGTGATAGATCTTGAAGAGAAGATTTAGAATATGTAATAAAATGAAAAAGCACTTATGTCAACTTAAGCCATTATTATTTATTGCCACAGATATGTAAGTACTTACATATGTATATATAGAGGGGTATTTTGCTCTTGAAATTTTTTTATTTAATTAAAAGATTTTATTGCAATTTATTTTTGGATTAAGTATACATACATAGATGCGCTTGTAGCATTAGGGATTCACGCAGAAGTTGCAAAATGTATAGATACCCAGTGAACTTTTATATACATATGTAAGTATGTATTCATGTGACATTTTTATACATATGGACGTGTAAAAAGCAGAAAAATACACGAAACGAGAAGGAAGACTATAGAACTATGTATGTACATATGTATGTACATATGTGAACTTTAGACGACATTTCGGATGATTGTCTGTTGATCGTCAATCATTTTTCCTACATTTTTTAAATATGTATGTACATACATATGTATGTATGTATGTATGTTGAAAAGCCTTTTTGACTTTTCCAAGAAAATTCTTCAGAAATTCCACGGCATTCGCTCGATACATTTTGGCAACGTTTTAAAATATCCCTAGATTTGGAAAGATTTGTGCACGAATGATTTCTGGGTAGACACTTGATTGTGTATGGATGTAACACACAAATGTTTGAGTCTCAAAATAGAGTTGGTTCCAGCATGCATTTGTTAACATGTAAGTTTGTGCATATGGATGTTCATAGATTTTGGAAGGGAATCATACATTTAAAAATTTTATTTAACATATTTTTGCAATTAAAACAAAAAAATAAGTAAATACCTTCCCGAATGTACGTATGTATGTATATGTAAGTTTACAATGCAAATTTGTTATTTTTCTTTCCGGAAGGAAATGTATGAATAAATAAATAAATAAAAAAAAATCGTTTACGTTTACGGCTGATAATCAGATGACTTACCAAATCTGTGAAATGAAGTACATAATTGAACTTATACCTGAACCTTCAAATCTTATAAGAACTGTCGGAGGCAGCGCAAGGAAACATCCCTTTGAGGTGAAACTGCGCTGTTGGCTTGTCGCGTTTTGTGAATCCTGTCGCAATATACGGTTAATTTTTTATATATTCGAGGATAAAAACATAAAACTTTATATAATTTTTTACCAATTTAGAATTTGTTTCTGTGACATCTAAAATCGACACTTCTAGTTCGAATATAAAACCGATAACATTGGAACATAAGGCGAAAAAAATCATCTGGGCTTTCGAGACTACCTGTTATGAATTTGCCTTGTATGACACCAGTGAATGTATTCGGTTTAAGTTTTTCTATATGTATGTAGTAATATGTATCTCAAAAAAATTCAAACTCGGCAAATCACCCACAGAAACTGTAACTATTTATTCACCAATTTATCTACATAAATCTTTTGTATGAATGAGTACCGTTCAAAACCATATATCAGAAAACAGTGAAACTGAAAATTTAAATTTAAATTACAAACACGTACGGACTGGAAAATTTCAAAAGGCTGTTACAAACGGTGTGTGGAGATGGGTTGGTTTTCGAAACCAGTCGTACGTGAATGATCCCGAATAAGCAAAATCTCTTTTAAAACAAACTACGGGTAAATAAAAAAACTAGTCGATTTCAGTTCGAAAAAAGCTAATATGGTTACCCCTCTAATAACTCAATTTTAATTGGTTCTCATGCCTTTTGCTTGTAATAAACTCGGAACGAATTTCATATTGTTGTTTGTGTGCAAAAAAGAAAATCAGCTGCCCATCGATACGCAACGGAACCGAAACAAATGCCTTAAAAGAAGAAAAGATTGACATCCTATTAAAAAATTTGTGTTGTCAAGTTAATGTAGAATAAATTAAATTACACATTTAAAAATAAAAAACAAATTCGGGAAGACACAAACAGATTTAATAAAACTTTTACTTGGTGTATATAAAGCAAAATATGTCCAACTTACAAAAAACCATATTAAAAGGTCGTTTGCCACCCACTGTACCTGGCAGTCGCATAGGCAGAAGGTATTTTTTCGCAAATATCAAATTATATACATATAACATAAACTATTGTTTAATCTAATAGTGATTCATTTAAAAAGTCACGAGTACGTGATTTTAAACCATCACTGTGGAGCGAATTCTTCGCCGAAAAGGAGGATGTAGTGGTTGATGATAAAAGAACTTTTCGTATCTATCGCACAAAGCTGCCAGAGAAGCCAGGACCAGTTCTGTTGCTGTTACATGGTGGTGGTTATTCGGGTCTAACATGGGCTCATTTCTGTGTAGGATTTTGTTTTTTATTATTGTAATTTTACCAAATGATGTGAGATGTCTTGTTTCACAGGCCGAAATTACTAACATGATCCACTGCCAATGTTTATCTATAGATTTACGCGGCCATGGTGATACTCAAACGGATGATGATGACGACTTGTCAGCCGATACTTTAGCAACGTAAATATAGTTTTAAGTTAGCTGTCCCTCGCATTATTATATATGTTTTCTTTATTTGACAGAGACATTGGCGATTTAATGTTGAAAATTTATCCAGATAATATGCCTCCAATTTATATTGTGGGTCATTCAATGGGTGGCGCTATTGCTGTGCATTTTGCTAGCAAGGATTTGATACCAAACATAATCGGTATAACTGTCATAGATGTTGTTGAGGGAACGGCCATGGAGGCTTTAGCAAGTATGCAGAGCTTTTTAAGATCTAGACCCCAATACTTTAAGAGTATACCGAATGCTATCGAGTGGTGTATTCGCAGTGGTCAAATACGCAATATAGACAGTGCCAAAATATCGATGCCAGGTCAAATTGTAAAGTAAGTAAATAGTTTTGTTTACGGCGTTAAACTGATCCTTTTGATCAGGAAGATTCTCCCTGATTACGGGTTGCGTATTTCGACAACGCCCAGTACTAGATTATAAATCTTGAACTTTTCTTTAATCTAGTACTTGGCGTAGTCGAAATACGCAACCCGTAATCAGGGAGAATCTTCCTGATCGAACTGCGATAATTCTTGAGTAGAAAATTCTGCCGGTTATAGTCTTCACAATGGAACGCATACAATTAAATAAAAAATAATCTACCAAAAAATTGCCTCCGATGGAACACTTTTAAATCCGACTGAATGAAAAAAGTTTTAGTTATATGTATATTTTATTAAAAAAAGGTAGTTTTCACTGGATAATATATTAAAAATGGCTCCTTTCAGGCCATCGGTCTAAATTCCCAATAATTTTAACCATTTAAAAGATTTAAATTAGATGTGCTACATTAAAAAATTTCGATTTTAAATCGATATTTCGAACGTAGTCAAACAATGAGTACTTTTCATAAATACTTTATTTAGTATGTGATGAAAAGATCGAGATCAAATTGCTAATACAGTGGATTTCTATTGGTTTCGAATATTGGAATAATTAATTCGAACTTGCACTAAATTAAACTATATCTTGTAATTTACAGAACAGAATTTGAGAAATTGTGAAATTTTAAATGGATCTATTTTCATCACATACATACCTTACTGTCTTAAGTAAATCTTGAAAGGTCTTCTTTACGTTGAATAATTTTTTTTTCACAATTTAATATATTTTTTTATTAGTTGCACAACGAAAAAATTGGCCACAAATGAACTACCACTTGTCGAAGAGGACGATGAAACAGAAGCAACCGGTTCGACTAAATATATACATCCATTTAGTATTTCCGAAGACGAAGAGATGTCAGGAGACACTACTCCTACTGATATCAATAAAAAGGAAATTGATTTTAAAAAACCCTCAGCTGACACAGAAGAGAATAACAAAAAGTATTTGAAATTTATAGAAAACTTACATCATTTTACATGAAATTTTATCCCTAGATATACCTGGCGTATTGATTTGTCTAAATCAGAAAAATACTGGATTGGCTGGTTTTCAGGCTTGAGTGAAAAATTTCTTAATCTACGTCTGCCCAAACAATTACTATTGGCCAGCATTGATGGCTTGGATAAGGCTTTGACTGTCGGTCAAATGCAGGGTCGTTTTCAAATGCAAGTTTTAGCCCGTTGCGGCCATGCCGTTCACGAGGATCGTCCCCATGAAGTGGCCGAAGTTTTAAGTGGTTATTTAATAAGAAATCGTTGTGCTGAGGCTGCTGGCGATTTTCGATGTCATTTGCCAGCTTGTTAAACAGAAAACCATTTGTTGAGTAAATTTTCTTTAATACATTTTTCCCTCCGTTAATACAGTTTTAGAGAATGCATTATTATTTTACTAATAGCATCCATTTAAAGTTTTAATGTAAATTGGATTCATTAACATTTTTTTATTTATTCATTGTACATCCAGTGGAAGGAATATTTATAGAGAACAACCAACTATTATTCTAAATTATAACCATTTAACTATTTTGCGTTTAAATATCTTAAAATCTATTGCTTCAAAATAAAAGCATACGAGTACATATTTAAAATATAAAACTAATTGTTTTTATTACAGACAATCCATACGTCTCCAAATGCATCACTGTACTGAATCATAAAAATATTCAAATAACGCAATACTTATTGCATATTTGATACTTTAGGTCATCAAATGCATCCTAAATATAAATTCGCTTTTGTAAAGCGAAAAAGATTGCACAGTACCTAACCTTATTGGTAAGAAAAATTCATTTCGTTTTGAGATACATAATACGAGTACATACTCTTGTAATCAAAAACGAAAATTTCTAACAATTGTTAAAACTGAATATAAACTTTTCGTAATTAAAATGGTTTTTTTTTTAATTATTTTAACTGAATTACCCAAACGTAATAAACGATACTTATGAAACCTAACAAACGTATTAAGTTCCCAATCCAACATTAAGATAAAGTAAGTGGGGAGAGCAGTGCCAAGCCCATGGAAAATTAATATTTTAATACTGATATGCATTTACATATAAATTTTATGAATTATGTATACATATTTATTAAGACATTAATTTTATTAATTAATTTATTTACCAGAAGTTTAATTTCCGCATCAAAATATTTTTAATCAAAAAATTAATTTTTACCATTTACTCTACATAACGAAAACCTTCCATTTGTAACTTCTGTTTAGTTTGCAATGCTTTAATATGCCTTAAGCGTTGAGCTATCTGCTCTCGTATTTCATCTCTGTAACGTTTACCCTCGCCTAATTCTTCCATTTCGGCCAACCACTCTGCTCGTTCATTGATTTGTTTCAACACTTCATTAAAAAAAAAAAAAAATTATTGTTTTAAAACTTTTTTCATATTTGTAAAAAATTAATATGTCTTACATTCATCTGTTATATCTTCCTTGGTCGCCTTAACCACACTTCTCGATTTCTCTCGACGCTTAGGTTTCAATGTTGTTTCTGATATACGTAACCCCGACATAGCTTCTTGTAATAATTTTTTTGCTTTTTCCGATGGCAGTTTATCATCTGGTTTAGGTCTATAAATTGGCATGTCATAAGCACCACTGGCTTTTATTTTCATAAAAGATTTACGTTTAGCCTTGTGAGCCCTTTGTAGAATTTCCAAAGCCTCTTTATCGGAATCTTTTGAAATATTTACACGTGGTGGTTGCGGTTTCGGTAGTGGTTCACCGTTACGTAAATGATAATCGATTTGTTTGCGCATTAACATGGTCATTTTGGATTCCTTCATTAATACTGTAAAAAATCGTATTAGATTATTTTTCAAAAATACATTAAAATGTTTCCAATGGTCTGTTTTGTTATCATATGTTTGCATGAAAGAAATGTTGCCAAAAGATCAATTACAAATGACCACATTTGTGAGTTAAGTTTTTTATTTAGTCGCAGAAAAATATAAGTTTGGGAATTTCTGAGATATTTTACTACATGTCGTCACCTAAATTCGGAAGGCCGTAACTACACTTCATATTATTTTACAAGAGAAGCAAAATAGTTTATAGATTTAGTAATAATTATTTCTAATTGCACATTTTAATTCTGTTAATAAAATCGTCATTTCTGAAAATATACGAGCAAAATTTTAAGAAAGGATGTATTCCATCCTGTAATCTACATGACTACATATCAACAAGCCAATTTTATGATTTTTGTTAGTTACGGTCTTTTGGATTTTAAGTGACGATATGTAGATCTATGTATGTACACATATTCGAAATTACATAAATAAAAAAATAAGTATTTTTTGCATTTTTGAAGTTAAGCATTATTTTTTCATTTTGGAGTGAAGTGGAATGGAGCGAAAATGTGTTTCTTTAATTTAAAATTTTCCTGAAGTAAAATTATTTTGGTTCTTTTTGACAGGCAGAAATTGAAGCGTCAATTACGGCAGTTTACGTCGTTTCGGGGTAGGTTGTCATATTTTAAGTATTTAGTCAAATAAACTTTTATATTCGATTTACGTCTTCATTTTCCGGAACCAATCATAATCATGTTAATCGAGTGATTACTGTACTATACGACATGTATGTAATAATTATGAAAAAAACTTACATTTTAATAATTCCGCCGTCTCCTTGCTATACTCAACTTTTGGTGAATGAAAGAGGCCACCTTGCGGTATACGCTCGCTGGGCCATAATCTTGGTTCTGTTGTAGCGCTTAAATTTTTTGTTTGGCTTTCTTGCATTTTCTTTTTGTACTTTTGAAATATATAAATTTTTTTTATTTATAAAATATTTACGTGTGTATGTGTAGATTTATAACAAAATTCAAATTTAAACTTGAACCACACGAAAACAATTTGAAGGATAAGTTTTAAAAAAATTGATAGCAACAATCAAGACATTTTATTAAGGTAAACAATTAAAAATGGTACCCACGGTAACGTAGTTAATACAATAGGTTGTTCAAGAGGTGTGTCATCCATCCATCATATCGTTCTAAATGGCATACATACATGCATATTTTTCCATAAATTAACTTATTGAGAAAAATTACATCGAATGTGAAAAATATACATACATAAGTATATGGATGTATGTATGTATTTAAAGAAAATTAATAATTTCACTAAATCTAAAGTGGAGGTGTAGAAATGGCGAACCTTCAAGAACGTTGGACGTATGTGATGAAAGACATTTTAAAAAATAGAGGGAAAAGGAAAAAGCTTAAACAACATCGTTCCTAACCGATGTCAAATACTGTTTTTCTTGATAGAACTAAAATAATTGACAGAAGTAGAAAATTAGTATGGAAACTACTCAAACATTGTTCAATCAAATCGACCGCTTGGGTTATATGAACAGCACATAAGCCGCGTTTAGTAGGTGCAGTGTATTTATAATTCCTTTCGCCAAAAACAAACTTTTAAAAGACACAAAAAATCTCTTGCTAAATTTTTAAAATTATGATTTTTATATATTTTGTTTTTATAATTTTGTTTGTTTGTTTGTTTTTTTTTTTATTAAATTAAATATTACTTTTAGTATTATTTTTCCTCAATTACATCGTTGGTTGTTAGTTTTTAATGATTAATTAAATATTTTTATTACTTTTAATATAAAACCTTCGTATTTTTCTGTTTTGTTTTCAAGTTAAATCTAATTATTTTTTTTTATATTTTTAATATGCAAATTAGAAAACTACAATTTCTTTTAATAATTTAATATTATTTGGTTATTCTTGAAGTTTTTTTCTCTGATTTTTATTTTTTTTTATATATGTATGTATGTATTGTAAAAAATCCATAAGTAATGATTTTTTTATGTGTATTTTTATTTTATAATTTATTGTGTTTATTGTTTTTTTTTTCTTTGCTTAAATATTGTAGTAAGTAAGAATAATATATCTAGTCAGAAAAATTACAAAACTTGTTACAAAATTGCTACAACTAGAACGCTTCAGATTCTTTTGCAATGTCCTTGTAATTTGTAGCGTCGCAATCAGTTGCACTTAAGGAAACGTTAGTTTTTCTGCACAACTTCCGTATTTATATATCCTATTGTGAAAATTTAATGACGATCGGTCCAGTAGTTAAGACTATTCCGATTTTTAATTTTCCTAAAAAGGGGCGTGGTTCCACCCACTTTTCTCCTGCTACGTATTCCAAATTATGCCAATATCATATGTACCAAATATCATCGACGTAGGTCAAAAAATGCCCAAAATATGGCGATTTAAATTTTTGGGTTATATGGGCGGTGCCACGCCTCTTTGTCCAATCAAAACTTCATATAGCCTATTATTCCTTCCAGAGTCACAGTAACATGCTGTGAAAATTTCAGGAAGATCGGTCCAAGGTTTTCGCCTCCTATAAAGCACAAACAAACAAACAAACAGACTGACAGACAGACATTCATTTTTATATACGAGTACATACATACTCGTATATAGATAATTTAGTTGTTGGCTGTTAGTGTATAATTTAATTTTATTTTCACAAAACAAAAAATAGTAATTAATACATATAAATTTTCATGGCATTGTTTTTTATAAAACTGAAACTTCCCAATATCAAGTTCAAAGCGCTTAAAACTGTTTTACGTCTCCAAAAAAAGTTATATTTTCTACAGCAGTTTAAAACTTTTTATTTCGAAATTTAAAAAAAAAGTTAGTCCAGATATTGAAAATAGATTGAAAAAAAAATTTCAAAATGCTGTTTGGGACATGTTTTGTCAGTGGCATCTATCAAATATTGATTGGGGAAGTATTTTAATTAAGAAGAAAACTTTTTCCTAATTTTTGGAAGATGAATTTCCTCGAGAGTTGATCGATTTATATGATAAATTTCAACAATTTGATTGTCTTGATTGATTTAAAATTTATTTAAAACGGAATATATTCTTAAATCGGTCAATATTCACAGGGTATTTAATTTAAGTCAATCTCTTAAGCATTTCAGCTTCAGTAACCGTTGAAAAGTTATGAGTGGTTCACACACACACACATATTCAGCCATCGTAAATAGTCAAAATCTGATGAAGTATCCGGTTGTACCGTAGCATTTTTCGATTACAGGAATTTAAGAATATTATAACAACAGCATAATTTAAATATTTATTTCCCAGTTCATGCAAGTTGGCCGACTTCCTAAACGCAAGTTGCAAGGCATATTTACAATGCATAGAGCGAAATTTTTGACAATGCCTAATGTTCCGTATTGTATTGCAACTCCTTTTTATGAGCATCAGCTGCCAAAATCTTGCATCAATTTTATTTTGTGTGCAAATATTTACGACTTTATAGTTCTTCATGCCTTTAGGGTTTATGCTAAAAATGTTTTGCATTGCACATGCGGTTTTTCAAATTATGCTTTGCTGATTTTGCGTTTACACTGAGAAATGTTTTATGCATAAATCTTTAGTTTTTATGACTGACAAATGTTTGATGCATATTCATGTATGTACATATGTGTTTCCACAGATACCACTTTCTATTCATATCTTACTGCAAGAAAAGTTGCTTATGTTTTTTTCGAATTTATTGCAAATATATGAGGGTATTGATATTTTTATATTATTATTATTACGAATAAACGTAATTATTATTTGAACTTGTGTTGATTATTAGTTCCAAACAGTAATGAGGGAATTTCGTACTAACCAGCACTGTTTCATTGTAGAATAAAAATTGAATTAAAAATTAATTCTCATATTATATTTCTGTTGAAAACTGGTTAAATAGTTGATATTCTTCTCAATTAGTATCCACTTTACGAAAATTCTAAAGATGGACAATTGAACGCTGATGAGAGGTGTAGCGGCCTTGAAATCAGTACTGATACGTTCTGCTAAAAACTGATTGGATATAAATAATAATATTTTCCAACATAAAAAACTCTTAGTAATTTTGAATTTTCATTAATTCAATAAAACTGAACTTGAGCCTGATAATATTACTTTTCGTATTGATATTTGTTATTTCTCGGCAATTCTGCTAAATTGAATAGACAAATTTAATACGGTGTTCAACAATATTTCAACTACACATAAAAACAGTTAAAAATCTTTAATGCGTAGAAATGTATAATTCTTAAATTCTTAAATATCTTAAGTTGTGCAGAGATAGGGCCTAATAGGAAATACATCATTGCCCCGCATCTGATGCGTTGTACGTTCTGAAAATCTACGACTGATAATACTGCATATGCTGTATTGTATCAGCTGAGCAAACTAATCACACATGCGCATCAGATGAGCCCCAGAGATGCATTTCTGAACAGGCCCATAATCGAATCGAAAGCATGTACAATTTATTTATATACAAAAGCGTGCAAATCGTTTGAATTTGATGAAAATTTTAGGAAAATAATTTTCAAATTCACGCCGTGATTTGAATATTTATGAAAAAGTTTTAAGAACATGAAATTTTTCTACATTCGAAAGACGGTTGTAGTTAAAAAAAAAAAATCCATGATTGCGACAACAAATTAGAACGAGTACCGGCTCTTTACATGCGCTCGACTTTTATTTAAAAGTTTGAACAGTTTTCCTCGTTGAAACAAAAGTTAAATAATATATAAAATATTAAACTTAATAATTATAATAATTATTATTATGTTTTGTAACAGTTATAGCATTAATTAAAAATGTATATATTAAATTAAGCAGTGTTTTGTTTACTCTTTAGTATTTTATTTACACAAAGGGGATTTCTAACTTATTTAAATCTTTATTAAACAAAACATGTTGGAAATAAAATCTTTTAAATTAATTATATATTTTTTTCTTTTTTTTTAATGAGAATTTACGTACAACATTAAATTCACATATAGAAAGTAGTAGAATTATGTTTATTTTATAAATGTAATTTATTTTATGTGTATGTGTTTTTTTTTTTCAATATTATTTAAAATTTAATTTATGCAAGTCAAAATCTATATGACTGCATGATAGAGAGTACTTTAAATTGATTTTTTTTTGGAAATTTTAATTATGCTAAAAATAGTTTTCATTGATTTTATTTTAAAAATATGTATGTATGTACGTATGTATGTATTTATAATTTGAATAAAAGAAAATAAAATTATATGAAAACATGCAGCAGCCGGTTGCTCTAAAGGGAGTCAATTTTTTTTTTTGCAAGCAAACGATATACAGTGGTCATAAAAATCTGACATCATTTTCTCTTTCGCCTCAAAATACAATTGAAACCCTCTTTGTTATATAATAGTAAATATAAAAAAGGTTTTTAGCTCTACCAACTCCCTTTTGAGGGAATCGGCCGGTATGCAAATAAAACTAAAAATAAAATATTTGTTTTGTATTTAAAAAATGGTATCAATTACGCTTACATAACATTTTTTTTTTAAATGTTTTGGTATAAAATATGTTAATAAAAAAAGGTTTCAAAATAAACACATTTCTTTAAGGTCTAGATATTAAAGTTCAACAAGACTCGGTCAGAAATTCAATATTCGGCCACTTATTTAGCATTAAGGTAATTTTCAGAAGCTTTTAGGAATTAAAAGAAGCTCTATTTATTAAAAGTATTATTTACAGTGTAAGTCAAAAAGCACAAATTATATCTCTCGTCACAACCAATAACCACCTAAGTCGACATAAAGGATAATTGCCGTAATCTGTTCTCAGAACTACTACCTTTCTAACATGCTATGTATTTTAAAAAGTTATTAATAATAAACACATTGGCTTAAGTCTTGAGGAAGTCTATTACGTTTACAATTGTAATATTAATAATAAGCACCAAAATGTACTTAAGAAAATGTCCAATTTTATTTTTTTCTTTAAATTACTTTAGGTCTTATTCCATATTGTTCACGAAATAAATTTTCATAAAGAAGAGTGCCAAAGTAAAGATAAGGCATTGTTGCAAATAGTGAACGTTTAAATAGAATTTACTATCTCAACATATGCCAAGCAACAATCGAAAAAGTTCTTCTCAACAAACGCCTAAGTGCCGACATTTGCTTTTATGAAATATTTCTCTAATAAATAAAACCTTCGTTATAATTTTTCACCTTAGTATTGCGGGTGTAAGAATCTTTGATTCGGCAATAAATTTTTTTTTTAATGCACTATTTGAATTTTTTCCGAAACGCTTTTATAAACAAAAAGTGTATTTTATTAAAACCGTGGTTTTCGACTTGGACGATTGTTGCTTGTGACCACAGATATATGTACATATGTACATATGTATATATATATATATATATATATATATATATATCGAGCCTTTGCTGCAATAGTCATAACTGAAAAAATAATGCGTTTTGCATAAATATTTCCTAAAAATGTTATGAACATTTTAGTTCCCGAGAGAAGAATAAAATTTAATTTTCTTTGGGATTTAATTTTATATTATTGAAAATAGTTATAATTTTAAAGACTTATTACAAGTTGCAAAAATGTTTAATTCTGCTATATTTCGTACAAATAATCGCTTGCCTTTATGTATACCACTGTTATGGTTCACAACCCAACTAAGCTAAATTGCCAATGTAACAACTAGACTATTTTTTTTTAATTATGATTCACAACACAACCCATTTTAATATAAATCATAGCCGTATTTGGCTGATTGAAACGCAAACATACAAACGTTTACATTTATAATAATATTAAATCGTTTGCAATACTATATTTTTTTAGTTATGACATTATTGCAACATACGAGTATGAACAACAAGTAATATTGCATAACATATTTTGAATGTGTTTTTTTCAGTGTAATAAGATGACAATCTTAATTAACATATCTGAAGTAAAATGTTAAATTACTCTATTTAAATTTAAGGCATTAATTAGACAAATAACGAGGTAAGCCACAAAGGAAGCAGTTTAACTCACCAATAACAGATTTCAGAATAAAGAAAATAATAATAATATAAAAAAACTGCTCCAGTTTTTGAAATTTTCTACTTGAAATGCGTGAAATATAAGTATATCTGATAGACTAGAATTTTTTATTCAAAATATACTTCGACTTAACAAATTTAACAATTTTTTAACATCGTGTCGCTTATCTCTCTAGGAAAGTAACGTTCAAAAATTGATTATGAAATGAAAAAATCAAATTGATCAACCAACAAATGTCGAACGATTTTATTTTGTTCGATAGCCAAATGTCAAAATTGCAAATACTCCTACGATTAATTTGACAAACATAATTATACACCACTAGAATAGTGGTTATTTTTCCAGAATTCATTCAGCCGACTTAATTTTTTAAGAAGCAAAACTTGCATCAAACTTGCTTTCAGCCATCAAGTCTAAATACTGTTTCGAAAAATCCAATCTGTAATTGCTGTTGTTGTTTTTATTGGTTCGGTTCAAGTTGGTCATTAGCGTTACTCGTATTACAGTCAAAAACTGAGAAGTTTCGTATGATTTGTATGTCCAAATGCAATGGCATTCATGTTTGCAACTAAAAATAAATATGTGCACATTGTTATATACTATCAAAGCTTAACTCACGTAAAAACTATAAAAAATTTTTCACGCTACTAATTGTTATCCTGAGTGACAAATTTTGACTGAGAAAAATTTAGTGGCCAATCTAGCAAGTTAGCAGAATTTTAGCAAACCTGTATTGCACTTAAAAAATGGTGAAACATTTAAATAAAAAAAAATAGTTCATGCTAAAGCAACTTCAAAGCAGAGAGACACACGGACGAATAAAAAATCCTAAATAAAAATATTTAGACTTTTCACATACATATGTATGTATGTACTACATAATGCTCATTTACTAATAGAACTTCATAACTCAAAAGAACCATTTCGAGATAATCGCAGTTTTAGTTTTTTATTCGTTTTCACCATCTAGAAAAATATCTGACTTATTCTTTTAAAATATGGGGCACTGCCTCAGCATCGAATGTAGAAAACAATTCAAAGGCGACAAACAAAATTCTACGTGCAATTACAGCGGCCCTCTGTCTGGTATGTCAGAAATCTTCGAATTCATAAAAACCTAGATGTTCCGTTGGTGAAGACAGTATTTTCAAAACACGAGAGAAAATATATTAAAAAACTTGAGTTCCACCCAAATCCACTTGCGCGCAATATTCTAGACTCTAGAGTATAGAGGCCACACCCGGCTGAGGAGGAGGGATACAACAAAAATCAACCTTTGAAACTAAAAATTTTGTTTAGCATTGGCCAAACATACATATATTATAATTGAAGATTCAACAAATAATAAAAATAAAAAAAAATCTTTTAAATCCTGGAAAGTAGAAAAAGACATTCAAAACCAAACTAATACACAATATAAAGCATGTAATGGCGAACAATTAATAAATGAGCGATATGTACTTATAAAATAACAAACATTAGCGGTGTTCAGTATTTTATGCAAATGGTCTTACGTACATATGTAAGTGCGAATGCTATCTATCGTTGTTTACTTTTATGAATTCTTGTGTATTTTGTAGCATTTGCACTTTTGCAGAAACTTCTAATCAAAAAAGACGGTTAAAAATTAAAAGAAATATTTTTGAAAAGATATATAAACAAATAGATTTATTAATTTATATAACTACATATGTATGTATTTCTTAGAAAAAAAAGTTTCAAGTTTTTCATAATTTCCAAAACACTAGCAAGTTTTTCCATTATTAATTTAATATTTTTCAAATAAGTTTTAAATAATCATCATAAGCCATGTGGATATTTTAATTTGTTTTTTTTTTTTTTTTTAATATTAAACAATATTAAATAGTTATAATCTTTAAGGTTAAAACAAATTTATAAAAATTTACAAAAAGAATGGTTACATATATAAGAATACAATTAAAATACAAATACATACGTTTAATATTTAAAAACAAAACATATACAACATACTTAATTAAATAATGAATAATTAAATATATTAAAAACAGGCTGCCCGTTAAACATACACACATACAGTAAATAAAATTATAAAATAAATTAATTACAAATATAAAAGAAGAGTTATTTTTGTTCTATGTTTGGTTTTTACTAAAGATATAAAATTATAAATACGTTACAATTGGTTTTGTTATTTGTATGTTTCGTTTTTGTGGTATACGTATTTATGTTTAAAAGTTTTTAACCTTTTTTGTCAATCATTTTTTTTATATATATTATATATTATGTATGTATGCATTCAGTATATAAGTATTTTTTATATATGTATATGTATTGTATATAAGTTTATAAGAGTCAAACAGGGCTAATTAACTAATATTTAAACTAAGCTTAAAGCTAACCAAACGACCTAAGAAAACGATTTTGTTTTTTTGTTTTATATTTTTAATTATGACCAAGCATACATAGAGAGGCTTATGGTTAACTTAAACCAAGTTTAAATAAAGATCAGATCCCGGCCTTGATAATATTTTATAATTTTCTATATATGTATAAATTATTTTTTTTAAGATAAAAAAGTTTTGCTTAATTTTTTAATCAAAAGTATTATTAATGTAAAATGTATTTTTGTTGTTTGTTGTTTTTTTAATATTAATTTAATTAATTCAGCAAATACATTCCATTAATGAAAAAAGTATTGTGTTGGTTTTTGTAAGGAGAAAAATATGTGTGTAAAGATTTTTTTGTTTTAAAAAAAATATCATTATTTTGTCTACATTAAAAGTTTCACTTCAGCAATTATATTCTTATTTTTTATTAATTAGTTGTTTTTAATTTTACTTATTAGTTTTTTTATTTGATTTGAAATCATTTTTTTGTTTACCCTTTTTACTAATTTGCCAGCATGTAGATGAGAAGAACTATTCTCTTTATCTTTTCTCTTGTATTTTTTCTCTCTTTCTTTAATAGTTTCATATATTGTTTCAGCGGAAAATAATTTAAGTCAGTCTCGTTTTATTATATCAAAAAACAAATTTTTTGTATTAACAAAAAATTTCCAATTCGTTTAGAATATTTTGCTCATGATTTTTTTTATAATTTTTTTACTTTTGTTTTGTCAAATCAATCCAAGCTTGTATCCAACATTTTCTACTTAAATAATATAGTATTTAATGATGATTCTTGTTTAATGAACAGTGAAATATTTGATTGTGTTTGGGTTAAAATAATGTAAAGTCTTGATCAAATTTAGCCAAATTATCCTAAATGAAGAGAAAGTAAAGAAAAAGAAAACATGAGAGAATGAAAAATGCATGTGTGACAAAATGTTAGGAACATGATACAACAAAAAAAATTAGGTTAGAAATAAATATTCTATATATATGTATATATATTTATTTAAAATAGTAAATGTTAATTGCAAAAAAAAAAAAAATTGCAGCAGCACTGATACGCAAATAATGATCAGTTCTTACAAAATGTGAAAATTTTCTACTATTGAAGTTGACCAAACGGTTTAAATAACAGATAGACCAGCTAACTACTATAACCATTAAATACTATAAAATATTCTTATTCGATAGAAATTTCTTGGGTTTGCATGCTCAATAACGAGGTAACTCTGACTAATTGAAATTAACCGTGCTAACAAGTCAGAATGAGACCGGCTAAACTTGTCTTATCCGGAATTTAAGCCTTTTTAAAGATAATTAATATTGACATTTCTAAAGCTATCTAAGAACATGTTAACGTTTATTCTAATCAAACGTTTATTAGGAGTTGCCAAAATATGTCTATTAAAAAATTTATTTGTACTTTATACGGAAAAAGGCTCGTTCGACATCGTGGGCCAGTTAACAAATGTAATTTCATTTTATTCTACACCATGGTTCGCGAAAAATTACATACATATTTCTTTTACAATAAAAGAATAGTTTTCGGTACTGGGTCAATATTTAATTGAACACCAACCGAAACCAATTTTTTTTTGTCCACCCATAATTGCTTTTAAGGATAAATTTTTTTTGCCGAATATCGTGTTACCAAACCCAAATTTGCAAAAAAAAAATTACTTGAGAAAGCGCAAGCTAGAACGCTTGAGTCTATTTTACATATGTATATGTATGCTGGTTTTTTTTTTTTTTTTTTTTTTTTTTTTTTTTTTTTTGGAATTCCGTCAATGTTTTCTGTTGGTTAATTTAACACAAATGTTTTCTACAGATATTTGTGTAGATTTTTAACCGCGGCGTGGTCAACTAAAATTCTGTACATTTTGTTTTTGCATCTTGTACTTTATTCACATCTACTACTTCAATAAGATCTATAAGGGTAGTTTACTATTTCGTTGTTGGTGTATACATACATACATACATACGTATGTTGCATATGTATATAACTGAAGTCAGACAAATGTGCGAAAATATTTATAGATCATCGATACGCTCCGTTAAATACAAATCTCAAAAGTTGTAAAATATGTTAAAAATTAATGAATAAAAAAATTGCTAAGAATTATTGTGAAAAAATTAACAACAACTTCTGAAGTTTTGCTTTCGACTGCATAATAGTTTTCAGAAAGGACATGCTAATGTTCAAAACTAATGTCAAACTATTTTTGAAAATTCAAATATGTTAACTATTAACGCGAAGACAAGATACTTAATAAACACAAATACACACAACTTATTTATACTTTACAAAATGAAGTTCATACTGTCCATAAGAATTTTTAGACAATGAAAACTAGTATATATTAATATGTTACAAGAGCAGAGATAGATAATTTAATTAACAAAACCTATAAATATATATATTTTTTTATGCGTCTATAAATATAACTAAATATTCAGCAATAAAATATCCATTGATTATATTTTTATAGTCAAACTATCCCTCTGTATTATCGCAAAATTCAATCAAAACTGTGTGTAATTATTGATATAATTAAATATATGATGCTTTCGAATACCGCTGACCTACAAAATATAATCCTTATTGCCGTATTTCACCATCTACGTTGCAGTAGATTAAATAAAAAAGTTGCGTGCAGTACAAAATGTCGAACTTTAAGTCGAAAAGCAAAAACCACTAGCAACAACGTAAATATTAGAAGAAAAATTGTGCTATATAAAACAAGATTCTTGAACAATTTACAGAGGAGATATCGCTTTGTCGTACAAAACAATTTCACACTACGAAGTGTGAAATCAATTATTATATAGTGTCTTGCCTTAGCATCGAGTGTAGAAAAAATTCAAAGGCGACAAAATAAAACTCTACGTGCAATTACAGCAGCCCCTCGCATATCCGAAATCAGCGAATTCACAAAGACCTTGATGTTCCGTTGGTGAAGACAGGGGCCAAATTACGGCATTCGATATCGATCGAAATTTACATGTAAATTGTATTGAAATTTTGATCGATATCGAATGGCGTAATTTGAATAAAAGTAAAAAAAAAAAAATATAGTGTCTTAATACTATAGCACTACTTAGATTTCGAATAATTGATAGCCAAAATAACATAATAAAAGATTAAGGAATTCATAGACTTCAATTCGAAACATCGAGACAATATATTCATATTCGTGGTAGGGTTCAGAAAATACCTTGTTATAGATAGCTGAAAAACAAATCTATTTTCGAAAATTCGACTGAGAAGATAAGATGGTCCAGGGGGGTTATTCTGGATTGCGATGCGATAGCAAATGCGATGCGAAAGCAATCTTATTTACACTGTTTTCGCATCGCAATCCAGAATGACCCCCCCGGCCTTTTTGCTTAAATAAAAACAATTAGAAAAGTTCGGTCGGATCGTCCGATTTAGCAAAGTTTGATCTCTTTCTTTGGAGGTTTTAATACTCTACTGACTTTAGTCACCAATAAAAATAACAAATCTAAACTAATCAAAATATGCACTTAACAATATGAAAATGTGATGAAGTAGAGTGAGTATATAAATGGTATGTGGTGGTTTGTTTAGATTTTTAAGTTTAAACTTTATTTAGTTTATAGCTTGTTCGGTCATTTGTAGACACAATGTTTCTAATTGTTCCAAACTAGTTATGTCATTGAGTGGGTCAGTGATATTGTTAAGAGATGTTTTCAAAACATCTGAAATTGTCGGAGGAGAATGATGATTGTGTTGATAATTTTCATTTAGTGGAGGTAATTTCAAATTAATCTGTAGTTGATGATTGTTGCAATTGTTACAAGAGCTGAGATTGTTGGTATTGCCACAATTATTGTTATTGTTAGTTGAACTACAAATGCTATTACATTGCTGCAAAACAATATTATTACTATTATTGTTGCCAACGACAAGACCAACATTAGTGTTATTACTATTGTTAGTACTACTACAATTGTTACCAAGACCACCAACATTTAGACTACAGGAATTGCCAACAGCAGCAGCAGCTGCTGCCAAAAGGTGCAACTGTTGTTGTTGCAGTGCATGATGTTGCTTTTGTTGTTGATGTTGCTGCAAGAGTACACTATGATTTGTTTGCTTTTGTGTATTATTGTTTGTTATAAGAATTTGGGGTGGTGGCGGAGGCGGAGCAAGACCATTAACATTTGCAGCTGCTGACACAGCTGCTGCTGTTGTTGTTGCTGATGTATGCATGAGATCATCATTACTAACCATTGCGAGAGCAGCCATAGGCTTCTTAGGCATGGATGAATTCGTAGCAGTAGATTGTTGCTGTTGCAATGTCTCCATTTTGCTAGCATTTAAATTGTTAATGTTATTTAATGAAGTAAGGCTGGCTTTACGGGATTGCTGCTGCTGTTGATTGGACTTCATTAATTCAATTGTTAAATCTTCATCTGATGACATGTTGTTTGTATTTGATAAAATACCTTGACCAGGTTTAAAAATCATTTTTTGAGGCTGTTGGGGTCCACCAGAGACAACAATTAAATTATTAAGTGAGCGACGATGTTGTTGTTGTTGCTGTTGATTTGGCTGTTGTTGCTGCTGCTGTTGTTGAGGCAAAGCCGGGAAATGTGTATGTTGTTGCAACATTTGTGGTTGTAATTGTTGTTGCTGCTGTTGCATTTGCTGCTGATGCTTAAATTGTTGCTGTTGATAATTTTGATATGCTGAGTTTTTATATTGATTATTATTGTTGTTATTGGTGCTACTATTGTGATATTTGTCGTATTCATTTATTTGTTGCTGTTGTTGCATTTGTTGATTATGATGATGTTGCTGCTGCAAGCAACTCAATGAAAAATTCAACATATCGTTTGAGTTTTTACGATGATTTATACGATCATTACTGCCATTCTTTTGATCACATTTGCGGGCTTTACCATTCCACCTGGAAAATTGAAAACTAAAAACAATTATTACAAAAATACATACAAATTTTAATTGTATGTATTTGAAATATGCTTTTGAAATGCTAGAATAAGCAATAGAAGGCTGTAAAATAATTAATCTGCAATTAATTCGTTTTCCCGGGATATATGGCGCTGAGCTTTTCTATTAAGAATATTATTCGAACTTACCTTGTCTTGTTTAAATTTCCATTGCTACCATTTTTGGTATGATGTATTTTCGGTGTCAAAGACATTTTTAATTTGGATAATTTGAACTTTAGTTCTTTTAATTGATTGACATGATTAACAAATGCCTCGTTATGTATGGAACGATCTAGTATCCATAAAATTACACTAATATTATCATCATCAACAACAGCATATGGATCTTTTTGAGCAATTGCACAAACTAAAAAGAACACAATTAATTATGTATAGATATTTAAAAAGTTGTTAGAAATTAGGTATGAGTTATAAGTTAGTCAAATGACTGCTATGGTATGAATTTCTATGACCATCATCTTTGAAAATGTTTAAAAAAATGACATGCTTATACATACACAATTAATTTCTGAGAATATATCAAATAAATGTTATAGAAATTTAATTTCAATAAGTCTTAAAACACAAATTTGTTAGCTTACCTAAGTTCACGACTTTCAAGAATAATAAAGCAACATTGTCATCGCCACTATTGCTGTTGACCAATTCAATCGGTTTCATGGGAGTCAAAACAATATTGGCCAATTCTTCAACAGCTGCCTGCAGCTTCAGCTGACCATTGGTTAATTCCTGCTCCATTTTTATTAAATGTTGAGAACGATCCTTTAATTTTTCAATGCACAATGCCAACTTATGGGAAGCACCTTTGGTAACGCCTAAACTCTGCAAATACTCCTCACTGATTTGCAACATATCCTCGTAAGTCATATTCTTAAAAAGTTCGATGTATTTATGAAGACGTAATGATTTCAACCACAATCCAATGCTGGACATGCCGACATTCCGTGTTTGGAATTTTATATAATTTGGTTTAAAATCATCTAAACGTGTATCGGAGCCACTATTGGTCAACGAACTGCGATGATGTTCTATTGAGAGTGAAAAACTACGTGGTTTATTGGCGAATTGAGCCAAATTTTCTGTTGAATTGGAACAATTATCATTGACTGTAATAACCGAGGAATTGGATGATGAGCCCGAAGAGGATATTGTTTGTGTGGTTAGACTATTCGAACGTCTTGTTTTTAAAGCAGCAAATTTGCTATCCAGGCTCCAGCGATTAATATCCAAATGGTCAGCACAATTGCTCATCAAAATTGAGGCATAGCCCATTTGTTGTTGACTCTAAAATATTTTTTCTTTACAAAACTTGAAATTTTAAAACTTTTCATGAAACTTACTTGCATTGAACCAGCATTGCTACAGCTGCTGCTGCTAGTGTTATTGGAAACATCGCAATTATTCATTGTAGTTGAATTAGGATTAAAATCTATGATTTCTGTGCCATTCTTTGAGAATGAAGTGTCATGATCATCAATGCGGTTCATTAGACCACTACCATTGTTATTATTAATTATGTTAATAATGGGATTTGATTGTGGTCCAAAGATATTTGGCGTTGGAGCATCAACTGATGAAACCGAAGCCGCTGTAGCTGAAGCAGCCGCTGCTGCAACACCATTAACGAGTGAGGAACCGTTACTATCAACCGAAGCAAGCGAATCGGCAATAGAGGTGCCAACAATGTTGAGACCCAAACTATTTTGACTAGAGGCTAAATCGTTCAGTGTAATACCGTTCATATTATCACAAAGTTGCTCAGAAATAGTTGAACCAACAATAACACCACTGTCGTTGCTACTAGCAGAGTTTCCCGTCATATTTGGATTTACCACGAGCGATGGCCAATCCGAATTTAATGAAGGTTTTACAAGTTGTTGCTTACTAGGCGGTTGTATAGTTTGCCAGTCATTATGGCGAGATCCCAACATTGAGTTATTAGATATTATGGTTGAATTACAATTCTGTGTCAAGTTTCCGAACGATGCTGAGGATCCAGAGACATTTGATCCAGATGAGGAATTTGATATTGCGGACGATGATGATGACGAACCTGATGAACCAGAAGTCGTCATTATTGAATTATCCAGCAATAGACCACCAATAAGACTATTTTGATTCTGCACATAATTAATGTTTGCTGTAGGCATACTCGTATTAAGTGATGGACAAGTGCTGAAGTTTTGAAGATTATCTTCCAAATGTCGTAGCCAAACATTGAGTGCTCTAGAGAGAGAGAGAGAGAGATAGAGAGGAAGTAAATATAATATAAAAAAAATTATTTTAACATATCGAGCCGTTGCTGCAAAAGGGGTCATAACTCAAAAAAAGTGGTTTTGGAGAAAAAAAATTTTAAATTTTAAATTCGCTAACAACAATGGCAAAATATTTTTTTTTTTTTTCTCTCAAAAGTGTAGTATGTATATAAGAAGAACAATATGACAATGCATGGCGCAATATTAATTGTATTATAGCGAAGGCTCGATATATATGTAAGTACATATTAAAACTTGATGACATTTTACCTTCGATCATCGCATGAAACGGCTGGGTGTATCAGCATATAGGAGAATATCTGCTGCACCAACTCAGTTGGCACAATTTGTCTTATTGTATCCTTTACTGCTAGCGGTATCAGGGATAAGTAAAATATTTTGGCCTCTTCATTGCTCGGTTTGAGGAGAGGTAACATATTTAATACCTCATGTAATATATCCTCTTTTCTACCATATAATTTGCGTTCATCACAATGTGTTATTTGAAAATCAGATCCATAGCAAGGTATGGAATCTTTGTCTGAGGATGACGATGACAATGTATCGACCAAATCGCCCAAATGAAATGTTTTGTAGGCATTCAATAGATTTTGTAAATATGATGGATTGTTGGCATTCATGTCAAAAACAACTGTACTTAGATTAGATGTCGAACCCATGTTCTGTGTCAGTGTATTATCAATGGAATATTGTAGAAACTTTAAGCTAGGATAACGTAAACGTTTGAGCAAAGCATACATAACCACATTGCGTTCACAGTCATTCCATTTGTCAAAAAGATTTGTTACTGTATTAACCTGTTCGCAAAATAATGCATTTCCCGTATTGTTAGTACTACCTCCGTTGGCTGATGATCCTGTGGACAGATATGAAGATGTGGACAATGCAGAATATGAGGATGATGAAGATGAGCTCACTAAACTTATGTTATTATTGGCATTTGTGGTATTGGTAGTGTGGTTTTCAATTGTATTTATTGTATATTTCATATTGACGTTTTTTGATTGCAGGAGAAAAATTTTCAGGATATTTGTATTTTTATGTGCTTCTTTCCTTTGGAAGTGTGGTAGAGGTGATGGATTGTTTAATTCGTTTGTATTATTATAACTATAAATACGTTAATAATTAAAAAACAGTTTCTCAAGTCCTTTTCCTGTTTCCATTCAGAGAAGTCGTAGCAATAATCTTAAATAAAATAAAACAAGAAAACTAATTTTTAAATATTGAAAAACTTGTTAAATGTTTTATAAATTTTATACATATAAGTAAGTATGTGTACATTCATTTCGAACTATATAAAAGAAAAATTAAAAATTTTGAGTTGACGCTCTTTAGAGAAACTATGTAGTGCGATCTGTAGGTTCAAAGAATAAAAATTCTTAATTAGTACCATTTAAATTTAAATTATAAAATTAGCGAGATAAATGCACGCGTAAGATAAAGGCGCAAAAACGGGGCAGTGCAACCGAGTGCATATTCGCATTCGGCGTTCCAAATAACTAAAGAAAAAACTTTCATTTCTAGCGAACGAAGAAGTTTATCGAAATTTCTTAATATGTATTATTATAGGCAAATTTGTGGGCATCTTCTGTCATGCTTGGCAAGAAAAGAGAGCTATCAGCGTATGTTATAGGAATAGTGAAACGAAATTTTTATGAAGAAAAATAATTGTTTAAAAGGCGTTAAGAGATCACTGACTTATAACTATGTACATATTCGTTCCTGAATCCTTTTTGGATAATGAAATTATAATATTTAAAGGATTTATGTCCATTCATGCATATTTATGTAAATATGTATGTGTGAATGAAGTTGTTCAATGTCATAGCACCTGTTGAACAGCTTTGTGTTTTGGACCATTGTCCTTATAAAAGTGTCAGCCATCGTGAAGATCTAGTTTATCGCGCTACTTAACTTAAAATATTTTTTTTATACCTATTGCATATCATGTGGCATCCATTACAGATTTGCCAGTACGAAGAGATGTGCGAAAAAGTGGTCTTGGTATGTATTATGTTTGTGGTTATTGTTACTCATTTTATTGTTGTTTGTTGTTATTTTTGCTTTCATTTTTCACTTGATCTAGTTTTTTCTAAAACTACATTTTAGTTATTGTGTGATGATATTTTTCTTTGCCTTTTTCAATTCATGTTTGCCTTTTTTTGTTCTGTATGCATTTTCTAACTTTTAAAGTAAATATGCAACAATATCTCAATAACAATTTCAATAAAATTATTTATTTGTATCTGTAGTTGTTGTATGTATATATGTATGTATGTACATACGCAGTAAAGGCAATGCTATGCATTTGATATATTATCATTACTATTCCATATGTATGTATGAATGTCATTTCAAACTTCCTTTGCAACCCTATATACAACTTACAAAAAAGAATAAGGCTACGTTCACTATTATCGAATATTTGTCAAAAAAAAAAAAAAAAAAAACGTAACCACTAGTTTTGCTTACGGATAGTGTCATTTAATTTGGTTTTTATATTACAAAATAAAACTAATAATTTTATTTATTTGTTGCGGGTTAGCAATATCTAAATGCATTTCGATGGTTGCTATACCAACTCATCAGTAGATGTTTAGCATTTATGTTCCAAAACTCATCTACTCATACATAAACTTTCAAATATGAGTAGATGAGTTTTGGAACTTTTCAAACATAAATGGCATATGTCCCTGTATCAATTGAAAGCTTAAAATGTTTATAAACTTATCTTTGCTTGTGCACAATAGCCATTTTACACACCATCCAAAAGCACTTTATGAACAATTAGTACCTACACAACAAAAATTTTGGGCTTAAGGGGCTGTGCAGATATTACGTAACGCTCCATGGGGTGGGGAGTTAAATATTTGTTACGGATTGTTAAATTTTGCACTGAAAAATTATAAAAAGTGGAACCGAAGGGGGGGGGGGGGGGGGGGGGTATAAAATCTCTGAAAACAGCGTTACGTAATATCTGCACAGCCCCTATAAGAACGAGGGGAGATCAGCAAAAATTTTATTATTCTTATGTAACAATTTATTGCAAAACGAAAAGTGTCCATATTCTAATTTGATGCAAAGAATAAATGTGCTTTTTGCTTTATTTTAATAATATGTATGTACATATGTATATAAGTAGGCATATGAAAATGAGTTTATAACAAAATTATTTCTCTATTTGTGAATACACTTTCCTTTCATTTGCGAATTCTGTTTTATTTATTGTTAAAATTATTTTTAAAATTATTTTTAATTTTAAATACAGTTTGATTTTCAAATCGTTTTCAATTTATAATCTAATCTGTATGTTTGCTGGGAACATACATATGTACATAGATATGAAAATACATATGTACATACATACGATACATATAATTAAGAATGAATGGGCTGTTTTCTATTTCTCTTTTGTAACGACATTGAAAAAATTGACAAGAAAAAGAATGTAGCTAAAACGTAAAGTATCTCATTTTATTTTTGTTACTTTTGTTTGGCGTTTGTATTATGGTCAATTTCATTTATACCGTCGATTGTTCTATCTTATAAAGCATGCATGTATACAAATAGATCTACAGTGCACCGGAGATATACTGAACTAATTAATGCACCGACCTGTTCACTTTATCGAGAAATTCATTGCAGAGTTTGTAGCCAGCCAGCATGGGCTTGCATTAAATGTACCAGTTTCTTGCAATACGCCATGCAATTTTTTGGTATTTTGCATTAGCATTTCCCTACACTTACTGGCAAATTCTTAGGCCTTTGTTTGAAAAATTAACTGAAAACCTTTTTTCGAGACTTTTCGAAATAAAATGTTTAACAAAAATATTAATAAATACGTGCAATACCAGATTCGTAAAAGAATTAAGCCATTTCACCTTCTATCCTCTCTACCCTATCCCTTTCTCCTTAGTTCTGGCACAATGCATGCAGTATGGGTGTATGTCCGTTTCTTGAGTATCACATATTAAATTTTAGCTTTTATTTAATGTTGCATTATTTGGCATTTCATCGGATGGTATGTGGTATACATATATTTAATTTGTACAATGTAGGTATGTACATATATGTATATTGGACATGTTTCTTTTCTTTTCCATGTTGCCTTTGTTTGTGTTTTTATGTTTGTGTTTTAACCGGCAAAAATATCGCAAAAAAATATATAACAGCAAAACCAAACAAAATTTTAAAAATTCATTATCAACCACAAAAAATACGGGAGCCCAATCAATCCTAATAGGGTAGTGAGGTATAATTTAAAGTTTTTACGAAAGTGAATTTACAGAGTACAAATATAAATACATAGGTACATACATATTTAATTATTGTGCTTTTTGTTATAAATTTGATAACTTGTTAACAATATTGTCAGTAAAAGCAAAGTAAAGTACGAAACACCTACAATAGAATTACATTTTTGGGTTATAAAAACATACATGTGTACATATGTATGTATGTAAGCACATTTACAGAGATAGATAAATAGATAAATCTATGTACATACATACATATGTATAGTACAAGAATTTTTAACGGGAATAAGTGAAATGGAAACAGAAACATAGTCCGGTTGCGAAACCAAAACGGTGAATATCTATAAATTTGATGTGGATTATTCCTAGAATAAAATATGTATATTTTCTAGGGAAATCTTACACAGAGTTATGAGGGGGAAAAGGGTACCTTCATACAAAGAAATATTGATCATTGCAAACTCGCTCATAACTGGACCAATTCTAATGATTTTGTTTTAATTTCTACATAACCACTTTCAAAAGATTCTAATAAAGTATTTTTTGTGAACATACATAAATAAGTACATACACACACACACATATATATATATATATATATATACATATATATCGTTGGCCTAGCGTTGAAAAGCACTAACTCGCAGACATACACTTCGTATTTCACTCAAATACACCTCAATTTTGTGATTTTCGGGATCAGTCAATCGCGAAATTTTTTACTAATTTTTTTTTCTTTTATATAGTTTTTATTTTTTATACTTATAAATTAGTAAAACAAACTTTCCAAGTATAAGTATACTTTTATAAGTATAAAAAAATAAAAATATATAAAAGAAAAAAAAAAAAAATTAGTAAAAAATTTCGCTATTGACTGATCCCGAAAAATGCCGAAATTGACTTCCCTAATATTCATACCCACTACATACATACATATAATACTGCAGTTTTTAATTTGCGGTCTTTTTAACAAAACTATAACCTAAAAGTTCCAGTACTCCAACGGTATATTTTCCAATATGCTCACTTTTTAAAACTAGAAAAATATATATGTTACATGTGTACATATGTACCTATGTATGTACATACCTACTTATGTACATTTTGTGTAACATACCTACTTACATTTGTTTTCCAAATAGTAGTTAAATTAACTTATTAATTTCTCCAGGAAACCATGTCAAAGTTGATGATTATAAATTTTTTTCTTGTTTATTGCTTGATTTTATGCCAGCATTTACAAAGTCCGCCAATTGCTTATTTATTATTAGTTTTTCTGCTTGGTTTATCGTAAGATAAACGATTACGATATTTAAATTTTTTTATTAATATTCTATTTTATATTATAATTATTAAACACCCACAAAATTTAATTAATTATTTATATAAGATCAAAAGCAAATATACAAATCACAAACACACAAAAAGTACAAAACAGCAAGAGCAGCACAGATTAAATACAATACAGTTAATTAGAAGTAAAATCTGTACATTATTTCTCAATAAAGGTTTTATTATATGGGGATATTTAAAGAAATGGGAATTTCTTTATTATTTCAGCAAATGAAGGATTATTTTCCGTTATATTTAAATTCGTATGTACATATGTATGTATGTATTTATGTATATACATATTTTTAAAAGGGATGTAGAAATTAAGAGAAAATAATTTTAAATTAAAAATAGGGCTGGCACTCTGATCTGATCCGACCAATATTGGTAGATTTTATTAGTAGGTATGTATGCATGTGAAATATTTGGTAGATTGGTTGGTAGATCCATGTTTTTAAAGTTCTTGGTAAAAATATCTACCTACATATAGGAACTAAAATTTAATTCTATCAAAGTATGTATATAAACACATAAGAGTATAATAATATGAAAAGAACTTGTTAAAACCTGAACCACATTTTATGTTACAAATATGCAGGTCACCAATAAGTATCAAATACGTTTGTACCAAAAAGTGGGACACGTATCAAAGAAAAAATAACATGGGTACGTTTCGGAAAGTAAGTAGCTATGTAAATACATATGTATGTAGGTATGCACTTATTTTATAAAATATAGATAGTGTTCTTCATGGACGTGAAGGTTTTTGAGCTAAATAGGTACGAAGGTTTCTGGTTTTCGATATCACTGCACCATATGATAATGATATATTTCCTCCCTAATGTACTATGGACTACAGATATTGTGTTTGTTTTCTATACATTAGTACATAATTATGTATATGTCCCCGTCAGTTAATTAACCAAAGTAGGTAATTTACAAAATTTTGCTGGGAATACCAATAAAGAGAAAAGGCTGTTGCGAAAAGCTTTGTACGATGAATGTACATACTATGCATATGTATGCATGTTCATAATTATAAAAAACCGATATATGTACATATGTATATGTAAATATATTTATATAGGTATTTATGTATACATATGTACATGTACGTAAATAAAAGTATTTATGTACAAACATAAGTATACATATATCCGAGTATATGTATATACATACATATATACGTAGACATACTTATGTACATATTAGGTATATTTACATGTTTGGGGTGCTAGGTACATATGTACATATGTACTTGTCTTTTTTTATTACTTTAGTTAATACCTATACTCTTTATTGTAAATGTCTTTTAATAAAAAAAGGGCCAAGCTAACTCTGTAATAGAAAGAGGGGAGTTTAATACAGTATGTTTTTATTTGTATCTACATATGTATGTAGTAGGTAAATAATAGCTGTAATGTTGTTGTAGACTCGATTTTTTTACATACAAATATATTTCTATACATATCAGTTTTAATTACCCGGTTGCCTACTTTCGCAAATCTGCGTTGAAATAAATAGGATTACATATTGCAGTTTCATGTATTATTTGTTTTTCTTGTTTTATAAATGTTTTATTGTTATTAATTTTCACTTGTTCGTGCAATTTTTTTTTCTAGTTTTGTTTTTCTATGGTTTATGTTTTCTTTTTTAAATTTATTTTGAGTAAATAATTCATTAATAAATACATATGAATGTATGTATTTCTATGAAATACCTATTTTTGAGTAAAAGCAAACAATAGATATGTATATATTGCAATTACTTATATATATGTATATATATACGTGCATATTCTATGTACATACATACATACTTAATAAAGAAAAATTCAGAAAAATAATACATATCAAAAACAAATTGTGCCATTCATTGTTTATATGTAGCTTGGTGAGTGTGTGTTTTAATGATTGTGTGGTTGTTTTTTCTAAAATATGTTTAAAATTTTGTATATTTTACTTTGGGCTACTTTGTGCTGATTGTATTGTGATGTTGAATATGTGCTGCGCTGTCTGGTGCTTGTTACTCGATTTTCTTTTTTGCTTGAAGCAGCGCAGCAAAACCTTGAAATAATTTTTTGCTTCATCTTTATTTTTTCTATTGCAATCTTATTACTTTTTGTGGCTTAATCATTTATGTATGCCATCAGGATTTTAATAATTCATTGTTAATATCCCAACAACAACTTACAAATTCGAATTTGGCTTTGCAAAATTTTGCTCCTTATACAACATCCTCCATTAACTCAAGCATTTACACAAATATTTATTCTAAATATATTGAAAATGTTTTGCTGTATGCTATTTGTGTGTTTGTCGCCTTTTTTTGGTCTTTTATTTAACTTCACTCATTATACATATATATGTATGTATATATATTTCACTTGTCACTTCTTTATTACAAAAAATTTTTTCTTTGTAAACTTTTAATTTTCCCCTAACCACGTTTCAATAGATTTACAAATTTTTCCAAATATTTTTGGTTCGTCATTTTTAAAATTGATTTATTTAGAAAATTGTCCACAGACTTTCAAGTTTTTTTGCACAAATTTATATAAATTTATAGTTTTATTGTAGTATGTTGGAAAATTTTCCTATTTTCGTTTTCATTTGCTCGGATAATAATTGGGATAATGAATGAAAACGTAATTATGGTTGAACATTTGAGGAGCAAAAAAAAGTGTTGCAAAAAGTGTACTAATGTGTGACTACACGTAAAATGAAGCTGTTCTTGATATGACTATGGGCAATATATATTGAACTCCATTCAATTGTTGGTTCGCGATTCATGTAGTATATTACTCTAAAATATAAAATCTGAATCGCGGATCGCAGATCGCAGGCTTATATGGAAAATTTAAACTCTACCCGCACAGCACAAAAATATGTAAATACTGACGTGATAAATATTGAACATGTAGAACACGATCATAACCATCACTTCATTGAAATGGATATTGAACGTTTCTAATGAATATTTAAGTACATAAAATAGAATACCGTGAGCGCTTGTAAGAATTTGCCTTGGTTCGACTGAAAAAAATTAATGTTTGTTATGTACATTTAAATACAGTTTAAATTTGAATTAAAATTTGTTAGGTATACTGGCCAATTTTTCAAGTCGTATTTTAGTACCCATTAAATTTATATTTAAATGCTACTTCTGATTTTTTAGGCGTATTCAAAATAAATTTTTACCAAGTATATGCAAGTAAACAGCTGATTAATTTTTTTCGCGTTTAGTATTAATGTATGACTGTCAAAAGCTGTTTACAATTTTCGTACGCCATTTTGGTTTCTTTTGTTTTGTTATATGTACATAATTCTACAAATTGTGTTTTTGTTTTCTTCATGATGTTGTCATCTGTTTTTGACATTCATCCATTATTTTTACACAAACAAAATACATGTTGTTTTTGTTTTTGTACACTTACATATACATACTTGGAATAAATTTACTTTGGGCGTATTTACTTTTTGTTATATAATTTTGTTAAAAATATGGTAGCGTTATGTAATGAAAAAAATTCCCACAAATTTTCCAAATAACACCTGACTAGAAAATATAAAGAAAAATCCAAAGAAATATACTTTTATTTAAGCTACAAATAACAATAATGAAGAATTGGTGATATGTTTCAAAAGAATAAAAGCATTATTAAAATAATGGCGACAAAACAAGACAAAATTTAACTATGAAACTTGACAGCAATCACAAAATTTTTATTCGCTTTGTTTTTAACAAGAAGAACAAGCAGTCAAAAACATGGATATTCGTCATGGTACAATAATAACAGGTACATGCATCCATGCAACTCTGCGTTTCTCTGCCTTTTTATTCTGCTGACTGTGACTATTCCAGTGACTTGTCAAAAAATCAACACACAAACATGTATGTTTTCAAAGCCTAAAACATCAACACTTCATGCCAGATGTCAAAATATAGCACTCAAGAGTTCAAACAGACACACAAACTGAATCCAGCTAACGAGCAAATCTGCTAATGGGTGTACCTGTTATTATTGTACCATGGATATTCGTAAAAGTTATGTTGTATTTAAATGCACAATGCTGGCTAATTAATTTTGCCTTAACTTTGCAGCGAAAAACTCAATTTTGTCTATAAATAGCATATAAAAATAAATCACATATAAATTAGCACTGAGGCCCTAAGCCCTAGCCCCTAAGGTTGGTGATTTAAGTTCCATTTAAGTGCTTAGATGAAAATTCAATTCCGTATTTAAATAGCATATAAAAATAAATAACATATCATTAATAAGTGAAATAATTAGCCCCAAGACTACCTGGTAAGAAATCGCATTGATTGTGGCGATTTTCAATATTGCTGTATAATGAAAGCCGTCATCACTCGTTGGCTTCGCAATCGTATGTTCTTCTTTGCGTTGTTGCAACTTTTTTCTTATTTCTTATTTCATACGTAAACAACCACATAGTTGTAAAAAATATTACTAATATTTTTTATTTTTGTTTAATACTTAACTAATCAACAAAGAATTGTGTTGCACAAAATTTACATTGCACAGTGAAAAACATAGTTTTTTTTAACAATTTTTGTAGATTTTGTGATATGAAATATTCCGAAATGAAGCTGAACAGTTTGAAAATATTGGCACATACAAATAACATAAATAATTTTTAAATTATACACAATTGTGCATAAAATAAAGCGACAAAAACAATAAATTTTTCACATTAACACACATACTTGCTAACAAAGAAGCTAATAAAATAAGTGCATTAGAATTGCATTAGTGGGACTGGCACTACAGATTTGTTAATTTTTGTTATAAGAAAAAAAATAAGATTGCTAAAATGTTTAGCACTACGGAATCGCAAAAAATATCATTTTTAGAACAAACTAAAGCAGCTCGTGAAGAAAGAGCTTTAGAAAAGCGAAAGGAATGGGCGACAATTAAACTTCAGTCTACCATTAAAGGTTTCCTGGCACGTAGGCGATATCTTAAACAAATAATGTAAATATTGATCATTTTTGATTTTTTTTTATTGAAATAAACAATAGTTTTTATTCCTCTCTTGTCGCTTCTAGCGAGGATTTTGATAAGCTATTACACAGTAGTGGTTTTGGCAGCAATGCTGATGATAAAAAGGTGCCAGTTAATTTACTTGTTTCATCGAATGCTTACCCTATCATACGACGTTTTTTAACCACCTATAAGCTGGAAAAAAATTGTGAAGAAACGCGCGACCGTTTTGAGCGCTTATGTCGCTATTTAAACAAATCAATGGAAACGGAAACGCCAAAACTGTCGTATGCAACACTATGCTTACAAAAAGACAAAAGGTGGGTTACTGTAATTTTCGCAACATGTTCTGTAATCCGTTTTAAATCCATCGCGGACAACTAAAAACACATTTTGTTTAATTTAACATTATCTAATAAGCTGTTTCAGAAATTTCATAAATGTCAGTGCAGTTTAAATAATTAGGAAAAAAATAGGTATTTATTTTGAATGCGAATGTCACTTTCAACTTTTTTTGTATTGTCGCGGGAGGTGAAACTTTCTTTAAACTTTCGTAAAATATGTTTTAAATTTTATTTATTTGTTGCGGGTTAGCAATATCTAAATATATATTTCGTTGGTAGCCATACCAACTCATCAGTAGATGTTTTACCCTTTATGTTTAAAAAATTTTAAAGCTCATCTATTTATACAAAAACTCAAATATATTTTTGTGAATTACAAAGCATATATATTTATGTATATGTATGTATATGTATATTTAGATATTGCTAACCCGCAACAAATAAATAACTTTTAAAACATAAATACTTGAGTACATGCTCAAATAAATGCAAAATTTTGTTTCGTAAAATTTCAGTGTTTAAAAAAACTAATATATTTAGTAAAAATTCCCCTCATATTCCATAATTTTATGTGAAAACTAGAAAAATATTTACCTGATAACAAATAAATTTCCAGTTTTCTAAAAAAAATTTTGTACTTGACAACTAGTAAAATGTTTTACTATAATACAAATTGAAAATAAATTCTCTCTAATATATTGTCCAGCAACAATTTCTTCTCAATGAAAACTACTATCAAAAATGGAAACGGATTATATTTTCTCACTAGTCGCTAGTATAATAAATAAAAATAAAAAACTAATTTTAAACCCTGTTAAATATATAAAAATTATTGTTGAGATATACATATTTGGTAAAAAAATTGCAATTGTATTGCAATAGCTGCATAAGATTTCGTTTTAGTAGATTTCGTTCTAAAATAGTTTTGGGAATATTTTGCCCGAACCATACTGAACATACAAGAAAAATAAATTTTAAAAATTATAAAATCAAAAAAAAAAAATCCATTGGAAATAGGTGGTATTTGTTGTTGTCGTCGTCATAATAAAAGTAAAAAAAAAAAATTAAATAACACAATCGATGACCTTACTTATATGATTAAATTGCTATAGTTTAATAACTTTATGTACTTATTCAAAGTTATATACTTATATGAAAATTGAATAATAACAAAATATTTTATATTTTTATCTTCTAGTCTCGCTTGGATAGCGCATATTAAAAACTTACTCTACTTTAATCTAAAATTATTGGAAGATATTAAACCAGGTTACAAAATATTTTCAATATATACCACAAAGCAGTTTCTAAAATGGACTTTACTTTTTCAGAAAGTCATACCGATAGTATATCATTGGCCTTGTATCTCCATACATTAGTAGTTTTTACTTCACCCAAGTCATGGGGCATAATGAGAACTAAACAATTTGAGAAATTGCAGCCAGCAATGCAGAAAATCTGTTGTAACATTCAAGGTGATCTCATACAAAAGAACTTTTTTAAAATAATGAGAGTAAGTAGATAAGAGAATAATAATTCAAATAATAAATTACATTTATTTTATAGACTATACTAATAAAGGGTACTTCACGCGAAGAATTGTCACTTAAGCCAGTGTCAATTATAGCTGTTATGACCTTATGCACAAGACCTTTATTGGATGGGGACTTTTCGCGCAACATAATGGCACAATTTTTAATAGAAATTTTATCGGTGCCTGCCTTGGTGCATCATTTAAGTACCACTGCACCACAGTGTATAGAACAAATGTCTTCAATGTGGATCCTAAAACGGGCTTTGAGCATTTCCGAGGATGTGGAGTGGTTTGCCGATTATGGAAAAAATATGCCGGGCACAAAAAGTTTGGCATTGTTGGGCAATATTATAAATTTATTTAATATTGAAAATTTAAATGAAGCCAAATTGTTGGCTTATCCTTTATTAACAGTAAGTAGGACTCATATTTCTTTATAAATTTACAGACACAAGTGTTAACAATTTTAAATTTTAGAACACGGTGACATTGTTATTTGAAAATATACCCAGTAATTCTACTTCTAAAGGTGTTTTCACTCAATGGCATGAGCTTTTAGGCTGGCATACCCCCTCCAAAGATCCGGCACAAAACCAGGGCGTATTTTTAATTAAAAAACAATTTCACATGCTGTGGGGCATACGATGTTTGCAAATATCTATGGGTGACTTTCTCAAAGAGGTCAATGTCAATTTCGAACGCATAGAATTCCATCCGCCCAATGCAGCTTCCACTAGCAATCTACTACGTCGTGCTTTAGATCGTAGTGCAACCCGTACTAGTCTCAATAAAAATGCTAAAAATACATGGCGAAAATTAGATTCGTCGGAAGTTATACAAGTATCGCGCATATGTGTCATGTATTATGCAGCTCTGAATACTTTGTCACAATTAAAATTGGAAATTTTAACGGGTATTTGTTTTGTTGATCAAGTTTTCTATGACCTATGGCTATTTATCACATCTTTGGGGCCTAATTGTGCTTTGAAAGAGTTTTCGGAATTATTTAAATGTGAAGATTTTCAACGTAAGCCGCAAACCTCCATGCTGATGTTGTTTTGTGATAGTATGACACATTATATCACGTGAGTTTGTTGGAAAGTTATAAAACCATTTCCGGTAATATTTTGGATTTTCTTTTGCAGAGTTCTTGACGAACACGAAATGTACACCGAACAAAAATTATTTCAATTGAATGATTTTGTAATGTTGACTTATTTTTTAAATAATATTTTATATAAAATTATCAATGAGGATATATTTGGTAAGTGTGAACACATAAGAAAAATCAAATATCTTTTTATAAAAAAAAACTTGATAATCACCTGTGTTCTGTATTTCACATTTACAATTTCACTGTGTTCTAGAAAAGTAATGAAATTTTGTTTTTCAGACGATTGCAATCTTACTTTGTTTCAAACAAATTTTTAAAATAATGTGGTAACAACTCTAGTTTGACTATCCCATCCGATGGGGAATCAAAAAATAAAAAAAAAAATTATAAAAAAAAATTTTTCGGCTATGCTTAGTTTCCGAGTTATGGGCCTCTAGAATTCCAGTACAAAATTGTAAATATATGGTGTATGTTTCATATAATGTGGTCAATATTGGTATCATTTAAAATTTTTTTAGAAGATGGTTAATGATTTGCTAAACTTTGTTCTGTTCAATGTAAAACTCAAATTGAAAAAAAAAATATTTGTATCTATGGTTTGCAAGAAAAAAAATTCAGCAATCTTGCTTTGAAATATTTTTGCGTTGAAGAAAATCAAGCCTATCGCAAAAATTAAAAAAAAATATTCGCAATGCAATCCCTACAACGGATTATAATTTGTTGAAGTTGTTCGCTTTCGGAAAAAATCGTAAAATTTATGAAAGTGCAAAAACTTGCTAAAATTTTAATTCATGTTTTATTAAAAGTCCCTAAAGATGTAACAATGCCGAAAACTTTGCAGATATTACGCACATTGCGAAAAACTGCAAAAATTTTAAAGATATCATAATTATGCTTAAAAACCACTAAGACTTTAAGAAATATAAAACAAATTGTAGGGTAAATGCAAAAGATTATAAAACGCAATACTGATTAAAAATTAAATCTTACCCTCATTAGTTTTATATGTTGAACATTTTTCAAGAGGATACTTAAGGCATGTAATCTTTTTTGTGTTAGACCTATACTATTAACGAATTGAAAATAATGAATGTTTTCTCGTTCGTACAATTCTTCTGAGAGTCCTGATAAATTTGCATTTTATCAGAAACTTAATACAATTGTCTACAAAGCTTCAAATCTGGTGTAGGTTGTTTCATAATTAAACGCTATTTCGAGAAACAAATAACGCAAAAGCTGTCGTAGCAGCAACTAAATAAAAGTTTGTAATCAGCATTTGCAGTTAGGATTAAAGCATGGTAAAACCTAACTAATGCATTGCGTTAATAATTGAAACGTCTTTTATTGCTTAAATTACAGGTACCACCAAAAATATAACACACTCCCCTGTTTTTGTATCTTTGCACACCTTAATGTTGTGTCTCTATAAAAGGGATTGTCGTCGACGTTTTACTTCAAGCAATCATTGGCTTATACACGAAGTGAAACCATCAACATTTATAAATGACTTAGAAAAGGGTAAACGTCATGCGGTCATACTATTGCAAAAAATGCCCCACATTATACCTCATGAGGATCGTGTTAAACTCTTTAGGAAATTTGTACAAAATGAAAAAGCTGTATTGGGCTTAACAGAATCGGCATGTGCCTCACCGCGATCAGCATTGATTGTTATACATCGGGAACGGATTGTGGAGGATGGTTACAGGCAGTTGGCAGCTTTAAAGCCGCACGCTCTTAAGGTAAATAAAATAAAATTTTTGAAAAGGCATAAACTCATTCTATCATTACAGGGTGTTATTCGAGTGCGTTTCATAAATCAGCAAGGCCTACATGAGGCTGGTATAGATCAAGATGGTGTTTTTAAAGAGTTTCTAGAGGAAACAATAAAAAAAGTATTCGATCCTTCTCTCAATTTGTTTAAAACGACTTCAGATCAACGTTTATATCCCTCACCCATCTCTTATGTCCAGGATAATCATTTACAACTATTTGAATTTGTTGGCCGTATGCTGGGTAAAGCTGTGTACGAAGGCATTGTAGTCGATGTACCATTTGCCTCTTTCTTTTTGTCCCAGTTGTTGGGTCAAACCCATCAGGTCTTATATTCTTGCATGGACGAATTACCTTCATTAGATGCTGAACTTTATAAAAGCTTAACCTTCATCAAACACTATGAACATGATGTGGCTGATTTAAATTTAACTTTCTCCGTTGACCAAGATGTTATGGGTAAAATTGTTACACATGAATTGCATCCGGGTGGCAGAGTTCGTGCTGTGACTGATCACAATAAACTGGTATACATTCATTATATGGCTTTTTTCCATATGAACACTCAAATTCGCGAGCAAACTCAAGCTTTCAATCGCGGCTTTCGTAGTATTGTTAATCCAGAATGGCTGTCATTGTTTTCGCCTCCCGAGCTTCAACGTTTAATATCGGGTGATACGGTGCCATTGGATTTGAAAGATTTACGCAAACATACCCAATATTATGGAGGATTTCACGATTCGCATCGTGTTGTTGGTTGGCTATGGGACATATTGGCCAAAGATTTTTCAGAAGAGGAGAAAAAGTTGTTTTTGAAGGTAAGTAGACTGTCAGTCAGTGTTCATATGCAATAAGACCCGAAAGGACCGCGTCTGTGCATGAAATATGGTTTTAAAAAATATTTATGGTGGCGTAAAAACTATTCGATGTTGATAGAACACAAAACACCAATTTTTAGAATTTATCTCTGTCTGTCTCTCAATGGGAACATAATAGTGTATCAGTTTGGTTAGTGCAGACAAGTAGTAAATAATAAGTAAATACTAATAACTGTATTTCTTTCGATAATTATCTGTTTACATTGTTCGATTGCGAGTACCACAAACGCAAGCTAAGAAAAATCGATTAAATCAACTCGGTAGCAAAATCGACCTCAGTACACTTTATTTTGCACAGACAACGACAAGTGCAGTTATTAACCTACACTAGAAGCTTCTAAATTACAGAAAGCAGGTTAATAAGTTATTTAAATAGTGGATTTTGGATTTCTTTTTTTAATTTACAGCCGATTTTATTTCATTTCATAATTTTAAGTTTATATTTCTTTCATAACTTCTAAGTAGATATTATTATTGAAGAAAATATGCCATAAATTCGTAATGGAGAATATCGGTAACATTAAATTCCCGGTGCAAAACAGAATTACCTAGAGTTAGAAAAGTGGAAACAAGCACACATTTATTTTTGGTTTCTACACAAAATAATGATCAGAAAAATCTGTAATCTGAATCAACTAATTCGTTGTACCTAACGGATTGTTAAGAAATTTTGCCCAAAAACTGAGTTCATATGCTTCTTTTGTATTCGGTTTGATTTGCAAGAATTATTTTTAATAGTTTATTAAATCAGACTTGCAGAAAGTATCAGTATACCGATTTCAACGCCTCTATACCTATCATCAGCATTCAGTTTTTACCTATTTAATCATTTTTTCAATAGAAATCAATCTGAAATTACCCATTTATGAATTATTATTTATATAGTCGAATTTTCATAAATTAAAATATTGAACTCAAGCCAAAAATAATAGATATGTATTAATTTTTCAAAAATTGTTTATTGTTTTAAATATTTATATTATTTTCGCTTTTAGTTTGTTACCAGTTGTTCGAAACCACCACTTTTGGGTTTTGCCCATCTAGAGCCTCCGTTTTCTATACGTTGCGTAGAAGTTGGCGACGATGAAGATACGGGCGATACCATTGGCAGTGTCATACGAGGTTTCTTCACCATACGCAAAAAGGATCCATTAAATCGCTTACCCACCTCATCCACCTGTTTCAATTTACTAAAGTTGCCAAATTATCAAAAGAAATCAACTCTCAGAGATAAACTTAGATATGCAGTTACTAGTAATACTGGCTTTGAACTGTCATAATTATACACGTATAGTATTTGTGTTCAGTTTCGTAACAATTGTTTGAAATTTAATTTGTAAAGTTTTTTAAACAAAAACATATCAATATTGTATATGTGTTTTCGAGGGGCAATAAATCAGCGAAAGATAATCTCTCATTTGGTTTAAAGCATTTTTAACCGAATGAAATTGGGCGTTTAAACTACCAAAACAGATCAAATGATTTTTTTAATGATTCTCACATAACGGTTCACTGATTTATTAGCCATTAAAGTTGCTATTTGGGTTAAATATCTAATTTAGTTTATTTTTTTAATTATCTAACTTAAAAAGTAATTTATTCCAGTAGCAATCGAATTCGCTATACTTATACGAACTTAATCGTAGTTTTTAGAGTTGCCATAATGAAGAAATAAGAAATGGTAAATTTTTGTTTAATAGTTTCATGAAATAATTCAACTTTTTTCTTGTGGTAAACATTAATAAAATATGTATGTTTGGAAAGATTGAAGTAATCCGCAAATTGTACAACAACTGAGAAATGTAAATGTGTACTGGAGTAAATGTAAATATGTACATAAATACATACATGGGACTATCTGAAGTACATAATCGCCCATGTTCTGACACTCGCATGAATATGAAATCGCATGCGTTTTGAAAATCGCCAAACTTATTTCTACATGTTCTGTCGTTCACGCGTTTTGCTTGCGTTTTTCTATTTTTTTTTTATCAAGTAAAACAGCTATTTAAATCAAATCGCCAGTACTGAAGAAAACAATTGACACAGAAAATTGTGAAAACATTTTAAAGTTGATATCTTTAACTTAAATAGTTTGGAAGTTTTATTAATTTTTACAAATTATACAAGAAATCATCTTTAGTTTAATTTGTGCATTGCTTTATTGTTAGTTTAAACTTCAGTTCAAGTAAAATATGTACATCAGTTCACTTCAGTACTTGCTTGCGAGTTGAAGTCGCAAAACTTCTTGCGATAGTGAACTCCAGAACACCTATCATGCGATTTCATCTCGCATCGCAAATGGCGAAATGCGATTGACAGGACATGCCTGAATATTAAACCACTAGAGTAAAAATTTCAACTTAGAAATTAAAAACGAAAAATTCAAATTAATTCAATCTCTGGATATTCAACCCAAATACATACATATAATGCGATTTATAAATTTACTACATATATATATTTTGTATCTTTAGCATAAAAGTTTTTATTAATTTTAAAATATATTTATTTTGTTTAAATAGAACTATTTATTAATCTATATTTAGTAACTGTGATATATTTAAAAAACTAATTTACTGCCTGTTCGCCGATATGGAAGAAGTTCTTTCTTTCGCACAATTACATTTGAAACAAAAACAAAATTTTTGAATTTGTTTTTGTTTTAAATGTAATTGCTCGAAAGAAAGAACTTCTTCGATATCGGCGAACAGGCACTTAATAAAAAAATAAATTGTGTATTGACGAAAATATACAACCACGACGATAAAATTAATTAACTTTTATTTTAAAGAAATATAGTTCAACTGAATAAAATTAATATTACAAAATTTTAATAATTTTGGATCTAAATTCTAAATGATTTTTCTTTTATGTATTTTCAATTGTACTATTTATTCTGTGTTTCTTTATAAATAAATAAATAAATGTATAGTGTATGTATGAAAAATAGTTAAAGTAATAACAATAATGTCATATTGTATAAGAAAATATGTATGTATGTATGTATTCATATAGTAGCTAGGTACATATGTACGTATACTATTTTTATTTAGGTGGATACCCTGAAGGAAATGGCGATAGTGCAATTGTACTGATTGGCTGGTGAATGTGTCAACAGTACTACTGACTATACACCCCTATACAGTGCTTTGTGCTATAGACATTTAGCATATGCTTGTCATTGAGAATGTACTAGTAACATTAAGACTGTTGACTAGGTAGTGATTACGTAGCTCTCATGGGACCAAGTGGAGACATTCGAACCAGAAATTTACTAGTACATTTCTATCCGCACAAAAACACAAATGTGAAAATAAGGCCAAGTTCCTATCCAAAATATTTCGGCCGTAAAAAGTACTGAGATCAAAATAAGGACCAAGTTCTTGGTAGGTACAATTCCATCTCATTTCTAGGCAACCTGTTTCTAATTAACCTGTGAGGTCATCTCTGTGGGGAGACCTTATGTTTCAAGTTTCATTATATTTTGATGAAGAGGAGCAAAGTTATGAGGGGGTAAAAACAGCTCGAATGGTTTCGTGTAAATATACACACTGTGTGGCCGAACTTGGCCTGGCGCACTACCGTGAGCCTTGATATCAAACTAACATGTGTAGACGTATCGTTGATAATGTCATCAAGTATTCAGCACTATTCTTGTTAATTTATTTTTAAATGAGTTTAATTAACAGATTTGTGATATACAATTTCGTTGATGCTTCAAGAAACGCCAGAGATTACTTTCGTTCGTTATAAGTGTATAATGTTCCATGAATTTCTACTTACCAGACTTAAAAATTAGTTCGTTACAAGCGAAAATGCATCGCAAAAATGCATGCCTGATTTATTTGATGTTTCAAAAAATTCAAGAAAGAAGAAAAACTCATCTTCAGGGTTTCGGTTAGTGAAATGTATTTATACTTGTCTCAAAGAGTAAAATGACATTTAATTACATCGAGAACAAACACAGTTTTCCTAAAAAAGTTGCGAAATAGTTAAGTGTAGTAATACCTACAGAAAGAGTGGCGATTTGTTCGTTTATGCATTATTAAATAAATAAATTTTTATTATTATTTCTCTCTTTACTAAATAGCTACGGACAGAATGTAGAAGATTAGTTTATTCGCAAATTAACCGAAAAAAACTACAGAAGTTTCTTAGAGCGAAATCAGAAAGGCGAATGTAGATTTGTGATTTTTTTTTATAAGAATTTACCATTACCAAATATTAAAGATTTATGCAAATTCCAATGTGGATATTTTTATATAACCAGGTCAGCAGATCTAAATGGAACATTCCCGGCATTATTTCAGCAATCGACTGATCGGGAATTCTGCAAAATTTGGATTCTAAGGTCTAGTGATAATTCCCAAAATAATAAACATTCTGAAATGAGAAGGAAGATGAACTTTTGAAATAAACTACTTTTCGTGTTGACTGGAAATGGAAGAAGGTTAGTCACTTACTATCGTGTAAGAGCAGAATAAAGACATCCTTCTAAGCGTGCAATGCCTTTGGGAAAAGATGAATACTCAAATAATAAATTTTAAATTGTAATTAAACGACAATAATCGCGCCTATTCTAACGTATACATTTCGCATCTGGCAGATGATATGTCCCTTTACATATTTGCAATTATTCATAATAATTAACTTCACTATATTTAAGCCTGACGACTTTATGGGCAAAACTCTAAAATCCTAGTTTTGGGACTTTTATTTAATATTTTTTTTTTGGAGATTGTGGTAAAATTAAATAGAACACATACTTAGATCCGCTTTTAAGATTATATGAACCAAAATTTCTTATCTACTAAGGAAACGGAAAGAATACAACACAATTAAATTAAAATAAAATTTTTGGCGCCAAACACAACTCAACCACAATCAATCTGATCTCTAGACAAAAGACACTTGTCAAGCGACACTTGTACTGATTCAAGAGTGAAAACCATTAAAATAAATAATTGACATAGATGTTGACAATTATGAAATCCTTTGTCGGTCAATCCTTATTACAAGGATGCAGGCAACAAAAACAGTATAGAAGAAAGCTTTATTAAAAACAAACAATATCATCACACTTGTTAAAATGGCAAATAATAATAGAACAAATTTAATATGGATCTTTAAGATCTTACGTCACAAGAAACAGGGCATCGGAACGCAGCAGGAGTTATTGAGTTTATGAGTACATCTTTGCGGATAGTTGGACAGAAAGAAAAACAACATAAAATAACACTTCAACTCACGCAAGAAAACATAAACAAAGAAAGGTTCGTGACTAAAGAACTGAAACAATGGACTGGCTTCAGATTGCACAAAATTTATAACATGTGAAATTATATATGTATGTATATTACAAAACTGGCGACAGTTCTTTTACAGTTTTATAGGTACATATGTACATGCATACATACTTATTTTTCTTATGATGTGATTGTTACGGGAGGGTTATATTTTACACTCGAAGAAATTGTTATACATATTTATTTTAACAGTATCGTCAAAGAGGGAAGAGACAAGATAATAAAATAGAAATGGGTATACCCAGAGAATATTTCTTCACAACATTTTTGATGTCAAACATAACCAGTATTTTTTTTATTATACTAAAATAATTTAAAGGGTTGTGCTAAAGGCTGTGTAGCATGTTGAAATTTTAATACGTATTCTAAAACGTAAGAGTTCGTTGATTGTTACACCAGCTAAAACAATAGATACAACAATTTAAACACAATAGAAGTTAAAGGCTATTCTATTACGTAGTGAAATTTGTACGATCTGGCTTTAACAATGAATTGTATTTTGAAAAACGTAAGAGGTAAACTCTTGAAATTTTCACAAATAGTGCAACACTTTAAAGGCAACATTAGCGAACACCAATAGCTAAACATAATAAAAATTAAAGTGTATGCTATCGGTTTTTGTAAAACTAAGCAGTATCTTATGAATCGTAATAAATATTATTGAAACTACATCTAAAAACAAAATAAATAAATTGAATTTATTATGTGTTTCGAAAAATGCAACGAACAAGAGAAAGAAAATTGAAAAAACGAAAAAAATTCCAAAAACCTTAAAAACTGTAAAAATAAAAATATCGTCAAAGCAAAATTAAATCGCAAAAATATAAAAATCGTCAAGACAAAAAATTTACTAGTGAAAAAAACAACAAAACGAAAAATATCGTGTAAAAAAGCATGGCCAAGTAAAAAAAAAAAATATAAAAAAAATCAAAACAAATTATCAAAACAAAAAACACCAAAACCATAAATAAAATTACAAACGAAAAAAATTACCTAGAGAAAAAAGTTCCAATGCTTCTTTACATGTAAAAAAAATCCCGGATAATATCGTAGTTTAAACCTAAGTTGTAGGCCATCAAAAATACTAATGCTGTCAATATGTTTGCTAACATTTTTAAAACTTTAAACGCATTTTGCAACGTAGCCTGTATTTTTTTTTTTTTGAAATATGACTAAATGGATATGAATGTGGTTTGCTTTAGTAGTATATATATGTATATGCCTGGTTGTTACATCAACAATGAATGGATTTTTTTTTGTAAACAAAATTTTGAAACTCTAGATATTATAAATTATACAGGAATTTACGTCACAGTTCGTGCTGAAAAGAAGTCAGTCGTTTAAGTGTTTACGATTTTCGGTACGTTGTGTGATCACGATTTGCAGATGTTTTATACAACTGTTCGCATACACAAATGTTTACTGGGTAGTTTTCAAGAGCTATTGTAATTATTGCTGCCTTTAATGACCAGAATAAAGGAAAAATTTTGAATGTCATCAAATGACACCGCTTCCGACGACAAACTTCAGCTGTGACAAAAAAGCCACAAACGTATTACAAAAAAAAAACCGTTATTATCAAGAGTCGGAGAAAAATTAGACGAAATTTCATATGTTCTTACATGCAACTGTACGTACATACGTACTTATATATCTATGTATAGATAGTACAGTTGTACATACATACATAAATAAAAAGTGGCTTATGTTAAAGGATTAAAAAAAAAATGTAATAATACCAATAATAAGTTAAAATGTTTTATGTTAAAACAAAGTTAAAAAAAAACAATTAAAACAAATTATTGTGTAGTAGCACTTTTCTTTTTCAAATTATCAAATTTATTAGAAAGAAGATTGTATTAGAAATCTTAATGCATTTTACTAATTGTTTCCGTTTGATAATCTAAGTAAGGCTTTAAAGAAAATTGAGTTGAGAAGTTATTTAAAAAATAAATACTTATTTCTATTTAAAAATTTTTTGCTGCTGTATATTGATGATATAATACATCAATATCATCTATTGTTGAGTCATTGAACGCGTCCTAACTTAATGTTTTCTAAGTGTTTCCCTAAGTATTATTCTTGACCCCTTAGATAAGACAAAAAGGAAACCTAGAATGCGGAATTTGTATTTAAGTTTTTTATGCATGTGTACATGAGCACACATTGATGTACTCGTATACTGATGGTATGTATGCATTTAATAGCATTTACTATGTCTACACAGTGGAATCTACAGACAGAGATTTGTCACGCCTCCTACATACACAAATAAATGCAATTAGCAGTCCTTAACACTGATGGCATATGGTGTACAATTATACACATACGTATACCGTACATACTTACATTGTGCTACTTTGTTGCAAGGACTAAAAAGCGACATTATTTAGTTTGATTTTAATAAAATTAGTGACATTTGAAAGGTTTATATGTGTATGTACATATATTCACTTAAAAATATTGTAATTTCAAATGTATGCAACATACTTCAACGTTATATCGTATATGTATATGACTAACGGTTTTGGAGTTATGCATAACATAATTATGATAAAAAAATGTATTGGCATGTCATTACTTTTCCGAGTTATAATTTTCATAAATTCGTTTTATAATTTCTCTGAAAATAACTCCAAGACCATTGACCATATAAAAACAGTGTTGAAATACTTGAAGACTTCCCTACTACAAGAAATTACTGACCGAGGCGAAAAAACCATTGAAGTAAAAAAAAAAAATTGTTGTTCTTATTGTACCAGTAGTAATTTGAGTGATCGCTAGTGCAAGCGTTTGTTTTTTAATTTTTTTCTTTAAAATTCCAATCAATTACTAAAGATCAGTTATTTAATATTAAATACTCATAAGCAAACTGAAATTGTATTTTTAAAACTAATTAAAAATAATGCAGTTGAAAATCCTTTTTGTTTTGTCTTTTTTCCCGCTGGATTTGTATTCGCTTAAATCCTTTTTAGTGGGAAATACCACAGTAATATTGATTTTCTTAATGGATTCTTTGTGCTGCTAGAAAAGTTAATCTTGTGAGATGTGAAATTTCATCAGTTTTCACGTTACAGGATATGATGGCGATGGTGAATGTTAACGGTATGTACATATTTAGGAGTTTCAAATTACTGTGGAATTTCCGTTTTTCATGACAAAAGAATAATATTACAAAATTAATGTTTGTGGTTAGTTATGAAAAATGATCTAACTAGTGATTTATGTATGTATGTATCTACGGAAAATTCTATTTTTGAAAATTCTTAGAAAATCCAAAGCATTAATTATAGATTTTTGTTATTTGATGTTTGCTCTTTTAATTAAATATTTTGTAGAGATGTGATAACAACTGCCTTAAACGACTATTACTTTAGTATTTATGATGGCAATGCTACTCGTAGAGGTGTCTATCTATATTAATACATATGTATGTATATGAGGTAGGTTATTTAATAGCTAAAAGTTTAATAAAGTTTTAATGAAAGTTACTTGTCAGGCTTATGTTCGATTTTTTTTTACTTTTTTCAATAGTATGCACATACATATCGATGGCTTAATATAAAAAAGGAGTAACTCGATTTTTTTCAAAAAGCGTTAAATAAATAAAATAAATTGAAGCATAAGATTTGTTGACTTTTTTTATAAAAATTGCACTAAAACATTTTTATATGTGCTTTAAAATTTACGGATTTTATTGCGATTTGTAGTTCAAATTTAAAGAAAAAAAAATTGAGTTATGCGTTTCTTATATTAAGCCATCGATATGTAGATATGTATGTATATTCAAACTATTAATTTTCAAATATTATGAATTAAAAAATTAAAGAAACCCCTTTAAAAATATCTCACGAGCAATAATTGAAAATTATTTTCCGTTGTTACGTGAACTTAATCTTGCCTAAGCTCACATTATTTTTTTCACTCAATTGACGAAAAACCTTTCCAACAGCGAGCTGCCAAACAGAAATTTACCGGAAAATTTTTCAAACTTGTATTTCAGTTAGATTCTGTTACACATCCACACACATTACTTATGACAGCCTTAAATTCAGGCAAACATGCTTTATTCCAAATAAATTCAGATTTCATAATTCAAGTCCGATACTTACTTCTTGACGGAAAAATAATCTAAATCATTAAAATGATTTATGTAAAATATCTGAAAATTGAAATATACGAAAAATTCCGTAACCAAACAATGGCTGAATATTAAGGCACCACGAAATAAGCCCCAATGAAATAAGCCCCAAATCGAAAAATGAAATAAGCCCCAAAAAATTTTATGAAATAAACCCCAAAAAAAATGAAATAAGCCCCAAACAAAATTTACGAAATAAGCCCCAAATAAAATGAAATAAGCCCCAAAAAATTTTATGAAATAAGCCCCAAATTTTTAAAAAATGAAATAAACCCCAAAAAAAAATGAAATAAGCCCCAAATTTGTTAACTTTATGATGTAAGCTTAAGAAGAAATCATAAAATGCAAGAATTTTATCCTCTAAATTATATCGAACACCGGCTTCGCGTTCCAAGCATTCTCTGCATAACCGGCCTACGGCCGGGCGCAAGGAATTTATCCTCTATGGTATATCGAACACCGGCTTCGCGTTCCAAGCATTCTCTGCATAACCGGCCTACGGCCGGGCGCAAGGAATTTATCCTCCATGGTATATCGAACACCGGCTTCGCGTTCAAAGTATTTTCTGCATAACCGGCCTATGGCCGGGCGCAAGGAATTTATCCTCTATGGTATATCGAACACCGGCTTCGCGTTCCAAGCATTTTCTGCATAACCGGCCTATGGCCGGGCGCAACGAATTTATCCTCTATGGTATATCGAACACCGGCTTCGCGTTCCAAGCATTCTCTGCATAACCGGCCTACGGCCGGGCGCAAGGAATTTATCCTCTATGATATATCGAACACCGGCTTCGCGTTCCAAGCATTCTCTGTATAACCGGCCTACGGCCGGGCGCAAGGAATTTATCCTCTATGGTATATCGAACACCGGCTTCGCGTTCCAAGCATTCTCTGCATAACCGGCCTACGGCCGGGCGCAAGGAATTTATCCTCTATGGTATTTCGAACACCGGCTTCGCGTTCAAAGTATTCTCTGCATAACCGGCCTACGGCAGGGCGCAAGGATTTTTAGATCTATTTTACGGATATGAAATAAGCCCCAAATAAAATGAAATAAGCCCCAAATAAAATGAAATAAGCCCCAAAAATTTTATGAAATAAGCCCCGAATTTTTAAAAAATGAAATAAGCCCCAAAAAATATGAAATAAACCCCAAACAAAAAATTTGAAAATTTTTTGGGGCTTATTTCATTTTTCGATTTGGGGCTTATTTCATTGGGGCTTATTTCGTGCCACCGAATATTAATTTTTGTTTCAGAAAATGTCTACACGTATTGCATGTACTATTGTGCTCTGCAACATGACTTAATATACCAACACACATACATATATCTAAGTATGAATGTATGCATGTACATACATACAAACATATTTACATATATATAATATATATTTCTTAAAAGTTATCTTTGCTTTAATGTCTATCCTTTAATGTATCCTTTACGAAACCTTTTACCAATTTTTATTCAAAACCAATGAATTCTTCAAATGGGTATATAAAAACATACTGGCAATTATTTAAATCGTTTAATAATCAAGTGATTGGTAACAACGTTCATTTCCGTTTAATAAAAATTCTTTCAAGTGTTAGATTACGAACAAAATTATTCAATAAACAAAGAAATATATTTTAAAAGTCCTTAAGAACATTTGGAGTTGAAAAAAAATATATTTAGACATAGGCGACAATTTTAATAAAAATAATTATGTATGTGCATACATTCATATTTACATAAGTTAAAACAAACAATTACAACCAAACAAATTTCATACCTATAATATAAAGAAAAACAAACATACGCAACACTTACGTTGTTGATTTTAACACACATACACAACACCGCATGTAAAGCAGCCATGCTAGACCATTGTAAAATAAAAGAGGAATAACAACAGGGCAACAACATCAACTACAAACGGTGATTATTGTTAATGAATCATGACACTATTCAACAATGTTAAAAAAATGGAGTCTGATATTAACAGTATGTGTTGTTAGTGTAGTTATAACAAAAGAGTGAAAGAGACAATAAATGATTAAAGTAAATAAACCAATGATGTTATTTGGTAAATAAAATGAATACTGTTAAATGCATTAGAATGAGAGAGGGAGTAGGAGTATATTTAATATATTTGTATGTATGCGTATTGTATAATAGTGGAACAACAGGTAGAACAAGTTTTGAACAAGTGACTGCCACTAACTACATTCTCTTTGAGTAGAAGTGATCGTTTTTGCTTTGTTTTATTTGAAAAATTTGGTTCATTGGGACATAAGTCAAGTTGAGTAAGAAGCTAATACAGTGTGAGAATAAACGTTAAGCGAGCAACAACTATTAAACGGAATAACAGGGATTTATTAAGAAAAGTTTTTGTTTTTAATTAAAAACAAAAGTAACATAAAACTATGATTACCATGAACGAATTAGTCGATTTAAGAATGCAACAACAAATTGCCCATGAAATTTTATATAGACAACAAATAATGCAACGTATACCCGATCCATTTGCTGCTTTAATGCCTTCCATGCATATATCAGCGCGAATGTTTATGCCCTCTCATCCCCCATTGCCTGGGGTCGAGGCTAAATTGGAGAATAATGACTTATGGCAACAGTTTCACAAAATTGGCACCGAAATGATTATCACCAAATGTGGAAGGTATGTAGATAAGAGCAACAGCAAAATTTTGATTTTGGATACTTTGGAAAAGAGTGTGATGTGATCTCAATGTTATCAGTCATTTTAAAAATATATTATACATACATACTTACAAATGTACATATATTTTATAAATAAACAAGAAGACATTGTATGCTAATCTGGATTTGTGTCTTTGTTTTAGTTGTTGTATGTTGACAATAAGAATGATAATAAAACTTAAATAAACTGAAATGCTTCTTCATAATGTTAAAAAGATAACGAAAAGTTTTGAGATAACAAAAAAAAACAAATAGAAAAAACCATCAATTTAAAATTAACAAGTAGGTATGTATGTACGAATTTTAATATAATTCTTTCTTCTTTCAGACGTATGTTTCCCTCAATGCGTGTCTCTCTTAAAGGCTTGGAAGAAGAATCTCAATATTGTGTTTTGATTGAAATGGTACCCATTGGAGATTGTCGTTATAAATTTTCCGGCTCACAATGGATACCTGCCGGCGGCGCTGAGCCTCAATCTCCACAAAGAATGTACTTACACCCCGATAGTCCCGCGACAGGTTCTCATTGGCAGGCACAACCCATTCTCTTCAATAAAGTCAAATTGACCAATAACACTTTGGATAATAACGGGCATGTAAGTAGTTCTTGTTGGACGAAATGCCCATTTTATTAATCTGAAGAAGTTTTATTAATTTGGCTGTTTGTCTTTTGGATCATTTTAGACCGTTTTGGCCAGTATGCATAAATATCAACCACGTATACATGTGATATGTACCAATGATTTATCACAAATACCCTGGGCTCCACAAAAGGCCTTCGTTTTCCCAGAAACTGAATTTGTAGCAGTTACAGCTTATCAGGTTGGTATTTTAATAATCTTAAATGATCTGTAGATCGAGTACTTTTAAACTGAGCTGTTTGCAATATTATTCAATAATTTATATTACATCTGAGAACCATAAAAAAAGTAAATACTCTTGACTCTTATGGAACTGTATTTTGTGAATTTTATTCAATATGTAACTACTTTATCTAGAATCCAATTATTTATTAATTTACTTTAAAATATACAGCCGTTTTTAAACTCCATATCACTTTTTAAAATCTGTATTTAAATATTTTACTCATTGCTTTTTGTATTTACATATTTTATAAAAGATCTTCAACTTGTTTCTAATGAATCACTTTTGCTTAATTTACTCTTCCATATAGACAAATTTTTGTACAGTTTTTAACTAAACATAAATGTTAAAAAAGTACACAATAACTCTGTGGTCGTCTCCAAAACAAAATTAGCACATCTATTTGAGACAACCACCCATTGAGTTGAGACAGATTTATAAAAAAACTGCATTTCATTTTTTTCTTTATATTTTCTCTTTACAGAATGATCGCATAACAAAACTTAAAATCGATAATAATCCCTTTGCTAAGGGTTTTCGTGAAAGTGGTCAATCAAAATGCAAAAGAAAAATGCCCTTATCGCCTTCGCCTTCAGAAGAAAATCAAAACAGTTCATCACATTGTGATGAGGATCAATCAAGTGTGGCCAGCGGTCATGATTCACCACAAGCTAAGCGTCTATGTATGCGTGATGAAGCTTCCCCCTACATTGATTTTAATGATGTCATGCGCTACGCTCTACAACCCTGCATGAATGATATCATCTCACCGGCTTTTTTTCCCCAACTCACTCAACATTCTATGCCCATGTTTATGACCAATGGCTTACCTTCTTATATAGAACCCTTGTCTGCACAAAGATGGCCATATCGCAATTCATGTTCTGAGTATGAATATACTTCGGGCAATGAGGAAACCTCCAGTCAATCATTTTCTTTACATGATGAACAAAGCCCTGAGCTTTTTGTTGATGTTGTTAGCACCGCTTCTGAGGAGTCTCAAGAGTCTGCTAAACTTGTTACTACTTCAACTTCTCGCAAATTATCACCCAGACTACCAAATTGTGATGTGCCTGTGAAACGTACCAGCTTTAGTATCTCTTCCATATTGGGAAATAATGCACGTAATGCTGTCTCTATTTAAATATTTCAACTTAATTGAAAAATTTATTTTTAGTTTGTAAAGTTTCCATGTGATGCTGAGCATTTCTTTAAATGTAGCAAATGTACTCGTAGATTGTAAATTGTAAAGTATGAAAGAATCTCTTGTAACTTGTGCAAATATTGCTTATACGAGAACATACATACATATGTAAGTATGTATGAAGTATTTTATATTTTAAGTTTGTTAAGTTATTTTTGTCTGTTTTATTAATTTAGGCCCTAATTCTCACACGAATATTTTACATATAAAATATATATATTTTGATACCAGTTTTACCATACGAAATTCCTATTTAAAAGCATATTTAATGATCGTTTATGAATATGTTTTTAAATAACTTAAGTATTTAATTAAAGTGAGTTTTTTCACAAGATAATCTACTTGAATAGAATATTTTTTATAGAAATTACAGTGTTGTTTTCATATCAATGATCTACTGTACCAGATCGTCTGAATTGTGAAAGTCGTAAGAATTTTTTTTTATTAATTAAACAAAAATAAAATAAACATATTTTTTATACAACGAAAGATTCTATGTCATATGATTTTTTATTTGTTTTTAATGGGAAACAGTGTTAGAACAACGTCGAGCTTTTCAGAAAAATAAAATTTAAATTTAAAGGTTAGAAAAGCTTTAAAATTTTATAAAATTAAATAAGTGAAAAGAAACCATTTTGTTTAATTACTCATTGTCTATAAATTTGTCTAAAGTATCGTATTTCAATGCGTTTGCTTGCCACTACGTTTACTTTACATGAAGTTAATATAATTATGTATAAAGTATACGCCATAGAGTGAGTACACAGAATAATTTAATTATACATTAACTAGCATAAAATTTAATTGTGTTCATAGATGTAACGAGTTTTTTACGTGCCTTCGCACTTGCTTGTTTGTTGAAATCAGCATCGGCTCAGTACCTTTGCTCGGTGTCGTTTATCTTCCACAGGGAGATATCGATGATTTTGAGCAATCTCTCAGTGATCTTTTCGTCCGTTATCATAACATAGTCGTCGCGGGTGATTTCAATAATGATCTCTTTAATTCCAGTAAATCTAGTCGTGTCGATTCCTGTTGCAGAAGGCTGGAGCTAGGGCGTTTGCACAACTCTATTCCAACGCATTATGACGCTCATCATCATTCCACATCGCTCATTGACTATTTTCTGGTCACTCAAGGTATGAATATAGTCACTTCACAATTCCAATTACCTTTCATCTCAAAGCATTCCTTAATCTGTGCCTTGTATGATTTTAAGTCCGATACATCAACTTATAGTACCTATTATATGGATTATAAAAATGCTGACATTAGGTCTGTTGAAGGACATATACTTTCAACTGACTGCTCGCAACTTTATTCAACTAACGATGCGAATGAGCAACTATCTTTTCTTAATTATTTACTTGCTAGTCTCACAAATTTTGTTCCATTAAAAAAGACACGGCCTACTATCTTTAACTTTTTTTAACGAAATTAATAGCCTCAGGTCGCTGTCGTGGATTGCTCTGCGGAATTATTTTAATGACATATGTCATAGTAATTGGGAGTCTTATCGGCAAATTCGTAATCGTACCAAGCACGAAATAAGGAAACTGAAGAGAAGTAACAGTATGTGTTTTTTTTGACACATGCAATAGTAGACAAATGTGAAATAGGCTACGTAATTCTGGTGCTATTTCAAATATGAACTTAATAACAGATGTTGATGCCAATGATGTTAATAGTCATTTCATTAGTAATCAGATAACGGCAGACGAAGTCTCATCAGGTTACAATCATTTTATTAACACTGTCAGTGACATTTTCTTTTCCCATGTTACTGAAACTGACCTTACTCTTGCATTGCACAAAATCACCTCTACCTGTTTTACGCTATTACTGCATTTTGTTAATAGCATACTCACTAACTCACTCACTCGATATTTCCTGACGACTGGAAGATAGCCCGTATTATTCCTATTCCTAAGAAAGTTGGTAACTTTTCTATAGACAACCTGAGACCTATGTATTAGCATATTGCCTGTGCTGTCAAAAGTAGTGGAAAACTTATTGAAGGATCAAATTGTTAAATGGATTCAAGATAACAGACTGATTAGTTCGAGCCAATATGGTTTTCGTGATGGTCATAGCACCAGTTTTCTCCTTACTGGCTTGGTGGAATCTATCAGGAACAACTTTAATCCAGTGTTTTAGTCTCGATAGACCTGTCGAAGGCATTTGACAAAGTTAACCATTCCCTACTGATCAATAAATTAAATAGTTATTTTAGGTTCTCTACTTCGGCGTGCCGTTTGCTTAGCACATATTTAACTGGGCGTAAGCAGTTTGTATCTATCAATGGCGCGACTTTGAATATGTTAGATCGGGGGTCCCACAGGGCTCAGTGATTGGTCTTATTCTGTTCACACTTTATTTGAATGATTTATTTCAGTGCTTAAGTTTTAGCAACTGTAAATCCTTTGAATTTGCAGATGACATTCAACCACTGTGGTCCTGTGACTCCCCCACTTCCGGCTCTTACGCTGATAACATCAAACGCGAATCAAATTATCTTCATGTAAACCCTTGTAAGACTATGGCAAGGTATTTTAGATCTATTAGGAGTGATTCAGCATTTTCAAATTTCAACCTTAGAATATGTGACTCTATTGTTAGCCAAATGACGTGTCTTGGAATAATACTTGATGAAAAATTGTCTTTTGAACCGCACATTGATAATATCTGCCCTAAAGTTTGTTTAACCCCTTAAATTTGACATTACCTTTACATTTTAAAAAATCTGTGGCTCACGCCACATGAAAAATGAAAATAAAATACATTGTGCACAAGGTTGTCCAATTCGTCTATGGACTTGGATTTAGAGATCATGTTTTGTATTATTTAAAAAATTATCTTAAAATTAATTTCGAGGATTTCCTTAATTTTCGATTATTAATTTATCTTTACAGAATCACAAAATTCAAAAAACCTGCACGTGTTGTACGCTGGATTACCATGATACGAGGTTTGAGAAAACCTCAAATTATTATTTCACGTATTAATTGTGCTATTTATGAAAGATCCTTTCTAGTTCTTGCAGCTAGGTATTATAACAGCTTACCTAGAGATTTACGGTCATTCTCTATGTCTTTATGTGTTTTCAAGAGCAAACTTATTGCATATTTATTATAAATCGAATCAGCAATGAATTATATGAGTACTCTCTGAGACATACATATGTCTCATATTATATTAATTTGTGTTTATTTTTGGCGGGTGTGTGCGGGACTCTTGAGGCGCTGATGTGTGATAAGTTTACTCTCCATAGTGGAGACATTATACTAGTAATAATGAAATTGGCCAATAGTATATATGTATGTATTGCAAATGAATAAATAAATAAATAAATAAATGAATAAAAAATTTGAATCAAACATTTATTTTGTTGAGTGCTTCTAGCTTCTATCTCGAGAGACATTAGACTATTAGTTAAAATGGAGCAATGAGCTCGAATAAAAAGTTTGTCTTATAAACGGCAAATAATCAGTGAAATCTTTTATTTTTTTAGTAAACTAATTTTATAGAAAATTTTTTCATTCAAAAAGTTTGAGCAACTAAAATAGGATTTTAACAGAAAAACAAAAAATTTTCAATTTCCTGCTTTCAAAATAAAGAGGAACTTACTGAATTCGCCCTGATTTTGAAAATCGTATTTTCATCAGATCTTTGCTTTTTGAGGCTAATGGGAATCTGTTCTAACTATTTTTATGATGATAGCTTAAGAATGGCTTTACCGTTTGCGACCAAATTTGAGGCATTCTGAAGACAATGGCCTTAATTAGCAGTTATAAGATAATTAACCGATTCGGTTCAATAGATTTTGAAAATAAAGCTTTCTAAAAAAGATTTGTTTATTTAACAAATTTTATTTAATTGGACTGATGAATCTCAAAATTCAATCAACTCTTCGATTTAAAAAACAACTTCGACTGCAAAAAGTTTGACAAATTCGTTCAGACGATTATATTATTAAACAATATTGCGAAAAATAATTTTTAGATTGCTTAAGGTATTGTGTCATGCATTGAAACATATTTCAGTATAGAGCACTATCCACTTGTCTATAGAGACGTAAAACACTTTGCCTTCATGGATTTCCTAATGCCAAGCATTTGATATCACTCGATTTTAATTTATTTAATTTATTGTTTTCATCTGCACTTTTCCCAAATTATTATTAAGTATTCGGAGTAATGTAAATATATTTTGATTTAACAAAAACATTCGTGAAAAATCCTTGAATCATTTTCAATAACATGCCACATATTTCATAAAATGCTCGTTTATGACATTTTCCAGTATATTCTACATGACAACACACACACAATCTTAATAGTTTAATTTATTTCGTAGAATTCAAGGTGATTGCCAACCGCAACAACGCGTACAAACGTGAACAAACCGATTTATAGCACGAAGGCAAATGGAGCTAACTAGCAATATTATATATGCACTACTACCAACTTGCAATACTGCTGCATGAGCCTTCAAAGTACTTAATATCTATCGGACAGAGAAGTACGCTTATCAGCAGATCATAGAAAGCCGCATCTTAAATGATGGCGCCAAGTCAAATATTACAAGGCTGTTACTACGTGTGTTATTGGCCAGAATCACAAGCTCTCAATTAATGTTTAAATCAGCCTGAGCTGCAATTGTCAGTGATAATTTTGTAAAATCTACTCCGGACATGGCAGCAGTAGATTGAAAATGTAGAAAGAAATAAATAAACTGAGTGTGTGTGCAAGTATGTGTAAATAAGTAACAGGTCCATAAAGACGGCTGGATGGTTGTTTAGGATCAGAATATTCTTATCATACAAATTTCTATTAGAACAAAAGGAAATTGATGTTTTCACATGCAACACGAAGACGAAGTACTATAGAGGCATAAGACCACCACCATCATCATCACTACTCACAGATTATGGCATGTTTAAATTGTCAAACGTAACGCCAGCTTATCATTGTCATCATCAATATCAGTATTACTGCTTCACATTGAAAAGCTAAAATTTTCCCAAACCAAAACATATCGAACAATGACAACATGATCTTGTTGAACATGTTTAAATAAGTAAGACCGTAGAAGTTATGGCGGCTTGTAAATGCGGTGCAACTCAAAGAGCAACCAACCAACCAATTTAACATTTGTATTTTATCAACGTTGAGTTCTGTGTGTTTCTTTGTGTTTTGCAGATTTCAACTTTTTTTTGCATTTCGGTTTTTTTCTTTTTGATTTTGCTTAAAATAAACGAAATGAATATTCAATACGGGTGGCATTTAAATCGCACCCGCGATATACTTAAAAATTGCAGACAAAGATTTAAAAAAAAAACTTAAACAATTGATGACTTAAATTTTGTTGTTTATTTAAAAAAAAAAAAAGACTGTTAGAGACTTTCATTTAACAACTTGTTTCCTATTGTCATTTGGTATGGTCCAAATAAAAAGCCACAATGATTTTACCGACAATAGCAATTTCGTTACAAGGTCGTATTTAAGGGATTTTATTCAATTTGTACAAAATGCCTTGAGGTTGAAAATTTTTCGAATAATAATTATTACTTGATGTTTCACATATTATATAATGCCAATGTCATCGCCTTTCACAAAGGATAACATTACGAAACATAATAAATAAGACAAATCGAAGGCAGGAAAAGAAATGAAGTGATATGGAGTGTGATGTGTTTAAATGGTTGTAGCAACCAAATTGTTGTTGCTTCTAATGTTTCAACATATACTTTGTTGTATGCTTGTTTAAAATGGATTATTATATTTTTCCTATTAACGTTAGTTGGAGTTAATTTGGCTAAAATGAATGTTAGTATATAAGTATATATAAATTATGAAAAGAAATTTGGAGATAGTAACAATAATAATAATAATAATAATAATAATAATAATTATAATAATAATAATAATAATAATAATAATAATAATAATAATAATAATAATAATAATAATAATAATAATAATAATAATAATAATAATAATAATAATAATAATAATAATAATAATAATAATAATAATAATAATAATAATAATAATAATAATAATAATAATAATAATAATAATAATAATAATAATAATAATAATAATAATATTTATAATAATAATAATAATAATAATAATAATAATAATAATAATAATAATAATAATAATAATAATAATAATAATAATAATAATAATAATAATAATAATAATAATAATAATAATAATAATAATAATAATAATAATAATAATAATAATAATAATAATAATAATAATAATAATAATAATAATAATAATAATAATAATAATAATAATAATAATAATAATAATAATAATAATAATGATAATAATAATAATAATAATAATAATAATAATAATAATAATAATAATAATAATAATAATAATAATAATAATAATAATAATAATAATAATAATAATAATAATAATAATAATAATAATAATAATAATAATAATAATAATAATAATAATAATAATAATAAAACACAGCCAAGAAATGGACTCAATCGTAGGGAATTTGTTCCCCACACACCCAACGCTACGAGAGGAACCAGAGCTCCAAAATTATGGGAGGCCTTTACCTTTTACCGAGGAGGAATTGGTATGTGCAGCGAAAAGTCTTAAACAAGGCAAGGCTCCTGGCCCAGATGGAGTACCATCTGAGGTACTAAAACTGCTGGCTGAGAACCGACCCCAAGCAATGCTCAGGGTATATAACGAGTGCGTGGCTCAGGGTATTTTCCCAAAAATCTGGAAGAGACAGAAGCTCACTCTGATTGACAAGGGCAGAGGAGACCGAAGGCAACCGTCTGCATATCGGCCTCTTTGTCTACTGGACAGTGCTGGGAAACTGCTAGAGAAGCTCCTGCAGCGCAGACTATCAGAAGCCGTTGAGATAGAAGGGGGTTTATCTGAGAGGCAGCATGGCTTCCGACCTGGCAGATCGACTTTTGGTGCAATCGAGGACGTGGTTAAACACTTTGAGTATGCCCAGCGCAGACGATACTATCCAAGGCGTATAATTGTCTTGGCTACGCTGGATGTAAAAAATGCTTTCAACAGCCTACGATGGAGCGATATTATGGCAGCATTGCGCAACAGATTTCGCATCCCCGGATACTTGCTCAACACTCTTCGGAGCTACCTAAAAGATCGCGAGCTCCTGTATGATACGCCAGATGGCCATAGGACTTTTGAGATTACATCCGGCGCGGCTCAGGGATCTATCCTGGGTCCAGACCTCTGGAACGTGAGCTATGATGGGATCCTGCATGAGGAAATGCCAGAAGACACCCATCTCGTAGGGTATGCTGATGATATTGCAGCCGTCATTTCAGCACGAGATATGGATGACGCCAGGAGGAAACTAAATCAAGTGATGATAAGGGTCCAAGTTTGGCTTGAAGACCACGGTCTGGAACTTGCCAAGAGCAAAACAGAGGTAATCCTGTTGACTCGTGCGCACATATCGATGGACAACAGCATGCAGATAGGCGATAGCTCTTTTGTTCCGCAAAGGGCGGTAAGGTACTTGGGCGTGAGACTGGACTGCAGACTCACGTACTGGGCCCAAATACAACATGCGGCTAATAAGGCAGCAAGGGTTACAGGAATGCTGAGCAGGCTTATGGCTAATATTGGTGGACCAACTCATAGTAAAAGGAAGCTGATTATGGAAACCACGAACTCAATTCTATTGTATGGTAGCGAAATTTGGGGAGACGCTGTAAGGTGTAAAACTAAACGCCGAGTTTTGGAAGCTGTACAACGCACAGCGGCACTGAGAATTGCATCAGCCTACCGCACGGTATCAGCTGCAGCAGTTTTTGTTATAAGTGGAGTTATACCTGTGGACCTCATGGCACGTGAACGGAAAAAGGCATGGGATCTTAAGAAAGAGAACACGAACCTTAATGCTACTGAGCTGAGATCTCAAACCATTCAAATATGGCAGAGGAGGTGGAACGAGGAACGCTATGGCAGGTGGACGGCTAGACTCATCCCCAACATTGAAGTCTGGATCAAAAGAAGATTCGGTGAAGTTAACTACTTCCTTACCCAGTTTCTCTCTGGTCATTGATACTTCCGAAAGTATCTGTATCGCATGAACAAAGCAGAAGACCCGCGTTGCATCTATTGTGGTGCGACATATGATGATGCAGAACACACGTTCTTTACTTGTGACAGGTGGCAAAGCAGGAAAAATGCACTGATAAATCAGATTGGTGATTTCACTCCTGACAACATAGTCGGCAAAATGTGCGAGAGCGAAAATAGCTGGAGTGCTGTTAGAAATTATGTCGAGCATGTCCTACGCTTGAAGAAAGTCAATCTAGACGCAACACCACAGACAACCACTGTAGTAAGAACTAGAGATATGACGGCCCCAGACGTGGGGAATAGAGAGTGAGTCCCTGGAGGACGATGATTCTGGGCCTTCCCGAAGTCATATAGAAAGCAGTTCCGGGAAGGACTGCCCCAGAAAAAAGGAGGGATTGTTTTAGTGGATACACCACTGAAAGCAGCTGACGACGGTCGCTGTAAGTGCGAAGGCATTTTAAACCCTACCTTTCCCGTCAAAAAAAAAAAAAAAAAAAAAAAAAAAAAATAATAATAATAATAATGATAATAATAATAATAATAATAATAATAATAATAATAATAATAATAATAATAATAATAATAATAATAATAATAATAATAATAATAATAATAATAATAATAAGAATAATAATAATAATAATAATAATAATAATAATGAGTGAATCTAAAATTCCTTTGGCATTAAAGGCCCTTACACGCAGTAATTCTTATACTCACCTGTTGAGACCTGCAAAATAAATACAACATAAAATCGAAGTAACGATTAACAAGCAATATGGTTCTCATCGTTTCGATTTTCTATAAATTGTATGCTAAAGTGTTTGTAAGCTCCACATTAATATCACTGCATATTCATGTTTTCCACATATACTCGTACACATGGACCGTATACGAAATGCAACAATAACAACAGCAATCAATATAAGATCATCAACTACATTTATTAAGCTGATGGTAAAGATCGTTTTCCGTTTCATTGTTTTTGTTTTAGCTTGATTATCAATTCCTTTTCCTTAGCAAATTAAATGTTTGTCTCTTAAAGCTTTTAGGTCTTTAGAATAAAAAAACATAAGAAAAATACCAAACAAATTTATTAAATTCTCATTGGGGAAATTGTCTCTTGGACCAGCAATATCGTTGTATTTGAATGTCACAGTCATTGTTGTTAAAAATGAAGAGGTTGAAGCTGATGATGCTTTTTAGTTGAGGTTGGGTTGTTGGTCAGGCAAAGAATACCTTCTTAACAGCATCTCCTTCGATTTCCTCTGTACAGATCTACATGCTGTGATAACAAATGTTTGCAACATGTAAATTGGTCAACAACAACGGCAACAACTTTACTTTGTCGCTTCTACAATGTGTGTAGAATCTACTAAAGCGCCTGCTGCAAGTTTTATTTTATATGAAAATTAAAAACAAGAAAAAAAAAATAATAAAGCACAACTGACTGTTCAGAGGCGGCTTAAATCAAAGCTTTTTTAAGCTTCTTCTGTCCTTTGTTTTTGTTTTATTGATTCGGCTTAAGAAAACAGCAGCCACTAATTTTCTGTTTGGCGACAATTTTATCGTCAGTCTCACATTAAAATTATTTCAGTTTGACTTTCTTTATTCTCCCGCTCTTCCATGTGTTGTATATGTTTGCATGTGTACACTACTGGTTGGTTGGTTGGCTTCGAAGCATGGAAAGACAATAGAATTTGTGAACTACTAAATATTACTGCGCTTCATGATGATGATGCTGATAGTTCGAATTGGTTTTTGGGGGTCTTCGTCGTTGGCGATATTATTGTCTTTATGGTTGACATATGGATAAATATTATTTCGTAGATACGAGTAGATTTTATTAATGTTTCTTTCGTTGCTATTGGGTTATGTTAATTGCTTTCCACTTTGACAGGCGCAGTTTATGTGAGATCTTAAACATTGTATTTAAAAATTTAAATTATTTAAATTTTTTTTGTTGGAAAGTAAGTAGCTTTTAATTACTAAACAAGGTTTTTCCATGAGAATGGATTTCAATGGAACTTTTTAAGCTAATTTTTAAAACTTGCTTTAGCTTTAGATTACTCTGTGCAACAACGACGGCAAAAGGACAATGTTATAATGACTGACTTTGAGAAACTAACACAAAGGAAAAAATTCAAAGTATACAATTATGAATTGTGAAAGCCTGGAATTAGTAAGGAGGGACTTAAAGCTTCACTTCTCTTGTACCTTGTTATAATCCGTGCATCGGCATAGAAAATCTTGTAATTTTTAGGCTTTTTGTAAAGCACCGTAACTTTTTACTGCAGGCAGTAAAAAGTCCCTTTCTTGAAAAAGGAAAAAAAAACTCCTAAAATCTCATTTAAAACAGAAAATAGAATAAGATCTTTTACATTCAATTGCATGATCTTGTTGCTAAATTATATTCAAAATGTTTGTGTTTATACTCGTATGTCCTTCAATAATAATGTATTGTTCTGAAATAGGTTTACATTAGCGGTATTCAGTGTGTGGTGCAAATGGTCTTGCGAAAGAGCAAATGCAAAATATAGTAGGTTTTTTACTGTGCATTTTGTTGCTGTATTTTACAAAAGATAATTTGCAGTTGCTATATCACAAAACCATTTGCCCTACACACTGAAAACCGCCTTTGTTACAAAAACATTGTCAAGATAAAAAACCGCAATAATGACGACAGCAATCAAAAGGAAAAAGCCGCAATTTGATTGTTTTATAATTTAATATACAAATAGATGACATGGGACGTACAAAAAACAGGGGGCAAATCTCATTTAAAGTAAACTATTTTAAAACAGGTAACACCTAAAAATATACATGAACATCTTTTGGTTTTTTTTTTGCAAAAATTTAATAGTCTTCTTAAACTCATATATGAGATTAATATTAAAAGACCTGAAAGGAAAAATTCGCAAACCACAAACAAATACAAAGAAGACATTTGAGAAATGTTTACATATGAAATTATAAACATTTTGCAATTTTCTTGTGTTTTAAATTTTTTGTTGTTTGCCGAGAAACAAAAAAAGAAAAGAATGAAAAAAAAATACTCCGGCTGTATCAAGATATAGAGAAGAATGCTAATAATCTGCATTCTTTTTTGGGCGCGACTCTTTAAAAGAGTTTAGGCTAGAATTCAAGTGGACTTTTGTTAACAGTAGAATAATAACTATGCCAGGATTTTCATTATCCTGTAATTGTTTGCCATCATTGTTCACACGATATGGTCTCAAAACTAACACGCTCTTTAAGTTCTTTTTAGATATAATTTGGAAATGTGCACACATACATACTACGTACAGAAATAGAGCCTTGTTATTATACTAAATTGTAGTAGATTTACTTTAAGGATTTATTTTGTTTTACATTCTTCGCTTTGTATTTTTCCTTTGTGAATTTATCTCATGTTTTTGTGGTGTTCTATTTTGCTTTTTGTGCCAAAACGAAAACAGAATCTTTAAGAATTTAGTTAAACAAATATGCTCTATATTAGAACCCTGCTTAGGATTTTATTATTTTGTGATCTTGTCTTATTTTGTTTTCTTTTCATCTGTTTAGTGTGGTGTAAAAAGAAGGCAAGTTCATGTGTAGTTTTAACTTAGAGTCTATATAATAAAACCACTTGATATTTTATTGTATGTTTAATGCCCTCTTGAGTTTACAATAATCACAATATGTAAAGTATTTTAAATCAGTGCAATGTCTTTTCATGATATATTTTTCTACTCTTGCTTAATTGTTGATGATACACCGGAAGAAAATATTTAGAACCGTAACAATATAAGAAGTAATTGAGATATATGCATAATTTCATATACAATTCGCCAAAAAGAGTTTGAGGTGAAGTTCAATATTTTTGAATTAATGAAAATTCAAATTATTTTTTAAAATATTTGAAATTTAATGAAATTTTTTTTCAATATTGCCGGCATTGATATCTTTCGGTCCACTTACTTGATTTGCATAAGATTTATGGCATTCGACGCTGTCGCAGAGATCTAGAAAGTGAGTCGATTAGAAATTTTTTTTTCGATTTTTTACTTTTCCTCCGTTTTTGGAGATATTTGACGTTTTGATTTTTAAAGGATGTTTTTTTCTGTGGTGACGGTTGGCTTAGTGAGGTATTTCGTCTTAGTGATTTTTCGTTTATGCGGTTTTTCAGGTATGGCGGTTTGTTTTCGAGGTGCCAATTTTTCGTCTTGGTAGTTGTAATTATTGGATGCATGAATATTTATTACTTTATTATTTAAGATATTGTCTCAATTTTTATTAAAAAAATATGTTAATCATGTGTATTTGACAGATGTCGCATGAAGTATATACATTTCATTGGCCAACTTATCATTATAATTTAAAATTTGGTTAAAGTCCCTTGATGAGTTGCCATAAGCGCCAATGAAATGTATACAGACATGCTTAACATAAAATAAATGAATAACTCTGCTGCACTAACTGTGAAAATTTTAAAGGTGATTTTGTTACGGGTTTCAAGACACAACTTATTATAAAGATTACCTAATGAAATACCCTTTCCCTTTCAATTTTATTCTGCCTAAATTTGGATATTTATTGTTGTAGTTCCGAAAATACTGCACTTAGTATAACAATATGAGTTCACGATACAGAATAAGTTTGAGATGATTCGTTGCTTGGCTTAGCACATCCTTTACTTTTGAACTTATGTGGACTTTTATTATTCTTGTAGCTCAAGATGGAAGCATATGGCAGATAGACGGACATACAGGAACATGGGCAAACGTAATTGTTAATTACTTTTAATGTCATTAATATAAAAATAAAAATATATTTTTGCAATTATTTTCACTGAATCAGAAAATATTTTTGGTTCAGTCAGTAAAATATTTTTTGGTAAGCTTGTTAATATTTTCAAACAAATATTTGTATAGATTCAAAAAAAAAGTTTGTGTAACGAATCTCGTTAAAAAATTCATTAAGAGATTTAGTAGTTTGAGTGGAAAAAATTTCAGGTTCTGACGACACGCTGCCATCGATCTCCAGATGAGTTTTATTATGAGAGTAGTTAATTTCTATTTAAAATAAATTTCTAAAAGTGTAGAAGTGAAAATGTTTGAAAAGATTTGCACTTTGTAGGCGCTTAATTTTAAATTGTCTTACTGAGCTGTGTATTTAAGAATTTTAAGCATATTATGGTTGAGTAGTGGCGCACATATACAGACAATTGAAAATAATTGTATGTACATACATATGTATATACTTAAAATATATGTATATTAGGGCGGGTCAAATTGTATGGAACTATTTTTTTTTTGATGAAGCGTATAGCAAAAACGTAATCTTTAGGTGATTCTGAGAAATTTTGCTCAAGAGACCATAGCTCTAAGTCGGATTTAGAGCCCCCAAAATTTCAAAATAGATATTTTTCCATATATACGTAGAACAATTTAATTAAATTCGTCATAAAATCGGATAGAATTATAGTAGATTTCTCAATCTGGGGTTGTTTGATAGGTATTTTTATCACCTTTCAGAATCTGTATTGATACTTGTAAAATCAGTCGTCAATGGCAGCATTGTTCAATTGAACAACTTTGTAACACTGAATAATGACGTTTCCTTCTTCCTTAATCGTTCATCGTGCAATGCGCACGCATTATGCCGAAATACTTAAATAAAAACTCGGTTATCACAACACCAATATGTTGTGTACGGCAGTGCACATTTATTAAAATTTATACATTGGACACGATACTTACAACCAAACTTTCGTAATATTGTAGATGGTGAATGTCAAAACAACTCATATTACGCACATCCAGAAAATATCTTATTAACAATGATCGAAAAGCAATATGGGATAGAGCTATAAAAAGATTTTACACTATAGAAAAAAATTGTACGATCCAACTAAACTCAGAGTTTACAAAAAATATATCTTAAATTTCGATGCTACCGATTATGTCAATATGGTTGATATGAATAACGACGATATATTATTTGAACCAGCATTTACTCGACAGATTCCATATGATCACTTGGTAGAATACTTAGATTTCGATGAACCACCACTGGCTGATCCACAAATTCCAATGCACATACAAGGAACAGAAAGACATGTAACGAGTGTTTCAAAACGAGTTATAGAAAAGAATCGTGAAGGTGTTATGGCAGTGACATTAGAAAGTCGTAAGAAAACTCCTCGAATGGAAAGTAAAAAGGACCTTAAAAAATAATATTACCACGTTAAAACATTAAATTGTAAATAATGTACAGTGAAAAAACTTTTCAAAATATAATATAATGTTTTTTAAAAAATTTTAAATAGACGAAATCCCTGAAGAAGTCAACAAACAATTGACGAAACGTTGGGTAAAAAATGTAATAAAGCTGTTTTATTAACATTAACTACGTTAGGCCTTATTAGCTTAAAGAGGAAAAATATCATTAACAACATTAAATTGTAGGTCGAGAATAATATTTAAAAATAAATTGAATTAAAAATGTAAAAATAGTGTTTTTTTTTGTTGAAACCTTGAAAATGTTGATTTTTTCAGATCGATTTTCCTACAAAAAGGAGTTCTAAAACAAAAAAATTGATCGTAATAAAAGTTGTTGGAAATTATCTGAAATTTTATAATCTGAAAAAAAAAACTCGAAGAAAATTCAGAATTTATTAGTTAAAAGTTCATTTTAGGCTATTTTTCGACAAAAAATTCCTAATATCTCTACTAAAAATAAAAAAAAAAATATTGGTAATTATACAGATTCTGAAAGGTGATAAAAATACCTTTCAAACAAGTCCAGACTGAGAAATCTACTATATTTCTATCCGATTTTATGACGAATTTAAGTAAATTGTTCTATGTATATATGGAAAAATATCTATTTTGAAACTTTGGGGGGCTCCAAATCCGACTTATAGCTATGGTCTCTTGAGCAAAATTTCTCAGAATCACCTATAGATTACGTTTTTGCTATACGCTTCATCAAAAAAAAAAAAAATAACCCGCCCTAATGTATATAAATACTATTGTCCTATTGTCAGTGGGCAATTTTTGTATTCATTTATAAAAATTTGTTTTTTGTTTCAATTCATTTAGTTTTTTTTCTCTTCTTTTTTGGTATTTCACTGTTCATAGAATATACATACATACATACATACATATGTATGTTGTTGGACAATTTATTTGCATGGCAAACAATAAAAACCTCAAGTGTCCACTTCACGTTGGCTTTGTTTACCATAAAAATAAAACGCTTTTACATGTGTGTGGTTAACAACTTGTTAACGCCGGCGGTGCTGTATAGTTTTGTGTAAAGAATAGTAAAATATATTGTTTCCTTTATGTGTACATGTATTCTTGGCGTTTTTAACATAAATCCACTCACTACATTCCGCAGTATAATTACATGCAGGTAGTACGAGGAGTATAAGAGACCAACTAACTATGTATATATGTACATAAGTACGTACATATCTTAATGATAATCAATGGATTCTGTTTATTTGTTCTCCTACATACTTGACAAAGTAACCAATCTTCATTTTTCTTGTTCATTAACATACATCATCACATGCACAACGATACGGTCTAGAAGACATTGATTGCGGCTTATTGCAATTCTTATAAAAATGGATGAATGAACTAATACGGGGATTTCCTTTGTCCTTTACACTCAAGTATTAATCTTTTCTAGCTTTTGGCATTTTCTTGTCTGTCGTACTGTTTCGTTTTTCGTAAAGCACCTGCTCAGTGCTGTCAACTCGGTGCCTTTCACACCGTTTTTAGTGCTTTTTGTACTTTTAAAACTAACTTCCGTGGCTTCTGTATTCGTGGCGGAGAAACTAAACCCAAAATTAAAAAAAAAATGTCTGTGTTGTAGGAATTATTTGGCCAATGATGCAATTTTTGTTGATAAAAAAATGTGTTTATGCAATAATATTCTGAACATATTTTTTTGCAACTTTCCAGTATGATAAAAAAACCAAATTATATCGCTCCTTTATTGCAACGTAGTCATATCTGAAGAGAATGTAAACGTGGTAAAATGCGTTTTAAGTTTTCAAAACGTAAGCATTTATATGGACGGCTTGAGCATGTAAGTGGTTATAACTTTGGCTTAGATAGAGATATATTTATGAAAAATGTTTTACAAATAAAGAAGGTGTTGAGAAACTCTTTTCCTTCAGTAACTGAAAAATTTTTGTTTTTTGAGATATCACTACAATACAATAAAGGAGCGATATGAAGTCCACACGAGTAACTAGCTTTGCTGTGTGTTTGTCTTTCAAAAGCGTCAAACTTCATAAAGAGAATTGTTTATTTTGCTTAATGCTGTCGAAATGGAAATACATAGTATTTTCACTTCTATTTACAACTTTGTTTTGTATGTACATACATATGTATATGTACATATATTTAAAAGCCTTGAAACACACAGACAGACATCTTTAGTATGCTATAATTTTATTTTGTTATTTTTTTTATATATAAATAATACATGTGATTGTTTTATGAATTGAAATTATTATTATGTTTGTTCTCCTTTATTTTAGTTAATACTCCGTTATATAGACGTTATTATTAAATGTTGTTGTAATTGTTGTAGAATTAACTAAACCTGTTGTGGATTAGTATTGGAGTTTATATTTCAAATCAAGGTGGACTCGCCCTAAATTTATCTTAAAAACTCCTCCCCAGGGATGTCAAAAATATGTATTGAAAAATGTATTTTGACACCTGAGGGAGATGAAAAATACAAGCGGTGGAAGTGCGCTGTGCTCTCGAGATCACCTTGTATTATTTCGCATTCATTAAAAACTATGAATAAATACATACATAAGTAAAGATTATTTAATGATATTAGATACATACATATGTATATAAAATAAACCTTATGCTATAAAATTTTATTAGTTAAATATATTTTATCAAATATTTTACAATATCTTTATAAACATTTTGTATTATCAGCTACACTTTTTTTTCGATGAAATGAAAAAAAAATCACTTTAGTTTCAGTACTTTTTTTTTAATTTTAAAGTTGAAAACGCTACAACTGCTTTAAATATTCTTTTATCTAATTTTAAACGTGAGTGCGTCTGAGATTGGCTTAAATAATCTTCACCACACTTACATATGTATATATGTATGTATGTATGTAAATGCGTCGTGCTGTTGTTGTGTGAGCAAATGCGCGTTTAACGGTATTATAAAACATTTAAACACCCACACATACACTAAAAAAAAGACATGTACTAAATTTTAGTAAAAAAATTTCCTTCAAAATAGTTTAAAACATTTCTATATTTAATTATAATTTTTTTAATCTGTAGAACTTTTTTTAAAATCAAATAAAATTTTCTTATAATAAAAAAAAAATTATATGTTCATAATAAAACTTCAAAAAAAAAATTACTTTCAGGAACATTTTTATTTAACTTGAGTGCTTATTTCCTAAAAGTGAAAATTTTTTTTAAATAATTTTAAGAAATTATTTTATTTTAACTGTAAAAAAATGATTTCCGAAATGACTTCCTCCTGAATAGTTCATAAAAATTTGAACTCGTAGTTAAAAACCGAAAACGGCTATCCTCAATTTAGTTCATATTTTTTTCCCATTTTGGAATTTTTTTTTAATTTTTTAGAAAATAATTTTTGTAATTATTTTTAGTTCATGACTTACTAATTTCCAAAAAATTTTGTTAATGTAAGAAATTTCAAATTTAGTACTTATATGTATTAGCTATACTTGGAATGTACCTTGTATTAGTGAAGTAGTTAGAGTGCCTTACTAATAAACCGAAGTTCCTTGGTTCGTGTCCCAAAAGACATACATAAGTTTTATAAAAATCTTTTCATCACTCACCACTCATTCCAGATAATACAAACACATGTTGTAAATAAGCATTCCGTACGTTCCAGCGTTCTGATGAAATCAAAAGCTTATTTTTAGCAGATGGGCCGGGCTGGTTCAGAAAAAGTTAAAACAAGGAAATGAAAAATGCGCGGTAAAACGGCAGAGTGGCGCACATGTCTAACTTTGGGATAAACACTGAACTTGTTTTTAGTAAATATTTTTCTAGTTTTTAATAAAAATTTCCTGTTAAAAACGAAATTTGTATTTCCTCACATCAAGGAAATTTTTAGTCAGTTTCTGTAATTGGCGCCATACGACAACCAATTTAAACTCAATTTTAATAAAATTTCCAAAATTTTAGTTTATTTTTTTTTTTGAGTGTAAGTGTTCATGTTAAGTCATAATTAGGGCTTTGGTTTTTGTTTTTCCGCTTCAGGCATTAATTAACATTTTCGGTTGTTGAAATTTACACATTTATACAAAAATTTTGCCTGGCTGCGTGTGAAATATGTAGATGGTGTTTGAAAGATTATTGTTTCTGTATTTAATGGATTGACAGTTTTCGCGTGTCATGTTTCTCATTAATATCTGCTAAGGAAAATCCGAGAATGGTGGTGGTATAATGTGAAAATTTATTTTTTTTTTTAATGGCTTGCACGGAAATTTTGATTTAAAATTTGGGGATTTTGGCGGATTAACGTATAAATTACCAATATATTATTACAGTGCCAGCTCGCTAATCCGAAGGTGTGTAATCCGAATTATCCAGTAATCCGAATTGAATTTACGACGTATTACATACTCTATAATCCGCATTGGTTGTAAGCTCGCTAAACCGAATTTTTATATTTTTTATTTTTCTGCTTTTTTATTATTGTGTCTGCTTTTTTTTTACAAACCGATGTGTGGAAATTTAAAACTAACGGGACATCATTTAGATGCAGAGACTTATATGATTGATATTGTACATACATATGTATATGTATGTAAGTATTTAGACATAAGTATGTACATACATATGTTTTATGCCTTGTTACAAATAATTAATTTGCTAAATGGTATTAGTCGCGAAAACATCAAGTTAAATAATATATGGCAAAAAACGAGCACATAAAACTCTATCATTAACTGACAAGCTTAAAAACTAGCAGAAGTAAATCGCGGACAATCAGGAAAAACTTTAGCAATGAAATTTGGTGTAGGATCTTCAACAATTTGTGGAATAAAAAAATGCTGAAAATATTAAAAGGTAAAAAACCAGTGTATCAAATGTATGTTCCAATAATTACTGTACATACATACATATTTATTCTTTTATAAGATTTACTGAGAATTCTGACGGCAAACTTTTAAATTATATTTTAAAAAAGCTTTAATTTTTTCATTCTTGAATAATAAAAATAACATAAATTTGTTTTGAAATCCTGGCTGGTGTTTTATTTTCGAATATAATGAATTATAATACATAATAGCAGCACATCCAATAATCCGAATATCTCGTTAATCCGAATCAGGGTCCGCAATCATTAATTCGGATTAGCGAGCTGGCACTGTATTTACAAAAAAAAAAATAAATAGTCATTTGTATTATTATTATTATTATTATTATTTGGTTAATACTTTCGTTTGTGACATCTGTTTAATAAGTACGAGCGTTGCCATACCTTTCAATTGCAATGTGCTACACAGTGAGAATATGCGTTTGTTTTGTTGCCGTTTAAGTGTTATCATTGGAATTTTTTGCAAGTTGACTATAAGAAAAAACTTCCACAATTTTATGAGGTACAAAAGCATTTTGATATAGTCTATACATTGTAAACAAACAAACAAACAAAAATGCAAACAGTGAAGCAAGTTGTAGCTTTTTATTAATCTAATCGAACAGACCGCTTGGTTCATTCTTCAGTTGTTATTCAACGTTGACATTTGCACTTAACAGAATTAAAACTTTTTGTTGGAAAAGTTATACTCTCTTTTTATTACATTTTACACTACTTGAGTAAAAATTTTTTTATTAAGTCGGCTGAAAGGTCTCATTAAGATGAAATAAAAATAATAACCAAAGAAGTGTTGTTTCTTATAATTTTTTAAGTTTTTATTTTATATATATCCAATATTTCGGTTATCATCGAAGCATGCATTCTCTTTAGGCACTGTGGAAAAAAGAGCAAAGGAAAATTAGCCTTTTTTGCTCTGCATAAAATGCATCTACAGAACTACAACAACAGCATCAACAACTTAAATTAACTGAAATTAAAATGTAAATTAGAACGTTAGTAAGCCCTAAATTATATGGTACTAAAAAGTACTCAATCGGGTCAAAGCCGAGGTTTCATGAAATATAAAAATTGCACTTAAAGTCATCTAAAACTTAAATTATATCTTACATACTTACACCTACAAATTATAAATTACTTATACCTACAAATTAAAAATACTTACCTATGGGTCCCTAAGATAAAGTTCTATATACTGAATTAAACTACATAAATTGTACATATGAAAAGTAAATTGTTAATTACATTAAAGTACAACTACCTACAATTGTACACAAAAATTGTTTATCTAAAATATGTAACCTACTTATAATCTACAATTGAATTAAAATTATTGTAAAATCAGAGATACTTACCTACCCTGGAATAAAATGGAATTTATCATAAATCTTACCTATCGGCTCCTCGCCTTTTATTTACCCTGTCAATCCACAAGTTATATACAGTGAAGAAGGAATTGTATTCACCTTTTTTTAATGAGGGGTTTTTTCGTTTCGTTAGAATGAACGTGTTTTTATCAACTTCTTAGAATTTATGCAATAATTTAAAGCTCATTATTGCACTGATGTAATATGACATCAATACTACGACAAGTGTCTTCCTTTGTAACCACATACCGTATGCCATTATTGCGATGACAACCTTTTCTTAACATCAACTTAACATCATCGCTTTTGATGCTAATGCGTGGGATGGCAGGCAACATTTGTTCTATTGCATTTTTTTTGGTATCATTCGAACTTTAAATAAAAAATGGTACGCGAGTGATATTCTTGGTACAATTAAATAAATTCACACAAATTTGATTACTTTTTATTGAGGAATTTTTGTGTTAAAATTACTTACACAGTTTTGTGTTTTATTTTCACAATTGAAAACTCTTTTCTTTCCTCACCGGTATTTTACATCTCTATTTTCTCATCCAAAATAGTTGCTATAAAACTAAATTGATAAGCCATCTATGGACAGCATAACTATAGATATCACTAAAATGAATTGTTAACATAATAATTTCTAAATGTACAGCATAATAATCTTACATCCTTAACAAGAAAGGAAAATAATATTTATATGAAACAAACAGTAGTTGAAATGGTGTAACAGCCATAAAATGCCAGCAAAACAAAATCTCCCTTGGGATCTGTGTTTCTACAAATAGTTGTAATAATTATTTATGGATGTTTGTATGTACAGACATACATATGCATGTATGTACATAAAAAATTCAATGAAATTTACCACAATTCCCAATCCTCAGAGGAGTTGACTTGTTTTTTCATCTTACAAATTGTTGTTGAGAAAATTTCTCTCATTTGTTCAGCTTAATACTGAAAAGTTATGGAAGACATGTAAATTATGACACTAAAATTGTAAAGGCAACTAAGCTGATATACATAAGTTCATACTTTTATATAGTTTTCATTCTATTACACACACGAACGCAAACAGACGCATACACACTATCTAGATGGACAGACAAACGGATGAAAAGAAATAGACAGACACAAACTTACGATGACATGCGTTACCACCTTCCAAGACGAAATATTTAACACACTCTTCCATTCAGCTCGTAGTTGATGTTTAAGACGCCAACTAAATGAAAATGAAAAGAGATGGAGGCGTTGAGAAAACAACCCGTGGACGTACGGACAGACTTTAAGGGCAAGCAGATAGAAAAATATAAAAAAACAAACAACCTAAAGATTTTGAAGGAAAAAACGAAACGTTTGTCTGAACATAGAAAATATACAACTAAATAAAACAAAAATATGTTGCAACATGAAGACAACCAACTTAACTAGAAGATACTCCTTCCTCTGTTTGAATGATGATGAGTGGTGGTGCAACAGCAAATTTAACAATATGTGGCATTGTGTACAACATAATATGGAAAAGGGAAGTACTCCTATATCTTACTTTGATTTACAGTGACAGGACAAAAGTTCTAAGAAGAGAGAGATTCTGGGCTGACATTTCGGACACTGGAATGGTTTGTGATACCTCCAAAAAGTTTTAAAAGTTAACTGCAAATTCTTTTAAAGAAACAATTATGTATTGTCTAAATTCTTTTCAATTGACTAATTAATATTTTAATTGAATCAATTATTTAGTTTTAATTTACTTTAGTTTTAAATTAAGATATTATAAATTTAACAAAAAAATTCTATAAAATATCTATGTATATATATAAAACAGGATGTGTATAAGTATGTAACGTATGGACTCCAAAACGGCTGGGCCGATTTTGATGAAATTTTCAGGGAATCTTCAGAATATTCAGGCGGGTGACATAGGCTATATGAAGTTTTGATTGGACAAAGAGGCGTGGCACCGCCCATATAACCCAAAAATTTAAATCGCTATATTTTGACCTACGTCGATGATATTTGGTACATATGGTATTGGCATAATTTGGAATACGTACCACGAGAAGTGGGTGGGACCACGCCCCTTTTTAGGAAAACCAAACCTTTGGACCGATCTTCCTGAAATTTTCACAGCATGTTACTGTGATTTTGGAAGGAATAATAGGCTATATGAAGTTTTGATTTGACAAAGAGGCGTGGCACCGCCCATACAACCCAAAAATTTAAATCGCTATATTTTGACCTACGTCGATGATATTTGGTACATATGGTGTTGGCAATATTTGGAATACGTACCAGGAGAAGTGGGTAGGACGACGCCCCTTTTTAGGAAAACCAAACCCTTGGACCGATCTTCCTTAAATTTTCGCAGCATGTTACTGTCACTCTGGAAGGAATAATAGGCTATATGAAGTTTTGACTGTCAAAGGGGCGTGGCACCGCCCATATAACCCAAATATTTATATATATTGGGCATTTTCGACCTACGTCGATGATATTTGGTACAATTGTATTGTCATAATTAGCAATACGTAATAGGAGAAAAGTGGGTGGGACCACGCCCCTTTTTAGGAAAATTAAAATTCGTAATATAGTCTTAACTACTAGACCGATCGTCATTAAATTTTCACAATAGGATATTTTTACGAAATAATAAATTCTCGACTATAACGAGCGGGGTAGCGAAGCACACTGGGTTCAGCTAGTTTGTGTATAAATATGAAATGTAATTTTAGTTTTAATGTGTGTGTGAAAATAATATAACTTGCTAAACAAAGTTACTGATTTGATTTAAAAAAAAAAAATAAGTAACTTTAATGTAAAATATACAATTTTGTAAAATTTATTTTAGAAACTCACATTTTTTTTTTGTGAAAATTAAGCAATCCTTATGATATTAATTGTATATGTATATTATTTTGGCTCCATGAAAAATGACCCTATTAAAAAATATACAAATTTTTTCTACATTTTGGGCAATTTTTAAATTTAGAGCCAGTTTTCATTTTTTGTTTGCGACCTAAAGTTTTGTATTGACAACAACAATGAGAACTTTGAGTCCAATTTTCTCTACTTTTTGGGGTATTTTTCATGATTTATTTTTAAATTTATCTTAAATTTTGGGACAAATTTTTATTTTTTTTCAGTTCTTAGAAGTAGAAAATTTTTTTAAGTATCCTTTGCAAAAAGTAGAGGTTGACCAAACTTATGTAATGCATTGTTTCCGAGCGAATGAAAAAGATAGATGGTGAAAAATAAATTTGGCCCAAAGGCATCGCTTAAAAAATATTTAAATAGGTGGTGCGTTCAAATATAGTAATATGACATGGTAGAAAAAAATTCTGAAGTCCGGCCGGAACACGGCATGGTAGAGGATCTTTTGTAATTAAAGTAAACATTTTTTTAATTTTAATTATTTATGTGTATCTTCGACCTTTTATATTTTTACATCCCCAATTCAAAAAAATGATTAATATTTCAAAATGGCAGTGCTTAAGGCAGATTTATTCCCTTATGAATTTTCTTCGCCATGGTATTTTCCGAAACCGCGACGCTTACTACACATTAGGGACTTAGTTCGTGGTGCAAAGACCTTAATGCAAGCAAACATACGGGTAAAATCTTTTTATAATATTAAGTATTGTAATATTTCTAATTCTATTTCGCTTAGGAGACTTTCCCCCCTTTAAGAACACCATTCATAGCAGCTAAATGCTGAAGCCTATAACTCTAATAGTATAAATTACAATAAAACATTGCATTGAATAAAAAATGATCATAAAACATTCTATTTAAAAGCGATTTTCATTTAACAATTTATGATGATCTGTACTTTTGTTTTTCATACCAATACAAAAACAGCTTTAGCTATCTATGTATGTATGTAACTACATACATATATCAGAGTATTTGTACGTATGTACTTCCATAAGCACCTTAAAACACAGATGTTGTTGCTGTTGATGGTGGTGGGCCTTCATTTTTGTTCGGTTAATGCGTTATTTGCTACAGCCAATTGACAGTTGCATTCGTTTAATGTGCGTACAACATGTTGAGACATTTTTGTTGTTTGTATCCAACAGAAAACAACAATAAATTTTTAAAATAAATGGCATGGCATTGCAACAATGCACACCCCCGATTAATGATCGCATACACCTTTAACCACTGCACAGCAGTACTGTGGCATTAAGATAGAGAGGCAGACGGACAGACATACATTCATCCATATGACGTTTTGTTGCTTGATTTGTTATTATTAGTCTTGTTCGAGTGTTGTTTTTGTTTTTTTTTTCATTATTTATTTGTTGCTCTGTAATTCGATCTTAAAATTATTGTACTTGTAAATAAATTTAAAGTTAATTTTCAACTTTTTATTTTCTTCTGCCCCCTCTTTTATTCGAATTAACTTTTCCAAACAAAGTGTTCATATGAAAATGCCAGATAAATGTTACAGCATACCAACAATAGCAAGAACAAAACAACAATGAAGAAAATATTAATTGCTTTCGAATTAGGGGCAAAGGAAGTGTTAATGAGTTAAATTTTTAACCGCACATGCCACATGTTGTTTTTTTAATCTCCTTTTTTGTTGTACAATTTGTGTAGCATTTTACATTTAATTTAAAATACAATTTGAAAATAGAAATATTTTTATTTGTCAGCATATTTTGTTTGTTGTATTTAAAATCGAGCATAACAACAATAATTTAAGCGAAATATGATATCCATGTTTATTTGAATGTATGTATTTTGTGAGCAGGAGTGTACATTATTAATCTTTTTTTAATATTTAATTTTGTTTTAGTTAACAAAACACATATTTCTAGAGGATTAGACAAGATCAAACTTTGACAAAGCCTGTGTTGAGCTGATTGATGGCTTTAATAGTTGGTGTGGACTATGCTGGTGGTGGAACATTGATTAGCGATAAAGGAAATTTGAAAAACCAAAAATATTTTTGCTCTCATTTTGAACAGAGGCTATTCTGTCCTCCTAACAAAAAAAGTCACATCTTCATATTAGCAGTTTTGAGATATTTAGCTTTTACGTTTTTTATCTTCCACGCCTTATAATTAAATATTTTCGAAAAATTCCAAGAATAATTTCAAAATGTATTATTTTTATTGAATTTGATTATCATAACAAACAGGGAAAATTTTGATGATAAAGTAGAGAAAATAGTATAGGCAAAAAAAAAAAAAAAATTAAAAAAAATAAAAATTGTTCTAATAAGTTCAATATTTCCTTGCATTTGTTCACAATGAAAATAAAATAATTAATTCGTATCAATGAAATCAGTTTAAAAAACTGAAAAACAGCAAATCAAAAAAACCAACAAACATAATTCAAACGTTAACTTTTCTAAAAAAATAAATTAGTAACTAAAACTAAAATAAAATTGAAAGGTTTAATCCTGTCGTGGGTCGGTACACTTGGGATTTTTGGAAGAGATTTCCAAAATCTTATTCTGTTTGTGGGCAAAATGTTTTTGAGCTTTTGTATAAAGTCTTTGTTTTTCTTTTAACTAATTTACACGAAGAATCGCTTTGGGTTCAGGATTAAAAATTTGTTTAATTTGTATCTTTAAACTTAGTTTTGTATAATAAAAAGCTATTGTGTCTTACAAATTTTACTTCTACCAATTCATTTAGACTCGCTGAACACTTTCTTAGAGTTTGTGTTGAGATGAGTGGTCCTTCCATTCGTAAAAGTTTTCCATTTGCATTTTAATCACTTCAACCTTTCCCGAATTACCGAATTGAAATCAATCTTTGAAATCTGTTATGTTTTACACTTTTTTCTGTTTTTTCAACTTGGTGATGAAAGGCATCACCAGATATGAATGCATGTATGTATGTTTGAACCGAATGCCTTCTTGCATTATTTTGAATTTTAGGGTGAGGGTATCAACCTGAGCGTTTACAAGAAAGTATTTATCTGTTATTTCATACATTATTATTTTCTTTAGCGGGAATTTTTTAATTATATAGTAAATTAGGGTCTCTAAAAATCGATAAAATATGGTTTTTTGCCATATTTTGCCATTTTCATAAGACCAAAAAATATTTTTTTTTTTATATTATTTTGCAATGGGAATCGGTGTTGTTACGAGAATCATTAGTTCACATCAATTATCAGGGCTCTACGACTTTTTTTCAGCTAAAAATCAATAAAACATGGTTTTTGCCATTTTTTTGCAATTTTCATAAGAAAAAAAATCCGTAGAGATATCTTATTAATTTTTTTCTATTTTATTAGGTATTTTTTTTTTTTTAATTAGGACCAGCACTCAGGGGTGACCCCTACGTATGCAGTGCATTGTGCCGGAACTCAGTGAGAGGGGGTTAGGATAGAGAAGATAAATATTGAAAATTTAGAAGAATTAATTAACTCTTTCACAACTCTGCTTTGCGCGTTATGTGAATTCTTAAGACAGTGCTGTGGCGTCTCCGGTGTTAATAAGTGGACGCATTAATTTTGTTAAGCCGCATTAGTATTAAGCTTAGATCCCACTATCGGAACAATGTACCGATTTTCGTCGGATCACTGAAATAAAGTTATAAGTAATAAGCTAAATTTGCATTATTTGTCAACTAATTATATATAAGACATAATTCCACCACACTGCATTGGTAGTAAAGCCATAAAGACTTATTCCAGAAATAAATGAGAAATAATGCAATTTTGGTTTAGTACTTATGACTTTATTGCAGGGAGCCCACGAAAATCGGTACATTGTGCCGATAGTGGGATCTAAGCTTTAGCAGGCATTTTATTAATTGTTTTACTTCGGTGTTAATAAGTGGACGCATTAATTTTGTTAAGCCGCATTAGTATTAGCAGGCATTTTATTAATTGTTTTACTTCGCCGATGTTTCTGCTAACCGACGAAGGAGGGCGATGTTGTGTACATTAGCTTGGATAGCATCAATCGCTGTCGGAACAATTTTTTAGTGACCAGTGAGTGATATGCCTTCATCACTTAAATAGTTCGACAACAATTAATAATTATAATGTCTCACTAATGTACCCAGGCCCGAGTCATCGTTTGCTTAGTAGTCAACGCGCTAACCACTTCAGCCAATACCACCCTCATTATGCACTGTTTTCTCTGTGTGATGTTAGGAAATACAAATTTGATGTGTTCAGAACGTCATGGTACCTCCGGAATGCATATTTACAACATGAAGTTGTATTATCTGGAAACATTGTTATAAAATCTACGTCTGTTGGGACTTCGGTTTCGTAAAAAGGCACTCTAACCACCTCACTACTACACCTTGCTACATGTTAGCAGCCAGTTTAAGAAGATGATTTACACATGACCATACAGGAACCTAATGAAATCAATAAGGAACACTTTTTTGAAAAAATCAATAAGATGGCCCAATGAAATCAATAAGAAATCCCTTTTTTATACAATTCATATGAAAACGTAATAGAATCAAAAATTTTTCTCTATGGATTGTTTTTTGGTGCCAAAAATAACGGAGATTGGGTAAAAAAAATTGTGAATAACAAGTTTTCTTATTGATTTTATGTATTTTCCATCTTGATAAAATTAAAAAGATTTACCACATAAAAATAATAAGGAATCTCTTCGGAAAAATCTTCGCTTCTTTCTGCTGGGATACCCGTTAGCCTAAAAACGTTTCATGGAGAAAATTCTTGATTCTATTCAGCAGTTTTGGCTCTGTGTACAGAAAACATTAGTTCACACCAATTATTAGAGTTCTACGACTGTTTTTTAGCTGAAAATCGACAAAATATGGGGTTTTGCCATTTTTTGCAATATCGATAAGACTATTAGCATGTGCTCAAATTAAGGGCAAAAAAATATTTTTTGGTTTTTCTATTCTTGTCGCAATACAGTACAACAATTTTTTTCGACTATTAATTATATAGACGATTTTGAGAAATATAGATCACAGAGCTGATTTCAAATCTCATAAACTAAAGAGATAGGTTCCAGCAAAAAATTTGGTTTTTAATCCTGTTTTTCAGTTTTTCAATTCATAAGATTGAACAAAAAAGATGAAGATTACTTTTGAATGCACTAAGTAGTAATTTTGCAAAACATATTAATAATAGTTTTTTATTAATTCTTTTTTAAGAATTGCTTTTAAATTTATTTGATTAGAAAACATTATAATTTCCTATTTCTAACACGTTAATTTCAATTAGTCCGTTGTGTTAATAAACCTTCTTTCAATAATTTAACAGATTTATTTATTCAATAAACACAAATACATATGTATGTTTATATGCATTTATGGATCTGCTTTATTAGATTAAATTTAATAAATTATTTATCAACTTTTTAAACCAATTTAAACACGAATTCATTAAACAAAAATAAAAAATAAAACATATTTAGTTAAATAAATAAGTAGACAATGGTTACAAAACTTTTAAAGCTAAAAGGCCATAATTACACTGTACATTGGCAGATAGATACATCATTAGATGTTGCAACAGACTAATAATATACACACATTAATTCTAAACTAACTGCCGCCACCTAAAATGGCCGAGATGCTAAAGCCTTTCTTTTTATGGTTGGTGTTGTTGCCATTGTTGTTTCTGATTTTGCTGGTGTTTTTGCTGTTATCCGATGATGGTGATTGGGATAATGTATCATCATTTGAATTGCAAGTAGCAGACATCGTTGGTGTTGGTGTTGTAACCGGTGTTGCAGTTTCATCTTGTATTAATGATGAATCGGATGAAGAAAGATCGGCATCGTTTGTTATGCATTCTAAGGTGGTATTTGAGTTAATGGCCATAACACGATTTGGCAATTCACCTCTGCAGCCAACACTACCAATACCGACACTTGCACTGCCTACGCAGTTAGCCAGAGACAAATGTTGAGGAATTTCGCCCATATTATGATGTGGCAGTGGCTGCAATGTAGATGATGCTAGTTGTGATGGTGGTGGTAGTGGCGGCGGCTGTGGTAAATCGGCTGGATTTAATGCTTCATGTTGTGCTGCCACCGAATAAACATGCTGAGGATACAAAGGCTGCGGTCGGGCAAAATATGAACATGCTAAATCGACCAGTGAAGGTCGTAGCAACGATTGCATGTTTTGCTGGAAATGATGCATGAAAGCAACGGATGTTGCATTACAACCACTAGCAGACCTATTGCTACAAGCAGACTTTTGTTGTTGTTGTTGTTGTTGTTGTTGTTGTTGTTGTTGTTGTTGTTGTTGTTGAAATATGCTGCTTGCTGCACTGTTAACATAATCCAATGATGACATGTAGCCTCCCGAACTGGTTTCATTTGTTGTTTCCAAAGAACACGCCGAGCCATTCGAACGTAATCGTTTAATTTGAGGCGATGTTACTGTTGATACTGATGTTGCATCTACTACATCCACGAGGCTGTGTTGTTCATTAATAAATGCCGTCACTGGTTTATTCAAACAAATTGATGATCCCGGCTCACTGATTGCGGTAGTCACTGATTTTGTTGGAGACGTGATATCAAGTTGCTGTTGTTGTTGGTATAATTGCTGATGTTGTGGTTCTTGTTGCTGCTGCGGTTGATGATGATGAGGCTGATCATCCGAAGTAGGTGATGAAGACATTTTGCGTTTACAACGTGATTGACCAGTTTCACGAAACCCTTTGGCAAAAGGATTATTATCAATTTTTAATTTAGTTATACGATCATTCTGTAAAGAGAAAATTTAAAAAAAAAAATTATATAAAAAATGTGTAATAAAGGTGATGAGTGAATTTAAAAAATTGACTTTTTATAATAAAGTGGAGAAAGCGACGTTTCAATGTATTAATTTTAATAGCACATCATGCAATGGAATGAATTCATTTGACGCTGAAGGAGAATAAACGTTTTCTATATCTGTAATTTTAGATCTCTTTAAAACAGAATTATTTAAGTATTTGGTTACCCATCAAATACACACAAATACATACATAAGACAAATATATTTTATCATCGAATGCATATTTTATAAAAATTTTTCTTTAAAAGTGATTCGCATAATTGTATTAAACTCAAAAGACATAAGACCTGAGCTTTTAGCAGCGTCATATTAAACAGAAGATTTAGAACACAAACCTGGGGAAGCAACAGTGACTGAAGCCACAAAACTTGAACAAACATTTCATTGAAAATGTTCTGAATATACATATGTAGAAAAGTTTAAAGACTGAAGACTCATATTTTTAGGACTTCGTATTAATAGAATACGTGAAGTCATTTGTGGATTAACTGACGTTTATAAGATGAAAAACATAAAAAATTGGAAATCATTTCAAATAATTCTTCTTTATAATTTCTTATACAACGGGAATTAATGTCTCAATATTACTCATTTTTCAGACTCATATTTTTCAAATTTAGTTCCAAAATTAATTTCAACAATTGCATTGAAGTCATCTTCTCTATAGAGCTGAAAAAACTATCCAAGTTGCAGTTTAAAAACTGAATGCATTTCTTAGCACCCTGCTAAAAAACATGACAATTTAAAGTTTTCAATCTAGACAATCTGTACGACATGATACTTTTCCGTTTTCAACACAAATCTTGCTAATTAGACAAAGTAAAAATTAAAATTTAACAAAAAAAAGAAAAAAAAAAAACTTATCGTCATCAGACTGGCGTCTAAAAATACGTGCATTCAAATCATATTAAATAATCACTCAGTCAGTCAGACAGACACTGGGAAGGACAGACAAATCGACAGAGTTTAACCAAAAATTATGAAGAGCCAAAATGAAAAAAAAAAAAAAACACAAGCAAACAAAAACACAGCAAGAGATCAAATTATGCCACTTCATTCTCGATTTTAGTGATTCATTTTTGACATGTTTAATGTAAAAGAATCTCAAAATCACAAAAAGTGAAGGAGTCAGTCTACAAAATAAAAAAAATGCTGTTACTACATTCCACTTGCTTGTGTACTTACCAACCAGCATCATGACTAAGAGATTTGTTTCTTTGATTTTTTTTAGTTCTTGATGAAACTAACTTCCTTTCACAATTTGCCTATATCATTTATCAAGAAGCACCTATTTAAAAATGAAGGATATATTGGGCGTTACAGGCTAATTTGGCTGTTAGAAGAACTGCTGGGTTTTTGTTTTCAATAAATTTTACTATTTCAATTTTGTTAGTTTTTTTTTTGTACTACAGTTTTTCTTTGTTTATTTTCCTTCAGCAGACATGAGGAAATTAAATAATTAACTTACCTCAAGTGTTTTATTTGGCAAAACTGATCTCCCATGGTTTTGGTTTTGCAAGAGTTTCAGACAATAACTCAAGTTGAGAAAATTTAATATTTCTCTAACTGACGAAAGCAAGACCATGAATGAAACTTATTTAATTTTTTGTTTATTTGATATTATTTTCTTGTACCTTTGTTTATGTCTAGTAATTCGGAGTCAATTTGTAAAAAGGCAATTAACCATTTAAATTCGATGATGTTTATGTTTAACTTTTCGGTGAATATTTTACTAAATTTATTTTGAGGCACTTTAGAGTAAGATTTTAGATGTTTTACGGATATGAAATAAGCCCCAAATAAAATGAAATAAGCCCCAAATAAAATGAAATAAGCCCCAAAAAAATTTTATGAAATAAGCCCCAAATTTTTAAAAAATGAAATAAGTCGCAAAAAAAATAAAATAAACCCCAAACAAAAAATTTGAAAATTTTTTGGGGCTTATTTCATTTTTCGATTTGGGGCTTATTTCATTGGGGCTTATTTCGTGGTGCCAATAATATAATTGAATATTGAACTTATTTCATAAATAAATAATTACATTGGATCAATGAATATGAAAAAAATTTGTCTCTGTGTACATCTTTAATTAATTGACGCGAGATTTCATTACCCTTGAGAAGTAGTATTTTCTTTTAGATTTCTTTATCTACCGCCAACTATTTTGAAAATAAAAATAATTTTAAAAATGTTCTCGATACTTACTTGATAAGCGGTAACTGCAACAAATTCAGTTTCGGGGAAAACAAATGCTTGCTGAGGTGCCCAGGGTATTTGAGCCAAATCAGATGTCCGTATCACATGTATGCGTGGTTGGTATTTATGCATGCTGGCTAAGACGATCTAGAATTAAAAAAAAAAAAACAAAAAATAATAATAAATTAATCCGACAAAGTTATTGTCAATATTCTTATGACATTGAACAGTTTTTTTTCGTGGTGGTTTTAATAGAATGAATATACGCCAATAAAATTTTAATTGACCTGACTATTACCTAAATAATATGATTGCTGTCAAAATTAATATTTCTTAAGAAATTATATTAGGGGCTGTGCACATATTACGTAACGCTCCAGGGGAAGGGGGGGGTTAAAGCTGTGTTACGGATTGGAAATTTTGCACTGAAAAATTAGTAAAAAGCATTACGGTGGGGGGGGGGGTGTATAAAATCTTTGAAAACAGCGTTACGTAATATGTGCACAGCCCCTTAACAACATCCAGATAATTAAGTGAAAAAAGCAACATTTGTGATATGAGCTAATCACAAAATAACTTTATGTTCTAAATGTATATAAACTTCCGCAGTTGGAATTCTGGTCTTTTCAATCAATACATTTACAGCGGCGCATAAAAAATGTAGTCCGTCCGACCAGTTTGACCAGTTCCAACCAATCTGCATGTATTCTAAGGTCATTATTTTGACGAGTTAAGTTTGAATCTGATATCCGTTTGAGTCGTACACCCTCACAATTTAAATTCAGTTTTTAATCCACTTGTCTAATTCGGTTCCAACCCTTCGAAATACATCTTGGTAGCTAGGACTTGTCAAAACAAACCTTTATTGAATTTTTGTTCACCGGTATTATTAAAAAAACTTTATTTGTACAAATGTAACCATAAAAGCGTTCGCTGTAATTCCCACTAATCTCAAGCTTACATTAACTAAAATTAATTTATTTATTATGGATTAGCTTGTCTATATGCTGCATTTAATAATTTAATGCAATACCACCTCACCAGTAGATCTTTATAAATTTTTGAATTTTTTTTTCAGAATTTCTCGAATAAATTGTTATGTTTTACAGTAATTACAAAAAAAAAAAACTACAGTTGAATCGCAATAGAGTGAACTAATTCGCGCAAGGCCTGTTCACTCTATTGAGAATGTTCACTTTAAAGAGTCTATAAAAAAACTTTTTTTATGCCAAAAAAATTTATATTTATTAAATATTATTATGTATTTACAAAGAAGTAAAGTAATTTTTAAGAGTTCTTTGCCTTGTACAAGCATTTTTTGCTTTTTGCACCGCTAGGTCGCGAATGACTAATGGTTTTCATTTATGAAGCCCAGTAGCGTTAGCGCATGCCAAAAAGCTTATTCTTGCTTTCTGAATTTTCCTTCCCGGTGCTGTTTTTTCATGGGCACAAACATAGGTCTTTTCGGGCAACATTTTCCAAAAGAGACCAGATTCGTCCGCATTATATATTTGCTCTTCACAAAATCCATGCTATCTAATCATTTCACCTAGTTTTTTTTTTAATGGGTCGACGGCAGAAACATCAGAGGAAAGCTTTTCTCCACAAATTTTCAAAAGTCTGATTCCATATCTTGCTTTGAAGTTCTGCAGCCAACCTGCGCTTTTCCAACATTTCATGAAATTTTTTAGCGTTTTCTTTCAACATTTCTCCACTTACTGGCAGATTTTTAGCCAATTGTAAAGGGATTTTTCAACACGCGGGTATTCTGCTTTTTTGAACGACTTTCTTTTAAGCGCGCTTTTACTTAAGCATAAAACACTTTCAATTTTAAATTTGTTTTTTTAATCCCACTTATTGTGGACTTTGCTACTCCATATTTCTTTGCAAGAACTGTAGCTCCCACACCATTGGATAGTTCCTTAATTATTTCTTGCTTTATTCCAATAGAAAGAAATGTTTTACATTTATAAGAACTCATTTTATTACTTTTTGTCTGCACATAAACACTTAACAAGAAAACAAAAACCACTAAAGTAATCTAGCTCACTCTTTTCAAAGATCTTCAAAAAAAGAGAAGAAAAGTAAAACAAAAATGTTTGCAATTCAACAGAAATCTAACGGTTTCATAAAAAAGTATGTAAAAATACGATTACTTCTGTATCTTTGTAAATTTTGTATAAGAAAAACTAAAGTTCACTATATTGAGTTGGGTATTGTTCACTCTATAGAGTAACTAATGAAAAATATTGGGAGTTCGTAATATCGAGTAGTTCACATTACCAAGTGTTCACTCTATTACGATTCAACTGTATTTTCAAATTATTTCGATAACTTTTTTATAGGGTGGTGTTGTCTGAGGGAGTTGGCCCGTTGGCTACAAAGCAAACTATGACTTAGGATATGGGTTCGATCCCTGGCCAGGATAAGTTTTGTTGGACTGTTTAAGTGATGAATGTAACTAAAAAACTGTTCCGACAGCAATTGTTACTATTCCAATTTAATGTATGCAATAGCGTTCTTCTTCTTCGGCAAGGTGGATCACGGGCGAAGTAAAACAAACGTATTTTACAAAAAAAAATATTATGACCAAAATGCAAGCAAACCTGTTCAAATAAAAAAAAATATTTTTTAAATCGGTTCATAAATCAGAAAATTATGAATTTGCAAAAAAAGAAAAAAATACCACGTGAAGTCGGTAAAATAGAATTAGGTCTAAGTGACAAAAATTTGAATTTGAAATAACCAGTTCCGCTTTCGCTGTGATTGCAAAAAATTTTTGCACAGAACAAACAGTACTACTCTTCTAGGATCATCGTTGTAAAATTCATAAGATTTTCATTACAACTATTTTTAACAATACTTTTATTTAGTTTGCAGTATTTCACACTTACATGCCCATTATTGTCCAGTGTATTATTTGTCAGCTTTACTTTGTTAAACAAAATTGGTTGAGCTTGCCAGTGTGCACCCGTTGCAGGACTATCAGGATGTAAACACATGCGTTGCGGTGATTGAGGTTCAGCGCCACCAGCTGGAACCCATTGTGAGCCAGAAAATTTATAACGACAGTCACCAATTGGCACCATTTCCAACAATATACAATAATCACTTTCATCTTCAAGGCCAGACAATGACAGTCGCATGGATGGAAACATGCGTCTGCAAAAAAAAAAAAAACAACTATTTAGTAAAACATAACAACAATTAAATTAAGAAATAACATTTGCTGTTTTTATTGAAATAACAAAATATGATAACCATTATATTTGCATTTTATAAACAATTAAATAGAAAACAAAGTACAAAACAGACCCTCAATTACCAAAGATCCTCTTTGAAGAACAATTTCAACAACATTAAGAAATCTTATTATCAAGATATTCTAAGTACGCTGCACGAATATTGATATTTATTTGCTGGCTAAAGTTTAAAATATACTCATAATGCAGTAAACTCTAATAAAGGTCGGGAAGGGAAAGGAAGGGAAAGGAAAGGCAGAAAGAGGGCGTAACAAATATTTAATTGTGCGTTTAAAAGTTTTTTGTGTTTTTCTATTTATTTCATAAGTCAGATTGCAGCTCATATGTGTAGGCGAGATTTATTTACTGGTGTATAATTAATATTCTGTTTGCTTTTTACATAAAATAAAAAATGATTCTTAAGTATTTAAACGTACTGTGTAAAATCTAACAAGAAAATGTGAAAAAAACGATAAATACCACAAACAAAATTGTAACATTCCTTCGTTTCCAAAAGGACCTAAATAAATAAATTAAACGAATAAACAAAAAGAAATGAAACGAATTGAAATCAACACAAAATATTTAAGAAAACAAACAAATGTTTTAGTTTCGGGAGTTTATTTTTAGTTCTCCTGTTTGTTTGATTTCTACACATTTATTTAGTTTTGCTTTTCAGTTTTATTTTTAGCGTTCTTGTTAGTGTTCGATTTAATTTTCGATTTTTGAGGTTTGCAATGCTAACAAGGATTCATTGTTGAGCAGCAGGTGGTCACGAGCCTTGGCGCCAATTTAAATTATATATTTATAAATATGTATATGATTGAGGGTTTGAATTTGATTTTTTTTTTGTTTGTTGTTGTTTCAAGCCTTTACGCTTGAGGACTCTTAAATGATTAATTAATTGAATTGTGAAAGCTAATTTTATAGGGAAGATGAAAATTGTTAACAGAAATTGAAACATATTCATAAATATATTGATCAGTCGATCTAGAACCTTACTGAAAGATGACAGCAACTACAATAAAATGTTTGATACTACAATTTTAGGCGACCAGATAGTAACAAAATTTCATGACTTTAGTGAATCAATCACTGGCCAGTGTTTAATCCAATTCAATTCAATTCTGTCGAGTGCATGATCTATTTTGTAATTCTGCTGAATGTATAAGGATAGAAGTGTACTGAACTGTTTTAGAACAGATTTCAGATTTTCGCTGCATAAATATGATATCAAAACCTGAAAAATCTAATAAATAAATAATCATATTAAATAACTGATCATATTAAAGATAATATATTTTTTATGTAATATTGACGTTATCCAAGATAAATTTATCTCTATTGGTCAATCGTTAGATATTAAAGACCGTGTCTATACTTCAGAATTTTCAGATTGTTTTCCAGAAACTCCAAATTATTTTAAAACTAAGTCACATGAATGCGGCAAAAAATTATATACAGTCATGTCTAAACAAGAATAATCGCTTGAAAGGTAATAAAATCAACTTCATAATGACGTGATTAAAATTGTTTTGTAAGTTTGTTTTAAAATTTTGCTTAAACAGGCGATTTCAAAAATAAAAAAAATAATTGTAGTCTTTTGTACCAAAATTAGGCTACTTGATATCAGAGTTGCAAAATTGTTACATCCAGGGTTATTAAGAAAAAAAGGCCACATAATCGATCATAATAAAATAACAAGAAAGCCTTCTTGATGTAAAATACAAAAACCGAAATAACTCTTAATTGGCGCAGGGAACGAGAGGACACTCCAGGTAAGAACCATGAGTACTATTTAAAGGCCAGTCTGAGTACTCGAGCGAAATGGAAACTTTTGCGATAAGTCAAATATATTACAAAATAAAAGTATACAATCGATACAATATATACTTTGTATTAATAAGTAATAAGTTGTTATAAATATAATTGTACATATCTTTTTGTATGGACTCGTATGTACTAGTTTTCATACATGGGACTTTTTCATTGGCATTAAATTTTCATTGGCATTATTTTAAACATTTACAATGAAAAAAAATCAGTACCAATAAATCCCATTGCTTTTTTTTTAAATATAATTTTTCTACTATTTATAATGAAAAAATCAATGAAAGTTTTGAAATACTAATTACAATTGATAAAAATATAATTAATTAACACTATCTGTATAAAAAAATATGGTCACATCAGCTTTTGAAAAAATAAAATTATAAATTAAAATACAAACCAAGCTATGTACATTTTTTAATACATACACATACATACATATATATGTCAATACTGATAATGCTTTTGAAAAACTTTAGCATTGATTATTTGTAATGCTTTTACTTTTTAACTAACTATTAATGAAATTATTTCATTGAAAAGCATTAGCATTGTTAAAAAAATTGATAATGCTAAAAATTTAATTGGCATTGTTTATAAGTCAATGCCAATGAAATCGAAAATTAATTAGTCAATTTATTTAATTACTCCCATGTATGCTAGTTTTTACATCTGACTATGTTTCACGCTACATTTAAAACAAAAGTAACAGCTTTTCATGGTTTTACTCCCCACAGAGTATAATGTATGTTATTTAAAAAAAATGTATAAATAAATAAAAATGTATAACCAAAAGTGTAAATTCTTCCCGTTTTAACCCATTATAAAGTACCCTATATTTTAAACTGGTACAAATGCTTACGTTATATGTTTTCTAGTTATAGTGGAACAAACATATTTTCACAGTTATAACAATAGTAGAATGAATACAAAAATTAAAACTAAAAGTTTTTCTGTGAAAAAGTAATAAATACATATCGTTAGCTGAAATCCAAAACCACGTAACTAATATTTTAGTTATTCTTCAGTAGAAACAAAATATGTTATATATTACGTACTTTATAAGTAGTTACATACTTTCGGTTTTCGCTTATAAAATGTCTTATTTTTATTATATGAGAGTAAAAAGTGGTGGGGGCATGGATGTTGATGATATACTTTATAATCAATCAAAAAACCGATTTCTCATTTTTTGTTAGTTACGTGGTTTTGGATTTTAGCTAACGATATACGTTTATTTAAAACTTTCCATCATACTTACATATGTATGTTAACTGAAAGCTTTGAATTTATTAACTAAAGTTAACCATTTTTTTTTATTAGCCAACATAACTTTATAGATTCAAATTCATGTTTGCTTCAACACTCGGCCTAAATTTATAAATAATCTCTGTTAATTTCTTAATAATAAAAGCAAATCGTAGAAAAACTTGATCGTTACTTAAATCAATTGTTTTAAATCTATAAAAAATTTTCAACAAAAATTTTATGATACATATATTTTTTATGTGTGTATTTTAGCTCCTAGTCAAATTTGTAAAAGCGAGCGAGCTGTTTGTGTTACATACTGTGAAAATTTTGTTATAAAATAAAACTTAAATTTATAGGAGACAAGTTTCGACTCACTGTTCTGTGAGATCGATCGTTGAAATTATTGAATGTGTGGTTATTTTTATTTTTAAAATTTTATATTATTATTTTTCTCGATATTTTATTTATTTTTCTATTCTGTTGTCAATTATAACAAATTTGTTTAATTAAAAATTCAAATTAAAAGACCAGTTTAAATCGCTAAAAATAAAACACTTGAGCACTACTGGCAGCCACAAAACTCCAATTCGAAAACACAAAAAAAAAACGGATAGTGTTATAAATTTGAAAGGCAAGGCAAAACGTAAACTATATACTTTCAAAGCTAAATGATGGCTAAAAGAAGATTTATTTCAAAGATCACAACAATAAGATGCTATTGAAGACACCACCAACCACCATAAAATACAAAAACAACAACAAAAACAAACTACAGATTGATTCAGCGAACGCATTGGAGTTACAATCGAAATTAGTAACTTAAGAGTCAGAGACAACAAAGTCAAGATCATGAATAATGCATGATCGTAAACAACAGAACTGAACTAAAGAAGTCATGAGACGTTTTAAAACGATAGTGTTTTTTTTTATTAATTTTTTTTTTGTTTTGGTTGCTTTTTAAATTTTTTGGTACACATTTTTTTAATTTTATTTAGTGTGTGAGAAAGTATTTTGAAAATGAAAAATTACAATAAACCTAAAAGATAATTTAAGTTTTAAATCTGAAATCAGATGGAATTGTATCAGTGAACAACAATAAAAAAGCTACCTTTTTTTGGTCTTTAATTTGTAAATTATGGAGCAGAGACACAAAACGAAAACATTCGAAACTGAAAAACATACAAAAATGTTACGAGTATTATTTTTTGTGGCTCTGTGATAAAGATGGGCGAACGTTGTTAAAACAAGAAAAACAGTAAATAATTTTTTTTTTCATTTTATCTTCCGAGAATGATCAAAAAATTTGTTAAAGTTAAATATTTTTTGCTTAACTTATTTTTTGTTAAAGTGTGAAATTGCTCGTATTTAACGTAACGAGATGACATGCTGGGTGTATTGTCAACGATCAGCGATCATCATCAGCTTTTCAGCAATAATCTCTTTATATGATGTTGAGATTCTTAGTAATTTAAGAGTTGCCATTATTTTTAATCAGTTGCATTGTTTATGTGTGATCTAAGTGATGGCGCTTTTGTTTTAATGGGATCTTGGAACATCATTTTCAACATCCATTTCATTTCAGGGCTTGGAAAGTGATCAAAGCAATTAAACAGAATTTCAGAAATGGAACTCGATGCAAATTCTGAGAGAAACTAACAATTTAATTGCGTGATTGGAGAAGTAGGAAGTGCCACGCCCATACAAGGTAAAGATTGCTACTCGAAGTAGAATTCCCTTACTATAGATTGATTTTGGTTAAATATCTTACCATTAGCGTTAATCACAAATATTAGTTCTATTTTTGATTAGCAAAGAAGTCGATGAAAAAACTAATGGAACATAAAACTTTCATAAATACTGAAAAAAAACATGGCAACACTTTTGAACCAAAAAAAAAAAAACATCAATAATCTTTACTTTTAAACTGGCGCCGAAAACTTCATAAATGTTGTTAAAAAAGAGGAGAGGACTTGTCATAAAATAATGTTGAAAATGATAACAGGTGAAAAATGTGAATTCTTTCTGTTGTCGACTGAATGAATCTTTAAGGCCAAATAACATTTAACACATATTTTTATAGGTTTTACATTGTTAATGTAACGTGCCTTGTATTCTACTCCATCACAGGCAAGATGATATAAAAAAGAAACACATCCTCGATTTATAAGATTTATGAGCGATAGTTTAGCAACTGGACAAATGAAATCTGTAAGATTTCAAAACAATTTTACCGCTTCGAACAAATAAGAAATAAAACAAAAATAAGTGACACAAAAATACGACAAAGAAAAGGATGTCCATTGCAACTGCAACTGTAGGCAGTTGGCTGTTAGTGCTTATTTACAACATGTAACATGTTGAGTCACGTCACCATAGAGTATAGTACCCTACTGAGTTCTCAAGTTATAAATAACAAAGACGCCACATAACATGCACACAAATACGACAAGTATTTTCTTTTAAAAAATACTTATGATGATGATCCTGGTTGTGATACTGTGCTGGTGCTCCTGCTGCTGTCGAACGTGATGGTGATTATAAAGCAATAGAAAATTTTATCTTCTTGATTGAAGATTTTTTAAAATATTTTTGAACATAAATTTTAAGGTCTTGTTAGAAATTTGTGAGTGAGTAAAAAGTGAAATGCAAATTAGATTAAACAACATTAAACTTGTTTAACCAACACTTTACGTACGTACGTACGCACGTATGCAGAACAACTTCACAGATTGATTTGTTATTTATCTTATTCTACTTGATACTACCTGACTGTTTTTAAATGTGTTTGTGTGGTTCCTTCCTGTTTGCAACATTTAATGCCTTACAGTTCTTTAAAGATTTCCCTTTGTTACTATTTCTATTTGTTAGTAAATTACTGTTTTTAACTGGCCTCTCTTATCTGATATTTGTGTGTGAAAAATCTTGTCGCGACGTTGTTAATATTTGTTTTGTTCATTTTGGCAGGCGCCGCTGTCTAATGACCAATTTCATTCAAATGATTGGAAATGCAAACGTTTTCAAAAATAATGCCTGCCATGTCGTTAAAAACTTCACTTTAGTTTATCCACTTGTAAATGTTCTTTGTACGGATGTGTTAATGCAATCATAAAATCTCACTGTCAGCTCATTCACAGAACATTCAACACACACACACAAACTCAAACAATTGAATTATAAAATAGACAATTAGCCAGGCAGCAAACAATCAACTGACAAGGCGCGATATTTTTCAAGTTTTAAATAGCAGATCTTTGATGAATGCTGAGTGCATTTTGGTCTTGGCAAATAAAAGGATACTGGCGCCTCGTTAACAAGACTTATTTAGGATAATTGATTTGACAAAAACAACACAAATAAATTCCTTTACGAACGCAAACACTAAGAAATCATATTTCATACCTGATGTATGTGTGTATATAAAAAATAGTCGAGAACGATTTTCTTAAGATGGAAGAACGATAAAAAAACTCACCTTCCACTTTTTGTTATAATCATTTCCGTTCCAATTTGATGAAATTGCTTCCACAGATCATCATTTTGTAGCGTTACCTCAACGCCGGGCAGTGTTACACGTGGTGGCATAATAACATGTCGGGGCATAGACAAGGGCAGCATAGAAGGAAATGGATCTGGAAAAAATTAAATTGAACAGATAAATTAATTTTTTGAATTCTTAGTCCAACTATATGCTTTCTAATCCAACGAAATTTTAATTATACTGGCTTAAGGTGGTCTTGAAACAGCATGAAGGCATTCAACCTTTCTCCCACTCTCAAACAATTTTTGTGTTTTCAATTATTTTTATCTTTAAATTTTTTTTTCATAAAAATAAAGAGTTTAATGAACAAACAAAATTATACGAACTTAAGCCAGAATATATCAACTGAAAAAGGACAACATAAAAGTCAATCAGCGTACAGAGCGGAACATAACAACGATGTTTTCGGAAATCACCACACAACCACGTCAGTGCTCGTTTGTATTATGTTTTGCACTACTTGTTAGGTAGGTTTGTTGGTCCTTATTGCAATGCGATATAAACTTATCTTTTTGCGAAATTCCAATACGAGAATTATCTCACTACTAGATTTATGTTTATTTGCTGTTTTAGCACAGCCATAAAAATATTTTTCCACAGATTTTGTATTCAAAAATTTAAGTTTAAAAAGGTTCCCCAAGAGCGTACTGAGATATGTTACGATCAGATTACGACATCGTCTATATATTTGCGCTGCTTTTTTTACTGGTTCAGGATCAAATTCATTTTGATTTGCTTCCCATGGCAATTTTGCTTCGTATAGTTCCATACAGGCTGCAAACATTTTATTATATACTGAATGAATACTGCCTATCAGCTGAAGTTGCTAGTTTTTGCACTGTTGTTTATGACCAATGCCTTGTACTCCGCCTCCTTTTACTTGCTGAAGAATATGTAAACATTTACCATAATTTTGAACGACTTCGAAGTCAGTAAGATCCTTATGCTTCCATAAATATCATTCTATGAAATTCCTCGAAGAACCACTCGAACCGGGATATACACGCAAACATGTCTCAATACAATGTTGTAGAATTTTTTTTTTCAAAGATTAAAGCACGGCTTACACAAGCCAAAGTATGTTACTTATGAGTGTGACCATAACTTTTGTGTTGTTGTTATGTTTGTCTACAATTATGACGTAAGAAGATTATATATGATATGATATCGACTCTTCTTTGTTCTTCATCAGGCTAAAACAATATGTTTAATATTTATGCATTTCTCAATCAGCGTAATTGACAACGATTGAAAACAGCCGTTTCGAAAACAACTATTTTTAAGATAGAAATGAAAGAGTGAAGAATCTTCTACTTGGGAAATGTATACTATCGGTAGAATATCATCAGCATCGGCATAGTTTTATTTTTATTTTTAATAATTTTGAAAATCATTATTGGCTCCAAAATTTTCTCATTGTGAGATCGAAGCAGATCTCAGTATAAATAAGTCTCGTGGATATATAGCGCTGGCCTTGAAGCAGTAGTCTTCCTGATGTTGAACCAATTTCACAAAAGGGAGACGAAATGAATACTGAAAATTAATGTGAAATTGCAAATATTTTCTGTGATTTTCGAAGTATTGGCAACGTTGGAGACTTTCTGTGTTGCGGAGTAGTTGGAGTTGAACAGGTTATTTAGCGACCGGTAAGTAGTACCCATTTGGTAAGAGAACTTCTATGAGCGAATTTTTTGCGTTCCTACAGGAAAGGTGGTGCTATACCAAAAACCACTTTGATGAAAGTGATATGTATTTCCTATCCATTTGATAGACTGTGTCATCTGGCAAAATTATGAAAACTGGTGTGGTGATGCGTTTATGTATCTTTGTGGCTAGCCACACCTTCATGCTGTGCTTTCTGCGAAAAAGGTTAATAGGCTACTTCCAGACATTTCGCCAATTAACTATACACTATGTGTCACTAGCCAATCTCTGAAACCATAAAGTAAAATATTGGTGGTCTGTTTTCGAGACTCGATCAGTAACTATGCTTTTGTATCATGGGGGGCGGCAGTCCCCGCGAATGAATTCCTGCTGGAGGTTTAGAGAAGCGTTTTTCTTATATTTTAACTCCTAACGGGTTGCTGCAAGATTCATTCTCCGTACCCTTACGAATGGTTATGCTTTTGGATATACTCTATCTCGTTGGTGAGATGATTCTGTGACCGGTTATTAGTGAGATCTCTAACGAGAGTAATTGCTAATCGGAGATTTATTGGTCAAATTATTGATGCTCGCCCAGTGCTACTTGCTGTTTGGACTTCGAACAACCAATTTTAAGCATCTTTGTTTCAAGTCACATTGGTCTATATTTGGCTAGACTTTGGGAGTGGTGGTGAACAAACATCTTCACTCGCTGTTAAGAGAACTGTCAGGTTGGGTACTGACGATAATCTAGAACACATTTGAATGAGTGGTTATAGATGAGATTTGATCAAAAAATATATTATTCAATGTTTTATCAGCACTGTATTTGGAGGAATCTGAATAAAATGAAACTTTTGTTACAGACACTCTTTGTTTTCTGTGCAAAATGCAATCCTCGAAAACTTCGTTTTGCGCCTACAGCGCAACCTGTTGAAAATTGTTCGGCTGTATTTTGGTCCTAATTCTTCGCGTAACAATTAAAAACAAACCTGAAGAAGATAGTAACTACTTAGGAATCATTACCAACATTACACTGTGTATTCTCCTTCGAACAAACAATTTTCCTACTTCCGGCGGAATACATGCCAATGTGGCTGTCATCCCATGTCTGCTGGTCAAAAAGAAAAAAAATGAAGAAGACAAAAGTATGTTACTTGAAGTCTTGTTGTCTGATCAGGTCACTACTTGACGAATTACAAAAAACAATCGAGTCATTTTCTTTTATCTATAAATTTGGGAAAGCTGTTTAGATTTACATTTGCCAACTTTAGTTTTTTGGCAATTTGGAGTATCTGATTTCTTCAAAATTCCTTTTTATCATTATTATTTAAATTGATCCTGCTGTAGTCTGCATTTATTGTACGCAATACGAGTACTCCGTTAGAGCACCTTTATCATAATTTCGTCCTTTAAAAGAGAACGTCTGTGATCGGACTATTTATGACAAAGTGAGAGAAGAGTCCCTAAGCAGGAATTCATATCACCCAAAAATTTGGTTGAGAATTGCTTACGTTTTTAAAATATCCAATCGGGAATATTGTTGGGGTTATGGTTCATAGTTTCAAATTGCCCCAAAACTGTTCGAATAACCCCACAAACAAACTCCCAATTCGATAAGAAAGACAATTCTTTCAGCTTAGCTGGCTTATCTGGAAATGTCTAATGGGATTAGCGAGTTATTCTTTTCTCCGAGAATAATTTGCTTGAGTAGGCAGCTTTCGGTCCGAACTAAAGACGTTTACTCTTTGCTTATTAGGAGAAAGTCTGTGCTTGGATTTTTTAGATAAAGTTAGAGTTGAACGTTTTAGCGCACAAAATTTTAGTCACTGAAGTCACTATTGGACAAACGCCTAATGGCTTAAGATATTAACATCGGCCAAAATTCTCTGATTATTACATTACGATATTAATAATAAGCAGTTCGAAGTAAATAAATTAATTATATGAGTAAATATATAATTAATTTATTTCTTTGATAAAATTTCATTGACGATTCCATAAATAATATTAAAAGAATACCTTAAACATCGTTACTCACCTGGTATTCTCTGCATGATCTGTTGACGATAAATTTCATGAGCGATATGCTGTTGCATACGCAAATCCACTAATTCATTCATGGTAATCATTTTGAATACATATTATTTTGTGCACAACAAACAGGTGGTGGTATTTTTTTAATTAATAATTAATATTAATATACAACAGATCTAAACGAGATCGACATTGTCAATTACACGAACTTGTTGATAAACCGGAAACGAGCAATCGTTCGAATCAAGTTTTTATTAAAATTTGTGTGATAAGCGCGTTGACGTCGGAAGTGTCAAATGCAACGCTCACTCTTTTTTCATTTATTCAATCCATAAATGGTTCGATTTAATAAAACACTGGAAGTTTTATATCTACGCCATGCATATGAATTTTATTAAATTGTGTTATTACATCTTTTTCATCTCCTTTTGTTTTCTCGGTTAAAATAGGAAGAAGTAAATGATAAATAATTTATGCTAATTATATTCATTAATATATAATTTGCATATTTTCATTAATTTTATATTTTATTTCGATTATTGTGTTGCTAATTTAAATTAATTTTCTCATTTATTTTTTTTTTATTTTACAATAATGAGTGGGTGTTAATTAAATTAGATCGTTGTTAATTGGAAACGTTAATGGAAGGCTTGCATTACGGTTTTGTAATAGAAAAAACTAATGAACAAAATCATTACAATTCACCGACGGCTTTTACTTTATTTTGAAAAAATAACGCTTACAGTGCTGGCTTAACAAAGTTTGTATTTCAACTGAAAATATATTTTTTTTTATGTTCGCGACAAAAATTTGTTCGCTTATATGAGTGATCATCATCTGCTGCAAACTTTGGAAGCGAGTAAAATGAAACCAACAACACAAAACAACAAGAAACAAAACAGAAAAACGATCAATTGATTTTTAAGGTTGGTTAGTTTGTACGACTGTCTCTGGATGTCTGGCTGGTTGTTTTGGTTGAATGATCAAAATGATCATTGCTTATTGAGTATGAAGGTCTATCTACCTGCTGCTGGCCTACAACTCTTATAAGATTTGTTTGGTATTAATTGTAACCAAACCAGCTGATTTTGAAAAATATAAAACCATGAATTTTTACCATCCAGGGAGAGTTTTTAAGATTGCTTTAACGTTTGCTATTGGTTGAAAATGTTATAAATACCAAAAAAGGGAGAGATTTTTTTTTCATGTTTTAAAACTATTTTCAATTCTCTTGAATTAAGCGGTTGATCAGTGATGAGCATGTTATTTGAATTTTAAAGTATTTTTCTGAGTAGGATTTAAAATTTAAAAATGGTACCAATAATATAAATATTGAACATATTGTATTATCCTCCGCATTCATAAGCGATTATTAGAGATGCTGTTCGTTTAGTGCACAAATTTCCTTCAAGGCGTATGACAAGCTAAACGATTTATTACGTTATCGAAAAAGAAATCCGAAAAGTTACTATAAATGGACAAAAATGACCTCAGACTACTGACGGTATGGTTTACTGGACAATGTGTTCGCAGAAAACACCAATTCATTATTGGAAACCCTGAGACGGATTTATGCAGATTCTGTGAAATGCAAAAAAAGACGCCGGAACACATCCTTACACATTCTTTGTGACTGTCCGGCGGTAACGCAGCGCAGAACAAGATTTCTTGGAGGCATCTTACTGTCGCCAACTGAGATTTACAATTCTCACCGAGTAGGGTGGCTGGCTTTATTCATACGCTTAACCGATGAACATTTGGGCTGCACAAAACATCCTTGGGCGCTGCTTATGGCCAAACCTTATAATAATAAAGGACACATTTTATATGACAAAACTAACATACAGTGGTACACTCAATCGCTTTTGAATAAGGTTGTAAGTCTGTTACTAAACTATAAGTTTTGGTTAGTTGGCCATCTTGTCACGAAGAAAAATGATGACAATTCTGTCATCAATCAAATAAGTTTCCAAAAAATAACTTTATAATATAATTAACTTTATTTTTCTTCTTCTTATTTGTTTTTCCTACACTGGTCATGATCTCAGACTTCGCAAATTTCAAAACGTCTATTTATGTTAAAAAAACAAAACAAATTTTTATATGTACATTAGGGCGATAACTAGTTTTCATGCATAGTACCATGAGGTGGGCAATGAAGTTTTATTAATTATTTTGCAAAAAAAATTATTTTTAACAAGTTATTTTATTTCATATCATAAAAATCTCTCATAGTGCATTAAATCTTCCAATTATCATCTTTATACTAAGCATTTTGTTCGATTGGTCTAATTGGATCTCTATATTTAAATAAATTCCAACGCCATGTCATTGCATACAAATAAAAATTAGAAACTTCATCGCTGACGGTGCGTGAACTTTTAAGACGCCAACGAAAAAGTAAAAGCGAATTATTTTCATAGTTTTCAATGGCCTATTCGTATATCTTCGAAAAATTTTAAAAAGTTATATGCCTAATGTAACTATGGTTTTTGTGTTTGTTTTTAGCATAAACAGACGATCGGCTTCAATTAGCAGTTTTATCAACGGATATTACGTTAACACCTAGGGATTTATGGCCGAGTGGGTCATCCACACTGACTTTCTCCAATGCCTGATTATATAAAAGAATTAAACAAGACATGACAACGTAGCAGTTAAAAAAATATTCAGTACTTTTTCCCTGATCGCTTGGTACCTTTTTCAAATTGTAATTTTTACTTTTCTGTCTCTCACATTTTGTTTACAAATTATCTCTAACTCTCCTTAAAAATATTTGTATGTCTCATTTTAATCTCCATTTTGAAAATCACACTCCCTGTGAAGTGGTGATCTTGACGCTTGTGGCTGTTGACTTCCAACACGCTTCTGTTTTTATTTTTTTAGCTCCTCCTTCTGTTACCTTTATAATAAGTTTTAACGCTGAATGGCGTTAGTTGGGCATCTTGTGCATCCAGTTTTTGTAACTCTGTTTCAATGGGTATTGAGTGTTTTCTATACGATAACAAAAAAATTATATAAAAATTAAAAATAAGAAACCCTTTTTGTTCATATATTTTTATTTCCTTCTTTGGCTGGCTGATTTTTGTTGTTTTGTTAATCTTCATTTTTATTTTAAAAATTTTTAAATTATCATCTTCAATGATGGTGGTCTGTATTTCTGTGTTTTCTGCTTTTTAATCATCATCATTCTTTTCTATTAAAACAAAGTAGGTACTCATGATTGCAAGAGGCAGACTTTCAAAATAACATTTAATGATGAGGTGCACGATCATCACTTTGAAAGTATCGTTTTAATGGAACATATGCTGCCTCTTGCTATCGGTTTTAATGGCGTTTTTCACAAACTTTTTTCTTGTATCTTGTATGTACGAGTATATGTTTTTACATTCTTACGAGTTGTTTTCATATTCCATGTTTATTGGCCTCGTCATGTTTGGCAGGTGGATTCATAAACATTTATAGCCAAAATGTGGTAATTAATCCAAGAGAGTGTTTAAAAATCCACTACATTTTGTTAATACTCTGTGTACAAATTGTTTGACGCTATAAAATTAATTTCTTTTTCTTATTTTTGTTAGTTTTGGTGGTGGATGTTGTTGTTTTTAATGCTTTGGATTGGCAGCTGTTGGCAAAAGGTGTACAAATGCGCGTTTAGTTTTCAGTAACACGACCATATTTAGAAGATACTTTAGCAATTTTTGTTTTAATCCAACAATTGTTGCTGTTTGTGAGTTAGATAAGTATCTTTTTTATTTCATCATTCGTATTGTTGGCAATTTGTTAAAATGCAAAAGATTTATTTTCCAGCTTATTACGAAATTTAATGGAGTAAATTTTTGTTTGGTTTTTCGAAATTTCTGCAGAATATATAAAAATTTTATGGGTCAACAATCACGTTGCTATGAAGGAGTATGGCTTTTTTTATTGCAAAAGTAGTTGCCCCTGTTTCTCCGGTGTTGAGCAGATTGCCTACAACTTAATGGTGTTGAAATATAAAAAGTATTGATCCTATATAAAATTCGATATTATGGCCTGTTTTGCTTTCCATTTCAAATATATATTTTCAATCCGCATGGAATTCACAGCTGGACTGATGAAGATTTTTAAAATATATGTACGCACAGACATACATACTATATATATTTCGGCGATATTCGTTGATAGATTTATCTAATGATAGAGAAAAGCATGGTGTAATCCTGAAGGCAAACGAAGGCTTTCGGTTCTGTCCCCAAAATCTACATTTTTGTTAAGCGTTATCAATCAATAAAAAACCTGTCTCTTGTCAATTATACTTACTTCAATAAATGCATTATTCCGCTTTACATATCGTTCCTTAATAGATAATAGTCCTAACACATTAATTTTTTCAAATCGCTTATTTAGTATATTTAGAAGGGTAACCCTCTATCCATATTCATAAGCAAAAAAAAAAACATTTGTTAGGACCTTTTCATATTAAGGTAACGATATGCACCTGCACAATCCTTTATGTATAAGAAGCTATTTACTTTGTAAATAGACGTTTGCACGTGCATTTTTCACGAAAGTTAAAGTTTAGTACGGGACTTTAGGTAACAAAATTTAATTAAAATACTAAATTAAAAGATAGAGGTAATAAATTTTGTGTTCAACACAAATGTACTCGTATGTATATGAATATTTTATACGACTAAATTATATTGAGAAGTCAAGACTTGGTATGCTTTTAGCTCGTCTAGGTCTTCATTGGCTGTCTTGTACATATTTTGCATATCAAATGTTTTCATCATTGATTCGGGCGCGTCAAATCTATGGCAGCAGATTTTATAAATAAATATTTCAATGAGATTTTATTCCTCTTAAAGAGTCCAAAAAGCTTATTCTTGAGCTTAGTTTTGGTAGTTATCATGCATGAAAATGTTTTTCCACAAAGTATTACTTATTGGCTTAAGAAAAAATTGAACACAGCAAAAGCCAAAATTTAAAAATATATGACAAAAATGGCCAATTAAAAATAAAAACTTATCTTATACTGAAAATAAAAAATCCACAAATTCTTCCCAAAAAGCTGATGAAATCCACGATTTGGAGACATATTTCTATATCTGGCTACACTGCTTTCGCTGTCGGCAATTGCTTCTTCGATATGTACCCATTTTTGAAAGGAGTTCAAGGTTAATTAAGTTACAATACACCATTCTTTCACCTGGATTACTTATTATTTCAATAATTAGCTTCGGCAAGGTTTTAACGAAACCCGACTGATAGCAAATTGTGAATTCTAATAGGATCGGTTGAAATATTCGCTATTACTTTCTTACTCTCCAGGAAATGTAAATTCTTACGAAATATCAGAGGTGTCCGAAGAAGTACCGAGTGGGGTCGGGGGTAAATTTCCGTAAAGGAGTATTATTTAATCCAAAAATTTTGTCTATCAAAATATAATTGTTTTTTTTAATCGTTGACAAAGCCTTTTATAATGCATTTGTAATTAACGGAACATCACGAGGATAATATACAACCTCCCTAGTCCGGACACTTGCTACTTCGGGCTATCCACTAATCCGGACATTAAAATTTTTCGTACAGTTTATGGAATTTATAAAAATGTCTTAAATTATATATTTCAAAAAAGCTACATATAAAATTAATCAATTAAGAAAATATCAATTGAGTAATTTTAAAATTCACAGATAAATATTTGGAAACGAATAAATTCTTATTTTTTTAAAAGAATATATTTGGTTTTTAGTATTTTTCTTTATGTTTTCTAAATACAAATGTTTTTTAAATACAAATGAATTATCTGTAAATAAATTATCTGTATGTATTGCGTTTAAAAATTTATTTTAACTGTACTCCGGACAATCCACTAATCCAGACAGTAGCTGAAACTATATCTGTACTGTATATATGTATATATTTATATATATACTAGATGAGCCGGCAAACGTTGTTTTGCCATACAAATTATTTCTAGTGCAAAAAAAGCGAATGTATTGTAAGTGTGTGACGATGACCGCCGATGAAAAAAATACCAAACAATACTTTTGTTCTGTTTGAAATACGAACGACGACGATTCTCCTGCATGAGGCGGACATAGCGCCATCTTTCATTCAACAACAAAAATAACTATGAGGCGCACATAGCGCCATCTCCCTCCCCTCCTCATGCCCCTAGCGATTTAAAATATAATTTAGAACCTTTTCTCTTACCTACCAAATATGCATAACAAATTTCATTAAAATCGGTCGAGCCGTTTCGGAGGAGTTCGATAACAAACATCGTGAAACGAGAATTATATATATTAGATATTATATGTTAAACGGACTTTTATATCAGCATAAATTATATTAATGAGAATGAAGTGCACTTTAGAAGAACGGGAATCATTCCATGTACAAAAAGTTAAAAAAATTATATACAAATTAAAAACTATCTAATCCTGAAAAAGCGAAAACTCAGAAGTTGAACAACAACGACGGCAAAGATTAAATAAAAACTCCTTAAGAAATCTGCTTAAGAAACGAATCGTTCACATCAGAAATAGCTTAAGGTTCACAGAACTACATTAAAAAAAAAATTAAAGCAACTTCAGTGTTGTACGAACTTAAAAAATCTGCAATAAAATCTCAAAAACGTACACCCGATTTACATGATGACTTTTGCGACGTCGCTTTTTCGACGTCTCTTTTTGCTTGTTGGTGAGCGGTGTAGGGAAGAAAGAGGGGTAAACAAAAAGACTTGATTTGTGTTTTTCTTCTATTTCTCTTTGTTACTTTTCATTATTTTTCTTACTTTTGTTATTTATCTTTGTTACTTACATTATTTCAAAACAAAATTGGGAAAAAAAGACATGAAACTAAAAGACATCGTCTGAACACACAAAGATTTTGGTAGCAACTTCAAAAGGGAATTCAGTAAAAACGACGTCGCAAAAGTCATCATGTGAATTGTGTGCGAAAAACTCATTTAAACTCGTAGCAGTAATGAAATTCAACAGAAATAGTTTCTAAGATCGTAAAAAATAGCAAAACTGATAGAATCTGAAACGAATTATCCTATATAATCAACAGGAGAGACGAGCGAGTACAACACGCGTAGATAAATTATTCCATAGGTAGTATTGCCATCGCCAATAATTTTTTAAGTATTTGTGTTGACAAAATTTCTAAGCTCGGTTTACAGACACCAAAAATCATCAGCACTCTGTGTAAAAAAGGCAATTATATTAATTATGTGTACCAAACTTAGCTTAATGATATAAAATATCAGCCGAATAGTCCTTATTAAATGCTTTTGGCTTATCTTAATTTTAATACGGTGAAAATATTTCAAATTTTAAAATCTGTATTAATATGACGGCAAAGCTCATAAAAGTAATTAGTGTTTTTTTAGGAAATCTCGTTAGCTTAATATAAATATGTAAATTTAACAATAATTTTTTACTGAATTCATTAAAGTGTCAATTTCACACTTTTTACTCAAATGCGATTTATTTTTTGGGTGAAGTACCAGATACCGAACGCTTGATATTCTTACAGATAATTTTGACTACTTTACGGTTCATTAACATTTGCAAACAAAGACTTGAAATGAAAAAAAAAAAAAATATATATACTAAAAATATACAATGACAAAATATTGACACATTAAATTTGAAAGTTTACAAACAGACTGACGTACTATAAGTGTGTATTATTGGGATTGAGGAAGAAGTAAAAAAAAATCATTTAACATTAACATTAACTCATCATTAAAATAACAAAAATAAAATATATGAATAAATTTCGTAAAAGCACTGTTTACACTTGATGTAAAATGAGTTTGAATAGATATATGGATGGATGTACGAGTACAATCTAAACATGTATGTATGAGTGTACGTGCTACATCATGCATCTTTGTATGCAAATCACTTGTGCTGTGTTGGTGTTGGTTAAACTTGCAGTTCGATTTTGGTAGTCGTGTTTACATTTCACGTTCATAACGATTAAAAATGTAAATGCAATTTCACACTTTGGTATGAATTTCTTGTTTTCTTAGCTTTTATTCTCCTTCGAATAAGCGTAAACAAATGAATGGTTTGCTTTTGTAAAAATAATAAATATTTAATGATTTTTTTTAACTCATTTTGTATTTAAGAGTTTGCAAAAAGAAACCTTTTGTAGAATTAAGATTTTTATTTTTTGCCAAAAAAAAGTTACATTTTTAATTATGTATTTCGAACTGATTACTATTAAACTTTGTTGGCATGTTATATAGGATAAAGTTCATAGGAAGAAATTATGTAGAAGACACTAAACCTCAGCATTCATGTGTTTCAAGCTTTCATTACCTGTTCTATAGTGAAGCAACAGACCAACATGAATTTAGTAGTGATTTCCATATTAAATTTTCATTAGAAAGTATTATGTATGAAATTTGAAATCAGTTGGTTGTTTCTGTAACTTGTGAAACTTTCTGACATTGGAAAAAAATATGAGGGAGGTTGTACTACAATTGATTTCATTAAGATTATTTTTTTTTTCAAAACAATGAAAAATACAATTAAGTTATAAATGTGTAGTTTAGCTGTATGATGTTTAATAAAAAATAATGAGATGATACAGTGAAAAAATTTTATTTAAATAATTAAATAATTTTATTGAAACAATGAAATTACTTTGTCAAAATACATTGGATCTATGAAAGTATTTCGTATATTTGCTGAAACTTTCACATTCGATTAATGGCAAATTCTTCACTTAATAATATGCTTAAAATCGGAACGAAATGCCCTGCCTATTATTTACTATAAGCTCAATTTAAATTCTTTTTCAGTTTGTCATAGAATAAAAAAAAAAATAAATCGCCATAAAACTTTTGAATTAATAAATCTGTCAAAAGCAAAACGAGAAGACAAAAGCATAAAGCGTGATTGTAGGTTAAATAGGCTGAAAATGACTGCATATGTGCTATTAAAATTAAATACTTTTATGGGCCACTCTTGTTTTCTTGTTTTCTTCTTTTTTTTGTTTTTTGTTGTTTTTTTTTCACTAAACAAATAAAATAAACAAGCAACTTAACTAACAATCGTACAATAAAGTTACGTTTTCGTTTTATAACCAATTTAATTTATTTCCTTAACATGATGCTGCAGATGATGACCATGTTGATGGTCTTTACGTACTTGTACACACATACATATAAGGAATTTATGTGCCTGAAATGATCATGCATTTGGCACGTAAATGTATGTATGCAGTATGTACGAGTATGTGGAAAATGTGTACCTGTCAAAAAGTATCTGAGTTGAAAATGATCGAGTGATGGTATTTAATTTTATGACGCAGCATCGCCCCGTTCATGAAGCTGATGGCGCCAAAAATGATCGAAATATGACCCAATGATAAATTCATTGTATTTGCCACTGACCTAAACGCCCAAAAACCCATGAAATACAAACAAACAGACAGACGTAAGAAAAAACTGTCTTAAATGCAACAAAATACTCATTTAACACGCTTAGAAATTTAAAAATCTAAAACATATTCAAGTAGTAGCCGTATCTATGAGTGTTTAAAGATTTAAAATTGTGTGTTCATCGTATTTATAGATTTAACAACTACAATTTTGAATGAATGTTTTCTTTTTTTCAGGCCAGACCGCACAGTATTCATTTTTATTTGATCTATTATTATTAACATCAATTTTATGTTCAACTGATTTATATGTCAATGAATGAGTCCATATTCAAAACGTGTATTGTTTCGTTTTGTTTGGTAACAGTTGAATAGTTGTCAAAAACTTGTCTTTTTTCTTTTTTTTTTTTTTTTTTTGTTTTTTCATATATGTACATAATAAATTGAAGTGTAAATGTTAAAAAAATAGAAATTACCATATCGTCATCTTAAAGACCTCATAACTTATCTTCAAAAATTTCAAAATTCAGTTTTTTATGGATTATTATTCCCTCCTATATCATAATGCATATGTGTGCAAAATTTTGATCATCTAATATTACAAATGACCAAGTTATTACCAAATCAAAATACATATGTAATTTTCGTTTCAATATTGCAAATAGTTCCAATTTTATAACGTTTTTGCCCTCTCTTGTAAGCTTTTGAAAACTACAGAAAGGTAATTTCGTCTTTAAGGTGACGACATATAATAAAGAAGTGGTTTTATATATATTTAAATTTCATTAATTAAAAATTTTCATTTCAAAAACAAATATTTTAAAATATTAAGCAGATCAAGTGCCTTCAAAAATCCAAAATTTTATTCAAAATTAGCTACAAAAAATAGTTTCTAAGAATTTAGGTCTTGACTGTTTTTTTTTTATTTAATTTATGTATATTTTTTTTTTTGGTTTGAAATCCATCTCTCTTTTACTCGTTTATCATTAAGATTAACTATTCTCTCAATTTTCAACAGGTAATTAAATACGCCCGTTTAATTGCTATGAAAATGTAATTGTTTCAAGCACAATTTGTTCCTGTTGTTTATTTTATTTAAACTCCATTTCCGTTTGGTTTCCGGTTTCCTAAATAAAACCAGACACACAAACAAACAGTTTATGGACAAGCGCCATTCAAATGAAAGATTCAAAATTGCTACTTTTAGTTACTGTTAACAAAAAAGTACAATTCGGTAATGGCATATTTGTTTAGTAACTCAGAAAATATGTTTTTTCTTTCTATATAGTATGTAATGCATGCTATCGAGCCAAAACAGGATCTCATTTGTTTTTCTTTTTCGCTTGACTACATACATCGTTTAATAATTTGTCAGTTTATTTATCTATAACCAAAAAAAAAATTAAATTGGCATGTAAAAGGTCTTCTGGAAAAGGTAAATGATACGAGCTGTTGTTCGTGCGTATCTTAGGCTGCACTTCCGTTGGCGACAGGCACTAGTTTTCACTTAAGTTGCAGACTTTAGTAATCGTTACTATTAAAAAAGAATTTGTATACAATGTAATTTTTGTTGGTTTTTCTGGGTATTTTTCATGTCCACCACATGTTTCATTCTAAGTTAAATAATATATATTATTTTAATTTCTAGCTGTTCTTTGCGGTTTCCATTGTTCATTTTAATAAGAATTGTGTAGTGCTTTTAGTCTAATTAATTTTTGATTTATGTGGTATAGTTTTAAAAATTCGTGTATCGGTGTATTCCAGCAATGGTGAATCACGACCCAATTCATGGCAATAATTTCAAAGGTAAGTAAAAGTAATAGAATAGAATTGAAAATTTTTTTCTTGACACAAAAAAAAAATTACCTAAAAAAAATTTACATATAATTTATTACATATAATTAATTATAGTTATAATTACATATAATTTATTTTATTGTAAATTAACTGTAGCTAATTGAAATGAAATTCGCTTAGGAACCTCTAATTACTAAAGCAAACTTTTAAACGCGTATCATAAGTATATATAAAAAAATAGCTGACCGCGCAGATTTCCCTCGTTCTGTTACCCCTAGATTTTGTTGTAAGCTTTGTTTTGTTCTTGGCGTGACACACACTTTAGTTGCAGTTAGGGGCTTAAAATAAAGTTAACGACCGATTCTCAGACCTTCCAAAAATGCAAAAAAAAATTCATCAGAATCGGTCGAGCTGTTTTGGACGAGTTTGGAGACTAAGACTGTGGCACGAGAATTTTATATATATGATTTTATGTACTAGTGATGTTACGAATATCAATTTTTAGTATTCGCGAATTCGAATGCGAATATCTGTAACAATATTCGCCGAATACGAATATTATTTTTAGGTCTAATGCCACTTAATGTTTCAAATTTAATTGAAAAAAATCGCAACCTTTGTGTCTCAACAATAAATTTAAAAAAACTTTCATACTACTTTAGGTATTTAACATTATTTTGACATTGAGATACCGAATTTGAAGACCTCTACGCAACAATTTTGAATTATTTTACAAACTTACTTTTATATCTCGTTTTTCTTACTCTCTTTGCACTTTTATTTATTAACTCATCCCGTTTCGGAAAAAATATTTCCAAAAATGTGTCGATGGTTTGTTAACTATCTTGAATGAACATATAAGACTTTCATTTTTAAATCCTAGTTGCGAAATATATATAAATTTTTGTTCGTTTTTTAAGATGGTTATTATCTTGCATTAAAAGCAAAGGGTTTTCTTTAAATAAAAATTAATATATCTCTGAAATTTTATTTCTTTTTTTTACACTTTATGTATATACTAGTTGAACCCAGTGTGCTTCGATACCCCCTCATTATAAATCAAAATTAAAAGTATTTATATATCCTATTGTGAAAAGTTAATGACGATCGGTCCAGTAGTTAAGACTATATTACAATTTTTAATTTTCCTAAAAAGGGGCGTGGTTTCACCCACTTTTCTCCTGGTACGTATTCCTAATTATGCCAATAACATATGTACCAAATATCATCGACGTAGGTAAAAAAATGCCCAAAATATGGAGATTTAAATTTTTGGGTTATATGGACGGCCACGGCCCTCCGCTCTCAGACCGAAAAAATTCACAGTGTTACCGCCTGAATATTCTGAAGATTCCCTGAAAATTTCATCAAAATCGGCCCAGCCGTTTTGGAGTCCATACGTTACATACATTCACACATCCTGTTTTATATACATATATAATAATAGATAGATATATTTTTTTGGAAAGCATGTCAAAAATATTCGAGAAATAATGGCTTGAATTTGGCAAATACGAATATGAATATCTTAAAATAAGCTAATAAAAATTGTTTTTCTCAAAAATTCAATAACTTGCAATTAAAAATATCAAAAAAAAAAACTTTAATGATGCAAAGCCTTTTAACTTCATAAAGCAATCTTTTGTTAAAGTAAACTAACAACAGAAATATTTTATAAAGCTTAAGTTAAAATTTAAGTAAAGAGTATAAAAATTCGAGGGTATAAAAATTCGAAACAGTCACAATACAAAAACTGCTCATGCGCATACCAGTTGTAATACGTCTGTTGACACAATATAAAGGAACTTCTCTTATCAACTAAATTCTAATTTCCCCAAAGAAAAAAGAATAAAAACATAAACCACGAAACTAAATAAAACAGTTAAACATAAAAGAAATGAAGGAAAAAAAAACTCAAAGTGACACTCGGCAAATATCATAAAAAATTTAATTCAGACACAATCTTCGTTTGTTAAAACTATTAAATTTTATCTAACGCTCTAATGCAATTCCATAGAAATCTAACAAACATACACAAAACAATCTAATGCACACATACATATCCATGCATTAATAAATAAACAATTATGAACGTCATGCTAAACTGCATCTTTATGGGGCGCATATATACAACAATTTCAGAAAAGAGTACTTTTACTCGTTCAGCATGTTGGGAAAAAAAAGTATGAATGAATGCCTGCATATGTATATCATGCGCATGCGTACAATACTTTCTCATATAAGAAACACACAAAACCAAATTTACGATCGTGTTTGCCATGCTAATCGTTGTCGTGAGGTTAATGAAAATGTTGGCACTCCAAGTCAAGTGCTTCCAACTGTAACGAAGCAAAACTCTCAAAATATGTACGACTTTGGCGCCATGGGCGCCAATTTTAAATACATGACACACTAAATTCTTTTATCAACTTGTGAGCATAAAATTCAGTACTCTTTACGAGTATGAGTATGTTTTGTATTTATTTACAGATACTCGGCGAGTGGTATGTATGCATGTATGTATATAAGTATGGATGTGTTCAACGTGCAACGTCATTCCAAGCACTTGCGGAGATGTGGTAAATTAAAATTTTCATTCTTTTTATTTGTTTGGATGTGATGTTTAAATATTTGGAAAGCAAATTACTATTTTTATCGAAAAGTGGGAATTAAACAAGAATTTTGTGAATAATTGAAGCAATTTAAAATTACTATGAGTGTTTATCTGTTGAAAAATCTTGTGATCCAGATTAAAATATAGAGTACTTCTTCAAAGCTAAAAATGACACAAATTAGTACTTTTTGTTCTTTTGCATTTTTTTTTTTACATTATTATGCAGTGTACTTTCTGTGGTGTAAAATTAGAAATAGCTGGTACTATTATTACTTGGTTGGTGCAAATTTCAACTCATCAGAAGATTGGATTGATGAGTTGTCATTAACTGCACGCATATGAAATAGCGAAGCCTTAATGTTTTTGTCTGAAGTGGTTACAGGATTGTCCACTAAACAAACTATGACTTAGGCCCTGTGTTCAATCTCTGGTCAGGGTAAGTAATAAACATCATAAATTTCTCTAATGTAGTTTCGACATCGATTGATACTGTTCCAACCTAATGTACACTACACCCCCCTTCTTCGTCGGTTAGCAGAATCGTCGACGAATTAAAGCAATTAGTAAAATGAGGCGATCCAGCACTCTCTAAAAATTAAGAAAAACGTGCATTAGCATACCTTTTATTTTTTCAACATCTATGTAACTTCTATATCCTATCCTTCTCCTTAATTTCTGGCACAATGCGTTGCATATGTAGGGGTTAACCCTAGAAGGCTCAAAATAAATAATTTTTAAAATAAAACTTCAAATAATACATTAAAATAAATTCATGTGGAAAATGTTAAAAAGTTCGAAACCAGACATTCAATGAACGCCAAGATTCCATCGGGTATTTGAATATATCTTTCATTAATATTTGATTAATTACAGTTTTTAATAGTTTTCTTCATAAATAATAAATAAAAATATTTGGATGCGATTAAATAATAAAAAATGTAAACTATTATCTTATAAGAAATTCAAAAATTTATTTTGAATTCTGTAATAGTGTTTTACATTTTTCATAAAAACGAATGTAACGCATTTGTTAAAGAATTTTAACGATATGAAAAATACTTTTATCTGGAGATAAAAACGCCAGTAGCACTTAAGTATAGACGGACACAAATCAACAAGTACGAATAGAAAAACACAAATAAAAAATTCAAGTACACACTTGACTAACACTAGACAATCATTTCCAAGTTTAGCACTTAAGCGTATTTAAACAAAAGATGGAGTATTGAGACAATGAGGACAAACAGGCGCTGGAAATTACGTCTGAAAGCGTAAAACCTAAAGTAGTCACTCACTCACTGATTCACTCGGTCTTTGTAGATACAAAATGCTAAAAAATAATTAAAATGCCACACTCACTTGTACAAGTATAGAAAACAGGAAATCTATTTTGGAGTTCATTTGAGATGCATTTTCCAAGGTCTACTCCTGGGGTACTTGTACTTTGTTAATGATTTTATTTCTTTCATGCTTCTTATATTTATTTATGATAATTTAAGAGCAAATATCGATTTTAACATTTGTTCTTGTAATATTCAACAGCATCATCATGATCAGCGTCATCGTCATTGTCGTAATAATCGACAGTGGCTTAAATAAATAATAAAATCTGAAGTGTTTTTAAAAACAAGGTTGTGCTACTCTTGATCTCAATAATAGTTTTAAAGACTGGCCTATTTATTTAAAAGTTTTAATGATTACAACTATATTAAAGGGAATCATCTGTCTAAATAGTAATAAAATTAAAAATTTTTCTGATTATATAAAGATTTGTGTGAAAATATAGGCTGACTTCCAAAACGTCAATTGCTATGTGTTTGAACAAAGCATCACATTTCATAACGCCGCAGTACAATACTTATACAATGTATACCATTTCAAAACGCCGCCGCAAAGTATTTTTAACGAAGTAAGAGAGCAAACAAGGCATCGGTTTTATAGTTGTTGCATTGTTTCCGAACTTTGCATATGTATGTGATTTAAATACAGTAGCAGTACTGTATACAAACATTGTATACGGACGTTTTGGAAGTCAGCCATAAATAAAATTATTTAATATACAAAATTTGTAATTTCTTTCCAAAAAAAAAAAAAAAAATATGGGTCATTCCACGAGACGCCGATGTGCAAGAAAACATTTTTATTTCCGATTTTAGACTGTACAACAAAAGACTGTATTAAAGAAAACTACAATTTTATATCGATTTTAGTCCTGTTATATGTCTACATGTAATTGGAGCTCTGCTACCTTCTCGAACGCATCTTACATCAAATTTATATATCGTAACATAAAACAAAAAACGCCCTAACTAATACGTTCATTATTACGATAAAGGTAATTTTGAATTCAGGATATAGCTTGTAGATTTCAAATTTGAAAAGCATCGGAATTTATAAAAAAGTCGATATCCAAATTAGAGCATTTTGCGTTTAAGGTAACAATATGTATATATTGTTTTATTTTTTTTTTGTCAATCGCAATCGAAACCTTCTAGAATTTCTTTTTAAATTGTCTTACAAAATTCACTAACCATTTTCCCCACAAAGCACTGCACCACGGGTGAACCCAAAACTGTACACAGAATACAGCAAATGATTGAAAATTATATTCCATTATTTTTAAAAAATTTTTGGTATCTATAAGAGAAAATCAAATACTAATTTTTGATGCTGCTATAAATTTGTTTTACTTTTATAGTTTCTTATGTGCAACAGAATAGTATTCGATTTTGAGAAAAACATTATACAAAAAGACGTATTTCCCTTTAAGTTTTTAGAATATGTGCATATTTCTTCATTAACATTATTTGAAGCGTGACTACAGTTGAACTCGTTCTCCAGTTAATGAGTTAACGAATGAAAAGACATTCTTATATGAGCATCACTCAAGGTAATAATCAAATATAATTTGTCCACTTCACGTGGAATGCCCCATCTTTGCCAGGAAATAAACTTCTTATGAATACTATGCAAATTATTTTAATTTTATTGATAGATTGGTAAATTTATGAATTTTATTTGTTATTATTAATACCGATTATTGTTTTAATCATTTAAAGCAACCACTTAATTTCACACGTGTTAAATATACATATACTATGTATGTATGTACCTTCACAAAAAATGATAAGCGTGTTACTGTTTAACTTAAATAATAATTATTTCAAAACATTATAGATTTAGGTTTTCTTTGTTATGTTAAACTAAAATAAATCATTTAAAGTTTAAAATAAAAAGTGGAACGCACCATACATATCTTAAAATCATATTATGATAACTTTACATGTTTTTTAATTCCCATGCTCACTTACGATGCCAACACATACATACATGTAAGTATTTACAAATACAATTACATTTGCGAATGTGTTTTGTGTTTGTATCGTAATAGGAAATGTGCGATTAAAACACCTTTTAATTATTTGTCTACACGATTCACAGCGGTATTTAACAGAGAAACCCCATGCATATGCAGCTCCAAAAACAGTTTGTGAAGAGTTTGTTTTAATAAAATTTTTATTTCATTTCTTACTTTTACTTCTTGTTTAACGTACCGGCCTTTTGCCATAAATGACGGTACTTGCACCCATGCAAGAATTCCTGTTAGTGAATGTGATAAAAATGCATATGATTTTTACACAGATATTATGAGAAGAAAGAATAATGCTTTACTTTGGCTTCTTTTGCAATAAAGATATTGTAGTTTGTCTTACCAAACCTGGCCAAAGATTTTAGTTCGTGGATTTATGGATTAAAATTATAGATTAACAAATATGGTGGGTGTATCAAAAACGAAGAACAGTTTCAAGAAGCTTAGACAAATTTCTATGAAATGTAATGTTGCACATTTGAAACGATTTATCGGAAAAAAGGTTCTGGAAACGAGTGGAAATTTTTGAAAATAAAAATAATATTTCCAATAAGCCAATTTTAATATTTCACTAGAAATTGCACAAAAAACAACAATTGGCAACATTAAAAGCAATTTTCAGTTGAAGGGTATTTCGTACAATCGGTCTCTGTTTTATTTTATTTTATCCAGTTTTCTTTACTGGACATCATCTTTGTCGCAAACCAATGTAACTCTTAAAAGCCTGTGGTGTTTAGATCTGCATAATGATGTTGTGCTTGTTGTACCATACGAGCAAATTTAAAAATTTATAAGTAGTTGTTAAGATTTTTGTTGTTTACTTCATGTCGATTGTGTTCTGCAATTGTTGGTTGGCTTTTGCAGTAACTGATGTTCCTGTAAATTTCATAAGCTCCCCATTGTTTAAAAACGATTTTTTCTGCATTTCGTAAGTGCATTTATGTTGTTGTTGTTTTTCTTGATAATGTTGCCACAGACGGAAGCCCACTTGATTGTCAATAATCGTTTAATATTTATTTACACGCTTTGTTGGAATCTGTTTACATGTATTCCGTTTTCTTTCTTTTATTTATTTACGATTGAGTCATTTGCAATAAAATTGGCATAAACAAATTTTCAGTTTAATGCATCTGGAACTTGTACCTGTAGAATTTTGAGAGATGGCTATGTTGGCAATTTGTACTATTGTTTTGTCTGTTTTAAAATTAGAGTTGTTTTGAAGAATAATAATTAACTAAAGTGGCCTGGTCCAAGAATATACATAAATATATACAAATTAGGGAAGTTTGATTTTTTTATCTCTTTAAGGTTTAGTTTAGACTCTGGTAGTGTACAGCGTTCTTTATAATCTTCGCAACTGAATATTATAAATTATCAAAAGTTAAAAGTTGCAAAAAATAATACAAAAATAAAATAATTATTGAGCAGTTATTTTACAACAATAAACCTACAAACAGTAGGAATCAGGAGTGATACAAGTTGGTACAATTAATTGTATCTACTTTTTTTTGGTATAATTTGAAAAATTTTTAAATTTATTGGTGTTAATTAATTTAACATTGCAACATATTGTGAATGGATTTTTCACATGTGTATTGCGAATAAATAAATAACAAATAATCTCGAGTAAAATTTTAAAAGCTCGTTGTAACGAAACTAGTTTTTTTCCTTATCATCCCTGGTAGAAATGTTTACGTAAATTTGGTTGCTGAAGAGGACAACCAAAAAAATATAAATTAAATTCCTATTTATCAGCAATATTTATTTAACTATTTATATATATTTTTTTTAATTATAATTTATAATATTTTCCTTTAAAAACATGTGTAAATATTTATGAATAAATTGCGTTGGCAAACAAAAAAAAAATGTTGCCAATACAAGTGCAGAATACATTTTTTGTATTATTTTTTTTTAATAATAAATTATTTTTTTTATGATTGTTGTTGTTTTTTCCATATGTTCTCTTTATACTGCAGTAAAGTTAAGGTGACAAAATACTCTAAACCTTTTTTAAATATTTAATTAAGTTGAAATGAAAAAAAAACAGAAACTTAAAGAACAATAACGATAAAATTTAAGTTATTTTATGTATGTGTGCATGTGTCAGAGTGTGATTTGCTCTGCTCCATTGTTATTAACAAATTAAGCTTTTTCACATCTTTTCGTAGCTACTGCATTTAAATTGTTTTTCTTTTTTTTTGTTTGTCTGATATGAAACTTTTTATTCTATTGGAGAATAAACAAAAATATATTTCAACATGGCTTTTTTTTTGTTGTGGATGGATGTTCTTAGCGGTAATGGGAAATATACAATCTAATAGAATGAATCACTTTTATCTTAGTTATTTTAATCTTATTTGTTTTATTCCGTCAACATTCCATTTTAATAAATTCATGTACGAAAACCATTTTATATCTAAAAGTATGATAACTTACACTACAGATTTGAGGGAAATGAAAATTAAACTAAAACACTTCCTGCAGTACTTGCAATGACAGTGCTGATACTACAAATTCATTCACATTATTGTTGTTTGTTTTTTTTAATAGTTTTTTAATATCTACACGCGTATACACATGTATTTTACTTGTACTTTCATTTTGGTTGTATTTAATCAAAAGATTAGATGCGTAAACAATAGATTTTTCTATAAAAATGGTGTTTAATAATCATTTTGATATGAGCCTATGAATGTGTATAAATACCAAGAAAATTTTAAGTTTCCCAAGAAATAACTTCAAATTTTCCATATGCATCCATACATATGTGTGTATATATGTATGTATATATGCTTGCATGCACTTAGGTGAACAGGCTAAGAATAAATATATCCGCAAATGACATTTTCATAGTTACTGCTACAGACTATAAAAATAAATAAATACCAAAATTTAAATAAAATAAAAATTAAAGGGTATTCCATAAATTAATGCAGATTACAAGGGCAGCAGTAACGAATATTTAAAAACAAACTAATTTTGAAAAGATTACTTCCCACCAAATATCAAATGTATTTGTCTTTATGCAGACCTGTACAAAAGGGTGAAGATTCGATTTTTCGAAATTAATTTAGAAATTTCGGAACTTGGTGTAAATTTTTGAAATCCAGTTCGAATTTCCAAGTCTTAGGATTGTAAAATTATGTTTACATAAGCGGAAAGTCACAAAGCAAGACAGAAATAATACAAAAATATAAAAAAGTTTCAAGCAATTCATGTAAAAAATGTCAAACTTCTTTCCTTTTATTTTTTATAAAAACCAAAATATTTATTTCAAAATTCAGATAGATTAAAATAATCAAAACATGCAAACTCAAAATGAAACAGAACAGACAAATTCTGTGACAAGTGCATCGATGTCATATAAAAATGTGTAATCAAATTTTCAATAATAAACTACTTTACTTTTTCCTCATTGAGAAATAGTTCACCTTGTGTCATCATAATTAGTTTATTGTTGCGTGTGATAAATAAAAATCACTTCCACTTTACTTTCTCTGTCCTAAAACTATGACTAAAAATGAAATTTAACAAAGAGCTTGATTTGAGAAATGAGTGGCGGCTTTAACAAATATATTTTAACTGACAATTTCAATTTTTTAACACAGTCTAAAGTCTTTTGCTGCACCGCCAAAAACTAGAAGTCATCAATATTAAGACAAAAAATTACTGAAACTCGAAAGAAAACAGATAGTGAGTGGACTGACTGTTCATAATGGATGCTTATCAGTTATTTCTCTACTTGACTACTGGATTTGGCTTTTAACTACTTTCGTCTTGTGTTTAAATGGAAATTATATTGTGTTTGATTATTACCGCCGTTTTAAACTTCATTCATTTACTGAGTCATTCTTTTCATTTCATTTTACATCACGACACATTCTACAGGCCGCTTAACTGAACAACAAATTTGACCAAGTTAACACTTTAAAAAAGGAATTGTTACACAATTTAACTAAAAGATTTTTTTTATTACGATTTCGGTAATGGAAAATGCATTAGGAGATTCGTTGTTTTTTTTTCACATTTTATCAACAAGATTGAAGGTAACAGTGTTAGAATTGCGTGTTAACATTTCAAGTTTCCGTTTTTGTGCCAGTGTCCGATATCTTTATCTGTCAACGGATTTAATGTCGAATAGTTTGACATTTAGCGTTAATCTTAGGAGATTGACGAAAAAGAGTTATCAGAAAGAAGGTTTCTTTTTGAAAGGGATTTATTGTGATTAAGACATTGAGAGGTTTTTTCCTTGTAAACAACCATAAAAAACTATTGGTGAGAAAAGTTTTATTTTTGTATATAAAAAAAAAACACCAAATTTTAAAACTACATTTTTTGGTAGTTCTTAGAGGAATTAGCTATAACTTCTCAATAGTCAATTGCCTTTTTAATCAATTATTTCATATAATTTTTATAAATTATCTCTTTTTTGTGCATTTATAAAAGTTAATCGAAAGTTTTTTTTTATACAAATTTTTTATTGAAGAATGTGGCACACATTAAAAAACACAGCTATTAAATATTTAAAATATTATCTAATATATAAAATTCTCGTGTCACGATGTTTGTTATCGAACTCCTCCGAAACGGCTGGACCGATGTTAATGAAAGGTATATTTTAAATCGCTAAGGGCATGAGTAGGGGGGGAGGGGCAACTTCTGTATTTCCGAAAAGGCTTGACCGATTCTTATGAAATTTTTTTTGCATATTCAGTAAGTCTGAGAATCGGCTAGTATCTATTTTTCAAACTGCTAGGAGCACGAGGAGGGGCGGAAGGGGCAATTTCTGTATTTCCGAAACGGCTTGACCGATTTTGAATTTTTTTTTTGCATATTCAGTAAGTCTGAGAATCGGCTACTGTCTATTTTTCAAACCGCTAGGGGCACGAGTAGGGAGGGAGGGCAATTTCTGTATTTCCGAAACGGCTTGACCGCTTCTTATGAAATTTTTTTTCTAGAAATTCTCCAGAAATTATTTACATAGCAAAACAACGTTTGCCGGGTCATCTAGTTATATATAACATTTTATTTTATTTTATTATTAATTTATTTGTTATGGGCTAGCTAATCTAAATGCTGTATATTATTGGTTGCTAAATATCAAGATCTTTACTAGGGATGTAACGATACACCATTTCGCCGATCCGATACCGATACTCAAAAATAAATATCACCGATACCGATTCCGATACCGATACGCATATTGAAATTGAGCTCAAGTAAAAATTAACAAAACTCAAGTAGAGTAATTTTTCTATTATACAAAATAACAGTGTTTATTAATGAGCCATTCAAATCATCAAAATTGTCAATACATTTCAGTTTCTCAACTTCAAATTTTCAAACTAAAAAACGTCAGCAATATTTATTTTTTTACAAAATAAACGTTGGCATTCAGTTTAGATTGGCAGAAGATTTAAAATATATATTAATAAGATTTAAAAGACAATGAATTGAATTTGAGATCATGTTAAAATTAAATTAAAATTATAAAAAACAACATTGCAAAAGATTAATATTTAAAATTGATATTAATAAGATTTTTGTTTAAAAAACAAAGTGTTCTCAAATTTTGCGGAGATAGACGATTTCTCAAATCCTTTTGAAGCAGACCTGCAGTGGAAAATAGTCTCTCAGATGCGCCAGAACTCATTTGAAAACTTAAGTATTTCTGCGCCATTTTCTTTAAGTTTGGGTAGGATATGTCATTGCGCCAGTAAACAAGAGGGTCTGCGTCTATAGGAATATTAGGAGATCTAAGGTATCTCTCGACTTCTTCGTTAGCAGAACCACAGCTTAGGATTGATAGAGGCTCATCCTCCTCGGATTCTCTAATAATTTTTTCACATACGCTCCAAATACACATACTTCTCGTAGACTTATCAGAACTTTTGCGATGTGTAGGGAGGACTGTGTCAGTTGTTATTTTAAGTTGTAATTGTTGTAGAATTACCACCACTTGTATTAATGCGCCTCGAAAAAAATCTTAAAACATACAAACACATACAATATTTAGCATTGAGAGAACATTTCATTACTATGGTGCAAAACAAAATAGAAGAAACAATTTCATTATGTATTCTGTTTTGATTTTATGTTCTGCTTTTAATATGTTATTTCTCATAGTTGTCATGCAAAAAAAAGAGTTGAAAATTGAATATTTTGTTAAAAAAAACTCTAAAGAAAAATATAAGAAGTATCGTCGTATCGACAGTAAAATATCGCCGATATCGATATATCGGAAAACCAGAAGTATCGCACCGAATATATCGGTATCGGTATCGGTTGCATTCCTAATCTTTACTATCATGCTTGAAAAGTTTTCTTTAATAATTCTCGGTTATTGCATGAGGGTTTGTTTTGTGGAATTAGAGCTTTCCTGAATCTGGCTTAGCCCGCAAACACATACATACATATGTAGGTCTACATACGCCAGTGCCTCTTCCAATTGCAGTACTATTCTATTATTTTTGATGATTGACGACGAAAAATTTTTTTGCAAACCTTTCCATTTACAGCATAATCTCAAGTGTAGAAAATGTATATATCTTTAAATAATTAAAAACTTCGTTGAAATTAAAACTAAAATATAAAAATACATAAGTTCATAATTTTAAAATCCCATTAAATTTCAGAAGCATTTAGAATTTTCAAAAGTAAAAAGTATTAATTATTTTTGAAAAGTGTAAAATTTTCACAAATAAAAGGTTACAACTTCACACTAATCTTTTGTAAAAGTGCTGAAAATATGAGTGTCGACATTGGCAATGAAGATGAAAAAGACTCCCCTTTCAGCATTTGTGTCAGAACAGAGGAGTGGTGGAGTATGCGCACTTATCGTATCCGTACATTGGCGGCATACTTTTATCGTATGAATAGAAAAAAAAGCAAAACAAAAAGGAAAATATTTGATATTTAATGAAAGCCAATACCAATTTGGATTAAAAATTCGCTTCAATGATTATAAATAACGAAAGAAAAATAGGCCCTTAACGTTTCAACATTTTAATACGGCAAGTGATCTATTTCGCGTTTCAGAGTTTTGCGCTTTGATCACTGTAAAAGCATGTAATGGTATTTGAAATTACAAAAGAAAATACATGTCGGCCCTTTTTCAACTGAGATAAGCCGGCTATTGATCTCACCTCATTTTCAAATAAAAATACGAAATACACAAAAACAAACCGAAAAGAAGAAAAGAAATGTACCGATCGAACGACGACTCATCACCTCAACGAACATATTCTACTACAATCACCCGTTTTTATTATCATCCCCTACCATTATATGATCACATAACTCCAATATACATATGTACGTGTGTATGTGTGCATGCATGTATGAGTATTTACCTGTGATCTATTACACTCAGAAATTCCGAAATATATTGGAATGTGCGTAACGTGAAGAGAAATGGAAGAGTAAGTAAAAGAAATGTGTGTCAGTTTATGAATTTGGGGAGGTTATGCTTGTTACACGTGCATAGCTACTGAATATTAGAAATTTAAAATTGTATGCATTTTTTTTAGAAGATTATCTCTTTATCAGTCCTAATCTCAAGTAGTTAATAAAGTGGATCTCTTTGTTCATTGACCGTTCTCAATGTTCTATAATGTCTGTCGGCTTGTTTCTTTTGGCAAATTACCGATGCGTATGATCGTTTGTGGTGCTACTAGTTATGTTTTGCCCTGAAAGATATCAAAGAAGTTACAGATAGAATCGCGTAGTAATGATTTTTTAATCCACTAAGCGTTAGTTGTGATGACCATAAAACAGGAACAGATAAAACAATGATGACATTAAAAGTCTTCCGATAAAAAAAATTAATCCACATACAAAATCTAAAATATCGACTTATATAATGATTTCTTTTGATCTATTTTTTTCATTTATTTTGAAAAAATGCCGCCAAAGATTCCAAAGTCGAATTGTACTAAAAAACAAAAATTATTTTAAGCTGGATAAAGATTATCATCAGCATAAAGTGCTAGAGAAATAAATTATGATTGAATTACTTGGAAAGTTTTGGTGTTACCAAATTGAATGGAAAAATCTTAAATCATAAGAAATTGTGATGGGTGGAATACAGTCCATAGAAACTTTTTCAAAATTCAAATTAAAATTAACGGACTTGCTAGTTGCTATAATTTATTTACTCTGCTAATAAGTACCTGATCAATTGTATCTTCACGTAATCACATAGTGGTTACTAAAACAGCGAACATCATACAATGAAGAATTAAAGTGGAGAGAACAAGTTTTTTTGTGTCTGCGAATAATCCCGCTTTTTAGTATGTACCTCCTTGATATTTTTTTATTAAAATCTCGAACATTCTTATAGCGGACTTCAATCGACTCGTATACATTTGTGATACATATAGAGTGCATACCGAGATGAGAAAACAATAGATACCAACGCTTACATCACTCTGAGCGAGGTATACAGGATTTTGTTCAAGGAAATTATAAATTAGTGCCAATATTTGGTAATAAACAAAACCCATTTACATTTTTAATAAAACGAAGAAAATATATATCTGCGCGAAATCTTTAATTCAAAGTGGGGTATTATAGCCTCGAGATCTGTAAGTATACAACGTCAAGATTATAAACTACAATTTAATGTGGCCCTCAGTTTAACTGCAGGAACATTTGATACCAGTTCAATACATAAGTTCCGGACAAAAGAGTGTACTAGGCACATTGATACGATTAGGACCACGTCGCCTCCCATGTGCTGTAATCGGCCTTGACATATGCCGACGTATAAAGCCAAATTAGTTACCGTGGGACGCTTGAATGCCTCAAATTTAGAGATATTGGGGTGCTTCCAATACAATAATAGTGAGCCGAAGTGCTGACTAGGGAAAGAAGAGTTAAACTACGTCTGCACAATTATAACCATAACTCGTCGAAGAGCTGGCACACCAACTATAAATTCACGCCAGAGACGTAAAAACGGTCTCAATAACGAAAATAAAAACCCACTGAAACCAACATTTCGAATAAGTAGTTCTAATCTACCAACCCTAAGAATCTCCATATCATATCGGAGAATCCCTAACATTTAGAAAACTACTATTCCAATTCTTGCTACTAACTCTACTTAATATTTACATAATAGGAAATTTCATATACCACCCTAAACACATCTAACATAACTTTTACACTCGTAAAAATATAAATACAATTAATACTATTATATTCCTCAATTTAAACTTTCTAAATATAAGCCCACTATAGCCAACAACTCCTTTCTATATGATAAAGTGACTTATTTTAAGCAAGTTTGATGAAATCCTGAAAATGAGTCACTTTATTTTCGAAACCATCATAAGCATTTCCAAGTAATCAACGTATCCACCGAATCATCAGGCCTGCTGACGGCGATGGGCACAAGATATGTATGTAAGTCTACATTTACTTTATATACCTGAAAATTCTCTTTTATTTTTCATATCGTTATTACTTCAGAAGAAATAATTATCAATCACTGAGAGAACATGAAAGTAATATTATATTTGAATAAATAAATCAATGTCTTAAAGACAACAACAATAAAGTCTCCAGTTATTGATAATGTCTCTTTCACTGTTACTATATATTATTTGTACCTACATATATTTAGTATCTCTTCTACATAACTATATTTTTTTTTTATTGTCTTTAAGTTAATGTTTATTTTCCTCTAGAATTATTGTTATTAATTTCCAGGGAAGGATCCTCGATAAAATAGGTTGACGAAATGTAGGGAGGAAAACAGGTAGCGGATACATAATGGGCTGAACGTCAAACAATGGTCTTCAGCAGGTAGGGTGGGCATTGCAGACCATGAGGAATACTACATCTTTTTCCTCACCCCTCTTTTAGCAGAAGTACTGAAAGGTTACTTAACTGGTGATTTCTATTTTCTTTCTTTCATATACTGCACACTATCTTCATCTTAAATCGCTGTGACGTGAATACTCCGTACTGGTATCACAACCTACGCCTATTTCCTTGAGCTAGACCGAAGCATAGCTAGGTGTGCAGACCGGTGATAACCGGGGGTAGTTCGGCTGTTCGTTACAAAATTTGGCGTAAAAAAAATATTAAAACTTAAGCAAAAATATGAACTTGCAGGTCATTTCTAGATGTTCTCTTTAAGTGCTATACGCTTTTTAAATAATTAATAGAAAACTTTTCCGAGAATATTTAACAATGAAATATTTCTAACTATTTTAACAATTTAAATTGAATGTTAAGTTCCTCAAAAGCTTACTCAAAATCATATGACCTTGAAGCCCATCTCTGAAACTTGTAACTTATATCAATTATTTTTTTTTTCGCTATTGTAACGAATAGAAGAATAGAAATATCACTGAAGTTATGAAAATGCGATTCTTGCAACTGAATTTTAAAAATTATTACCGTTTTGCAATAAATTCTATCTTTGTGTGTGTTTACAGTAGATAATGGCGACTTGCCTGCAATATTTATTATCAATACTGACAGGTGTTGGTAAGCAAAGAAGATGTGTCCTTCTTGGTAGGCTTACCATATTCTCGTCTTTGTTTAATAAATTATCTCCAAATACATTTCAGAAACAAAGTACCTACAATCAGTAAAAATTCTTTAGTTTGCATAAGTAAAAAAAAAATTAAAGTTTAATTTTAAGTTTATTACCCCGTAGGCTTATACAAATAATAAAATTTAATTCAGCTTAGTTTAAATTACGACATCGATACTGACACATAAAACATTTACATCGATCATCAAAAGTGTCTAGACAAAATATATTGTCTTGTTAGAAAAGCTTAACACACAAATATATAACATTTAAACTTAATTTATATATAAAATAAAAGACATAAAATATTTTGTCATACCATTTAATTAATGATAATCATAGTTTATTTGTTGCATGCTATACATATACATACATACTTACATAAATGACATTTTAATAACCCAACCATTTAAAAATTTATATAGAAATCATTATCTGCTATAAAAGTAAGAAAACCAAATGAAAATATTAAAATCTTATAAGATTTTTAAACAAATGATTCTTTTGAGATCGAGTGAAGAAAATAATTATAAATACATAAAAACGTCATTGAAAAATTGATGCATCAAAACAAACTAACTAAATTATCCAAGACCTTAACCACCATCTTCGTCGTCAGCATCATCATCATCATCAAAATAGAGAACTAAATTGATGGATTCATGCATAATATAGTGATTGACGACACCCGTATTCTATCTTTCTATCGTAACTTGTAAATACACTTGTTGGATTGCTGTTCGGTAAAATATTTAATATCCAATTTCGATACCTATCGCTCATTGGTTTTTATGTGAATTTCTAAACGTTTTCTTTATTATTCATTTAATTATGATGCATCTTTAAATTCATTCACAAGACAAAATATTTTATAAGATAAACAACGAATAAAATGTTTATTTTGATTGATGTCCTTTTGTGAAATTTAAGACACCTTTTTTGTTTTTCTGTTTTTTTTTTGTTGTTTTTTTTTTTTTGTATGAAAACGTATCATAAAACTTTAGATTTTTTTTATTTGTAGATTTGTATCTCACATAACATCGCATAACTTTAAGCATTTTTTTCTGTGTATTGGCTGGTATTTTGTTTAGAATTTTGTCTTTTTATTTAGTATTTTCAGTTTAAAGGTTGTGAAAATCAGCAGGGAGTTTGTTGGCGCCACTGAAACACGCATGATCACATGTTTTAATTTTTATTTACCCATTCCTTTTCCCTTTTTATTCTACATTATTAATATTTCATAATTACTTTGAGAAACTTTTACGAATTTAGTGAATAGGACTTGATCATTTAAGGCGTTTCTCTGACAAGTATAACGAACACCAACCATTTTGCTAAATCTTGAAAACTAAACACATACATACATATGTATTAGGATATTATATCCGTATACGTATAAATGAGTAGAGACGAATTGCTCAGAAGCAAAGCTGTGAATGGATGTAATAAGTAGAGATGGCCACAGCTCACTTTTTCACGCATGATGCGAAAGAAAAATTTACCTTTGAATTATTTTTTCGCTCATCAATTTCGGTAAAATTTTACGAATATAAACAAATCAAATTTAACGATTATGAACAAGTTTTTGTTAAGCTCACGCCAGGCTGAACCATAAAATGGAAATAATACCTCGTACTTCTTAAATGTTATTTCAAAGTCACAATCATAAAATACATGGTTGTGACATTGTTGAGACAAAAAAAAAAAATATGCGGTTATAGTAAGCTTTCTTTTGTTATTATTCATTTTGTATGCAATTTTAGTTACGATAACTATGTCACCTTTTCCAGTTGCCCCTTTTATTATTATGGCCCACTGCTGCACCAAAAAAAAGTTTTATTCATTTGGAATCAAAATACATAGCAAAGACTATTATCATATTTCTTTTTTCCAGTTAAATGTTGACTCAGTCAAATATTTTTTTATTTATTTTATTTAAGTTACATAAATATTTCATTTAATTGAATTTAAATTTATTAAACAGTGAAATTAAATGGACTTCTTGTTCCCCAAACGAAAACACACATCAACTGTTTCTTACCAACAAATATTATATATAAATTTTAAAATAACATTTTCTTAAAATTCACAGGAAAGTAAACAAATAAAAACAAAGCCACAAAAATCCATGTATTACCCTGTAAAGTGATCATAAATTGTCCATTTTACAGGCAATCTATTGCTATAAATTTTTCTTACTTTTGATTAAGACATTAAAGAGTTCAAATATAGTTTCTAACCTCAAAACACATTTAAGTTTTTATTAACATTAGTGAAGATCTCCCCATAGAGCTAGTGTATAATATTTTTAATATCCGCTTTACTGTCTTTGTTCATAAAACCAACAAAAAATATGTAAAACATATATAATTTTTGGAAACCTGCATATAAATGAAAACTCAAATCTTTTCCAATTCCATGATTTATGATTTGAATTTAACGAAAAATTTAAATAAAAATTATAAAACAGATAAAAAAGGCAACTCTAAGAGAATAGTAATTATTAAATTCAACCTGAGGCTAAAAACACACAAAACTTAACGCATATTCATATAGTCAATTGAAATGGAAAAGGGCCTGATATCATAAATAAACAGAAAAACAACTTAATAAAAAGCAAACTATAGAAGTAATAAAAACGACTATTTCAGTGATATATCGTTAAAAGGTCTGACCATCCCTGCAAAATTTCTATAAATAAATAGACCATTATGCATTTTATATAACGATATGTGTGTGGATGTTAGCCTACATGTATATACATGCGCATATGTTTAACTAACAGATACGTTACCAAATTAGATAGATATTATAGTTCATAACAAACATAAATCAACAGAGTCATAAATCATAATGAATATTTTTTAAGAAAAGGGTCAAAATAAAATAAAAACTGTTGTCACCTGTAATTGACGGTTTTAAAACATCGCCATAATTAGTCACCCTTTAAAAGATAAAGAAATTTTAATCTTACTCAGCCTTGCTTCAAGATCTTGAATTCCCAATAATTATAAACTTTTAAATTAATTTATTAAATTCTTGTAAAAAATCCACAAATAAATTAAAATAAAAATGTAAGGAAACAACAATACAAACTCCTGACGCACTCTCATACATAGACATTTATTTATTCAAATGGGAAATGATCTGCACCAGCTTGAGGAAGAGGATCATATGGGTATGAATACCGCTTTAAAAACTTTTTTACGTGCAGCTTGTTGATGCAGTGTGTTTATTTGCCTAAAAAATATCTACATATAAAAATAAGAAAAAAAGATTTTAGATCCGATAAAAATGTGATTTAGGCGCCTGCTAACTAAATGCCAAAACGAGTTAAACATGCAGATAACGATCTCTTTCGTTTGCTTCAATACCGATATCAGTAGACATACATACAATATAAATGTAATACATTATGTTCATTATAAAGTTTAATAATTTTTAATTTAAATATATTATTATTTACATAAGTGTTGAACAACAGATTTAGGTAAATGCTTTCTGGTGAAATAATCATGCCAATGACCTCAGAAGTATGTATACTCGTATTGGTAATGGAATTTCCCAGGCTGGAACATTTCCCAAAATGTTTAATCCAGAATTTTTCTTCAATAAACGTTTTTGAATGCTTCAAAAGATATAAAAATTATTTCTGCCGATTTATATTTGATTATTAATTTTTTTATTGATCTTACACACATCCTGTAAGCAGATGGAGTTGTAGATAATTTTGCTAAAATGTCAATGACCATGATTGCACACGTTTTCATACCGCTTTTGTCTTAAGTTCAGCTTTTATTGAATTAATCAAATTTCAAATTTCCAAAATTAAAAAAAAAAAAAAATTGGACATTCAGTCAGACTGGCAGAAATTATCAGTATAACGATATCAAGACAACTACAACTCTCAACAGCTCGTTTTTATCAATTATGAAGGTGGATACCAATTGGGATACAGAATACAAAAACTGTTTGTGAAATTAATTAATTTAATATTTGGAGATACTGACAGTCAGGGTAGTTTTAAAAAAGTCATCGTTTTCATTTTCTTATTATACCACTTATACAAATGACACCTTCTCAACGATTTCAGCGAGACTTGAAAAAGAATAAAATTAATTTTTTTTAAATAGTTTGTTAAGACTATTGTTGGTTTTCTGTGAAAGTTCTATAGAACTACAATAATATCTATACGAATACGGAACACCGATCAACGTCATCAGGAGCCAACAACATAAAATATCACACATGACTATCTGCTTGCATATATGCCAGACTATTTGTGAGGTATAAGGGAGCCAAGTGCAACCATGCATTTGTATGTGGTATGTAAATTCTCAGCATTCCATTCCATTGATTAAGTAACTGTTTAGTTTGTTCTTGTTTAGAATCTCTCCAATCTTTCGATCAAATCAAATGACTGCTAACGAAATTATGGAAATTATCTAGCTGCCGTTCGGAAAAGTTTCCAATTTTTTTATGACTTTAGTTTCTTTTGTTGTGGTGTTGCATACTTCATCATTGTCAGTTGTGTTAAAAATTTAGTTTTAATTTTTTTGTAGGACTTTGAATATTTAATTGTGGTTTATCTATGCATCTTGTTTGTAGTCAGACTCCTCCAGCGTTTATTTTTGGTTGGTATTAAAGATTTCTCACGATTTTATTCTTGCTACGTGTATTATAATTATTTCTATTGATTGTCATCATCGTTATTATCATCAAGCACTTCTTATGTGCTACTTTTATTTCTTATTCTTTTTGTTTTGAATTTTCATTTAATTTTCAGATTTCGTATTGGAAATAGTACGATTGGTAAATGGTGTTAGTCAACGTTGTTTTTGATGGAATTTTATCAACACACCAATAAATATCGTTTTTTAAACCCCTAATCAGCATTTATCACTTGTCTTATTCCAGTTGTTGTTTTTTCATGTTCTGCTTCATTCAATTTTTTTTGTTCAGCTACACTCTACACCATGCATTGATTTTAGGTTACAATAAAAAGTTTATTAAGAGAAAGTTTGGGTTTTATAAGCACCCAAGATCTTTGTTAATCGATTTTCCTGAAATATCAAAATCCATGTCATTTTTCTTAATATATTTAGGCAACAGATTCGATTTTTATTATGACTGAAGATCTACTGAAGATTCGGCATTAGCAACTAACGGAAGTGCTGCGTTCCAACTGGTATATAGAATATATTATCTAGTCCATAATAAATAAATTGCTTTTTTTAGTATAAAAATGGATTTTATATTATTACAATTCCATTTTCTAATTATGAAAATAAATCGTAAATTTAGAACAAGAAACATGTTTGTGGCAAGGCTGCGAAAACAGTTACTGTTATAAAATTCATAAAATTCTATTTTATATTAAAAGAATTTGGTATCCGCCTTTATTTTAGTTTGAAAATATTTTAAATATAAATTAATTTACAGTAATGTTACATTTATTAAAAAAAAAACATATATATAAAATGGAAAAACCTTCTAAATATTTAATCAATTAATTGAACACTCTTTAATTTTTTTGCCATACCAAATCTCACACATCAAAGCAAAACAAAAATACATGCAAGTAATACGTTGGTATGTGTTACTATCATCTTTAAAAACTTACAGCTCGCAAAATACTTAATTAATTTTAACAAAATATATGAAGTACACAGCTGTGAATAAATATTTTTAATTTGGTATAAGTTTTTTCAAAATCGTCCGTATAATCTGTGCAAAAATTCCATCACAAATATTGATCTCGCCTATTAATTTTATGGAAAATAAATATATTCACATTACCAATAAACGAATTTAGTCGAATTATGACTGTGAAAGGATGTTTTTTTTTTTCATAATAATCTTTGATTTTCCTTCTTAGTTTCTTTCAGTGTCGTTTCGTTTAAGAGTGCTTGATGCGAAAAATTCATATACAAATTCAAATAATACAAAATTTCCCTTTGTCTCAAATTCAATACCACAAGGCATACCTGTCAAAGACTCCAAACTATTATTTTAATTTATTTTTATTAGTTTGAAAACAATATGTGTTTTTAGAAATACATATGTATGTACATATGTAACATGATTTAAAACAAAAACTAATGTATCATACAATAAATCTGTGGCAATAAGGAAAAAGTGCATAAGTTATATTTTATAGTTATCTAGAAAAGCAGTTTTAAATGTTTAAGTGGTTTGATAAAAATTTAATCGCGTTGTACTAAAAGTTGATCATTCGTTATTCGATTCCTTTGAGTGCACTGATACATACATATATATTCTATTTGAAATTTAATATGTTATAACATAAAATAAGATGTTATTCCATATGGGATAATTATTAAAAAAAAAGAAAAGCAACAAGTAATTGTGCCAAAAGTTCGTTAATAATCGTTCAATATAAATAAAATTTTGCCCAGAGATACTTTTGAATATGGAGAACACGATGGTGATATTAACTCAAAATGAGCTTATCTCGATTCAGCACTTTTTCCTATTTGTCACAGAAATATATCAATCATATAATAAAATAAAACTTTGGCTATAATAAATAGTATTTAATAATTTTTAGCAACATGATGGTTATAGTGAACAATATTATTGCTTAATTATACTTCAAACCCCAATTTAGAACAGCTTAATTTTTTGTATTTATATGGTTACTTGAAACTTAGGCTGTTCTTGTCACAGAAGTACATGAATATATAATTTAATAAAAAGTCTCGAAGAGAGCAAAAGTAGGATCAAAAACTAGTTTCAAAAGCAATCATCCATTGTTTGCATTAAGTTAAACTTATTGCAATTATTATAAATAGGAAAAAATTATTAGTTTTTACAAAATGTTTAAAAAAGTAATTACATACAATTTATTACTTCACATAGTATTGTTCTTATAACCATATCACTTTCATGTCTTTTTCCCCATATAATTTTAATTTAATATTAGATTTTCTTAGTTTTTAGTAACTTTTAAAGAATGCATTTCTTCTTGAGCGATATTACAATGGTCTATAAATTTATAGACATTGAAGCCACACTCGTCGGCAGGAGACGTATGGGGCAACACAGCACTACAATACTTTAGCTTCTAGTGCTTTGCATGTTAATTTAATCTTGCTTTTCAACCAGCTCAGCCTTGAAAATAGTTTCGCACTTAACTTTAGAATTTCGCTAAGAAAAAAAACACCAAAGCTTAAGCTTTTCTCTCTGTATAATTGCGTTATCGTAGTTTTATCTATTAAAGGTGTAATTCATAAACGATTCATAAAGTTAAAGTGCATATTAAAACCGGCTTTCTCATACAAAATTCGTACATTAACGCCACAATACTTTAACAATTGTTTATGAATTACACCTTAAGAGTTTAAAAAAAATGTTTAATTCCTGTTTCATACAGAAAACTTGAGACTGAACAAACTTGAAATTATTTAGGGTGTTACTGTTAGTCGGACATGATCGCATTTCTACGTTGCACTCGCTTGTTCAAAACAATTAACTCTATCATTTAATACGTTTGTATAATCTACCTTTTCTAGCTTCTGTTTTAACACAACTAATAATTTTCTTTTATATATTTTGTATGTTTTTTGTTTCTTCTTCTTAAAGAATTTACACTAATTGTTTCAACTTGGTGGGGAGGTTGCTGTTGCTTGCAGTTGTTGTTGCTGCTGTTGATGTTGTTGATCTTGAAGATTCAAATTGGCGCCCGTTAATACACTACAAACTACAGCACACAAATAAAACAAACTTCGATCTTGTCTTAAAACAAAAAACGGCTACACAACAAAATATCAACTGAAAAGTTTTGTGTTTTTGTGGTCGTTATATTGAATGTTAATTTTCAATTTTAATACTATCAGCTCAACGGCATCTTATAACCATTTTTTCGTCGTCGTTCTTTTTCCTCCGTTTGCTTCCATAAATGTTTCATTATGCCGGAGTTTCAACGTTTTATGCTTTTCTTTTATTATATTTTTTCAAATCGCTTCCTTATGTTTCTTACATTTTTTAAAAACTGAAATTTTTTTCCCCCGATCGTATCTTTTAGAATCTCTAAAAGTTAACACTGCATATCGATTACAAATAAAAAAAGAGAGAAAAAAGAAGATATTTTAAAAAGGCAAATAAATAGTCATGAACGCCAGCAATTGACCTGGTGTATCGTATGTTGAAGGCATCAAGAAAACAATGTACAAGTTTCGGTCTACTTTAAACAGAACAGAAGTCGTTTTGTAATCGATACAGCGGCTTCTTTTGCATTTCGCTTTTAGAGTTTTTTTTTCGCTTTTAAATATTTTTCAATTGATCTTGCCAAACTGTTGTCGTCGTATTTTTCGCATTTGATTGCCGCTCTACAAATCGAGCGTAAATTATTGTAATACTCTGGCCGGCAGTTGTTTATTTGCCATTTTCTGATGATAAAATGTTTTAGTATTAATTTCAATATATTGCATAGATTTTATTTCATAATGTGTGTTAAATCGACTGTGACTGTTTTAAATCTCGTTGCTATTATTTTTGCACACTTTTGCAAAAAAAGGATCAATCATTAGCGAAACAATGTTGTTAAGTGCAGATGTCGTTTATAGTTTTAATAGTTCTGGTGATAAAAACTAACACTATTTTTGCATTCAAATGTTTTCAAATTGGATTTCTACTAATTTATCCAGATATTTTTGAAAAGAATTTGATACGTTGTAAGGAACGGATGATAAAATTTGTTGTAAAATTTGTATTTATAGAACTTATTATTTTTATATCTTGTCTAATCTGTTCTTTAAGATCTTTTATACAAGTATACAAAGTTGAAGGTTTTACAAATTTTTAAAGTCTACTAGTAGGTCGCTAGCAGCTGCGAAGCGATGCCATATAGACTGACTTAACCCACAACATATAAAAAATAATGTTTTATTTAATTTTATCCCTACGTGTTGAATAAACGCAAAATAAATTATTTTTGACTAAATGTTTGTTTAGAAACATATATATTTTTAATTACAATTTTAATTGATTCAACAATTATACAATTATTTTAATTGATTTTCATTTCTTTTTAAACATTCTCATCAGTAGAACTGAAATCAAGGATGCATACAGTTTAAAAAATTCCTACAAGACAATTGCTTTTAAAGAAAGTAAATTTAATTTGCATTTGTGAAGATTCAATTATTTTTTCCGCATAAGCGACACTGTTATTTAAATTTTTTTTTTAAATATGTATATCAATTACATTTTTAATTAATATAAAATTTCTTCTTTTTAATTTGATACTTTCTAAATATATATTCAACTAATTCTGTTGACTTAATCTCCGATTTCAAAGTTTTTTCAATTGATTCTTTTTTTTTTAAATTACAGAAACGTTTGACAATTTATTTGAATTAAAAGAAGAATATACAAAAACAATATAAATTTCCTATGAAACAGAGCTCCGGGACTACGGATTTCGAAATGCAAGCTGACCATTGCAATACGTCCAGGGTAGCTGTTTTGTAATTGCCTCTTAAGAGTTACTAATAAAAGAGTACGACGATTAATAACGTATTATTAACTAAAAACTTGCATACTTTTGACATATGATGCTTTTGCGGCAAAGACTCCATATATATACCTAAAAACTTCCACACAACTGTAGTAATTAAAACTCTTCACCGTTTTCATCGACTTATTCAAATTATTTTCTTAATCTTTTTATTTTGAATCAGATATGTAAATTGTTGATCTTATAAACTAAAATTATAATTATAATTAATAAACCCATTATTAATAGTCCCATTTAATTATTAATAATCCCCTTGCTTTATATGCGCTGTTATTAAATAATATATCAATTTCATTATCATAATTAAAACTTTAAATTAAGTTCGATTTATGATATATTTTTGGATTTTTTCCCCCAAAAATATTAATTCATCCTGTTTATGACCCACGTATTATAATCGTCACTAGACTCTGACGCTTTGTCTTATACCTGAGTTTCAATGTCATCACAGTAAACGTTATTAACGCCAAGTCAGGCAATAAGTCTATTTAAACGTACACTTGAACCAAATTATATTCAAACAAAATAGAAACTTACATTTTATGTGTAATTTCTTAAAACAACAATATAGAAACTTACATACTAGCACGCATAGTACGTGTATACATTTGAGTAGCAGTATCTCACCCGTATAATAAAATAATTAATCATTCTAAACATTTGATATTTGGTTCTTTTTTTTTTCCGTATGCGTTGTTTGAGGCGGACACCAAAATAAAAACTGGTTACAATTCCAGATAAATAGTCGATGGAAAATATATCACAGCCCTGTTATTAAGAAATGAACCTGAGAGTATAATAAGCCTTATAAAGCTCATTAAGCTGGTGATAGTTCCATCTAAAAGAGCATTTAATTATGCTCATTTAGTAGCAATTAATGTTTACATTAGCTTCCATAATTATTTGTAACAAAAAACACGTACACAGAGAGAAAGAAAGCAATCAGCATTTAATCACTCCAGCCTATTAATTCAAATTTCAGAAATTGCTAATATATTCTAAATCAATTTTTAGATTTTTACAAAAGCACTGCATATATTTCTAATTGTCTAAAGCTACGTTCACATTTATCAAATATTTGTCCAAAAAAACGTAACCAATAGTTTTGCTTAGGATACTGTCATTTAACTTGGTTTTATATTACAAAATAATATTAATTATTCTCCAAAAGAGTACTTTTATACAGTTTTTTAAAAATGCGAACCCAAAATAAAAAAAATAGTGGTATTAAAGGAAATAAAATATTATTTTTATTCTTGGTTACGTTTTTTTCGACAAATATTTGATAAATGTGAACGTAGCTTAAGAAGACTTTTTATATTGAGGGTGATAGTAAACATTATTATATTTTAACAGCACTTGTAAGACTATTTGGAAAAAAACATTTTTAGATTTTTAATAAAATATTAATCCTATATTACATCCAACGAATCAAGACATGCAATTCAAAAATTTTGATCTCAAAGTACAGCCAGCTTAGTTGGACTATTAGTATGCCAGAAAGTTGGTATATTAATTTTATTACAGCAATTAGATTTGTGAACAGTGAACTCGCTTAATTGAAATTCGATTTAAACAAAGTTAAACAATTAAAAAAATATATTATTTAAATTTTAAATAAAAATTATTGAAATGACATTACGTAATATGTGAACAGTACTTTATTTACCAAAATAATATCGATACATTATGCTCTATTTACTTAAAAAAAATATCATATCTGCTTTCTTCATTTTTTTTTTTTTTTTTTTTTTTTTTTTTTTCAACTCTCGTAGTGAGCAGACGCGTTTTTATAATCGTCGCAACTGAATATAAAAAAAATATATAAAAGAAAAAAAAAAAAAAATTTCAAGTCACAAAAAATATAAAAAAAACAAAACATTTATTGAACAGTTATTTTACTGGTTTTATTTTATTTTTTGCTTGTGTGCAATACACATAAATATTTGCATACACCAACTCATAAGAGAACAAAAAAAAGAGAACTCTAAATGAGTTCACCTTCTAACAACAACAATAAACCTACAAGCAGTAGGAATGTGCAATATATAACTTTAGTTGCTGATGACGACAACAAAAAAAATGAATTAAATAAAAACCTGAATTTAACAGAAAACACAAATACTCGTGTGCGATCATTATCTTTGAACATGTTAAATATCGATCAAGAAGCAACAACAATTGCACCTATTAGCAAACTTGTCAGCTTAGCTGTACAATCAAACAAACAAACAATAAATACCCAGGTGACCAACGTGCACAAAATTGTAAATGCAGTGAGTGAAAATAGTGATAATAAAATCCAAACTGGTATGGACAGATACATAACCGTGCTAAAAAGGGGAAGAAGTCCCAAATCAGCTGAAATAGCGTCAACGGCGAAAATGCCCAAAGATGGGAAAAATAATATTAAACATTCTGAAAATCGTTTTGCGATTTTGAATGAACAAGTCGATGAAGACACAAGTACAACAAGGTCCACTAAACCACCGCCGATATATTTAAGAGAACAGAACTCCAACCTTTTGGTAAAAAGCCTTATCTCATTAATTGGAGAAAATGAGTTCTATGTAACTCCAATTAAGCGCGGCAAAATCAACGAAACTAAAATTCAGGTAACACAAGAAAATAATTATAGAAAAATTGTCTCAGATTTTGAGACTAAAAACAAAAACTTTTATACTTATCAACTGAAGAGTGCTAAAGGCCTAACAGTAGTTATAAAAGGAATAGATTCAAGCGTGGATCCGGAAGAGGTAAAGTCTGGCCTTGAATATAGTGGCTTCAAAGTCAAAAATGTTTCAAACATTAAAAACAGGGAAAAAATCCCCCAACCTATTTTTAGAGTCGAGCTACAGCCAGGCGACTTGAAAATTAAAAAAAATGAATCGCACCCAATCTATAGCTTAAAATACTTGTTGCATCGAAGAGTTACCATTGAGATGCCACATAAAAAAACTGGACCTATCCAATGCATGAACTGTCAAGAATTTGGCCATACCAAAACTTATTGCAAGTTGCCTACCGTTTGCGTTGTATGTGGCGAGTTACACAGTACCGCTAACTGTGACAAAATAAAAGGTGATACCAAAGCAAAAAAATGTAGTAATTGCGGCGGAAACCACACTGCCAACTATAGGGGCTGCCCTCTTTATTCTCTTTTTAAAAATTCGTCGAACAGAAAAACCAATGCTACTCCCGCTCAGCCCAACACTCATTTAAACTACCCACAGTTACCTCAACCGTCGTCTAGCCATAATCAATACTCAAATGTTTTAAAGTCTAACACGACTCTTACTCAACAAAAACCTAATAGTCAATCTTCATACGCTAATATTTTAAAGAGTAACAAGATTCCGGCGCAAAAAACTGTACCAGTAAATGAAGAATCAGGGCACAATTTTAGTCGTATTGAAGCCTCAATAGAGATCCTTATACAAACAGTAAATACATTCACTCTCAACATGTCCTGTATGATGCAGGAAATGTTGAAAATGCAGTCTACCTTGTTGCAGGCTGTATTGAACAAACCATGAACTTAAGAATCTGTTTTTGGAACGCAAACGGCATCTGCCAACACAAAAATGAAATTGAATATTTTCTTCTGGATAAACAAATCGATGTTATGCTTATCTCAGAAACTCACTTGACGTCCCGAAGCTATTTTCGAATTAGTGGATATAATTTCTACGACACCAAGGATCCTCAAGGTAGAGCTTGTGGTGGCTCTGGAATCCTAATAAAAACTCGAATAAAACACTACCTACTAAACGACCTTCGTGAAGAATATCTTCAAGCAACGAACATCTGCATTGAAAATTTTTATCAAAAGCTTGTGATATCATCTGTTTACTCTCCTCCCAGGTTTTCAATTTCAGAGAGTCAATATACCGCATTTTATACAACACTGGGGTCCCGTTTTCTAGCAGCTGGCGACTACAATGCTAAACACACTTTTTGGGGCTCACGTTTAATCAGTCCCAAGGGTCGTGTTTTGTTTGACACAATTTCAAAAATGGGCTTGAATGTAGTTTCAAGTGGTCAGCCAACATACTGGCCAACGGATCGTCAAAAAATTCCTGATGTTATCGACTTTGGGATTATGAAAGGCGTGCCCAGCGAAATGATTGAAGTAGAAGCATCTCTGGATTTGTCTTCAGATCACTCGCCTACTATTATCACTATTTACTCACACACAACTACAACACCAACATGTGATTTACCGCTGACACCTGCACGTATTAACTGGCTGAAATACAAAAAATATTTGAGTGCTCATTGCACGGAAAATATGCCATTGAGAACACCTGCTGACATAGAAAATTCTATTAGGTTGTTTGAAGCACATGCTAAACAAGCTGCTCTTAATGCTTCTTCAATTCAACCAAATCAACAAGCGAGATTTAACAATATTTTTTGTGCAGATGTAGAAAGGCTATTGACTGAAAAACGGAGAGCTCGACGAGAATGGCAACGTTACAGATCGCCTCAGCTAAAATTAAGGCTTAAGGAGTGTACCAAACAGCTAAGAAAAGTTTTACAATCACAAAAAACAGCTTCGCTGCAAAAATTTCTGCAAGAACTCGATGCAACACCGTCAACAGATTATTCGCTGTGGCGTGCAGCCAGAGGACTTAAAAGGCCAGTGATTTGTAAACCACCATTACGAGCATCAAATGGTGACTGGGCAAGAACTGATGCTGAAAAAGGTGATCTATTTGTTAAGCACCTAGAAAAAGTATTTACCCCGAATATTTCTGCTGATATTGTTGAACTGCCACCAGTCGTCTCTTTACCAGAAATACCGATGAGATTTAACATGACGGAGATTGAAAATACTATTACTAGTCTTAACACCAGAAAAGCCCCAGGTGTCGACAAAATAAGCAACAAAATGCTTCAACAACTGCCTTATATTGCAAAAAGAGTTATACTCTTCATTTTTAACAGTATTCTACGGCTGCAATACTATCCTGCAGAATGGAAGGTTTCGATGATTATTATGATACCAAAGCCCGGCAAGGATCATACGAAGGTTGAATCCTATCGGCCTATTAGTTTATTGCCCAACATTTCAAAACTATTTGAAAAGCTGTATATGAGCAAGCTGATGCCTATAGTGACTAGAAGTGGATGCATTCCAGATCATCAATTCGGTTTTCGCAGACAACATAGCACTATTGAACAAACTCACAGACTTGTGAACGTAGTTAGAGACACCTTTGAAAAAAAGAAATTTTGCTCTGCGCTCTTTATAGATGTTTCTCAAGCTTTCGATAAAGTATGGCATGAAGGTCTTATCTACAAATTAACACGCAATCTCCCCGCAAACATAGTCAAGCTTTTAAAAAGCTATTTAGAGGAACGAAAATTTGTAGTTAGGGAAGGTAATTTTTTAAGCCCTCTGCAGTCGATCGAAGCCGGAGTTCCCCAAGGCAGCATCTTCGGTCCCTTACTTTATTTAATTTATGCCTCTGACTTACCGTTAAGCAATAACATTCATACATCAACATTTGCTGATGATACAGCTTTTTTAAGCGTCCATGAAAATCCAGTAGAAGCTTCCATCAACTTACAAGGGTATATATCCAAATTGGAAAAATGGCTTAAACAATGGCGTATAAAAGTTAACGAACAGAAATGTGTACACGTCACTTTTACGTTGCGAAGGGAAACATGCCCGCCTATACAAATCAACACTGAGACTATTCCGCAGCATACTGTAGTCAAATATCTAGGCGTTCACCTTGATCGCCGTTTAACATGGAAATCGCATATAGACGCAAAGTTGATGCAAATGAAATTAAAAACTGCCCAAATTAATTGGCTTATGGGAAGAAATTCTATACTGAGCCTAGACTGTAAACTTCTACTATACAACGCGATCCTGAAACCAATATGGTCCTATGGAATCCAGTTATGGGGCACTGCCTCAGCATCGAATGTCGAAAGAATTCAAAGGCGACACAATAAAATTCTACGTACAATAACAGCAGCCCCCTGGTATGTCAGAAACCATCGAATTCATAAAGACCTAGACGTTCCGTTAGTGAAGACAGTATTTTCAAAACACGCGAAAAAATATATAAAAAAACTTGAGTTGCACCCAAATCCACTTGCGCGCAATATTCTTCATTATAGAGGCCACACCCGGCTGAAAAGAAGGGATACTCTTTTTCTCAGCCGTTCACGAGAGATGTAAAACAACCAAAATTAACCGTTGAAATTAAAAATTTTGTTTAGCATTGGCTAAACCTATATTTAATATTTTTTAGATTTAAGATTTGAAAAACTTATTGATAATTTAATTAATAATTAAAGATTCAATAAATAATAAAATTATCAAAAAAAAAAAAAAAATATCTGCTTTCTTTTCAAAAATTTGAAGGTTATAACACACACCACACATCATAATACATTCAAATATTCAAAAGTTTCTAAACTAATACTTCCTTTAATAGAGTTTCCTTTTTTAAATATGAACAAACGAAAGACTTAAGAAACAAACATTCACGCATTCATAAGTTTCCTTTTACAAGAAGAAAAAACAAAAGACTTAAGAAACAAACCTAAATTTTGTTGTTAGCCAAAATTATTAAAAACATTAACAAACAGCTATTTTTTATATAATTTTCTAAAAATACGGAGAATTAAACCATAAGAAATGAAACATCTTCTAAATGTTTTAAATTAAAAACAATATAGTTTTAATCACATACGAACATATTTAATTGTATTAAAACACAAGCAAATAAAATGGCTGCACAAATATTACTCTATGAGAACACCATTTTTTTTAAAAAATAATACCACTTTAGATTAAAAACACAGTTTATTAAAATTATAAATAATTGTTGAGGAAAAACAAACATTTAATGCCCAATAACAATTTTGGAAAAGAAAAACTGTTGTTATTCAAAGGACAATTGCGGTAAGCCTAAATCCCATTTTAGATCAATCGAAAAAAAAACAAAAGCCTTTTCAAAGCAAAATAAAAACAAACTCTTTAAAATGTAAAGAAAAATTAAACACAAGACTACAACATAAGATGACATATGCCGATCATATAATTGTTTTAAAGATGTCACCAGCATATGTTAGATCCTAAAAGAATCCTTTTATTGTGCTAAAGAGCATAAGGATAATAACAATTAAATAATCTTTGTGTCCTTAAGATAAATACATACACAAAAAAAGCAAACAAAAACTGTTGAAATTTAAACAACAATTTTAAGTGCCTGTTAGTTTATGTTGTAGTTGTCATTATTGCAGCCATTGTAATAAATTACATACTCCTCCTCTTACTTGTTAAAGATTTTAAGGGGTTTTTCTTTTCGTTTGCTTAGTAAAATATTGAGTTCTAATCTCAAGTGGTTAATTTTTTCAACAATTTTTAAAGAAACTTGTGTAGTAGTACTTTGAAGGTCTTTGTGAAAGGAAATTTTTGTTATAATAAACAAAGTTTTCTTAAGATAACGCAATTTGATTAACTTCTTTTCTCATTATGTTGGTATTTGTAACGTTTGCTAAAAATTTTGATGAAAACTTTTATCAAAACAATTACCACAAAATCATCTCAAACAAAACAAGAAAAAAATAACAGATAATAACTTATAATTAAAATAGTTCTTCGAGTGCACACACGTTAGCAGTTTCTCTGGTGAGTGAAAAAATTCCACGAATTGTGGTCCAAAGTATTCGATTTATGCTTTTCGATCGTGAGAAGAAGAATAATATCAAAGTAGTCGTTTTCCAAAAAGTTTGTTTTCAATAATTTGATTTATTTATTTTTATAGATGATTTTATTCCCAATTTATTTAATTTTAGTGGTTTTCTTTGTTTTTTTCTCTCTAACACTAAGCAATCACAGAAACATTAAAATATCTTACATATGAATTAGAATCATGTAAATGAATAGCCAATAGTTTGTTAAAAAGATTAACTTCTTCCACATACAATTCCTTCAATACCTATCACATTAAAGTCACCATGTTACACACACCACCTTAAACAATCCCACACATGTTGTTCTAACAAACCTTCTTATCATTTCCCTTTATAAAACAGAATTTCAATGGAAAATTATACTTTTCACCATATTAGTTAAAAATTCTTATTATTTAAGGCCATATAGAAATGAGTGCACTTTGCAAATAAATGATTTTTTTCCCATATAAAACACAAGAATTGTAATTAAATTTTAATCAATATTCATATTGCCACATTTTTTCATACATATTTTACTATAATTATGTATAATTAAACATATCACCAAACAAAGCACGCCATTAATTATAAAAAAACATGATTTGCAAAACATTTTTGGGATGAACAAATGTCAGTCAGTCACACATTTTCAGCAACTTTGCGATGGCAGCAATAAAATATTGAATATTTAACAAAGATAACAAAAACCCTCCATTTAAATTCACACAAACAAATCATACATCGACAAAAAAAAAAACAAAACAAAACAAAACGAAATGGAACTAAAAAGCATGACTGAATTTTAACAAATTCGTAAATTTAAAGAATTTGTCAAACAAACTCAATACTCAATATTGGCATTTCAAATACGAATATGCCACACACACGCTCTGAATATGGATATAAAAATCGACACAAACATACTCCCGAACTGACTCACAACATGAAACATACAGATTCGGATGGTCACTTGCTGGAATAGCAATGTTTACTTGGCAGCTAAGCTGAACAAAAAATAAGAATAAAATACAAAAATTAACAGACAGTTAACCGGGTGGTTACCAATGAGCATTAAATTTTCGTCGCAACAAAAACATCACAAGCATCACAAAATAAAATCTTAAAGGAGTATTGTTCAATACTACAAATATTGAGTGATGTTTCATGTGGCATTTTAGAATCCAAAGCAATGCAAAAAAAATTCAGCGGCGTCTCATTATTTATTATGAATTCTATAAATATTAATGGATTTTTCTAAATGTAATTATAACAACTAATTAATAATGCACATTTTTAATTGTGTGCAAAAGCAAAACAAAGAGCACACACTCTCTCACAAAAACACATGAAATGTTGTTTATAGACAAACAAAATGATGCCTCAGAGCTAGTATATAAAACGGTTTATGTCTGTGCTGCCGTTAGATGAGGTGGCCAGATTATGTCGAAGTTTTTTGTTTGAAATATAATTTTATTATTATATATTTTTAAATTTGTTTTTTATATCCCGGGAAAGGTGGACAATTTTGGTAATTTCCCAGTATCCTGCAATTTTTCGGCCATAATTTATTTTAACTAACTGAAGAAATAAATGAGATGCTTAGAAGCTCCACCACCCGGTGCCAATTTCTGTCTTAAAATATTTTTTTGATACCGAAATATTTTTATTTGCAGATTATGAAGCCGTCCACAACGCATTTGAAAATCAAACGAATATTAAATATATGGGTGCGAAACTATTCTCTGGACATCAAATGGAATTAGAGTGATGATCAGTATTTCGTTAACAAGTTTTTACCAAAAACAAAAGCATTAGGTTATTATTTCGAATTATTTGGAAGATTATTTCTAATATTTTACAGCTGTGCGAGTTCAATTATGCATTCCGTTTGATTTATTTTCACTTTTAGAGTATTTCTCATTATGTCCTCAAAAAAAAAAGAAAAACAAATTTGTAAACGAACCTTGCAAATAAAAAAGCTGGCCATCTTTATTTTACCGAATGTGGAAAAAATACTAAAGATTTTCGACTGTTGGCATTTAAAAAAGAATTGACAGAATTTGGTGGGTCTGTTTTTTGTGTGGTTGTGACATTGTCATGAAACTGTTGTATTTATTGACATTTTTCTCGCATTTATAAATATTTCTGTGATATACATACATATGTATATATGTATATATATTTTTTTTTGTTCCTAAACAATCATTTCAGTTGTTTCTGATATTTATTATATTATATTGTATTTTAAGCATCCCCCAAAGAATACCACAAGACATGTGTATTTAAGAGCCAGTCCTCTTTAGAGGTATTTACATATTTTAATTAGTCTCCTAAAGATGTGACTAACATTTTTGATGGCACTAAAAAACTAACAACTTTTATTTTGTTGTACCATATTGTTTAGCTATTAGGCCTAAAAATCCTTTTAAAAAAAACTTTTATAATTTATTGTGATTTTTGGAAGGTAAAAAACTCTTTTTCTGAAAATCTTAAGAGACAGATAAAAATAAATTAAACGAAAATATTATAATAATGAAAAAATAATTAATTATTGAGTGAATGAACGTGTGAGTTTCCTAAAAAAAAAAAAAAAAAACCTTGGAAACATGTTACTTGTGGTGATATCATTGGAACTATTAAAAATTTATAAATCTAGTAATCTAACTAGTGTGTGAGTATGTGTGGCTGTTAATTTTATCCCATAAAATTTTAAATAGTTTAAAACGGTTTACCTACAAGGGTTTTGGAAAAAAAATTCCAAACTTTTTTTTTTCATTTTATTGTTTTTAACAAGCGTTTGCAGACGTCTGGCGTGTCGCTGTTAAATCATCAAATACGCCCCTGTCTCCGTTGGTTAGTGAAATATCAAAACATCTACATGCTTCAACTTGTACTTACAAATGCATTTTGTTGCAAGGCACACTTTGTTCAATTTCATAATAGAAGAAGTTTTTTGTTTCTTTGTTTATTCAGCTCTCCTTTTGTGCAGCAAATGTAAATAATAAAATCATTGATCATCTGAAACTACAAACGAACTTAATCAGTGGCAACCTTAACCATGTTTAATTCCAATAATTTTAATAACGTCTCTTACTCAAAAACACATTCAAATATTTTCGGAACTTTAAGATATGGATCTTTAAGCCACCGACCGCAATACGAATATATGAAATCTCTTTCTTTATACAACTCATTCATTCAGTTTTATTTTTAAATGTTCTCTGCATCTGCTGGTTTTGTTAGTTCAACAAGGGAATATTGGTTTTTATAAAAGTTTTTGATATTTTCATACATGAATGCATTGATTGGCTTTATTTTAGTGTTTTTAATTTATTTAAAAGCATTCAAGAAAAAAATACACGTTTACGCTTTGGAATCTTTCTTTCTTTTCAGTATATTTGAAATAAAATGATAACTTTGTGTGATCATGCAAGCCAGACAAATATTTCATTTCCTTTCATTTTAATTTTGAAATATAAAAAATAAATGCACACATACATACATACATATATTGTTGGGCAAATGAATATTAACTTTATTATTGAGAACACGGCCATCATCATCATCTCTGCTGTTGTTGTCTTATGTATCTGCCATATGATCACTTTAACGTAAAGCTCAATCATTATGATTATCGTATCGTTCGGTAGTTTCTCCTGGTCTTGAAGACTAAAACAAGAAACGACTTGCTTATAAAGTTTGACGTTTGATTTGCAACAGAAATTCGAAATTGTGCATTTAGATAAATCGGAAATCAAGAATGAATTAGAATAATTTGTAGATACTTATGCTGATTGTGATGTTGCTGTTTCTCATGATTAAAAAGAAGGCTCGTTTTTATGTTCAGAAAAACAATTGGCCAGAAAGGGATTGTTCATAAAATACGTTTAGAGCTAGAAATAAATAAGGACGAAACGAATAAAATTTCTCCAGAGGAATGAAAAAGTCTAAAGAGAAAATGAATGGAAAAAACTATCGTCACTCGTAGAATAAAGCTGAAGTACTCAATTCAGTTAATTCAATTCAAATGGTTCTCCCTCAAACCAAAGATGGTGGAATTAACCGCTCTTATCTATTATATAACAATTCTGGTAAGGTGTTCTTTAAATCGTAAAAGCCAGTCATTTTTGTTTATTTGCTTTTCCAATTTAATTTTTTTTTTATTAATATTTTTTTCTTTAAGTTCGTTTTAATTTTGTGTGTGAATGATCACATTTAAAGCACAAAATTATAGTACGAGTTCGTACACATTTGCACCTCTGAATTTCGGTGTGGTACAGATTTGTTCCTACATTATCGCAGTTGGCGTTTCTGTTTTTTTCTTCGGAGTTTTACGTGGTGGAGTTGTGGTTTGTTTAAATTTTGTATGTATGTACGTATATCGTGCTTTTGTAAGTCTGACAAATATTTCACTTATAGCTTAAAAACAGTGGACCGAATCAAAAATTATAATGAAAATTTTCGAAAACATACATAGGTGAAAAATTAAAGAGGAGCTTTCATAGAGTTCAATTAAATCAGAATTTATATTATTGATATTGTCGCTAACGGATATGAGCTAACGATTTTTATTTCAAATCGTTTTTTCGAAAAACAAACCTATGAAAGAGTTTTTCTTTTTCCGTAATTATTTGCCTACTTTGATAATCTTCTTCTTCACGATGTGTATGAGATTAGGTTTTAAAGTATATTTTAAACCGTTTTGGGCATGAGGAAGGGAGGGAGGGGGCAATTCCTGTATTTACTAAAATCATTTTTGTTGTTGAATGACAGATAGCGCTACGTCCGCCTATCAAAATTGGAAAAATGGGTTAATGAGTGGGGAGAATGGTTCCACCATATAAGAAAATAGCCGGCCAATCATCTAGTAATTTCTATAAAATGATTGTCTGATAAATATTTCGCAATAATAATTACTTCAAACTTTAGTCAGTGGGAAAACAGAGGCCGCTTTCCGCAATAGTGAACGAAAATTTACATGTAAAAGTATATATGTAGGTAGTAGAAGTTTTTTTTTGCTAATTTTATTTATATTGATCGCCATTGAATATCACTTTTTGTATAAAAGTTTTCACAAAATAAAAACAAATAAAATTTTGTAATATAAATTATTACTTCAGCACCATTTTGGATGTCCTGCAAACCCACTGTGCGGCGGGTTGTTATCACATGTGGCGTGTGTGGTACTCACATACCATTCACAAAAATATGCACAAGACGAAAAAGCACAAATGAAACACATAAAAAAACCAATCAAAGAGACCAACAATCAGACCATAGATAAGCCTTGGAGTCGCAGCTCAACAATGAATATGTTTGTTGATGAGTCGGAGTCAGAAAAACAAAAAAGAAGAAATCATTAAAAATCAGCAGCAAGTTGAAAAAGTCCTACAAAACATCTTCAGTAAACGGCCAGTAGGTCTCTTTCCCAGTCCAGTTGTGGTGGCAAAATAAAACTCAATGAGTTGGCATACATTCGAATGTACATTTGCAACAAACAAACCCTTCTGGTAAAAGGAAGAAAAAAATAAACACAATTTGAATTTGTTGGCGCCAGGTCAGCAGCAACAGCAAACAATAAACTTAAGAGCAGAAGAGTATGAGTGAGCATAATAATAGTTAATGAAAATTTCATAGGTTTAAATTTGTTAACAAGTTTTTTTGGTTTTGTTTTTGTTTTTGTTTTTTTTTTTTTTGTTATAAACTTCTTAATTCTTTTCTCATATTGTTGAAAACTCATTTGCTGTGGTTTCCACCATGAATTTGGTCGTTTAATATTTTGTTTTTGGTGTTTTGTATACGAAAAACAGTCAGTACACTTTTTGGTGGCCCTCTGGCATTCCACTATTTTCAAGATACACATGTATGTATGTATGTATGCATGTATGTATGTACATTTGTAGGTTTGTCAGTCTGTCTGCCTGTGTCCGTCCTTTTGTTAGCTTGTATGTATGTGCTCTAAAATGTTTTTTGTTTGTTTTAGTAGTTGTTGTTGGTATTGTTGCCTTAAAACGTTAAATATGTCGAGGGGCGATCATTTTCGATTTTTAAGGTTGCAACCGTAAAAATGCTGTTGGCGTTAACGAGCCTTTTGACAGGTTGATTCATTCTTTAAAGCTCCCATGGCACATTTATACAAAATCTTCTGCTCAAATATATGTAAAAAACCGGCAGACAGACTTATATTGATTTTTTTGGTTATTGTTCTTTTTGTTGTAGAAGATTCTATATGTAGAAGTGTGTGAGTTTACTCTTCATTCTTGTTTTCTTAGCTGTGGTTTTTAAGATTTAAATGATTTTGTCTGCTATCTGGGAGTTACATCAACAATAGTTTATTATTAATTATTGTTTTAGTTAACAAATAAATAAATTAGTACAAAATATAGAAGAACAGGCTAAAAATATTAGGCTTGGAGACGTGATCAGTTGTAATTTGGTTTTTTATTTCCTTGTAGAGAAATATTTAATTTTTAAATTCAATTCAGATTTTCTTAAAAAGAAAATAAAAGAACAGATAAAAAAATATTTGACAAAAGCAACAGACTTCCGAAATGTCTGTAGTACTTGTAAATATTTAACCGCGTCTTTTTAAGTAGATAAATTTCCCGGAGGAGCCAAAAGGCGTCAAAGTATGACTGTATATAAGTATAGGTAATAGATGTTTTTCTGTGTTTGACACACTCTCCTTATTTGACTCGTAAATTCAGAAACAAATACACTCGTTCGTCTACTAAAAATATGCAATAATTTTTTATGGTCATATATATTTATCTTTTGCTATAAATTCTAAATATTTCTGCAAACTACTGGAATTTGCTATTTGGCTAGACCAGAGGTCCACAAACAACTTAACTCACAGACCACAGACTGATTTTCTTCTGTTAGAAATTACTTCTAAAATCATCAGCTCTGAAATTCCTGAAATTTTATTAAATTCGGACGATTCGCTTAGAAACTGCAGATTTATTTGCATTTTTCTGCCTTTTTCTTCATTTATAACACCCTGGCGTAGAAACGGATTAACTTAAACTTAATTAGTGATGGCAGATTTAGGCTAGTAGATCATTTTTTTATAATAATATTGAAGAATATTAACTTATCTTAATTTAAGCTCAAGTTTCTGTAATTGCATTTGGATTGCAGATCTTACCTCAACTTTCCACTTCAATAAATAATACCTACTTTGAGAGTCCCATGTCGAAATCGCTGTGCAAATATTTTAAATCTACGCTACTTTTAGGAAGTTAAATGTTGTCAACATCATCAGCCGTACCATCAGCCATACCATCCATCAGCCAAGTTTTTTCCATCTAAAAACAAACAAAAGAGTATCGAAATGAAATTATTATAAATTACAAGTAAATTGAGAAACTTTATTTACAATCTATTTATAGTCCCCCACTCACATTTACTTAGAAGCGCACAAATACTTTCACAGGAAATTGATAATACGTATCAAGAGAAACATTAACTTAATATTTGTTATTGTCGTTCATCTCCATCTTCCCAAAGCCAAGCAAATAAACAACAAAATTTCACAGCTTAACGCAATTGTATAATGAGTTACTAAAACACCGTAACGACACATTCATCCAGTCATTTAGCCATCGAGTCATGCCAAACAATTCCATTCGATTGCATGCATTAGCCAGTGTCATATTGTTTTATTTGTCGTTACTGCTGATATTACGGGTATTGATTGTTGTTGTTGGTGATGGGAAAAGGCCGCGTATTAGCTTCTTCACTGGCGTTTAAATAATGCTACCGACTGTAAGTGAATGTGAAAACGACAAAAATAAGTTTTTTGGAATTTTATCAACGCTTCAATTGAATTGAATTAATTAACGCCGCACGAATTGCCAGCCTTTGTTTGCTGGTGGTGGCATTATTTAGCTTTTTCTCTTTAGTAAGTATTTTATCTATTATTTATTTACATATGTACATATATTAGAGTATACTCGTAAGTAGGTATGTGTTAATGTGCAGAATATAGTCAATTTATTTTGAACGGATATTCCGAATAGTGTTTTTATACAGCATATGTTTTGTGAGTCCAAAGTATCATTAGACTGAAATTAAGTAAAATTTTCTATGCGAATAAATTTTGAAGACCGTAAATATTAATCGACAGCTACATATATACTACTAGAGTCGTGACCAAGCGGTAATTTAAAACAACAATGGATCGAGATAGAAGTCATTGACAATTGAGGGAGGTCATTGGGGGTAAAGGTCTGGCTCTGTATTTCTTATACAGCTATTTGAGCTGTTATTTTTGATAGTGTTATAAATTTACTTTTTTACCAAAATCAATTAAGGATAATTTTAATAAAATTTAACATATAACAGCAAATATATTTATCCAAAACTGTATGTGTTTTTATTGTAATAAAATATATGTATATTAAATGTTTACATTTTAACAACATTTGCTTAGATCGTTTAATATTTTTAAGTTAAATAAAAAAAAAACAACCAAGGTAAACTAATAAACCAAAACTATTTACAAATCACTTAAAACAAGCTTACCCACATAAGCCTTAAGCTTAGAAAACTATTGTAAAAACTTCAATATGTAACAATTGTTAAATAATGAAAACTGAATCCTTTGGATAATATTTCTTGTCTAAGTATAGAATACTGCAATAAGTTATTGGTACTAAAGATTCAATCATTTGTAATGTCTGGTTTAAATTATAAATGAATTTTAAACTAAACTCTGGATTCAGTGTATTTGCTGTGTATAACATTCTTATTATTATTTCTTCTTAAGCTTACAGTACACGGCATGTCAAAAGCCACATTCGCATGTGGCTCTGACGTAATTTTGACGTCACCATGAAGCTAAATTGGCAACATGTCGTGTACTTCCACTTTTTGTGACACTCACATGCAGCACACATTGATATGTGTGCCACATGTTCCTTTGTAGAGACATGCAAACATGCGTATTTTAGACATGTCGTGTACTAGCTTGGTACATTTGAATTTTGACATTTGTAATATTTTTACATGCGCATGTAGCAGTCCCAAACATGTGGCAGCAAACATTTTTGACACAACATTTTTCAATAGTATGTAGCCAATGGCACTCTTGCCAATGTTGATTTTCGCCAACAAAATGTAGGAATTTAATGACGAAAATTTTTTTTATTATTATTAATCACACGATGACTGAGATTCATGATAATTTTTTTGGTTTACGAGCGGGGTAGAGATAAAAGAAGGGTAGAAAAATTATCATATTTTCTCTTTTCCATGCATTTATTTGTATATCTCTTTGCTTTGGGGTTTTTGTTTTATTAATTAATATCTTAATTAACAGCTTAATTAGTTCGGGTTTTTGTTATTATTTCTCGTTCTTGTTCTAAACCATGCAAAATATACTTTCAAAGCTAAGATGAAAAAATTCATGTATAAATAGTAAATTTATTCAATAATTAATAAAACAACTGTGATCGCCAATTGTTGCGTTGTTTTTGTGTCAGTGCAGTATTATTAATTTTTTCACCATTTTATTGTTCATGGGAATTATTTCACGATAAAAGTGAATTTATTTTACTTTTTATCAGATGTTGTTTTATTTCTTCTTTCTCTTCGACATTTTATAAATTTGACTTCACACAAAATTTTAAAAATTAAACAAGCGCCATAAACATATGACTGTTGTACATGTTAATATAAAAAATGCGTACATATGTTACATGCGGTGTACTGACAATACATATGTAGCCAATCAAAAGTTCACACATATGCTGCCATTGCAAATGTGTACGCTTCGGCTACATTTGTCACATATAAATTTTGGGACAAAACAACATTTCATGTACTACCAAAATTTTGAAGCATGTAGGCACTTCTGCATGTTTATTAAATGTAAACAAAATGCTGCAAATTCTTGTGACGTCAGAGCCACATGCGAATGTGGCTTTTGACATGCCGTGTACTGTAGGCTTTACTCTTACTCTGTGGCAGTGGCTGAACTCATGCATAAACTATTTAAGGCCCCCTTCAATTTCGTAGTAAAATTTTATATTCAACAAAACCATTCATCCACACATTTTCAATTATTTTTTTGTCAGCCACTCAACCGGTCACTTAGCCATTCAGTCATCATCGTCATCATCACTATGATCAGCAGCAAGCAGTAGTAAGTAATAGTGTAAATAGTTGTAGACTAACTGGTAATACTTGTCATCATAGTGCACACATTATGCGAGTATAGTGCAATAAGAAAAGGTGTTAAATACACTTCGTCTTCAATTTAAATCCACTGTTTTTTTTTCAAAGAAGCAAACCACTTCGTTTTAAAATTATATTCATAAACAGCGAAGAAAAATAAATAAATTTGTCATAATAATCTAAAGTGAACAAAAAAAAAACTGAAAATAAAAACACATTAATATCAGATACGAAAGCTACATCATGTTGTTTTTTACCTGGTTATTTGCTTAAAAATGAATACGATGAATAGTGCCTCTTTTATTTAAAGGTGTCAAAATACATTAACATAATGATTCAACAACAACATAAATGGAAATAATAACTATAATAATCGTTAACACGATGAGAGCGTGTGTGTTGTATAAATCTAGTACATAAAATTCATTCAGTGTAATATAGTCATATCTCGAAAAATTAAACTTTTTAATTCACCGAAAAACAAACATATTCCTTAATAGCTTCGTCATATATAACGAAAACAAACCGAAGATATATTCACTACCGAACCTTTTACCTGTGATTGCCTGCAAAATTGTTAAAACTTTTAAAAATTTACGTAATTATTATTTGAACTGTACGAATGTATGCTTGGCTTATTATTATTATTTATTATTAAGAGAGGCCATAGGCACCGCAAGCCGAAGGATCTTTTGTGCAGCGTAAACGTTTACCGAAGAAAATTAAGGTTGCCAATAAAGCTAACTACTTACTCTGCACGGAGGGATATTGTAAATCTCATTTGGAGTCATCAAGATACCTCCAAGAAATCTTATTCCGCGGTCCGCTAACGCTGGTCAGTTACGATTTTGCATAATCTGCATAGATCGCTCTCAGAGTTTTCAATGATGAATTGGTGTCTCCTGAGCCAGCAGTGTCTAGTAAACCAACCCGTAGGTAATCTAAGGTAGTAATCTAATAATCTAAGTGGCGAGCAAATTCCATGTTAGACCATGAACTATTCTGTTTCTCGACATATCCACGTGATATGCCAAGGGAAGGTTCCGGCCTTATCAATTTACGTAGGGTTTCTCTGTTGGGTAGACAGTTAGCCCGTTCGTTTCCAGCATATCTTTTGTGACCAGCCACCCATGATAACGTTATTTTATTTTTGGCACCAAGTTCATTTAGAGATGTAACAGAGTCCATGACAACACCCGACCTTATCTCGTAAGAGATTAAAGCTATGAGCGCTGCCTGGCCATCTGATCCTTATAATTTCATCTTAGACATTTTCTACGACTAATTAGAATGACAGAGACTTCAGCTTGGAAAATTGAATGAGTGGCTTAAGTTCAAAACTTTAATTAATTAAAATTAAAAGTTTAGCAATATCGGTATGCTGACACGTTCTGCTAGTCTGATTAGATATTTTAATATTCCCAAAAACTTAATAATATGAATTTTCATTCATTTAAGCCGTAATTTTAAAAAATTTAAATTTCACAAATGCTTCATGAGCACTTTTCAACTTCTATTTTATTTGTTCGATTAAAATTTAACTTTTTGATATAGTGCAAATATCAAAGCTCTTCTTATTTATTTAGAGCTGGCGCACGAAATGTTAAGTTTAGAAATTTCGAAATTTATTTCCATTTTCGAAATTTATTTTCAATTTGCAAAACTAATTGTCAGCGATGCCAATTTAGCGTATTTCGTGCTATATTTAGCGCTTTCCAATATCCAAAAGCCGCATTTTTCACCATCAGCGCGTTTTTTTAAAAAAAGCGATAATTAACTCTTTTTGTTGTTTAGTTAGGTGCTTTTAGCGCCTTTTTAATACAACTGTTCATTTTAAAGAAAATCATATATACTTTTATAATAACATTTTTTGCAACTGCTCTTTTGAAGTTTTTCAGTGGAAAAAAACCAACACCGAAGATGTCATTACATTTATAAAAGAATTTATAAATGATAAAAAGGAGATAGAAGAAATAGAAAACTGTCTTCAAAATTTAAAGTTTGTTGAATGGAAAAAAAGAGACAGAACTGATTTATTTTGGATTGAAGTACATAACTTCAAAAACTCAGTAAATAAAAATCCATTTTTGAAGTTATCAACTTTTGTTATTAATATATTAGTTCTGTCTGCATACACATATTTTGCATCATTATGTGCAAAATGTTGCAAAATCTTGCAAAATGTTGTCTGAGTACTCCAAATCTCTTGCAGCGAGAGAGGCAAAAAGAGAATTTTCTGACAGTTGGAAGTTAGAGAACTTGCAAAATGTTGCTGGAGAAATTTCTGCTTGCAAGATTTTGCAACTACTTTGAACAGCTGTTTTTATTTATTATTTGAATGAAATAATTTTTGTGAAATGAAAATAAAAATTGAAATTTAACAATGGCAGAGGTAAGTAGTTAGAATTATGTTGATTTTTAACGTTTATAATAAATTATAATAAACAAAACATTTTACTTCATGCTAGAAACGTCCAAATATACAGTGCGACTTTTTTAGGCTTCACTTTAATTAATAATTTTTGAATTTACCGCGAGAATTCACTTTTGCGTACACATATGCTAAAATTCTTTGGCTTTCTTATTTCAATTGTTTACAAACCGATCAGCTGTTTCCTTGCAAGATTTCACTGGATGCTGTCTGCGTACTTTTTGAGATATTTTCAGCCGACAGAGTAAAAGTGGTCTTACTCTCCCAAAAAAAGTTACTGAGTATTTGCTACTGGAAAAGTAACCATTTCCATATTCAAATGCAGAGGTGGAAAGATATTTTAGCGTAATTAATATTTTTAAAACCAAAATAGGAAACAGTGTGTCTAAATACAGTTAACTCACTAATCCATGTAAAATATGGTCCAAAAATTAAAATATTATGTTGTTCGGATTACAAAATACCTGCAAATTTTAGCGCAAAAATGAATTCAAATTAAACATACAGAAAGTCGAAATTTTATATGAAAACGGTTTTATGGCCTGAAGATGAAAATGAAAATGACAATAACAATTTTAAATCGATTTTTTTATTTTACTTTACGTTTACAAAAATAGTATAATAATAACAACCGATCTCAAAGGTACAAATTAGCTCTAACTTTTTTTAATTAATAAAAAAGCTTATATTTAAATTAATATTTTTAGCCTTTTTTGTTTTATTAATATTTATCGCATTTTGGCGCTTTTTGTTACACTCCTGTGCGCATTTCGATTATAAATAGTTGGCATCACTGCTAATTGTACATTTCTCGTTCGAAATTTTCGAAATTAATTTAAAAATTTTGTAAATTTACCGTTAATTCTCATGTGCACAAAAACTGAATTTAAAAAAATATTATTTTAGAAAAAAATTCACTTTCCTACGCCAGCTCTGAAAAAAAATCCTAGAGCTTTGATACAAGAAAAATTTTTCTACGCCGGCAAGAATTTAGAACTTCGAGAAAACAAAATAATAAAAGAAAGTCCTTAATGCCTTTCACGTGACTTTTTTGCATTAAAAAACTTAAATCAAAATATATATATAATCATATATTTCACATGACTTATATTTAATTTAAAGCAACACTTATCATGCTCATGAAGCGTCACACGAATTTTAAAGTTTTGTTCAATCCCACAGCATTCATGGTAACATGTTCATTAATGGAATATCAAAAATGGAAACTAGATAAAAAAAAATTTGCAACATGAATGGCCGACAATTTTAATGCACCATTAATAAAAAGTCACCACCGTTAAGGAGGCAAGGCTTCGTTAAATGTACGTAAAAGTAAAATAAAAACGAAAACGAATATTCTATACCCTACTGAAAAGAAAGCTTTATTGTTATTACAAAAATTTTTATTTTTAATGTCTATTCGTTGAATTTGAAACGAATCTTGAAAGGGCTGCAAATGTAATTTGTCTCAATACTTAAACTATATTTTAAAATAAAAGTTTTTCAACAATTAAATATAAATTAAATTAACTTTTTATCGACTTTGGTCTTGACAATAGTTGCCTGTTTTTGCTAAATTGTATCCATCAAAAATATCCGTCTACCGGAAGCAAGTTTCCATTGAGAGAGAGAGAGAGAGCGAGAGATAGAGACTGATGTATAAAATAACTTATATTGTGTCTATCCTAAATTCTTGATCCTCTCGCCTTTTTCAAATTTATTAAGTTTAAAAATGTTCTCTTAATATTAAAATTTTACTTACGTTGACCAATTTTTTTTAATTTTTAATGTCCAGTGTTTTATCTTGCTTTTATATTTATTTATGTATTTAATAGTATAAATAAAATTTCAACCTGGATTTTGTCAAATCCTTTTTTGTTCAGGCGTCGAAACAGGAAACTGGCAGGTTAAAGCATTACAATTTTTGGTTTCTTAACCCTAATCATACCGACATAAAATATTACAAACCTACCAACATGAGTCTCTTACCCCGTTTATACGCTCTTCTTATTTGCAAATAAGAGTGGAAAGCGTTGCCGTATTACTTTTTTATTGTAACTTAAAATGTTTCGAAAACTATTTGCAAATAACAAGCTATTTGCAAATAAGATGTGTGATGCTACCAGATGACTATATATTTACTGCGTGTCATCACCAAAAATACGACAATATTTCTGAATGCTATTTGCGTATAAACAGTGAGTTAAGTTTTTGCAAATAGTTTTATTTGCAAATAAGAAATGCGTATAAACGTGGTATCTGAGACACACACGTGAAGATTTTGAAGAAAAAGCTTTATTTAATTAAAAACAAGTAAATTTGGACGAAATTTTTTATTCAACACAGTTTTTACATACAAAAGTTTTTATACCATGTTCATTACAAACATTATTTTGGGAGGAACAAGTGAATGTGTCTAGGAGACACAAGTCGGTAGTTTATGTTGCACTTTTTTGGTTAGACTTTAAAAAAAAATAGAATAATTTAGAATTTATATATTTTTTTTGTTAAACTATACAAAACATATGTAAAATAAAAGTCAAGAAGTTTGGTTGCGATATGCCGAATATTTTCGTTATTACATTGAATTAAACATTAAAATGTGTCTCACATGTTGGTATGATTAGGGTTAACAGTGAATTCCGATACTAAATCTTTTCAATAAGCCAATAATATTTCTTTTACAAATAAGGATGCTGGATGCACATAGAAAAAAACAGATTCGTTGTGACAACCAATGCCAATCAAATTGTGGCAAAATTTTTTGGATCCATAGAATATTGATCGCGTTAGCTGATATTCTATCGTCATAGCTGGTTTCCAAACAATCTTTTTTTTTTTTTTTTTTTGTGTGGAACTTTCCTCTCCCTTCGGCGACTTTGGAAAAGCTTTCTGCGTCTAACAAAATAAATAAAACTATTTATTGCATTCAAATTATGGTATAATATTTTCGAATACAATGTCTTTCTAGTCATGTTTACATACTAGCGATAGTGTAGGGTACCTACAAATTGTTTAGTGTTTACAAAAAAAAAAAAAAATCTGCCAAAAAAAAAAAATTCTGACGGTAAGCGTCTGCATAGAAATGATACAAAATAAAAATTACAGAAAAAAACTATAATTTAAGTGTTTCCGTAACCTTGAACTTGGGCTGTGAAAATTAAAAAAGAATAATAAAAAAAACGTCTAATGGTACGGTTAGTTAGTTTATGCTGTACTAAAATATTAAAGAAAAATTTATTTTATTTTAATAGACGTCTGAGTTACACCCTTGTAAAAATCTAAACTAAAAAAAAAAAGAAAAATATTATAGAATTGTTAACATCATGTGTAGTCCGTCTGTCGTACACGTATAATTGCATCAATGTGCATATGATAGATATGTATGTATGTATGTATGTGATTAGTGATGCGTTTTGTTGACAAGTTGCAATAGCATTAAATTTGTTACAAGCACTTGATAGCGATACAATTCGATGCGCCTGTGACAGCACTGGTAGCGTCGTACCCATGAATGACTAGACTAAGGAGGTTTAGTCACAGCACCACCCATTGACAAACAAAGTCAATTTGTGTTCTAACATTTTCTAAGGACATACGGCAGGCGACAACATTTATTTATGAAAATATTTAATTAAATTTTATATGTATCAACAATGACTGTGAACAGTTTTGAGGTGTTTTTGCCTGTAAATCTATATTCGGTCAAGTGGTTTTCTAACACATAATCGTACATACTCGTGCATACTATACATACATGCATAAATATATAGATACTTTTGTTTTTGGATTGATTGTTCTGTTGTGTCGAAAATCCAAGGGCGGTTGCATTTGAAATCCATTAGTAACAAATGTTATTTTATTTATTTATCTTTTATGATTTTTTGTGGTCAGTTGCCATTTTTACTCTAAGTACCTGTCACCAGCAGCAAATTCAGCGGAAAAAAATGGTTTTGCCATAAATTTCTAAGACTTTAATAACACTAAATGACACATAACAAATAACAAGATTCCTGTCGGGGCTTTAAAAGTTTACGTTAAGGAGATCCTGTGGATCCGCGTCTGTTCTCATGTCATAAATTTCAAAATAAAAGTCATTATTTTTAGGGTCACCTTAAATACTTTTATTATTTCGTTAACAGAAGTGAGATTTGGTTTGTAAACTGTGTTAAAATGTGGCAATAAATTTAGAAAAAGGATCATGCAACATCAATTTTCTTTTACAATTATGCTCTTCTAAAGTAATCGACTATAGCAATAAAATAACCTTTTAGATTTTACTCTCACACAAGCACACATGAACACTTAAAGAGAAAATCCTGGCGCCACCACAAACTGTGTTGTCAAAGGATGTCCTTAAAAGTTAGTTGAATTTATTGTTGTACTTCTAAGTGTCATCGTCGTACTGTAAGAGTGCATAATGTGGTATGTTGTAACTAACAGCACATATTGTAGCCCAGATTTTTAACTTTTTTCTATTTATTTATTTCTTTTTTTACTCCTTATCTTGTTACTTCCATTGTTTCATCACTGAATGCTGCTAATGTTGGTTGCTTGTCTTTATTTGGTTTTTCAGTTTTCTTTTTCCCCTTTCCAAATTTCTTATCGTTTTCAGCGGATCTTACTGTCACCGATCTTTGGTACATTTTTTATTCATTTTGGAAATTTATATGTGGATAAATTCAATTTCGGTAGTTTTAATGTTTCTTTTTTTGTTTTGCTGGAAAAACATGTGTCTAAGTGATTTTTTTCTTCTTCCTACACGATAAGCATAAATTGTTTGAGGTTTCTTCTGTCTGTCTTTCTTTTTCTATTTACGATTTGAATTTGTCGTAATCTTTCCTTAAACCCTGTAGTAATTTGTTTAACAGCTTCCGTTTTTTTTTTTTTTTTTTTTTCATTTCAGTATTTCTAATTGTTTGTTTAACTAAATAATTCTGTTAAATTTTTAAACAAAAAAGGGTTTTGTTTCTTGCTACAATAACAACAAACAAACAATTACCCACAATTACTTTTGTTTAATTGTGTTTAATTTAATTTCTTGTAAAATAATGAAATTTTTCCTACCAACTGTTGAAAAAAAACTGTTTAATTGTCTTTGTAATGCAATTTTAATTTTATATATGAGTATTTATGTAGTTTCGAGGCAGATGCCTGATCTTTGGCAACTATGTAATGGTTTTTTCTTCGTAGATATGTAAAAATAAAATAGTATTTCTAATACTTCCTAAAACCACTATTTTTGTTACAAAATACTCGAGACTATTTTTCTATTAACAACGTGTTTGTGTGCACTTCGGGACAATACTATTTTAATAATATTTCTTTCGAAATTCTTCATTAAATATGCAACGGGAGGAGATGTAATTGGTATTAAGCATTTGAAAAGACTACGGATACTTTAAAGCATACTTCATATCCAGAAAAAATACTGTTTTAATTCCTTATGGCGGCTTCTACAAACTTTCTTGTAAGCATGTTGCGAAAAAGAGAGACCTTTGAAAATGCAAATTTTAATTTTACAGACAAAAGTTCAAAAATTTCCTACAAAAGGGAACAAGGAATATATATTTTCCTTGCCAAAACGATTGCCTCATTTCTATTGAGTTTCGAAAGGAAATTTTACAATGTGTCGCGATTTTTTTCAAAAGATTTCTTCCAAAACATAGAACTGTTCCAGCTTATATATGTAAGTAAATGTTGTGTGTACAAGAATGGGGGGGGGGGGGACTAAGCCATCCCCAAGAAGTTTCTAGACCACCACTTCAAAAAGTTTTCATTTAAAACATACATACATACATACATACATATATTTTATAATGAAGAGAACTTAACTTCTAAAAATTACGCGCATAGGCAGCCTTCGGCCAGTCTCAATAAATTATTTTTCTATGTTTTAACCAAAAACTTCCCTAGTTAATGATTTTCTGCTAGCCAGCCTTCGTCCGGGGTCAAGTGCACATGTAAATAAATACGTACATACAGACATACATATGTACATAAATGAATATTTGCATATGTATGTATATGTATTTGTTTGTGTTTGAAGTTTTTAAAGTATTGACACATAACTCTTTCCAAAGTGTCATAATGTCCTTGGACCTCTACTACATATGTACATATGTATATTTTTTTATATGTATTTACTATATTAAAATTAATATTTTAGACATAAAAACACATTCAAAGCAGAAGTCGGGACATGATCGTTAGATCGTGTATATGACCCTAGGCTAGGGCATGATTTAGTATAAATTGCTTGATTTTTCTTTATATTGTAAAATCACATTTCTACCTTTAAGACATATAAAAAATTATCACCTTAACATGAATATCGTAACATCAGGCAAGGAAGCTGCGTTAAGCACCTGCCTTCAAAAATCTCGTACAATGTTAAGAAAAATTAAACAACATCAGTAGCCAGGAGTCAGAAAGTAGTTTTAAGCAGCCGCCAAAAACAATAGTTGGTGGGTATACAAAGAAACGACAGGACCTATTACACATATTGCGAAAGATTTATCTTTAAGCAACAAACAGATGCAACATACATATGTAGATAGGTAGTAGGTGTATATACATATACATATTCTTTTATCTACAGATAATACCAAAAAAGGCATCTAACAAATGAAATAAACTAAAATGTTAGCAACAACAACAACAACCACAACTAAAATTATTATAAAATTCTTTACCAAATTAGTTGCTGAAGAAACAAATCCTAATTACGTTTAACATGCAACAAAGATAGACATACTTAAGTACATAGAAGAGAAGTAACAAAAAAAAAAAAAAAAGAATTCAATGTGGAAAATACTGGCACTTTTCAATTAAAAAAAATCATCAGAAGTGATAACAACAGGGAGGAGTTAAATAGAATTACAGCGTGGCATACAACAAAGAGAGAAAGAGTGAGAAAAATCATTAAGAACAAGCGTCAACTATAGCACTTCTGTATTTTTACAGTTTCCTAAAAGTGATTGCAATAAAAATGGAGTTTAGATAGCTGTATTTCACGCTCTCTCCCATGCACGTACATTCATACACAGTTACTTATTTACTAATGATTGGACCAATAGCAATTCAGCTTAGTTTATTGTTTTTTTTTGAAAGAGCTGGTGTTTTAAGACTGGTTTTCATAGCAAGAGAGTAGAGAGTCGTAAATAAGCAAAACATGAGTGTGAGAGATTTTTTAAGCCGTACTTAGTTATTTAGCAACTTGGTTAGAATATGATCAGTTGTATAGAAAACGTTGAGTGGTTAAGATCAGTTGAGGGAGAAACAAAATCAGTAGAAGATTATTTTTTAATTAGAAAAGTGTTAAAGAATTTTGTTACTAATTAGCATTATTAATAAACAAGTTCTACATCAAGATACATAATTAAAAAATAAATACAAAAAAAAAACTGCGGTGTTGTTAATTAATAAAACAATTTGAAAAATATTAATAAATAAAAGTGAGAAGAAAAACCAAAAAACAAAATGTTTAATATGCATGAATTTATGGAATATCGCATGCAGCAGCAAATCGCTCATGAAATTTATCGTCAACAAATTATGCAACGTATACCGGGTAAGTAAATAAATTAGAAATTTATTCCTTATTTATACCGGCGGCATTTATTGCTGCCAGTATTAAACATTTTAATTTTAAACTATTGCTCCTGGTCATGTACTTTTTCAATAAATACACAGACTGTGCCAGGATGTGGCAGTGACTAAAACTATGGAAATTTTTTTTTTTAATGAAAAGTTCAAGAGAACGATCATTGCCGACATCATGAAACAGGCTGTGAATTAATTTAACACCTACATTGAACTAAGATAAATTTGAGTAACTACACCAGCAAAGATAGATCTGTCTTGGGGTAGATAAAATAAACTACCCCCATAAAAATTTTAGAAGATTTCGAATTCCAAGCACTTACTATTAAATTAAAAACTGTTTTTATCTCAAAAATATCTAAAACTCAAGAAAAATTTGGGAAAATCGCAATTGAAATGAATGTGTTTTAGTCGATTATATTTTTTAATAAAATTTTTTTTATTTTTATATTATTATTATTACGAATAAACGTAATTATTATTCGAACTTATATTATTTTTTTTCATAGAAGCGCTATAAATTTATTTAACTTGTTTGTCAAGTCAAAATATTCTTTTTAAGAATTTAAGCTGAAATTTAGCCTGATCACAAAATTCATACGTAACTGATCAGTCTGTAATTAAGGCACTACGGTAAAAAAAAATTCACACACAAATCTAAATCTACGTTTACACTTTGCAAATATTTGACCAAAATAACGTAACCACTACTTTTGCTTAATTACAAAATAAAATTACTTACTTATGTTGCCAAAATCTAGTTTTATAGTCTGAAATAAATAAATGCCCACATTGAAAAAAAAATTTGGAAATAAAAGGAAATAAAATTTTTGGCTTGTCTGTTGGTCACATATTTTAAATAAGGAATTACAAATACCTTTAAAATTATTAGATTTTTCAATAAGTATTTTTAATATTTGCGTATTTTTTAAAAAAGGCAAACAATTTAAATATTATATACCTATATCATAAATTATCTCCTAAATCAATTTATTTGCTATTGTGTAGATCCTTTTCCCCAACTGTTACCTTTGGGCATGCCTCATCACATGATTGTCACAGCGCTACGATCCACTTTACCGGGCAATGTTGAAGCGCAATTGGAAAATAATGATTTATGGCAACAATTTCATAAAATTGGCACCGAAATGATTATTACAAAAAGTGGAAGGTAAGATTAAAAAACAAATAATTTTTTAATAATTTTGTTGTACAACAACTATCTAGCACTAAATAAATATTTGTGACTATCAAAAGGGAAAGTGTATGGCGCCAGCTATAAAAATTTTCTATAATTTTAAATATTTACTATTAATTTAATAAAAGATTTTCTTTTAAACTGAAATAAATGCTCAGCTAACATTTACTTTGTTAAAATGTTTATTAATGATCCCAAATAAATAGTTTATGAATTGTTTGTATACTAAAAGGAAGAATAAATATGTATGTGTGTGTGTTTAGTTACAGGCGCCTTAAATTGTAAAATCAATAGGATTATGGATGTTAGGCAGTAAATAAATAACAAAGTGTGTATGTGTGTAGTGGAGTAGAAATTCCAATACAAGGACTGGATCGGAAGTTATTGATAAGAATCGCTTGATAAAAAGTTTTGAGTAGAGAAGAATGTAAAATAATTTGCATTTTTAATAATATCTCCTGGAAATATCAAAGAATCTTAGACACTAAATGTATATTTTGATATTTAAAATTATATACACAAAAGTATTTTTATAGGTACATTGATAGTTGGTTGCATTAATTTTGATTTGCGGTACTGACTGATACGTTTGTTAAATAATTACAATAACGATTGCTTACAATTAATTATCCTTTTTATACCTATTGAACCACAATAAATGTTTTTATTGAAACAACGTGTGGGTATATGGAATCTACATATTTTTTGGAAACAAAAACTTATGGACCGATGATCGACATTCATTGAAGCTGTGTATAATAATTTGTTCAGTGTACCCAACAGCATTACTATTTACTCATGAGCGGGTAGCGCTGCCACTAATAAGAATATACAAAAATTATTGAAGACGATCAGAAATTTCCAATCGTCCATTTAAAAGGTTTTCCAATAAGAGTGATATGATTTCTTTTAAAAACAACACACTTATTGTTAAGGAAATTGAAAAGTTTTTTATTTAATGTGAAGTACAATCGATACAATTAAGTTCTAAATAAAACGTCATTCAAATGGCCTCCACGAATTCTTCTGCTGAAACGAATTCGATGAACCCAATTTTCAAGCACTTTTTCCACTAAATCAAGTCGAATGTCATGAATGGCACGTTCAATATTGATTTGTAAAGCTTGAAGAGAGTCTGGTTTATTTCGAAAGACCAATGACTTCAAATAACGCCACAATAAATATTCTAATGGTGTTAAATCACAACTTCTTGGAGGCCATTCAATATCACAATTTCTTGATGATGATTTTCTTAAAAAAATCGTCATCGTTTTCAAGTTGTTCCAAGGCAAAATCATCAAATTCATGACGTTTACGTGGTCCAATGGCTTCAGTTCTTGAATGAGAACAATTTTATACAGATGAAAACCCAAATCTTTTCTCAAAATCCGCCAGGTTGTGGTTTGAGACAGTGCCAATTGTTGAGAACGTCTTGGAATCGACAAATTGCGGTCTTCAACGACACTTGCCTTGTTGGCACTTGAACATTATGTAAATATAAGCTCAAAATTTTCAACAATTCGACGAATAGCGAGCCCAGTTGGACGATTATTATGACCACAAAATGGCAAAATCGCACGAAAAGGTGCAATTGGAGAACGATTATTTTGATAATAGAACTGGATAATTTGTAAACGTTGTTCTTGCGTATATCTCTCCATGATGAAATTGTAAACACTAGTGAATACACTGGAAAAACAAATGACAAATCATGACATATTACAAATGGCCGAAACGTCACTTCAAAATCATATCATCCCTATTGGAAAACCTTTTACATACAGGCAGTTAGTCATGCGCATGCGGGAGTAATGAGTGCGTAAAGCTGAACCCTGGTACGTTGTGTTCAGTGTTATGTTTGCACATGCATTTATGCTAAAAGCTTCATGTACGTGTACACGATGCTTTTGCCTATAAAAGCTATATTTTTATAATTTATAAATAAATATTTAACAAAAATTAATATCTGAAAACATGTTTTTAATTAATTAGTTGAAGTTTCTAGAGGAAACGAAAACGTCCGAATTGAAAACAAAAGCTTAACGCATTAAACAGTAATCTTTCAATCAGACCTAATTTATAATGAACTTAGTCACCAAACTTTTACTTTCCTTTTAAAAGCTTTACGCCTTTTTAGAAACAAAACAAAAACTCTGAACGTTAAATATCTCTAGACTGTAACATCAAAGACGTTTAAATGTTAAAGAAGCAAATCATAATCACTTTTGTTCACAATGAACTGAAATAAAATTAATCTGATAGATAAATCTCACTGTCTTTCTTGTTAATTATAGAAATATTATTAACTATTTACCTGTATTCTTTATAATTTTTCAAAATTATTACTAAAAAGAACACATAAAATAGTGAAAAATTACCTTTACAAACATCAAACATATTTTTGTTTCATATGAACTCAAATAGAAATATTTCTTGTATAAATAGAAAAAAATAATAAAATCATCGAACATTAAAAAAGTTTTACCGCTGGCGCCATTTAAATCATAAAAACAGCGTTGGGTCAAATAATTCATTTCTATACCAAAATATAAAATTTTTACTAATGATGTGACCCAGACCAAGAGACACTTGTTTGAATGTGTTTCTTTTTCACTTAAACCTTCAAAATACAATACAAGTGTTGACAATATATTGAACAACGAACAGCAATAACAGGAACTGCATACAGAAAGAAAAGATACAAAGATTTATACAAAGAGTGGACAAGACAGACAGACAGACAGAGAGACAAGCAAACAAAGAAAAGGGTCACCCATCAAATCATTCAATAACTACTTGAACTACCTGCGATTTCACACATTTCTTTCTTTTTTTTTTTGTTTTTTTTTTTTTTTTTTTTTGGTTTTAATATTGATAAGTTGTTGTTTTTAAAACATTGTATGTATATATAATAAAATTAAAAACAATATAATGAAGGCGGTGGCATCTCTTAATAATTCATTAAGTTCATTGTTTTCTAACAATTTAGTAGACAGGTTTAGATAGCCAGAGATGGGAGTTTGGGTTAAAAAGACACAACAAAAACTGGAACAATATGTGAAGTCATACATTATTTATTTTATCTTTTCCATCTCGAAATTAGCATAATTTAATTTTAAGCTATTTATGTAAATTATTATTTAGTGTGTGTGTGTGTGTGTGTTCAGGTCTTTTCGAATCTCACTGTGTTAAACATTTAAGGGAGCTGTTGCCGCTACTCATTAAGTTCTCATTAAAATATTCAAAAGAAATGGAAAATATATTTAAGACTAAAGTTGAAAAAGTTTACACAAAATATTATAGTTATTTAGAATTGATAGAGAGACAATAACATTTTTAAATTTTTTTCCGATTTGTTAAATTTCCTTGTGTTATATTGTAAAATTTTCATTCAAAATATTCACAATTGCCGACCCACACACTCACCTACAATGATGAGATGACCAACAGCTGTGAAGATTGTCAGTACAATGATGATTGAGGGTGGTGTTGGCTGAAGTGGTTAACGCGTTGACTACTAAGCAAACAATGACTTGCGGCCTGGGTGCAAACCCTGGCCAGAGCAAGTCTATCAACATCATTAATTTCTCTAATGTACATTAGTGAGACATTGTATTAATTGTTCTTGGATTATTTAAGTGATGAAGGCATAGCACTGTTCACTAAAACCTGTTCCGACAGCGATTGATGCTGTTCCAAGCTAATGTACACAACATCGCCCTCATTCGTCGGATAGCAGAAACATCGGCGAAGTAAAACAATTAATGAATGCCTGCCAATACAGCTTAACAAAGTTAATGCGTCTACGTAGCACCGGAGGCGCCTAAAACTGCTATAAAAATTAACATAACGCGCAAAGCAGAGTTCTAAAAGAGTTAAGCCGTCTAAATTTTCAACATCTATCTTCTTTACCCTTTCCCTCTCACTGAACTCCGGCACAATGCACTGCATACGTAGGGGTCATCCCCTGAGTGCTGGTCTTAATAAAAAAAAATTATCAATTATTGTAGTTTTATTATAATCAACGGTGAATTGCAAATTGATAAAGATTTTACAATTTTTTTTTTTTTCCTAATTATTCACAAAGTTACTTTATCTTAAATTTCCAAATACAAAATGGATAATTCTTGCGACAAAAATCCGAGATCAAATCAGGCATGTGGGCTTGCCGCTGCCCAATTTGTTAAGCGCTTAATACTGTATCAAATCAAATTGACCGATGTGTATAAGAACCACAAATTAATTCACGTTTTCTGCATATTTAATCTTAACTCGTCTTGTGACACTTCTGTTTTAAAAAAACTAATGTTTAACTCTTTTTTTTCCTTTTTTTTTGCTTAATAACACACAAATCTAGCAATTAATTTGACACGTTTTCTTTCAGTTAATTAATCATAATGGGATTTATTTCGAGTGATCAGTTAGTAAAATCTATAGTTAGTTCGTAATGTTTTTAGTATTTAAGATATTGACTGACCTTTTTTTTTTTTGTATTTTTAGTGTGTTTTTCTTGATTTTAATTTATATGTGCCTTCATTTAAATTGTGTAAATGGCGCCAATATTTTTATGGTCTCCTGCTGTTATAATGATCACTGTCTTCTTTTCACTGCTTTTTGTTTTCCTCTCTATTTCTTTGTTTTAATTTATTCTTGGACCACAATGACGTTTTATAATTATACATATAAACGATCGATTGATTGTTCCTTCTTTGAAAAAATTTGTTGTTGGTGTTGTACACACTTGTTAACATTGAAAATATTTTATACATATCTAAGGTTGCTATTGTTGTTGCTAATATATTTATTTATCATATCAAAACCACAAATCAACTAAAGTTTTACACCCAATTGTTTAGGCAAGAACTATAATTTTCATTTCGTTTAGTTTTCTCCTTAAATGATTTATGATGTAAAAAAAAATAACGACGTTTGTTTTCAATTTTTTGGTTTGTTTGTTAACTTCCAGACGAATGTTTCCATCAATGCGTGTTTCGGTGAAGGGCTTAGAAGAAGAAACCCAGTATTGTGTGATGCTAGAAATGGTGCCTATTGGTGACTGTCGTTATAAATTTTCGGGTTCTCAATGGATACCAGCAGGAGGTGCAGAACCCCAATCACCTCAGAGGATGTTTTTGCATCCCGATAGTCCAGCCACTGGAGCTCATTGGCAATCGCAAACCATATTATTCAGTAAAGTAAAATTGACCAACAATACCATGGATAATAGTGGACACGTAAGTATTCTCTTAATAAAAGCACTTCTTTTAACCCAAATTTTTATACGCTAAACTAATTGAACCCATTAATTTTTATGGGTACACAAACAATTTGTTCATTGATAAAATTTGTTGATTGCCTTCTGTAGAAATTTTATTTAACTCAGTTATTATTTCTATTAAAAACTTTAATTAAATTTTAATATGAACCAAGCAACAATTTTAATTAAAAGATATTTTTCTTTAAATTGCTCTAATTTTAATATTTCTTTCTCTCATTTTCTTCTTATAGATGGTTTTGGCCAGTATGCATAAATATCAACCACGTCTGCATATAATAAAGACATCTGATTTGTCCCAATTACTGTGGGTTCCTCAGCAAAATTATGTATTTCCAGAAACTGAATTCATTGCTGTCACTGCTTATCAGGTCTGTATTTGATATAAAAATAGATTCTACTTTAACAAAACATCACTTGAATTGTCTAGACTTCAAGTACTTTTTAATGAAAATGAAATGATCATTATCTTGTAAAGTAGCAACGGGTGTTGTCTGCATATGCTAACAACTTGTTACTTTTTCTTAGTAGTGCGAGGAGTTTTAAACTTGTATTTAAATAAAAATTTCACGCCTCTAGACAAAGCGTTAAATTGACACATAAAATGTCTCGACTGTATATTTTTAAGGCGCGACAACTATTGTAAAATACTCAATAGAATTTGCTAATTACAGACGACAATTTTGACACTTTCAAGTGGCTGAACAAACATGACTTTATACAATTATCATCATATTTCACTTTCACTTTACCAACAACAACAACAACAAATAACGTCTTAATGTTCTATTTCTTTTGTTCTTGTTTTGTTTTTAGAATGACCGAATTACCAAATTGAAAATCGATAATAATCCGTTTGCAAAAGGTTTTCGTGAAACTGGTCAATCGAAATGTAAAAGAAAAATTATGTCATCATCATCATCCTCATTGTCGTCTTCCTCGTCCATTTCAAGCCAACATGAAGAAAGTGATGACTATCTGTCGAAATCTGAAGATGATCGTTCAAGTGATTCGAGTTTTGATTCACCAAAACAGCAAAAACGTTTGAAAACTTCAGAAACATCTGACGACGAATCCTTCCCATATGGTGTTGTAAACTCTTATGAGCACTATTTACATGGCCAACATAGGCAACAGCAACAGCACCAGCTCCAGCAGCAAATACAAATGCCGTATATAAATGCATCATCGTCTTACTATTATGATCATCCTCAACAAACATTTTTGGCTTCCTCACAACTTATGCAACAACATTTACAATCATTGATAATAAATCCTTTGAGGTTTGGCTTAGATCCTTGTTCGCTACAAATTTCGTCACAAGCACTGAATGATAGCACAGTGCTCATGGAGGAAACAAAATCATGTCCATCACCATCTGATTCACCTTCCAGTTGCCCTTCTCCAGCGGAGCCTGCTGCTTCATCCCAGACGACAGTGCCACTGCCAGAGCCAGTGCCAGTGCCAGTAAAGCCCAACTCTCAGAAAAGAAATAATTTTAGCATTTCGGCTATTTTGGCTTATTGAACATTGTTATTTTTAAAATTGATGTTTATGCTAAATATAAGTATGGACTTAGTTAGAGAAGAGAGTGTAAGTGTGTGTGTGTGTATGGAATAATTTATTATAATTTTAGTTATAATTGTGATGATTTATGTATGCTGTGCATTGTAATAAAATTAATTGTTTAACATATTTAATTAATTAATTTAGTTTTACAAATAAACTGTACTTAAGCTAAATATTGTATTTTAATTTTTAAAAAGTTTTTCTCTTTAAAAACTACTTGAAAATGAATAAAATGTTTATTTAAATTTAATTAAGTTTTTTATTTCAAATCCAAAAATTCTATTACACTTTCCAAGCACTCAAAAGTTGTATTTTCACCGCTTAGTTAAATAGCAAAACGCAATGGATAAACCGCAATTTAAGTTCGAGCAGTTTTTAAGCTTTTCCAGGGACATAACTTCTTTGGAATGAATTCTTTCTTTCTGTCATGCTCAAAACCCTGCTCTAGTCAATTCATTAATATTTTTCTTTACTAGTGTGATTGAAAGTATTGCCAATCCACTTCCATTTTCTTTCCCATCTTTCTCTTATTAATAAATACTTTGAAGAAATTGAAGATGACGATCTCTTATAATGATGAGGTTTTAGTTTGTTTTTTATTGTTTGTGACAGCTATTCTTAGTTTCGTTGAAGCACTTCTGTTTATATTGTTTTTGTTTTTCAGTCCCAGTCTTTAAATTATGAACTTGTGACTTATCAGCTTATGTTTGTATGTATGTTTTTTCTCCTTTGCAGCACTCTAATGACCAACCGTTTGGCGAAAAGTCGCCGAGCTTCAGTAAGTCCATTTATTATTATTGAACATGTATTTAGAAATCATTGTTAAGTGTCGCATTAAAAATCGACAATTCAAATATTCTCTTGATTTGCGTATTTTAACAACTAGACCAACATTTTTATAGAGTAACCAGTAAGTAGCTCGTTTCCGTAATTCTCGCAAAATCTCTTAAAAAAATTCAATCGTTTTTCGATTTGTGACCATAATATATTTCTGTGTTTGAATGAGGAAACTGACAACACCGATCCTGGTCTTACTGGAATATTTCCAATAATTAAATGTTAAACTCAAGCGAAACGTCGTCGAAGGAAATTAAACACATTTCCTTGCTGGCTTGCTTTTAGTGCGAACATTTTTTTTTTTGAGAAGTACAACTACATATTCTTTAGAGAATGTTAAAAAATTAGTAACTGCAGTATCCTTTAATGTTTCATTTTTAATAAATTTCTAATTAAATGGCAAGATATTCTTCATGAACCTGCAATGAAATGCATCCGGTGATTGGTTCTTTTAGGAAACAGTTTTTATTACTTGACGTTCTTTAGCAGTCAGTATACATTAAGTCCCATCTATTCCAAAAAAAAGACAACCCGATTTCCAATTCTATTTTTAAACCAGAAGATTTGACCATCCGATCAGTGTTCACATACCACTGATTCTAGTTTCTTTTTTTTTAATTTCAATATTTCTAATTTTTTTTTTTCACTAAAAACAATATTAAAAATTTTTTAAATAAATAATAATCAATTCAATATTTCGCACATTCTTAAGAGCAAAAAATTTTAAAACTTTAAGTTTATTAACCTCTATCACACATTAATTGCTAATTCGTGATACATATTTTTAGATAAAATTATTAGAAAAAAATATAAAACAAACGAATAAACAGTTCATAATTTGAAATATCTTGTTTCACTAATAAGAAAAATATTATCGAAAAAAAGCACAAATTTTAATATTTTATTGTATCATTAATTCGAGTATTTGGACGAAACAAAAGCAATAAATTCAAATTAATTTTGCTAAAATATCATAATAGAGCTTTCATATGCAAATTTCCTGAAGATATGACATTTCATTAGGCACCAAACAGCTACCGCCAAATGTTAAATTGTCCCTTTCTTCTTCTTATGGCCTGACCATAATCATTATTATAGTGATGATCGTTAGTGGCAATCAGAAAGTTTCTGCATAAAAACAAAATAGACAAGCAAAACAACCAACAGTGGCAATATAACTTGTTATAAGACAACACCATAAACTCTCTAACATATTCATACAAGTTCGCACTTTATATAAACTCGTACCATATAGATTGTGTTAACTTACCGACAAACAGATGTCCAATGAATAGTTAATAGAAAAGTAGATGAGTTAAAAGGGTGATTTAAAATGATTTGATAATTTGAAGTGTAATAGAAAAATAAAAACAAATAAATTTCATAATATAAAAAAATAATTCAATTAAAATAATTGTAGAAAAAAATATTTTTTTTCAGAATCATCAAACAATTAAAATTTGTTCACCAAAAAAGACACTGGCTTAAATTTTTTTTAAGCTATTACATAGCTTCTATCGCGGGATTTGAGGCGACCGAATCAAGAAATTTTGAAACGTTTGTTTCTTAAGTCTTTTGTTTTTGAAACGAAAAAACCTGTCAACGAAAAAACCTGACACTAAGTTTGTTTCTTAAGCCTTTTGTTTTTTTAAGTATTTAAATCGCCCAATGTATGTTAACCCCTAAAGTATGCTATTGATTTTGATTTCATTAACATACAGTATTGCCAGAATAACAACGGAGTTATTAAACAAAACAATAATAGTAAAAGTAATAATATAATTGCATAAGTTGATAAAAAATGCTATGCAATAGCTTTACCGCGGCAGTCCCCAAATGCCACATGTCTTGTTTTTTTTTTTTGCCTTTTATATTTTATTTTCTTGATTTTAGTATGAAACATTTATTTAGTCATGTGGAATATTTTCAAGCAAATGTTTGCCAGAATAATATATGAAAAAAGTTCTCTTTGCACATGATTGCAGAACATTCTCTTATAAGGCCTTTGGAAAATGAAAGGATTTCCTGAAACCCGTTTTTCATAGTTAAGTTTATTAATTCATCGCTAAAGTAGAACCGAATAACGTGCTTTATGAGTACGTGACACTCATCATTTCACCTTTTAATGTTGGTCTCAGCGGTAAAAACTATCAACTATTTAATCAAACTATTTAATGAGAAACAATACGAGAGTTATTATATAGTAAAAATATGTTCACATCATTAACACATATTAATGGATTTTTTTTTTTGCATTAATTCAATCGAATCGCAGTAAGGCCGGTCTAGGAAGGGCTAAGCTCCACCAACATTTTTTTTCTAAAAGTTCAATTTTATACGAAATAGTTCTTCGAATGACGGAAGTATGAGAAACTCTAGAAATAATTATGTTTATTAATAAATTCAAAATAAAGGTCGCAAAGGTTTTTTCTTAGAAAAGGTATAGCACCCCTAACCATTCCCACTGAGAAAAAAGAGCGTAGCCACGCAGCAGCTTTCAGATATAAAGAAATTTTTATTTAAATCTATACTTTATTTTTCTACAATAATTACTATTAAAGTCAATTGAAAAGTTTACACTTTCAAACGTCATACTCTTTCCATATACATATGTAAATACTCCAGATATTTATGTAAATATGTATATACGAGTATGTATGTGTGGGTATAACAATACCAAGAAGAAAGCCGCTAATACTGTATAATACTCGCGCAGAAATTTATAGAGCTGAAAATCAATTTGGAAAGGCAATCATAAGCATTTGTCAAGTTATAGTTGTGTGGTGATCGTAATGATCTTGTTGGCTAGTGGTGTCATGGTGAGTGACTCTTTTCAGAGTTTTTTTTCATTTTTGTATATCTTTGACTTAAGAAATATGGCAAAAGGGGTAATTGGAGGCATTAAGAGTAAAGGCATCGTAGATTGTACAATGTGCGGTATTTTGGCTTTTAACTGCTCTTAACAAAGTCCAGTAGTTAAAACAATTTCTGGTGATAAGACGTCCATTATGAACAGCAGTTTGACGGCTTTTAAGATTGTTTTAAGTTTGCCGCACGTCGTTAAGAGCACATTTCGTTGATGATCGCCACAGACACACACTATACAGAAATATGTATGATGAAAAGAATTATAATACTGATGCTTAGAGTCTTAGCCAAACATATGTTCATGCATACGCCTGTATGTGCGCGGACAAGAGACTGAAATTGAGTATTTAAAAGTGATCGTATTTGCATACATATGCATGTGTCATGGGGGAGAAAAATTTGTCGCTTTTTAAGTGATAATAACGCATTTCGTTTGGGTAATTCGTGGTTTTACTTTTCAAGTTTTCATTATACTTATTCTATTCAAATAATAAGGGAAAGGGTTGCCGCAATTGTTGTCTTCTAATCTAAATTTTTCAACTCAATAATTTGGGATTGATTCAAAAACTATTAGCAAAATCAATTTAAAAGAATCGCTTTGTAATCGGTTGATTTTTATCCCATATCTGTATATTTACATAAAAAGAAGCCTAAAATATCATACAGTGAAATATTTAACAAAAAAACATCAATTTCATGAGCTCCCGTTCCAAAGTCCTTAATTAATTTCAGAGAACTTGATTTATAAAAAAAAAAATTCTTATCTTCTTAAAAAGATTTGTAATCCTGTCAAATTGATCGATAAACTGCAATTCGAACAACTTATTACAAATAAAATTTAATTAAATAATTTAGTTTGGTTAAAAATATTCTAATAAAAATTATTCGCACAATTTGTTCGAATAACTTTTAATCGATTAATTTTAATCGAATAACTTTTTTCGTATAAATTATTTCAAAAAGTTTTTTTTATTTTGCTTAACCATCAATAAAATATATAAATTTTTTCAACATAAAATTGGGAGAATATCTCGAATAAAAAATTTATTAATTGATGTTTTCAAAAAGTTGCATTAAAATAAATTTATTTCAAAGATTTTATTCAATTAACTTCAGACGAATAATTTTATTATACGTATAATTTGATTTGCAAAATTTTATTCAAATACATTATAGCTTGCGGCTTAAAAAGATAAATTTTAAGCCGCCAGAGAATATGGCAACACTAGTCGCAAAGAATATCATCGGTTTTTATAAAACCAAATGACAAATCAAGGTGGTGAAATAACATGTACAATTATTAGCTGGCGCAACACTTTTCCCTTTATTTCCCTCCATTTTTTCTTGATCTTCCATAAAAATAAAATACACATTAATGTGAATAAACAAATTTTTTGTTGCACTGTGATTCCACACTGCCACTAAATATTTATAGCTGCTCCCGTCTCTTTGATAAGTACGTGTAAAAAATATCCACTGTGTGCGGTCGGCAGTCATCTATGCATTTAAACCGTGGCATTGAGCGTGGACTTTCTGGCGCCATCATTTGACCACTTCTGATATGATTCGTATATGAAAATCAACAACAAAATTTTTAATTAAAAATACGTTTTTTTTTTTTTGTTTGTTTCTTCGATGACCACAAAAAATTACTTTTCAACTGAAATGGTTAATGATTAGCAAAACGGAAAGGGAAATGTGTAGGATTTAGTGTGGATGCGTAATAAATTTCAGATTAATATGAGAAGTTTTCTCCATATTATTCTACTACGAGTTAAATTATTTAATTTAAATAAAATTAATTTTTAAGCGGATGCTAAACAAAATTAGTTTGCAATCATTAATTAATTTCCCCTATAACAATCTGTAAATTTATTCCAAACGTTCCAAATATATAATAAGCGGACGTTTGCATCTTTTATTCAGAAAACGTTAATTAATTTCAATCCATGCGGCAGAACTTTGCACTAAAACGAAACCATACATATTTAAATTAACTTGTTAAAATATTAAAATAATTTATTAAAAATTTTAAACTAACATTTCTTAAACTTCTTACTACTTGGTCTTTAAATTATTAATTAAATCACGTTTTGTGTTTTTTTTATAAAGTAACGTTTTTAGTTCTTTTGTTAAAACATAATGATTGACTTAATTAGTCAATAAAAATTTTCACATAAAATACAATACAATATTATTGAAAAATTAATTTAAAATTAGCCAAAATAGAAAGCATTTTAGAGATTCTACTGGAGAATTTAGTTTTTGTAAATTCTCTCGCCGTCCCGATGAATTAAAAACAAAAAATATAGATACAAAAGAAAAGTTTTAATGATTTTGACAAAATATCTTAATTCGATATAAGAAAATTTCCAAATTTTTAGGAAAATTCAATTTTTTGCAATTCAAAAAAAAAAATCAAATTTTTCGATTACATCTTTCCATTTAATTTTGTCATGATTGTCTCAATGTAATGTTTATGGTTGTGGGAAAATCTCTTAAATGATTATGATTTTTAATAAGTATACGATACTTGTTTATCGTATATTTACATATATTCTATCATCCCATTGTTAGCATTTACGTATAGAAATTACAACATGGTTGTATTTACATACATATTATATTATTGTTACATAAAACAGAAATTGTATGTATTTTTTTTTTTAATTTAAAAACATAAATTCTTGAGTATTTGCTCGAATAAAGCTCAAATTTTATAAAAATTTAATTTATAAAAAAAATAAATTTAGAGAAAACGAAATTAAAATTTCTTTAAAAAAAAAACAAACTTCTCCTTTTCTTTTGAACAAACCTCGTATGTACATATATATGTACGTGTTTTTATAATCAACACAACATACTTACATATATGTATGTGGTTCCGTAGAGTTTGTTAATTCAGCGGGTCACTGTATTCCCTCTAAATGTCCTTGGCGTTACTTTGTATTTCGAATCGAACCAAATCTTCAGAATTTCAATATAAATAAGATACAAATTCTAACAGTTTTCTTCTCGAGCCGAATTAGTGAATAAAATTAAAATTCCTCAATCTGAGGAAACGAACTTTGGCGCGCAATGATTTTGGTATAGATGGCCATTTCTTTGCCTTGATATTGATTACCTCAGAAAATTGCTAACACTTTATTAAAAAATATATTTTTCTAATCAAATTTAAAATGTGTGTATTTTTTAATTTTTTTCATAATTATTGTTTTTAGCTGTAAAGATAGCATTAACAACAACTCATGCTTCTTCATTGTATTTTCTTTAGCATTCACAATGAAAGAGAAAAACATAATCCGGTCTGTTCTTCATTCCGAGTGAAATTTTCACTTCTGAATTGTCAAAGCATTGTTGCTGTAAATTTTTATTTTTACCAACAATGCTTTGAACAATTTAGAAGTGAAAATTTCACTCGGAATGTAGAACATACCGGAATATAACAAAATTCCTAGTATCAAATCATGGTGTTTAAAAAAGGCACTAGCTTTCGTGTGAATATTTCAGATGTATGGGGGGATAAACCATCTAATTGTAAAATTTAATTTTGGTATGAACAAAGCAAATGCTTGAATTTACTTCCTTTGCACGAATTGTGTGTTCTTCTTCGTACTCATTTATAACGGTTTCTAGAATTGAAAATACAAAAGTATTCATTCACAATCATCATATTCAACGCATTGGAAGGTTTGTGTCAAAACTAAAACTACTTGGTAATTGCTGACAATTTTTATTATTTACATGTTCCACAATTTCCATCCGTGCTAACCACCATTAACTCAATTAGATAAGAACAAGAAATAGGATAACGGGAAAACGAAAAAGAAAATTTCAAATAAACGTTAAAATGGAAATACTTAGATGCGTACCAAAGATTTTAAAAATTCCTGAATAACAATCATTTTAATACACAGTCTTGCATAAGATAATCATTAACATTCCGTTAAAGTAATCTTTATACATAACTTTAGCTTTCTAACAAAAATATATTGAACGCGGATATCTCCGTTAAAGGTTTGGAATTATTTCTGATTAAGGTTCAATATGAAAGTTACCTATTACGCACGTTATTAGAAGACGTTCGGCCTTTAAATATAAAATAAAAACTTTGTAAAAATACATTTTTAATGATCAAGATTTTTTTTATTAAAAAAAATACAATACACAAACTATTATAGTGTTAAAAAAAAGTATCAAATGTTGGAATCAAGACTAACAACTAAACGGGGAAACCACATTTTTGTTATTTTAATATTTTTTTAGATTTATGATTTAGTACATTTTGGTAACTTAATTAATTGCAGCAAACGGAACAAGTATCGATGGGGAAATATAATGAAAAATATGTAAACAATATATGTATGTATGTATATGTGTAAAACGCTTAAAAAGTTGTTGACTTCACTTCTACACACTTTCAATGCGGCTTCGATTTATAAATAAATTTAACTTGCTGTCATTCTGGCCAATTCTTCACGCACTTCATTGGCATCAACTGTACCTGTAGAAGCGGACGTCGTATTAGCAACATTAGACGTCGGTCGATTACAAGTCTTTTTGTGCATAAACCAATGTAGTCGTTGACACTCACGATCGCAATATTGCACAGCTCTACACTTAGAACATTTTTTGTCGGGTTTTTCATTGCCACAGGAACTGCAATAGGAAATATCATCGACAAAGCCACGCTGACCATTGATTGCTGATCGAAGAATAGTCATGGCAGAAGGTGCGTCTTTGGCCGCCAGTTGACTAACTACCTGCCGGAATATAGTACACTCTCTAAAAGGAAATTCACGAACGCAATCACGTATTGTGAATTCAACATAGTCTAATTGGCCCATTTTATTCTCCTTTAATACCCGCTTGATAAACATCTCAACAAAGTCATGTTTATTTGGTTCTTCAGCATTTGTTGTGGCTTTTTCTTTACGCTGCGCCTTGCATTGTTCTTCGCAACGTATTAACTCGGATGTGATCCAACGTAGATAGTGATATTTAAATGCCATTAATTCATTAATGTCGTTGGGTTTCTTCATTTCTTTCTCACACATCAGCTCCAAAGCTTTGCGTAGCCCATTCAGATGTTTAAGAAGCCCGAGGTTTAGCAAATTGAGCACAATACGTACAGGATGTAAATTTGTGTCTACCACAAATTTATGGAAGGCATTTAATAATGCAGGTGGAATATGTGGCTCTTTCTGAAGACCTTGGATTTGGGTGTAATACTCTAGTTGTGATTTAGAAACATAATTATTTATTGTTTCCACGCAGGCATGATTTCCCACAAAAGCAGCCATTTGAGAGGCAGTGCGATTTACACTGTTCAATGAACTGGAATTAATGCCGGCATCCAATAGCATAGTACAAATTTCTGTATTTCCAGACAGAGCGGCAAAGTGTAAGGGCGTATAGTTAGCACCATGTTGACTAAAATCAATATCCGCTCCCTAGAATTATTATTATTAATTTAGGCTCCAAGATCTTGAATATATTATTATGTATGTATGTATGTACATACATACATTTGTATTGTATGAACATACAAACAACAAGCACGTGGCCTTCAAGGAAACTGTTATTTACAACATTCCTGTCCCAAACATAATACACTTTTATTATTAACAAACTTACCATGTCCAATAAAATTTGTACTGCCTCCTTGTTACCTTTGCAACAGGCATGTTGCAGTGGTGTCATTCCATTTTCGTCAATAAAATTTACACCTCCTTTAACTTGTGCAATCAGCTGCTTAAAACCATCTTTATCATTAGAAGAAATTTTATCAAATATCTGCTTCTGTGCATCATCCAATTGCATTTGCTTTCCTTCTGCCATGTTTATTTTACAAACTGTGTTTACTTTTTTATATTATATATTTATATTCTGCCAAATTTCAAACCACAGGTAATTTTGTGTTTCAAAAACAATTAAATCTTGTGTACAAGAGTTACTAAAAGTGAGCTTTTTTTTACACAAGTATTTCTTATTGTGAGAAGATTATTGGCAACGCAAATAATGAAGAGCCACCAGATGGTTTGGAAAACGTTTTCCAAGCGAATTTAATTTTAATTAATTTTATTTTATTCAATAACATAATTTAAGTTAAACAAAAGTAAGTTAATTACTTAAGGAAATAATATTTTCTATAATTAAAGAGGTCTTGAGCTTTATATAATAATGCAGATATAATATATATGTTTGCCATTTCAAACGCCAAAACAAATGCATACAGCCATTCTGGCATCTGTTCTCACATAGTTGCTTATTTCAGTACTAAAGTTTATCATTTTCTATTTTCTTTCATTCCATTATTTTCTTAGTTCGATTTTAGCTGCCGTTTAATTAGAACGTATTGGTGATTTTACGGTACTTTTCATAACGATGTTTAATACTTTCTCAAATTATTAAAAAAAAAATAATACAAAGTTAAATGAAAAATTTAATATAGAAAGGAAACAACTTTTCAATTGATTAACAAGTGAAATTTACAGGAAAAGGTGATAAGAAATTGCAAATACAATATTAAAAACTGGATGATAAAACTTTGGAAGTTGTTTACGAATTTGTATTGTGCTTGTGCAAAGGGCATTGCAAAATTCCAATATGTGTTTTGATAAAAAAAAACTCAGAATACAAGTTGCAAATGAAAATAGTACATATTAAAATGCCACTATAGGGAAAACCAAACAAACAACCCTCTTTAAAACATGTTTTGTTTAATTCAAATAAATAAATATGTATGTATGTATGTATGTAGTTAGGTAGCATAATATTTTTAATGCTGCTTTTCATTCTATAGTATTCGTACTTACGATTGTAGTCTTGCCTTTTTTTTTTTGGTCTTCGATATGGAGACACAGGAAAACGTGCCTTGAATTAATGTTAGAAGCTCGGCAGGGCATCAAAACAAATATGGAATAAAAATTCCCGTATGAAATATACAGGCTTAAGTTTTTATTTTTTGTTGTTGTTGTTTCTGGTCTGTATTTCATGGTGGAAAACGATAACAGAGTTTTGCAATGAGCAAATACAAAGAAAAAAATTATAAAATTACAAAAGATAAGAAAATGATTAAACACCACGATAAAACTGTTCGTATGTATTTTATATTTGTATCACATACATACATACATACTGTGGTTTTATTTTGCAACGAAATATAAAACTTAAATGATTTCAACTACGCAAAAATTTAAACTTGAAATTTTCATCGAGATTTTCTTCATGTATGTAGTATGTATGTATAATTTTTGTTTATGCTTATTGATTTTTATAATATGTTCATATAAGTATATGTATGTACATACATAGATTTATACGCATGCATGTAAAAATAATAAACTATCCCCCACCAAGTGACACTAATCATCAGCATCGTATGAAAAGAAAAATATATACATATGTATGTATGTATGTATGGTCATGCAACCATCAGTAAATAGCAAATAATACATACATATATGCATATGCATACATACAAACATTTATATCAAAATTCTATTGTCAGAAACCGAAATAGTAAACAGAAAATAATCACCCTGTAATTTTGTTTCTATACATTGTGGCTTAATCTGGTTATGGAACATTACTGATCGTAAAATATTTTCGTTTTTCCCGTTTTATTTTCAGCCTTTGTAGACAGGCTAGTTTTATTTTTCTTTATTTCTAAATATAATAATTTTTCTGTTTAAGTACATTGTACATATGCATGTATGTATGTATTTCCATGGCAGTTCATACGAATTTCCCGTAGTACTTTTAACATTCCTGTTAAAAGAACACCCCTTTTCTGTTGTATTTACATATGTATGTACATATGTATGTATGCATATTCCTTTTCAAACGTTATTTTTCCTGCTTTTATTGGATTTCCACTCCTTTGATAAATATACTATTATATCACACTTCACATGTGTTAAATATTTATCACACATAAATTTTTTTCTATGGAATCTCTGCCATGTTGACTTCTCTTTATATGCAGGAAAAAAACTGAAACGTGTGTGTTATTGATAATTATCGATTATTGACTTACTTATGTATATTTTCTATCTCAATATTTTTAAACATACACGTGTAAGTGTGCGTTTATAATGCTTATTTTTTTTTTAATATTTCTCTTGTCATAATTACTTATGTAGTTTAATAGACCACCAAACACCATACATATGTACATATGTACATACATACAGTATGTCAAGAATGAGTTTACACACAAGAAAAATTTTTATTTTTCAATTTTATTAGCAATATAAAGTATACTTGTTTTTATATACCATAATTTTTTTTTTATTTATTCTAATTATTTACATATTTACAAGGATATTAAACAAAAAAATTTATCAAATTCAGTTCCAAACAAAAAAAATAAAACACAAATAAATATTACTCAGGTTGTGTACTGTCAAATAACTTTTTACACAAAATTAAAAATTTATCTTTCTATTAATTTGTTATTAAAAATATTTTTGTTTAATATTTAGTATGGCCACCATTGGCATCTACCACACATTGTAGGCGCTTCCTCATGGAACTAACCAGCTTTTTCAAATCATAATTGGCTGGTATACTCTGCCACTCTTCTAATATTGCAGTTTTCAGAGCTACTTTGCTTGTTGGTTTACGTTTAGCGACTCTCCTCTTCAAATAGACCCACAAATTTTCAATGGGGTTTAGGTCGGGACTTTGAGCAGGAGTATCTATAACTTTCCCACAATTATAAAGGAGCCACATACGAACCATATGGGATTTATGTTTAGGATCGTTGTCCTGGTAAAATTTAAATTGAGGGACTCTATCCCTTATAAACCCGAATTTTTCAGCACTGCTTGTCAAATGGTTCTTCAAAATGTTTAAATACTGGCCTGCATCCATCGTTGATTCTATAAACGCTATGTCTCCAACACCTTTGCTCGAGATGCACCCCCAAACCATTATCGAAAGTTTCCCAAATTTCACTGTTGGGATGATGTTGCGATTTTCTAGCGAGGTTAAGGGCTTGCGCCATACTCTAGTTGGCCCATCATTGTAGTATAGCATAATCTTTGTTTCGTCGCAGAAAATAACGTTGTCCCAATATTCAGATGGCTGTGTAACGTTCAAAGTGGCAAAGGAAAGCCGTTTTTCTATATTTGAAGCTGAAAGCAGAGGTTTCTTTCGTGCTACTCTTGACGAGTACTTGTTGCTCAATAACACCTGGCGAACTGTTTCATGAGAAACAATAGTGCCGAATTCTTCCTGAAGCTCTCTAGCAATTGTTCTTGTAGAAATTTGGGGGTTTTGGACAATTTTTCTAATAATTACGCGCTCCACTCGTTTATTTATTTTTCGTTTTGGACCACCACCTTTCCTTAACTCCAATCTACTCTCGTTTTCTGCACGATTTTTGATATTGTATATTGTCTTACGACACACTGAAAACATTTCTGACAATTCACTCACGCTTTTTCCCAATTGGAGATTATAATAAATTAACTGGATTACATTATAAGATAACCTTTTTCCTGGCATATTAAATATTAATAAATTTTTCAATAAACGATGCGCGCAAAACAAAAACTTGTTGACAAGTAATTTAAAATATACAGAAATTAACCACGCACATGAAAAATAACGGGAAACGCAACGTTAACTTTGTTGTTACTGCAAAAAATAGTAAAACAAAAAATGTGTAAACAGTTGTTTGACACTAACAAAATTATGTAGTATTTGTTTTTGTTCTACTTTTCTCTTATTTTACGCAAACCTTGAACATTTTTTGTCGTACATCTTTGTAGGCATTGCATATAAGTACAGTAAATCAAAAAAATTTGTGTAATAAGACAAAATGTATATTTTTTGGCTAATGATGTAAAAAAAATCAGTTTTATTTTTAGTGTGTAAACTCATTCTTGACATACTGTATATATGTATGCAATTTTTAATAAATAATAATGAATGATATGTATCAGGGCGTTTTGAAGTAATTTTTAAAATATTTTAATAGTAATACCTAGGTGTTTGCTAGAAATGTTTGATATGAATTTATACTTTCTTGAAATAAGTTTAAACTTATGGAAAATTTAAACTTAAAAGACACATCGATTAAATACATACATACATACGTATCGCACACTAAATCATAAACCGGCACAAATCAAAATTTATCAAAATCGATTTCTCTTCATGAACCATTTCATTACATCTCTAATGCCCTCGAAAATTTAGTGTGCGATATGTAGTACATACTTATTTGAAAATTGTTGTCGAATCGATTTTTTTTATATATGTAAGTATACATATGTAGTTACTTTTTCCGTTTAAGTGGTGATATCTAGAGATATCATTGTCGAAATTTAAAAAAAATTATATTAATTGCAGAAATCTAAGAGTTGTCGAGGAATCCAACGTACGAATTCGGATGTCGCACACTATTCCGTCATGTAAAATCACCATATAAATAAATAGTATATTTTGAATGCAAAGTATTTCACTTATACTTTGCAAAAAATTCATAAATATGAAAAACTCGAAATAGTAGTTTGAATTTTTCTTTATTAAAAATAGGTTTTACTTGAAACAGGCTTCAAGTGCTACTTTTTCTGTATTTTTCTTCGTTTTGGAATTGTCTGCTTTTTGCAAGAATTAATAAATCAAAATTTTTAAATAATTATGTATAAATTTCTTTAGAATTTCAAAATAGTTTTCTAACTTTTTTAACAACATATTTTCCGTTTACTTTTTGTATTCTTCTTATCATAACAAATGATATGTGCTACGTTGTTTTAATTAAAATACTTTCGCACGAATAGATTTTATTCAAAGAGTCATGTTTCGTCTCTTAGATAGCAAATGTATTAATTTGTTAAAATAAACGTTTATTTTAATAGGAATCAATTATTTTCGTTCTTCCTGAAGTATTCACACACTGATTACAAAAAAACAAAAAATTAAATTAAAAAAAAAAAAAAATTAAGTTGAAAAACAACAGTGAACTGCAAAAAATCGTACCATTTAAAACACATTAATATTAAAAAAAATAAATAAACCAAACATAAAAAATGGGCAAATTACTGAGTTTATTGGCACGTGATGATTCAAACTGTTGCACAGCAAAATCCTACGATGTGTTTTTGGACTTTGAAAATGCAGAACCTACGGAAACAGAACGAGAAGTATATGAAGAGGTGGAACGTGTACTCAAAGAGTCTGAAGCTGTTTTAGAGGAGATACAAGTATACAAGGTAAGTGGGAAATTATTCAATTTAATTCGAACTAAAGATTACGTTTGAATTTTGAATAAATCAAAATTAATAAATTAAATTATTTTTTAACTTGTCACTATAAAAAAAAAGCAAAAAAAACAAACCCTCAAGTGATCAACTTCCTTGCAGTTTTTGTAAATTAAATTTGATGTCTGCTAGCAGAGTTTTTAAAGTTTTATGCAAAACTCAGTCATGAGGCACCTTATTCCTAGTAAATTTATTTTTAAAATTTATCTCGACGCGCATTTATTTGTATGAATATTTTAGTAACTCATCTGGTTTGTATGTATTTGTTTGTCTTTTTTTATTATTAAAAACTTTTGTGAATTATATTTTTAATGTATTTTGTTGGTATGTATTAATGGTGACGATATTTCTGCTTTTCAAATTGTGACTCACGTGTTTAAAAACTCATTTATTTAATTATACTCTGAATATCGTTGCGGTACTCAGTAACATGTCTCTCTAAATCGACATTTACATACGTAAATTTTTTTAAGATTTGTTTTCGAAGTCTAAAACTATCTGAAGTTTATTTAAAAGAGAATTATAGAAACATTTATAAACGAATAAATGTCTACAATTTGCAAATTTAGTCTGACTATCAATAAAATTCTACATGATCATCATGATCATCATATAAAAATATATTTTGGAATTTCTCAAATTCTCACAAAATTACAAAAAAAATTGGTTGATATCTGATAATTCACTATCCTAATTACTTACGTATTTCTAAAAGTGTGTTTTTCTATTCGATATAAATCAATATTTTATTTCAATACTACCATATGATTATTTATTAATAATTGTAGTTGTTATTTATTATCGCTATCGACGTCATTATATCAGTTTCTCTTCAAAACACAATGGGCGCGTTCAGCAGAAAAACCTGCTACTAAACAGTTTAGATGTATCAGCTTTTGATTTGATTAATTTTTGTCAACGGTCTGCTCACTTTTTTGTCAAAAATATCAAAAAATTTGGCTTTTCAATAAAAATTATTGAATTTTATTTTGTAAAAATATTTCATAATATTGTTTTTTGAATTTAAATTAATTAAAATTTAAAAATATTTTATGAAATTTGATTAAAAAGTCAAACTGAACTGAAATTTCGTAATTTGATGAAATGTATCGTACTTTTTCTTTGCTACCAAAACCAGTGAGCGCACACTCAACATGTTCGCTCATCGCTCAGTAATCAAAGCGTTCAGCAGATTGTTGAGCAACAGTTGTGTATCAAACTGTGTCTGCTGAACGCACCCAATCATTCAGCGAAGCGTTTAATCTAGAGATCAGAGATGTCAAATGTAATTTTAAAAGTTAAACTAACTGCCTGCCTCCTAAAGTTGTAAATAACTAGGTTAGCATAGCAGACTGCTGGTAAAGGGAAGATTAGATTCCAGCTCACTTGGGTCCTGATGTGGTCCCATTGTGGGTTAGGTTAGGTTAGCAGTGTAAATAACTAACTTGTTGCCTTTTTGTGTTTATTTTGGGCCTTTTCACCAATCACGCAACGCACTAAGGTTGTAAATTTAAAAATATCTTATATAATTAAGAATTTTTGTGCCACTTTATATGTAATTTTGTCAAAATTTGATCAGAAAGTCTTTATAATCACATAAGATTTTGCTGATACTAAGTAATTTATAATATGGAATGAGTTGCGGTATAACGATGGGTACATTTAATACGACTTTTGTACCTTTAATAGGAAACTGTATCGAAGCTAAAATAAAATGAATCGTTTTTCGGAATGTAGTATAATAATAAAGTGCTTGTTTTATTTTTATCAGTTTTACACAAACTTTGGTGATTGGAAGCTGAAGCAATTGTTTTTCAATGGTAACTTTTTAAAATTTGCTATCCCGAAAATTACAATTTCTAAAAAGTATCTTGGTCACAAACCATATTTTCTAAAGTTATAATTTTCATAAAACATTTACTTTGAAAAGTATATTTAAAAATCGTATTTTTTAGGAAGTGAGTGCTAAGAAAATGGACATACATACATTTGGAATAAATTCTTCTTATGAAAAGTAATTTTTGAAAACAGTTTGCAAAAGATTCTCGTTAAAATGCTAGTTTTGAGAAAAAGTATAGGTTGAAAGAGTTACGTTGTGTAAAATATAATACACATTTGTAAAAAAAATAGAGTTGCTCTAACTATGCCATCCCTGCTAAAAGATACTCGTCCATATAATAGTACGTACTACGTAGTAGTCCATACAGCAGTATGGACGAGACGAGTATCTCATGAAAATATCAGTTCTTATTTTTTATATACATACATTTGCCATTCATTCGGTGACATTAGAGGTTAACTTTGAATTAAATTTTATATTAATAATTTTAACACACAAGAGTTGATAAGTTAATGACATTTCACTTTGTTTTTGGGCTCTTGTACTATCTTCTGTAATCGTCATCATAATGATCGCTTCGAAATGAGTGAATCTCTTATTGATAATTAAATGACTAAGCGATCGAAATTTAAATCAAATTAAAACCTTGGTAGTGTGTTAAATACAAATACACATGTATCAATACATTTTTATTATATTTTTAACTGTTATGTAAATTTTCCCCCTTTTGCACATTGTTATAGTGATTCGACAGAGTAAGTATTATAAGCCTTGAAATTTTATTTAAAACACTACGAGAAAGCTGCGGCCTGAAATGTTCTACATAAATATATTTGGCATAAATGTTTTGAATGACATCAAAACTCAAAAAGGTCAAATTAAACGCCTTAAAATGCGTTTTGTGTAAAAAAGTATCGTGCCCCTCTTCTGAAGCTATGCCCTTTTTATAATTTGACAGAAAATTTTTAATATAAAACAAATAAATTTTATTTGTATGTACATATATGTACATTTATACAGGGGATGATCCCTACTTATGCAATGCATTGTGCCAGAATTTAGTTAGAAAGCTTTAACTCTTTTACAACTCTGCTTTTCGTGTTATGTTAATTTTTATAGCACTGTTGAGACGCATCTGGTGTTAAGTAGACGCATTAACTTTGTTAACGTGTATTAGCAAGCATTTTATTAACTGTTTTACTTCGCCGATGTTTCTGCTAACCGACGAAAAGGGGCGATGTTTTTGCACATTAGCTTGGGACAGTATCATTCACAGCTTGGAACAGTTTATAAGTGACCAGTTCTATGCCTTCATCACTTAAATAGTTCGGCAACAATTAACGCAATGCCACAATAACTTACATTAGAGAAATTAATGATGTTGACTGACTTGCTCTGGCCAGGGTTTGAACTCAAGCCCCAAGTCATTGTTTGCTTAGTAGTCAACGTGCTAACCATTTCAGCCAACACCACCCTCAAACCATTGATGACCATAATTTATATAATTTTTGTTAAGTAAAAAATCGCAAAATTTGGCTTAAAGTATGCCTCTTTTTAATCTGCTGAAAATCCCAAAATATTTGACATAATCGTACCCATAATCTACATGATAATAGTCTACTATGCTACACTAGCAAATTATTTGCGCACCCTTTTTTTAAACAAGTATTTTCTTAGAAAAATTACATCGATTTAAAAATTGTCAAAGTTTAACTAAATAAAAATGTTCCAACAAATTTAAATGTCACCACTTAAGCCATTAAAATTATACAAACTTCAGTTTAACAGTTCAGTTGCAAACGAAAACGTAAAAAATAACTTAAATTGATGTTGCAATTCATTTAGAGGAATTATAGTTTTGTGTTACATTTCAGTTACTTGCGATTTTGTCCCGGTTATTTAGATTTTTTTTTGGCGCACTTCCAATTCAAGTGAAAACAAAATACAGGATGAGTAAAAGGAAAGCAAATACAAAAAAAGGAAAATTAAAAAAAAAATCCTATCATGTCTGGGAGCTACTACTAACCAGGTTTTTACTGCAACTTCTAGCAAATATCCTTACTGATTTCATATTCTGTCTGATGATGATGTACTACTTGGTATCAAACGGCAAAATGTAAAAACGTTTTTAATGATGAATAACGAATTCATTTTTTGTCCGTCTCCCAGTTTTACTGTAATGACTTTTTTCCCTCTTTCTTGTTTGCTTGTTATTTCTTTGGCTTAAATTACTGACATAAATGCAAATATTTTTGTGTTTTTTGTCTTTCAGCAGTCGTAGTGAAAAAAAAAAATGTTTATGAAAGGATTTCGAATGAAATGAAAATTAACTTTGATTTAAAAAGTCTTTACAAACTAATGAATTCTACTCTTACTAGCCTTTATTTAGCTGGTATTTTAAAATTGTAAAGCATTGTATAATAAGACTATATATGCATACATATGTATGTATCTGAAAACATACATACATATGTACATATACTTTGTGTGTTCATAAATTGTAAATAAGTAAAACTATGTCACCAGCACATACAGTTTGGCTGCATTAACTATCCGCGATCAAACAGGGTTTTCAATCGAGTACAAGCATTTTATATTGAAAAAATTTTAAATAAAAAATGTTTTTTTTTTTTTTTTGGAAGAGGCTTTAAACCGATTGAAAAGTGTATGAAATTTCCATCTTATATTTTCTATACTTTTCACTTCAACTAACTACTTACGCCTTTTATATTATTGCAGATTAAATGCTACACTTCCAAGTTTGTATTTTTGCAAGAATTATAGAATTTTGAAATATATTCTCTGTAGCATGGGGCAGCTCTCAAACAACAGGGCGGATTTCAGTTTCTTTTTGTTTCTAAGGTATCGGGGATCGGGAATGATAATACCTATGTTTGTATGGGTCCAGCCAATTCACAGTTATCTTCAGTTGTATAATTCTGCCGTTTCACACCTGTGTGTTTCTGGTATTTAGTTCCCAAACGACTTTTCCGATTTTGAATAAGTTTCTTTATTTTGAAAGGTAATTTCGTCTTTTGAAAATTGTTATCTGCTGTCTAGTTGATGAATGGATGGGCCGAAGTTTACTATTTTATATTCTCAATGATGATGAGGATTGTAGACAGACATGCTGACTAGCTTGGAACCCACAACAAATGCCTAATTTTTATGTATGCGAAAATAGTTATGTGTAGTTAATTAAAAAAAAAAAAACATATCGCATAGGACGAATATTCACAATCGTATCAAACGTTTCTTCATCAACTTATGAAACTTTGTGAAAAATTAATTCAGTTTTCAATTTATCTAAATTGGTTACCTCTTTTTATTAACGTACCTATGAAAAGTAATATTATCAGGCTCAATTATTGAATTAATTCAATAAAACTGAACTTGAGCCTGATAATATTACTTTTCATATGTAGATCAATATAAGTTCGAATAATAATCACGTTTATTCGTAATAATAATAATATAAAAATATTTTCTTTTTGTTAACTTCTAAAAATATGACATCATTAATAAACAAGAGTTTGGCTGCAGTGAGCGTTTTATCTAGGAAAGTTACGTTTATAAAACAAACTAGTATGATATAATTGTTAAAATCAAATTTAACAACACTTTTCTTTGTATGTTTACCCACATATTTTTTAATAATTTAAAAAACTTAAGCTGAATAAAAATATCACTAAAAAACTGGACATTGTAAAAAATAACATAATGGCAACACTTCCTTCTGATTCCATGTGATTAGAACTGAAGTAATTCTCGTATTGAATGTTCACGAAAAGTTTTTATATAAGAATTTCAATTATTTTAAGGGGCTGTGCACATATTACGTAACGCTCCAGGAGGGAGAGGGGGGTTAAAGATTTGTTACGGATTAACAATTTTGAACTGAAAAATTAGTAAAAAGCTTTACGAAGGGGGGTATAAAATCTCTGAAAACAGCGTTACGTAATATGTGCACAGCCCCTAAGCAGTGCTACCTAACAAGTAGTGACAAAAATGATACACATGAATAATAACTATGGTTGGGTGGCGACTTCTAAAAACATTGTTCTTCTGTTCCGCTGTATATGTTGAAATCGAAATTGATGTTGATTTTTCCTTTATTCCTTGAAATATTATCAATGTCTAGTTGTTTTTGAATCTAACTATACGAACTATAGCCTATAGAAATCACCATAAAACTTTGTTCTTATACATTTTAAAATATTTTGTGAAAAGAAATTTTACGATGCTCTAGTTTTTTATCCTGATGGCTTCGATCCTGCTCGAGTGCAGATCATACTACACCAACAACACTATATGCTCTGCTATGCGTTATCAGTTTAGAAATTAAAAAATTTATTTCCAAATTTTCCGTCTTAATTATGGACTGCGTACATGTCGGCTAATTTTTCATTAGAACTGCTTTGGTTTTTCATTTATTCATTTCGACGCTTTCGATTTTACTTTAGTTTGGTAACTATGTTTTTACTAGTGCCTTAAACAAAGTTAATTACTACGTACTTTTATTTTTACATATTCATTTCATACGCATTTTCAAGAGTGCAACACTCTTCTCGTAGAGCAGTGACTTTAGGGTGCGTCAGTTTTTAAGGGGTTTCTTCTGTTTTTCGTTTGTTGTAAAATTTTGTATATGCATGCATACATACATATGTACGTACATATTAAATTGCTTTACCACCAACCAAACAAAAATATTGTTTGCTGTTGCTACTGCCATGGTTTTGGCTTTATGGGTCAAAAGCAAAAAACCAATGTAAAGTCATTTTCTGGTTCATTTAGTAGAGTATTGAGACGGTTGCCATTGTCGGCTGGCATGTGCTATTCGTAAAAAAAACAGACATTTATAATATAAATAAATAAAAATATTTATATAAAGGAGTGTTTTTTTCTTTCATAAAAAAAGAAAATTTAAAAAGTTATATTTCACTCAACCAGTGGTGGATACGTACTCTGTCGTACGTCGTACAGTCAAAAGAAAAATAGTAAATGTTTTCAAAACCAAAGCAATATTTTAAGCCACTAAAAAATGCCAAAGTGTAAAAGTATTTACTTTGAGGTAACCACTGGCGTCCTTTATCCCATTTATTTACATTTTTGGTCTTAAACGTTGATTTTTAATGGATTCTTTTCGCTTTTTGTTGCAGGTTTTAGTTTTGTTTGGGTTTGTGTTTGCTTCTGGGGTTATCTCAGGTCATACATATTCGAATAAATTTGTTTACATTTTCTATTATTTTTAAATTTTTTCTAGTCTGGTACACATTTAAGTCGATTGTGTTTTTCTCTCTTTATGATAAGAAAACTAAGGTTTTCTTACAGTTTGATTTAGGAGATGTAAGTTGTATATGCTAAAGAAAAGATAAGAAAAATATAATTGACGTTTTTTCCAAAACAAATGTATATTCGATAATTAAATATTATTTAGACACCTTTCGATGCATTTATTAGAAAATCTCAACGGAAATATTTTAATTATACATAATAAAGTATCGGTCTGACGAGACAGTAACGGAAATTATGTGACTTGTCGAATTAGGAGCGTACGTACTTTGTCCGTTACCTTTTTTTTAGCACTAAAAATATCTGCTTCCATAAGCCTTGCATGTCTGTTACTGCTCTGTATTTTTAACAAAAACTAAGAATGCAAGCAAATTTTTGTGGTTCAGAGTATAAAACACATACGAACAATTGGAACCTATAGGTTCTTTATAAAGAAAGAAAAACCACAGCGGTAGGATATCACAATGTTAAGGTTGTTTGGTATTTTTGGATCGATTAATCCCGACCACGGAGAATTAAAAAAATGTTCTGGCATGTTTGCGCGTATGGACCAGGAATCCTTAAAAAATAGAAATATTAAATGCAAGAATTAAGAAATCACATCATCAAGATAAAGAAACCAAGGCATATTTGTAGATGTGAACAAAATTTTCTTTTAAAAATCACTGTAGCGATCCATTAAAAATCCATTTTTTTTTTAATAAATAAAAGACCACTAATAACTTTTATTATAGAAGATTTAATTAAATAATTTGTTTTCATAAAATTTTGAATGCCTTTTCTTTTTTTTTTGCATGTTCACTTGTTTCAACAGACTGCTGGGGGTCAATATGAAAATGTGTTTTAAATTAAATAATTTTTCTCCACTTATTTTTACTTTTTGCTTAAATAAAATGAAAATTTCAGCAAAAAACCCCCATAATCGTTTATATAAATTGTACATTTGCCATTCGTTTTTTTTATTGCAAATAATATCAAATTTTCTTTTCAGACGTTCAATTTAAAACGCTGTTATTTCATTTCTATTAGAATTTTTTTTAATATCTCCATGTATACATACATACATTTCCATATAATACATAATAAATACATACTTTCAATTTTTACATATAAATTGTTTAACTTCCGGTTATTAAACTCTGGTCATGTCAGCCTGATTGTTAAATATAGAAAAAGAAGAAGTGTTGAAAATTATTTAACTCACAGACTAGTAGACCTGCCATAAAAATTGCCATTAACACAAGCCTACTAAACACTTACAGTTAGACAACTAAAACCAAAAAAAAAATGGAACAAATAAACGATATATTAATATGAGTTAAATCGATTCAATTTATGTGCAATATTTATTTATTTATTTTTTTTAATAAAATAAAATAAAATAATCATCAAAAGCACATTGGTTTACAATTTTTTTTTTTGCTTCTTATTCAAATGTGTCAAAAATATGGACTGCAAATACTAAAATGACCACAAAATACATTTGTTTCTTTGTTGAGAGTTGCAATTATTTTGTCATTTGTAATAAAAAATTTTTTATTCAAATTTGTAAAAGTTTAAAATTACTACACTCAATAAATTTAACTGTTTTTTTTTTGTAATTTAGGTAATGCGTAAAACAAGTATGTAAATACGATTATAAACCAAATGTTGACATTCAGAGCTGACAATCAATATGTATTATGAAAACTATAAACCAATTTAAATTAACATATCCGTTAGTTTTTTACGAGTATGTATTAAAATCTATTACAATGTTTTTACTACTTTTAAATAATTAATAGTTGGCTGTTATTTACACGCTTTTTATTCAATAAACGGTTTGCATATTAACACTTTGCCTTTTGTGCAAATATATACACAGTCACACATACATTTATTACATTAAAACGTTAATTTAAAAGAAATTATTTTATTTCATATTGATTGAAAACCATGTAGTAATTAAGCTATTGCATAGCTCTTATCGCGGGCTTTGAGGCGACCGAATAAAGAAATTTTGAAAAGTTTGTTTCTTAAGTCTTTTGTTTATGAAACGAAAAAACCTGGAAAAAATCTGTCATTTGTTTTTGAAACGAAAAAAACTGGAACTAAGTTTGTTTCTTAAGTCTTTTGTTTTTTGAAGTGAAAACTTTTTTGTATAGTCTATGTTTGATGACTATACAGTGTTGCCGCTTTGGAAATTTTTAAATTTCCAGTGTTGCCACTTTCCCCGAAAATTTTCCGGTATTTCGGGGGATTTTTGTCAAAGTTTTTGGGAATTCCCGTCTAGTGTTGTTACCTTTTCCCGGGATTTCTGGGTTTTTGAGGGGATTTTTATATGTGTATATAAAAGAAAGTCATGTTAGTTACACTATTTATAACTCAGGTAGCTTAGAACCAGGAGAAGGACATAGGATAATAAGGAAATGCACTTTTTACCTGGGGGGACTAGGGTGCCCTTCTTTGTATGGGGCACTTCCAGTATAGCTAGAAAACTGATATTGAAATTGCATAAGTTGATAAAAAAATGCAATGCAATAGCTTTACCGCGGCAGTCCCCGAGTGCCCAACGTATTTTTTTTAATCTGTCAAAACAACGGATGTTTAGTCAGTGTTGCGTCAACAATGAGCCAATTAAATATTTAGAAATCAAGTATCATAGTCTTTGAATAAAGTGAAACTAATTACATTTATTGTGAGTTTAAAAGAAAAACAAAACCTTGAAAACTGATATTACAATTTCCCCATTTTTCGAAAACGCGATCAAATCACTTTTTTCATTACTTTTTCTTATTTTGCTAGAACAACGTTCAAAACAAGTTTTTGTTGTAGTTAATATAAGCTTTTATGTAGACAGTCCTTTTATATGTTAGAACCGAAAATTGTTATGGACTGTCAGCTAAGAACGATAGATTACTTAAATGGTTCATATTCTAGTAATGCAAAAAAGTTATGGCCGATCGCTATTTTTCTATACATAAAAAAACTAACTTACGTTTCACTAATAACCGATTTTATTTAACGTATTATTTCTTTACTGGCACAAAAGCTAAATGTTTAAATAGAATGTAGGGTTAAAAGGTCGTAAGTCGGAATCACGTTGTGGGGCGGGCTGTTACTATGCGATTTAAACATTTTAGCGAAATATATTGATTGTGTGTGTAAAATTTCAAAGGTATCGCTGAAGTATAAGTTATTCAAAAGTAAAAGTAATTGAAATACAGATAATATTTACATTCTTGAAGACTTTTCAAGAAAAAGGTATCTTAAAACTCATTTCAAATTAAAGTTATTATATATTTCATATTTATTTACTGTTTTTCGTCTGTTTTCATCTGAATGTTTATATTTCTAGAATTTCCGTAATCAATCATTTTCTTTGCATTGAATTTAGATTAAAATTATAATTATATGTACATTAATAATGCATGCTTTAATTATATACAATTCAAGAGTTAAAGCATTTTTCAACATTTAATTTAAATTATTTCAATAATTAATTATGCTCCGCCAACTTGTGTAAAAATAAACGTATTTAAAATAGATCTTATTAACGTTGCGGTGCAATGTGGCGTTCCGTATGTTGTGTTCAACATTTCATTTAATTTTACTTAGCAATTTGTGCAGACATGTACAAGCGTTTAGCCAATATAAATAATGATGTATGTACTTATAGTTTTGCCTATTATTTTCTTTCGCTACAATAATTTTCGTAGATTTGGCGATTTGGTCAACTGTGTAATTATGTAGTATGTACGTAGTTTGCTATCAACATTATATACATATATACAAAATCGGCAAGGCATTTTTTTTTTGTACCAATCGTACAAATATTCTTTTTTTGTAATTTTTAAAGAAAATGTTTTTCTTCTATATTCTTGATGGTAAAAAAAAACGTACAAAAAAAAGATGTAGATTTGTATGTATGTATTCTTAACCCAGTTTAAATGTAATATTTTACGGTTGCTTTACATTTACAAATTTCAAGTTTTATTTATATTCAAGTTGCACAAACACTTAAAATTATATGAACATGGTGACAATGATGATGTCGTTGGTTGAAAGAGATGTTGAGGATTTTTGCCTTAAAAGACTAGAAGCATCTTGTGATTTTAATTTGTATTTTTTTATTGACTTTTTAGTATTAAATTTATTTTTGAGATGCGACATAAATTTTTACGTGTGTAAGCAATTAACTGGACAGTTAAATACCATGTCTTTTACATTTTGTTTATAAAAAATCTTTAGAAGAAATTAATAAAAAGTAAACTATGTACAACGGAAATTTAAAGCTTAAGAGAACAATAACTTGCTCTTTGAGAATTGTGTTTGTTTTTGGCGTTCGCTAAAGCGATCTTTGAGATCGACAACTATATAGTAAACTAATTGTAAAGATCATAATTTTATAAAAATTTATACTTTTATAGCTGAACTGTCTCACAAATGCAAAATTCCGCATACTCTAATCAAAAAAGGCTAAAGTTGTTAGTACAAGATCGTTTTTTACCCCGGGGATCTCAATTTTGTTATATTAATATATTTCACTACTAATTGGATAATAATATAACAATATTGAGAAATTTTCCAAAAGTGGAGTTAGACCTTTTAGCTTCCCAACACATCCATATGTCGTTATACTCTATAATGTTTGAGTATTTTAATATCAATATACATAATATGACAGCGCGTCACATATCTAATTATGTAATTGATATAAATAACCGTCACAGAACACATTATTTTTTGAATTAAAATACGTACCAACAAATATTTTATTTAATAATTGCAAAAAAAATATAAATATAATTGCTCTCGGAAGTGTAACAAACTTGTGACCACCACTTTAGATGCTAAAGAAAAAGTGAAAAGAAATTTAGCATTTCTTAAACCTGTGCAAAATGTAAACGTTCATGAACTTTTGTAAATTTATTCCTACAAAGAAAACGTTCAACTGAAATCTGTGACTTTTTTTGTATTTAAAATACCCACTTTTGCGTGTGATTTGCTTTCTCAATTTTTTACACTAAACAAATGCATATTTAAACAATGTGTCTGTGTAAGTGAGTGCTCATATTTAGATTAATTTCACCTTGTATTTTTTTATCACACAAAGAAAGATCAACAACAATAGTAACAACAACAAAATTCTACATTCCCCCAAAAAATACATCTGAATTGTAAATAAAAAAATTTTATCGACCAACGGACTAGGGGATTATGTTTTGAAACTTGTTTGTGTACTTTTCTTGTTGTTGTTGGTGTTAGTAATTTTGTTTTTATCACAATTAATATGACACTGAATACAACAAATAAATAAATTTATGAAACACACATACAGAACCAATAAAAAAAAGTAATGGAAACTGATTATATTTGTTTACATTTTTCTGTTTAATTATTTCTATTTTTTATATTAAATTTACTTACTGTGCAACCAACATGTAAAACTGAGTTTCAAAAGGAGATGAGTTGTAAAAATCATATGAGCTGAAAAAATGTTTTAGTAGATTTTTTTAGTAAGCAAAAGTTGATATCAACATGTCGTTCGGTACGTTGGAACGATATTGTAATTATTGCCATATTTAACAAATCAGTAGATTCTAAAATAATGAAAATCGCAATCGTTCTCGATATTCCATCACTGTTTGCTTTGAAATCGCTCGCAAGTTTGCATTTCTTCATAAGAAATAATATGCATCTAAACTTAAAACTTATAAGTTTTTGAATATTTAATTTTACAATTGAAAAAGTCTAAAAAAAACTTTAAGTGTTTTCTGGATCTTCTGTTGCCTTTAAAATTTTTGTGTAATTTTTCTTTTCCCCACTTGAAAATGAAGAATAATATTTAAATTCATTTTTACTTTAGTAGCTTTAGAGGTGAATGTGTGGGTGGTTATTCTTTTTTTTTTTCGACAAAAAAGTATGATTTTTGTTAAAATAACAGAAATGTATATTTATGTTTTAAATATAAAACCAAATGGAGTGCATGTGTAAAGCCATATGATACAAATACTCTTATGTTGTAAAATTGTTTAAATTTCGTCCTGTTAAGTTATTGGGCCGCGTGAATAAAAAGGTAGCTAAAGCTAATACTAGAAAATTTTAAGTTTAAACTAGATTTGAGGTGAATAAAAATTTAAGTTAAAGCTAGTACTTTTTGCAGTCTAGCACAAGCTAGTTTTTCCAGCGTTTGCTGAAAATATGTGTGATTAAAAACAAGTAAGTACTTAAAATTACTAGTTTTAACTTGAATTTTTGTAAGCATGTCACTGAGGTGCTGGAAACAAGTTTATTGTTGGTTTATTCGTCATAAAGTGCATTGTCGTTTGTTTTTATTTAAATATGATGGCTGCATTAATGAATTATGATCATTCCTCATGTTTTGAATTTGTTTTTTCAATTGACCAATTGTAATTTCCTGGCCAAACTGTTCTAAATACTCCTCATGGAGTGAAAACAGGTCATTAATTTTTGCCACTCTCACTGACGGCACTTGCGAATTTTTAAATATAATTTTATGCTTCTGGAGCATATCAAAAAATTTCGCTCTATTTTTGTCGCCCATCGTGATGATAAATAATCAAAACATACTTAGAGTGTTTCCAAAATGTTTTACCACAAGTTTTGCTTAGAACTTATAAGAAAAATGTTTTTTTTTTTAAACAGAGGCAACTCTTTTTTTTGCCGCATATGTTCATTTTTCCCGTACTAGCTATCACTTTTCAGTACTAGCTACGTAGTACTAGTAAAGATTTATTCACACTTTTTGTAGTTTATACTTTTCAACATAGCTAGTACTGAAAAGTTAAAGCTAGTGCTAGTACTTAGTACTATGTAGTATAAACTACCTTTTTATTCACGCGGCCCATTGTAGAACAGTTAGATAAATTGTATAATAATATTTTGTGTCCTTGTAAGGCTGAGATGCTGCACTTGTCTGCTTGTTGTTTCTGCGAAGTCCTTCTAGAAAACTTGTTGCCCACCTGCACCGAATTTTCACTTCTATGAATTATCAATTGTTGGTTTAGCTTTCAAAGTATTTTTTATTATTAAAATTGTTTTCCTGTAAATCACGTCTTTTTCGCAGGGATCTTTTTTAGTTGAATGTCAATTAATGTAAATATTGTAACGGACTACTATTACTATATTATTAGCTGGAAGTTCAAATTCAATAGTAGGTTTTTTGGAAATATTAAAAAACGTATAGAAATCAAAAATTATTCTTTTACATCTTTAATTAAAAAAATAAAATTTTTAATTTGATTTATTCATTTAATTATAATAATAAGATTCTAATACAACAGTTTCGCCCATATGATACAAAATAGCTGGCAAATTACATTACAAATTTATTGAAAATATTCTTAGAAGTCAGTCATGCCATGTTTTGTCATAAATTGTAGACATTTTTCAATATCATGCCAAATTTTACTAGAAGATGTTAATAAAAAACGTGACGATTTTCCACTGCATGTGATCACAATTTGTATTTCCCATTTTCTGGGTAATTCAATCGAATATGAAAAAGAAAAAAAATTATGAGATAAGCTTTTATTATTTTTGTATGCATGATTTTTTTTAACCAATATTTTATTTATTACCACAGTTTGCACAAACACACACATGGTATATTTAGAAAGAAATCGTATCGCTAAAAAAAGTTACATATACATACATACATATATACACTATACATATGGATGTATGTATGTGTTTTTAATATAAATTGAAAATAAATTTCTATTAATGGGTAATTCCATTTAAGCGAATGTTCATTGAAATTATTTTTTAGATTTAAAAAACATGAAATTTTTAACTAACAAAATTGTGCGATTTCCAAGGATAATAAGCTTAAAAATTTGTAGTACCAAGTAGTAAAAAGACAGAAATGATATATATGGTTTCTTTTAGGATATGCTCTGCAAAATTTTGCCTACAATTTAATAATGCGCTGTTTTAGGAAATACCATGGTAAAGAAAATTTTTGAGCCCCGCCAAGCATGTCCTTGGTTATTATTGACAGGCTGACTCAGTGTCCCGTATTAATAAGTAAATATTTTTTTAAAAACAAAACTATCGCTGCTTTAAAAAAGTCGGAATAGAAAAATAAAAAAAGGTAGATTATCTCTGCTGGGACATTATTGGTAAAGACCTAGGAGACATGCTCAAAAGGAAATGTTTTTGGCGTGACATTAATTAATTTTTATGCTTTCTTAAGCCAAGCTTAAGGACAAAAATCAATTGTTCGTCATGTGAAAACTGCACATTAATAGCTAAATTTTCAAATTATACAGCAGATTGGTACTTATAGCACTTTAAAAGTATTTATGTTGGTAAAATCCGTTCAGTAATTCCCAAATGATTTTTGTTGGTTCATAAGCTACGGCGTTTTATTACTTTTCAAAAATATTATTAAAGTCTACTGATGATTTGCTACAAGCGCCGAATAAATGCAGGCATATAAAAGTGCTTAACATACAATAAATGACAAGTTATATATTAGTGATGTTACGAATATCAGTTACTAATATTCGCGAATACAAATACGGATATTAATGTATGCATCCAGACGTATGTGTATGTGTTCTTTGTTTAACAAGACAAAAATGCAAAATTTTTTACTGCAAACTTTTTACTCATATGAAAAATATGCTGTTAAATAAATATTTGTAGCAAATTGTTTCTTTATAATTATTTAATTTGGTAAAATAAACGTCATCACATTGAATCAAAATGAGAGTAAAGTATTGCAATATGTACGACCGAATATGTTGATATTTTTATTACGAATTCACTCGTTCGTTCATGAAAGCATTTCTTTATTTCGACAGTTCTCAACTTGTGTTTGTTTGTTCATACATACATTTCTTAAAGTTTATTCATCTTTTTTAAAAAAATAAACATATTTTACTTTCAAAGCGAGGTAAGAAAAGTTAAATAATTTTTTTTATATAAACGTGACTTAAATTATAGATTGTGTTTGTTTTTTTTTTATTATTAAACACAGTAGCCGATTAACACTTGCCTCAGAGATTCATTCCTTTCAGTGTATTTCAGCAAACAACTTGTTATTTCTATCTATAATTTTCCCTCAGCAATTTGGCTGACATCGTAATTTATTTTCTTAGCGGAAATGCAATAAATTGCCTATAAAAGATTGTTTTTCTTGTGGTTTTTCTTTGTTCCATGAATGTGTTGTTAGAAACCAGGTCAGTGGTAAAATTGGTTGTTGATTTGAAGACTGTTTATTTTATTCTTAGATGTTTTTATTAATGTTGTAAACTATTTTTAAAATTTTCTGAAGTGCGCCAATAATTTGTATATGAAAAAATATTGGTTAATTCATACACCCATACAAATGTCGATTAAATTTTTCAAAGCCTCAACTATTTTTTGTACTAAACTCCCGAACGGTAGACCTCACGCAAATTTAAAGTTATTTTGTAAAAATAACAAAACGAAATACTATCTTTGCCAAATATGTTTCAAAGGAAATAGAAAAAAATATTCAAAACAAATGTAATCAGCTGTTTTATTGATTGGGTATTGAAATACTCAAGTTTTAACCCAACATTTTTAAAATGTGCATCAACTCTGTTTGTTATAAGGTTGCCGGTTCGATTCCGGCCAGAGCTTTTGGGTGTTTTCAGCAGACAAGCTTATCGGCTTACGGGGTTGTGTTTGAAAAAGAAAACCGTTACATAAATATATTACAAGATACACATGTCACATTATTGCTAATATTTCTGCTATCATTTTTCTTTTGAAGCTTTTCGAAATCTTTTCAAATCAATCTGCGAGTATTTAAAAGTTCGTTAAACTCTACTTAAAAATCATTCTATTAGTCGCAACATATACAACAGTTGCAACCTTTAAAAAAATCTGAAATAATTAACACCTTTTTAAATGCAACATCATAAGGTAATAGAAAAAAAGTAAGTAGAGAAAACAAACAAACAGCAACATCTTAAAAAAAGTTGCATTAAATGATGTGCATTATGTTGCGGTTTAAAACTCTACCGCTGGCTGCAAGTCTCCTCTTCACGTACTGTATTAGGTGCAAAGAAGTTTAGAAAAAAAGATTACAAACATATATAAAGACACATACATATGTATGTATGTGTCTTGTATGTATGTGTGTATGTGTCTTGTGTTGCAGTTAGAAACAAACTTTGGTACGATTGATGGGTTTTCTTAAGATTTTGACTAAAGTGTAAAATAAATTCGTGTTTCTTCAGGTAATATTAGGTTATTAATTAGACACAATTTACACAGTGCGTTTTCTGCTTGCTGTGCAGACAGGATTTGTTGGTAAGAGGTGGTTAGAAGCTCGCGGGGTAAAACAAAAGGCACAAAATGTGGTGATCGAGATGGTTGTTGACATATCTCTTTTATTAAACTATTTTGATTTCCTACCACAAATAATAAAAATCGTCATAAATGAGTAAAGTCATGAGGAGAAAGTCATAATTTAAATATGAGTGACTTTTCGTAGGGGAAAGTCTTAGAAGAAAATTGTCAAAACAATGCAGGCTGCAAATGCATAGTGTGAAATGGCACCTTGGAATACTAACTATTTCCCTCAATTATTTGATGGAAAAGAAAACTCAGTTCATACTATATTTTTATAACACTAAAATATTTTGAAAAAAAATTAATTAATAATAAAACATAATTAATCTTTTCAAACAATTTAAATAATAATTAATTAATAATTAATTGCAGCGTGACTGAATAATTATTTAATCCGATTCTCAATTATTTATTCGATAGTTATTTGTGCTACATTTAATTTGAAAAATTGTAACATATGTTGCATGAAAAATTGTGTAATTATTTTACATCTCTGTGTCTACAATTTGTTTTTTTTAACAAAAATATACGAGTATATGCATATGTATGTATGTATGTGCATGTGCAGCTGCAATGATACATAACATTTGTAAATTAAATAATTTTCTGGTGTTTGTGTGCGCCTGTTATTTAAATACGTAAAACAAAAGCAACAGCAAAAATAAGGATGCGATAAACACTATGACACTCAGTCTACTGCCACAATACATAGTTGATGTCGTAATGCACCATTATGCTCCTTTCACTACCAAATGAATTGAATAGAAAGTATGTATATACGTGTATAAACATACATATGTATTGTATATAATATAAAAACTAACACGTACCACACATAGTATTTTACACGTTTCTTCTTTTAGTTAATTTTCTAACGGATGCTGCTGCTTCAGAACAAGTATCCTGACAATGTCACCAATACAAAACAACCACACAATACCAGCATAAACAAGTATTTTCTGGTATATTTAAACAAAGTTTTACTTCCAAGATATTTGCTGGCTGTATATTATTTAAAAAAGGCAGGTGATTTTGTTGCTGTATAATTTAAACGTCTCCTTTTTTCCTTGATGCTCTTGTTGTAAGTAAACTAGAGTATTGTTACTTACTACCAGGAGGGTTATAACCTGTCTCAAGGATTCTCCTTAACATTCCATTAAAGTTACTGGTTTTTCACTTCAAGAAATTTACATACTCGTACTTATACATATATAGTACGTATGTACATATGTGCATTTTATTATATATTTTTAACAAGGTCATACTCTTGTTCCAAAAGTTTTCAAATTCTAGTTGTAATTGCCAAAAGGGTTGAATTGAAAATAGAAAAACTAATTTTTAAATACAATGTGAAATACAAATAGCTGTTTATGATTAATAAAGTTGCGTTACTTTTAGTGTTGTATTTGAAATAGTGGGCATTGGTTGACCAAATCGTCCTTCTATATTATTTATTATTCATTGTATCAATCTTTCTCAAAACTTCGAAAAAAGTCAAATTTGATATTTGAAAAACGTTTGCTTTGAAGTAAAAGGCACATTATAAGTTTTTTATTAACGAGAAAATACCCTGTAGGAAATGTCGATATTGAAATTGTACAGACTCACTTTTGACTTTGTCACCAGTACTAATCTCTATACGCCCATTTAGCATTTGATTGTCATTGAAAATGTAGTAGTAACATTAAGAGTGTTGACTAGGTAGAAATTACGTAGTTCTAATGGGACCAAGTAGAGACATTCGAACCAGAAAATTATTAGTACATTTCTATAATTTTAGTCTATACCTGTTAAAGCAAACTAAAAAGTGTAGACGTATCGTTGACAAAGTCATCAAGAAGTCAGCACTGGGTCGAAAAATTGGGGGCTTGTCACCCATAAGCCCAGTAAGAAGTCACCAAAGAAGTAGACAAAAGTATTAAGCTGTATTAGCAAGCATTTTCTTAACTGTTTAACTTCGCCGATGTTTCTGCTAACCGACGAAGGAGGACGATGTTGCGTACATTAGCTTGGAACAGCATCAATCGCTGTCGGAACATTTTTTTAGTGACCAGTGCTATGCCTTCATCACTTAAATACTCGGACAACAATTAATACTTTGCCTCACTAACGTACATTAGAGAAATTAATGATGTTGATTGACTTGCTCTGGCCAGGGTTTGAACCCAGGCCCTAAGTCATTGTTTGCTTAGTAGTCAACGCGCTAACCACTTCAGCCAACAGCTCCCTCAAATATTTTCAGAAAAAAATTTTTTTCTGTGAAACATCTACGCTACACAAACCCGTTTCGATCGAAGTGGAGTTCTCTAAAAGGCCTTAGTGAGCGAAAACTCCACAAAATTTCGTTTTTAACTTCGCTATATCGTTAAATTTATTCTTCAATTTAATTGATGAAAAGCAGCAACATAATTTTAGGAGCGAAAAATAAATATTTGTTCTGAGTCATGAGAAGTTTTCAATGAAAGCCACTTCTTCAGCTTCATCCAAAGAGCGTACAACTCGTCATGCAATTTCCCATCCAATTATACAGTGATTACGTGACGATTCCTACGTTCTCGGATGTAACGATTTGGGCCCTGTTCTGTTGTCTGTCGGTATATGTACATACATCTTTCAGTTTGTAAAAAAAGAAAACTGTGTTTCCCAATTTATCAGATAAGTAGGTTATCTATGTTAGTCTGGTAGAAGGAGAAAGGACACCTGAGGTCTCTCTCAAGACCAAAGTCAATAGAAAGATAATCCTTAGACGTTCTCTTTCGAGGCTTTAATCTAATCTGGTACCACGGGAGCCGGTAAGCAACCCCCCTCCTTGTTAGAGAAAAAGTGATCCTCCATAAAGATTTGCGTTGTGCGATTTTTGCGAATTTTAGATGTCTACTCTAATTAAGGATCAAATTCTTGGCACATCTAGCTTATTCTAAGGACTTTTCTAGATGTTTTGAAGTTCAAACAATGGGCAAAGATCGAGGATCGTTTGAAGATTTTCTGCAGAAGGCATAAGAACGCTGCAGAATCTCTGAATAAAGTATTGCGAGGTTGAAGGAGACTCACTCCGAAGTATGTATATAAATATTTCACATAGTCTAAAAATGTTCGCATTGCTCTGTCAGAAATACTAACAATCGGAATTGTAATGAATATCGATCGAAATAATATTCTGTATCATGATTTTCTAATGAGCAAAAACAAATAACATTTCCCGAATATATTTTTCTCACTCACTCATTTGAGTAACACTTCTAGTTTTTAATTTAGAATTTTTTATTATTACAAGTATGAAATAGCAATTTGTACAATACAAAAAAATACTTTGTTTTTCGTATTTAATTTTGGTCGTTTTTTTTTTATACATTTTAACAATCACCATAACAAATCATCAAGCAAATGTTACGTTGTCCATGCACTTCACTTCTAATGGTCAACGGCCTTTTGTGGTGTATTGTATGTAAAAAGAACAACAAACAATTATTTAGTTGTTGGTCAGTCTATAAGCCTGAGTTAACAGTTGTTGTAGCCTTTTATTTTTAGTTTTAGCCAACTGTTCTCTTACTTGTACGTGTAGGCAGGCATATGGACATACAAGTTGCACACATAAATTTTAATTTACCAGTTGCATGAAACACCATTAGAAAGCTAAACCTGGTCTGAATATCCGTATGAGTTCATGCATATGAAATTTATGTATAGCATGTTGTTTTTATTTTTTAATTTTTATTTATTTTATATGGTTTTTTTAGAAAACACCGTTTGCTGCTTTGCATGGATTCATAACATGCATGTTTATGTTCTTGTTGTTTCCCCTCAAGAAATTATTGCAATAGTTTAGCAGGCACAAGTTTATGTAACACTTTGTAAATTGTTTCCCAACTTTATGAAAATGAAATCAGTACTATGGAATCTTTGTTGTTTCTTTTTTTTTTTTTTTTTTGCTAGAAACTTTAATTATTTATTTGTTTTTTGTTTGTTTTTTAATTACAGGGTGCCGGCAAAGAAATTCGTGAAGCCATTGCAGACCCCTCATTACAGGAGAAAGCCTGGTCAGCCGTCCTACCGCTGGTAATAAAACTAAAACGTTGCTATGAACATTCACTGGAATTAGAAAAAATTGTACCAAAACTGCTGGGTCAGTTGGTTGGCGGTAAATTAAATCCTACACAGCATTTAGAAACACAACAGGCGCTGGTGAAGCAGCTGGCTGAAATTTTAGAATTTGTTTTAAAATTCGATGAACACAAGGTGAGTGAAAGAAAAAACAAATTTTGTATGAAATAAGAAATATAATTAATGGAACGGCAGCTTAAAATGTACTTATGTCGAAAATAGTTATTTTGATAATCTACCCTAAATCATAAACATTTTAAGACGCATTAAATTTCTTAAGCTGTGTGAGCAGTCATTTTTATTAATTGTTTTACTTCGCCGACTCAACACTCCTCAATTCATAGGACGAATTTCCGCAGGATTCTTATTACTACTTATACAAACTATTGTGATTTTTTGTCACGAAAAGATATTGAGTGTCAGTATAACTAAAAAAGCAATGACATGAAATTAATAAGTCAGTGAGTAAAAACTAGAGATGTGCAAATGTTGTGAATTGTTCGTGTCACGCGTGACTCACACGTGAATCACGTGATTCGTCATTACAAAATGATAAAATCACGCGTGCGTGCGTGATCGTGATTCAAAAATATAATACCGTGCGTGATCGTGCGTGATTTTTTAATACAATTTTCACGCACTCAAAACAATTCTCTATGTTAAGCTTTTTCTTCTATTGAATTTTTGATCTTTGCTAAAATTACATCCATTCATACATACATATGTATGTAATTACGTACATATGTATGATTATGGATTCATACATTAAAATCTCCGATACAAACGCAGACATTCGTGTGTAGATGAATACATATCCATGTACGTTGTGCATACATACACCTTTGGAAATCTTGCGTTAACCTAAACCTAATAACACTAGTACTCCTTTTGAATTCCTTTACTTAAGTATAAGTAATAAATTTAAAATTATTTAAATTATATTAAGTTTATCCTTTGTAATGCTAATTTTTCGAGCATTTCCTGAATTTTTTTTATTTAATTGATAATCTTGAAGTAAATAAAGAAATTAATTACAAAATAAACTTTTTGAGCATATGCTAAATCTTTTATTGCAAAATTTGTATTTCACCGTGCGCGTGCGTGCAAAATTATTCTCTTCGTGCATGAAAATACGTGATTAAACATATTGTGTTCGTGAGCGTGCGTGATCGTGAAAGTTTCAAATCATGCCGTGCATGAGGGTTCGTGAAAAATATTTATGTTTCGTGATCGTGCGTGATCGTGGGCGTACTTTTACTAACGCGCACACCACTAGTAAAAACATACTGACGAGATCATCACTTTTAAACAAAAAATGATCATATTTATTACAGCACATTTTTCACCATCGTTTTTGTCTTGATCTTCTATTTCTCTGTTTGTACGCTAAAGTTGTCAATAAAATCGACCACCACTTTTAAGCTCTTAGTAATCGTATGTATGTATGTATGTAGGTTCGTCAAATAGCTACTGCAATTAAATCATTGATTTTTGTGTAGGTTTTTTAAATACATACATACATACATATGTATATTTTTTCGTAAATTTTAGCTGATACTTCATGCGTGTTTTATAAACGTTAAAAGTTCTCAATTGTTTTTATTTTCATTTTAATAATGGTGGGCAGTATCGCGTGGTTGGATTTTTTTCGTGTTTTATTTATTCAAAGCCGTCATAAGTCAAATTAAACTTTTTTATAATCACTGGGGACTCGGAAAATATGTGCTGCTTTTACAACAAAATAGTCCTCTCATTACCATGTCATTTTCCATTTTTCTACATATATTCATTAGTTTATTTTCAACTTTGAAATCCTTTTTACATACTTATACAAACATAAAAACATACACGACTGATTCTAATGACTTTCTCATTTCGCCTGTTTTGAAAGTTCATCATTTTCTGTCTATCTGTCTGTCATCAGCAACTGGGAATTGTACCACAAAAATAAAGTGTTTAATTGTAGTAGTGGCAAATGAAACATGTTTCGCCTTCTAAATAAAACTTTAATAATTTTAATAATGACAGCTAATTAAGATATTTTATAAATATTTTAAAACTTAACTAGAAGAATGTTTACGGCTTACAATCGCACCCTAAATTTTCCAAAACTGACTTTTTTCCTTAAATTAATTCAGAGTACACATCTCTAACTACTGCAAAAATTTCTTTCACATCACTATCTTCTTTAACTGGAAAAATACAGTTATGTCCTGAAAATTTTAGTATTTTTAGTTGTGACCCTTTTGTATTTAGGGTGCGATATGTTTGATAATAACACATGGAAAAGGAGATTTAAAAAAATTCCCACATTAGCCACTAGTCGAGAAAAAATATTCGGAAGTATGCCGGACAACAAATACGTATTCTGTTTTGTGATTCAGAAATTTTCATTCTAATTGAAAACGTTCGGAACTCATGACAGACACGATTATTTTTTTTTTTTTAAATGTCTCACTATTTGAAACATAAATTCCTTTTGCATAAAGAAATTCCATATTTATACCTTTCACCTGTGTTCTAGGGCAATACAGTTCAGCCAATAATTGTAGAATAACGCCGATCAATTACCATTTGTTTACAAGGTAATTTTTCAATAAGAAAATGCCAACTAACGATTTGAGATAAATTTATTTTAATTGATTAAATTAATGGTCCATATTTCCTGTAGCTTTGTTTCGAGCAATCATTGGCTTTTTCTTGTTCCGACATATCAACAGCATTTTCGAAGGCATGACAACTTAAGCTTAATTTGAGTTATTCGGCATTGAAGCGTTACCTGAAATCAATTACGAAAAATCTGGTAAAACTTAAAAGATAAACTTAAAAATTGCTAACAACCCGTGGTGAACTCAATTCGACGCTGTTGGCATCAAATGTACTTCAGATAAAACCGTGAGTAGAATCGTGTACTCCCACAATAGTAAAAATTTTACTCGTGTTTATGAGACATTGAACAATGTCACATATTGTCGAAAACTATTATCAGCTTATATTTAGTTTGAGGAGTGTATGCAAAATACGAATAGAATTTATAAAAAAAAACATAAATGAACATAATCGTTATCGATTTATGTGCATGTTACAAAAGATTATATATGCAACACTCGATATATTTGTGTACTTATGTGGGTGTTGCAATGTATGCATTTAAAGTAAAATAATAGTCTAGTGAATATTATGACAACTTAAGTACATACCAAGAATAATCAAAAGATGTACAAACATAAAAATAAAATCCGCAAAAAATATACCAGGAAATAAGTCTAAGCTTCTTAACACGAACTTATATCGAAACTCTTAACAATCTTACAAAGCTTAAAACACACAAATTAATGAGAGGTGCGTAAAAAAAGGAAACGGAAATTTTAAGATTTATTTTTTAAGATCCGCAAAGTCTTCTCTTCTGATGTAAAACATTAATTTTAACTTTTTTAGAAATTTATTTTTTTATCTCGTAAACATTCTTAAAAAGTGTTGACCTTAAGTTTTAGGAACAGAAAAATTCTAGAATAATCATAATTTTTTTATTACGATTTAGTTAAAAAGAATTTAAATGTTTCTTGAAATAAAATAATTTTCTTATACGGAATTTTCACAGCGCCAAAAAACTTGAACTACTCCTTTATTTTTCAAGCAGACCTCGCTTATAAACTACTTAAAGGTGTTCAAAAAATTATATTTTAAAACAAGATTAGTAGACTCTTAAGTCTATTATAAATATTATACATCAACGTGTATTATATTTTATATTTCGTCGTGCCGAAGTTATCTATACGTATATCACAAAATCAAAAAAAAAATAGATAGCGCCACTTTTTGTAGTAAATTTTTTAGATCTATTGATCTGCACTATTTGTATGTAATGTTGAAACTTTAGACTCAATTTCCCAAAAAAAATTTTTGGAGGTACGTGAAGATAACTTAAAAAAAAAACAAAAATGTATATTTTGCAACCAGCATTTAAAAATTAAAAAAGTCTTAAAGTTTCGATCATATCATATTCAGTTAGTAATCAAACCTCAATAAAGGGATTTTGAACTTGAAAAAAAAACACAGGTGGCTGCGTCATCTGCGAAAATATGTTCTTCCAAACATTTGATGACATATGTCATCTTTTTAGAAAAATACTTCGTATAAGAAATTAGGTCACAACTAATAGATAATATCCGTATACATTTCTATTACATAAAATTACACATAGAGAAATACATGAACTCTCTGGTTTCTAAGTCAGAATAATTAAAAAAATTGTATTCGGTTAAGCGAAAATGTAAAACTATGCGAGATTTTCGATAAAAAGGAGTTCGAATAAGTGAAGAAATTTTTCGTTAAACGAACTTACTTTAAAATTGCTCTATAAACAGTACAAGTAAGACATCGTAAATTTTAGATTTATTTTAAAAACTGCAAAATAAGGTTGCGAATATATTTAATTATTATTAATATTTCATTATATTTAATTAAAATGAGCCATCGCTAAAAAGTATTTCATACCCGTTTTATTTCATAAACGTTTTTTCTTTTATACGGTGTTTCGTTTCTTATAAATTAGCGCATTCTTAAGCAAAATAAGTTCCAATAAAGCGGCCTTTCTTTTAAACGGATTTTCGCTTAGGCGAATATAATAAGGATATTTATTTTCAAATAAGAGATTTTTTTAATTTTATCAGCGCGCTGTTATCCGAATTCGGCTGAATATGTTTTTGGGCCAGCTTATCTAGGTATAGGCTTAAAATTCATAGGTTGCTAATCTTTGAAACGTTTTTAAGCTCGAATGCTTATACACAACCTCCCAAACAAGAACTGAGAATTGCGAAATTCAAAAAAACAAACATCGCAACCAGAAATTTTCATTCGATACGGATCTCAATTTTTCTTATTTTTTTTTTCACTATGTACCTAATTACTTTTATGAACATACATACATACATATGTATGTATGTATGTATATGTAATGTATATAAGTTCTTTTATATGAAGATTTTTAAGCTATTGCATAGCTTCTATCAGGCGACCGAATCAAGAAATTTTGAAACATTTGTTTCTTAAGTCTTTTGTTTTTTGAAACGAAAAAACCTACAACCAAGTTTTTAATTACTTTGTTCAACCAAAAACTGGTTGGAAAAAATATTTATATACCAAAATGCAGGTATTTAGGTCCACCATAAGCTACAAGTGGTCCGGTCCCCAAACTTTTTGTTTTTTTGGACCTAGACCGGAAATAGTGCATAAGTGGCACTTGTTTCTTAAGTCTTTTGTTTTTTTGAGTGAAAACTTCTTTTTTTTATAGTCGTATGACTATACAGTGTTGCCGCTTTGGAAATTTTTTAAATTTCCAATGTTGCCACTTTCCCCGGGATATTTTCTGAGATTTTGAGGGGATTTTTGTCCAAGTTTTGGGAATTCACGAAGGTGGTTTGTGTCTTTGCTAAGATTTGTGACTTTGCTAAGACTCTGTGTCTCGACTAAGCACAAGTGTGTCTAAGTGTTTCCAAACTAGCAAGTGTCGTCGAATAAGCAGATATATCTATATTTGTATATAAAAGAAAGTTGTGTTAGTTACACTATTTATAACTCAAGAATGGCTGAACAGATTTGGCTGAAAATTGGTGGGCAGGTAGCTTAGAACCAGGAGAAGTACATAGGATACTAAGGTAAGGCACTTTTTACCTGGGGGGACTAGGGTACCCTTCTTTGTATGTGGCACTTCCAGTATAGCTAGAAAGCTGAAATTGAAATTGCATAAGTTGATAACAAAAATGCTATGCAATAGCTTTACCGCGGCAGTCCCCGAGTGCCACACGTCTTTTTTATTTAGTAATAAGTGTTACAACATATGCACAATTATGACACAAAATAATTCTAATTTTTCGTCTATCAGATGTATCAATGTGTTAAGTTCACTTACCTTTTCATTTTGTACACGAACTTTTGCACGTCAATAAACTTGTACATACATATATCGCTCATATGCTAATACAACTTCACACAGAATTGTTCGCCATTTCATGCTCTATATTGTATCTTTTGTACTTTCTACGTTTTAAGAGAATAAGTCAGATATTTTTCTTGATGGTGAAAACGAGTCAAAAATTTCAACTGCGATTATATCGAAATGGATTTCTTGAGTTATGGCGTTCTATTAGTAAATTAGCGATATACATACATACATATGTATATTTTTTAAATGCCCGAATAGAAAACCGTTTTATAAATATTATATCACATACTGGCAACTCTAACACGCACTGCTTTAATATAACATAAAAAAAATAATTCACTTATTGAATGCTCTGCTTTCAAACAAAACATGAATAAATGGACTCTGCTTTTTCTACTGAGAATATAGCTTATTTACTCTAGAGATAAGACCAAGGCGAATTCATTACCAGGTGGATGCAGTGACGAATTCGGGCCAATTTGGTACATATTTTTCGGAACATTTTTTATACTTTTCTCAAAAGTACTTTTTCGTAAAAGATCCTCAAAGAGTACATATAAATATTTTAGATTCAATATATTAATGTAAATAAAAAATACCACAAAAATGTTTACCCTTTACATATTTTAATACCTAACAATTGCCACAACGTATGTATGTATTTGTTGTGGGTTTCTTAAAAGCAGAAGAATACAATTTATATTGTACTCCTAAGCTTATTACTGTAAAAGATAAATCAAAAATAGTGATTTTTGCCCTCAGCAGACAAAATGGACTATAAACCCCATTGTATGGTGTATGGAATGTTGAAAAAACAAAACACGGAAATATGTAATGCTTATTTTAAAAACCATTGTTTTTTATATTTGACGACTATTTCCGTAAGCAACTGTACTCATAGATTTAAATGTTACTACTTAAAATTACAACACATGCTTGAAACTCAAAGTCAGTAAATTCTTGCAACATGTTAAAAAAATAGATACATACATATGTATGTATGTATTTACATTGATACTCCACGATTTAAAATAAAAGATCCATCATTATGGGTGCGAACAGTATAGTCACTATAATATAGTGGGAAAACTGTGTTAATTTAAATTTTTGGTAATGTACTCGTATGAATGTATAAAACTTCACTCCGAATTAAGTTCATTTTTAAGATTGTACCTATCCCAAAATTTTTAAAGCATTTCCATAGCTGAACCATTTCGAAAGTCCTATTCACTTTTGAACATTTTTCTTTAACTTTTTTCTTTATAAATTTTGTAATGCCTTAAGTTTTGAAATTTTTTGAAATGCATACAAATTGATTTCTACTATTCCTCTTGATATCGGATTATCTTTCTATATAACTAAGTATGTATGCATGTATGCATTTATATGTTTTGTTTTATTCTCGCAAATTTTCCCATTGTGCATAACTAGTATTAGTAAAAAACATATGTAAGAATGTGTACATATGTACTTATGTATGTATATTTATTATGGAACTACTCAATGAATACTTAAGGAAAATCCGATAGACTGTAAATCACCACTACAGCAGCATAAATTTAAAGTTTAAATACGATAATGACAAGAAATTACCTCATACATACATACGGTGACCATCCGTCCTTTTTTAAAAAGGACAGTCCTCTTTTTTGACACAACGTCCTTTTAAATTTAAACAAAATAAATTGTCCTTTTTTTAATTGAATTGTCCTCTTTTGTCCTTTCTTTTTGATGGCTATTGTTCTTCTTTAGTTTCCAAAATTAAAAGTTTTATTTTCTCAAAATACCGAAATTTTAAACTTAATACAATATAAATTTATAACCACCCAAGACAGGAGTTGCCGGGCAACACTGAAAACTGTATGTTCAATGTGTCAAATTTTCTGTGGGCTTTCAAATGGACTGTGCAGAAATTAAATTGTTTTTATCGAATAACATTGATTTAATAAAAAAAAATATATATTCTTCAGAAAAATATCAATAATATATAATCCTTAAACTATTGTTTTTAGTTATTTTTATTTATTGAATTTTGTTATTTTTGTATTATTGGCTAAATTTAATTTCTTTGTTAATTTTGATTAATTAATTTTTGTTTTAACGACGCACAGTGTTGCGAAACCGGAATTTTTTGGAAATCATATTGCCTAAACTGTAATTTTAATTGTATCGATGAGAAACTTCTACAGATTGGTCAGAATGAAATCCCAAACAGAATGAGTGAAAAAAAAATTTACACCGAAAAAAATTGTTGGGTCAAATTTTCAACAAAAGTCAAAAATAAACAAAAAATTGTTCGAAAAATTTAAAAAAAAATTATTTTAATTCTTCTTTTATTTCTGATAAATACCCTATGATTAGTTTTTAAAATAAATTATAGGGTGGTCCGAACAAGAATTATAAACGTCAAATTTTCATGATTTTTCGATATTTGTTGAATAACTCTGAAATTTTATATAAAACCAAAATCTATTTCATTTCTTATTTGAAAGGTGGCAATAAAAGCTTTAATTTGATACCGGTTTGAAGTCAATAGCTTCAGTTTTAAGAGAGTTATGCTCATTTTTGTGGAGTGCTAGAATAGATGTAGAATAAAAAAAAACTTTGAAGATACAACTTCCGTTCTATTTCTGTGGAATAAATACTGAGAGTGATATACTAAAATCGCTATAACTCCCAGGAGGGCAGTTATGGGCAGCTGATTTTTTACAGTTCGTTGAAAACAAATTATGTAACATTTCTGTAGTGGTTTGGAACTGGGACTCTCTGGGACTTTTTAGATATTGCTTACCTAACCCAAATTTTAAGGAAAAATGGACCTTTAGTCGGGTTTTCGCTCTAAAAAAGGTGCATATGAAAATGTCTCAAACAACATTCCTATTTTTTACAGAAGATACTTGTCCGAAGGCAGATTTTTTTTCCGAATCAAAATATCTGTCACCAAAATCAAATGAGATCATTTTGAATACAGCCCTGAAATCCCCTCTTTTCGTGAACATTTTTTATATTTGACTTCTAAAATCAATTAAAAATCAACGGGCCAACATAAAAGTAAGCTTTATATGTTTTTTGTTTACTTGGTATGTCTGTGACAAAATTGCATCATTAAAAACACTGAAAAAAATAATCGGAAAAAAGTTACTTTTCCACTAGCCGCAACACAGTGCGACGTATGAACTTCTAGGCATATTTAATTTCGGTTTTAAACATTAAAATAAGTACATACAAATGTAACTATAGTATACTTGTACTAGTCACTAATATTACATTGTTTGAATTATATTTTATTTTATTGATTATATAGTTATAAAATATATCTATGTAATTAAGTTAATACCTACAATTTTTATTAAATTTTGAGTGTCCTTTTTTTTTGTCGAAAAATATGGTCACCGTATACATACATATGTTGTTATATACATACATACATATGTATGTATGAAACATATTGAAATCTTTATGGTCCAGATTTTTTTTAAAAAATGCGGCGCAAAAGAAAAATTATTAAAATGACACATTTTAGGTTTTATTATATAGAGTAACATTTACAAAAAAAAAAAGTACAAACATTAAACACAATGAACGTATTGAATGTAAAATTATTTAACAGATTATTTATCTTTTTGTTTCACAAGCAAATTAACAACAGCAACAACAATAATAATAATAGCACTTAGTTACTCATTTAAAACCATGTGTATCACATCATTCGATTATTATAATTGTTGAATATATTTTAATTTAATTCATGCGGTTTTATGTTTGTAAATACCCTGTCGGAAACAAAGCTAACTTTAAATTAACTTTAATGTATGGAAAAAACAAACAACAATTATTGATAAAACATCTTTCCTTTCTCATAATAAGGGGCTGTGCACATATTACGTAACGCTCCAGGGTGGTGGGGGGGGGGTTAAAGACTTGTTATGGATTGGAAATTTTGCACTGAAAAATTAGTAAAAAGCGTTACGAAGGGGGGTATAAAATATCTGAAAACAGCGTAACGTGATTAGCTCCCAACGACTAGTAACCAGTCTGAGCTTCATAAGGGATATAGATAACTGTCATTTTTAAATGGCGTTGTCATGGGGGGCGGTTAATTGACTCAGTGACAGCTTCTAGAGCCAAACTTAGGACACTTCTCGGAGTAAAATGAGATGAACCTGGTACCTTTTGCACTTTGATCACTCGTATTTGAAACCAAACTACATTTCATATACATACCTATAAATTTTTCTTATATTTTTATTATCACGTTCTTCTTTAACTTACTTTCATTCTAATCTAATACATTGGCTTAATTCTATTTGGATTATTTTCTAAATATTTTTTGAAATGTTTTCTATAGTCAGGCACTTCATTTGAAATTCCATTGTAACGTAAATTTGTGTTTGCGGCATTAAATTGTTGTTGTTGTAGCCGCTGCTGTTCCAGAAGCTGATGCTGTTGTTGGTTATTCCAAGAAACAATATTTTCTTGTTGTTGTGTACGCTGTGATTCTGGTATGGCATCAATTTGATGTCTAAAATCTCTGTGATAAACAATATTATTATTATTGTTGTTATTATAGTTAAAGTGGGCAGTACGAGAAGTGGCTAGTTGTGGGCTATAAACAGTTGGCGGTTGTACTTTCGAATTCCTGTGCAAAAATGGCAACAATTCATCATCTCTGGTAATACTGCCAGCAGAATGTTGTTGATAAAAAGTTGGTGGAAGGTTTGTTGATGATTGTTGCGGTTGATGTTGCTGTTGTTGTTGTTGTTGAATGTCATCCTCAACCACAATGGGGGGACCAGACCATAATTGTGTGGGTTGCTGCGTCTGAAAACGTTGTTGTTGTCGTTGGTATGGTGGTGTGTAATAATAACGATACAATTGTGGATAATTAGAAGTTCCTTGTAAATTTTGTTGATAACCTGAGTAGTCGTTCAAGGCAGGTTGTTGTTCATTGTAGCCATCTTTGTTGTTGGAGTTTGCGGCCTGCAGCTGGTGAGTCTGTTGATTATAATATGGATTATAGTTTACAGATGCCCCATAAAGAAAATAGTTAAGCGTTAGAAATATAAATAAATGCAAGTTTATCTAAAACAAGGAAAAACAAATTACATAATAGCAAATGAAAAAAATATTACAAAAGTTGCAGCTCACCTTAAACATGTTGTTTAACTGATTTCTATTTAAAAACTACACAAATTTATTAATTGACATCACTATTTATATAAAAAAAATTCTAAAAATAAAAATCCACTTAGAACCTTGCGAGTTACTGCTGTCGATCGTCTGATGAGCCGCTTGCTCATTCAGTTCGGTCGTTCGTTTATTTATTTTAATGTGCCTGAGAACACTCTCGAATATAAAAACCTCACGTTTTTCCCTGAACCAAAATATTTATTTGAATTATTTCATATGGAAAATAATTAAAATTTATGTTAATTTGTTTATGTTGTTTCGTTTACTTAGAAGCTTTTTTTTTAGTTTTAAGTCATCCTCAAGTAAACATTTGTACTTGTTTAAAAGATTGAATGTACAAAAACAAAATAGTTACATAGATATTTAATGAACATGTCAGTGGTAAAGATGACGAGGCATTCACTATTCAGGCCTTTTCATTAACGATAACGTAATCCAAAATCAAAGAATTATTAGTTTTCCAACTTATATTACAGATATTTGATTCCATAATTGGAAACTGAAGCAATTTCAGTTTTTAAAATTTCAATGGTCAGAAAAAAAGCCGAAAATTTTACAAGTGATTGGCAAAAAATAAAAACCTTTGTTTGAGAAAATTATGAAAACTTTGAAGAAAAATCTGAGAGAATTTTTTTACGAATTTCGAACAGTGGTGATATCTGCGTAGTTATCCAAAAGTAGACCGAAATAAAATTTTGTTTGACTATTTTTATTTTAAATTTGCAGTTCATCAAGCATTGATTTTTCTGACTAAAAACATGAAAAGTTTCAGATTGACAGTGTGATCAGCACATACACGAGCTCTTGTCAGCGTATCGAAATTTCCTTGATCAAAGTTATTTTCGATAGAAGTTGTAACAGCGGTTCCACAATTTCTATTTTTGTTTTAGAATTTCAAAATGTTTTTCATAAATTTAAAAATACTTTTCACAGCTTTTTAGTGAATGATTTTTATAATCCTGAACCATGTTTTAACTCATGTTTTAACATTTTTATTCCTCAATTTCTTTGTTGAAGCTGACATTCAGTCCTGCTGAAATTATGCATGATGTTAAAGAAGCAGATAACTGTCAGAAATGGCATCATATTTTAAGAATGTGAGGATGGAATGCGTCTATTAGAGCCTTCCCTCATAGTGGGCCTCTTTGCACATGTTTTTCTACAGTTGAAATCTAAAGAAGTAATTAATTTGTCAAATCACGTAATTTGCTCCTCAGATAATCTCAAACAAGTATCAGGTTTAAGCCTTAACTTTTACATCCTCATTATCTTATTTAAGATTTTATTTACGTATACTATTTATTTATAAGTATTTCCTAATTCTTCTAATTTAGTTCTTTAGGAATTGCTGTTATTATTTTATAATGTAAAGCGTTTTAAAGGTCAACAATTGGTTGAGTAAAAAATATTTGTAATTTTTGTACTTAAAACTTTTGATTAAAATTAGGAGAAAAGATCACATGTTTACGAAATTTATATTAATTTTTTTTATGAAGGCCTACAAACAAACTAAATGGTTTTTTATTATTTTTTGTTTCAATTTGTTTATTTTTGTATGCATTAGAGCGTCGAACAAAAATATTTAAATACGCACTTAAAAAAAGGAAATGAGTCAATTTTCAAAATAATTCACATTTAATGAAATTAAAATCTTGTGAGCTAAATGTTTAAAAAGTTAGTTTTTTAGGCCAACTATCTAGAGTTTAAGATACAAAAATGTCTGTTAACTCCGAATTTAACACACTCGTATATTGAATTAACTTCAATAAAGCTGTTACTTATCAAAGTAAATAAAAAAATATTAATTGAAAGTAAAATACAAATTTAAATTGTGTCTTCAAAGTGGGACAGAAATCAAATCAATTTAATTAATTATACGAGGTAAAACTCAAAATTATGTCCAAAGCAAAATTGGAGTTAATCTTATTCATTGTTCCTTAGATCTTTAACAATGTTTGATAAGTTGGCATTAGCACCCAACGAAATGCCTTTTTATCGTATATGGGCATTTCCAGGATCGCGAACGGGACATTCGTACGCACTCAACTTGAAAAAAAAATATGAAAACTCAAATTTTTTTTTTAACTTTTTATAAATATTTAATAGCATTTTAGTAGAACAATTTTTGAGAACAAAAAGAAAATTATAAAATATGAACGTTCTCCAAATATTTTGGATAAACTTGCGATCGCGAACGGGACAAAAAATGTAAGTCATTTTTTTCGGTGTGTGGTTTTGTTTAAAACTCTGCGAATTTTGTCAGTTAATAAATGGAGATTATTTTTTAACTAAAGCAGAGATATAAAGCTTTTATTTAGCATTTTGTTTTTTTTTAATTATCCTTATTATTATTTTTTTTAATTTTTTTTTAAAGAATCGCGAACGGGACATCGCGAACGGGACAATGATTCCAAAGGCATTTTTTAGGTTTAAAATTTTTTATTTATAAGTATAAAAAATAAATAAAACAGGATATATTCCAATGATAACAAAAATAAAAGAATTATTATTTAAGTTAATAAATTATAAAAATTTAGACAGTTCTCTAATTAAATTTGATAAAGAAATTTTTTTTTTCCGGTTTTTAATATTTCTGTCGCGGTTGACCTTTTTCTGGAAATGCCCATATGCTAGTAACGTTAAAACTATGAAATGGTACATTAATTTTGTTAAAGAAAAACGTCAAAATTTAATAAATATTTTAATTGAAACGTATGATGAATTTCGGTAGATGAATATCAGTTATTAAAATTATGTATACGCCTCCATAAGATTGCAGGTCTAGAATTATCTGACTAGCCCTGAATTTTAATGGAAGATCTTTGATTTTTGACTATACGCATATTAAATACATAATGTCATCTTAAATTTCAATCTAATGTTTTATTTTAACTATAGTTAATAAGATTTAAATAGTTTTTTCTTTGCCCTTTCCGGCTAAATTTTTAATAATTTATTTAGAACTCAGATGATAAAGAAAAACTTATTGAACTCTTGTGGCGAAATATGTTAAGCAAATTAACTTCTATTGAACATTTTCATAAAATTTTCCGTAAAATGTTGCTCTTGCTGTACAATGCTCTAAATTATTCCCAGTAGATCAAATCCATCCAGCCTTCTAAAAATTTTCTAATGTATATTTACACAAACATACATAATTTCGATGGCGAATATTGTGTTATTCACGAAAACAAATTTTACGGGTCATTTTGGAACAAAAACCTCACACACAAAAAGGATTTTGAAAAGTCTCGCAAAAAAAAATTACATTCATTTTAAATAAAAAAAAACTTCAACGGCCTATTTCACGATGTCGAAAGAATTTTTCCATATGTTTTCATTCGTATAATTACATTTGAAGCAAAAACAAATTCAAAAATTTTGTTTTTGTATCAAATGTATTTGTACGATTATAAAAGTTAAATATTGAAGTGAAAAATGTCTTAATGCCACGTTCTGTTTATATAACGCTTTGTTGTTGCATTGAGATTATTGAAGCTTCTTGAAACCAGTGTTTTTTCAAATATTTTGAAAATTATAACCACGTTTTGTTTTGAAATTTTTATCGAATTAATTTTTCAACTATTCTACTGATTTAATTTCAAATTTTGGTACGTTCATGTTACATCACAAATTGCTAAACTTCATTTGAGATAACTTTACACCAATTATTTTTTTATTTATCTGAAGCAGCTAAAGCATGAAATCTTTCAATTATTAATTTTTGGATTGAAATTTTACTCAATTAATCTATTGGATATGCCGATATCTGGGATTTACATTAAAAATGTATAATATATAAAAAATTAAAAAAGTTATCGCCCTAATGTATGCACATACATGCACACATGCATATGTACATGTAAACATTTATATTTTTCAACGAAATGAGATTAAAATTTAATTTAGTAGTTGGCAAACAAATTGTCTCACGTTTTCTGAATTATAATTTGTTAAATTTATGTTTTCATTTTGTTCATTTCAGATGAAAACACCTGCGATACAAAATGATTTTAGTTATTATAGACGTATCGTCAGTCGACAACGTATTGATGCTACAAATAATATGTTGGTACCAACGGAATTGGCGAATCGTATGTCGTTGTTTTATGCCCATGCTACACCAATGTTAAAAGTGTTAAGTGAAGCTACCTCGAAATTTGTGCATGATAATGCGGATGATGTTGAAAATACAACAGAAACACTTGGAACAATGGCTAAAGTGTGTTTGAGAATGTTGGAAAATCCGTAAGCATAGAGTGTTTTTCTTAAAATCGACACTATTGCTCGATTTCTATTTTTAAAACCTAAAAATAAATATTCTCTTCTAATTGGTGCTTAATTATTTATTTATGCATCATAAAATTGTTTATGTAGATGTCACATGGTATCTGGATATCAACATAAATCTTTTTTTTTTTTGTCATGGACATGAAATTTTCTTTAAAAATATTTAAATTGTTTATTTTTCTAGTAAACTCCTACAACAAATCGAACGCGAAGAAACCCACCTGCTTGTTTTAAGAGTTATGGTCGGTTTAGTTATATTATACGATCATGTCCATCCAGTGGGGGCGTTCGCACGTGGGGCTCATGTTGATGTCAAAGGTTGTGTACGACTATTGCAAGCTCAGCCAGCCATAAAAGCAGAACCATTGTTAAATGCTCTGAGGTATACAACAAAGCACTTAAATGAAGAAAATACGCCCAAAAATATACGAAATTTATTGGCAGCATAATACACAAAGAGGAGTTGTCTTTCAAAGCAAATAGATGAAGTGTGCTGTTGTTAGCATTTTAAAAACTGGAAGAGAAAAAACACCATTTAGTTTTGTGTATTAAAATTTGTATTTTTATATTTTTAATGTCTCTATGTTTGTTTTAAATGTTTTTTTTTATTTCGTTTAAGCTTTATTTTTAGTATTTTTAAACTAAAAGTTGGGGTTTATTATGCATAAAAAGCAAACACCTACCTATCAACTTGTGTATTTATATAAATCACCAGCGATATACTACATATTTTTATTTTATATTTTTATTTATATATTGCAGTTACTCATTTTTTTATTGACAATGTATGTAGCTTTTATAAATTTCGAAATGAACGATATAATTTTTTTAGATAAATTCACTTTTGGTACTTGAAAAGTATTTGTTACATTCCAGTAACAAATTTATCCTTATTGATTGTCGCCTTAATCATAATTAAGAATTCAATATGTCACTTTCTCAGCAGATTCACTCATTATCGCTTATGAAATCAGTTGGTATTTGAATCAAAACTTAATTGGAAATGTTTCGTTTCTGAAATGATAGTACATACATATATACATACATATGTATGTACGTAAGGACTCATGGAATTCTGATTTTGAGGTTATGTTGAAATTGTTTAGAATTTCTACTGTAACATTAGCGTGTTATCATTTTGCTAATGTTGCAAGGGCAACATAATAAGTCTTTTAAAAAGGTGAAAAAAATTAAAATACCCATATTTTTGTAAATTTTTATTGTTTTGTTTCCCAAACAACATTTTCCAAATACACATTTTTGAGTCAATTTAATTTTACAAATCGCGGAACATGCACTGGCTTACGACCGACTCAAAATAAAAAATATTTTTTAACCGATGAAAAATTGTCTTCGAATCAGTAAAATGAATGGGTCCAATAAACAGAGCAATTTATTTAAATTCACGCATAAACTATGATTTACCAATGACACGGTAATATAAAAATCATACAGTTTTTATCTACATCGAACCAGTTCGTCACCGTGGTTCAATTCATTTTTTGTCATGTTTTTTTTTTTTTGCTGGTATGTTAAATAAATACTCGTTTATAAGGCAAACAGTTGAACGATATAAAGTTCCACTTTCCATAAAAACAAATAAGTTCAAATATCGACAGGTGCGATCAAGAACAAGCAAGTACATATGCACATATATACCTATATGCATAAATACGCAATTGGACTAATCAGGTATCGATGAGTATAATTTTAAGAACAATATTACAGTATGTATTATATTGTATATTGCAAGTAATAATTTTAACCTCCTTTTACAGTGTATTCTTTATTCTTGTCGCACTCCAGTCTAGATAATAAAGGCTTCATTAAAAATATAAATTCATTCATAATTAAAATATTCGTTTTTTCTGTAATTCTTTTTTTTTTTTTTTTTTTTTGTGTTAAATAATTTGAAGATAATGCAACAGTGTTTTAATTATTGTAAAATTAAGTAATTACTGTTTTATTTAATATGTATGTAATGTTTATTTAAATTTTATGCATATTAATTTCTTTTCTTCTGTTTTTCTATTTTCTATTGAAGTTATGCTGGTGTCAATTAGATTTATCACAATATGCATTTAATTATTGAAACAATAAGGAGTCCATATCGTTTTATAAAATAATTCTTTATGAAAACTAAACAAAATCTAGATAAATATTAAAATAAAAGTAATATATATTTACACTCATACCAATAATATGTTTTTATTCAAATAAACAAAATATTGTACAATCCTTTTTTGCAGAAAGATTAATTCTAAAGAAATATTTTGAGAATTATTAAGGAGAATATCAACTTGGAGTAAAAAAATTATGCAATTTTAATAACAAACATTTAGTAAATAATTAACAAATAAAAATAATTTCATATGTATTAAAAAAATGAAAATCTTAAATTTAAACGTACAGTTGTTTTGAATGTTACGTTAAATAATCTGTAGGAAATGTTTATCAATTCGATTATTCTTTTTGTCACTGGTATGTCACTTGCACACAGACACTATTTATTTACATGCTTTTACTCAAAAGATATTGTTTTCTGCGAATTCTTGCTGTTAACGAGTATGAAAGTAAAGGTTAAATTACAAAATTTTTCCACCATTGATAAGAACAATCTAAATCACTACAAAAGCTGACAGCAACGCATTATATGTCCAGGAATCTCGATATATTTTAAACAGATCACTTATTTACATAAATTGGCTACACAATTTTTTTTTTTGGAAAAAGCTCTTTAATAGGTCAAAGTTAAAAAAGGAAAGCATTAAAAGCTGTTAGGATGAAAAAGTTCAAGGATTTCCATCGTTTTGATAAACAACAAGCTGTCGTTTTGTTAGCATGCGATACCAGAAATCAGTAATGTAAAATTGCTCTACTTAAATTTCTATTCTTTCTTTGCAGTTTATAATTCGGCGGTTTTTATTTTGTCCAGTTTTGAGTTATTAATTCCAAACGCACAGCCCTATCGTGAATGAGAGATGAAAATTTTTTTTCATGTGAACAATTTACCATGAACATAAAATTATGAACAGTGCAAAAGAGTATACGAAAAAATTGGCGATCACAATTTTAGGGTAGAGGTATAAATTTTACGTGAAATTTTATGCGGTTGAGGCAGCTTTCAAACGCTTACGAAGTAAGAAAATTTTTTGAATTAAAAAAATCAATTGCCTTCGAAACGATCATATTTAAAAACTGTGATGATTTACTAACAAATTTGAGAAAATTTCTTTTAACAAATTTCTATTATTTGTGCGAGCAGACAAAAACATAAAATTCAAGCAATCAAGTTATTTCTGATAGGAATTGAATAGTTGAAGAACTAACGTTTTCAAAAGAATTAAATTTGTAACTTTAAAAATGTTGAGCAGACAATTTAAACGAATTTCGAAATTTGTCATATTTTTCAATATAAAGTTCAGTTAATGGCTATTTCCAAATTTTTCTCGCTTTTAAAATATGGTTCCATCACATCAAAAGCTATTGAAATTATTGAAATAATAAAAAAAAAACGCTGAGACGATGCATTTAACAAGTTTTCGAAATTATATTCTACTTTAAAATTTAATCAACTCCGAAATTGCTTTCAACTCTAATTTCTGAGTTCAGTTCGTTAAATACTGTAACTTTTATCCAGATCGGTTTGTTGTTTCGGGAGATGTCGTTGACAAAATTTAAAAAAAAAACAATAGTTAATTTAGTTTTTCAAAAAAAACTTTCTCAAATCGATTCCGTTGTTAAATTATGTTTGGATTTTGTTTTTTTAAGCATTTTTCAAAGCAAAATAGCTGTAAATCCCTTGAAACTTTTAAATTAAATTTTGCACAGGAAACACAAACTTTATCAATACAAAAAAATCGTTGATTTTATACCAAGGCGGAAAAATTTGGTGTATTCAACTGCAAATCCTTCGTGTATCCCTGTCAAATTCATACATACATATATAAAAAACGTACGTATCTTGAAGAAATATTCACTATGAATTCAATGATTCAATTTTTTGATGCGATTACAATTTTATATATAAAAAAACTATTGTTGCTAATCAAACACAAACAATTTTAGCGCAAAACTTTTAAAACAGAATCAATACAATTTTTACCCAAAAGTCCTTAAACAATAAGAAGTTTATAAAAAAATAATAAAATATCATGGCTTATTACAACAAACACATCATAATCGTAAAAAGTCCTTGAGAGTTTATACAAATTGTTCAAGGCGACTTTTATATACATATATGTAAATGAATAATTAATCAAGTGATTTCTTTTTAAACTATTTTTTTTTTTTTGTTAAACCAAGTATTATAACCATATAAAAGATTAAGTTCAATAAAAAATTTCATAATTTTTCTTATCAATAAATATGATTATTTGTATGTTTTTGAAAAGAAAAATAATAAAAACATAAACATATTGAATGGGAAAGAAGTATTTATATATTTTGCTTATTTGTATTGAAGTAAATTCAATTAATATGTATTAAAAATAAAAATTTTATAAATAGTGTTTGTACCAAAAATTTTAAGAACTAAAATATAACTAAAAACCTAATATAATTAAAAATAAATCATAAGAAACTAAAGAAAATAAAATAAAATTTATTAGTAAAAACCCACAAGAGTTATATTAAAAGTAGTTTAATTTTCAATTGCGTTAAATACAACGAAAAAGCATGCATGTGACAAAAATTTGAAAAGTGTCCCTTTCGTCAAATGTGTAGCTAACTACAAGAAAAGCTAACTTTTAAATTGATTTTTTTAGACTAACTATAAAGCTAACTAGAATACAATGCAGAACGTCACCAAAATCAATTAGTAGGTTGAGTATATTGTATATATATATATATATATATATATATATATATATATATATATATATATGTATACTCTCATTTATAATTGAATATGGTGAGCGCCAAATAATTTACTTATTTAGGAACTCTTAAAATTATTTCAAGTATTTCATAACTTCTTGCTGTCAATATTTAAGTGGTACATTAGCTGAGTGGTATGCGCGTTGACTGTTAATCCAATGACCTGTGTACTATAAAACTATTGAATATAGAATTGAGAAAATAAAATAAAAATGAAATATATATTATTTTTTATGTATACTAACTAACTACATTTTGACTTTTTAAAACTAACTTTAAAGCTACAAATAGTGGAAAGAAAACTGATTACTTCCTAGGGCATCGCAATGTTAAAAAAGTTAGTTTTTTTCATACATTAAAGTTAGTTTTGTTTCCGACAGGGGTTGTCAACTATGTATGTACTTATGTGTGTATGTATATGAATTTCTGGGCACATGGGTATCGATACAAAACCAATAACTATCCCAAATAAAATTCTTTCCATCGTAATAATTAAAGGCTAATGCTAGAATTATGCATTTTTAATTTTTCTTATTGAAGTACGTTTGAATTTTCGCTATAAAAATATCGACTTCAGTAAGTAATGACGCAAAAACTTGCTGTCGAGTTTCGCTATCAGAAAAATCTAAGCAATAAAGAATTGCACTGTTATCCCTTTATAATTTTTCTATATTGTATTGTATATTTGTTTTTTTTTTTTTGAACACTAACTACAAAATGGATGAAACGTTGTGACTAAAACAATGTTTCATTTCAAGAGATTACAAAATAAATTGAAATAAAAAAACATTCAGCTTTATCGGGAATAAAATTTCTTGCAAAATTGCGATAGCAAATTTATACAATGTACATACTTACATACATACATACATAATAATATTTGTTATTTGCACAATTTTTTTTTTTTCATGGGAAATGAATTTCACTCACATACATACATACATACTTGCTCCATGAAAAATTACCCCAAACCAAAAATTGAAACAACAACTCGAACTTTGGGGCTATTTTTTTCTAGTTTTTAAATTTGGGGGCCATTTTTGGTAAATTTTTCACGTTTAAGTTTGTAGCCATTTGTTCATTTGAATATATGTACATACATAAGTATGTATGTACATAACTTTTTTGGCATTTTTATTTTCCAGTTTGGCGTCATCTCAAGTAGGCAAAATATCCCCAAACTAAAGAATGGCCTGAAAAATATTTTGTGGGGTAATTATTTCTATTTTGGTGCCATTTTACATTTTTGATTTGAGTTGGCCCTATATTTTTCATATTTTAGGTTGGAATAATTTTTCACTTACTTATAGCACTTGCTACGAAGTTGATAAAATATTCTGAAAATTGTGTGCTTAAAATGTTACCAGACCATAGGGATGATTGCTATATACATATGTATGTATGTACATGTATATTTAAATTAATGGATATTTAACTAGTGCATCTGTAACAGTTTCTATTGCGAATTAATAACTTAACAGCTCATTCCAGATACACTTAGATCAGTTTTTCATTCTGCTTGATAATTATTGGTTTAGTAAGTCTTGTCATTGTTAAAAAAAAAAAAATGTTAAAATTTATTTGGCCATCACAAAAAAAAAATTATAATTCAAAGTATCGATGTGTTCGTCTCATTTTTTAGCATAAATGTCATAATACACTGTCAAATGAAAGCAGGTAACAGGAGGGTATTCTGTAATTAAAATTAAAGCATTTTCTCAATTACAGAATAAACAGAATTGAAATTAAATCGTTCTACTTACATACGTTTACCTTTAGTTAACAAATAAGATCATAGGCTTCCCATATCTAATTTGATTCCTTCTTTTACTTACAATTAATTAAGATGCTTATTTAAGTTTACATACATAAATACAAATATAAATATGTTTAGGTAGTGCTGCGTTAATCAATTACAAACTATGGAAAATGATGAAAATTATAACGAAGATTTTATCTAAAGTTTATTTTGCAGTCATAACTATAATAAAAACGAGCATTTCTAGGATGTTCCATGTATAAACGATTTCAATTGTTATTAGGTCGAGGTTTCAATATCAGTTTCCCCGTATCATCGCAACTCATATTAAAATCGCTAAGAACACTTCGCATACGTGATGTTATGATCTGAGGAGCAATAACCATTTTATGTATTCCAAAAACAAATAAAATAACTAATATTGTTGGAAAGAAGATTAAATAAATTAATAAAATATTTTAATTTCGCAGGTAAACTTACCCAATATTAAAGTGGCGAATGTAAAAACTGGATGTATGAGCAGGGATTCTGTAAGTGGGACAACAGATGTGCGGGGATCTCTAAGCCAGTACCAAGCGCTAATAGCCGTACAGAGTGAAATTACTGCGAGTACAACTGTTGCACATTTGGAAATAAATAACATTTATTGACTTTTTTTATTGATTTTAAAACATTACATTAACTCTTACTTCTCCAGCGGACGGTTGAGGGCTTATAGGAAGAAACCACCTCTGTGAGTCGTCTTTCGAAAGCTTTTAAATCTATAAATAAGAAATTATGGAATTTTAGACATTTTTGGAAATGAAGTATGTAGGTACTTTAAATAAAATAATTCATGCAACACACCTTCACAGGCTGAAGGTTCCATATCTAATTTACGCTAATTTTGTGTTTCAATTTACTTTTCTCGTTTTCCTGCAAATATCTGTGCTTCACTTTTCTATCTTTGATTTTAAAATACAGTGTTTTATAATAATATCGCAAAATAAAATAGTATTTGCATAGAATTCTGTATTGAAAACATTTACATTTTTTACATACATCTATATTTATCAAATTTTTTAGCTTCCATGACATTCGCAGTAGAAAGAGCGAAAATTTCATTAGGGCGCAGCAAATATTAATATTTTAATTTGAATAATATATTTACAGCACGCGTCACAAACAAACGCCATGACTTTCTAATTGGACCATGCCAGAAACATATCCACATCACATACAAAATACATAAATTAGCAAATTTCCTCTCCATGTCATTGTTGTACGGGTACCTGGTAAATAACGGCCTCGACTGCTCGTCTCCACGTGTATTATGTATATGCTAACATAAAGGTGCCCACACACGATTGTTTTGTGCGTGTGATTTGTTCGTGTCCGACGTCTTGTTACAAGTTAATGGGGCTGTGCGCGCACAAATCATAAGAAATTGTAAATTTTCAATTTCTTGTGATTTGTTGGATTGTTAGTGGACTTGTGCGCGAACATTTTAAAATTTTTCATTTTAGTGCACAATGAAACGTAAAAGAGACAACATGTATGCATGTATGCATGTACAGCGGAGATGAGTAGCAAGGAAAAAATTTTTAGTTTCTTCTGCATTTTTTATGTACTATGAAATATTCAAATATTGTTTGTGGTCGAGTTGAATATGTTTAAAGATGGTTGTTAAGGAATTTTTAATTTATTATGTATATGTATATGTATATGTATATACATACATATGTATTAAGATTTCAAAAGAAGAAAATGTCATTTGGCAAAACAAAATTTTAAAATATAAAGGGAGAAATGAAGAACAAAATAATTCGATCAAATTTTTTCTTCTTATATTACATATTTATGTATATACTCGTATATACTTGTACGTATATACATGTTTTTTAATAATATTAGTTTGCTTGTATGTACATATATATGCATATATAATTTGGTTTTACCTATAAAATTACATACATACATACATATGTAAGTATATAAGCAAAAGAGAAATTGCATCATCCTCTTCACAATTCATGTTTTCTTTTTGACGTATAAGGTTATTGTGATTTGTTCGTCGTTTGTGGAGAAATGGTACGCGAACAAATCACACGCACAAATAACTCGTGTGTTGGCAGCTTAAGCGGCAAATTGACTACAATAACAGCACATATGTACATACATATATGATCATGTATAAATTTTGAAAAATTCAGTTTAAATGGTTGTAAGTAAATATATATATATATATATATATATATATAAATGGTTGTAAGTAAATATATATATATATATATATATATATATATATATATATATATATATATATATATATATATATATATATATATATATATATATATATATATATATATATATATTTACTTACAACCATTTAAACTGAATTTTTCAAAATTTATACATGCTCATATATGTATGTACATATGTGCTGTTATTGTAGTCAATTTGCCGCTTAAGCTGCCAACACACGAGTTATTTGTGCGTGTGATTTGTTCGCGTACCATTTCTCCACAAACGACGAACAAATCACAATAACCTTATACGTCAAAAAGAAAACATGAATTGTGAAGAGGATGATGCAATTTCTCTTTTGCTTATATACTTACATATGTATGTATGTATGTAATTTTATACTTACAACCATTTAAACTGAATTTTTCAATATTCCTTCTTGCGCAGACCTGATTATTAGACCATGGTAATATTTTTAAACATCCAGTAATTATATATATATTTATATATATAAATAATTACTGGATGTTTAAAAATATTACCATGGTCTAATAATCAGGTCTGCGCAAGAAGGAATATGGTTTTTTGTAGGGTTGTGTTTTGACCGTTAAATAATCTGCAAAAATATGGTAAGTTAATTCGGTCTTGTCAAAAGTTGTTTACATTTTTGGCCGCCATCATGAATATTATTGTTTACGTTATGCTTTTTGTTTTTGCATAACCAATAAATACATACAAAACAACTTTTGTTTTGTTTTGTATACAGCTTTGTTTTGACAATGTTGAATTAATTTTACACGAACAAAATGCATGTCGATTTTGTTGTTGCGTTGATACGCGCACCTTATTATTCCACCATGAATATTACCATGAAATATTACCATGTATGTGATGCAATTTTTGAAGTAAGTGGGTGCTTCTTCCTACAGATAAATTAGATAACAATTGTGTACCACTGGTAGCGTAGATACCCGATATTCGAATACTCATACAAATATTTTTTATGGCGCCTTTCGTATTTTCTTTTCCACTGGCGTTTGTGCCAAAAGTTTGTGCAGACATCAAATAAACAAGATATTTTGTAAAAATTGAAATTAAATTTAGAAAAACATATGAAATATTAAAAAACGTAATAAATTAAAATGCCTAATAATATTAAAGTGTCTCTGGAATGGAAAAGACGTGTAAAAAAAGAGTATATAAAAATACGGCAGCAAAAACGATACAAAAGAGCTGATGAGATAAAGGAAGCGTGGATTAAGAATTGGTAAGTCGCTAAATAATTTTATAGTTAGATGTATCAAATATTTTTTAAATAAAAAAAAAAACAATGTGCCACAGGGATGAACACAATTACAATGTACAGGACTTGTATTGTGAGCCTAAAGTTTGGCACGTCCAAACATATGATCCACCTCATGTAGATTGTGTAAAAAGGGCTGAGGTAACCACATATAATGGGTCTGGTACACAGCAGGTTCCCATATGTGTCATAAATGCTGTTACGCCCATACCCACAATGTACACATGGGCACCCACGCAACAAAATTTTATGGTTGAAGATGAAACTGTTTTGCACAACATACCCTACATGGGTGATGAAGTTTTAGACAAGGATGGCAAATTTATTGAAGAACTTATAAAGAATTATGATGGCAAAGTCCATGGTGACAAAGATCCATCCTTTATGGATGATTCAATTTTTGTTGAACTAGTACATGCCTTGATGCGTAATTATCCCAAAGAAATTGAAGAAATAACGGGAGTACCTTTAAAAATAGAAAGTCTTAAGGATGACAAAGAAATCAAAGGAAAATTTAAGGATGAAGATAAGGAAAAAGGCGAAAAAGAAGTAAATGATGAAAAGGATGTAGAGAAAAAACACTATGATTTAAATTCAGTAAAGAAAATAGAACTCGATGCTGAAATTGATATCAAGAATACTGATGATAAAAAGGGTGACAAGTGCGGAGATGTTAAAGACGAAAAGCTAGAATCTAGTGGTGAAGAAGAAAAATTGAATCTTGTCAAGGACAAAATGCCGTTTCCGCCGCCAATTATTTTTCAAGCCGTTAGCTCAAATTTTCCAGATAAAGGAACACCACAGGAATTAAAAGAAAAGTAAGTTAAATTTTCTGCTAAGGGTTAAACAAAATTAATTTAAGCATGTCCTTATTCGCGCCAAAAAGAAGCAAAACACTCTGCCTATTTGTTTGGGTATTATTAACTATTTTCGCATAGAAAATTCGACTATGAAATTTTCATTTATGTATGTATGTATATGGATTATAATTTTTATGTATCAGATATATTGAACTTACTGAACACCAAGATCCAGAACGCCCTCAGGAATGCACACCCAACATAGATGGCGAAAAGGCTGAAAGTGTTTCCCGTGAAAGAACATTACATTCGTTCCACACATTGTTCTGTCGACGTTGTTTCAAATATGATTGCTTTTTGCATCGTAAGTAAACATTAAATATTTTTTTTTATTTAATTTATTAAAACTATTATATTTTTTATCTTTTTTTGACTTGATGAAAAATTATTGTGTTAAAAACAAAATTTTTTGCTGTTTGAACACAAAATTGCAAAATATTATACTTAAAACTTAACTACAAATTTAGGTCATCCAACTCACGGTGAGTTGTAGCTGTTGTTCTTTGTTTTCTTATTGAATGTTGCTACACATCATGACTACTCATTTCTTCCATTCGATGTTTTCATCCTTCAGATATTCGCGCATCAATTAACATTTACAATGAAACAATGTGTAAAAATACATCATTAAAAGCTATATTTGTAATTTACTTTTACAAAATATGCAATCAATATTCATTTTCGCATACATTTTCTTTTTTAATTTGATCATTATTAAATTATAATACATATAATTTTCAAAATCCACTTTTTACTGCAATAAAAGGAGATAGTATGTGTTTTGTATGATCTTAATTCCCCCTTTTTACTACTTAATTGTCATTAGTTTGTGTGTGTATGTTATGGTTTTAATTGATTGCTACTCCATACAGCTTAGTTCTTTTTAAACAACTAGATAAAAAACATGGCATTGAAATGTTCTCTAATTCATTTTTAAACAATCGATCAACCAAATAACAAATTTAATGACATTTCTATTGAGACCATTAAAATTAAGAAAATTACGACGTTTTTAAATTTTTACAATTATTTATGTATGTATAAATTTTCCCCATTAATAGGATTACAAGTCGGGCATGCTGGTCCCAACTTACAAAAACGCCGGTTTCCGGAAATTAAACCCTTTACAGAACCCTGTAGTAATAATTGTTATATGCTACTTGTAAGTAATATATTGTTTTCAATAACTTACAACATTAATTAATTTTTTTTTTTTTTTAATTTTAGGATGGTATGAAGGAAAAATTGGCGGCTGATAGTAAAACACCACCAATTGATTCTTGCAACGAAGCTAGTTCTGAGGACAGTAATGACAGCAATAGTCAATTTAGCAACAAAGAGTTTAATAATGACCAAACAAAGGAAAATGGAACTGTGACCAGCGCTGCGTCGGCTGAAATTAGTTCTATTATGGGTAAGACTAAGAAAGTTTTTAATATTTGTACTTGTAAATTGTCTATATGTATTTTTAATAAGCTTTAGTGTATTTTTTTATTTAAAAAACTCAAACAAATTTTATTAATTTTCTGTTATTTCGCCACTTCTTTGTGTGACTTCTTCAAGGATATTTAAAATTTGTGTGTAATATTTTTTTTTTACAATAAAATATAACCAAGCTCAAAAACCAGAAACTATAATTGTAAAAATGAAAAATCCAAAAAATTATCAACTTATCTTTCTTTGTTATATATGTAGCTGGTATGATGAATACATCAAATGCCAAGTGTGATTGGACAGGAGCAGATCAGTCGCTATTTAGAACATTGCATAAAGTATTTTTGAAGAATTACTGTGCCATAGCACAGACCATGTTAACAAAAACATGCCAACAAGTAAAAACACAACTTTCCAGTAAGATAATTTAATTAGAATGTTTATTTTTTATTTAGGTTTATGAGTTTGCTCAAAAAGAAGCAGCTGAGTTTTGGATTGAGGAATTGCGTCAAGATTACACTCCGCCACGTAAGAAGAAAAAGAAACAACGTTTATGGTCATTGCATTGTCGTAAAATTCAATTAAAAAAGGATTCAACTTCAAACCATGTGTACAATTACACACCCTGCGACCACCCGGGTCCCTGTGACATGAACTGTTCTTGCATACAGACACAAAACTTTTGTGAAAAGTTTTGCAACTGCAGCAGTGATTGCCAGAATCGATTTCCAGGTTGCCGATGCAAGGCTCAATGTAATACTAAACAGTGTCCTTGTTATTTGGCCGTTCGCGAATGTGATCCAGATTTGTGTCAAGCGTGCGGTGCGGACCAGTTTAAGCTAACGAAAATCACTTGTAAAAATGTTTGTGTACAAAGAGGTCTACGTAAGTTTTCGAGTTTTATGATGCAAAAAGAATTGCAAATTTAATTAAAACGTCTTTATTTATTTAAGCAGATAAGCATTTACTAATGGCGCCCTCAGATGTGGCTGGCTGGGGTATATTCCTCAAGGAGGGTGCTCAAAAAAACGAATTCATATCGGAATATTGTGGTGAAATTATATCTCAAGATGAAGCCGATCGCCGCGGAAAAGTCTACGACAAATACATGTGTTCTTTTCTTTTTAATCTGAACAATGATTTTGTTGTAGATGCCACCCGTAAAGGCAACAAAATACGTTTCGCAAATCATTCAATTAATCCAAATTGTTATGCTAAAGTTATGATGGTCACAGGTGATCATCGTATTGGTATATTTGCAAAACGTGCTATACAACCAGGTGAAGAACTATTCTTTGACTATAGATATGGTCCGACGGAACAGTTAAAATTTGTTGGCATTGAACGTGAAATGGAAATTGTCTAAAATTTTTTTTCAATGTGTACTTTATTTTCATATTTCTAATGTAGCATTTCAATAATAAATGAAACTTTTTGTTTCTAATTTACAACTTACACACTCTTTGCTACATTTGCTATAATAGGTTTTGGCCTAGATTTGAAAATCAGCTTCTTAGTAATAACGGCTTGGACAGTATATTCGCTTTTTTGTTTTGATTTGTTTTCCAAGGCCAACGTATTATCGAGAAGTGTTTTATCAACAGTGTTATTCATAATGCTGGCATTTAAATTTGCATCTGTTTGGTCCAGTAAATGTTGACCTTCATTGGTTTTTGATTTTTCCAGTACGGCAAAAGGTTTATCGAGTTTTTGTTCTCTGCCTTGCAAAATGTGATGTCCAATGATTAAAATCTAAGGTGAAACTTTGGCAAATATATCGTTTTATTACTGTTTATAGGAATACTTACTGGTTGTCCGTATTTATTGTAGTACAAATCGCCCACAAATTGATCGTACATATTATCATTGGATCTAACTTCTAGATCCCCTTGTAGTTCTAAAATGGCCCATTCCTTTAAGCCTCCAGACGATGTACTAAAAAAAATAATTTAACTAAAGCATAAACATTACCTATAAAGTTGTTTTAAAAGTTAATAGGAATTAAAACTGACTGAAACCTGAAAAATGCCACTTGCCATTTTGTCTAAATTAATTTTTTTTTTCCTTATAACCAATATTAAAATTTCTTGTACATGCAAGATTTTTTATTTGTATTTAACAATTAATTTATAAATACTTAATCTAATTGAACTCATCTGAATTTTTTAAATAAAGGATGTATATTTCCGGAACCTTTTTTTCTATGTTCATAATAAATGGCATCGTCGCCGCCGGACATTGAACTCAAGCCGCCTCGTTTTGTACTACTAGAACCCCCCGGACGATATCCTAATTCACCTGGAACCTTTTCATCTTCACAATCTAAATCGGAAGCAGATAAAACTTGCTGCAACAGCTGAGATTGTTCCTCTCGGTTCTTATAAAATAAATCTGGATCCGTATCCATACCAGTTAAGTGGGTAATAACTTTATAACTGTAACCTTGATTAACCAAGAAACGCTGACGTTTACGAGAATAACTCATTTCCATGGTATCCTGAGAGACGAGAGTGTAGAAGAAGGCATTATACTCTTCGGCTATAGCACCCTTTTTAGCACGTAAAATACGTCCTAAACGTTGAGCCTCCTGACGACGAGAACCTCCATGTGAGGAGATTTGTATCAAAACATTGGCCTCAGGCAAATCAAAACTTGTATCGGCAACTTTAGATACAAATATTGTATTGACTTTTTGATTGAATTTGAAATTTTGTAAAATTTGTATACGTTCATTCTGTGAGGTAGGCCCATAAATGAATGGTTTATTCATTTTTATGGCATAATGTTTTAAAGCAAACACATTATCGGAGAATACAATAGTTTTGTCACCTCTTTTTTCATGATATTTGATAAGAAACTGGCAGCTGCGAAATTTGGAGGGATTCATGACATAAAGTAACATTTTCTTGGAAGTTTTTGTTGTTAAATATTCACGATAGAATTCCGGAGACATAGGGCACCATACTTCTGCACACTGAACGCGAGCAATAAAGCCTTTCTTTTGTAGTTCTAACCAATTTGCTTCATATAATTTAGGACCAATTAGGAAATTTAAATCGGCAATTTTGTCGTCCTCACGTAACAATGTAGCAGTCAAACCAAGTTTACAATGTGACTGGACTAGAGTTAAAACTCTACGAAACATTTTAGCAGGAATAGTGTGCACTTCATCTAAAACCATTATTCCCCATTCTTGTTCCTGTAGCCAACGCATTGTTTGTTCCGCTTCCCAGGAACGTTTTTGAGTATGAGTGATCATAGAATAAGTTGTTACAAGTATGCCGCAGCCCATAGGTTTGTCTTTGGCATCAGAGGTAAAACGACAAATCATACTGTCATCGGCCGTAGACCACATTTTAAATTGCTGTTTCCATTGTTCTACCGAAACACCACTGTTACATAAAACCAAAGCACGTTTACGTACTGTACAGCATGCCGTAACACCTACCAAAGATTTACCTGTAAAATAATTTTAATTTATTTCATTCCTTTTTGTGTGAATGTGTGTGTGCAACAACATGCATGCATAAAGCACATACCAACCTGCACCACAAGGGAGTACAATAACTCCCGACCTAGCTCGACCATTACCAAACATTTTGCGCAAGCTTTTTTCCTGGTAAGGCCTCAAGACTGCAGCCGGTTTAAGGTCAATATTAATGTCAGGATTATGTGTATCATTTCGAAAATCGTACTCTGCCAACAAAGGATGCTCAATTTCAATACAGCGCTTTTGAATGACTTCAATTTTTTCTTGATTTACTTCAAATGAAACCGTTTTTAAATTGGCCTCATCATCATCTTCCTCTTCATTATCAATTTTATCATAGAAATTTGCGATATCATCGGGCACCGAAGTAGTGCCATCAGCATTAACTGTGGCAGTATCATTCGGATCAGATTTTCCATCGCTATTTTTCACAGTGCCATCAGACAGTTTTGTACCAAATTGTGTTATAGCTTTACCTTCTACGGTTCCCTGTATAAAGCCATCTCCATCATCACGTTTTAAGCGACATGTTTGTATAACTGGATCTTTGAGCAACTTTTGTAAAATATCTGGATGTGGAGATTCAATAAAATAGCGGTTGTGTTTTAAAACCAATTTAACTTTGCCATACGACAAAGTACATAATTTGATGAATTCTATAATGCCTTCCGGAATAGTGGTTTTACTTAACCTCTTTAAATATTCTACAATGTCATGGGTCTGTAAGCCAACAGATACAGCTGCATATAAACTATAAGCCGTTAATTTATATTCATGTATGTGCTCTGGGCGACAAACAGGTTCGGAGATAGCAATTAGAAAATCGTGAGCATGTTTGTATACAGGAGAGAACGACTCTAAGAATATATGACCATTTGGTGCGACCCATAAGGGACGATTTTGATGGTCTGTCTTCAGCTCCATTTGTGAACGATAGTCCTTTGCACCGTACTCATCAGTATTTATCCCATCATCGTTAGTTTCCGCATTTTTAGAAGCAGCACCAGGTATTCCATCCGATTCGGTAATATCTATGGTATCATTATCGTCCACAAGCTGTGTAGAGATATCATCTTCAGCTCGACGCTTTTTCCCTTTTATAAAGAATAATATCAATAAGCAAATATTTAAATTCTTCGTAAGGGAACTTACCAAATTTATCTCCACTAAATCTATCTTTTTTAGATTTTTTTGGTGGTCCCATAATATCTTATTTAATCAAATATGAAATGCAGATCACTGACTATGAACAACTTTATTTATTTCAGAGGTGTAAAACGTAGTACCATTACATACATATGACTATCAATCTCAATACGTTATTAGAGTACTGTTGTTCATTTAATACGTAAAAGGGCTATTAGGCACGCATACTTGTCTGCAGACATGTACGATGGCATACTTTGCGTTTTGCTTTTACACTATCGAACGCTGGCGGCATACTTCAGTACACATAAATGTTGTGTGTATGTTGGTGTGCGACAGACATCAGAAAATCAAAAATTTTTGAAAACCAACATACATATCTGACGTAATCGACATACATGCTATTAGACAGTAGAGTTTTGGTATGCCATCGTACATGTCTGCAGACAAGTATGCGTGTCTTATAGCCCTTTAATGCTCTTCTGTTCCCGAGCTAGATGTAAATATCAACCAAGGAATACTTATTGATACAAAGTTGGGTCGCCTCAATTTGGTTTAGAGAATACGTACATTGGTTGTCATAAAATGAACCGAAAAATATGTCAACAAAGCATACAATCATGGTATAATAAAAACTTATTTATTACACCATGACGTAAAATATTTTATTTATTAAGAGTACTAATAAAGATTTTTTTGGCGTTGTTGATTGAAATGTAAGTGGAATGACCAAAAAAAATTCGTTAGAACTCGTGGGCCAGGCACTTTTGTCATACGTAATATGACCGCAAGCACTCCCAAGATATTTGCGAAAAAAAATAATTCATTATAATACCTAATATTTTACAGAAACTATGTAGTGGTAGCTCTACACAAGTACTAATTTACAGTGATGGAAAATGCAGTAGTATTGTACTATTTTCAGTACTTTTTCACAACAAAAATACCACAGTACTCCCACGTCAAATTTAGTACTACTTTTTTGTTTTGCTTTGTTCCCTCTTTAGAAATCTGCGTCATTTTTATAATCATTGATAACATTGGCTTCAAAACAAGAACTAAGGAATGCACAAATTCGTTATTCATGTTGTTGTTAGTATGGGTATTTTGCAAAAGTTGTTAAGGGCACTGTACACTGTCATTGACATCAAGCGCGTATATCTAAATTTTTTGATTTTTCATCAAGCGTCGTCGGTGCCACACATACAAACAAACTTTTACTGTTACAACCTTAAATGCTTGATGTGATTTTGGCGAATGTATAGTGCCCTTTAATGTTATTGGTCCAATTTACACGAGATTAATTTTTAGTTCGCATAACTTTTGTTCTTTCGAAAACACATGATACTAAATAATGTGGCATAAAATTGTAAAAATATACATATATGTGTGTAGTTAGTGTATTTTGCACACATTTGTTTTTTTTTAATGTTCATGTATTGGTTTTGTTCTACTAATACGGGGTTGAACCTGGTTGAAAAGTTATGCCAACCAAGCTGCATTGTTTTCTTCATTTAATATTTTTTTATTATAAAATGGATTTTTAATTTTATTTTTGAATATAAATATATGTTTCACAAAAAGTACCACAATGTTGAAAAAATTACTCTTTTTGTTGTCGGACAGTACCATTTTATTTTTTCATTTTTCCATCACTGCTAATTTATAATAGATGCTCACAACAAATACATTTATTACAATTATGTTTACTTACGTTTTGATTAGAACTGGCATTATAACGAAACAATTTTGTACTTATAATTAAAAAGTATATCAAGAAAGAACAATAATTTCACCGCTTTTTTCAGAGAAGATCTAACATCTTTTATTGGTTCATATGTTCAACTAAAACAGTCCTACCATATTAAATAAATATTTTTAAATTAAGTACAAAATCAATTCGCCTGGAGTAAAAAACTTTGCTTTGGTACACTTTTATACAATGCTGTTTATCTAAACTGCTGTTTTATCATCATAATTATAACAAATAGACTTTAAGAACTCATAATTATTAATAAAAGTTAAATTGCTTTTAACAAACAATATGTCAACTCGCTGGTATCCAATATATCAACGTGGTAATCCACAATTACGTGTATTTTTACCAAACTTTTGGATGAAGTTAATACGGCCGCTTGAAGAACAGCCAAAAAATGTCGCCACATTTTCGGTGTCAATGGAAATGACTAAATATGATGTGAAAAATTACTTGGAAAAGATATACAAAATTCCGATAGCAGACATACGAACACGCATTGAACTAGGTTCTACAAAGCGAGATATAACGTACGGCTATGTGACCAAGAACGAGGATATGAAAATAGCTTATGTAACTATGGCAAGTTGGTGTTGCACATCGCCGAGTAGGACGTGTTAAAATTAATTAATTTTTTAAATATATTTTAGCCTAAATCAGTAGAATTCGTATTCCCAGACTTGTTCGCTAAAAAAGAGGAAATGAAAAAGACCGACGATAAAGCATTAGATGATTCCAAAAAAGGCTTTAAAGATTTCCTGGAACGCAATAAAAAGAGACCTGGTACACCGGGATGGTATTCTATTTAGTTATATATAAAAGTTCTTTGTGAATAAAATTATATTTAATTTGAACAAGCAAATATGTATTTAGGTACGTTAGATGGCATTGAAATGGTTGTGCGAATCCTTCCAATGACCAATTTTTCAAGCCACAAGAGAACCTCCTTTAGGCTATCTACTCCCAGGTTTTACCCACCCGAAATACCGCGTATTTTATTTTTTAAGCATTGTAAATTTTGTCCCACAAAATTTTTTAAACAAATCTGAAATTCATTTAGGCACCATTGTGGTAAATTCTACTTGATTGTAATGTATTTTTATTATTTTTTATGTATAAGAAGCCGTCTTAGTAATAATAATTATTTATTAGAATGTTTATTTAAGCAATATGTCTTGATTTAATATATATATTGTTGTTTATATTTATTTTCTTTTTGATTTGCTCTATTTATATTCTATTTTATTTGACCTTTTCTTTATATTTATTAGAATGTTTATTTAATTAAAGAAAAGGTCAAATAAAATAGAATATAAATATAAACAACAATATATATATATTAAATCAAAAGACCTATTGCTTAAATAAACATTCTAATAAATATAAAGAAAAGGTCAAATAAAATAGATAAATAATAATAATTATTTACAAACGAAGGTTAGCTTGATAATTTTATTATGTAGCTAATTTTAAAATGTATGGGTAGTTTTTTTTAAGACATTCAATTACTACATCTATTTGTTTTCTTCTACAGTTTTATCTATCCATGCTCTAAGCTTATCAGTATCTTGTAGGCCAACCATCCGGTTAACTACCTTACCATCTTTCATAGCCAAAAGAACTGGTACAGCAGCTACGTCGTAATCCAAAGCTAATTCGCTATGTTCATCGATATCTACTTTTGCCAGATTAATTGCTCCAGCTTTTTCCCCAACTATAGATTCCAAACGGGGAGTCAACATTTTGCAGGGATTGCACCATCTGAATATGTATGTACACAAAACTAGTTATATAACTTTTAAATACAATTTTACTATGAGACTTATAGAATATAAGCCCTAGATCTTACGTTGCAAAAAAATCCACAATAATAACTTTGTCGCTTTTTTTAACTTTATTTTCGAAATCTTCGGAGCTTTGTACATTAAAAATTTCATTTTTTACACCGGTTGTAGCTACCGAACGTTGGCCCAACCGGGGCAAAATATTTTTTCCAGCCTTCTCCAAAATAGTGCGCAGCATTGTGTACTTGAATTTTTTATCTTACTTTAACGAAAATTAATATATATGTATATATATTAATATTACAAAAATTAAACAGCTAAAAGAGGTATGAATAACAATGTAAAATTTTCTTTATATTTAACGAAGCAAACTACACGTTGATTTTTTGGGTATGGTATGTGTCCTTTTTGTTCTGCTTATAGTAAACATACACAGCTGTGTGAAATACTGCCAGACTAGATTTATTTTAGGAACATTTAAAGTATTTTATGAAAATCATCGTTTAATCTATTTTCACAAAAATGGCATATACATATATCATATTTGATAAATAAATAAATAAATTTTCATATCCTTCACTGTTAAGGTATATGTGTATACTATTTTATTTGACCTTTTCTTTATATTTATTAGAATGTTTTCTTTAAGCAATAGGTCTCTTGATTTAATATATATATATATATATATATATAGATATATATTGTTGTTTATATTTATATATATTTTCGATATTTCGCTAACAAATTGTTAGCATCCTCAGGAAAATTTTATAAATTATTTGAAATTCTAATATTGATTTGTGTATTGGGTGTCATAAAATTTTTTCAATAATTTTTTATGGAAAAAGTCTAGGAAAATTTAACTACATTATATAAAAAGGATTTTGTATGAAATGTCACAAAAATTGTTTCCAAATTTTAACATAAAAAATAATTATATCTATCCAATACTTAACTCATTTTCAATAATTTATATATATATATATATATATATATATATATAAGTTAAGTTATATGTTTTAGAAGAGGTATTGTTATATCTAATTCGTTGGTGGATGCAAATCGTCAAATTTCCTTGCCGCAAATTGATGTACGCGTATAAAATTCTATAGCTCTTGCATTCGAAATTCAATCAATCAATTGATTGACGTCACGTCAGTATTTACATATTTTTCTGCTGTGCGAGAGTGTTAAGATTTTCAGATATGGGAGAAAAGAAAAAAAAAAAGCCTGCGATCTGTGATACGCGATTCAGATTTCATATATTAGCGCAATATGTACCACAATACATCAATATTGCATGCTACATGTTCAATATATATAGCGACACCTTATCAATCCCATAAGGGGGAACGAATTTTTTTTTCAATTATAATAAAAATTTTAGTCTGGCAGCCACTATTAAAATCAACAACTGGTATACCAGTTTAATTATAATTATCCAGTTTATAGTGTTTATTTTGGAAATATTTTAAATAATATAAATAAATAATATTGATATATTAAAAATTAAACAGCCATAAAAAAGCTCTCTACAGAATAGTTTCTACCAATAATATTTTGAAAAGTGATCAGAAGCTAAAAAACAAAATATTTCGAACTTTGACAGATCTCAAAAATTAAAATTTCATGTGAAAGAACAGCTGCTTGCAAAATTGACGTGTTGCAATTAATAAAGAAAATTTTTTTGTAAAACAATAGAACATAAAAAAATATTCTAGTGACGGGTGAAATTGAACGATAGCTTGGTTGGAAAATCCTCATGTACGTTTAAAGATCTCAAAAGCTCATTTTGTTGTGAACAATGGATGACTTGTCACAAGGCGACATTTGTCGCGTATGTCGTTGTGAGGCTCAATCTGATCGTCCTCTTTTTTATCCTTGCGTGTGCACGGGAAGTATAAAGTACATACATCAGGACTGTTTAATGCAATGGATGCGTTATTCTCACAAGGAATATTGTGAATTGTGCGGGCACCGTTTTAGTTTTCAACCAATATATTCTCCTGATATGCCCCGTGTGCTGCCATTACGTGATGTGGCTGGTGGCTTAATTTCGGCCATAATGAAGGCTGCTAAATCATGGGCACATTATTCGCTTGTAGGACTAGCGTGGTTTGTTATTGTTCCATTGTCTGCTTATCGGACATATCGTTATTTGTTTCGAGCATCTTCATTCGATATGATACTTTCGTTGCCGTTTGACTTGTTTTCAACAGAAAATTTGGCTTCTGATGTTTTTCGTGGATGTTTTGTGGTAACCTGTACGCTGTTGTCGTTTATCGGCTTGGTATGGCTGAGGGAGCAGATATTGTTGGGTGGTGGTCCGGACTGGTTGGAACGTGATGATGCTCCAGCAGCTGGTGTTGGGGACGCTAATGGAAATAATAATGGTGACGATGACGTCGATCTTCTACCTTTACCCGGTGAAGGTTTAGGAAATGGAGGTGGTGTAGAGCCCAATGCTGGGGAAAATGTAGGTGTTGGCAATATTGTAGAAGAAGCTATTCGTGCGGAAGGTGATGAACTTTTGGGTGAACAACGAGTTAATGAAAATAACATTATTGAAGCTCCCGTTGTAGAGCCAATGAACAATGATGCACCAGCTGTACCGGATCCAGCTGAAAACGAAGGCGACCCACCTTTAGAATTTGGACCGCAGTTACCACCTGCTTTAGCAGGCGTTGGAAATATGGTAAATAACGCAGCAGTTAATGCTGCTGATAATGATAACGATGAGCCAAATTGGAATCCGATGGAATGGGATCGTGCTGCTGAAGAATTGACCTGGGAACGATTGCTAGGCTTAGACGGTTCTTTGGTGTTTTTAGAACATGTTTTTTGGATAATTTCATTAAATACAATGTTAATTTTTGCCTTTGCCTTTTGCCCATACTGTATTGGTCACTTCATATTGCAATCAATGAATCTTTTAAATTCGGATAAACCGCTTCTACATTTCCATGGGCTGATAACAACACTATTTGGTTATTGTTTTATTGGCCATATATTAGTAGTGTTACATTTTTTAGCAAAAGCATTCCATATGAGACGAGTTCGCAGTCTAATTGGCTTGTGTTATATAGTAGTCAAAGTTTCCCTACTATCGGTGGTGGAGATAGGCGTTCTGCCCTTAGTTTGTGGCTGGTGGTTGGATATATGTTCACTGCCGTTATTTGATGCTACGTAAGTTTTTTGCAATAACTTTCATATGAATCTAAACTAAAACAAATATTTTTGATTTTTAAGACTTAAAGAGCGTAAGGCTAGTTTTACCGCAGCTCCTGGCACTTCACTTTTTGTTCATTGGATGTTTGGCATGGTCTACGTTTATTACTTTGCTGCTTTTATTTCGCTATTAAGGGAAGTACTCCGCCCCGGTGTCTTGTGGTTTCTTCGAAATTTAAATGATCCAGATTTTAGTCCCATACAGGTAACATTTTAATTTTTGTTGTATTAAACAATTTATTTTTGTATCGTATTTATAGGAAATGATACATCTGCCAATTTTAAGACATGTCCGTCGTTTAATATCTTCTGCTATGATTTTTGGTTCAGTTGTACTTCTCATGCTTTGGATGCCAATTAGAATATTAAAAACTGTTTGGCCAACATTTTTGCCATATACTTTATCTGGTGATTCGGAAGTAAATGAATTAAGTTTGCAGCTTCTACTTTTGCAGGTAAGAAACGAGTTTAATTCCGTTAATTTTTCTTTAAAATAATTTTAATTTGGTTTATGAAATAGTTTTATGGTATATATATCTATAAATATTGGTTTTTTATAATTACGTGCAAGATTTTATTAAACTTTCATTGTTCGTATATACATACATAAATATGTAATTTGGCCATTTAACAATTTGTAAGCCAGTTGTCAATTACTGTCTGTATTATGAAAGTAAATATCCGCGTACAGTTTGCTTTACGTATCACGCTTTTACCATTCTCGCTCCATTGGCATACAATTTAAATATTCTTCAATTGGTTTGAGCTCCTTTAACAATTCAAAATTACGACAAGAAAACTGGATATATATATGTATTTTTTTAACTACTTCTTTTGTTTTATTAAAAGCTTGATTAATGTTTAATTTTACTTCGAGTTTATAATCGTCTGTGTTCTACATTCGTAAAATGAAATGGAAGTGAAAATTTCACTAATTTTGTGTTCTTAAATTCGTTAAACTGAAATAAAAAGTAAAATTTAATTTTCAGCTTGTTTCAAGTGAAATTGATGTGCTCTACAAATCATTTTCACTACAAAAAAAGTAATTTGAAATCGAAGGTAAACAGCCGCGTGAAATAAAATACTTTTTGGTAAATATAATAGAAATAATTTTTCCTAGCTTTATTTTCTCCAAGTTTTGGCAATTTTTAATCAAAATTTTGCCAAAGTTTTTTGTTTATTTTAGTTTTTTTGGAATTTTTAATCAGTATTGCGTTCTATAATTTAATTTACCAAAGTTTTGTAATTTTTCACCATTTTCGTGATTTCTACAATTTGTTTTATATTCCTTAAAGTTTTAGCGATTTTTAATCACAATTATGATAACTTTAAAATTTTTGCAGTTTTTCGCAATGTGCGTAATTTTTGCAAAGTTTTTTGGCATTCTTATATCTTTAGGGACTTTTAAAAAAACATAAATTAAAATTTTAACAAGTTTTTGCACTTTCATAAAATTTGCGATTTTTTCCGAAAGCAAACACTTTTAGCAAATTATAATCAGTTTTAGGGCTTGGATTGATGGGGTTCTTGCGATTTTATTTTAATTTTCGCGATATGCTTGATTTTCTCCATTGCAAAAAATTTCAATGCAAGATTTATGAATTTTTTTCTTGCAAATTTGAAATGAAATGAAATTTCTTCTTAATTTGAGCTTTATATTGAACAGAACAAAACAATGGCTTGATGGCAGAAAATCTTTACTCAACCCGCTATTCCAGTGAGTTGGTGAATTTCTTAAAAGCTTTTAAATGATACAAATATTGATCACATTATATGAAACATACACCATATATTCACAATATTGTACTGGAACTCCAGAGGACCATAACTCGGAAACTAAGCAGAGCCGAAAATTTTTTTTCTTATATTTTGATTCTCCATCGGATAGGATATTTTTTTAACAACGCAGCCAAACTAGATTTGTTCCCACATTATTTTAAAAATTTGTTTGAAACAAAACAAAATTCAAATCGTCGGAAAAACAAAGTTTCATTACTTTTCTAGAGCACAGTGAAATTGTAAATGTGAAATTCAAAAGTTTTTCACTTTCATTTGTAGTGAAATACAGAACACAGGCGAATACTTTTATCGCACATTTGTCTTGTCTTTTATTTTTTATGTGTATATATTCAGATAATTTTGCCCGGCTTCTTCGAACAGTCTCACACACGAGTTTGGCTCAAGAAGATTTTACGGATCTGGTGTATTTGTGTGTCATGGATTTTGGGAATACGCAGCTATCTCTTAAGCAATGATCCACCTCTAGAACCCACCAATAACAATAATGCTAATAATGCAGCACAGAATAATGAAAATAACGCACAAGAAAATAATATAGAAAACGAAAACCAACCTGAAGAAAATATAGATGCAGCTAATAATCCTGCTCAAGGACAAGCACAGGCTGCTCCTCCACCACCACCACCACCACCAATACGTCCGCCACAAGCTGAACGTAATTTGGCAGCAGTACATCATGCTATAATCCATCGTGATGTACCGGTAGCATTTCAGCCTTATGAAAAACCTTCTATATTTCCAATAAGACTTTGTGGTTTGATCTTTTTTATGTGTATATCATTGGTGGTAGCTTCACTGTTAACACTAACCGTGCCAGTGTGGATAGGACGACAGGTTATGTCTTTATGGTCGGTTGGTAGCATAACAACACAGGTGGTAGTACAAAGTACTGAAGTGTCACCACGACCCCACGAATTGTATACAGCTGCTTTGGGTACTTATTTGTGTTGGATTATAACTAGAGGCATTGCTATAGCAGTTACTCTCTTGCCCCAAGGCAGAGCTGCTGTCATGGACAAGTTTAAACAGTGGCTGAAAGTGGGTGCTTCCTATGCTTTGCCGGTCTTAATAATTGTTTTAATGTTGGGTGTTATACCTCTACTCTTTGGACTGTTGTTGGAGTTGGTGGTTGTTATACCGGTGCGTGTGGGCATACGACAAACGCCCATTTATTTCATTTGGCAAGATTGGGCCTTGGGAGTTTTGTATACAAAAATAGCCATTGCCTTGACATTAATGGGTCCAGATTGGCATTTGAAGAGGGCATTAGAACGGGCTTATCGCGATGGTCTTAGGGATATCGATTTAAAATTCTTAATCTCCGAATTGGCTACACCTGTCATAACCTGTTTTGGTCTGGCTTTAGCTATACCCTACGTATTAGCTCATTCTATACTACCCATATTCTTTGAAGATCCTTGGGTTCAATTAGAAATAGCACATTTTGTCTATCCCGTTTTCTTTTCGGTAATTGGAGCCATTGGTTTGGTTTGCTTTCAAATACGCCAATTCAAAAAGCTATATGTGGCCATAAAAGTCGATAAGTATTTAGTAGGGCAACGTTTAGTCAACTATGAGCACCGTAAAAAACAACAGGAAGCAGCCGATGCTGCGGCAGCTGCACTTGAACAGGAAGAAATTGAAAACGTACCCATAGCCAATATTGTAGAACAAATGGAATTGGAAAGGCGCCGCAGGCAGGAAGAACATCAGCAACTGGTACAAGATTTAGTTAGAGATGAACTATTGTAAACAACAACCGAAGACTGTTCGGTATTTCGAAATATCTGGATGGATCGTTAATGAATTTTAATTTGTTCAACATATTTATATGTATATGCATACTGTTTTTGTTTGTTTTTCCTTTGTATGTATAATTAAAATAATAAAACTTTTATCTTTTGATCATTAGGTCATCATAAAACACGAATTATATTGTTGAAAATTCGTAACTTTTCAAGAATAATCTAGATAAATTCGATCTTAAGTTTTATAATTTGGTTTCAGTCTATATTATGTACACAGTACATTTTTTTTTAAATCTTAATCATGATACAATAAGTATAGTTATCATGAATTTTAACACAAAATTTAACATAATTGTTAAGGGCAGATGGCAAACCAGCTGCAAAATGCGATATAGAAAACACCAAGTAACAGTTTAATGTGTGAAATTTGGAAGAGTTCGAAACATTTGTTGAGCATGCCTTCATCTAGTTTAAAATTTTCATTATTCACTGGACATTTGCTGAAAAGTATTACAAGTGAAGATGTTTTTTCTATTAAAATAAATTTGTTCTAATAAATTATTTTTCGCAAACGTTTTGATAAGTTCTGAATATTCTGAATTAAATAAATTGCCACATATAATTTGAAATTTATCATTTAGTCATAAAACTCACATATGGAAAATATAAATACGAAAGATTTTAATGATTATTTGAAGTAAATATATCTATTAATATTTGTATTAAATTAAGAGTTAAATATAGAAATGCACTAAATACATACACTTCGTGGTTCTCTATACATTTTAAATGATTCTAATAAATTACATACAGTTTTGATTTAACATTATTTTACATAAAAAGAAAATCTAAATTGTAAAAAAAGTATCTAAATGAAAATGAATAAAATTTTCTTTGTTGGACTAATCATTTGTGATTAATTTGTTAATTTTGTAATTTTCATTATACATATTTTTATTTTTGATCGACTTCAAAACAAGTCATTTTAATTTAAATTTTATATGTAGTGCTTGGAAATACATTGTTTGTATAATTTTTATTGTATATGAAGAAAGGCTACACATGCCTCCCATATTTATTTTTTCTTTTTATTTTGCACATGTCGACCGTTTTTTAGTTTGTCCGCATGTATTTGTTTTGGAGTCGAGTGGTTTTTATTTTGAACAATTACATACAAGTTTATTTTTGTTAACACCAAATGAAAAAAACTTTATCGGCCCTGTTCTGTGTTTCACTCGAAAAAAAAAAAAAAAAAAAATATGTAACTTCAGTTTATGCACTTTTCTGAAATTGTATGTGAAATCAATGATAAAAAGAAAACCTTTAATTCTTATTATAAGAAAAATTAAAAATAAAATAAAGTCGATATTAATTTAAGCTTTTAAATAAAACTATAGAAAATATTTCTTCTTTTATTTGCTATACATTGCAAAAAAAGCTTGTTGGTGGTGTATACGATTTTCAAAAATTGCTTCAAATATTCTTCGCGGTTTGTATTAACAAAAAGAAAAGCAGAAATAGATAATGATCGATTTGTTGAAGTGAAATAATAAATGATTTCGACCAATCAGCAAAATTGCTATAAGGAAGTTATAAAAGTAGAAATATTTATTTATACCCATTTTAATGTCATCAATTCTTTATGAAATGAAAATCGTCTAGAATTAACTGTGTTCGGTCTAATAACCAAAAGTTTTACACGGTAATGTGAACTTATTAAAACAAAGGTGGTTCACTTTATTGAATTTGTTCACATTTTCGTTTGCAATAATTTGTACCACTTTACTCGCTTATTTAGTAAAATAGAAAAGCCCACAAAGAAAAGAAAGACCAGGTTGGTAAAATAACATAAAATTTATTTTAAACTTATAAATTTTCATATATTCACTCTTAGTTTAATACTAAATAACTAAACAATAATGGGATATCATAAGAAACTAGGAAAAAATAATGTGAAGAGCTTAGCAAACATTTGAGAGTAACACGTAGCAAAAAACATTTTCGGTTGTAAGCGTCTGTCATGTGTTACAAAAGCTTATTTAACTGTTGCGAGTGGGTTTCCTGCAAAAAACTGTCGTTCACTATTTAGAGCCACCACACTTTGTTCACAACTTAGAGAGTTCATATAAGAAAATGAGTGTTCACATTAGTGGATAGTTCACTATTGTGGAAGTTCACATTACCGCCAATTCACGGTATTCGAAATTTTTCGACACCCATATGTCGCAAGTACTTTGCTGATTTTAATATCAAAATTACATCCTTTGACACAGTTTCGCAAGCGCAAATATTAAATGAATCTTGAAAATCAAACACGTTTGGAGTTTTCTCGTAAAGCGGCTGTTTCGAAAATTTTCGACAACGTTATCTGTTGAACGAATCAATACATTTTAATCAAACTTTCGGCAGATTAATCAAAAAAATTTTTTTGGATAATATCTTTTTCGAAAATTCGCAAAATCTTTTCAACCGAACCGAATGCTGACGGTATCGCCATTTTCGATGATCGGGTTGAAATGAGAACTTCCTATTTTTGATAGCGGCAATTGCTAAAATGCTATTAAATTTTTTCTATTTGTTTCTTTTTGATGTATTTAATAAATTTTGAACTTAGCTGTAAATATAATGTAATACATATAAGAAAGTAAAGATCAGTAAACAAATAGTTTGCATACATTGTAGAGTCATTGAAGGAACCAGAGCGTTTCGATATAGACCTATTTTTTATTAAAATTATGAAATTTTGGGCCTCAAATTCCAATGCTGGATCAAAAAAGTTATGATGCCACATCTAGGCCTGGAATGCGTTAAAGTACATATTTTCAAAAATATAATCTACACCCCGCGAAAAATGGGAAAGATACAGCGAATATACTGAAAAATCCCATTTTTGCGAATTTTTATTAATTGATAAATTAAAAGGAAACTCTTCTTCTACTACAAGCAGATAAAGGAATGTAACTGCAAAAAAAAAAAAAAAAAAAAAAAATATCAATTAACTGCCCTTTCAGAAACTGCAGATATTTTTCCATATGTTTTTTCAAAATCGTCCATTGTGCGCCGTTAATTTTCGCCTTAAATCAAGTTAGACGCCTTTTTAACTAATCCTTTCTTGGAATTGAATTAAGTATGCTTGGGATTGATTTAGGTATTTATATTTTCTATATTTTATTAGAAGTAAAATTTGATGAAAATCCTATGTGACATATAGGACAGTGTCATTGTGGTTAAAAATACAAAATATTCCTTGAGAATGGTTAACGAAGTTAACCGAAATATCGGAAAACAAATATAAAAATAAATTAAGAGATTTTTTATGAAACAATAATTTTAATTGTTTTTATTTGAGAAAATACCTTAAGCCAACCAAAACGGATTTTCATCATATTAAATCACAGGTCAACTAAACAAACACCCAAGAAGTAAAATTTATTAAAGTTTATGTTTGATAATCGTTATATTTCCAATTTAGAATTGTTCGATTGCATTTGATTTTGTTATTTTCAATGATTAAAATGTATACAAAAAGTTTTTAAACAAAAGCAAAAATAAATATATTCATGAAACAAATCCTCTGATACTCAGCTCGAAATATTCATCCGGAGCTTCGCATAAGTCTTCTGAGCTGAACACTTTCTATGTACATTTAACAACAACAAATTATATTACGTTCACTTAAATTTCAGAATTGCAGTTAAAAATTTTTCTGTTCGGCAAAGTAAATTTTATTCAAACCCATTTAGCCGTATCGAGTGTTATTGAGTTTGCTAACATTCAAACAAATAAACTTGAAATTTTTAATATTTAATTAGGTCTTTAATTTGATCGAGAATGGCAACAAATACTTTTACGCGCTGTAAGAGTCAAAATATTAAAAAATTTTATTTGAATGAAATGAACACTTCAATACCAGATATAATTTATTAAAGTATGTACATATATACAATAAATATTATAAAATGTATGTAGGTATGTAATTAGCTGTATATCTATGGTCTTCCTCATACGAGTCTAATTATGCTGGCATAACATGATAGTTTATAGGCGAGAGGGGTGAAGAGAGCGGTTTTTCGTTGGCACAATTTTTCAACCAGTCTGAATTCAAAATTCAAAAATTAACCCCGCATTAGAAGCACAAAACTAATACATACACACTTACGAATACACAGGCAGCGTTGTCAACTTTGAAATTTCAAAAGGCACCAAAATGGAGAAAAAAACGCACCGTTTAACAAAAAACGCACCAAGTTCAGATTTTTTAATGAAAATTTTTATTGAATTAATTTTGCGTCCTTACAACATTTAACTTTAGTCTAAAATTCTAATGTTGATATAATATTGTGCCAATGCATGCAGTGAATCATTCTCCACCGTTTTTCAGTACTAGATAATGTTTCGACATCGGATTCAAATTGTACTGCTAATGGCATGATATCATATTTGCAATGGGATAAAACACTAACACTAACTTTAAATATTTCTTTTAGTAAATATAAATTTTATTAATTTTAGTGTTACAACCCTTTATGTAAACTTTTACGCATTTTATAAAAAACGAACAATGACCGCAAGTCTCAAGAATACTTTGTTTTTGCAAGCTCTTTAACAGACTTGACAACAACTTTTACGACAAAAAACAATTATGTACACTGAAAATCTAAAAGGGACAATAAATTTCTTATAATGAAATGTTACAAATTATCTGTAACAACAAGACGGTTTAACGGTTTTTGTGAATGCGTTTTGGTAGTACCAAATTGGTACCTCTTAAACATCTTTAAAATTGAATGTAAAAATTGTACACAAATTTAATGAAATGGAATTGAAACAGTTGTATTTTTTGTACAAAATTCTTTTTTCTCATACTGAAACAAAAATTTTTTTGTAATTGTTAATTGATTAAATTTGTCAATAAATATTTTAAAACACATAAAATTTTTTAACGATCTTAATTTATAAAACCGAATGTGTGTTTATTTATTTGTTTGTTTGTTTGTTTGTGTGTTTGTTTGTTTGTTCCTTATAGGAGGCCAAACCCTTGGACCGATCTTCCTGAAATTTTCACAGTATTTAACTAGAACTCTCGGATGAATTATAGGCTACTTTTTTTTTCAACCACACCCACTTTTACGACCACTTTTTTAAATTATGTTACTCCTACCACGTAGTTTTTAACAGATTTTATAATGTAAAGTGAGCATAACTTCGCCATTTGTGGATAAATTTTCAAAATTCTTTCAGCATATAGAAAAGGTGCATTAAATTTTTTTGTTTTTGAAAATTGTGCGTAGGGGCAGGGTGTCACAAATGGCCCGCCACAATAATTGTTTATCAAATAACTTCGCCATTTTTAAGCCAATTTTCAAAATTCTTTTTGCATATGGAAAGATCCAGAATATTTTTTTGTTTTTAGAAATTGTTTGTTGGGTCGAACGGGGGGGGGGCGGTAGGGCGGTGCAAATGGCCCGCAACAATAATTGATTATCAAATAACTTCACCATATTTTGGGCAATTTTTGACCTACATACGTCGATGATATTTGGTACATATGGTATTGGCATAATTTGGAATACGTACCAGGAGAAAAGTGGGTGGGACCACGCCCATTTTTTTGGGAAAACCAAACCCTTGGACCGATCTTCCTGAAATTTTTACAGCATGTTACTGTGACTCTGGAAGGAATAATAGGCTATATGCAGTTTTGATTGGACAAAGAGGCGTGGCACCGCCCATATAACGCAAAAATTTAAATCGCCATATTTTGGACATTTTTTGACCTACGTCGATGATATTTGGTACATATGGTATTGGCATAATTTGGAATACGTACCAGGAGAAAAGTGGGAGGAACCACGCCCCTTTTTAGGAAAACCAAACTCTTGGACCGATCTTCCTGAAATTTTCACAGCATGTTTCTGTGACTCTGGAAGGAATAATAGGCTTTATGAACCCATTCAACCCAAAAATTTAAATCGCAATGTTTTGGGCATTTTTTGACCTACGTCGATGATTTTTGGTACATATGGTATTGGCATAATTTAGAATACGTACCAGGAGAAAAGTGGGTGAGACCACGCCCCTTTTTAGGAAAATTAAAAATCGTAATAAAGTCTTAACTATTGGACTGATCGTCATTAAATTTTCACAATAGGATATATAAATACTTTTAATTTTATTTTATAACGAATGGGGTAGCGAAGCACACCGGGATAGGCTAGTTAATTATAAAAATTCTCAGAATTTACTTAAAAAACTACAAAAGCTCTAAGAGAATCAATAAGTTACATACAAAATTAAATTAAAAACTTTGAAAAATGTTGGCTAAAGTTTTGTTATTAGTATAGAAGTTGTGAAGCAATTTAAAAATTTTTCATATTTATGTTTAAAATTTTCCCTCATTGCAAAAATATTCAGTAAACTCGCTTCTTATACTTGAAATTCCTCCTAAATTGACAATTCATCATCACTTATTCTCGCCATATTTCCGCCAACTATGTTCCGTAATGTGTACAACGAAAGCCAAAGGTGAAATTAATACAAAAAACACCAACACATACAAAGCTGAGTACACGCCCTGTCATTAAATATATTAAACTAACTTTAATATATGGAAATAACTAACTATTTTAACATTGCGATGTCCTAGGAAGTAATCAGTTTTTTTTTGCATTACTTGTAGCTAACTTAAAAGCTACTTTTAAAAAGTCAAAAGGTAGTTAGTTAGTATACATAAAAAAAATATATTTCATTTTTATTTTATTTTCTCAATTCTATATTCAGTAGTTTTATAGTAATATTACAATAGTAAATTTTTCGTCAAATTTTTTTTCACCGATGCTGTGCTGGGACTTGAACCACAGGTCATTGGATTAACAGTCTACGCGCATACCAGTCAGCTAAGGTACCATTTAAATATTGACAGCAAGAAGTTATGAAGTACCTGAAATAATTTTAAGAGTTCCTAAATGAGTAAATTTGTTGGCGCTCACCATATTCAATTATAAATGAGAGTATATGTATGTATATATAAATACGTTACGTTCTGCATTGTATTGTGGTTAGCTTTATAGTTAGTGTAGAAAAATCAATTTAAAAGTTAAGGCTAGCCACACATTTGCCGACAGGGCGTATACATTTTATGGCAGATGAATTAGTCTCGTGTGAGAACAAAAGAACAAAAATTGTGCGGCTTTAAAATTCATCCCGTGTGAGGAAGACCTATGTCCAACAGGTGCTGCAATCAGTATAATTAATATCATCAATATTAAACATACGCCGTATTATACATTAAAAAAGATGTACTTACACATGCATGCATACATATGAATGTACACAGTTTCATTTTACTTAAACACGTACATATACATACTTTAAGGCGCAAGAGTTTTAATTGAATTTTGTTTACCTAGTTTTGGTTGAGCGTTTAATTGGATTTAAAGGATTAAAATACGCCATAGCTTTGTGGCTTAAAGAAAAGAAACCAATTAGACTTGAGTTGTAAAAACTTTCTAAGCAATTCATGTAAAATATTATCAAAAACAATATACATATATATTTATAAAGAACTTGTATATGTTTGTTTGAAGCGAACGCTGGTGGTGGCTAACGACTAAAACGAACTTCAATCGATTTCATATATTTGCCCTTTTAATAACAAAATATTTAAGAAGTTTTTTTTTGTTGTTAAATATTAAGAAAATTAAAAAAAAATTATTTAAATATTCGACAAAATTTAATCGAATATTTTTTTAGCAGTCTAAAAGACTTCACATTGAAAGTTTAAGTTTTGACCTCAGGGCAACCATTTTCTGGTCATGTTTCCTTTTTGTGATATAAATTTCTTAATTTGTTTACCACTCCCACTAACCATTAACAACAAACATATTTTATACATGTACATGTCTTTTTAGCTTTACGCAGGTTTGTTGTTTTTCAAACAACCTAATTTATGCCTCATCAAATAATACAATTTATTACAAAAATTACCCATTTAGACCAATTTTTGTTTACTTAATATGTATATATATATAAATGTACATGTAGAGGCAAATAATAAAAACAAAAAAAGGAAATATTTACCTGAGCAAAAAACGATGGAAATACTTAAGACTTAAACATGCTGTAAGTACAACATAAAAGTTGTAAAAACATATTTATGATACACTCCATCCAAATTATGAATTAATACATAATTAACAAGGAAATCATTTTTAGCTTAAACTATATCTGCCGATTTCACGATGTCGAAAGAATTTTGAATTTTATTTTCATTCGTACAAATACATTTGATACAAAAACAAAATTTTAGAATTTGTTTTTGCTTCAAATGTAATTATACGAATGAAAACATATGGAAATTTTCTTTCGACATAGTGAAATAGGCCGTATATGTATTTAGTATGTAAGTATGTACGAACGTCTACAATTTTTGTAAATACGAAATACATACATACATGCTACATACCCTTGTAAGGTAGAGCAAAATGTTATTAAAAAATACATTATTTATCTTCCACAATCATTAACCAGTTGCTGGTACTCTGTGTTATTAATATTAAGAAAATTTGAAAGTTTGAAAATAGCTTTAATAAAATTTTATAGGATCGGTCACCATTCAAGAAGTAAAATGTAATGGGAACTCCCAATAATGAAAGGTTACTTTTTTTCGCCACGTCACAAGATTCAGTATCTACTATTTAATATGCCGATTTAATGTCTATTTAATTGACTTTTGCTAACTTTTTTTGTTATTGGCGAGTTTTTTTTATTTTAACTTTAAATCTTCCAGATTTCAATCAGGCTATTTTGAATCGTGATAGACATGTGCCGTTATTAAATTAATGCAGCGAACGCCCTTGCAAAACCCATCAAGCATTTATGATTGTATCAGTGAAAATTACGACGCTTAATGGAAAATTAAGAAATTTAGATATTTTGGATATGCTTAATGTCAAGTACACGAACTCGTACTTGACGTCAAGCATTTTTATAGTGTACTAGATTTTACCCGTGACTTCATTTACGCTACATGTTAATGAAAAAACAAAAAGTACTAAAAGCAAAACGCACCAAAAGTACCAAGAAAGTATACTATGTACATACATATATTAATGTACGTTATTGTAAAAACAATTATTCTTTTTTTAAATAAAAAGTTATAATAGTACCTATCTAAAGTGACAGATTTTCATTATTTTGCCCCCAAGAAAGTACCGCTGTAAGTCAATGTAAAAAATCAATAAAAACAAAACCTGCCAAAAGTACACATTTTACGCCTTTTTAACACTTTAAAAGTACCCTATCACATTTCATCAAAATCCATTAAAAAAAGTACCAAAAATAGAAAAGTACCAAAAGTAATTTTAATCCTTCTCTAGACTTCCACAAATAATTCAAGACCAAAATTAGCCAAATCGGTCCAGCCGTTCTCGAGTGTTAGCGAGACTAACGAACAGCAATTAATTTTTATATCTTGTTTGTTATCGAACTCCTCCGAAACGGCTCGACCGATTTTAATGGAATTTTTTATGTATATTTGGTTGGTATGAGATTAGGTTTTAAAGTATATTTTAAACCGCTAGGTGCTTGACGAGGGGTGGCAGGGGGCAATTCCTGTATTTACTAAACTATTAACCCAACAGATGTGCTCCTCATAATTAATTTTGTTGTTGAATGACAGATGGAGAATCATGCAGGAGAATGGTCGTCGTTCATATTTTAAACAGAACAAAATTATTGTTTGGTATTTTTTCATCGGCGGTCATCGTAACACACAATACATTCGCTATTTTTTATATAACACCCAAAATATGCACTAGAAATATTTTGTATGGCAAAACAACGTTTGCTGGGTCATCTACATAGTATGTATGTATGTATATAAAATTTTCGTGTCCCTGTGTTTGTTATAAAACTCCTCTGAAACGACTCGACCAATTCTTATAAAATTTTTAAAAACATAAATTCTTGAGTATTTGCTCGAATAAATGTCAAATTTTGAAAACAAGTAAGTTTTTCTTAGAGACATGTGTGGTATTATAACAAAAATGAATAATGAAATCGATCCGAATGCCATCAAAGCGAAAAGTATTTGATTCGATTTAAGTCTTCGATTTCATTTCAAATCGATTTCTATCACATATGTACCTGCAAACTTTTATTTTTAATTCAAGCAAAGGCAAATGACTGCTATTCTCTCGGTATCCTTTTTCTTGAAAAAAATTTCATTTGGTTCATAATATATTTCGCTTTGATGAAAATCCGGCCAACTTTATAAGCGCAAGCTTATTTGCAATGCATTGCTTTCATAAACACATACTTGAAATGTTTGTCAATGCCTAATGTTTGTTTGATGAGTATGTTTTCATAAAATTTCTGGAGTCTAATCACCGCATTCGGCATCGAGTAAAATCTATAGTAATTTCTCATTTAACACAATAAAAATTACGATATATTTTACTCGACATCGAATGCGGTTAGTTCACAGTCGCATTCATTAACACCGTTTTTTTTCTCTACATGAACGATTAAAGCAAAATATTTTTTGTCTCTTCAAACACGAATAGAATTGAAAATTCCTATTCATGAACATGCGTGATAAGTTAGTGAATATTTGATACTCTGTTCATGAATATCCAATAAAGAAATATTTTGCTGTTCATTTTTGAATGCTAGAGCAAAATAAAGTTTGATGTTCGTATTCATGTGTGAATAAATACAAAAACCTTATATTCTTCACATGAACGAATAAAGCAAAATATTTTTTGTCTCTTCAAACACGAATGAAACGCAACTAAAATTGAAAATTCTTACTCATGAATATGCGTGATAAGTTAGTGAATATTTGATACTCTGTTTTATAAATTCGAGCTTAAATAAAACGTGCAGAAGCACGTTCAAAACCTTATAATTCAGCATATATGGGTAAAGTTCGGATTAAAAATATGACAACTTATTCGTCCATATAGAATGTAAATATGTATATTGCCAACAATTATTTGGAATATTCTTCCCCTTAATTTTTCATAGAGCAAAATCAATACACATTTGCTATGCTGGTTCGATGCTGCAAAAAGTTTGCCGACCACTGCCTAAAAGTTTCTCTTACTGTTCTCAACGAATTCTTAATTACCCAGCGGTAAAAATTGTCATTATATAATCGCTGATGTAAGCAATATTTAGTAGCTATCAGTGATGATTCTGTCGCTTATATTACTACTTAAATTTAGCATAGGAGTGTCATAGGTCGTTTAATCGGTGCGCTTTCGCTTAAAGAGTAAGCAGCGATGTCAGTGATTCGCATTTCAATTGCGTTTACTTCATAAGCGAAGTCTTAAGCAACGTTAATGATACATCAATAAATCTTAGCAAGTTATGGTGTAATGCACGTTCATTACGGTTTAATTTGCATTTGTAAGCGAAGGCTAGAACATAGTACCACTAATCCCAATGATTTTATATGTATGTAAATACCTTTTTAGAAATTTACTTGTGGTGTAAGCTTTATGTTCTGCGATCAACGATAAACTAACAAACAGAAAAAGAATTGAAACAATTTTTGTATTTTTTTTAATGCCACTATTACGGCATTTTTGTTTTTGCATTTTTTGTGTATTAAGAGTAGAAACATACATTAACCAACCCTTCGCTTATTTTGTAATGGAAGTTATAATGAGTGGATATTTTTTTGCATTTTTTGTGTACTAAAAGAAGACAAAAAAAATTCCTAAACATTTTTGCAAATATACTCAACCAACTCTTCGACTACATATATTGTAATTGAAGTTATAATGAGTGGATAAAATTAATTAGATTACACATAGATAACATTTTAAGTACTTATATCGTTCGCTTAAAATGTCATCCTGATGTCATTGATTATTATCTAGGTACTTCGTTCAATTTACCGCTGGGTAGTTGAATACAAACATCTTCAACATTCTCATGAAAATACAACAACAAACAAAATCTTTACTGAGAACATTTAAAGAAGTTGTTAAAATGGTATTTTACGAGTTATGAAAGCCAAGCATAAAACGTAAAAGTAAGATAAACTTGTAGACATGGATATGGCAAGGATGCATGCCTGCTTAAAAAAATCTGTTTGTTTTGGGTTTCGTTGGAAGCACTTGTAGAAATGTGTGCGTGTGCGTGTGTGTAAGTTCTTTCGTAATACATACACGTACATATATAAAGGGGTTTTTAATTAATATTTGCATATTACTTATATCTACATACGTACGCAGATTTAAACCTTAGTACTAAGTTAGAAGTTCCAAAGGAAACAAACACCTCATCTATTTATATGCATTGCCTTAGGTTTTGTTCGCTTTTTTTGTTGTTGTCAATTTACATACATACATATAAATTGTGTGCTTAAATAAATTAAATATTTGTTTGTTTTCATCACTGTGTTGGTATGATTGCTCTATGTTTCGCTGAATTCTTGCCTCATCTTTTCTTAAGGTTTTTTCATAACAGTGCATGAATATAAACAATAATTCCCAGCAAAAATTACTGCTTCGCCGTAAGCAGGTTTGTAAGGGAATATCAGGTGATATTAGCTTACAAACCTGCTTACGTATGGCATGATATTTTTTTCGCGATGTCCCACTTTGGACCATTTCTTTTTAAGTGCTTATTTCAGAGCAGTGAGTATGAAGCAAATTCAAGGAACGAAAACAATATCAACTGAATTATATATAATTAATATTTTATTGCATCATCCAAACATTCATACTGTCGTCTTATTATGTTCGTTACACTTCGTAAAATTTACAATTTTAATCATTGCCTTACAATAGTGCTTTCTAGTATGCACTAGTGTAAGGGAGCATGTGTAGAGATTATTTGCTTTAGTGTTATTTGTTTTTGTTTCTATATTGATTGAATAAAGTTCTCAAAAAATTTTACATCTTCTGCCATACATTTCTGCATTTGTTAAGATAATACATATGTGCTTAATACGAAGCACGTTCTTAAGGCAGAAAAAGTATGTACTGCTTCCAAAAACTTGATTATTTTTTGCTGGGTTACCTCTGATTTTTAATTATATATGTGTATGTATGTATGTATATATGTAGTATGGAGGTCGGGACTTAAACACGTTAAAACCAGCCGTTACCATTGACCCGAACGTAACCCGTGGAACTGCCGCTAGGCTTTACGTTACGAGGTGGAAAAAGTCCCGATCTAAACTATATTGATTCTTCTATGAATCACTTCCAACCGACGAAGTTCCCATTGAAGCAATTTCATAAAATTAAACACATGTGTCCAGTTATGTAAAGATTCCAAGATGGTTCGAACTATGTTTTCTGGTCTAATACTACGCCGTAAAACTTTTTCTAAATACGCCCACTATTTGTGAAATCGTGGACAGATGAAAAAATCATGTTCGTAATTTTCCATGTTATATTCACCACACCTTGGACAAAACGTGACACTGTCATATCCGAAACAGTTCAAATATGACCTAAAACAATCATGTCCACTCAAAGACTGTGTAATATAGAAATCCTGGTCACCGTGTCTTCTTGATAGCCATGTCCTGATGTCAGGCATCAGTCCGCAATTTCCTCTGCAGGTATTTTGGGCCTCTATTGTTCGGGATGACCGAGGACAGCACTTCAGAATATATGTATGTACTGCAAGTGCTCATGAACAGAGAGACGGGTGTCAATCATGAGACTAAGGTATTTTTGACATAATAAATAAATTGCAAGTGTGTTATTTTATTACGGTTCTTAAAATATTGCTGAATTTCAAATTAACATTACTTGAATGGACACTGTAGTTCATCATTTTGTTTGATTTTAATTATTAAAGCTGTGAAAATTTCAAGAACTTGCTTTTAAGATTTTCAGGATACAGTGAACATGTTGCGTCGTCCGCTTTACCGCACTCGTCATATACCTTACCTAAGTTTTTATTATTTTTATTTAAGAATCTATAATAACACATATTCTGTAGGCTGTGTATTTCTTACGGCTCTCCACATAGACATTTTTTCCAAATCGGTTGAATAATGTGAACATGAAGTCCATAACAAAAAAAAAAAATTAAAAAAAATGGCTTTGACTATTAATTAAGCGCGATCACATCAACCTCGAAATATTCATCGACTTGTCTGCATTTCGCAAAATATAAATATTTTCACGACTTGAACACTACCAGTCTTGTAGAACCATGTATAAATTTTTTTTTTTCATTTTGGATACACAAAAGTTTAAATGAGGCAGATGTTTACGTGCAAACAACAAGAAAAGTTGCTGCAACATTAAGGCCAACTAACATATGGTTTGTGTTAGCATGCCAAGACGTCATTGAACAAAAGAAAACAAAAATTGAATATTTAACTTGAGATATAAAAATCAAACATAATAACAATTAAAAATATAATTTCTTGGATAATAAATAGTTTTACTTTCATTGTTTTTATTGCTGTTATTTCGAGTTTATTTAAGATTCTAAGGAAAGGCGTTCCCTGATGTTGTGCTCCTCATATTGAAATATGAAATGAAAAGTCTATGGAGTGGTAAAAGTAGTCGAAGGGATGAAAATACCACAGTGATTCGTCTATTCACGTTCATGGCTCTTCATTTCCTGACATATGACCGTCTGAAAAGCATTTCACTTTGAGCATAAAATTTATTGTGTTTATTTTTAATTATTATTGTAATGTTTTCGCTCTTTTAGGCTTTAATTAAAGGTCATTAAGTTGATTCTTAAGTTGGTATTGTACAACAATTTTAATAATAGTTACGTTTAACTAAGGCGCAGTTATAAGTTTTTTACGATCATGTGGGAATAATAATTATATACATATCTACATACATACATACATACATACGTATGTATTTTTGTGTGCTGGATTTAGCGAGTATAGTGTTCATGTGGACAAGACAAAAAGGTATAAAGCAAACAGTTTTAGTAAGATGTTATAATTTTTAGCAAATATCACAATACTTCTAATGTCTGACAACTTTAGTTGATATTCCATAATATATTTAGGTTTTTGAAAATTTTCAGGTGTCATAACGAGAATAGTTTGTAAAAAAGGCCAATTATAAAATATATAACAGTTGTTTGGTTTGTGTAATCGAATGGAAATGGAATTATACCTCGTCTGATGTAGAAAGGCCCTAACTTATATAATTGCAACTTTACAGGAAGAGATAAAAACATACTAGAAACTGTAATTATCAAAACGTAACTGTTGTCATACAATTGCTTGCCGAACCCTTATTTTTTTATAATTGCATTAAGTTTCTTAAACGTAGTGTATTTGTGTGATATTTACTGAAATTACTAAAAATATAAATATCCAAAATATGTGAGTTAGGAGGGTCTTTCTAAAAGCGACCACCGATATGCACATACGTCGGCAAAATCTGCTGTGGGAAGGAAGGTTAGTGTGAAGCACACATCCACTCGGAGACCCAATTGGATCCATTGTGACCGTAAAATCTGCTGTAAATAATTTTTAAAATAAACGAAACTTTTTGTGGAGTTTTTTTTTTATTCACAAAGTACTTGTCCTGTGGCTGGAGAAATGAGTGTAATATGATTTCAAGTCGTGAGCAGTGTTAAGGACATCGCTTTTCTAGTACAGAATACATTCGCTAGACAAATTGTGTTCAAGATTATTGTCGCTACAATGTTTGACCAAAACGAAAAAAAAATTGCAAAAAAGAGTAAAAATCGTCAAAATGAGAAAAAATCGCCAAATGAAAGCAGTCACCAAGCCGGAGAAATAAATTTTTAGACAACTAATGCCAATCATTGATTTCGATACGAATAAGGGTTAGATACGATATGCTGCGAGATTAATACTCTTCCTCTTTGGGGATGGATATGCTAGTGGGCATCGTGCTACCCGGTTGTTGATAACCTCTTATCCACACAAAAACATAGATGTGAAAATAAGGCCAAGTTCGTATCCAAAAAGTTTCGGCCGTAAAAAGTACTGAGATCAAAATAAGGACCAAGTTCTTGATAGGTGCAATTCCATCTCATTTCGAGGCAACCGGTAAGCTTGGCAAAATTTGTTTGCCTTTCTAATATGGGAAAGAATTCTTGGAAAAATATTGCCAAGCTTATAGGTTGCCTAGATATGAGATGGAATTGCACCTATCAAGAACTTGGTCCTTATTTTGATCTCCGTACTTTTTACGGCCGAAACTTTTTGGATACGGAGAAGGAGTTCGTAAAATGAATGATACTCGACCAGTGCTAGCGGTCCGTAGGACTTCAGACAACTTATGTTAAGCCTGCTAAATATCAGAATCTGCACTAGTAGTAATCTACTGATTTTAAGTGAGAGTGTTGAAATAGAAATTTATACATTTTATATTTCTTCCCTCTCTTTTGTTTTGCTCTCTAAAAGTGTGATGTGTTTTATTCTTAAGGGCACTATACATTCGTCAAAATCACATCAAGCATTATGGAGGTATAAGTGAAACTTTGTTTGTATGAGTGACACCGACGATGCTTGACTAAAAATCAAAATATGTATTTAGATTTTTGGCATGCTGGACGAGTGATTTTGATGAATATATTGGTTTTACTCTTCAAGCACGTGCATATTTTTAAATTAAAATGAAATTTCAAAGAGAAAAAACGCTAAATATGTCGGATGAAAAAAAAAAACAATACATTCAATACCAATGTATCATCATTGCATTGCATTTAAGGAAATGAAAATATAAATCAAAATAGTAGATTATTAAATATTCAATAATAAAGTACAATTTAAATAAAAAACTAAAAGAAAGTTAATTGTTATTGTTGTTGTAACATACAAGACATGTTTTTTTTCTATTTTGTTCATAAACATATTAGCCGTATTCACAATCTTGTGCATTTGATATTGCAAATTTATGCAATTGCACATTTATTCTATCGATTGTGAATGATATCTGTGGGTTAGGTTGCAAAACACAAAATTCACAGCTGATTGGTAAATAAAAAAATTTTTTTCCACTGAAGTTTTTGCCTAAAAATACATATCAGAAATTACTCAAGTATCAAAACATTCAAATAATTCTAATTTTTATTATAAAAATAAGGATTAATTTGTTAATTATTCAGGATTTTAAATAATATGTAAATTTAAATAATTGAATAATTTGATTTGAGATGTTTTGCGTTTTGCTAATTTTTGCTTTTTGTTATTAAAATTTTTTATTTCAATAATTAAGTTATGCATTTTTTTTATTTCATTAATTTTTTTTTGTCTGGTTAATTTCCTTATGCTTTAAATATTTTTGTTTTATAATTTTGAATAAAATTATTAATATTTGAATAAGCAAAATCGGCTTAGCTCAATGCGTATCAGCTGTCGTTTTGCAATTAAGTGTTGCATAAGTAGAGTAAATATATGCTATTGGTTTTTGGTGTTGCTTATTTGCAAAGATATAGCGTGTGCATTTCTCTGTATTTTGTTAGTGTATGATGCAAGACCAATTGCTATTATTTTTTTTGTTAGTTCATATTCAAAGTTCCGTCGGCAACAGACATATTCAACACTTTTTCTCTATACTGTGTTGTTGTTAACACTTCAAAATAAAATGCAAAATGAATGCTGGACAGGTCTTCAAGCAAAGCTTGATGTCAAGCATTTTGACGAATGTATAGTGCCCTTTAAAAAAAATCACCCTCACTAATGGTGGATGGCATTGCACTTTATGCCCCGTATAAGTCGACAGTATTGATAGTGCCTTTTAAAACAGATGACGTTCTACTTTTTCATAAATTGTGTTTTGTTCTAGTAAAATAACAAGTTGCATTATAACAGTGTTGGCAAAACATTTTATACATGTACCTTTCAGCAAGGTGCCATTTTGCGTGTAGAAAAGAAAACACCATAAGGCTAAATATAATTAAAACATTTTTTTTTTCAAAATATTTAAGACGTTCATAATCTTGTATTACTTATTTATAATGCGCACATCCGTTTTATAACAAGCAATCGCTTTAAGCTTCAAGCATACTTTTGCACATGTACGTACATACAAATGTATGTATATTTGTTCGAGTATGTGTTTGTGTATGCTAATAGCAATTAAATATTTCCTTTCAACATAATCATAATTTATGACTTCTTCTACCTTCAAATGCTGTGTGCCGCGCTTATTTTTTGTTTAAATTCTGATTTGTTTTCAAGTTGCGCAAATCCTCTGGGAATGATGAAAAAGAATCTCCGATTAACTTTCCTTTTAGTGATGTTCTGTTGTAAACAAATGGAATGAAAATAAACAATATTTAAAAAGCATTAGAAGTAGAAGCAAAAACAAAAGAAACTTATTTATTTTTAACGTAATTATAAAATTTTTACATTTATTTGAGCATGTACTCAATAATTTATGTTTTTAAATTTTATTTATTTGTTGCGGGTTAGCAATATCTAAATATATATTTCGTTGGTTGCCATATGTACGAGTATATTTATACATATATGTAAATAGATGAGCTTTGAAACTTTTTAAACATAAAGGGTAAACATCTACTGATGAGTTGGTATGGCAACCAACGATATATATATTTAGATATTGCTAACCCGCAACAAATAAATACAATTTAATGTAATTATTTAAGAGCAAAATATAGTAATACATATTTTTAAAATTTCAACAACAATTACGAAATTCTTACAGAAAATATATCAAAAACTGTAATGACGGAGAATACAAAAGTATTGAACCATACTGTAGCGACAATCTTATTTTGTAGTCGCAAGAGCATAAAGAAATGTAAAAATTAATTTCCATTAAAACGCAAAAGTAATGTAAAGGATTCTTGTAGCTTTTGGGACTTTATTTGGGCACTTTTATTTTGCTTTTAAAAAATTTATCAAATATTTTTTTAATTTTCAAGGGAATTCGCTGGAGTCTATAATAGTCTTTAATACATTCGCTTCACTCAACCTACTCAGGGAGTTACTATTAATCTATTTAATATAATAATCTATTGTTTTGAATTTAATGATGCGGTCATAAAACGCACTAAAGTTTCGTTTGTTATTGTAAAGGCAATAAAAATTTAAAAAATTAATAACTCGCGGAAAATATTTTTGTGTGAAGATTATTGTCAATTAAGGATCTTAAGGTTTTTAGTATGCAATATGTACATACGTATGTATGAGTGCCTGGGTAATAAAAATGCAAATAAAATTTTCTTGTAGGGCGGCTCTTCATCAAAATCAAAAGTTTTATTCCTACGCAGTTTCTTGGTGGATTGCTCGGCTTATATTACAAAAAGCTAACGCTTTTCTAAAAGTCAAACATATAAAGCAACATAAACAGCAACATTGTTCATTAAAAGAATTAAACGAAGATCAAGTTTTTTAGTGTCTAAGTGTTTGAAGATATTTTTTAAGGCGTTTTACGCTTGCAGGTTGTTCCAATAGAAATGTTATGAAATGCTTTTAATTTTTTCTTATTTAAGAAGCAACTTTAATTTCGAGTTTTCTTTTTCGGAATTATTTCTTATATTTGGTTTAAATTCAACTATTTATAACTGTAGTCTTTGTAATATGACACTATTAATAAGAAAAAGTAAAAAAAAACTTTCTATAGCAATATGAAATTCTTACTTTTTGTTTAGTGTGTGTTTGATGTAGTGATTTTCGTGTGTATGTGTATTTAAAATTAATTTAATTTTGATCTCTTTCTAAGTAGAACTTAATCTTGTGTAAAACTTTGTTTATTTTACTTTGATTTGTAATTTCATACAAAGGTTACAAAGAGAGCTCAAGTATAAAGATTATATGATGTACGATGTGTACAAGATGTAAGAACTAATTTAAACATTTTAATAATCGTAGCATAGTTTTAGGAATAAATTTATTTACAAGTAAATCTGCACATACGTGCCACTCGATTTACTCAATACAGGTTTTCCTTTTAGTGCATGGAAATTTCATATTTTTCTTAATATATGTTGTTATTGTATTATTTGTTGTTATTCTGTTTTTTCTTCATATTAAACAAAAGGCTATAACGATCATTTGTTGTAACGTCATCATAATACAAACAAATTTTATTTTGGTATTGAATTAACCATCAAGGCTTTATTAAACAAAAAAAAAACTTTATTTTTCCATTAATTTGTGTAAAAATTTAAATTTTTAAATACGTTTGCTGTAAAACACCATTTTTTTGGAGTTATGTCGTTTTTATAATAATTTTCATAACCCTCTTTTACATTATTTTGAATTAAAAATTTGCAAAAGCTTAAAGCTTTATTTTCGATTTATACTACGATTTAAAACAAAATTAATTTCCATTTACAGCTTTTTAAAATGACATTTCGCGCGATATTCAAAGGATAGATGTATTTTGGGAAGATTTAAAGTTAAAAACTTAAGATTTTTTGTCAACTTTTTCATCGAATATTTCAGAATAATTATTTTACATTTATTAATTATTCGTTTGTTTTTAACATCGTCCTAGAGTCTGAAATATCGATGTTTCTTGTATCGTACGTATGTTGACATTTAACTATCAAGGTGATAAAATAGACACGATAGAAAACGCAAACACAAACACAAACACACACAAGTCTTACACAAACTTATTTGAGTATGAAAACTTTTTGTGTTGCTACAAACCACTTTTAAACTTGTCAAAACTTGTTCATAAAAATTTTAAGACAAAACAAAACTTTTTCAAGCTTTCGCATTCGATGTATATACGATTATAAATCAAGTTACTTAATGCTATAAAATATATTAAAAAAGCATAAAGGTTTAACGATATAAGAGAATAATTAATAGCTTTGTTGTTTATTTTTAAGTGTACAAACATTTAATCGTAGATAATGCAGAATAATTAATATTTTTTTATTGGATTTCTTTGCACTTGTGAGATAATAGAACTGAAATTAACTAAATGCAAAGAACTTTATATATTGCATCTTAACAATTTATTAGGAAATTGTTATTTAAGCTTGCTAGCATTACTATTTCTAGTATAGTACATTCAGCATCAGTGCATCCACTTATAGACACATTTCTATTTCTCATCTCAATAAACCATTTAAAAAGCAATTTCATTACATTTTAAGGCTTAAATGTACGAAAATGATTCACAGCACGTTCCACATAATTAAAATATAATTTTATTTATTTCTTATAGTTTTTATAATGACTGATTTTAGTATCTTTAACAGTTTTATTTTACAGCTTTTATTGTAAAATCTAAAAAGTGTTATGTTCGTTTAATGATTTGTATGATTGTTAATGCTTTTTGTTAATGTAATTTTTGTCATAAAAATTGTAATACTTCCCTTTTTTCCTGCAATGCAATTTTACCATTCGAATCGCTAGAAGAAAGAAAGTTTGACAATAAAAAATTTAAATTTGAGCCAGACTTTTTATCGTGAATTGTGCAAACAAATGAAACAAATCAAAGGGAAACACACAAACAACTGAACAACTGCTTTAATAAGAAAACATAAAAATTTTATTTCTTTTGCGAATCAATTTATTTAATTTTCCGAATATTTTAAAATCATCAAATCGCTTGAACATTAAAATAAATGTTGAAATTGTAAAAATTGTATTGCACGGCAAATAAAAAAAAATTGCTTTCAATAAAAATTCTTCCCAAAATAGGAGGCTATAAAATTCTTAACAAGTTGGGAGAAAGAGAGAGAAAGAGAGAGAAAGCGAGAAAAACAAAAGACGTATACTTTACAAGAAATTATGCAAAACTCTATAACGTAAGCGCGGTTTGGGCGATCGCAAGTAAAGTGGTAATAAAGTCTGTTTATTCTAAACTTACAAGTTGCTGGATGCCCTGGAGGAGGGCCGAAATGCCTGCTATCCCAATTGGAATGCACAGTGGCTTTTACTAGATTTTAAATATATTTTAGTAGTTTAATAGACAGCTGTGTTTAAATATTAAAATGTAGACGCTGGAGTTGAAATTTATTGCAATTTCAAAATATTTTGAATTATTATGAAGTGCGTTAAATATTTCATTTAAAAAAAATTAATATGAAATAAATAAAATTAAAAAATATATCTAGATATTGCTAAATATATATCTAGATATTGCTAACCCGCAACAAATAAATAAAATATAAAACATAAATACTCAAATAAATGTAAAAATTTTGTAACGGGGAGATTTGCTTTTCATTTTTGCCTTATAAAATACTTTTAATGGCAACCAGCGGTTGTCTAATTGTATAGGTGTAGAAAAGTAAACACATTCATAATGTAAAATTAAAAAAGTTTAAAACTTTATTTAGTTGCTTCTAATTTATATATTTTATTGATTTATTTTGCTTTAACTTTATTTTGTATCAAATAATATGCCAAATATTCTGGCCTAAGGCCTAAGCAACACTAAAATGTGGCACGTGACTAATGAGGAACCCATATTAAAGCAGATAAAACACAAAATGTAAGTGAATCGGAAATCAGAAAAAAATCCAGATGGTATACCCAAGGTCCTACGGCAAACAAATCTAGCATCGGAAAAAACTTCCAAGAGAACTAAAAACAAAAAAAAAAAAAAAATATATATATATGGGCATTTCCACAAAAAGTCTACTTTTGTCATTAAGCTTTTTTCTGGAAGAAAATTTTGTATATTATCTTCTTTTTTGTATTTTAGCATACACTAGTAATTACGTCAACATTTGGTAAGAGTAGGGAAAATTCGAGCAGCATGGCTCTAAAATACAAGTTTAGTTGCATGGTGACGTTACGTGACAAAAAGTAGACATTTCTGTGGAAATGCCCATATATACATACATAAGTCTCTCTCCTAAAATGAAATGAATTTGAAAATCAATATTTTTTCTCTTTTTAAATTCTACTTAATTCTTTGATATTTAATTATTAGTCTATCTCGCATAAAAAAAAGGAAAGAGTTTCAAGGAAAATAATATAAACCATAAAGATGCCTAAAAATATGTTAATTTTATAATTGACGTTTCACCAAAATAAAAAAAGCGACAGGGTTGCTAAAATTTGATTAATTTATAATTTATGTATGTTCAAGAATACTAAAATTGTTGATTTTGAAAGTTTAGGCCTTGATAATTTTCTATTAATGTACAAACACATTTTAAATGAGCTACACTGCAAAACATAAGAACACAATTATGAATTAATAGAAAATGAATTCTTAAGAAAATCCTAAGTATTCAAGTATTAAAGGTAGTGTCATGCACAGGTTTGGTATTCTTAAAATTTTAGCGGAAATCACTCTTGCATTGCTGCAAACAGATGAAAATAAGCTACACATGCAAGATCTGCAATGATTACAATACTAAGAGTGATTTTCCCAATTGTAATTTTACATCATTTTGGGCTTGGATTCAATGTGATAAATTAGAGATTAAAATCAAATTAGTAGTGAAGTAATTTTCGTATTAAAATATCATGAAAAGTTTGTATATAAGCAGTGCTAAGTAACAAGTAGTGGCAGGAATGATACACATGAGCACTGCCTTCCAAAAACAACGTTGTTCTGTTCTGATTTATGGTGAAATATTTGCAGTATGATGAATTCTTTTTGTGTATAGGCGAGTATAGAAATCACTATAGAATATAATTTTGGTTTAATTTTCAGGAAGCGAAAAATAGAACAATTACAGCGAAGAGTTACGGAGTTGAAATAATTAACGAAAATTATTTTAAAAGTATTTTACTTGAAAGTGATAAAGTCAATATTCAAATAGAACGGAAATTTAAGTTTCCCTAAAACGCGTTCATATATATTTTTTAAACAAGCTGTTTTTGCACTATAATACAAAAAAAAAACTAATTTCGTTCTGCAGTGTTATCATTAAATGGGATGTTGTACAAAATTTCCATTCCAAAATGTGTCACCCCATGATGTGTTGATTAAGTTAAAACCATGCCCCTGAAAAAAAAAATCCAGCCATGTTTGTGCATAATTTTGTTTCAATTTTGATTGCTATAGAGACGAGCTATTAAATCATTACTCTCCAGTGCGATTGTATGTAATATCTATCTTTTTTTTTTGCTAAAGTCTTCACATCCACACACAGCCTTCCATTAAATATTAATGTATTCCAATTATCTTGAAATTTCTACGATTAAATCATATTTGCACATAAGTACTCTTGAATTACTTTGATATTTATCGGAAGATTTTTCTTCATAAGTACATTTTCATAATATAGTATGACGTATTCGTAATATTTATTTCAAATGTATCGAATGTTACTCATACGTAAGCTCACACGTAGTTATGAGTTTGTTGAGACAACAAACATTCTAGTTTCCTTATATGTTAAGCTTACAGTACACGGCATGTCAAAAGCCACATTCGCATGTGGCTCTGACGTCACGAGAATTTGCAGCATTTTGTTTACATTTACTAAACATGTAGAAGTGGCTACATGCTTCAAAATTTTGGTAGTACATGAAATGTTTTTTGTCCCAAAATTTATATGTGACAAATGTAGCCGAAGCGTACACATTTGCAATGGCAGCAGTGTGAACTTTTGATTGGCTACATATGTATTGTCAGTACACCGCATGTAACATACGTACACATTTTTCATATTAACATCTACAATAGTCATATGTTTATGGCGCTTGTTTAATTTTTAAAATTTTGTGTGAAGTCAAATTTATAAAATGTCGAAGAGAGAGAAGAAATAAAACAACATCTGATAAAAAGTAAAATAAATTCACAAAATGGTGAAAAAATTAAATAATACTGCACTGACACAAAAACAACGCAACAATTGGCGATCACAATTTTGGGGAATGGGAACACATTTCACGTAAACTTTTATTCCCGATAAGGATGATTATTTCTGTACATTCAGGGAAAGTTTTATTTAAAAAAATGTTTTCTACATATGTATATATTGTGCTTATTTTGTTGGCATAATTTTTTATTCTATCAGCTGCTTCGGTGTGAATACATAGTTTATATAACAGCAGTTGTTTATTAATTATTGAATAAATTTACTATTTATATATGAATTTTTTCATCTTAGCTTTGAAAATATCTTTGGAATGGCTTAGAACAAGAACGTGAAATAATAACAAAAACCCAAACTAATTAAGCTGTTAATTAAGATATTAATTAATAATAACAAAACCCCAAAGCAAAGAGAAATACAAAAAAATACATGGAAAAACAAAAATATGATTATTTTTCTACCCTACTTTTAACTCTACCGCGCTCGTACACCAACAAAATTATCATGAATTTTAGTCATCGTGTGATTAATAATAATAAAAATTTTTTTCGTCATTAAATTCCTACCACATTTTGTTGGAGAAAATCAACAACCAAAAGAAATGAGATCCGCACGTAAACATAAATGTGAAAATGAGGCCAAGTTCCTATCCAAAAAATTTCGGCCGTAAAAAGTACTGAGATCAAAATAAGGACCAAGTTCTTAATAGGTACAATTCCATCTCATTTCTAGGCAACCTTGGCAATATTTTTCCAAGAATTCTTTCGCATATTAGAAAGGCAAAAAATTTTGCCAAGCTTACAGGTTGCTTAGAAATGAGATGGAATTGTACCTATCAAGAACTTGGTCCTTAATTTGATATCAGTACTTTTTACGGCCGAAATTTTTTGGATAGGAACTTGGCCTCATTTTCACATTTATGTTTATGTGCGGATCTCATTTCTTTTTTCTAAGTTGTTTTTGTATAAATATTTTCTATTATTGTATTCTAGCTATACTGGAAGTGCCTTATACAAAGAAGGGTCACCCTAGTCCCCTCGGGTGGAATAGGTCCGTTAAAAAAATCATTTTTGTTAAATGCTCGTCAGGGTCTACCTGTGTACCAAATTTTAGCTTTCTAGCTATACTGGAAGCGCCCCATACAAAGAAGGGGCACCGTACACCCCTAGGTAAAAAGTGCCCGTTTAAAAATAATTTTGTTAATTTTCCATCAGGACCTACCTGTGTACCAAATTTCAGCTTTCTAGATATACTGGAAGTGCCCGCTACAAAGAAGGGGCACCCAGGTCCCCCCTGGGAGGAAAGTGCCCGTTTTCAGATTTTCTGGTTAATTTCCCACCAAGACCTACCTGTGTACCGAGTCTTAGCTGTATAGCTATACTGGAAGTGCCCAATAATATTGATGAGTCAGTGCGTCAGTGAGTCAGTGAATATGTACTAAAATATGGATTTTTTACACCTTAATATCTCGGGAAGCTTTTACGGTAGAACTTTCCAATTTAACATGTGAGTCACCTCTGTGGGGAAGCCTTATGCTTCAAGTTTCATTGTATTATGATCGAGAGGAGCAAAGTTATGAGGGTGGTAAAAATAGCTCAAATGTTTTTGTGTAAATATACACACTGTGTGGCCGAACTTGGCCTGGCGCACTACTGTGCGCCTAGATTAAATCTAATATATAAAATTCTTGGGGCTTGATGAGGGGAGGGAGGGGGCAATTGCTGTATTTCCGAAACTATTAACCCAACAGATGGCGCTATGTCCGCCTCATAATTATTTTTGTTTTGAGTGACAGATGGTGCTACGCCCGCCTCATGCAGGAGAATCGTCGTCGTTCGTATTTCAAACAGAAGAAAATTATTGTTTGGTATATTTTTCATCGGCGGTCATCGTCACACACTTACAATACACTCGCTATTTTTTATATAACACCCAAAATATGCACTAGAAATATTTTGTATGCCAAAACAACGTTTGCCGGGTCATCTAGTATATACATATACATATATACGTTAAACAATAGTTGAGTAATACGTGAGCATGCACTAGCAGCAATTTTAAACGCTTATAACTCCCGAAATAGTGAACCGATTTTAAGAAAATATAGATAGTGCACATCTGAAAATAAATAATGTCGATTTGCGAAAACTTTTTTTGAAATTGGTTTTTTAATGTGTGCATAAACTCTATCACAAAGAACGATATCTTCTATTAATTTTTTATAGATTTTTTTAGAGAAATGCTGACTATCAAGTTGTTAATCAGTTTTTTAATGCCGTTGTGCTTATTTGCTTATTTATGTTGTTCGAGTTTTATTAAACGAGTAATCATGTAGATTATAAAACATTTAAGAAAGTGAAATCTTATAAATGTTTTTCAAATATTTTGAGTAATTGTTTTTTTTAAATTGAAACAAAACGTTTAAAACAATCACCAAATTTTATTTTGATATTTAATTAATATTCACCCCTATCGTGAATACCAAGTGAAATTTTTGTTCCGTGAAATTTTCATTCCCCTCGAAGGGAAAATGGTATCGAGAATCTCCCCTGAAAAATTATTCCCGCTATGAGTTCTCAGCGAATGTAAAAAAGGAAAGAAGGCTAAAAAAAAATAGAAATCATAGAAATTTTTGTTCAAAAATATACACGGACATATTTATTTTAAAGAAAACTTAAAAAATCAAAGCCAAATATTCAGTGTTGGAGCTTTAGTTTGGCTGTTCGTTTGTTTATTGCATTCTCACATTTATGGTGTAAAATAATTCGGCTACTTTTCGGAAACCTAACAAAACGAAAAAATTCCAACAAATTAAAGCTTCACAAATCTGCAGGCAATCGATCCGTTGTTTTGCATTTTGATGAACAATACATCAGTTTGTGTCTTATTATTATATCTTTTCATTAAAATAAACTTTTTAAGCTTTAATATTCATTATAAGAAGACATACTTACATGTTCTATTATGTTCCCCATCAAAAATAAAGTGAACAAATTGAAGGGAAAAGTGAAAAAATCGCCGGAAAAAAATCATTTACCATTAGGGGAATTTTATTTTGGCGTTAAATTATTCACGGGGGATTGTTTCACGACTGCAAATTTAGGGAAAGGGGAAAAGTTTCAAGAAAAAATTATTAATGATAGGTGTGATTATTATTTAGTTGAAATTAAAAAAAAGGTTTAAAAATTTATTTAGAGAAAAATTGAAAAATATCATGTAACATTTTTTAACAAACTGTTTTATACAGAAATCAATTCCGATTGAAAATGCTTTCTATTCCGAAAGTTGAGTCTTTAGAACTCGAGAATATTGTTTGTAAACAAACCAATGACAGTTTCTAGTAAGCAAAATAAGAAACATGCATACTTTTAGTAGACTGAGTAAAATAAGCATTGCGTGTCAATAGAAAATCTTAATGTGAGCTTTGCCAGAAAAATCAATTTAATCAAACGCCTATGGGTATACAAAACTTTATCAAAATACAAAATAAACAAAATCTTAAGACTGCAAATCCAAAACTATCACGCAAAAATGTTTATAAGAAATTAGCAATCAATTTTTTGAACTTCTCCTAAACTTCAACAAAAGTGTGGGTGGTTTTTCAAAAAATATTGCTGCAATTTTTTTGTCCGAATTTAACTGCTGTTTCCATATAACGAACGAACAAACAATGTAAGTAAAAAATTTGTCTAAAATGTTTTTTAATTAAACCTTTCGTCTGTTATGTGTAAACCGCCCTGTAAACATTTACTTTTTTCAAGCCAAAATATTTACAAATTATTTCTTATTTTAAAAATGAAACTTGATTTGTCGGTATACTCCTACGTACACGTGACGTATAATTGAGTAATTGTATTTAACATGAAGGGTTTATTTCATACAACAGAAATACTTTTTTAATTTATTTATTCTTTAAATAAATATTCTTCTTTTCCATCTTCTTAAACAGAATCATAAAAACTTAATAATATAATATAAAATATTTTAATAAACGAATACACGAAATATCTATCGAAATCTACTTTCAAATAAATTAACAAAAACAAACAACAAACAACATGCAACATTACATTTTTACAATTAAATGAAAGATCTGTTTGTAATTGAATTGAAGTGTGCTATAATTCGATTTTTTAAGACCATTAATTTTTCCAGTTGAAATAAACAATTATTGAATTTATAAAACTATTTACGTACATACATATATTTGTGTTATGGCTCAAAGCTTTTGTTTGATTGTTTTGTTGTTGCAGAAATTAATTTCATTTTATTTATGTTTTATCATCATACTTGTCAACATTTCACACAATAATAATTTTTGTACAAATCCTTCAATATGTAAGAAGTTACACTTGATTGAAATTTATTATATTTTAACTACACTGACAGTCATCTAAATAAGGCAGGAAATAAGGGATCGCTCGTGTCTCAAATATGATTTCCTTAAAAAAAATTATCAACTATAAACTTTTCGTAAGGTTCATTGTATGGCAAAAATTAACATATTGAATTGTGAATAAAAAAAGCTTTAAATATTTTTTTCAATGCTAAACGAAAAAGAACAATTAAAAAAAAACAATAATTTCAATAACTATTTAATTACTTTTCATATGTATAACTATTTAATGTTTAAAAAAGCAGCTTAAAGAAGTCATATTTTTCAAGAATTAAATCAATATCTTTACTGTTTAGTTATGAAATTAAATAATGACATCAGCAAAATAATTGTATTTAATATTTTTTTTTAACACTTAAGAATATTAAATAGAACGAACCCTTATCTCTAATCGAAATGTAAATCAGTCAAATTTAGTTCACAAATGAGCGAACGCAAAATAAAAGTAAACAAAAACAGGAAAAATATAAATTATTGCGCAGTAAATGGTGCTTTAAAAACAACTGAACATTTTCAAGTTTTACATTTAATTTAATTATTTTTCTTAACGCTTTAGACACAACCAGAAATATGAGAACTTTTTGCAATTTGCCATTTCTAGCTTCATTAGAACCGCGTTTATATTATTAATATCTGTTTTTATTTGGAATCTTAAATGAATCTTGTAACTCTTTGTTTTGGTACAATTTTACTTCTAAACTTTCTGGTCTAAATTTGGTGCCAATTGCGAAAATGCTGGTATTATTTCAATACAAAATTATTTCACAATACATCTTTTTAATGGTAAAAAGAAAGAAAAAAATCCTCAGAAATAAATATTAATTTTTTTATTGTTCAACGCGTTAATAAAATCAGTAAATTGTAAAAATGTGGAATACAATTTTGTGATTTTTTTCCACTTCTCTTGTGCTTCAAATTAGAGCCATTACAATAATTTGATTTTTCGTTTGCCAAGAATTTCTTTTGTGTGATTTCATTTTTGTGAGACCCATTCCGTGAATATGAATTACATTTTTGTTAATGAAATAATTTGACCTTGAATCACGTAAAGTCTACGCAATTTTATTCATACATGGTATAACAATAAAATGTTTTTTTTTTAAATGACGTTGAACACCGTTAAGCAACTTTCAATCAATACATGGCAAAAGCCAGCTAAAATAATGTCGGTGCTAAAATAAACAATAAATTAAGCCTTTAAGAATTTTTTTGTTGTTAAAGTCAGAAACACACATACACCCACAAAAAGTAATTAAGTTGCATATTAAAAAAAAAAAAAAAATCCAATTTGTTCAGCATTTAAATTGATGTTTTCTCTCAATAATAATAATGATACAAAAACAAACATAGAATCTTCGTTACCGCAAAAGGACTATTGAAATATGTCCTTTGAAAAATAAAAAAAATCTTATATCAAATAATTTCCTTTATCAAATAGAAAATAAAATCAAGAATCATAAAATACAAATCTTTGTCATTATTATTATTACTATGCGACACTAAGCTGACCATAAATTTATTTTGAGTCGCAAAACATAAAAACAAGATTCATTTAATTTTAAACAAAAAATAAGCCTGAAAAGGCTTTTTTTTCAATTTAATTAACTTTGGAAGCTTTATTTATTGTTATACAACGTTTTTCTTAATCTGTAATAAAATTTTTAAGATTTTATAAAATGTTTGGTAAAATCTCAGACAAAATAGAAAAGTTTATGAATTTAATGGCAAACGTTTCAGAAGTGAGATGTTTCAATGTAGCGTACATTTGGATGAGAATTAACGTCACTAGATTGATGGTATTGAAGTGCAAAAAATTATTCATTCAGCATTTTTTAAATTTTGATAGTTAGGCCTCTTTTGCTCTCATAGCTTCAAACATATCTGATCTTAAGTAAGTTCTGCTGTTGCAACACAACATAAAATAACTTACAAATTGAGCAGTTATTTATTAGTGATGTTACGAATATCAATTTTTAGTTTTTTTTTTTTTTTGATAAATTTTATTATTTATTGAATCTTCAATTATATATTAAATTATCAATAAGTTTTTCAAATCTTAAATCTAAAAAAATATTAAATATATGTTTAGTATTCGCGAATACGAATACGAATATTTGAAACAATATTCGTCGAATACGAATACGAGTATTTGAAACAATATTCGCCGAATACTTTTAAGGTTTAAAGAAACTTAATATTTCAAATTTAATTGGAAAAATCCCTCCCTTGGCGTCAGTAACAATAAATTGAAAAAAAAAAAACTGTCACACTACTTTAGGTATTTAACATTATTATGACATTGAGATGCCGAATTTGAAGACCACTACTGAACATTCATTTATAAATTATTTTACATCCATACATACTTTGAGATTTAGTTTTTCTTACTCTGCTTGCGCTTTTAATTAGTAATTCAGTCAGAGTTCGGATTTGCGCACTCCTTTTGCTCTTCACAAAAAAATGCGCAGCGCAAAAAAAGCGGAAATAAAATTGCTCTTTTTTGCGCTTGCTCTTTTTATGCGCAGCGCAAAAATAAATGCGCGGAGCAAGCGCAATAATAAATTGGCGCCGCTCTTTGCGTAAAGAGTGAAAAAGAGCAAAAAGAGCGGCGCTGCGCTGCGTTTTTTCGTACTCTGAATTCAGTGTTGTTTGGGAAAACATATTTTCGAAGATTGCACAGCCACATGTCTCGGTGGAATTTCACATCTTAAATTTTAGTTCTTTCATTTTTTAAGTCAACATTCCTCTACTGAGAATTGATTACTAACTTAACATGATATGAATTTACGTATAAGACTTTACATTTTAGTAGGTAGTTACGAAATATAATTTCCATTTGTTTTTTAAGAAAAATTATTATCTTGCGTCAAAGATAATGGGTTTTCTTTCTTTAAATAAAAATTATTATAAATTAATATATTTTTGTACATTTTGTGTACTTTTGTAAACTCTTTGTATGATTTTTTGTGGGAAAATGTATGTGCAAATTATTTGAAAAATATTCGCTTGAATTTGGCGAATACGAATACGATTATCTTAGAATATGCGAATAGTCGAATAATCGAATACTAATACGAGTATTCGTAACATCACTATTATTCATCTAGATAATATCTCGGTGTATTCGGTTAAATACATACTCGTATGTATGTAAATATATAAATATGTATGTATAGAGGCAAAGGTTTATAGTGTATAATTTTACATTTGCATATGTACAAATGTATGTATATGTGTATATTTATTTACCTGTTGTCATGGCAAATGGTTTTAAATTGTAAATTTTCTTCCATTGATTTTTTTCTTTTAGAGTCTGTATGTGACGCTGTCAATGTGTCAGTTGTTAAACAAATGAATTCATTAAATATTCATTTTGATTTAGATACATACAAATATTTGTTTGCAAGGGATTAAGTTGCCATAAATACGATATTTGCTATGGAAAGCAATACCTTGACAATACATTCACAACATATGTACATATGTATGCATTTACAGAGAAACTTCGATATAGCGAATTCCAAGGGCATCCGAAAATACTTCGTTGTAGCTATTGCTTAGCTATAAATATAACCAGCAATGCCTTGATATAACGAAATTTGAAGAAATACGAAAAAAATTCGTTATAACTATAGTTTTCTTTATTCAAATCTATTTAACATGAAATTGTTAATAACGGCCTCAATTATAGAATTTTTTCTCGAATAGATATTAATTTACGCTTTACTTTACTCATTTTGACAAGAATCAAGTCAATACTGATTACATACATTTCTAATGCATTACATTTGCACACACATTTAGAATTCGTTCTTTTGATAACGGCAATTTACCATTTTGCTTTAAATTTTATTCTTAGTTCGTTGTATAGAGGCTTTTGTACGAGTACTTCGTTGTATAGAGGCCTTACAAGTGCGCATTTAGACTTCGCTATTTTTATAACGGGGCTTTACCATTTAGGATTTATTCTGATTGCGTTATATTGAGGCATTTGAATAATATTTCGCTATATAGAGGCTTTTTTGCTCAGAATTTATTCGTTATAGCTATAGTGCAATTTTGTATGAAAAACTTTGCAATAAAGAGGTTTTCTCAAGGGACTCAATAAAACATACGTTGTATTGAGTTTTTCGTTATAACGAAGTTCGTTATATCGAAGTTTCACTGTATTTGATTTACTTTTACAGCCACTGCTACAAAAATTTCAATGATTTATTCATGTTTTTTGCTTAATTTTGAAGAATTGATTCAACATTACTTTCAAAGGAAAAATAAACAAAAACAAAAACAGAGCAAAGTAAATAAATATGTAAATAACATGATGTAACAGATGAGCAAAAATTATTGATGGTGGTATTGGAAATGCAAAGTTGAAAATTGCTACGAGTAAAATCCGAGAGTGAAATAAATTTTATGTGATGGATCGAATATGAAATTTTATATGTTTGAAATATATGAACATATAAATTTATTTTACGGATGCACTATAGTGTAATATAAATAGTATTTTTAGTGCGAACCGGTTAAACGCGCTTATAAAATATAAAATCACATGTTTTTCGTTATCAAAGTACGTACGCATTTTTATTATTAAAAGCAATTAATTACAAAAAATATTTTTATATTTTCGCATGTTTTGATTTTACAAATTATCATGATATAGATAGTATTTTTATTAAAAACGATTTTTTTTCCAAAAGGTGGATTTTTTAAGGTGATTTTTCGAAAGAATACATAAACTTTTTGCTTAAAAGAAAATTATTCAAACTACATAACGCACTTGATCAACAAGAGAGTATTACCTCAAAATTTTTAATATGTAATTTTTTGTAAGAAATTGATGTACAGTGGTCATATCTAACCACTGTAAAAATTTTACACCATTTCCTCCAGTCTTTCACAAAAAAAAAAAAAAAAAAAAAAAATACAGTTGTATTTTTCTTTGTGATAGAAGAGTAGTGTTAAAAAAAAAGTTTTTTGAGTCTACTGAAAATTTTAAAATTATTATCGAACGCATTTTTTTCCAAAGGGTTAATTTTGCCAAAGCCACTTTTCTTCAAAAACGCGTTGACTACTAAGCAAACAATGAATTGGCGCCGCGGTTCAAAAGTTGGCCAGAGCAAGTCAATCAACAACATTAATTTCTCTAATGTACATTAGTGAGACATTGCGTTAATTGTTGTCGAACTATTTAAGTGATGAAGGCATAGAACTGGTCACTTAAAAACTGTTCCAAGCTGTGAATGATACTGTTCCAAGCTAATGTACACAACATCGCCCTCCTTTGTCGGTTAGCAGAAACATCGGCGAAGTAAAACAATTAAGAAAATGCCTGCTAATACAGCTTAACAAAGTTAATGCGTCTACTTAACACCGGAGGCGCCTCAACACTGACTTAAAAATTAACATAACGCGCAAAGCAGAGTTGTGAAAGAGTTAAGTCTTCTAAATTTTCAACATCTATCTTCTCTACCCTCTCCCTCTCCCTGAGTTCCGGCACAGTGCACTGCATACGTAGGGATCATCCCCTGAGTGCTGGACCTAATTAAAAAAAAAAAAAAAAGATACCTTTTGTTTACAGTACTATTTTAAAAGAAATTTTTTTGTAATCGTACAATTTAAAATTCAAATTAAAAATTTCCCTAAAGTTTTTTTCTTAAAAGGGTTTTTTTTGCGCATGTGCTTTTCTAAAAATTTACTTTGAAAAACAGAGATAAGAGATATTTTTCTTTTTCAAAAAGTAACATTTATACACGGACTTTCTTCAAAACTAATGGGTCGATTATTGATGGCAACTGAACTGCAGTTGCGTTGTCAGTTGCTGACAATTGTATTATGGATGGCAACTGGCAACTGAGAGGTTCCAGTTTCAGTTACTATTTAGTGCTTTTCTGGCAACCACAAATGTTCAGTTGCCGGCTGGCCACGCAACTGAAGTTCAGTTGCTATCCATAATCGAGCCATAAGTATTTTTGAAACAGTGCTTCTTTTATAAGGTATTTCTTTCAAATAGTAAATATATTTTTGAACAGGTACTTTTTAAGATAATTTTTGATATTTTAAAATAGTACTTTTTTCAAAAGCTCAAATTTTAACTGGTAATTTTTTGATGTTTTGGTACTTTATGACAGTATTTTTTTTAAATGTTGCTTTAAAAAAAATACTTCCATCAAAAGTGAAATTATAAAAAAAATTTTTTCATGTTATTTTTCTCTATGTAATGCTTGACTACTGAGATAATAATGACTTAGGGCCTGGGTTCAAACCCTGGCCACAGCAAGTCATTCATCATCATTAATTTCCGTAGTATACATTAGAGTGTGGCATTGTATTAATTTTTGTCTGACTACTTAGAGTGATTAAGGCATAGTACTTGTTACTAAATAACAGTTCCGACAGTGATTGAAACTGTTCCAAGCTAATGTATACAACATCGATATTAAAATGTCTGCTAATGCAGCTTAACAAAGTTAATACGTCTACTTAACACCAGAGGCGCCCCAACACTGCTGTAAAAATTAACATAACAACATCTATCTTATCTAGCCTATCCCTCTGCTTAAGTTCCGGCACAATACACTGCATACGTAGGGGACATCCACTGAGTGCTGGCCCTATTTAAAAGAAAAGCCCAAAATGTAATAACATCAGCTTTACGTGAGGCGCTTTAACTAAAGCTGTTCACAGTTTGGTCGTTCAATCTTTCAATTAGGTGAGCAATGTGGGGCCTTCGAAAATTCTTTTGCAAATCCCTTCAAATTAGTAAATATTAGAGTTGTCAACCGATTAAGAATAATTCGATTAATCGATCAAACAAAACGAACTCTTGTTCGAATAATATTAAAATGCCGAATTTCGAATAACGAATAAATCGATTAATTAATGTCAATTAATCGAACCAATTTTTGTAGAACTGCGCATACCTAGTAGTCGTACTATGTTTTAAATGAAACGTTAAACAATTTTCAAGAATGGGTTTTTTTTTTCACTCTCAGGTGAATAAGTTAGAAATACACTAAAAGCCAAAAAAAGAAGTAATTGCTTTATATAAATCTTATCATGGAAGTAGAAAATATTGTTATTGTATTCTATTTTTTTTTAAATTACATAATTATCTTTCAGAATGAGCTTGGTTTGGAAGTATTTTACCAAGAACAAAAAAGAAAGAAATCAAAATCACTTATAAGAAGTGTCCTAAAGTATACAAAATTGTTGGGTCAACAACAAAAAAATTAATAATTATTTTGCAACGTATTAAAATAAGATTAAATAAGAGACGTATAAAACTTTAAAATACGTTAATAATATTTTTAAATTCTGGAAATTTTCCGAGCAATGAAAGTTTTTAAAATATTCTTCAAAAATTTAAACTAAAGAATATGCGAATGAATTATACTCTAGATTATTTTATGTTGAAAGTAACCACAATAATTCAGATGACAGTAATAATATAGAATATGTTACTAGTAATGAAAATAACAATCTTTTATGCGAATTAAATAATTCTATTCTTCTATTTTTTGTAATAATAAAATTCAGAAAATAAAAAAGAATTTAGCGATATGTATGTATATTAGACGATATGGTATACTTGGAAAAATCTAAAAATAGAACAAAAAAATTAGATATGTAAACTATTTTATGCTCTTCGTGGATCGACAATTAGCGAGAGTTTTTTTTTTCAAAATCTTATTTAATTAAAAAAAAACCAAAAATATTGTTTTTAAAAGATTATTTCTTAAGAACAACCTAAATTGACTGATTTAACAAAAAAAAAAAAAAAAAATCATTTGATATATTTTGACTGAATAAAACATGTGTAGTTGAAGTATGTATTAAAATCGACATACATCAGTTCAAAGTAATTTCAGTTATTACATTTTTAAGTTTTTTTATGTATGTATTATTAATTTAATTTTTTTTTTTGTTAATAAAAATATTAGCTATTTTATATTTAATTTATTTTGGTTATATATGTATGCATTTTTGTGTTAATAGCAAACATTTATTTTTTGTCAATAAATAATTTTTAAGCATTTTTTTTATTCGTTGTTCTCATCGATTAATCGAATAATTTTTTAGCTTTAATCGTTTGATCGAACGAACAAAAACTATTATTCGATTTATTCGAACAAATTTGAAAGGCGAATAATTGACAACTCTAGTAAATATACACTTCAAGTGGTAAAATCATAATTAATTATCACTATTTTGGTGACACAGCAACTTTCAGCGATAACGATCTTTCTTTGGTTTTTCAAATGTCATTATGTTTGAAGAAGTGATTAATTTAAAAGTTTATTTTGTATTCATATACATTCACACATACGCACATACATATGTTTATACATATGTATGTTATTTGTTTTCCAATTTGATATGTCATGCAATGCGTAATTGCTACAAAAGATAGTCGTCAAAAAAAAAAAAAAAACACAATTACTCATTGAACAGTCTAACAACATAAAAAGTCACAAATTTCATAAAATTGTCAACAGTTCGATTTGTGAAGAGCAAAGAAACTAAACAAACCAAAAGAAACTTAACGAAGAAAAAATCATTAATAATGGCTACAATGAAAATATCAAGTCTTATTGCTGTATTGGTAACTTTCACCACCGCAGCACATTCTCAAGTTATTTCGTCTGGCCAGTGTCCATCTGATGTTGATGTTGTGCTCAATTTTAATGTCACAAAATATTTGGGCGTTTGGTATGAATACGCCAAATATCCCGTTTACTTTGAGAATGGTGGAATTTGTATAAAAGCCAAATACACTCTCCAGGCAGATGGCAATGTTGGCGTAAAGAACTCCCAAGTTAATCCAACGTAAGTTTACAAAATTAATGGTGTACTTAATTGTTGTGGCTGTGGCTGTGGCTGTGTTCCGTTATCTTGTCGTTAGTAGTTGTTTGCGTTTTTTCTTCTTTTTGTTTATTTATTTCCAAAATTTATTTTTGCCCATAATCTATATGAAATCAAACAGAAACATTTAATTATGAAAGAATACAGTTGGGATAGTCACAGTATTTCGTATTGAGCCGGTTTGAATATAAAATGAAAATGGATAAGCATGGAAAATAGTTAGTTTCAAGGTCGTGTGATATATTGGAATCGCTATATTTTCATTCCGTTACCTCGGATTTGTATAATAAGGACGGTTTGTTTAAATCCTTAAAAATTCCAAACATTTTGATCGACTTGCTAATCTGTAAATATTTTAAAATTAATTATAACATTTTATTCGAGCAAGTATTCAAAAAATTATGTTTTTAAAAATTAATTTATTTGTTATGGGTTCGATAATCAAGATTGGCTTAGCAGTCAATGAAATGCAGCATATACATAGATTAGCTAGCCCATAACAAAAAAATTTAATTTTATTATAAAATGATTTTAAAAGGTCATTAGAGGGAGCAATAAGTTGTTGTCCTAGCGGCGGGAAAAAATACGACCAGGAAAAGCGTCTGTCAATTGACCATTGTACAATTTCAAAAAATTCCTTGACTCCTGTAGGTTTGAAACGAGGCGAAAAAAGTATTGAAAATTTATTGGAACACTTTTTTCGATAGTCTTACGGTATCATCAAAAAATTCACTTAAAAAGAAAAAGTGCTAAAACGGGAATAGATTTGCTTAAACGAAAAAACACATCACCAGAACAAATTGTGCAAACGATACAAGTCGTAAAATCAAAACAAAAAAAAAAAAAAAAAAATCGTCAAAGACGAAATCACCAATTCAATTAAACAAAAAAATGTACAAATGTAACCAAAACAAGAAAAAGCCACAAAAACAAATAATAAAACGAAAAAAATGGCAGGATCGAAAAAAATTCATCCCAATGAAACAAGTCACTGAAAAACTTAATAAAATGGAAGCTAAAATAAATTTGATGGTATGGTGAAAACGATTAAGCGGAGTAAAACCAAACGCAAAACATCGCTAAGATAGTTGATAACCGCAAAATTGCTGAAACGTACAAAAATAAATCATCAAAACATAAAATTATTACCTGAACGGAATAAATAGCTAAAATGAGAAAATCGTCAAGATGTAGAAATCGCTGTAGGGGAAAATAAATTTGTAGAGCCGATAATAATTGTTAAAATTAAATATAAATCGTTAAAACAGAATAAAAAATCGTCAAAGCGACGAAAAAAAGTACGCCAAATTTTAAAATAAGATCACGTTACAACGAGAAGAAGTGCCTAAACGGACTAAATAATTTTCAAAAGATTATAAAAGTTTTATAAAGGTCATCTTTATCTAAAATTTATAAAAACAACCTTTTATTTAATATTTATATTTTTCTGTAATGTAACGATACCGAAGGAATATAGGTACACCGAAAAAAAATCCAGTGTACCGTGGCACTGTGTCTTCTGCTTTTTAGTGGTAAAGACAAATACCGAAAAATTTCTATATCCTGCAATTTCACTTGACGCAAATATTTTTCCTAATTCATTTTAGGAAAATGTGATGGTCCGCTATGAACTTTCTATGAACTCTGAGTTTTTTTTCTTTTGTTTTCTTTGTATACATATTTTTTTTTTCATCGACATTTCAAGAACTGGTAATGTAGGAGAAATTAACGGTTACGCATCGGTGGTTTCCAATGGCAAACTGTTGGTCAGATTCCCCGTTAGTCCGGCTTATAACGTCAGCAGCAATTATTGGGTGCTAGATACTGATTACTGTACATACGCTGTTGTGTACTCTTGTCAACCTTTCGCCAACGATCAACATTCAAGTAAGTGAGAGATTATTTTCTCTGTTGATTTCAATTATAAACGAACTAATAATGTTTTCTTTTCATTATAATTTTACGCCTTGTAATTGTGTACTTAAGCAATTGCTTGGATTTTGACGCGTGAACGTTTACCATCAACCGCAACCATTGAGCAAGCTGAGGCTGTATTGACAAAGAACAATGTGGCATTGAAGCCATTAACTCTAACACAGCAATTGGAATGTAAATGAAAAATGTCTGTTGTTATTCTTTATCTACTTTAAGAAAAATGAAAATAATAAAAGCAAAAATTCCTAAAAATAATTTTTAATCATTTTTAATAAGACAGTTTAAAATAAATCATGGTTAAGGGCATGAAAAAGTTTTCCAGCTAACTCTACGTTTGGTATGCGTGGTTCTGAATCTCTCTTTACATGCATAAACATCGAACACAATACATGTCCATACATGCCTAAAAATATCATATGTACATTGTGCTAATGTTGCTCAATAACCTGATGAACGCTTTGATTATTGAGCGATGAGAGAACATGTTGATTGAGCGCTCACTGTTTTAGAAAAAGTATGATACATTACATCAAATTACGATATTTGAGTTCAGTTTGACTTTTGAATCAAATTTCATAATATAATTTTAAATTTTAATTCATTTAAATTCACAAATAAATATTATGAAATCTGTTTACAAAATAAAATTCAATAATTTTAATGGAAAAGTCAAATTTTTTGATATTTTTGACAAAAAAGTGAGCAGATTGTTTAGAAAAATTAATCAAATCAAAAGCTGATACATCTAGCAGGTTTTTCTGCTGAAAGCGCCCAATGGACTGATCGCACTTACAAAAAAAAAAAATTCGTTCTATATTCAAGTATTTTAGGATAACTTTAATCCGAATATTCCCAATACTCGTATGTACATGAATCAATCCTAAACAGGACTAAAGAATTTTTCAGCTACCTCTGTTCAATGCCAGAAATGAACAAAAATAAAATTATATTTTTGTTGCTTTTATTTTTTCCATTCTTAAATGTTCTAATGTAGATGAGTTGTCTTAGGCGATGCGTAACAAACATGTGACTGTATGTTCAATCCAACAAAGTAAAACACTTTTATTTAGATAAAATATTAATTCAATTGTATTGCAGGATAAAAATGATACCGATAAGAGACTAAGAAGTAAGAAGTAAGCCAAAGCATTGATTTTATTTAAAAAAATGTGTACGGCTTTCAATTGGATGCATGATGATTCATGTTGACTCATGCATGCAATCCGGGCGCTATTTTGAACTAATATTTTTTTAAGTCAAAATAAATTTTTAAACGCAATAAACATATCGCACTTGACTAACAAGAAGGTATTAACTCAAAATTTTTAAATTTTCAGTAGAGACAAAAAACTTTTTTTAATACTACTCTTCTATCACAAAGAGAGATACAACTTCATTTTTTTTTGGCGAAAGAGTAGAGAAAATGTTGAAAATATTTTACAGTCGGTAGATATGACCACATCAATTTCTTGCAAAAAATGAAATATTAAACATTTAGGTGATCAAGTGCGATATGTATGTACGTACATATAATTTGTTTTTAATACCGAAAAGAAATAGAAGTACACAAAAGAATTCATATGTATTTAATAAATTTACTAATAACAGAAAAATACTAAAAGTGATAAAAAATATTCATTTTGAAAAATAAGAATTTATTCGTTTCCAAAAATGTGTCTGTGAATTTAAAAATTACTTAATTGTTGTTTTAATTAATTGATAAATTTTATCAGTACTCTTTGAAAAAACTTTCAAAAATATAATATAAGACAATTTTATAAATTCCATAAAATGTCCGAAAAACTCAAATGTCCGGATTATTGGATAGTCCGAATCAGCGAGTGTCCGGATTAGGGAGGTTGTACTGTATTTAGGAATTAAGTATTGCGTACTGAAATTAATCTTCTTCTACTTGATTCAAGAAAATTCAAACTTACGGTACACTACGGACACTGTTTGGGGTTGATTTAAGTACATTTGGGACTATTTTTTGTGCATTTGATATGTATGTATTCCGGTAGTTTTTGAAAATAGCATGATTTATACTTAAAAAGAACATTTCATTCCCTCCTTTGGCCATATTCCCAATAAAAATTAAGATTTACAGATTGTTGAGATGTTGCATTTTTAGAATATTTTGCAAAATAAAATTTGTAATACTGCATTTTCAGAAAATTTGATAAAATCTGGATATATTTTGTAAGGCGAAGTTTTTTGAGAACATATTTTTCTTAAAGAATTTGTAGAAGAAGTACTAAGAAGTACTAGTCTTTGAAAAACACATTAATTGAAAAGGCCGGTCACGTTTTTTTTATAAAAACGCACTTAATAAAAAAAGGTAGATTTTTAAACCATACAAAATCAAATTCTTGGATGTTTATTTGGATATACGGCAAAATTATAATGATTGATTTTATCGGTAACAATACCGTGTTAAAAATATGTAAAGAAATTAAAAACTTAAAGAAGGATAACTCCAGAACGTTTATAGCACATATTAGTATTATCCATTATCCTGCTTAGTTACGAAAATTAAAAATAAAAAACATTTTTTAAAAGTCAATAAATATTAAAATTTTATTAAATAGTTTGTTTTGTAGTTTTAAACATGGTTCCAAAAATTACATTAACTTTTGATTTATATTTGCGTTACTAACAATTCCACTTATTTTCTTTTAAAAATAAATAGTTTATACTTGGATGAAACATATTATGCTTAGAAATATTTTTAAAATCTAATGTTTATATTATTATACATCTACAAATTTTTAAATACTTACTTACGAGTATGTTACAACTAAACAAATAGATTTTACACTTCAGTTTTACAGTATTGATTTAAAATTCCACTGCGTGCTACATTTGTTTTTATTACAAATAATTACAAGAGTTATAAAAACTTTATATCTAAAGAAATTCTTTACAGCTTAATAATAATTTACAATAAATTACTTTCCAATTCCATTTTAACATAAAATATTTATGTCATAATTTGACTCTGTTATTTTAAATGAAATGAATTTCAAAATATAATATTTATTCGAGCAAATGCTCAAGAATTTATGTTTTCAAAAATTATTATTTGTTATGGGATAGCAAATCTGTATGCATTTCGTTGGTTGCTCTTTACCATTCATGTTTGAAAAGTTCTAAAACTGATTTACTCATACATGAACTCACAAAAACTATTTGCGAATTACTAAAGCACAAGCAAAATAGCTTTTTAAAAAACTTTACAAACACAACAACAAATAATTTTCTGCATTTGATATGAATCTGTTTACTTTTCTGCAAACCTTTATACAATTAGACAACCACCGTTGGTTGCCAATAAAAGTATTTATAAGGCGAAATGAAAAGCAAACCTTCATTTTTTCTTGCGCCTTTTTACTTTACTAACACACACACACACACACACAATATATTTCTTATATATTTGTGTACACACAAGTACGCGTGTTAATTTTTTTTACAGATCCTTGTACAATAATACGCAAAGTCTATTGAAAAGACACACTGTGCTACACTCATCACGTAAAATAATCGATTACTTTCTTAAATATTTATTATGTTTTAGTGTGCATATCATCTTAAAATAAAGATCGTTTGGTGGAGGTAACTTTGTATGAAAAAACCCCAAAAAAAAAAAAAAAATACACAATGCACTACAAAAGTTTTTGCCTACAAATTTGTGTCTACTCCTTTTCACATTCTAGATTTTATTCCTGACGCTTTTTTTATTTTTCCTGGCAGGAAGTGATACAACTTAAAACATCAATGAAGCTATCTCTGAAATTCTCTTTAAGATTCTTTCGCAATGCTACTTTGCTGAGTGTTTGGAGAAGTTTTAGCATATCGATTGCAAAAAGATTAAAAGTTAGGGAGTAAAAGAAAAATCTGTCAAAAATATTGCCACAAATAAATTGAAATTTCTGGAGATTGTGTTTTAGTAGTATGGTGGGTTCTATCTGCCTTAAACATTACACACTCTGCTAAAGATACCTTAATATTACCGACATTTTAAATAGACTTTTAAATTTATATCAAATGCATAAGTAACTTTTGCAGTTTTATAGTAAGAGACAATTCATTAACCACATTTTTAGATATAACCGATTCATGGAAGGAAAGTGTAAACTCTAGCAATAATTGAGTGATAACATGCAATACAAAAGTTTTGCAGGAACTTCTTCTAAAAAATAAATCTCTCAAATCAAATTCCATCGATTAAAAAATAATTGCAATTTTTTGTGTAATTTGCAATCCGGTGGAAAATAAAAGGTTTATTAACGCTATAAAACTATTGAAAAATTCAATAAAAATACGATCTGCAGCAGTTTTAAATGGTGTTTTGGACGATCTCTTAGAAGAGACGAGAGTGTAGAAAATGCAAAGAATATAAAAAAAAAATAAAAAGTAAATTAATCAAAAATTACACAGTCGCCTTATGGTTACACTAGTCAACAAGAAAAACTTCATTTGAATAGAAATGAGAATTGTACCGTACAAACCTTTTACAAGTTATGAGGAAATATAACTTAGAGCCTCTCTCATTAACTGCAGACCAGTGTTATACTTCACACATTTTTTCATGAATGTGAATATAATAAAGAAGAACTAAAAAAAATTGCCTTGGTGGCGGGAGATATCAAAATAATACCCGATTCGCACTCAGGGGACTCCCCCCTAATAGTTCGAAAAGGATTCATCGAAGTTCATTTTTTCGACTATCACAGTGTAATTGCATATTTTGAAGATTTTCAATAATAGAATATCACAGTGGGAGCATTTTATTTGAAGTTTTTTTTTTATTTGGTGAATAAAAATATTAGTAAAATTAGTTTCAGCACGATTTGTTGCATGTCTACTAACCACTGCCAACGCAACTGCTAAGGGCATGGCTACGTTAGGTGTGAATAGTATAAATAAGATTATATGAATAAAATTAAATATAGTGTAAATAATTTTCTTATATGCCGCACATAAGAATGTATAAAATACTCTCGAATGTAAATAAAAACTAATGGCGTTTTTTTTTTCTGAGTAATATGTTGCATTTATTCTGCCTTCTACATATATTTCTGTTCTTTTCTGCAAAATGTGTGCTATTTTAAAAGTGTAACGAGTTCTTTTCTCATGATGTTACCCTTAAAAAGAAAAAAAATGTTACATGTTCAACACTCATTTGAATTAAAGGGGCATAAGTGCAGCATTATATTAACAGCTGGTTTTGTTATTGTTTCTTTACTTTATTGATTATTGCTAACATTTATGTTCTTTTGTAAACTTAAAATATGCAACACTTCCTAAAAGTCGTGCGAACATTTAAAAATGTTGCTAAATCTCATGTAACATATATGTAATATTTTATTTTTAGAAAACAAAACGCCATAAGTAATTCTGGCAGCGACATATTATTCCTCAGAATGGATGTACATAGACTGGCATGACTTTTGAATTTCCAAACTTCGAAAACTTCTTTCATTGATTTCTTTAAAATATTTCCGTTCACTAGATGAATTATTTCTTATTATGTAACGCTCCACGACCCCCCCCCCCCCGATTTGTTACGGATTAGGAATTTTGCACTGAAAAATTTGTAAAAAGCTTTATGAAGGTTGTATAAAATCTCTAAAAAAATGCATTATGTAATATGTGCACAGCCCATTAAACAATTCTTTTGAATTGACTTAAGAAATATACATAACTTTTTTTTATTTCTCGAAGAAAATTTCTTAAATTTTTTTTTTACTTCAAGTAACCATTTGTGTTGTGTAGACAAAAATAAAAACACCAATTGCTTAGATAATCAATCCTTGGTAAGATTCATAATGAGGTGGGGTGTCATAAAGCCATAGGACATAAAGCCATAAAATCATTATGGTTTTATGACCCATTTGATGTTTTGCGTTACAAATGCTTAATTTCACTTAATATGCCTATTTAGTGATTTTCTCCACCATGGTATATCCCGACAGGGCGGTATATAGAATAGATTTTCTGCATAGCAATGTCGGAATTTGATTGATTGCCAACAACATTTTGACAGACAAATGCATTTTTGACATAAAACAGGGCGACATGAAACAACAATGCAATTTTTACATGAAATAGGGTGGGTGACATGCAATCATTATCAAAAATATGGCTTTATGTCTCATTTTCGGAAAAAAAAGTTATGACGTTAAGTCCCATTATATTGAGACTTAATGGCATATGCCCTTTAGTCTCAATGGAATGGCTTTGTGTCCTATGGCTTTATGACACCCCGCCTCATAATGAGCGTAGAAGTCGTTGTGGAAGATTTTATTATTCTCAAGTACCAGTATCAAAATTATGACCCATAAACCGGCTTGAGTGTGATAATGCTATAATTTGACTGCAACTATAAAATCTGTCATAATATGTTGCTCATAGATTATGTTCGGTACAATCATATTTTTAATGCACTTTTTTATATCTTTAACAGAGTTGTAAAAACTAAAATATATTTCCTACTCCATACAAAAAGCCTGGACATTTCAATAGCTGTGACATTTTATACCATTAAAATTTTTATGGTTATTTATTATCTAAAAGCTCGTTTCCTTTACGGTAAAAATTTACACAGGCCCAAGCAATTTACTTTTTTTTTTTGGTTTCCTTACATCTTATCTCATTTACAGAATGTAAGTAAAAACCAAGCATGCGATATTTCAGCAGTATGTATTTTGATTTCTGGTTCAGCCAAGCAAAATGTCATAAATTAGCAAATAACCTCAGTTTGCGACTGGCTGGTGGCAAACATACGTTTTTAACCCTTGATTAAATTAAAACTAAATACGTTTAACTTTGTTTTTCTAATGTTTGGTGAAAATAAAACCAATGATTTTCTACATGTGTTTCATAAGAATAGTGTCCCGAACATCTATAAAATATTAAGAACCTTATGACTTTTTGTGCTAAAAACAACCTAAATTTTTTTTATCAAATTAATCGAGTATAAAAATATGCAAAAATGAAAGCAATATTAAGCTAAACACACGTCTTCGAAAAAAGACAATTGATATAAATTAAATTCCACACACATACAAACAAAACAATTTCCATTATTACACTCAATGAAATTAACAATTATATTTCTAATATTTCTATTAGTGTTGTGTTTGTTGCTGATGTTGTTGTTGTTGGTGCTTTTTTAATTTTGGTCCTATTTTATAATCCGTAACAGTCAGCATTTCTGTTTCTTTCATAGTTACATTAAACATGTCATTGCCTTGGCTTGACTCCTCCTCCTCCTGCTACACTTGTGTCACTTGTGTTGTTGTGTGAAACCACTGCTCAATGTATGCACTACGACTGCGGTTGTCGTTTGCCAACAAACCATTAACAGCTGTGAAATTATCCTCTTGTAAAGGCATATCTCGATTGTGATCATCACCGTCGGCTGGAACGTGTTGATGGTGATTATTTCGATCATTATGAGAATGCCGCTGTTGATGATTATTGTGTTGTTGTGTTGTGTGCGGGTCGAGTCTATGTTGTTGTCGTTGCTGCTGATGATGATGATGATGACGATGTGAGAGTAAACATCTGCTTAAGCGACGTGGACAAAACAGCAATACAAACGTTTGACGAAACTGACGACTCATGGAACAGTAAAGTATGAAATTTATGCTGGAATTAAGTAAAGCCAACACATCCATAAGGTCACCTGCAACGATTCAGACAGAATATAATAATAATAATTGTTTTTAGCAAAACACATACGAAAAATAACAAATGAATGTGGCAGATAATATAATGAAACTTTGTATTTTAGTTCGAAAGATTTATTAGCTTCAAAATTAATATGAATACGTTTTTGTTATTGTTGATGCTTAATTTAACTTATTTAATAAATTATATTGTTTCTATGGAATTTATCACAAGTAGTAAGCAATAAAATTTTTCAAGCAGAAAATTAAAAAAAAAAAATTTTTTTTGCAAATATTTGCTAAGGATATTTAAAGGATTGCTGGTTATTTAAAATAACAATCCCTTAGAGGATCTTTAAAAACAAAAAATGATTTTTTTTTTCTGTTTTAAATCGCTGACTAAGAAATTTAATTTATTTTTATTATAGCATTTTATTCGTGAGTTATTGCACTGAATACAAAGTCCTTAAAATAATCTGTCATATTTCATTTTTAAGATTTTAGTAAAATAAAGTTGATCTGACATTTTGTTCGTTTGTTTTTGAAGCTTAAGCATCAAGTCGATAGTATAAATTTCCGCTATGAATTGCGACTAAAATCATTTTGATGAAAAAATAAAAACACTAAATGAAAAAAAAAATAATCTTTTAAATATTTTTAAAACGAAGTAAATTATTTCAAATGATTTTTCTTTATTAAAATATTTTACCATGTTGCTAACCACTTAAAACAAATCCCTTGGAAACAATATAATGTTATTTATTGAGAAAAAATATATATGGGCGATACTTAAGGTCTGTCAAATACATAATAGCAATGAAACAGGCGTATATCAAGGCTAAGATTTTTGTAAGGGCAACTTTTGAATGATGCATATCATTTTGGTAACTTTCTTTTAGAACTTTAATACAAATAAATCATATTTTATTACTTTTGCTGTGGTGATTCGGTGAATTATCCCTTTTCCTTTCCCCAAGAACCAAGACAGCATTAAGTGCGATATGTAAATGGAGTATATGGAGTAAAATATTTTATTTCAAAGATATAGTTAAATGATTAGATTCTCCCAGCTAAAAAAAAATGTTTATACTTTAGCGCCAACACCCTTGCCACTTTTTCTTGAAAGAATTAGCGCAAAATTAGCAATTTCTACCACCAAATATTGTTTAATGGGTGAATTTTGGTAAATTTGAACTTTGACAGCAATGGTGCAGCTAAATTTAGTTAAAATTCCTTAGGATCGACTAAAAGATTCATAACTTAATCGAATAAAAATTAATATTAATAGGTAAAAAAATTATTCGAATCCAAATAATTTCATGAAATTTTTGCAATTTATTTACATGATTGTAATATATGTATAACAATAAAAATTATTCGAATAAAATATAGCGAATAAAATTAATCGAATAAAAAATATTCGATTAATACCGTAAATAGATTTCCATTAAAAAACACAAATATTTTAATATTTTTATATTATTATTATTACGAATAAACGTAATTATTATTTGAACTTATATTGATTTACATATGAAAAGTAATATTATCAGGCTCAAGTTCAGTTTTATTGAATTAATGAAAATTCAAAATTACTAAGAGTTTTTTGTGTTGGAAAATATTATGATGAGAGGTGTAGCGGCCTTGAAATCAGTACTGATACGTTCTGCTAAAAACTGATTGGATATAAATAATAATATTTTCCAACACAAAAAACTCTTAGTAATTTTGAATTTTCAATAATTCAATAAAACTGAACTTGAGCCTGATAATATTACTTTTCATATGTAAACAAATATTTTAAGTTAGTTAGTTATTCGATTAAAATAATTACGAGAATGTTTTTTGAAAGAAGTTGCTTGAGCAAAACCGTTCGAATGAAATTTTCTCAATAAAATTTACTTGAATCGAAATTATTTGTAATTTCGTTTTCAGATACCGCAGCCAAATGAATTTGTTGTGAACCACTCCATAGCCATATAGATGACGTTGATAATTGACGTAAAAGAACAATCATAAACAGAACGAATTTAAACTAAGATCCTTTGCAGAAAACATATGTTAATTCTCATCTGTGAAATGTGAAGACAGAGAATTTAATCATGCCTTCATAAGCGATTGCTGATTGTACTACAATTTACAGAAATAAATTGCTCATATTTCAGTCATTTCAGCTGAAATTGAAACTCTATAACTTTTCTATTTCATAAGAAGCGGGCTTAAATATTTTTTTTTTTGCTGGTACATACGAGGTTTGTTCAAAAGATAAGGTGAAGTTTGAATTTTTTTGAAAAGTATTTTTTTATTCATCAATATGCATTTTGTCCCCTTCAAACTAAACCCCCTGAGATATAATGTACTTATGCCAGTGCTTCTTCCAATCCTCAAAGCACTTCTGAAATGCGCTTTTTGGTACGGCCATCAGCTCGTTCTTCGATTCTGACTTTATCTTATCAATTGTGGATAAACGCGCTCCTTTCATTGGTCTGTTTAGTCTTGGGAATAGGAAAAAGTCGCAGGGAGCCAAATCTGGTGAATTAAAAAATCACGAACAAGCATTGATTTGTGAGAATCATCGGCCCGATCCTCTGCAACTTCCCTAATAGTGATTCAACGATTTTCCAGAACAATTTTTTTTCACGGTTTCAATGCTTTCTTTTCTTTTTTGAGACAAAGTGGACTCACCGAATTAAAAAAAAAAATTTCGATAATCAGATATTTTTCACCTTTTCTTTTGAACAAAACTCGTACAAAAACAATTGTTATTGATTTTCGCGTCAACCATTATTTTTTTTTTATTTTGTTTAACAATAAAACTACTCGTATTGTGTTATCAGTGGAACTAGTAAATTGCCTGCTGGTTATACGCGTACGTACAAATCATTTGGAGAGAACTAAATTGTTCTTTTGTTTCTTTATTGTTCTTTTATCAGTGGATGATGATGCTTTTAAAGCATTCGGTTTTGTCTTTTAATATCTCTGTTCTTAATTAATTTTGTATATTAAAGAAAAAAATCACGTATCGCACTTAATTGATAAGATTTTCAAGTGGCATAATTGTTAATTTTCAATGGGTTATTCAATTAATAAATTTAATTGTTTTGTGTGCATCTGAAATTTTAAATAATTTTTCTCAAGAAATTTTTTTTTCTATTTTTTCTGGGCACAAATGCAGGCGTTTGCTTGTGGTGTTTGTACACTTACTCAATTTAAGATAACACTGCATAAAGAACGCATCTCCTAATATGGTATTCAGCAGACCCATAATGCCTTGAGGAAATTCGGTGATGAGAAACAACAATAGAACCGCCAACAGCATTTGAGTTGTACGATCAGTCTGTTTCGCTTTATCAATTTTTTTCCGCAACGCATACGATGTGTTGACCATATTAATTTGGCTGCCATCGATTACAGAGGAGAACGGCACCAGTGTATTCATTGTTGTAGATTGACCGGATTTCTCTTCAGCTTTCATTAATTGATTTCGTAGCATATGTCTGCGTTTCTTCACCTCTAAAAGGGCTGATATCAAACGCAACGATAGAATAGTTAAGGCAATGCATGGTATAAGTTTGATAAGTACCGAATAAATTAAAAGTGTCCCGATACGTAATGCACTATGACGTAAGGCCATTTCACTGTGAAACAGCCGGTATACGGTTATGTTACGTTGTAATAATGTATCATTGTTGCTAACACTGCTGCTACTGTTGCTGCTGATACTGCTGCTGTCATTGTTATTTTCACTGATAATGCTGCTGTCACTGGCATTGACACTGAAACTGCCGCTGTTGCTTCCATTGTATATATTAAATTTTGCTAAATTTGCATAATCATGTTTTGCTTGATAATTAACTATATATTCACTTAATGGTCGAGACTGTAATACTTTGTCATTGCCATTAACCACTTCTTCAAATTGTGCTATTGAACTGACTAGATATAGCCATGGTGTCACTATTACACCGCACAATATATAAGATAAAATTATTGTCGTCACAGTGTTACGCATGCCACACCATTCTCTAGATAATTGGGGATATGTTACAGCCAAATAACGCCAAACAGCCAACATAACTGTTAGCCAAATGGATATGGTGTGCAACAGTTGGGCGTAAATGGCATGAAATTTAATATAACAAGCCCATGAATAATTGAGTTGTTGCTCACGTGGCCATCGTTCAGTTAAGATGTAATCATGTATCGCATACGGTATATATTCCAGCATAACAGCTAAATCTGCTACCGCCAATCCTGTAAGGATTGCATTCGTTGGTGTTCGCATTTCGCGACGTGTTAAGACAATTATGTTTAAAGTATTTGCTAATGTACCCAACAGACAGACTGAGAGCGAGAGGTAGCCATGTATAAATTTATAACTGCAATCGAAATCGTGAGAAATGGAGAAAAAGAATAAAATTTTTTTATTTTACTTTATTATAGGAGAAGATGAAAGATACATACATTTTATTTTTTTTTATAAAATAATACGTGACTTGTGTTTATGAAAGTATGTGTATGGAATTGTTGTTGTTTTAAATTTATTGATCAAGTCGTTATATAAGAATAATTTGTCTCTGTTACATTTTACAACCTGGCTTTCGAAATAAGTATGTAAAAATGCCATAAAAAATCTGATAAGCAAAACAATGAAAATTTCCATAGAAGAATGTTGATAACAAAATTTTATTTATAAAAGTTTTTTTTTTTATGAACTTTTTATTAGCTTTGCTTTATGTATGTGTGTTTAACACGGGACAACATAAAAATCATTGAAAAGATTCTAATAAATGACTTCTATTATAAAAATGGCGTAACTAGATTTTTTATATATCGTTTTTTGTTTATTTCGTTAGACAAATGTCGAAAGCACTAAAAAGTTAAATAAAATAAATTGAAAAATATGATTTGTTGCCTCTTTTTTTTATTACGATGTCGATTGAAATCGTTCACTGGATCTCTAGACGTAACAAAAAAAAAAAAAAAAAAAACAGATTGCTTTTCACTAATAACTGGGTTTATTTAAATTTGTATTTGCTTACTGGCACAAAAGCTAAACAAATAAATGAAATGAATGGCTAGAAATTTGCAAATCAGTTGTTTTTCGTTTACAATTGAAAAGAAATAATTGCGTGCATTAAACTGATTATAAAATTTTCAGAACTGCACAAAACCGGAGATTGACTGTATGCCTGTGAAATGAGACAACAAAACTTGTATTTGCTGTCTAAAAAAATTCATAAAATCTTTCTTCCTCTTTTAATTTATTTCTTAAATTTATTTCTTAAATTCATTATTTTGTTCCTTTACTTACTTTGTATGGAAGTCGTCGACTTTTTTATCACAGTATATTGTTTGGGAAATATTCAGAGACATGTTGCATATTACACTCGTGGCGAAAAACATTAGATATGAGAATAATTTAAAATTTGTGTAGTTTACGTTTTAAGCCAAAAGTCTGCAAAGAAAATGTATAAAAAAATGTCAAATTCTAAAAATTCAATTTGTTGAAACGAATATGTTTTTAGTTAAATTCTTAATATTTAATCTCAATGTAAGCGTACGGAGAAGTTGCATGATCGAAGGGAATTAAGTTTATTTAAAACAGAAGCTTAAAAGAATAATTTCAAAATTTTTTCATCATCAAAAAAAAAAAAAAATTATCAACTTTTCTGATATAAATAAAGTTCAAGGGACCAGCAATACATACATACTTAGGATTTTGATGTTTACAAACAACCCAAAAAAAGATTTTTTTTAGATAAAATATTTACTAGATAGGTTTTAATGCCTGCCTACCTGCTTGAACATGTATCTATTCAATTAAATTTAATTTTAAAGATATAAGAGTATATTATTGTCAGATGAAATTTATTTCAAGGTCTTTGAGCATTTTCTTTATTTAATTGAACTGATACTAAGTTGCTGGTAAAACCATTTACTCAAATAAAAAAATAAAAAAAAAATAGAAAAATGTCGAATGAAAAAGAAGGAATGAAAACAAGAAATAAAAGCCCTTTTGCTGCAAAATCAACTAGAAAATTAAATAGTAAACTTTTTGATTCTTTTACCTTCAAGAAAAGCGTAGAAGACAAAAAAAAAATTATATAAAATAGAAAATAAGTTAACAAAAATATTGTCAGGAGAAGTGCTTTTCACGGAATAATAAATTTAACAAAACACATTGACATATAAAGTAATTTCTGTGCTGGGAGAAAAATCAAATATTTACAAACAAGCAATTGTTGCAGTTTATTTTGAATTCCAGGATCTTTATCTTCTTCTCATGTCGCAAAGAAAAAGTTTTTCTTCATTGTAATTTATAGACGCTTAAAGGCGCCAGACATACACTTGGCAGATTTTATCAGATATTTTATGCATAAGATGGGTGACCCTATTTCACTTATTTAACAGCAAAATGCTTCTCGAAATTTTAGACACACTTTTTGAAAATCTTTGCGAGAAATGCCAAGCATTGTTGTTTGCAAACGGACTTGTCTGCTTAGAGGTTCTTTGTTTCTTCGTCTTACTGCCAATAATATATGTACATAAATATTCTTAGCCTTAAAAGTAATTAATGGGAAAATTGCCTCAATTCTGTTCTTTATTTCAATTCGAATTGAGAAAAAATAAGAATCAAAAATATTAAGATAAGATAAGATAAGATAAGATAAGATCAGATAAGATAAGATAAGATAAGATAAGATAAGATAAGATAAGATAAGATAAGATAAGATAAGATAAGATAAGATAAGATAAGATAAGATAAGATAAGATAAGATAAGATAAGATAAGATAAGATAAGATAAGATAAGATAAGATAAGATAAGATAAGATAAGATAAGATAAGATAAGATAAGATAAGATAAGATAAGATAAGATAAGATAAGATAAGATAAGATAAGATAAGATAAGATAAGATAAGATAAGATAAGATAAGATAAGATAAGATAAGATAAGATAAGATAAGATAAGATAAGATAAGATAAGATAAGATAAGATAAGATAAGATAAGATAAGATAAGATAAGATAAGATAAGATAAGATAAGATAAGATAAGATAAGATAAGATAAGATAAGATAAGATAAGATAAGATAAGATAAGATAAGAGTATCCTTAAGAAGTTTTCAATATCTACTATATTTTTGTATTGTAACTTTTAACTGGCCCCAGGCGGCACAAGGAACTCCCGTTCCTTGAATTAAATTCTTAGAAATTCATCGTACTATACGTTCTTTCAGTAAAATATTCGTTGAAATTAAAAGTAAAATTTTATGTATTTATGAACTCAACGTTGAAACCATTATTTGATTTTATTCGTTGAATTAAAGAATAAACTAGTTTTCTGATTTAGCGTATAATACGTTGAATTTAAGAAACTCGTTCATTTATTAAACACAATGAACAAATACTTTGATTTAAAGAACCTGTTTTTGATGGATACGTTGGATCAAGGAATAAATTCTTAATCCACGTACGGTTTCAACGTATGGTTTCTTAAATTCAACGAACTGGTACGTTTCCAGTAATACAATGCGAAAAACTTCCCACAAAATTTACTTGTAAACAAAATAAAATTAATAAAAAAAAAGAAAATGTTTTGTCTCTTCTCAATTTGCAATGCCAATTTACACGAAATTATTTATGATGTTACCATAACATTTTATTATCTTTCGTCCTTTTTGCCCTTAGTCTTGCTTCTTTGTTTGTTTTGCTTTGTACATAACAATACGATATGTATGTGTGTCTGTATGTACTCGTATATGAAAAAAAAACTTTTTATTTATTGGTAGTGTCATCATGACTATTTTTTTAAAATCTATCATTTCTGTTAAGTTTTTCCATTTTTCATTTCCGTTGGAAATTGTTATTATTTTTATTTATCTCCCGTCATTAAATCTTAAAACTAACTTGCCACTAGGTAATAACAGGTATATTTTGTCTGTTTACAAGTGTATACATATAACAACTTTTATTTGTATGTATGTATGTTATTTAGTATGTCTGTATGTACTTTATCAACTTTACGAAAAAATTTAGCTTAAAACAGAAGTGTCTCTACGTAGTCAATCATATAAATGGATAGGAAGAATTTTATTTGTGGAATGACATTTTTAAAGGATTAGCAAAAAATTCAAAATGTTTTATTTTTGTAAGCTTTTACATTTTTTTACATTCTTAAAATATTTAGGAAAAAAATAACGAAGAAAAGAAACAAATGTGCCTGTTTTTGGCATCAGGGGAGCCATAAAAAGTTTGAAGATTTACCCACAATTAATTAAAAATTTTTAAATATCCGTGGTGAAGCATACTACCGTTTTTGATGTTTTGTTAAATATTTTGTTATCATGGATTATTTATTTCACTCTTTTAATAAGTTTTCATAGAACTTATAAGAAACCATGAAGTGTTTTTGAAGGCATGCTGGTGGTTAAAAAAAAAAAAAGGATTTTTACATTAAAAAACTTTTGAAATAAAATCAAAAGTTTTCAATTATTTATTCGTGACATTAAACAACAGCTTACCAGAAAAATGTGCTTTTATAAAATATACGACTTGATTTGGGATTGTAAATTAAAGGTATATAATTGTTTTTATTGTTAAATAACCTTAAGTGATTCAGAATATAAATTTATTGGAAACTAATTAACACAGGTAAAATTTAACAGCAGAAAAAAATAAAAATAAATTATATAAAAACAAAAAGATACTGACGGCAATTATTTTACACTCAGATTTTTTCTACATATTTTCTCTAGCACTTATAATAGTATGACTATTTACTAAGCCAGTAACTCATTTAAAGCGGTTAAAAAGGGTGGCAAGTTTTATTTACACTGCGAAAAACTTCAATAAGGAATTTAGTATCAACTCTGGGAGAGATAATTCTTCTTTTAAAGGATTAGGTACTTTTTTGTTATCATTTCAATAAGGAGATTTTTATTAACAATAACTAGGGGTTGTGTTGCAAATCCAATCTACGAAGTTTTTAGCACTTCCGAATCGGATAAAATTTAAATTTTATAAATTTGTAAACCAAATATCATACTTATAGAACGATAACAGACAGTTAATCGAATAATTATAAAAATATTAAAGGTCTCTTCAAAATGTTATCAGTGCGTAAAAAGGGGCAACAAATTTGCACACATGCTCTAAGTTCATGCATATCTGAGCCGTAAACTCAAAACGAAAGCAATATTAATGTCACTGCTTGGACAGTTTTTTGTATTTTAATAATTTTGCAATGAAGACACAGTGTGGGGTTACATATCCAACTGTGGTAGTGGGGAGTTTGTATTTGCAATAAAAAAAAATAGCACAGCAATGCACAAATGGATATTAGAAGGCTAAGTTCCGCAATTCAAAAATATAGTTTTGCGCATACCATGGCTTTTTTATAAATTTAAAAACTAAATTCATTTGAAATGTACAAGATTAGTGTTTTCATATTCGGTTAAATGTTTTGTGGAAAACTGAACACGATTTCAAATATCAACGACATATAAAATTAAAGCACCAAGAATTTATTTGAATGCTTGTAACGTGGGTGACGTATAAGTAATATTTGATATCAATCATACCTCAGCATACATTGATATTATAAAATTATTCCCATTTTTGCAGCATACTCCAAGGAGCCAAAATACCTTATTTTATTAACAAAATCAGGTACTTATAATTTGTAATAGAACATTTTCGGATATGCTGTGATGTGTTGAATATAACATTTGATTTTCCATTTAGTTTTTGTAGCTTAGAATATTGACGACATATAATTATGTCCGAATATTATATTATACTATCTGATCCCGCTGTGCTTCGCTACCCCCCTCGTTATAAAATAAAATTAAAAGTATTTATATATCCTTTTGTGAAAATTTAATGACGATCGGTCCAGTAGTTAAGACTATATCACGATTTTTAATTTTCCTAAAAAGGGGCGTGGTCGCACCCACTTTTCTCCTAGCACGTATTCCAAATTATGCCAATACCATATGTACCAAATATCATCGACGTAGGTAAAAAAATGCCCAAAATATGGCGATTTAAATTTTTAGGTTATATGGGCGGTGCCAAAAAATATCCAACACGTGATCACGAAAGAAACTTTATTACCGCAAGATTCAGTAAAACATTATAAAAACAAGATTCATTCTTCTGTGTATCCGTTGATAATATTAAATCATCAAATATTATACATTTAGGGACAATAATAAAGTAAATCGCATAGTTCTCAAAATGCTTAAAAGCCCCCTACCCCACGAAACCCGACACTTTGATAGCCCATCATCTCAAAAATTAAGTTTAAATGTTTTTGTCCCACAAAAAAAAAAAAAAGGAAAAAAAAGGAAATGAAATCAAAACATAAATCTATCAGACAAAATATGACGAAAGTAAATCCTTATATATAATGTTAGAAACATTAAACAAAAAACAATGATACACAGATAAGAACAAATGGTATTATAGAACAAAATAGAGCAAAGTTGATGGGAAACTCAATTGAAACAACAATCAATACTCAGATGGAATGACAAATTGTTTTTTGTAATCTAAGAGATAAAAAAATAAAAAGAAAAATACACAAACAAGACTACAATAAGAACAACAGAAGATAAAAAACATACATTGATGTTCAAGTAGCAGTTATAGATAAACTAGAATACTAGACGAGAAACCAAAGGAGATTGTAAATAAATAACAAATTTTTCTATACCGGATAAAATATTCGAATTTTGAAATTCACGAATGAAATTGTGAGTAATCAAGGATTAACAATGTCATTTGAAAATCACAAGAGAACATTAACTTTAGTATCCCATTAACGCAACCATTTTAAGTCGTCATAAAGCCAAATACAAGGCTGCCCTCTCTTAAAGGCAGCCATTAAAACAGATTAGTTTCTAAACGCTTTAAATAACAATTCAAAATATCGATACTATGTCAAAGGAAGAAGAAGAAAAAATAAAACAAGTAAATAAAAACAAGGACTTACAAATAAATTGTGACATAGTAATTGTTGTTATTATTTGCATAAGAAGTGTACAATTTCATTTCTCGGGTAGAGCGTGATCCAGCAGATGGGATAATGGTGCTCTGGATTATTGCAGTATGTGCGGTGATGAAAAGGAGCCAGAAACTATAGATCTGTCATTCCCCAGGTCTGCAACGCCATAGGCAAAGCAGACGTTTCCATGAGGACATTAATGATATCGCAAAGTGCAAACTTGAGGATATCGCAGGCTTTATCATGGAAATTAAATGGATATATGATAGAGCCAACAAAAATAAATGAAGGGAATCACAATTGATCCAGTTGGCTCTCCGAGTGGATGTATGCTTTCACACTACCCATCCTAACCTGAGCGTGTCTTGTACTTGAAAATAACAGATAAAATAATGCTAATTAAATTTTAGTTTAATTCGCCTAGTTATCAAGCTGCCTTAACTGCCTGTTTTTAGAAAATGACAACAAAATTGTGAGTGAGTATTTATATTGAAAACAAAAATAAGATACGAAAATTTGTTTTTGTTTTCAATATAAATTCTCACTCACTATTTTGTTTTCATTTTCTAAAAACAGGCAGTAAATACGGTTAATACAGATCATCAGATAATCTTTATAGAAAAATTTTATCTCAAACAAACTTTTATGTGAAAGTCGCTTACAAAAAGCTCAGCAGTTCATTAGTGAATGTTTAGCAGTGTATCAAATTTTTTTTGTACTCCCATTTTTATTATGCATACGATTGAATATATTTACAGATATTTTTTTTAAATTCTTTCAATATTTTATAAACCTTTTTTCATTACCAATTGCGCTTAACTTATCTTTTGGATAAAACACCGAAATATTATTTAATTTTCCTTTAAGAGAAAAGAAAACAAAAGCCAAAATGAAAATCTCTTTAAATAGATAATAAAAAATATAAAAAAAAAATGTCATTGAAGGGATTTATTTGATTGTGTTCGTTAAAAAAAAATTATGCGTAACAAATAATTGTTTAAAATAAATATTACGTTTTGGTGTACAGCTGTCAATCTTGCATTTTCATTTTCTATCAATCATAGAATACAAACCAATCAATATGGTTTATTTTTATTAAATAAAATGAATTTTAAATTTCACTACCCTGCAGATAAAATGGTTAGTATGTGGTAGAAACATACTAGTTGCTTTGTACTTCAAACTAGTTGCCTAACTGTTCTTTTTTCATATATCAAACTATCGATTTTCACATTAGGTTGTCATAGGAACCCAACTAGTCCATTTGTGCATATAAAAATACCAGGTCAAATACTAGTGAATATTCACTAGTGCGCTAACTAGTTATTATATCTGGTATTATACTAGTATTATTTATACTAGTTTCGGACTATAACGATGGTACAAGCTTGTATACTAGTTTCCTTTGCAATATTTGTTTTGATATTAAAAATTTTTTTCTTTTATAAAATTATCGATTTTGTTGAATAAAAATTTATGAATGTCAAACACATAAAACTTAAAACCAATCATACATACATACATAGAAAAACTGAAAGTCAAAAATATAAATTATCGGTTCCGTTTTGTCTTCATTATTTTTAGTAGGGGGTTGCTGCCAGTTTCTGGTCCTTTTTGTTTCATATTTTTTAAACTTACAATGGAGTCTGCAAAAAGTTTAAACAAATTTTAAGCAACTAGAATTTTAGAATAATAATATAAACTTTGTACTTACCAATAGTGCTTTATACAAATTTGTATACTATTTTGAACTCAATCTTCCGTGAGTCTCGGCAATGTTATAGCGCATAACAATGTTGCGGCCCCAAATAAGTATTTTCTAAAGATTTTTTGTCAATTTTGAAAACAACTCAAAAAAACATTTTTGCATTTACTTTTTGTTTTTTAAATTTTTTGACTAGGACAAATCTCATGGTATAATAAATAAGGTAGTCTTGTCCCTAAAACAAATACAACGTCACAAAAACAACAGGCATTTTGTTAGTGTAAAAAGTTTTCTGTGTGTCAAAATCAGTGAAACAAGCCGATCGCTCCGAAGCCGGACATCATCGCCACTTTAGTGAATTCGAGCCGCTGCCAAACACGTCAGTTTTTTACTGCTTTTACAGTTATTTCGGCTCTTAAAAATTAATTGTTGGGTTTAAGTTTCTTAATGTGATTTTAGACTTTTCTTTACAGCAGTTATTTTTATTTTATATATAAAATTCCAAATAAATTTTTTTTACTTCACCGGCGGGTTGAAATAAATTTTTTTCCTTAGACGCCGCTAAACAATTTTTAATCAGCTTGTTGCTATGCTGCATACAATTTGACATTTGTAAAACTAAAATATTTTTCTACAGCAGGCAGGACGACTTTACCTGCTTTTATTATACCATGGACAAATCTATAAATTTTACGACAGTCTCGTTTCAACTAGTATTATGACTGCCCTAAAACACTACTAGTTACAATTTTATCTGCAGGGTACATATATACTGTTTTTATTTCTATCTACATATTTTTTTTTCTTAAGACATAAAACACTTGAAGTCATTAAATGATTCTGTTTATGGGTCTTTTATTATTTCGATTGTTAATTTTCTTTGTGTCTCTCTTTGTCTTATCGTATTTATGGCAGGCTCAGATTTCAGTCGTTTTCTGTTAAGCCCTTAAAAAGCAATAATAAAGGGGAATAATAAGCATTCAATGAAGGGTTGGTTAGTTAAACGTTGAGAAATTATAAATTTTATGTAGTTAAACTTGAATACACATTTTAATTATGTATCGATTATGATCTTAATCAAAAAGTTGCTAATAAATTTAAATTTGAAATCATATACAAATTTTCTGACTTATTTGATGAAATTCTAGGATCCGTCCGACTGCTTGACCCTTTGCGTAGTAATAACGAACAGTTTTGAATATCTAATTTATGACATTTCAGAGTGTAAAAAAGCAACAAAAGTAATTTAATATGCAATTTCGCGTGGAGCTCATGACAGGACATAACAAAAAAAATGTTGAGGAATGTTTGAAAATTTGTATGAACATGTTATTGGGGGGTCAATAAAAGCCATTGAACATGGCTAAAACATTATAATTATTGTTGGTAATGTACATTTTCTAATTCTCATATTTGTATATTAATAAGGCACTTTGTGCTATATATATTTACTCACTCGCATATGCACATAATAATCATCAATAATAATGATTTTTAATGATGATTTTTATAGGAAACTAGCTTATCCCGGTGTGCTTCGCTACCTCCCACGTTTTAAATAAAATTAAAAGTATTTATATATCCTATTGTGAAAATTTAATGACGATCGGTCCAGTAGCTAAGACTATATTACGATTTTTAATTTTCCTAAAAAGGGGCGTGGTCCCACCCATTTTTCTCCTGGTACGTATTCCAAATTATGCCAATACCATATGTACCAAATATCATCGACGTAGGTCAAAAATGCCCAAATATGGCGATTTAAATTTTTGGGTTATATGGGCGGTGCTACGCCTCTTTGTCCAATCAAAACTTCATATAGCCTATAATTCATCCGATAGTTCCAGTTAAATACTGTGAAAATTTCAGGAAGATCGGTCCAAGGGTTTGGCCTCCTATAAGGAACAAACAAATAAACAAACACACATTCGGTTTTCGGAGTATATAAAAAAACCTATGACAGGTAGGTCTTCAGTCAGGCCTACTAAATTACGGGTTTATCTGAACTCTTGAAGAAAGCCTCTAATCAGGAAGAATAAGTTCAAATAATAATTACGTTTATTCGTAATAATAATAATATAAAAATATATAATATTTTTATTTATTAGAGATACATATTACTGAAACGGCAACACTGATTTAAAATAAAAACAAAATAAAACTAGTATACTTAAATTGTGTTGAATTATGAATATTTTTCTGTAAGTTGTGTTACATATATTTATGAAATTATGTACATACAGGCGTATACATTAGTTACACCTATATACATACATACATACACACATACGAATATGTGTGATTAACTTTATACATATTCACTAAATTGAATTATTTTTCCACCCATTTTAGGAAATTAAACAAATATTTTTAACCGAAAGTGCCGAAAGAGAGCGTGTTGGTGTATGTGTTTTTTCCGCTGTCTTGCTGTGTATGCACGACTGAAAAACTATTTTGTTACATAGAATACATACACAAGTCATGTATGCCTAGCATGTAAGTTTCTCTACCTTCCTGGAAACGAAACTAATTCCTATTCATATACAACAGAAATAAATATTTTTACAAAATATATGTAACAATAGTTTGTTAACATTCTTATCACAATAAAAAATATAATAAAGCAAACTTCCAACCCGTTTAGGCAACCATCCATTAGATAGTCATTCATAAATTTAAATTTATTTGAAAAGTTTTTCGTACAACTTAAAGCTCTCCGAATTTTAATGTATGTGCTTACGATGTCCTAGCCAGTTAAGGCCTTCTGCGTTCCTTTCTTCCTGACTGAAAACCTAGGAAAATTAAAAATAGTAATATAGTCTTATCTACTGGACCGATCGTCATTAAATTTTCACAATAGGATATATAAATACTTTTAATTTTATTATATAACGAGGGGGGGTAGCGAAGCACACCGGGATAGGCTAGTAAAATATAAAGATAACAATATTTTCTATGTGAAAGTATAAAATTAGGAAAATGAATAATAAAAATTATTTTATGTATGTATTGGTTTACGCAAGAGAATAATATGGGAGAGCTTTTTTCCAGCTCTGGTTCAAAATATCAAAATCAATTATATATTTACGTAATTGAACTAATTAAATAATCAATGGTATTAATTAAAACAATATTTAAGTAATATATTTACAAACGTTTTTCTTTAAAAAAATGTAGCACGCACCAAAAAACTAAATACGTTGTCCTTCATTCTTTCACGCCTGTCAACATTGCCAGAGCGTAGTGAACAAACACACCCACAAATAGTTTTTGTGACATCGCTAAATCTTCTTCTGGTAGTTGTTTTCACAATTGCTCACTTCGGTTAGAAAATTTTTGTTTTTGTCATATTCACCAACAGAGAAAAAGCCAACAATGTACAAGGTCATAAATAATTTTTGAGAGGAAAGGCTGACTGGGAACATAATGTACATATGTATGTATGTATGTATGTATGTATGTATGTATGTATGTATGTATGTATGTACGAGTATGTATGAGTTTACATAAGTTTCAAGGGAAAAACGTAATAATGACGATAATTTTTTATTTTAGAAAACATGAGTAATTTCTTCATTTGAGAAGGAATAAAAAAGCGGAATTATGTAAAAGGTATGATACAAATGAATATAATAACACTTTTATGCATTGAAATATCTTTATTTTTATACGAAGCATTAAAAGGGCCAAATCAGGAAGAACTGAACAACTGCAAAGACCAGTTCCTATAAAAAAAACTTTTAAAATTTTATTAAGTCAGAGGATTTTCTTTACATTTAATTTTAAGGTTTTTTTTTAAAGGTTTATAAATTCATAAATAAATTTTCCTTAACTTTTTTTTCAAGGTTACATATGTATGTCTGAATGTACATATAAAATTGCTATGACGCACAAAAGGCCAAAAGAGTAGCAAATTGAATTTTATGGAAACCTTTTTTTTTCACCATAATTTGGTATTGTGATAAAGAAAAGCTTTTAACTTTTAAAAGGTAATAAAAATAATAAACGGTAGTGCAAAAGTATTGCTTTAATATGAATTGGCTATGATTTGGTGGAATAAGTAAAAAAAAGATTTTAATTTAAATTGATGATATGAAGTTGAACAACTTATATCCGTCCAATGACCACCTAGCGAGTTAATGCACATTTATGACAGTGTTTCGCCAAAAGGTAAAACTCATAGCGACTTTATTTTTACGCAATTAAAAATCAAAATTTATGTGATTCTGTGTTGTTTGTTACTTTTACATATACGAGTACATAAGTTCAAAAATATATTTAAAGTAAAGCTTGACATTAGTTCTAATAATAAAACTTGTTGATGTTTTCCATGACTTTTTATTACTGTTCTACAATTTTAAACAGCAAATTTTTTGAATATTAAATCATATATAATTACACAAGGGTGTTCTAACTGTTCGGTTGTATGCGTTATAAAGCCTTAATAATTGTTGTTGACTGTGTCCATAAACATTTTTTTTATGACAGAATATCAACAACAGTTTTCTAATACTCTGTGGGATATAGTTTAAACAGATAATAATATTTTGCTATTATATGTTATTTTTTCTAAATTAAGAAATATTGTTTTGAATCGCTTCCGAGGCTGCACAAAAAAAAAGGCAGAGAGATCGCTCAACTTATTTTTAAGCACGTTGAAGTTGGTCGCCATTTGATATTTATTTGACACGAATAAAAGTAAACAACGAATGGAAGATATACATAATTTCATTTAGATGCTCTTTGCCTCTCTCTCTCTCTCTTATTTATTTATATTTGTGTATTTGCCTACAGATGAATTAGGTATGTTAGTAGGTGACGCAGTAAAACGAAGGTATAATTCAGATAATTTAAACATGATTTAAACGCATTTTGAATGATTAGAAAAAAGCGGTCTTTAATGTAAAAAACAAGAGCTCCAAAGTGGGACATCGCGAACAAAAATCATGCATGTTCGAAGCGCTTTTTGCAGCAGGAGGCACAACAATAACAAGCATCTTCTCCCTTACAAATCTGCTTCAGCCGAAACAGTAGTTGGACGGCATTTTTGTTTTAGAGGCGGTAGGATTTAAGTAATAAATAATTAAAAAATTCAATTTTAAGTGTCCATACGAGAGTTTTAATGCAGCTAGGGTCCTACATTATAATCATAATGACTTGATTCCAGGGAGTGTTTTTTTTTTTAGTTAGTAATTTTGCTATTCTACATACTAAAATGTGTTGTTCGAACAAAAAATACTTTAATATCAAATTTAAAAAAAGACCTTTAAATAAACTTGATATTTCAAACTCCCTGAGTTTCTTTCTCATGTTGTATTCAATTATTTTATTTGTATTAAATTAAATATGCTGGTAATTTTTTAGTAGAAGTTTAATTTTTCCAATTGCTATTTCTTTCTGTGTGTGTATTGTGTTCGCATGTACGTATATAAATCATTTAATATATTTTATAACATAAATTTTAATGGTTACACATGCTGTGCTATTTATTGGTTCTCAGTATATTTAGTCATTAAAACATCATACATATTCATATTCTTTCGATTTTGCCATAAACCATTACGAAATGAATAAAACTGGTCACATAGACTACGTTATAAAAATGATTAAATGCCAATAAAATTAATATTATTTTTTTTCTTTGTATCTACAGATTCAACTGGGTCGTACTGCAACAAGTGTTGGAGTTTTATTACACTTAATAGCTATTTTTTTTATTTTATTGTGTTTTTTTTTTGTAATCATTCTATTCTATTAGTTTGTAGAGATATAAACGTAGGTGGTATACTTTATCTGACACATACTTGATTAGATATTGTTTTCAGTTCTAACGAGTATTTGGAACAATCCAGTGTAGTCATGTCATTATCGTTCAATGCACTGCCACAATAGACAATACAAGATGTTGTTGGTATGGTAGCAATTGATAATTAACGGGATAAATTTAATTCAACTGGAAGTTAGATAAAAGAAATACACAAATTAAAAACAAAACGTTTTCTATTAATTTTGACATTATTGAATTTCTAGAAGTTGATATAAAATCCTTGTTTGCTTTTGTGTATTTTTATTACAGCCAAGAGAGATTATGCGAGAAATATGCGACTGACTGTGTACTCAATAGAGCAAATTAAGGCGGTTAAGAGAACCTAAAACTGTTAATTAAAGTATTGTTTCTTTTACTTTGTGTTTTTTGTTTTTTGCCTTATAGGAAGGAACTTCAGATGTTTCTTGAAAAAGAAAGAAAAATAAATGAAGTTAACCCTAAAAAAAGAAACTATACAATTAATAACAATTTTACATTTGGCAGTAATAACAATATTTTTTTTATTTTTATAGCTGATGCTTATCAATTTGCTAACGCCATAGTGTGCGATTAACCAACCATTATTTTTACTACAATTAAACACAACAAACAAATGTTTCGTGCAGTAAAATACTCGTACAAAAATGTCAAATGTTATAAAAAAAGAAAATAAGAAAAACATTATGTCTTGAAAATAAAATAAAATTTATGCAGGTGACATAAATTTATTTCCTTTTTATTTAAATGACAGTTAGTTTTGAAAAGAGACCCAATTTGAATTCCAATGGAGCTACTAACCAACCCATAAACTGATGGCAAACAAAGTCTGGGTTTTGTGCAAATATTCTTTTTAAAATTTTTAACATTTTTATGGAATGCCTAATGTGCACAATGGCATGGGTTTTATATAACGATGATTTTTATAAAATTCTCGCTGGCACTGATTTAATTTTTCAAGTTATACTTATATATTTTTTTTTTTGCTTAAGGCAAGGAAAGTGAATTGTATTCGTAACTTGAGATTCTATTCATTATTTGTCTTTTTTTTTTGTAAAAATTTTCATTAGCTTTTTTAAAACTTGTACTGGCACAATCTTTTTTTTTATGTTTTTTATATTAATACAATTTTTTTTTGCGTTTTATTCTTTTATTTGTGGCGGCTAAAAAATTATCGTATTTTGTAGTTGTAATTTTGTTTTATTTAAGTATTTAAGTATTTATATATTAGGACTAGATATATGCATTTAAGGGATGTTTTATTTCAAGTGATGATAGGGATTTAGTGTATGCTACAATTTTATGTGAATGTTTTATTAAAGTTCTGTCTATTTCATCTACGACACATCGGAAGATGTATGTGTGTATGAATGTGTATACCAGTAGTAAAAATCAGACTATATAAAGCACATAAACTCTGGTCACTTGTTTAATTAAAAGATGAAATATCGAGGCAAATTAATTGAGACTAAAATATTTTCAATTATCTGAGTGTAAGATAAGTCGTAGTATATTCATGGTTTTTTTTTTATTATTAAAAACTATGTGCAAAATATTGTAAAATTTATGTTGCGAATGTTGAAAAATTTTTAGCACTAAAAAAGAATCGAGCATCCTAATTTTGAGAATGCATTAAATTAGTCACAAAAGTTATCAGAAAATGGAACAATTAATATATTATTTTATATGTGAAAAATTTTGATATACATAATTTATTATATGTACATGTAAGTAATTTCTCCAATGAAATCGTATTCTAGATGTAAACAATTTATTTTATCTTAAAGAACAGTCATACAACAACCGCAAATACAATTAATATACATATACAAAAAAGCCAGGGCGTGTGCTAATTATATGTTCAAAAACAAACATTAATCAAAAATATGCTTAAGTTTAAAAATCAAACCAAAAAAGTTTGTCTTAAGTAGAACAAAAAAATCAGGAGATTGGCCATTGTAGGATATAATTCGCTGGCAGCACTGTAATGTTTAATATATAATAACAAATAAAAATAAAAAAATAAAAAACTCCCCAGCTAGCATCCAGTAGAAATAAGTCGCGTATTCTATTTGTATTTGTAATTGTGTATAAATAGAGTATGTAATGACGTTCAACGAAGCTACCTAACAAGTAGTGAAAAAGCATTTGCACATGAATACTGACGAGGTTTAGTGGCTTTTTACCGAAAAACAACGTTTGTTTCTATTCAGCCAGTGCGGTTGAAAATCTACAAAAGGGATGTATAAATATTAAATGTTCCCTTTGTTGCTCGAAATATGTTAACAATGTCTACCTAATATTTCTCTGATTATAAAAATTTACGAACTTTAGCCTGGACAAATATTAACAAAAATACAATAATTTGATGGTGGTGTTGGCTAATGAGCAAACATTGAATTGGGGCCTGGGTTCAAACCCTAGCCAGAGCAAGTCATTCAACATCATTAATTTTTCTAATATACATTAGTGTGGCATTGTATTAAGTGTTGTCGGACTATTTAAATTGATGAAGGCATAGCACTGGTCACTAAAAAACTGTTACGACAGCAATTGATGATGTTCCAACCTAATGTATACAGCATCGCCCTCCATCGTCGGTTACTAGAAACATCGGTTTCGTAAAAAAATTAATAAAATGTCTGATAATAAAGCTTAAAAAAGGTAATGCATCTACTTAACACCAGACGCGCTTCAACACTGCTATAAAATTAAAATAACGCGCAAAAAGCTGAGTTGCAAATGAGTTAAGCCTTCTAAGTTTTCAATATCTTTCTTCTCTACCCTATCCCTCTCGCTGAGTTCCGGCACAATACACTGCATAATTAGGGGTCATCCCCTAAGTGGTGGTCCTAATTAAAAAAAAAAAAATATATACATATATTCAATCTTTTAATGATTATTTTTATATTCGCAGATATTAAAAATAAAACAGATCATTTAAATGCATAACGAAATCCTTTCAAATGATTTGCATCAATTTACTGAACTCTGTTCTCTTCTGTTACTGCCCAGCAAAAACTACTGCTTCCGCCGAAGAAGGTTTGTAAGGGAGAGGTGGTTGTTGTTGTTGTGTCTCCTGCTTTGAAAACAGCTCCGAACATGCATGATTTTTGTTCGCGATGTCTCACTTTGGACCTCTTGTTTTTTACATTAAAGAGCGGATTATTCTAATCATCCAAAATGCGTTAAAATCATGTTTGAATTATCTGAATTATGCCTTCGTTTTACTGCGTCATCTACTAACATACATAATTCATCTGAAGGCAAATACACAAATATAAATAAATAAGAGAGAGAGAGAGAGAGAGGCAAAGAGCATCTAAATGAAATTATATCTTGCATTCGCTGTTTACTTTATTGTTATTGTTAACTAAATGTAAATAGGAGACCAACTACAACTTGTTTAAAAATAAGTTGAGCGGTTTCTCTGCCGTCTTTTTGTGCAGCCTGGGAATCGCTTCAAAACTGCGCATCTGGAAAGCATAAAATTTCGTTACTGCTACCAGAAACATAATAATTTTTGCTGGGTTTAAAGCTCCTACAATTCTTTCACATCCAAACATAAAAACAAATGTGTTAATGTTGTTACCAGTGATGTTAACCGTACGGTAATTACCGTATTGTACGGTAATTTAGACCTCCAAAAGGTAGGCAGGTAATTTCAATATTTGTACGGTAATTTTATAAAGCTTTAATTATTAATCAAATCATAAAACCCACGGTTTTCCTAAAACATTGTAACAATGCCAATTGTGGCTAAATGCTAAAAATGTCTACTATGGAATATTTATACAGGTACTCGCATTAGCTAAAATGTTGTTTTTTTCTTGGGTGACAAACTAGAAACAAATGGGCTGGCCTGCGGTGTCGAACAATATCGATCGGTAGTTTTCTAGATGTAAACAAATTAACTTGCATTTCTCTAATAACCGATTTTATTTAACTTATTATTTATTTACTGCCACAAAATATAAATATGCAAATAATAATAAATTGATGGTTAGAAGGTCGCAAACCGGTTGTATTTCGTTTACAATTTCAGCATTATCGATCGGTCTACATTGCGGGGTGGGCCGAAAATATTTATATATTATAACACTCAGCTTTAAATATAAAATAATTTATATACTTATCTATGTATACACAGCTATATACACATATGTGTGTATATAGCCTTTAAGAGAATGGTGATTGAATGTAAAAGTTTTAATTCTAATATTTTATTAATACTAATTGTTTCTTAAGTTTTTGTTGTCTTTAAAATATGTACTTATATTGATTAAAAAATATAACCTATTTTAATAGTAAAATATTACTATTTCTATACAACGCTTTACCCGTACGGTAATTTTACCCAAAAACGGTAATTTTTTTAAGGCTGTACGGTAATTAGAAAAAATTAGTTAACATCACTGGTTGTTACTTTCTTCGTAACACCAATTGGAGCAAAACACAGTTACATTCATATTTTATATAGTTATACATTACCCGCAATACGTGGCTCACATCTGTGATTAAACATTCTTTATTTTGTGAAAAAAAGTTATTTGTCAAATAACTTCCTTATCGCAACATTCAATCGAGTTAATCATGAATTTAAAAGTTTTTTTTTATTAAACACAATCATACAATCTACTTTAGTACAACTCTTAGTACTTTTTTTGTTTTTGTCAATGATTAATTATATTATTTATGTTGCACAATAAATTACTTAAATGTTGCAAACAAGAGACTTGAAAAATAAATTTACATCCTAAAAGGATATCATGTTCATTCAGTCTTTAATGAAGTAAATGGAAATAAGGCAGAATGAATTGATGGTTTTCGGTTACGATTCGCATAAAAACATAAAATCCAAAATTCAAAATAGGCATGAAAAAAGTAGGAACAGCTAATTACGAAATCAGAACAGAAAATAAAAATGGAAATTCAGCAGATTAAATATATAGTGTGCTTTAGAGAAAGATACTTTGTTTTTTCCAAAAAGATTTCCTTGATAGATAAAGCGGCGCTAGCAATTACTTTTAAGAATTACAGAAGTTGATTTTTTTCTTTCGTTGTCTTTTGTTTTTTGAATACATAAGTGCCTCTCAATAAATCTCCTCTTATTTAATGTTCTTTCTAAGCAACGGCACTAACACCACCTGTTATGGAAATCGATGTTGAAAAGGAAGAATGCTGCGACTTCTTGACTGTTTACGCTACAAAAAAAAAAAAAAAAAAAAAACATAAAAAAAATAAAACAAAAAAAAAAAAACCATACAAAATTAAAGGCAAAAACACTTAAAAATAAACCACAAAAATATTAAGTCATATTTTATTTTAATTAAAATTTATTACTTGTCTTTTTTCTTTTATTAAGCGACATCTTTAGTGACAACATTTTATTGCCCTGTCAGTTATGCCAGTAAGTGTTTTTGGCCACAGTTTCAAATTATCTTTTTGGAAATTTATCATTCGGTTTATAAGTTTCATTTCAAAGAATAAAAAACAAAAACAAAACAAGGAAGAAAATTTACTACATACAAGCAGCAACTTTTCTTAAACACAATTTTCATGATGCGTAAAACGAGTAACAAATCAATCTATATTGTCTATATTGTCCAATAAACAGATTATAGATAAAATTAATGATTGGTTTCCTTAAAGATTTCATAGAAGCTATTGTGTTAATATTTGTTTTTGAAAGTTGTTTTTGAATTAGGAAATGTGATTTATTGTGTCGTATTTTTTTTTAAAGCCTGAGTCGTATTAAACTTAAACATATTCATATCGAATAAAAAATTGTTTGTTGTGTTGTTTGTATAAGTTTGTATAGGTCTAATAATCCCTTTGCTTTAGTAATTCTCGATTATTGCTTGAGAATTTGTGCCTAAAAATCTACTGATAAGTTGGTATTTAACAATCAAATGAAATGCAACACATATAGAACTACCATTATTTACTGATACATTTGCCTGAATTCATATGAATTAACTGACTGAGCTCTCTTCTTATTTGTTCCTATAACATTCCTATAAGTCTCTTCTATCAGAATATAAAAACAATAAGACATTTTATTGTTGTTATTTTCTTTGCCAAATCAATTGAAGAAAAATACATGCATTTTTGTTTTGTTTCTTTAAATTACACGCATGAGTATGCATGTTTTAGTTGCAACTTTAATACTTAAACAATGAACAGACAATAACTTGTTTACTTGTATGAATAAATATTTTTAATTTAGTACGAATTTTGTCAAAATCGGTTAAATAATAATTAATTATTATATAGCAGCCATAGCAGATTTCTAGATATTACAGCACATAAAACATAATATAGTCCCTTTTCTCAAAACCAATTCGGAAGTAAAACATCACTAGCTCTGCATAGTCTTTTGTAGCACAGGATTATTTAAATTGTACTCAAAATATTTTTAAACTCAGCTGATATTTACATAAATATTAAGATTTCGAGTATGGTTGCTAAATAGTTCCAGCTTGTTGTTGTATGTAATGAACTCGCGTCGGCGCCTTTGTACTCCAGCAAGCTTGATCAATTTTTTTTGTTTTATTTTTTTTTGTAATTAGGACCAGCACTCAGGGGATGACCCCTACGTATGCAGTGCATTGTGCGGAAATCAGGGAGAGGGATAAGGTAGAGAAGATAGATGTTGAAAATGTAGAAGGCTTAACTCTTTTACAACTCTGCTTTGCGAGCTATGTTAATTTTTATATCAGGGTTGAGGCGCCTTCAGTGTTTAGTTGACGTATTAACTTTGTTAAGCTGTATTAGCAGGCATTTTATGTATTGTTTTACTACGCCGACGTTTCTGCTTACAAAAAAAAAAAAAAAAAAAAATAAACATCGAAGATGTTTTGCTAAACTTACGCAAAGTAATAGTTAATAGTCACATAATAAAGACTTAAATCAAATATTTTTTTACGCAGCATTAAATTGCTTTCCAACAATAAATTATAAACTTACGGCCACATTTATCAAAGTATTAATGAATGCTTTTGTTGTTGTTTAATATGAGTATGTATGGCTTGGCTAATGAACAATTTTGCCCAAAAGCTGCTCTATTAAGAAAGCTTTGCTTCAAATCATATAAAATACAATTGCGTGTAAATTGTAAATTCTTTAGTTCGTAGTATAGTATAGCAAAGGGTAGACATGGACATCGTCCATATTCCAGATGTAACAATTTCTACTAAATTTCATGGGAAAAATTATCCAAACATCACTGTCATCATCATATGAAGTGGATGTTATAAAAGCGTTTGTGCTTATTTTAATGTTCTTCGCCTCAGAGTTTCGCTAATAAACTAGACTTGGTATTGTTCAGCAGTTCGTCTGCCTGCCTGCCAGTTCTTAAATCAGTGCTACTTAAAGCAAAATATAATGTTTTAAGTATTATTTTTACTGTTTGTCCCACGACGTCAAAATAATTCTTTCTTGCGTACAATTACGACAAACGCATTTTCTCACTAAAAAAACATTTTAGTTTGTAAATTTTTTTCCGTTTAAATAAAACAATGCAATAATATGTACAAAAAAAATCTTGAATTTTAATCTATTTGATGGCTTAAAGTTACAAAGTTTAGAGGAAAATAAAAAAAGCCAAACAAATACAATAGAGAGATGAGTCTATCATTAAAATACTTACATAACAATACACATGTATTTTAAAAGTACGTGATAAAAATATAAAATAAAATTTAAAAAGTATTTTGAAAAGTTAAAAACTTAAACGTTTCATACGCACATTCAACTTCAAAGCATCTGAAAATGATTTTCTTTGTTGTTTTGTTAAGTTGAGAGACCGTCAAAATGTTTGCGTTACAAACTTAAAGGCCACAACATGATGGCCATTTATTTTCTTTAAATTATTTTTTTTTATTTTCTTAAATCAGTTTATTTTACAATTTTAAATTTTCCATTGCGTAGATTGTATAGTTTAAATTTGTTGCTTCATTGTTGTTCATGCTCTAATTATGCCTGTTTTCCTATATGCTCTGGAAGTTTATTCCGGGACTTTTGGTTACCTGGTTAGGAAAGTTAGGCTTGCATTTAATAGAATCATGAGATATGTATACTCTTTAAAATTACGGCAGCATGTATCACCTTATGTTTTCAAATTTTTAGGTGTGACCTTCGCTGATTTTCTTAAATTTAGAAATTTACTGCACTTTTACAGGATATATAAATTACAATCACCACTATACCTTGTTGATCTATTTGCATTTACTAGATCCAATAGGAATAGGCAGCTTATTATTCCAAAGTTAACTAGCTTGCTGGAGAGATCATATTTTGTAAGAGTTGCAAGGGATTATAATATGTTGCCAGCAAATATGAGAACATTTGATTTTTCGGTTTCCACGTATCCACTATTTTGGCCTATTTTGCTTATTTTTTAATTATATTTAAATTTATTGCTTATTATATATATTATATCTATTGTTAATATTAATAAAAAAAACTCATGTAGTAGCTTTAGTGAAACCAAATATGGCTTTTAAGCTCGGTTTCGTAAATAAGAATGAAATAAATTAAAATTAAATTATGATGTTCAATTTTGAATTACTTGTTTGAGGAAATTTACCTGAGGAAATGCTGGGAAAAATAATGTATCAATAAAACTTAAAAAGAAATTTTTTTTTAATATATTTTATGGTTAATTTTGTGAGACAAATTGACTCCTTTTAAGTGGAGAAAATATCAAGTTATCTTAGTAAAGTCCGACATTTTTATTGTTAAATCAGCTGTGTTAGTAGATAGATGTGCCTGGTACATTGCAACAAATGATTTGAGGGTAAAATTTGTACGGAAATTTAACAAAACATCGGATATTAAAATGAAATAAATTACAATTTAATATTATTTCAAATAAATTACTTTAAAATTCCCCATTTTTTTATTAAGAAAGAAACATTAGTAATAAATGTCTGGCTTTGAACAACTAGTTAAACTCTAAAACTTGGGAATTCGCGAATACACTCACTCGTATTTGTAGCATGATCTAACTGTCACTGTAATCAACAGTGTGTAATAGTAAGCATTGCTAGTCAACATTACCGCAACATGCAAATTGCATTGAGAAAATGCAACCAAAATATTTTATGTGACTTTTTTTCCCTCTTATGTTAAGGTACCCCTAAGTATTATTTTCATAATTAGTATATAAGGAGATGTAATTCAGCTTAAGAAATAATTAATAAAACATCAGTCTTAGGAGCTCCAAACAAAAAAGGGCTAAGATAATAAAATGAAAACTAATAAATCGTTTTTATTCTACATATTACATACATATATATGCGCACTGCAAATCCTTTTGTAGTTTTCTGTTTTTTACACTCAATTAATTTAACATAAGTTGTTTTGCTTTATATTATTTTATTTTTAGAAATAAATCCAATCTTCGATATACTTTCCATTTCATTCAATAAATTCGTCAAATTGCAGCGAAAAGTCATAAAATCAGCAGTTTAATTTTTTAAGGACCGAAAATATTTAAAATGACGACACAGGGTCAATTATAGCAGCTGTACTTTATATTTTTTCATGATCAGTTCCTTTAAATTAACTGTATGCACAACTATACTGTATAGTGCCGGCCAGAAAGGATAAAACGATTCATGACAGATGTCTTGTAATAAAAAAACAATAATATTGAATTTATACTTTCTCATTTATTGTATTCAACATTTATTTTATTAACAAATAAATGATATCTGCCAAACTAAGGGGCTGTGCAAATATTACGTAACGCTGTTTTCAGAGATTTTATACCCCCCTCCATTACGCTTTTTAATAATTTTTCAGTGCAAAATTTTCAATCCGTAACAAATCTTTAACCCCCCCCTTTGGAGCGTTACGGAATATGTGCACAGGCCCATAAGTCCAGCGAGGCATTACCGAATTCATAAATTATTTTGTTGTTGTTATTGTATGCTCGCTTTCTACATGTTAACCTTTTCATTGCGTTAGAGCATATTAGCCATAATTTATAACTGCTAAATGTAAAGCAAATGCAAAAACATAAATATATCTATCACAAATTTAAATGTTATTCTTAATAATTGTCCTAAAAGGAAATTGAAAACCTCAATAGTACAAAAAAAAGATGTAAAACATTGAACACAATCAAAAAAAAAAAACACATATACACACGCATATAAGATAATAACTTAAGCTGTAATTCATAAACGATTCATAAAGTTATAAAGTTAAAGTGCACATAAAAAAATGTTTTCCCGTATAAAACTCGTACAATAACGCCACAATAACTTTATGAATCGTTTATGAATTACACCTTCAATAGCTTAAGCAACCGTTTTTATTTAAAAACTATACTCTATTAGAAATACTTACGCAAATACTTTTCTCAAAAATTTTGTAGAAAATTCCAATGTTCATTTTAGAAGATTTACTATAAACTCCAAAGATATTTTAACAAGAATTTACGAACGCATTATGTTGCAAATATAAACATACATATGTACATACTCGTACATATATTTATTCACTTTGATTAATTTTTAAAACAGAATGTATTGAAAGTTATTTTTAACATCACATTTGAAATTAACTTAATCTGTACAGTTAATCTGGACCCTTATCAAAAGAAATTTAGACACACACATACACACACAAATGTATGCAAAAAAATCTAACAAAAACAGATTTAAATGACCATCGTTAAGATATTTATAAAAAACATTATACTAAAGTCCTTTGTTTTTTGTTGGTTTAACACAATACACTTATACGACAATATAAAAAGAAACCAGAAAAAACACACGAAATTTTTTATACAAACTTTTTATGTTCGCTTACAACAACTTAAACTTTTTCCCTTTAATGTTAAAGTAAAATTGTCTATTCGGTTTCCTTGCAAATTGCCGTTTTATGTATTAAATTATTTATTTTTTCTGATGTATTATTATGCAAATTAATATTCAATTATAATATTCTGCTATTGTCAGCAGTTTCTTTTTTCACTACTATTACTTTTTTTCAGAAAGAATAATCATTAACGTTTAGCAAAAACAAGAGAAAAGCTATTAAAAAAATATATGTATTTTTGCCGAATGCCGCTAAAAACGCTTGTACACGTTGGAACGCTACTGTTTATAGAATTTTACTGGCAACATAAAATTCAAAAATTTTATAAACGAAAGTGAAATGAAAGCAAGAGTGTCATATGTACGGAGCAGCCTGGAATTGTGTAGACAACAAAAAAGAAAAAAGAGGAAACGAAAAGAAAAGAAAAAGCAGAAAAGGAAAAATAAACTCATGACGAAAAGAATGTGGCGTGAAAGTGAAATAACGATAACGGTAAAGACGTGCTTTTAACTGAAATAAGTTCGTGCACTGTATAATACACTGGATAACAACATGCAACAGTTGTGGTGAGTTAATGATGGTAGTGTGAGAGGATTTCGTAACACCTAATCGAAACTGGTTAACACTGTTGAGATTTATATTAGAATTGAAGCAATTTGGAAAACAAAAGATATTGGTGAACTATTTGTGCCAAATTCACAAACCACATAGCTGGGAGGGAATTGAACCACTACACAATATTGTTTCTAGGCGCGGCAGATGGAGCGCCAAGACGAAATTTTTGCTAATTATTTGTTTAACCACTGAACTAGTTCTTAGTAAATATTTTCTTGTGATTTCCTATAAAAGACGGAATTGGAAGTAAATTTTTTATTAAAATCTGTAAAAACGGAAATTGGCGCCATACGACAAACATTTTTAAATCAAACTAAATACAATTAACTAAATTTTAAAGTTGGAAACCTCTTTAACTTTTATATTATTAATTAAAGGATATTGTCAAATCCTTTCTTTTTAAACACTTTTAATTAGTTGTAAAATTGTCGTAAAATCTATCTTAAATTGATAAAATTGGAACGCTCGGTTGTTACAATATAAGAGTGTCCATGTGCCAACATTGTTTATTACTTTTCATGCTCTCTTCGCTCACTAAATGAATTTCTCACTTGTGTCAAATCATATGTTTATATCCGCGGTGCCCACAAGTTCCTTATGGAAGAGCAAACACAAATACCTTTAAAGAAAAACAAATTTTTATTCAAAAATTTTTTTTGTAAAAACAAATACATGCAAAGAAAACACAAAAAATATATTTCATATACATATTTATTTCATATCATACGTTAAACAAAAACAAAATGTACATTGATGATCGCTGTCGTCAATGTTTAGCAGCAAAGAATACGAAAGTGTTGTTGCTTTGCTCTTGCGTATATACAGTGAAGAACGACAAAAAAAAAACTAATAAGACAAAGTTGTTTGTGTATTTCGCATTGAGGTTGCTGAGTTCTGTATGAGTATATTAAAACACACAGCCTATAGCTAAGAGTATTACAAAAACAAATGACCATGAAGAGCATAGGGCCTGGGCACCAATGTACATATGTACGTGTGCGTTTTATTTTTAGTATTATTCCTGCAACAACAATACTAATATATTTTTTTGGATTTGTTGTACAGTTGCGTGTATCTGGCAAAATTACTTCGCTTCAAGCTCTGTCGATTAAGAAAGAGAGAGGGAGTAATTTAATTAAACATAACTTCCACAAGTAAATTGTGGAATATAAATATAAGGATAAATGACCCAGACTATGCTGAACTTGAATGTTATAATGGAAAAATTTACACTTAAAGAAAATGTATATGTACGTATAGTAAATGTAAGGATAAATGACCCAGACTATGTTGAACTTGAATGTTATAATGGAAAAATTTACACTTACAGAAAATGCATATGTACGTATTAACGATACGCTGTTATATTCTCAGCTGTAATAATATACATATATCTTTAACTAAAATGCAAAACGCCTTAAATAACAATAAATCGGATATAATTTTTATAAAATTATATTAAATTATTTAGGTAAAAAAAAAAACACACTTCGCCGATGAAAACTTTGCGATTATTATTTTTATAAAATATCAAAAAAAGAAAGTAGACATTAATTGTTAGTACATCACTTATTTTTCAACTTACTTTTATTTATTTAGATAACCTATAACACACATCCCGTAAGAATTTAAACTGTCTAACTATCACGTCTCACAAGATACATATATCGCAAATTCAAAATAACCTCTAGTATGTTTTATGTTGTAGTTGTATCAATTGTGGGGATACATAAAATTTATTCATAGTAAACAAAATTTTTTTTTGCTCTGTTACCTGGTATGTTAATTTCAAGGCCTGCTAGGCTTGTGCTTCTGTAATTCTCAAATGATTTTTGAATGTTTGTGCATAAACCAAGAGATGATTTGATAAGCACCAACGAAGAAATGCTTAAGACATAACAAACTAAATTTTTTTCGCAAGACAATGCTTCAGATACTGTGATAACGATTTGATTGGAAATTAAAATATTTATTAAATATTGCTGATTCAACAATTTCTTAAGATAGTTTTTCTTCTTATTGTTTTATTTTCTTTAATTTTAGAATTAAATTTCGGGTTATGTATTAAAATATCTAGAATTCTTCATTATATTGACCTGCTTAAAAAAGTTATATGGAAAAAATGGTATTTACTTGCACTTATGCCACGAACAGTATTATCTACATTTGAAATAACATTGAATTTTTCCGAATATGATAAAAAGCGGCAAAGTAAAACAATTTTTTTTAAATTTCTGTATATTATATCTGTTAATGTACACAATTCACAAGTCAACGACACTTTAACTTTTTGTGGTTCATAATTGCTGAGAGCATGTGCCAACCTTATGGCCTTTTGATTTCCCCTAAACGTGTTTTACTCTTACGGCTTTTATGCTTTATCTCTCAGCGGCTTATGCATCAGCTGTTTTTGTTTTTTGGTTTTTTTTTTTGCTACAAAGTATTTTCTGTAACCTTTTTTATTGTTTTGTTCTTGCGGTATTTTTCTTTGCTACTGTGTTCCTTTTTTTTTTGTTTTCTATTTAATTTTGTGATTGTTTGTTTTTGTTTTATTTTTTGTTTTGTTTGAGTGCCAAGTTTATTGTGATTGGTGTAGGCGGCAATTATTGTACCGAAACAGATATGACATGTTAGGTACCGATTTGGAGCCAATTACTACTTTAAAAAGTACTTTTTGTTAATAATTCAGTTTATGTTAGTAATTTTACATATATATATATATATATATATATATATATATATATATATATATATATATATATATATATCGTCAGCTAAAACGCAAACGGCCCTATCTAAAATTTTTGAAATTTTACAGGAGAAGCACAATACTGTTTTAAGCCAAAAGATGTGACAAATTGGTTTCTGGCAGAATAATATCAAATTTTGTGATATTTGAATGGCTATGTTGGTTAGGTCCTTTTGTACCTTAATTTTCTGTAACCAAAGGCCCTATCTACACTTTAATGCAAAATAGTTTTATCATTTATTTTAATTATAAACATTTTTTATTATATATTAATTTATTTTAATATTGCATCACCAAAAGTAAATTAAAATAATTCATTAAAATTAAACAAAAAAGACTTCATTTAAACAGTATCAAGAATTGAAGAATGAATTTAGAAAATATGAATTAATTTGCAAAGGGTATGCTATCATAGAAAAAATGTCAATCTTTTTGTAGTGACATTTTCCAAAATGAATCAAAAATTTCTTTACGAATAACTTTCGAAAAATAAAAACAATATCGAATCGAAATTTTTCCGCAAAACTTTGTCTTACATGCATCCTTCATTTCTCTAGGCTTACGCAAAATTCTTACGTTTCCTTTAGAAAAACCTTGATATTTCTTTCCCTTCATCCGGTTTTGCTGACTGAAGTGTCACAAATTTTCTTTAGCCTTTTTAAAAGTGTCTGCTGCTATATCCATCGTTGAAATGACGCTTTTTATTTATACCCTTCTAATTTTCCTTTATTTCTTACAAAATCACTTTTGAGATCAATTTCTTAGATTTTTTCTAATAAAATGCCTTAAGCTGTAGCTAATTTCATTTTCCTTTAACAAACAATTTCTTCAACGGTCAAATCTATCAGTTTTTTTTTTGTAATTTTTCAATGTTGCCCATACAAACGATCACTTAAGTCTTTTTGCGTTTATCAAATAAACGCTTTTGTAGATAGGGCCGTTTGTTTTTCGTTAATAAAATCGCTAATTTTGGTCAGGCAAGTGTAATTTTTTTTTGTGGTTGTGTATTTTGATGCAATGCATCAGAATCAACTAAAAACCCGATTTTGGATTTTCTTTTGCGTTTTAGCTGACGATATTTTTTTTTGTAATTAGGACCAGCACTCAGGGGATGACCCCTACGATGGCAGTACATTGTGCCGGAACTCAGAGAGAGGGATAGAGTAGAGAAGATAGATGTTGAAAATGTAGAAGGCTTAACTCTTTTAGAACTCTGCTTTGCGCGTTATGTTAATTTTTATAGCAGGGTTGAGGCGCCTCCGGTGTTAGGTAGACGCATTAACTTTGTTAAGCTGTATTGGCAGGCATTTCATTAATTGTTTTACTTCGCCGATGTTTCTGCTAACCGACGAAGGAGGGCGATGTTGTGTACATTAGCTTGGAACATCATCAATCGCTGTCGGAACAGATTTTTAGTGACCAGTGCTATGCCTTCATCACTTAAATAGTCCGACAACAATTAATACAATGTCTCACTAATGTACATTAGAGAAATTAATGATGTTGATTGACTTGCTCTTGCAAGGGTTTGAACCCAGGCCCCACGTCATTGTTTGCTTAGTAGTCAACGCGCTAACCACTTCAGCCAACACCACCCTCAAATATATGTATATATAAATGTGTGTATAGCGTTGACCTTATAGTGCGTTTATCATACGTTTTCGTAGTTTATGATAGAACATTTGTTCTAGTACTTCAATATATGAAAATTACTAGTTAATTTTATGTTTTCGGCAATATTGTGTTACTTGTGCGCATTTAAAATGTTTTGTATACTCAATAAGTTTTTAATAAAACAATACTTTATAAAATAAAAGTTTTGAAATTTTTCCTACCCAATTTACTTTTTAACACACTCTTGTCAACAAAAGTACATTTCATGCAATGAATTTCATTTTGTAAAAAGAACTGGTTTCTTGCAATTACGAATTATCAGGAGCTTACTGTATTTATATTTGTCTCAACTTCGGTAGTTCTTTTCTAAGTGTGCGTGCTACTGGGCAATTTTGTTGAATGCATTGAAGGGCATTTCCTAAGTACCTGTAATTGTTGTTTCTAAATCATGCATTAGCACCTGCATTTTACTGACGTGTTTTTTTTCAACTTTGCTTTAAATACACATTCTAAAATAAGCTCTATTTGTAGCAATTTTTTAACTCATAACTGAAATTTATTCAAAGAAGAATATACGTTTTCAGTTGCTGTTTGTTATTTTATGTAATAATAAAATTTATACTTTTATTATTCAAACCACAAAAAGCCTGATGGGGTAGATATTTATTTGCCAGAATATTATCCAGTAAGAGCGATATATTTATTATTATTATTATTGGAATGTTTTCAAGCTGTTTTTTTATGAAGCATCAAGTTTATTTTCAATTTGCGATAAAATGTAAGTGGGCACGTTGGTTGCCAAGAGTTTTCATGTAAATTAAACGAAAACAGTTTCATGAGAAAGAAAAATAATTTTATTTGTACTTAAATAATTTATTTCTTATATATTTTGCATAAATTTAGCAGGTAAAATTTTCCTTTAAAAATTTCGTTAATGGCGAAGAGTATTTTTTTTAAAAACAGTTTAATTATGGTCTTGCTTTGAAGCTAAATTAAATTAATATTCTTCAACTAAAAATGATTGAAATCGTTTATATTAAATTATCTTTTGTGGCAACAGATGTTTTTCTTCCCAAGTTTAGTATTACGAAAGTGACACGCGGATGTGTGAATGTAAACAACACCCAAAGAAATTAAGAACATATTAGATTGAAATAGATTTTGGAGTAATTAAAAATCACAGGACAGTATATTGAGATAAAAGAGTTTTGAAAATATCGGTAATAAAAAGTGGAATTTTTGTTCCCCTCGAAGTGAAAAATGCTACCATGAATATAACGTGAAAAGTTATTCCCGCTATCACTTATCAGTGAATGTAAGAAAAGAAGATTAAAATAACAATAAACTAAAAAAGAAAGAAAAAATATACAGGGGCATATGGGTACATACATATATTTTAAAGTAAACTTAAAAAAAGCAAAGCTTAATATTCAGTATTGAAGCGACAGTTTATGTGCAGCATTCCAATTTTTTTTTTGTGGTGAAACAATTAGGCTACTTTTTGGAAAGCTAACAAAACGAAAGAATTCCAGGACATTAAAGCTTCACAAATCCGCAGGCAATCGACATGTTGTTTTACATTTTGTTGACCAATACATCAGTTTGTACTTTATTATCAGATCTTTTTCTTTAAATAGACTTTGTAAGCTTTCATATTCGAATTATAAGAAAAACTACATATTTTAAAATAAAGTGAAAATATGAAAGGGAGAAGTAAAAAAATTCCGAGGGAAAAAATTATTCACGATACGGGGAATTTTTTTTCAGTGAACATTTTTCCAGCTTATTATTCAGGACTGAATGAACATTTTTCATTGAAGTTTTTCATGATTGGAATTACGTGCAGAGTGAAAAAATTACAAGGGAGAAATTTTTCACTACAGGGGTAAATAACTATGAAAATAATATTAAAGTCACGTTCACACTTGCAAAATATTTCCCGAAAAAAGTGTAGCCAACAGGCAAACTTAAATTTATTAAAACCTACATATATAAAAATAATATTTTATGTAGCATACATACGTAATTTTATTTTGTTATTTAAAAATTCATTTAAATGACGCTAACCCAAAGCAAGAGTAGTGGCTACGTTTTATTTTTTTTCGGTCAAATATTTGCCAAGTGTGAGCGTAGCTTGTGCAGAAAACACTTCTTTTAAAAACATTTACAAAGCTAATAATGAAATCATGCATTCAACTAAAATTATTTACGTTTCATATTTATATGATCGTTGTATATTTAAAATTCCTGCATGTACTGTTGATTTTGTAATGGACCAGGGCCATGAATTCTTTTGATTTTCTTTTGGCAAGAAAATTAAACAAAAAAAATTTACTCCTTCACTTCCTCTATAAGGACTGAGAAAGAAAATTGAATCAAAACATGATTTAGTAGGTGTTTAATAAGGTCTGAAGTATGAAGATGTTTAAGGCCTTGTCAGATTCAACTTCGTGGCTTTGCGTGACATATCTAACTTTAATGAAAAAGCGAAAAGCGAAAGGTGTATGACACAATAAAAACTTTGACAACAGTCACTTTACTTATAAAAGGTGTTGGTAGCATTTACATTTAATTTTCAAAGCGCACAAAAAGATGAGAGTTGTCTAACTTTTATCTTCGCGTTGTGTTAAAAGTACTTTATGCGACATGTTTCATATAAGTATGTACATTTTATCTCAGTTGTCAAAGCGAATCTTCATCGCAACGCGAAGCAAAAGTTTTATCTGACATGGCCTTTAGAGTACGTACTTTTTAAATGACTTACTTTATTTTATAATGTTAAGTTTCACAATTTCCTCAAATTCATCTCTAAAGCTTTATTAATGTTTAAGTTAAAGTTTTAAATAACTCTTTTAAAATTATATTTCTATAAAACTATATGTTATACTTTGTGGCTTATGGGTTTGTCTTTTTGCCTGCCTTTCGGTGTTACTAAAACAAACTTAAAAAAATGTAAGAAGAATCGCCAAAAAAATTGCAAACTCGTTTCTTAAGCAAAAGATTTGCATTGGGTTAAAAAGAAAAATTACTTTCTTAACGTATTTTTAACAACCCCATGGCTTGATTCACGTACAGATGGCTGGAGTTTTCTCTTTGAGTGGTGTGAAAACCAAAGCAAATTAAAAATATATTCGCAATAAAAAATTACACTAAAACTTATTTAATATAAACTACAAGTACTTTATATTAACTTGTCATTATAAATGGAATAACATGGCATAAACTTTACTTTTAACTAGTTTTTGTTACACAACGATTTCGAAAACTTTTACATTTTCGCATGACACAGACAACTAAATTTTTGTTCTCGTGTCGAAGTGTGCCCTTAATATGGTTAGACTTTTGACAAGAAGGAAGCTTTTGTAAATAAAGTATAAGTATTAAGCAAAAACTTTAATAATAAAACACAATATTGAAAGAGTTAATAAGTAGCAAAACAAATGAGTAGTGACTAGGAAACTTTTCTACTAGCGTAAGTTTCGTTGAAGTAGCTTACCATTGAACTTCAATTAACACATAAAAACTTTTTATTTTTTTTATTCTTTTTTCTTAAGTTTTCCTTAGTTAAGATATTACTTTTGTATTTAGAACAAAACAAAAAAAAAATGAAACTGTAGAATACTATTGATTTTTATGCTGTATCTTAAGATACATAGTGGGTCACAGACAAACAACATTAAATGTTATTTATTAGCAAAATGAAGGCAAACAAATAAATTTACTATTGTAATGGTTTAGTACTACAAGTATTGTTGAATACGTAGTAAGTTTAAACATAAAAAAATAGGAATTTAAAAAAAGTTAATAACAGAACAGAAAGAAAGGCCGATTAATCTGCCCCCATTGAAAAGTTATGGGTATTAAATATACAGCTAAAATTTTTAAAACTCACTGCGAAGTCGTCATATACAAACTTTTTTTTTCTTTGCGGCAAGAAAATGACATTTAAAAAAAGTTCGTAATCTGATCACGTATGTATGTGTGATCGTGTTATGTTTAAATTTTAAATGATGTTAAATATTTATGCAAAATTTTTATTATTGAATTGCACAACATGGTGTACAAAGAGGTATGGTTGGATCCTTGTTGCATCAATAATGCCATTTTTCTTCTTAAAGTTTATGGTTGTTGGAAAAAATTCATTATTGTTGTAATTGATTGCGAATCTTAAAAATTTTACGATAAACAAACTCAGGTTTATATTATTTTTGTTAAAGAACATCCTTAAAAAAAAAACCACATCATATAAGTCCACATTCATACTAAAATAGTTTCTTATGTTTCTGGCCCACTGTTCCCTTCAACCTCTTAATGTTGACTTTAGTGTTTTCTGCTATGAACTTTTGGGGATTTATTTGCAATGTCAAACTATTAATTTGGATATGGTGGCATGTGTTGCTGCTATGTATCGTCAGCTGAAATTCATAATCACATAGTGACACTTTTTGAAATTTTAGAGTCGAGAGAGAAAAATGTATATAAAATTCTTCAAGTGGCTGAATTAAAACTATTTTTATTTTCGTTTTCAATTTTGTTGATTTTTATTATAAAAACTTGCAGATATGTAAGGAGAGCCATTTTAGTTTAACATGGTTAGGAATTTCAGCTAACGATATAGGAAATAATGACAAAAAATAAGTTAAAAAAAAATTCGCTCTTGGACAATGTCAAAGTAAGAGTCTTAAAAGTACATACTTAGCTTTATTTATTTTATTTTTTTTTCATTTAGACAAGGTTTTGTGCTAACCGGTAGATCGTGGGACAATGCAGATTGCTAAAGAACATGTAAAAAACTGAGTACTATGAATTGATATAATTGATTATTTCTTATAGTTACTCATCCTGCTTATTTTTAACAACGATTACAATGGCAGAATTCAGTGTTCTTGCAAAGTGCTAATGCTAACTTTCGTAGTGATCTTTGATTCGGGAGTGCCACAAAATCCACAAAAAACAAAATCCCCAAATTTAAAATCCCCAAGCTCAAAATCCCCAAAATCCAACTTAAGCGAAAGTGCCAAAAAAATCCCCAAACAGAAAATCCCCAAACTCAAAAAAAATTTTATGATAAATTAACAAATATTTATTAGGTACGAGTAAATGGAACAAAAAGTTAATTTATGAAAATATTATTGAAAACTAAAAATATTATATATAAAGTTCATTTTTTATAAAATAATATTTTATAAAAAAATGTCGTACTGTGTAATATTTGTAGTTTTTTGTATTATATTTTCATAAGTTAACTAGTTGTTCCATTTACATACTCGAACCTAATAAATATTTGTAAATTTAATAAAAATTATTTTGAGTTTTAAAAACACAAAATCCCCATTTTCGCCGCGATTTTAAACCTAACTTAAATGTATTTCACACAGAAAATGGGGATTTCGTGCTTGGGGATTTTGTACATGGGGATTTTGTGTTTGGGGATTTTGAATTTGGGGATTTTGTGTTTGGGGATTTGGATTTGGGGATTTTGTTTTTGGGGATTATGTGGTACACCCCTTTGATTCCACTAATTTCGAAAATATTATACAAAAGTTTGAGTGCTGGGTACTCTTTTATTTATATTTTCACTTGCGTAGTTAATTTTAAAAGCAGAAAAAAATAAACAAGTTTTAAAACTTTGTTTTTATTGTGAATGTAATTTGTGCAAAAGCAGCCCTTGGCTGTTTTACATGTCATGAATAAAAATACTAAAAAAATGTGTAAATCCTTCAAAACCACTGGGTAATAATTTGTGTTTCACGTCGAACATATGTAAATCCTCGTTGATAGCTGTTGCATCAAAATTATGAAAAGTTTTGTTTTTGGTGTACCTCTTATGAAGGAAAATTATGTGTTTATTTTTTCAAAGTTTAAAAGCCTAAGGTAAATGTATGCACACATACATACATACATATTTATGTACATCGTGTTGAAAAGTATATACATATGTATGTATATTAAAATTAATTAAAGCATAAGGTTAAATAAAAGTAAAGTAAAATTAATATTATATGACTTTACAATTTAGAATCTCAAATTTAAACTTTTTTTTTGTGAGAAATTTAATTAGTCAAATTGTTTTAAACATAAAAGCTAACGAACATGAACAATTTCGTTTACATACGCACATCCTCTAAATAAGTAATTTTCGAGTTCTGTGGTGTCCTTTTTTTGTAACTAAATATTAAAAAAGGAATAGTAAATAAAAGAACTTTTCCACATAAAAAACTACACAATGTCTAGTTGTGTGTTTTTTGTGTTCTTTTAGGTGAAATGAAAATGAATTGTTTGTTCTTGACCATGTACGACACAAATTGTCAGCATATTTTATTTTTCACATATTTTCACTTTTACCATCATGTTACAAAAACTAATACAATTTGTAATATCAATAGAACCCGAAGGACATGAGACTGTGTAGCAGCACAATAACTAACATTGTAGCATACAAAAGTTACAAAAAAAAAGTTAATTTACAAATAAGTTGTTTTTCTGCTCAACTAGTTTTAGATTGACAGTTTTAAGAACATGTTTAAAAAAGGTTAAAAACTTCTTTGACATTTTATATAAAAAGTGCACAAATTATTTTTTGTATTTGAAAATTCATGTCGTTAAATAAATTTCAAAAGATGATGAGGCAAGGTCAAAATTATTGTTGTTCTAATAATTTTGCTTTAACTGATTATTTGCTTAAATTTTAAAATATTTTTGTGGTTTAAGAAAAATTTACATTATCTATGTATGTGACCTGCTCCACGAAAACGGACCTCTGCGCCGAAAAAAATTTTTTTTACTTTTTGAGTGGTTCTTATAGGAAAAAAACGCTCTTTCAAATGCGGCAAACCGCAAGTTTCTATGTCTTTTAGTTTTATTAAAAATCACCTGTAAAGATGAACATAATTAATGAAAATCATCGGTGCAGATACGTAGCTCAAAACGAAGCGGTTTTTTAAACGCGTTTTTCTCAATAACTTCTTTTCGGCGCAGAGGTCCCTTTTCGTGGAGCAGGTCACATATGAGACAGCGCATAGAGAAAGGGACCTAAGGGTAAAAAATAAATATTCACCCTTTTTTTTTTGATGTGAACAATATCTGAGCATCGAATGAGACCGTTCCCATGCCGCAAAAGTGTTTCCTCCCAGAGATATGCGCGTTTTATGAAAGTGATGGTACACCAAAGATACACGTATTCAAATCTTTAAAATGGCTCTCCTGAACCAAACCGGTTTTTACCCTTAGGTCCCTTTCTATTTTGCGCGTCACGACTGACTGACTCATTCATCATCGCCCAGCCCAAACCGCTAAACCTAGAAACTTGAAATTTGGCATGTAGGTTCCTTTTACGACGCAGACTCGAACCAAAGTATGTATTTTTGGAAATTCGCATTTAAAGGGGGTAAAACAAGTCCCAAAAGGGAATATTTTTAAACATGGTTCCAGGAATATGAAATCTGGAATGAAGGTTCCTTTCAGGACGTAGACTCGAACCAAAATATAAATTTTTGGAAATTCGCATTTTAAAGGGGTAAAAAGAAGTAAATACTGCCCAAAAAGGGACATTTTTAAACATGGTCCCAGGAATATGAAATTTGGAATGTAGGTTCCTCTCAGGAAGTAGACTCGAACCAAAATACATATAAATTTTTAGAAATTCGCACTTTAAGGGGGTAAAAAGCGTCCCAAAAGGGAATATTTTTAAACATGGTCCCAGGAATATGAAATCTGGAATGTAGGTTCCTTTTGGGAGGCAGATTCGAACCGAAATAGGGATTCTTAGAAATTAGCGTTTTAAGATGCTTATGTTTTTTGAAAATATGAAAAATATGTTATTTATTTTTAGAGCTATGCTCTTTATGGCGCAATGGGGGTTGAATTTTATTTTTCGTAACATAATTAAGGACACTATTACAGTTATATTTTTCTTTTTGTTTTGATTTGCTTGTCCTTTAAAGACGAGAATATATGTATGTATGTATATGGCGTGTTACTCACATTCAACTGCAATAACAAAAACAAAATATTAATATGAATACATATGTATGTATGTATGTTAGTGTTTTGTTTTGCTTTGTGTTGCTGAGTTGATGAATGTAGTAAGTACATATTAGGTCAACAAAATTAATTGAAAATAATTTTTTGTTTTTTCTATTAAATAAATATTATATTATTTAAAAACATAACTAAAATTTTTCAAATATGGATTAAATTTCTTAAAACAATGTCATAAACTCAGAAAAATTATTAAATCTTCACACATTTTATGTAGGTATATACCTAATGAGCATAGCTCTAATTGGGTGTCCTCTCTTCTTTTAGTTTTTTACTTTAAAAATTACAGGTAACGAAGTACCGGGCGGGTATGCTTGTTGTTTAATAAAAGTTCTATCCAGTTATTGACGTCTGAATGTTTCTTTAAATGTTTATTTATTTCGGTTAGAAGTTTTGTTTGCTTTCAATCAAAATTTTTTTGTAATAACTTTTAGATTTCTTAAGCTTACGAAAATATTGAAAATTGTTTTGTGGCTATTAAATAAAAAAAAAATTGTAAAAGAAAATAAAAATAATAATACCCAAGAATGATAGAACTACCTATATGCCAAGTGATATGAAATTTTAACGATTTTTCTAATAATTTTAGTTTATCAAGAACATCAATTTCGTTCTTGATAGAATTTTTTTATAATCAGCAGTAGAATAAAAAAAAAAAAAATCAGTGGGACTAATACGCTCTTACGAACATAGTAAATACATTCATATTTATATCAATATGCCCAGCTAGCATTTGTAGTCGTTAAACACTCTTCCGCGATCGAAGATGTTTAAACCGATCGTCCATGATGACGCGTTCCGAAACTGTGTCCTGATGGCGACTCTCCCATACGAATTGTCTACGATGCACTATAATTAGTCGCCTACAGATCGTTTAAGACCCTTTGACAAAACACCCGTACAACAGTCGTTTAAGTAACTTGCAAGAGTTTCTCTTCGAAGAGTGAAACACGATTGATAACTATAGCAGCCCCCTAATCCCCGCCAAAATGCGTAAACGACGATTTACTTATCCAACAATCGTAAAAATGGCTCGCAAAACCATCTTTCTGAAGAGTAAAATATAAACCCACTCCAATAATCGTCTGGGCGTTCATAAAACGAGTCGCAAAATGATCGCGCTCGTCAAACAATCATACAAATGCCAGCTGGGTGTACATATATTTTTTTGGTGTATGTGATTGTTTTCATTTTCGTTGTTAATTTGCTGATCTTTTCCGCTATTTGTGAAACACAATGTGTTTTTGTTTACAACCAACAATTTTTATTACCTTTGATATGTTTCTAATATTCCTAAACGCAGCTATTTCAGCGAATGAATGAATATGAGTGTGCATATATCAAAAACATACACGGCGTGTGAGTATTATTTTGCAATACCATAAATATTAATTATACGCCACATATATCTTTGGTGAGCGTCTAGGAATTCAAAAGAAAATCTTATATAGTTTTTGATTTCTTTTTCAGTAAATCCTTTTTTGTCATGCACACTAAATTATATTATTTATTTTTATTTAACAGACCAATTAAAGGATCACTGTTTTCGTTATATTTCTCTTGTGCATAAAAGGACTAGAAATTAAACAAATTTCGCCAATACCGGCTGTCTGCTTGAGTGCTTAGTGTCAAATAAGCAATTCGTAGTGGCAATCAATTGGCCTTAATGCTATATTTCTTTGTCTGACTAATGAGGCTGAACAAATTTTCAATAAACATAAATAATCGTTGTCCTGTTGTGTAGCAAGTGGCTCAAAAGGCAGACAAGCATGTTTTTTTTTTTGGTTCCTTAGAAGCAAAATGCTTTTCTTTTTTCTCAATGCTATTGGATTCGTTTAAAGGTTGTTTTGATATTTATTTTTATTGCTAATCATCTAATTAAACAATTTATGATTGAACTTTAGCGAAAAAGAAAAGAAACAAAAATCATAGGAGCGAAAAAAAAGGATTGATAATTTTTTTTTTTCGTTTTAGAAAAAAAGCTTAGCTATGACCTTTAACCTAAATTAAGTGATTGAATAATTTAAAATTATACGATGATGCAGTATTTGGAATTTGTTTGTAAGATATTTGAATAGTGATTTTTAAAATCTTTTAAAGGTCCTTTTCACGGTTTTCTATTTTAATAGTTATATCAAATTAATTAGCAGTCAATGGTACTAAGAGGATATCATTGCATGATATAAATGATATACATAATTCGCTGGCAGCACTGTAATGTTAAATGTATAATAACAAATAAAAACAAAAAAAATAAAAAATTACCCAGCTAGCATCCAGTAGAAAGAAGTCGCGTATTCTATTTGTATTTGTAATTGTGTATAAATAGAGTATGTAATGACGTTCTACGAAGCATTTGCACATGAATACTGATGAGGTTTAGTGGCTTTTACTGAAAAACTACGTTTGTTTCTATTCACCTAGTGCTGTTGAAAAATCTACAAAAGGGATGAATAAATATTAAATTTTTCCTTTGTTGCTCGAAATATGTTAACAATGTCTACCTCATATTTCGCTGATTATAAAAATTTACGAACTTTAGCCTGTAAAAATATTAACAAATATTAACAAATAATTACAATAAATATACATATAAGTTTTGTTTTTTTCCTTTTTAACCCATTTAAAAATAAATATGTACAAATCTGTTGACATTTTAATCACAATATTTGTTTGATATGTTTCGTTTTCCTGTCCTTAATACTCTAGTGCTTTTATTTCCTCAGCAATATTTATGCTTTTTGTCGCAAAATACTTTGAGTTTTTTTTTGCAACCAAATTTCCCTTTCCATTTTGTATTTATTTCTTGAATGTGAAATGACTGCTAATGCACAACTTATCAATTTCCACTCTTATCCCTCAAGGAGATGATTGTATTTTTTTTTTCTTTTTATATTCAGTCTGCTGTGGAAACTTGTACATTTCAAATATATCGGTTTCTGGTTGTTTCTGCTAAAATAAACAAACGATTTGTTTGTTTGTCTGCAACTATAGATTTGTTTTGGTAAACATTAACAAATAGGTACCGACGAGTGTACTCATAAAGGACTGTTCTGTAAATGTTGTGATATTTAAAACAAATGAAGATCTAAACCGTAAAAATAAGAGAAAAATAGCTACATTTGTTAAATAAGCTCTCAGTAATAATAGTTACTTTAGCTAATCACTTGATTGAAAGCTCTTGATTTGTAGAAAGGGCCCGATACTCCTTTAAAGGATAATGCCTACTAAGAAGCTGTAACAAATTTTCCTAGCTGGCTGAGAAATATTTTGGGTGGCTGTAGTATTTTGTTCTTATCTATAGAAACACAAATCCCCTGTTAACACTTTTGTTTATAGAAGTGGCAAATGTTATTGAATGTGTTTTAACGTTTGTCAGTTGTTAGTTAATCGTAGTAATATATACAAGTATATGTATACATGTACTTGTATATGCGTAATATTAAGCAAGATTTCAATACTGTGTAATACAGGACGCAAATTCCGAACAGAGTTTTACAAATTGGCATTAGCATCTATTCTATTGCAAAATACACTTTCATTTGTTTGCTAATATCGTACAAGTCAAAGTAATAATATTTCAAAGGGAATAATTTTTTTTTAATTTATATGATAATTTGGAATGGGAAGAAAAAAATTGTTTATTAGTGATTACGCAATTTGAAATAAAATATCTTATACTATTGATTATTTGAGGACAAATTGATTCAAATAGAAAACTAGTATTTCGTTTTCATCAAATTTGCAAGTTTAATGCATATATTTTTTTCATCACAACTATCACTTATACTGAATAGTTTTTACGCAGTAGAAATTTACTTTACGCCAGTAGTAAATATATAACACAATTGTCTTGAAACAGTGCTTTGAAAGTATTCGAAAATGCTTGAAATGAAAACCCTATTGAATATAAATTTTTTGTTAACAAAATTTCTAACCATCTCGAATGTAATTTTTATTACGACTAATGGTGTTTTGTTTTCTACACACAAAATGGCACCTTGTTCAAAGGTACATGTATAAAATGTCTTGCCGACCCCGTAATAATGCAGTTTGTTGTTTCACTAGAACAAAACACAACTTATGAAAAAGTGGAACGCCCTGTTTTTAACAGCTGATAGCTAAGTTTTACAGGGCACTATCAACACTGTCGATTTTTACGTGGCATAAAGTGTAATGCCTTCGACCATTAATGAGGGCGATTTTTTAGAATAAAACACACTGCTCTTTTAGAGAGCAAAATATTTTAGAGAAACGAACACCAAAGTACATTTTCTGCACGGAGATGTACCATTTTTTTTTGTAGAAAAGAAAACACCATAAAAGAGTTATTTTTTTTATCGATAAATCTTGGATAAAAATTTTTAGTTTCATTTCGAAAAAGAACTTTTCAAATATGTATAAAAAGGGCAATTAGCTGTGTAGGAAATACTTTTTTAAATTTAGTACCGTCTTATATAAAATACTTTTTAATATAAAGTACCTATTTTAATAAATTATTTTTTTTTATAAAAAGTACCTTCATTAAAATAATTATGTTTGCGAAAGATTAGCTTTTTAATAAATTACTTTACTTTTGGAAGTAACTTCTTGAAATAGCACTTTAAACAAGAAAAAAAAAATTAAAAACTTCCTGTTAAAAAAGTGTATTTAATATCATATAAGGTTTTTTATCTTTGAAAAAGTAGTATATATTTTGTAGGACCAGCACTCAGGAAATGATCCTTTTTTATGCAATGCATTGTATCAGAACTTTGTTAAGCTATTTCATAGCTTCTATCGCGGGTTCTGAGGCGACCGAATCAAGAAATTTTGAAAAGTTTGGAATTTGTTTTTGAATCGAAAAAACCTCACACTAAGTTTGTTTCTTAAGTCTTTTGTTTTTTGAAGTGAAAACTTCTTTTTTGTATAGTCTATGTATGATGACTATACAGTGTTGCCGCTTTGGAAATTTTTTAAATTTCCAATGTTGTCACTTATCCCGGGAAATTTTCCGGGATTTCTGGGATTTTAAGGGGATTTTGTCCAAGCTTTTGGAAATTACCGTCCAGTGTTGCCACTTTTCCCGGAAATTTTTCCGGGATTTCTGGGTTTTTGAGGGGATTTTTATATATGTATATAAAAGAAAGTCGTGTTAGTTACACTATTTATAACACAAGAAAGGCTAAACTGATTTGGCTGAAAACTGGTGGGCAGGTAGTTTAGAACCAGGATAAGGACATAGGATACTAAAGTAAGGCAATTTTTACCTGGGGGGACTAGGGTGCCTCTTCTTTGTAGGGGGCACTTCCAGTATACATAGCTAGAAAGCTGAAATTGAAATTGAAATTGCATAAGTTGATAAAAGATGCTGTGCAATTGCTTTACCGCGTCAGTCCCCGATTGCCACCCGTCTTTTAATTTTTAGAGCAGTCTTGCAGCGCCTCTGCTGTTAAGTAGAGTCATTAAATTACTTAAGCTGTCTGAGCAGGCATTTTATAGTTTTACTTATATATGTTGGTAAAAACCTTATTTTCATCACAGTACTTTTTTAAAACAGGGCCTTTTGTCAAATTTTGCCTTTAGCTAAACGAACTTTAAATAAAAGGCCCAACATATCGCAACATTTTCTGGTGGTATTTTATATTTTCGTTTATTTTACGATTATTATTCTTTCAATATAACATGAGGTAACAACATGTTTTTACAGTTTAATGTGGTATTTATAAACGAATAATAAAGATAAAGTTATTTATAGTTGTACATATTTCAACATTAACAATCATTTTGTGATGAAGTTTGAAAAAGAAATATTTATAGATAACATTTTATTCGAGCAATTAATCAGGAATTTATGATTTCAAAAGTTAATTTATTTGTTATGGAATTTTATTGGTAGCTTAGTATCGACTCATCAATAGGTCGTTCTTTACCACCATGCTTGAGTAGATAAGTTTTGAGACTTTTTCAGGCGTTTAGACCCCAGTGAATTGCACCATATGGATTAATTAATAAATTAACTTTCGAAAACAAATATTTATATTTAAAAATACAAAGGATTAAAATTGATGAGATAGAGAACATTTTAGTTTCAATATATTTTGCAAAAGACCTCACAAATATTATCTCAGAGAGTATAATTTTTTTGTCATCTTCTGAAGACTTTTTTTTTGGTAATAAATAATATGAAAAATTATTTATATTTCATGTTAATTTTGTTTGACATTGAATCGTTTGTACCTGAAATTAAAAAAATTTCAGTTATATTACAAATTTCCAATTAACAATAACAGAGTTAAGCGTCGAACTTTTTTAATTAAAATCTAGAATTTATAATTTTCGTGTACTTTTGATGTTTGCTACTGAAACCAAGCCTGGTGTTTCGGTCTAATTATTATCCAAAGTAAATGTAAATGTCTATATAATTTTAGTTTTCTTTAAAATTTGTTAATATGAAACAGAGGATGTATGGTTTATCACAAGTGCATTGATTCGTTAATTTAAATTCCTTTGATTTATGAGTATTCTAGGTAGTGATAAATTTTTAACATAATTGAGAATTTTTAGCACTTTAATGTCCATGGAGTCCTTGAAGCAAATTCCTTACGACGAACCGAAAATGTGTTGAAATGACCACAATCATGAAGTCACTTTTGAAGGTTGGAGAATGTCCGAAAATGGGTTAATAATAAAATCTGTGCGTAACGCAGTTTATTTGAAAAATATAAAAAAGTAATAATAAAAAAGTAAATAAAATAGTAATAAAAATTCCCCAGCAAGCATCCATTAGTAGTGATAAGTCGCATATTCTATTTGTGTTTGTAATAGCGTATAAATAGAATATGTAACCACGTTCAACGAAGCTACCTAACAAGTAGTGAAAGCATTTGCACGTGAATAGTGACGAGGTTTAGTGGCTTTTACCTAAAACAACGTTTGTTCTATTCAGCCAGTGCTGTTGAAAAATCTAAAAAAAGGATGTTTAGATATTAAGATATTAACAATGTCTACTTAATATTTTTCTAATTATTAACATTTACGAACTTAAGAGTGTATAAATATTAACAAAAATTAGTAAAAAATAATTTTGAAGGGATCTAATAATTGCGGCAGTGTGAAAAATCATATTCAGTTGAATTTAAATTGATTTGTTCACAAGAAACTCAAAAACAAATGATAGCAATCAATGAATTTCATTAGTGTTCTAAGTACTCGTATCTATAGTAATCTCTTAAAACCAAATCGACACTTTGATTAAAAATATCTGTTGCCATTTGAATTTATGAGAAAACTGAAATAATTGAATATACAACAACAACACTATAGTAGCTCGTGAAATATATGGTGGTAAAATTGCTTGGAAATTGCGCAACACTTTTAGAGAAATAATTTTTAACTGCGGCTTTTAAGATTAAAATGTTTACATCCAAGCAATTCATAAATACACAGTTCGTTGTAATAAAAGCAAATCTCCACAATACAGATTCCTGTATAACATTTAATTGAAACATTTTTCCTTTGACTCTTCACCTATTGATGTGGAATTAGTCGCATGTGAAATTAAAATAAAAAGAAATACTCGTGTATTTCCATATTCTTTTGGTTTTCATGAATTCATGAATTTCCAATATCAGTCTTTAAAGTAGTTTCTGGTGAAAGTGATGGCCAGATCTCATGTGGTGCAATGTTTGAGATAGACACAATTGCAACTTTTTCCTCGAATTAAGTGCATGAACGCAAAAAAAAAGAAAACTATCGAAGTAAGTCTTTGTGCTTGATGATTACACTAAAAATAATCTCTTCAACCTTAAAAAATAAAATTAGTTCGTTACTGCATGCAACAAACCAAAAAGTTTAAGCAATAACTCCTCCAAATAAAAGCAGAGTACCGTAGTGGCTGATAGGTAGCAATGCTAGACTAGTAGTCCGAAGGTTGTCGTTTTGATTCCACCCAGAGATCCTGGGAGTTTTTGCAGACAAGCTAATTCCTTTGCGGGGTTGCGTTTGTTTTAAAAAAGTGTAAGGACTTTAATGCGCTTAATCTAAATCCATGTTCAGATATTGTGCTCCACGTACAGTTTTTTTAATTTGCATTATTTATGCGATCCCTCACTTCAGGCAGTCACTGTCATACGTTTTTTCGTTCGTAACATGAAAATGATGTGTCCGACTTCATCAAACAAAACATCTAGAAATATGTTATCAAATAAAGTTTAAGTCATTTTAAAATGAATTTTTATTTTTCATATTACAACTGTTTTATAGTTATTCAGAAATTAAGAGAGAAACATTTATTTCATTCTGCACTTTGATTATAAATTTTAGTATTGTGGAAATAAAATACCTTATATATCATAAAAACTGATGGATGAATTTTTTTTTTGGTAAAATGGTAAATGGTAAACATCTACTGATGAGTTGGTATAGTAACCAACGAAATGCATTTAGATATTGCTGACCCGCAACAAATAAATAAAATGTTTAAAAAATTAAATAATTTTGCTTGAAAAAATAATAAATATCCGAATTAATAAAAAACACTTATAAATTAAAGTATATTTTGAAGTTACTCGATCATGTACAAGTTAGGGCAAAGAAACTTATTGGTGATAATGGGAGAGCCAACTCTATTGACTCACTGGAACATCGGAGCAATTTAGTGTGTTTTTCACTGTTCTATCGCTACTACAAGGAAATGTGATGTAATGAAATCAGAGAATTTGTAATTTTTCACATACCACACGGTCTTCACTGAGAGCACATCTCATTGTGGTCGATATGCCTGTGAACCGCACTACTCGTTACAGAAAAAATTTTTACTTTAAGCGAACGAACTGTTCGTATGTGGAAATTTCCCACCTTTCCTGTCTCCTTCGGTATGGTAGGGTTCAAATCGAATGTCCATAAACACTATATCCTTTATCCTCCTACCCATAACAAATTTTCGTATTTACGGCACAATGCACTGCATACGTAGGCGTAATTCCCTGAGTTCTGGTTCTAATAGAAAAAAAGAACATGTCATCTTTTAGTGTTTTACTTTATCAAATCGGACAAACCATTCTCAATTTTTATCTCGATTGTAAAATTTAGAGGTTCAGATTTAACGCATTAAAATCCCTAAAACGAAATATATGGTTATTTAAAATTTTTTTTTGCATTCATATACTTTTTCAATAAACTGTTTTAATTTGAACTCTTCTCTGACGGTGCTGTTCGATGATTTGGTTACACTCTTGACTACAAAGTATATGATTCTTGTGTCACTATTGCAGGTAAAAGGTTATAACTTACTAACTGAAATTGAGCTGTCGAAATTTCATATATAATTATTTCAATAGATATAATTCTTTTTAATAAAAAGTTAATAAAAAGAATCTTTATTCGTACGCATTTGTTTCAATTATGTATCCTTTTTTTTATAAATTCAGTCGCTTAAAAACTCATTAAATGAATTTGTTGTAGAAATAATATTAAATTTTATTATTAATATTATTATTAAATTTATTTATTTATCTTCCCATATCCACTGATCTTTTATGTACGTGCGAGTACAAAAACAATTTGCGTTTGATTTGACTATTGAAAGAAAATGTTACAAATACAAAGTCAAAGAAAAATGGTAAAAAATTAAAGATTTACGAAAATTTTGTTACGTATCCTGTGAATTTTCTTCTATTGCAATTTTAGCAGAAATAACAATTTCATACATGATTGCGTTCGCATCCTGAAAGACACACACACACATTAAATAATTCGGAAACGGATAGTAGGACAATTGTTACGTGACTGTTATAAGTATGTTAATGTGTGGGTGTGTAATGCGAAACATTTACTTGCGTATTTGCATATGGGGTCTTGTGAATATTAGTTATTGCATATAAATTCATCAAATGATTTTGCAATTTTAAAAATTTATCATCTACAATAGATGGAGAGTACTAATATTCATACGGATCAATTCATAAAAAAAGTTCGCAGGCTGGATGCTAAAACGTTTATTATTTATGAAAAATATATTGGCTTCTTATTTGAATGTCTGTACAATAACAATTTTGTTGGGTTTCTTTCTTTTTTTATAACAGTGATTTTCGTAGAAAAATACGGTGTTCACGGATGGCTCCAAACGGGGCTCCAGAGTTGGTGGGTGTGTATACATTGAGGAATTCGGGATCACGATTTCTTTCTGTTGAAATTCCCCCAAACACAATTGCGCAATCTTGTGGCCACAGTTACAAGGCACTGCAACTTCGGTAACCATGCTAGATGGATGGGTCTACCATATAATGAATACTGCTGCAGCTGCAATGAAGAGGAAGAAGAAGAAAGCATCGCACATCTTCTATGCCTCTGTTCAGCTATGGAGGATCACCGCCTTCGCTTTCTAGGCAGAAGATCCGAGCTCTCAGTTGCGGAACTCGGTAGCCTTAGCTCCTTTATCGGAAGCAGTGGATGGTTCGTCTAATAGCGGGCTTGACATTCTGCCCGTTCCAGTGCAGGTCTCACCCTTTGCTTCTATTTTTCCCACCTGTTTCTCTGTCCCTCTTTTACCTACTCTTTCTTGACTCTTGTAATCTCCCCCTCTCTACTACTATTCTCCCTACAGGCAACACATCGGGACCATATCAGGCCCCAAGTGGGCTGGAATCTAATCTTCTTCTTACCAGCAACCTGCTAACCTAACCTAACCTACGGTTTTTCTTCGTTTTAAAATATATAATTTTATTATTTAATTAATTGATAAAAAGTAATATTTGCTTAGGCATTTCATATTCCTGAATTTTCGTGTGTCATATTACCCATCGTGTTCGAAAAGGTTTCAAGCTTGTGTACATATAGAGAAAGTTTTAAGCATGAAATGAGAATTGCGCACCAAATCTTTTAATAACTTGGCAAGGAACATACCAAAAAACGCTCTTTAATTTAAAAATTTCCAATTATTTCTAACTGCACATCCTTGCAATGAAAAAGGAAAAAAATACATACTGATACATAGAGATTATTTTACATCTTTTAAAAGTTTGAAATACCTTTGGTACATCATGATCGCGGACACGTACAATCAATAATAATAAATTTTCAGTAATGTATTTTTCCAGAGAAATTATTATTTTCTAATAAAATATGTGAGCTACGAGTGCATTTACCATTGTGCTTATCATGAAATAAGAAAGACGTTATGTTTGGTGTTCTTGAATATATATTTTTTATAAGTTTATGCCTATCCCAGGGGAGATGTTATACGAATCTTTTGTAAAATTCAGCTTTAAAGAGAAGGAGAAATATCAACAGCATTTTCTTGCAAATATTGTCAAGATTTACCAGTATTTTCGCACAAAATTAGAATAACAAAAGAAAATGAAGAAAATAAATAATTTTTTTTTTCGAATAGAAGCAACATGTTGCAGGGAAAATCTGTGTCACTCTCAGTAAATAAGTCTCGTGCGTAATGATCCAAGTTACTGTGTCAATAAAGGATTTCATCAGCCAATTGATGTGATGTGATTTATACAATGGAAATAATGATTCATTAGACTTATTTTGAAAATATTTCTAACAAGTGAACAGTTTAATTGACCTATATTGACTAAAAAATCTTTTAACCGAGATATGATTTGTGTATAGATAGAACTACTTTTAATGTTGCAAAACGATGAAAAAATTTTTTGAAGCCAAAGACAAATACTCGTACATACAATTTTTCACAGTACGGCAGTTGAAGCTGACATCAAAATCAACTTTTCTACAACTCACTCAAATCAATTGTGATGGTTCGACATTTGATTGTTGCCATGTTGGGTATCAGTGAAACAATAAAAAAAGTTCCATTGAAAAATAATCAATTTCCTGAACATCAAAATTAAAACTAGAAAAAACTTTCAAGTGATTTAGGCGAACAGATAAGGAATGTTCAAAATGAATTTAATTAAAAAAATGAAATTGGACGAACTTAAAAGAATAACTGAAAATCCTGTGCATTGAGAACTTTACAGTTCGATTAAAAATTCACAAGTAAAAAAAAACGACATTTGATAACTTTATCATTTGAGATATTTAATTTTATATTAGAAAGTTTTTCAAAATGTATTTAAATCATTGATGCTCAAACGTTCACCTATGTGCCGAACACCATTTGGCTTCATATATGTATATAACCGAACACAGCCGAATGAAAATAAAACTACTCACCAAAATGTAAAAAATAAACAACAATTTCATTCAGTTGCTTTTGCACAAGCAGATTTATGTCGCATTGCCTTTTGATATTTCTCTTTAATTTGTTTTTACTAGATACACAGCGAATATTTGCAAGAACTCACAATTACTTTATTTTATTCTAGTTTTCAATTTAATACTAGATTTTTAATAAAACATTAAGTAATAATGAGGATGATTATAGGAAAGTAACTTTTTCTTTTGTTCAATGATATTTTTTTAATATCTGCGACCATACCAATTTTAAATGTTGAAGTTTTTTAAGTTTTGGCATTTTTATATTGTTTGTGATAAAATACTTGTCTGATGATATTTATTAACTTAAAAATTTTTTATACACAACAAATTCAATGTCGGTGTTGTGTTATGTTCACGTATTTTGTTCACTATATTTTTCACTAATATATACTCATAAACACTACTACCACTCTCTTTGTGGCCGACACTGATTTAAATTGCACTCATGGTATCAGTACAATACTGATGATTATAAGAACTAATTAACAGCAGGCACATACTGAGAATCTCTTTGAGATAACACATACATATGTACATATACTTGAATATATGGTAGATCACTATAAAATGTGTGTATTTTGGTATTTTCGAATATTCTTTTTAATCAATTTATTTATATGAAATATTTCTGCTGTAGCATAGTGTTAGCAGAGTTTTACGCTACAATGAATCTGTAAAAATCGGTTTTGGTTTAGTTTTCTATTACTACTTTAAAAATTGCTTTGTTCGTTATTTATTAAGGCCTTGAGATTATTTAATAAAATAAAACTTGTAGAAAAAGTATTGAAATGTTGAAAAAAAATTAATAGAAAAATATTAAAAAATATCTGCATTGTGTATAATTTGAGTATTTGGCACGGGTTAGAGAAAAATGCATCAAGAACCACAATCCATTCAGGCAGAAATTTAACAATTCAGCGAACAAACGACATAATCATCATCTCTCAGAAAATCAACAACACAGATGACGATGATGATGATAATGATGACGATGATGATTTGAAAACAACGTTTCCTGTTTTCATTGTTTTTCAGTAGTTGTGCAACCCCAAGGAAGTTTTATTAGAATTTTGTTTCTATTGTTGTATTATTGTTTTGTTCGATGCTAAAACGAACTAGTTTGTACTTGATGATGGATGGTTTGTTGAATCGGTATTTTGTGAGAATGACCTGGATGACATCCTCATTCATTGTTTGGTTGAGATATTAAAAAAAAAATCCTTTTAATAAACGTGTTTATTAGGTAGACGCTTACGCGTAAATGTTGTTATATTACATGGCGTATGATAAATATTTTCCAAAATTGCTATATGTGACCTGCGCCACGAAAAGGGACCTCTGCGCTGAAATTTTTTTTTTTACTTTTTGAGTGATTCTTATAGGAAAAAAACGCTCTTTCAAATTTCGGAAACCACAAGTTTCTATGTCTTTTAGTTTTTTTACAAATCACCTGTGAAGATGAACATAATTAATGAAAATCATAGGTGCAGATACGTAGCTCAAAACGAAGCGCTTTTGTTAAACGCGTTTTTGTCAATAAATTCTTTTCGGCGCAGAGGTCCAGAGGTCCCTTTTCGTGGAGCAAGTCACATATGCCGTATGTCCGCCTATTATCTTGATATTTTATATTAAGCTGGCCATACTTATATACGAGGTTTGTTCAAAAGAAAAGGTGAAGTTTGAATTTTTTGCAAAGTATTTATTTATTCATCAATATCCATTTTGTCCCCTTCAAAGTAATCCCCCTCAGATATAATGTACTTATGCCAGCACTTCTTCATATCCTCGAAGCACTTCTGAAATGCGTCGATATGGCCATCAGCTCGTTGTTCGATTCTGACTTTATCTCATCAATTGTGGCAAAACGCTTTTCTTTCATTCATCTCTTCAGTTTTGGGAATAGGAAAATGTCGCAGGGAGCCAAAACTGTCTAATAAGGTGGTTGAGGCATGATTAGAGTGTTGTTTTTGGCCAAAAAATCACGAACAAGCATTGATGTGTCAGCTGGTGCATTATCGTGATGCAGAATCCATGAATTTTTTCTCAAAAATTCCGATCGTTTGAGCCGTTGGATAACTTCCTTGTAGTATTTCTTATTAATCGGACGATCTGTTGGCAACAACTGATGATGCACCACGACATTGCAATCCAAGAAAACAGCAAGCAAAACCTTCACATTTGGTCGATCTTGGTTCATTTGGCCGCTTATATTGGGACGATTGGGCCTTGGTTTTAACGTCATAACCATTTACCCACGTTTCGTCACCAGTTATGTCTGGTTTGAGCAAACCTGGATCGTCGTTGAAGTCATTCAACAACTCCTGAGCGATACTAATGCGACGTTGCTTTTGCTCATAATTTAGAAATTTTGGAACAAACTTCGGTGCCGCATGGTTCATGTCCAAAACATTCCAGAAAATTGTATGGCATGAGCCGATTGATGTACCAACATCCTCTGCAACTTCCCTTATAGTGATTCGACGATTTTCCATAACAATTTTTTCCCATTCACTTGTTGACGTGATTGCAGCTTCAGGACACTCATCGTCATCAATATCTTCTCGGGCTTCTGTAAAGCGCTTGTACCACTTATAAAAACTTCTTTGAGAGAAAGCGGACTCACCGAATGCCACAGTCAACATGCCTTGGTGCTCTTTATTCCATTTTTAACGTAAAATTTAGTAAATATTCTTTGATCCATTTTTTTCAAAAGTCAAAAATCGAAGAACGCACACAACACATGACTAACATGTTCAACAACATAACAAAAAAATAATTTTTTTTTTTTTTTTTTTTTTTAATTAGGACCAGCACTCAGGGAATGACCCCTACGTATGCAATGCATTGTGCCGGAACTTTGGGAGAGGGATAGGGTAGAGAAGATAGAGGTTGAAAATTTAGAAGGCTTAACTCTTTTACAACTCTGCTTTGCGCGTTATGTTGATTTTTTTAGCAGTGTTGAGGCGCCTCTGGTGTTAAGTAGACGCATTAAGTTTGTTAAGCTGTATTAGCAGGCATTTTATTTATTAATATTTTTACTTCGCCGATGTTTCTGCTAACCGACGAAGGAGGGCGATGTTGTGTACATTAGTTTGAAACAGCATCAATCGCTGTCGGAACAGTTTTTTAGTGACCAGTGCTATGCCTTCATCACTTAAATAGTCCGACAACAATTAATAACAATGTCTCACCAATGTACATTAGAAAAATTAATGATGTTAATTGACTTGCTCTGGCCAGGGTTTGAACCCAGGCCCCAAGTCATTGTTTGCTTAGTAGTTAACGCGCTAACCACCTCAGCCAACACCACCCCCACTGTATATTAATGTAGGCTACACTAAAAATAAAACGATATGTACTAAATTTAATTAAAAACGTTTCTTTTTTTTTCTTTTAAGAAAAATATGTTTTTGCTTTGTTTTTGTCAATAAAATTGATAAAAACACTACACTACACTAAAAATAAAACGATATGTACTAAATTTAATTAAAAACGTTTCTTTTTTTTTCTTTTAAGAAAAATATGTTTTTGCTTTGTTTTTGTCAATAAAATTGATAAAAACAAAATTATTTTAGGATATAATTTTTTTTTCTTATAGAAATGTTGCGAAGCAAGTCTTCAAACTCTCGGTCTGTGAGACCACATGCGGGGGTATAAGTGTTGCATAAATGACCGCGGCTATAAAAAGGTTAAAAGTTATGTTTATGCTCGTTATTACTTATATTCATACAAGTTAGCACACTTTCATATAATTGTAATAATGTTAACTTGTTTAATTATTTCTTACATTAAAGTGTACTTTTTATAAGACTTTGTTTTTCTTTTTATTGCTTCCTCTTAAATAAGTTTACTTCGAATGGTAGCTGCGTCTGATGTGCTCTTACTTATATTGCCTTTTTTTGTATATATATTTTCTTGACTTAAATTTTCTATATTTAAATAATAAAAGAAAGAGTAGTACTTAAGGAAATGAATTTCATGAAAAAAGTGAATATAAAGTACTTTTAGAAAAAAGTTAAATAAAACATAAAACTTGTTCGATAAGGACTAAAAGTACAAGGAATACTAAGAAAACTAATAAAAGTCTATCTGCTAAGTACTACATGATGACTTTTACTTTTTATATTTCTTTTTTCTATTCTAAAATATTTACAATTACGTAATTGCCACTTTATTGTGGGTTATTATATTCATAATCAAAACTCATCCTCCATTTAGCATGTTTCCTGCGTAATTCAGCAATTTAATGATGATGATATTTTTTTTTATTAAATTTATACTGTGTCATTAACAACACATGTAATTGTGAATCAGTCGATGTTGGAAGCTTTTGTGATTTTGTTACAGACAAAGTGCCGACTTTTTGTGAACTCTAAAACATTTTTTTTGTCACATATTGCATATAAAATGAGAGTCTTCAAATCTTAAAAATAGAGCAGACACCGTATAGAAAATATACGCATCCTATTTTAAGTCACTTCGAAGAAAGAAGGACTTTATCTATTTGTGTAGCTTATTTTTTCTGTTTTGGCACTCATAAATCTATTATTTATGAAAAAGTTCTTAAAGTTACTTTTTTCATGAAATGATTTTCTTTCTGTTGGGTGAAATAACATTTTTTGCAAAATCGGTTTTTCCTCTATTTATAGTCTGATTGTTAATTTTTTATCTTTGTTTTAAAAGGTTTGCTTTAAGTTTGATCAACTATTTTCCTAAAGGTTTGTTTTGAAATTATATCTTCTTTAGCAAAAGTAGTGTTGAAAAACCTGGAACGCACCTTTAAAATTTACTTTACATGATTCCACTTCACATATAATTTCACCTTTTACTCTTTTCTAAGCTTCTTAATACACCCATCCGTACTTTGTTTGCCTCAATTGTGTATGTTTAACCATTAAAGCAAATTTTTAATATCATTTTAAGTCTGATGTTAATTATATAAACTCATTTTCCTTTATACTGTTTTATTTCAGTGCCTTTTATAATTATTGGCTGTTGGATGACAATTAAACGACATAATTGCTGGGTTTACTGAATATGTAAAACAAAAACAAATAAAACAAATAAGAAAAAAAAAAAGAATAAGAAGGATTTAACAAAAATTACATGGATACGCAATTGATGGAATAATAATTAATTGCTTCATTCATAAAAATCCCCTTAAATGGTAACATCTGCAATTGGCTAGAAGGGAAATTTATGTACAAACACACACATATCAATGCCATTAACAAGTAATTGCAATTATGTAAAAATATATTATTGTCAATTAAAGCAGATAAAAAAAAACTGATTTAGAATAAATGAATTGAAATATGTACATATGTACGTTAGTATATTGCTTTATACTATGACATGATATGATACACTCATACATATACATACATATGTATGTAATTTATCTTTTTTAAAAGTATTATTTAACAAAAAAAAAATTTAAGAATTTTTGTCATAAGCCCTAATGACAAGTTATTTTTCACAACAGGCATAAAAGCTATTAATATGTCACTCACTGTCCATTGTTCGTACTCATAGACAGAACTACCATCAGGGGCTCCGTTTTCTTAAAGAATCATCTCTTGTCAGACATTTAATTATGTGTTTGATAGCTTGGCATAATTTATATGTAGTTTTTCACTACGTTCGAGGAGTATTGTAAGAAAGGAACTTTTTTTTATATTAAAAAATTTTTTATTTATTTAAAATATTTATCCAAATTATATATGGATGGCATTTAGGAAATAATATTAACAAAGGAAAACAATTATGTTTTATGTTTATTTGATTTCTTACATTTATTTATGACATTTTATTAGGAAAAGGAATACTATGTATGTATGTATGTATGTTTTTTTTATGTATGTATGTAAATTTTTGTTAAGTTTTGTTTTTTCCTTCACAGGATTATAAAGTGAATAATATCTTTTCGTTCTTTCAGAAACAATTATAATACCATTATAACATACAGACATACATACATATGAACAGAGATACATACATCTGCATGTATTTTATGAGCAACCTCCTACTGATTACACACATGCATACATATTTTGATTATGTTTTTATAAATATCTTTTTTAATCGAAATTTTGAAAAAAATATTTTTTGGCTGGAAATAAATCATGTAGCAAGAACGCCCACTTAACCAAATGTATTTGAGTTTTTATTGACCTCTAGACAATTTTATTGGATTCATTCGCTTGGAAGCGTTCAAAGATGAATATTGGGAGTACTAAATTTTATTTAGTACTGATTTCAAGAGATATAAAAGAGTTATATTTCCTTCTAAAAATATGGAATTTAAATTATGCCACTTCTTCACAAATGGTAATTTCGGTTCAGGTGCTTTTATCTCTTTTTTAAAAACAGCAATATAGTGCAATAACTTTTTAATAAATTTTCACTAAAAATTTTTAGAATCAAAAAGGTTGAACTTAAAATAAACGTCAAGGCTTTATCAAATCAATTGCTGGTGTGAGTTTTCAAAGAGGAGGCAGACGTAGGTTTTCAGTGATTCCAACTGCAAACACTGCGAACGACTTCTATAAGGAATTTAATTTTAAAAGTTAGTTTTAAAGGTTGGTCTTCATTCTGTGAAGTACAGTATGAACGCAAAATTATAATGGGTTTGCAGGTTGCCTCGTATTAAAATCCAACTGTTATTCTATTAATCGTCCTACAAAACATCAGCTGACTGGTATAATAATAAATTTTTAATTGATACTCAGTGTATTTTTCCAACATTATTTTTGTTTCTTTGACGTAAGATAGCAAGTAAATAAAATGCATATTGAGTTTGTTATTGCGTTTTGTAAAATTAATTTCCTTATGATAATTTCTTCTATCATCAGCAATTAAAAGAGGCAAATTTTTAGTTCATAAGTAACTTTATTCTGAATTTCAATGAAATGTGTGTTTCGTTCAATTTTAAATATTGAAAAAATGCATTAAAATACTTACAATTATTTTCTCAGTTAAAATTTTCAATATATTTGCAGATGCACGATAACTGGACGTAATTATCTTGCCAACGATATAAAATATGTTATATTGTGTTTTTCGCGTGAACTTAATTACATATACAGTTTTAATGTAACATTTTTATTAATGCGATTCGTAAAATTTCTTTTAAGTTCTACGTTGTGAGAGAACATTTAGTTGCCTAGTTAGTGCGTGGCAGTCGTGTGTTTCGTTTTAAAACTCAATTTAATCTTTAGATGTGTAAGCGTAGTCAATACAATTTCACTATCGAAATTTCCTGCAGGGTCTTTGCAAATTTGATATGTACAGTGGACACTTGATAACTGAAATAAAAAAAATTTTTATTTTACCAATAAAAGTTTTTCAATATCAAACACACAAAAATTGTACTAAAAACTAATAAGTGATACTCATAAAAAATACTAAAATGTCATTGTTTATATCATATGAATGTATGTACATGTTTTAATATATTTAAAAATTTTCTAAAATTTTTCTACCTAATAATTGGAAATTGTAGATTATATCCACACAAAAACATAAATGTGAAAATAAGGCCAAGTTCGTATCCAAAAAGTTTCGGCCGTAAAAAGTACTGAGATCAAAAAAAAGGACCAAGTTTTTGATAGGTACATTTCCATCTCATTTCTAGGCAACCATAAGCTTGGCAAAATTTTTCAAAGAATTCTTTCCATATTAGAAAGGCAAAAAATTTTTGCCAAGCTTACTGTTTCGTGTAAATATACACACTGTGTGGCCGAACTTGGCCTGGCGCACTACCGTGCGCCTAGATAATTCTAACTAACTTTTTTAAAGTGTTGTCTCATCCTGGCACCCTACCAAAGAAAAAAAAAGGAGATAAACTGCCAGTCATAAAACAATTTTATTCATTAAATATTCGATAGAGAAATTTATTTTGATGCGCCCAAAACAAGAAAAATAAAGGGAAAAGAGCAAGAAAAGAGAAAATTGTGGTCACGAGTGCCGAATTGTTGTCTTATTTTATATTTTTTTTTCTTAGTTTCCAATAAATATTTACACAGTCATGATGATACGCATGAGGACTAAAAGTAAACAGATTAATTGGATGGTTTTGCTCTTTTATAATAATGCTAATGGTTTTTCAATTGTTTATAGTTACACCCACTTACATATTTAATGTAGAAGGGAAATTTATGTTAAAAGTATTTTTTTTTTTGGCCATAAATGAGGGAGAGGCTGAGTGCCAGTATTGATTAACATTAATGTAATTTAATCAATTAGCTTTACTTTTTATAAATCTATAATAAAATAGCTTTCATATTTTCAAGTGAATATTTCACTGAGTTTAGAAAGTGAAAATGTAGAAGAAGGCTTATTCCTTTTACAACTCTGCTATTGTGAGTTTCGTTAATTTTGAAAGCAGTATTGCAGCGCCTCTGGTGCTAAGTAGACTCAATAAATTACCTAATCTCTGTGAGCAATAACTTTTTATTAATCGCTTTACTTTGCCGGCGATTCTGCTTTTGATGCCAAAATTATTATATCTGTGGTAAAATTTGTAACGATGTAATTACTTCGAAAAAATGTGAGAAAAAAGACAAACTAAAATATGGGCATGATAAAAAAGAAACAAAACCAACAGTAAAATAGCAGTGGTATTCGCAGTGATAAATAATCAATAAAATTCAAAAACAGATTCATCCGTACTATATTTTAAAACATACAATAGAAAAAAAAAAACAAAAATACGGAATAGTTTACAATACTTTTTCGCTTTTAAATCAATTAATTTTCATAATCGATTTTGATCGTGTGCACATCTGTTTATGAACCTTTCAAGTCAAACTCTTTATGTTCTTGTTAAATAACATGAAAATGCTTTGTAGTGGATTACACACAAATCAATGTAATTGATTAATCAAAGCGTCTTATTTTCCAAATTTAAATTAAATATTTGAAAGTGATTGATTCGAGGTAATTCGTCAATACGAAAACGTGTTAAATAACGAACTAACTTATGAAGAATAAAAATACAAATGCTGAACTAACTGATAATTTTAAGTGAGATGTTGGTCATTTTAGAACAAGTTTATTAATGTCAAAATAAAATTTAGCACATAAATAACGAATCGATATTTTACTCTAAATACTTAAAGTAGCCGATGTGTAACAAACACATTAACGAAAAAAGTTATTATCATGTAGCATTTTTTTTTGCACAAAATCCCGGCTTTACGTTTATCCAAACTTGATTGATGTATTATTGATTGCAGGTAAATTCATAAACGTAATTTGTTTATCTATCTTCGTTGGTTTCAATTATTATTGCACTTTTACATTTTTAGTGTTTGTATCTACTTAATTTTTTTATGTCAATGCGTGCCTGCTGTGACACAGAAATATATATAATTTTAATACAAAGTAAACACGAATTCAGCACATTAGTATCATTAATGTTCTCTAAAGACCTCAATATTAAAAACAGCAATTACAACAATATGGTAGAGTAGCAGGTGGCAGATATAAAAATAAAAAAAAACTTGAAATAAAAGTAAAGTAAAATACTCAGCGAATTTATGCTGTCAGCCTGAAAATACATACAAACTTAAAAGTATTTCCACGAATTTGTACCCATTCCCTACTACATCACACAGATAAATTGACAGATAATTTTGATTCTTATAATAAATCTATATGTATAAATAAAGCTTTGAATGTATGCATTTATGTTGGCATTTTTTTGTAGTTGATAAATGGAAAAATATTTATTTAAACAACAAATCACCATGAAATTGGAGCGACATGCGATTTTGTTTAGTAAAAAAAAAAACAAACCAATTCTAAGAATAATGAAAAATTCGATATCATGCGATTTATTCCCGTTTGCATTCTACATCAGGGAACATTTTTTTTGGGCGATTTTCAGTAAAATTCACTACAAATTTCGCTTGTTTAAAAGAAGTGCCTGATAACATTTGAATTATTAACGGTTATCCAGTAGTTTCATAATGTCCCTATGAGAGTTGTAAGAGAAAATGTAGTTGAAGAGTATATTTTGCATAAAAAGTGTTTTCCAATTGGGACAGTTTACTTTATGCAATCTGGAAGGGACATGTTATTTTTCCAGTATTTGCTAAATATGTTTTTTATTATTCAGTCGCGCTGAGTAAAAACAGAAGATCCTTAAATCTAAATAATTTATTATAATTCAAACAAACATTGTTTATTTTTGGTATTGAAATTTACATATAAATTTTATAAGAAATAAATGCTGCCTTCCGGTCTTTATGGTGTGCCACATTTTTTTTTCTCTACGATATATTCCATAATTAAAAGTGTTAAGAATATGAATTTCCTAGTGAAAACTGTATGGGTTTTTTATTTAAAGAAAAAACTGGCTGAAGTACTTTGATACAATCCAGAATTGTATTTGAAAATTTTGTTAAACTATATATTATTAACTGTAATCATGCTGCAGGCCTTACGAATGGTAGCTGTTAGATAATTAAATATAAACATGAATTAATTTATTTATTAAACTTAACAATTTCTTTTAAAAGAAGAAATCAAAATTTTGTTCCCTTAAACTTCAACTATTTTCGGAGACATGACAAAATTTACCCAACCATACTGCAACCATATTTTTAAGAATAAGGTATTTTAAAATCTTTTATCATTTAAATATTTTATATTCTGATTTGTTTTATTTCATATGTATGCCAGCTTTAGTCAGACAGCCGAATTGAGGAACAAAATTAATTTTTCTACTCAAGTCACCTGTTTGTATTCTAGAAAAAGAATTTACGAACAAAATTAAATTGAAAAACTTTTAAGCTTTTTTTTAAAGAAATATATGTTTTACGTTATAAATTTTCAAAACAACAAAATTGCGATACAGTGATTGACACATCTTTTTTTATATTTTTTTAAGGGAATTAATTTAAATTTTATTAAGCGAGATTTGTTTCTTTGTGCTTAAAGGTGTCAATTTCCTGTCAAAGTAAAGTAATTTAATTGAAATTTATTTCAATATCAGATTAATATGACATGATAACATCCCGTTTGATTTACTACAAAAAGCATTAAGAATTCGTGTTTATCAAAAGAGAAACGATGCTAAATTTTTTGTACAACTTCTAAGTTTTGTGAGCACACTAAATAGATTTTACGCTTTTCTAAAATTGTAAAGTTTTCTTTTAGGATGATACAAAATTGTTCAGCTTTTGTGTTTGTAATTTCGTTTTATTTATTTATTTTGTAGCTGAAGGTATTTTGCTACACAGGCATTTAGAATAGCTTGCAGGTTTTTAAAGCTTTCAATAATACCCGTTTTATTAATGTGATATGAAAGATATGAAAGTTAAGAAAAAAAAAATAAGTTTTACAATATCTTCGTTTACTAAATCCTGTAGGAAGTTTTAGGATGTAATAAAACGATTTACGCGTTAACTTACCTTAAGGGCTGTGCACATATTACGTAACGCTGTTTTCAGAGATTTTGTACCGCCCCCCTGGAGCGTTACGTAATATGTGCACAGCCCCTTAGGTGTCATTAAGAAGTTTATTTAATTTTCAAACTCGTACAACTCTTATGACGGCACATACACATACTCATAAATATATATCATTACCTTAATATATAAAGGCCATAACTAATATATTTCAAATCATGTTCTTTTGCTGCCCATCGAAATATGATATATGAGCTATTTGAAAAATAATGAGTTGAGGCCTTTATATATTAAACAGAAAACATTTCAAGAAGCAATTTTTTGGCAAAGAAATGGCTTATTTAATCCTAAATACCGTCTGTAATAATTTACAGTCATTAAATAAGTTACTTGCTATCTTATTAATACAGTACACAGAACAAAAAAAATATAATCTAAAACGGGCTTAAATCAATCTCAAACTGTGCCGGTTTTCTTGATTCAAGTACGGAACATTCAATCCAAAAAAAAAATCATTTGAAACAAAGCGTCTTGCTTGAGTTAATGCTAAAAATACCGGCTTTAAATTGGATGCTTGAATCCACGTTTAACATTATCATGCATCGAATTGCAAGCCGTGCACTTTTCTTTTAAATAAAATAAAGCCAGTAGGGTACATGAATCAATCCCAAATCAGGATTATTTATTGGTACTGAACATAGAATTATATGTTTGTAACATATCGCCTTAAACAACTCAGCAACATTTTTATTTCGAAATCTACAAATAAAATCCAAAATAAAAAATATATTTTATTTAATTTCTGTTCATGTCCAGTGTTAACACACAGGGACTGATTCATGTACATTTGGATTATAATTTTTAATCACAACACGTACTCAAAGTAGTCCTAAAATACATTAGAACGAGTTTTTTTGTGTGTAGTAAGTAGTGCCTTCGGATATGATACAGATAATCGATAAAAACTTTTAAACCCGTAAGAAATTAGTACTTCAAAACAGTGAATAAAACACTTGATATAAACTCAACATTAACTCAAAATGTTATAAGTTCAATCCTCAGCAGATAAGGGAAAATATAAGAATTGGTGCTACACGCCCCCAATGACATCAGCACTGTATTATAAATTGTAAATTGCAATAGTGTTACCTCTTTACTTTGCCATCAAAAGTGTTGCTAAAAAAAACTTGTGTATTAAAGCGCAAAGGGTACACAAATCAATCAATCTTGTCAAGAGACCCCTTCTTTGTTTGGAATACGACGTTGGGTGCGGCAATAGAGAAAATATAACCGAACTTTAAAGGGACAATATGGTACATTTGCTGAGAACATAACATGAAATTATATTCAAATGCTTATTCCTTTAAAAATTGTATAATAATAATTGTAATTTTCTTTCAGCAGCTAAGTTGTGTTAAAATAATTTAAATAAGATTTGCTAAAAGACAAGCCGTCAATCTTTTGGTGCACTACCATTTTTCCACGATATTTAATCATAAACATTTAACTTATCTACACATTTTTTAATATGAAACTAATCAATGACCAATTTCAAATGCTTAAAATTTTTCAAGAAAATTCTCTTTAATGTTAATTATTCTCTGCGTTTATATCTTCCGTAAAGACACTAAAATTTGCGATCGAAATAAACTGGCTCATCATCGTTCGATGTGATTGGTCAACTATATATTTTATTTATTTTTTATTTGGAAAGCTATTCTGAAGCATATTACGAACCCATTCATCAAGCATTCTTAACACTCAATACAACCTTCCTGCTACATAGTTGAAGAAGATTCTAAAGATTTAAATGCAATTGTGCTATAATATATGTATGTTTGTATCTTTAGAATGAGAATCCCGATTAATTATTTTATGTTTCTAAAAAAAAAAAAAATTGAATTTTTTCTGATAAAATCAAAATTAAATTAAACTCTTTTGTGCCAAAAGTAGGTCATCATTATCTTGTGTATAATATTATGATTAGATTTTATGCACAAATTTACATGTAATTTGATAAAAAGTTTATTGGCTTATTGTTTGTTGTTGGTGTAATTTTCTTTTAGTTTTTTGAAACTGTAAATATTTTCAATTTGGGTGCGAGTGTATTTTTACGAACTACAATCCTATAAGTTGTTTGTACATAGTGTTGAGCAGAATATAATCAATCCATTCAATAGCAGTCACACGATAATAATGTAAGAAAGTTTTATTATATTATAAATTGCAATAATCATCGTAACGATATATTCAGTAAGAGGAAGAAGGGAAAAATAAACATCATATAAGTTTTAGCATACACAGCGGAACAGAACAATGTGGTGTATCATGCTTATCGTTACTACCTTAATTGCTCTGTTAAACGTGATTTTAATTCTTAAATGCGCCAAAAAATTTTTTGGCGAAATTTCAATACGAAAATAACACTACAAAGTCAATTGATGTTCATCATCTTAAATTTGTTATTACAAGTGCCAGTGTTAACGTCGATTTGGTTTCAATAATTCTCAGATTTTCTGTTTGAGTTTGATTAGTGTAATTTAAACTCATGCCACATGGCTTTCATTCATTTGAATCCTTGCAACATATTGTTGTATACACAAATATGCCTTAACTACGATTCAATGAAAAATTTTTTTTAATCAAAATGAAACAAAGTCTTACGCCTCTTCATCATATGATTTTGAGGTATTATTTCAAGCATGAGTTATAATATAACTAACAATAATCAAATCATAACAATGCAAAAAATACAGAATGGAAAGTTTATTGAACTTTCTTCATATGTTCTATCACATTAGATATTTAAGTAGAATAACTTGTTGTTTGCACACAAGCACATACACACATATACACGCAAAAAAAGGATAGAAACTTTCTGCCAACATGCTAAAAGCTCATACCTGAATATCTACAATGAAATAAGTTTGACAAAAAATAAAATTTCTTTCATTAAAACTTTTCAGACATTTCAATACCCAGAGCTATTGTATTGTTCAATAAAGTATTGATTATTTACTAGAAACAATTGAAAATTAATTTATTTGTAACGAGAGACAAAAAATACACAACAAAAATTTAAACTCTTCAAGTCATTTAATTGAATAAGAAAAACACATGTTAAAAAAATACAATATAAAAATCCTTTCAAGTTGTTTGCAATTGTTATGGCAAAAAGTTAATTAAATTTTAAATTTTCTTTTAAAATATTAATTTGTTTGTTGTTATGAACTGAACTAATATCTATATGGTGCATATCAGCAGTAGATCTTTACCACCACTTTTCAAGCCAAAACTGAGTTGTAAAAATAAATACAGTGAAACTTCGATATAACGAACTTCGTTATAACCAAAAACTCAAAATAACGCATTTTTTATTGAGTCTCTTGAGAAAAACTCTTTATTGCAAAGTGTTTCATACAAAAATACACTATAGCTATAAAAAAAGAAATTCTGAGCAAGAAAGCCTCTATATAGCGAAATATTCATTCAAATGCCTCAATATGTATATCGAAGTCAGTATAAAGCCTATATGGTAAAGTCGCGGTATAAAAACGGTGAAATCTAAATGTATTTACAAGCGCATTTGTAAAGCCTCTATACAACGAAGTAAATATAAAATTTTAAGCAAAATGATAAAGTTCCGTTATTTAAAAAAGGAATTCTTAATGTGTTTGAATTGAATTGAATCTTTACACAATCCGCCGATTTCACGATGTCGAAAGAATTTTGAATTTTATTTTCATTCGTACAAATACATTTGAAACAAAAACAAAATTTTAGAATTTGTTTTTGCTTCAAATGTAATTATACGAATGAAAACATATGGAAATTTTCTTTCGACATAGTGAAATAGGCAAAATATTTTATTAAAACCTAATAAAACTAACTGAAGTGTTTTTTTTTTTTTTATTTACTTCATGCAATATAGGCTATTATTAGCATTCTCATGTTAAATAGAATTTGACTAAAAAAAAACTTTAGTTATAACGAATTTTTCGCATTTCTTCAAATTTCGTTGATTCTTGATTGATTATATATATAGCGAATCAATAGCTATAACGAAGTATTTTCGGATAACCTTGGAACTCGTTATATCGAAGTTTCACTGTATATGCAAAGTTTGGCTGACTTCCAAAACGTTAGTATACAAAGTTTGTATACAGTATTGCTACAGTATTTAAATCACATACATATGTAAAGTTCCGAAACAATGAATCAACTATAAAACCGATGCCTTGTTTGCTTTCTTACTGCGTTAAAAATACTTGGCGGCAGCGTTTTGAAATGGCATACACTGTACAATTATTGTACTGCGGCGTTATAAAATGTGATGCTTTGTTCAAACACAAAGCAATTAACGTTTTGGAAGTCAGCCTTTAAAAGTGTTTAATAAATATTTTAAAGTTTTAAACTACCAATTCAGTAAAAAATATCGTCCACAAGCGACAATTTCGAAATTCAATTAGAAGAAAGCCTCAACGTTACACGCCTTTAAAATTCATTATGAAATCACTTTTCTCATTCGTTTAAACTGCTTATGCTAACAGCAGGTGTATCCATCGAGGACTTTCATTCACTATACAATAAATATTAATTACAAAGTGTTTTTAAGACATGCTTGGACTGTGCCATACATATTTCACTTTGACTAGCTCAAATAGTAAAAATTGGTAGGAGAGAATAAAAATGCGATGTACGAAAAAAGAGCGAGTTTTGGTTATTAATTATAGATGTTTGATTAACAAAAAAAAAAAAGAGAAAATTAATTAAAATCTTAAAAAGGTAATACTAAAGTAAGGACGTTCTTTTATTTTGACACTACACAGAGGGAAAAAAGGCGTTCTAAAATTGTAAACGGCTGGTATCAAATTGAGAACAAATCGTGAACCATATTTTGTTAACTTTCGGTATCAAATCAAGCTTAATATGTTATCAAATAAAGAAAAAATGGTACAAAATACCATAAGTTAATAAATTAAGAACGATCTGTTATCAAATAAATAACGACATGGTATCGAATTAAGAACAAAATTGCCATAAATACCATAATGTTATCAAAACAAGAACATATGGTATCAAAAGAAGAACGGTGCGTTATCAAAACAAGAACAAACGGTAACAAAATATAAAGGGTACGGTATCAAAGTAAGAACATTTAGTTATCAAAATAAGAACGGTTGGTAATAACATGATACCGAGTTGTTCTCAAAAGAGTGATACCAACTGTTATCAAAGTAAGCACAAACGGGCTTAACTCAATTTCAGCAACAAACGGTATCAATTTCGGTATTATACTACCGCTTTTTTCCCTCTGTGTATTTGCAAATGTTTGTTTTTAATTATTTTTCTAAAATTCTGGCTTGAAGATGTAATGCAGAATATTTTAAAAAATTTGTATTTTATAATATTTATTTACGACATGCATTTTGCTGAATTAAATTGAACTATGTACAATGTTTTCTTTAGGCGATTCATTAAGAATAAAATATAAAAACTTGATATTCATTTCATTGGAATTGTGTATTTTTGTTAACTTTGAAAAAACTTGATTTCAAATGTTTAATTGTAGACCAGACAAAAAGAAAGGGGAAACATTTTTAAAGACAATATAAAAGCTTAGACATGAACCTCATTATCAATCATGTGTTTTTTTTTAGTTTACCATTGGCTGCTGGCTTTTTCCAACTTTATGGAAATAAATAAAAAAAAACAACAATTTTGATTTTAACTTAAAGATATGGATGAGATTTGTCGTGTTTTACACTAAATTATTAAGGACCTTAAACACATTGTATTTGCTGTTATGAATACGACAGCCATATTACACTTAACATGCTCATTAGGGTAATAACATTTTTCACATTTTATATAGCAAAGCAAACAAAACAAAAAATAAAAAAAAATATTAAGACATGCAATTTTTGAAAACTTAATAAAGATTAAAATTTTTTAAACTGCCCTAGAACTTTGATAGCTTTTGAAAGGCGTCTGAAAAAAAATGCAGATTACGTGCATGTATTACGAGATACCATAGACCAAAATTCACAAGTATCAAGATTTTTTGGATGTCTGATTGCGGTCTTGTACACAATACAAATTATAAAAATAATAATTACAGTTCTTTAGATCAGTTGAACGCGAAAAATTGTAGTAGACGGAATCAACAGAGCTGATAAACGCAACCTTAAAAGACACTAATGGTGTTTTCTTTTCTACAAAAGAATGGTACATCATCATGCAGAAAATGTACTTTGGTATTCGTTTCTTAAAAATGTTTTGCTCTCTAAAAGGGCAGTGTGTTTGATTCTAAAAACATCGCCCTCACTAATGGTGAAAGGCGTTGCACTTTTTGCCCCGTAAAAATCGACAGTGTTGATTGATTGATTGTTGTAAAACTTAGCTGTCAGCTGTTAAAAGCAGGGCGTTCCACTTTTTCATAAGTTGTGTTTTGTTCTAGTGAAATAACAAGCTGCATTATTACAGGGTTGGCAAGACATTTTATACATGTACCTTTTGCCATTAAAGTTTAATATTCGATGTGAGTTAAGTGACATGGATTGATAAACTTTATTTGGCAAATGCTAACTTGATTTTATAAGTTTAGAATACATATCCAAAACTAATAGCTTCCACATACAGAGAGAAGTACGTAAACCGCTCATTAAACTAAACTTTGCACATCATTAGATTTTGTATTGAGGCTAACAGCTCACCATTTTCATGTGTGGATTTTAGTGGTTCAGTGTAAAAAAATAAGTTTAATTGTTGGATTATGCGTTCACATATTTTTGCATTGATGTTGATGTAACTTTCTAACGTTTTTAAATATTAATATTATTAAAACAAATATTAATCGTGTAATTTTTGTATAAGATCACTTTTGCTTTGTTTACTTAAGAATGTGTATAAAATATTTGTTACTTATTATGTAGTCCCAATCCCCATGGAAAATATCCAGTGATATACATTTTTGCGTACTTTCAACAGAAAATATACCAAGGCTCATATAAAAAATATTAACCCCCGTATTGAAACTTGATATGAGCACATATGTTTTCCTGTTTACAAGCGACCATGAAACAATATATTATTTAATTACTAAGGGGATATTCTTTATATGAGTTTAACATCTTGTGGCTACCAGTATACTTTGCGTTGGTGTTGATAACTTTTTTTTATAAATAAAATTGTCTAGCATTTTATTGTACAGCTTCAAGATATGTACTGCTTCTTCATTTTATATATATATTAATTTTATTTGTGTCTTCTTTTACTTTATTCATTTAATTCCCATAGCCTTGAACTACGACGCAATGTATTTATTACAGTGCTTCCTTCATTTAATGATTCAAATATTTTATAACAAATTTTTTGTTCAGATTTAAGGTTTCACTATTAAAAATAAGTGAACATTTTTTCAATAAGAGCAGTAGCTGATTTCTTCTTAGTTTTTTTTTTTTTGTTTTTTATTTGTATACAAATGAGCAAAAATTATAGCTTCACATGCAGAAAATGGAATGTAAAGTGATTAAGTAAGCCACTTGCTTTATATATAATTTTAGTCATCGATTTCTATAAATAGGATTTCAGAATGATTGCAATCTCAAAAGAATGGAGCTTTTTTTAAGATTTCATTATAAAATCTAAAATGACAGAATGAAATCAATTTGATTTCAATGAAAATTGGTTGCATTTTTTTTACAATTCTGATGTTTTGTTTGTTTGTGTATCTTTGATATAAATAAATGAATAATATGTGTACTCGTATATGTATTAGTAGCAAGTTTGATGGCTTGTAGCTGTCAAAATATTGAAGCAATATTTGTGAATTTATATGAATAAATATTTTCTGACATTTATTCAAGCAATTTGCTCAAGAATTTATGTTTTAAAAAAATTTATTTATTTGTTGTGGGTTAGCAAATCTACATATGTATATACATTTCGTTAATTGCTAAATACCAACTCATCAGTAGATCTTTACCATTAATGTTTGAAAAGTTCCAAAACTCATTTACTCAACAATTTTCTTCATTCAAATGTTTGTTGTGATGTTTGTGAAGTATTTTTAAAAATTGTTTTGCATGTGCTTTTGTAATTCGCAGATTTTATTTGCGAGTTTGTGTATGAGTAAATGAGTTTTGGAAGTTTTTTTAATAAATTTCATTATTTATTGAATCTTCAATATTAATTGAAACATCAATAAGTTGTTCAAATCTTAAATCTAAAAATGTTAAATATATGTTAAGCCAATGCTAAACAAAATTTTTAGTTTCAACGGTTGATTTCTGTTGTTTTACATCTCTCGTGTACGGCTGATAGAAAGAGTATCCCTCCTCCTAAGCCGGTTGTGGCCTCTATACTCCAGAATATTACGCGCAAGTGGATTTGGGTGCAACTCTAGTTTTTTAATGTATTTTTTCGCGTGCTTAGAAAATACTGTCTTAACCAACGGAACATCGAGATCTTTGTGAATTCGATGATTTCGGATATGCCATGGGGCTGCTGTAATAGTACGTAGAATTTGTTTTTGTCGCATTTGAATTTTTTCTACATTCGATGCTGAGGCAGTGCCCCATAACTGGATTCCATAGGCCCCTATTGGTTTTAGGATCGCGTTGTATAATAGAAGTTTACAGTCTAGGCTTAGTATAGAGTTTCTTCCAATAAGCCAATTCATTTGTTCTGCTTTTAGTTTCATTTGCGGTTTCCAGGTTAAACGACGATCAAGATGAACGCCTAGATATTTGACTACAGTGTGTTGCGGTATAGTCTCGGTGTTGATTTGTATAGGCGGGCATGTTTCCTTGAGTAAAGTAAAAGTAACGTGTACACATTTCTGCTCATTCACTTTTATCCGCCATTGTTTTAGCCATGTTTCCAGTTTTGATATGTACCCTTGCAAATTCCGGGAAGCATCAACAAAATTTTCATGAACGCTTAGAAAAGCTGTATCATCAGGAAATGTTGACGTGTGAATGTTACTGCTTAACGGTAAGTCAGAGGCATATATTAAATAAAGTAAGGGACCGAAGATGCTGCCTTGGGGAACTCCGGCTTCGATCGACCGTGGAGGGCTTAAAAAATTGCCTTCCCTAACTACGAATTTTCGTTCAATTAAGTAGCTTTTTAAAAGCTTTGCGTGTAGATTTCGTGTTAATTTGTGGATAAGACCTTCGTGCCATACTTTATCGAAGGCTTGTGCAACATCAATAAAGAGTGCAGAGCAATATTTCAGTTTTTCAAAAGTGTCTCTAACAACATTCACAAGCCTGTGAGTTTGTTCAATAGTGTTATACTGTCTGCGAAAACCGAATTGATGATCTGGAATGCATCCATTTTCATCCAAAGTTTCAATTTGTTGATATGTTGAGTGATAAATTAAAAGGCCGATAGGATTCAACCTTCATATAATCCTTGCCGGGCTATGGTATCATAATAATCATCGAAACCTTCCATTCTTTTGGATAGTATTGCAGCCGTAAAATACCATTAAAAATGAATAGTATTATTCCTTTTGCAATATATGGCAATTCTAGAAGCTTTTGTTGCTGATTTTCTCGACAACTGGGGCTTTTTTGGTGTTAAGACTAGCAATAGCCTTTTCAATCTCCACAATATTAAATTTTAGCGGTGTTTCTGGTAAAGAGACGACTGGTGGCAGTTCATCAATATCAACAGCAATATTTGGAGTAAATACTTTTTCTAAGTGTTTAACGAGAAGAGCACCTTTTTTCGCATCAGTTCTTGCCCAGTCACCATTAGAGGCTCGTAATGGAGGTTTGCATATCACTAGCCTTTTAAGTCATCTGGCTGCACGCCACAGCGAATAATCTGTTGATGGTGTTGCATCGAGTTCTTGCAAAAATTTATGCAGCCTTAACTTTAGCTGAGGCGATCTGTAACGTTGCCATTCTCGTCGAGCTCTCCGTTTTTCAGTCAATAGCCTTTGTATATCTGCACAAAAAATATTGTTAAATCTCGCTTGTTGATTTGGTTGAATTGAAGAAGCATTAAGAGCAGCTTGTTTAGCAAGTGCTTCAAACAACCTAATAGAATTTTCTATGTCAGTAGGTGTTCTTAAAGGCATATTTTCCGTGCAATGACCACTCAAATATTTTTTGTATTTCAGCCAGTTAATACGTGCAGATGCCAGCGGTAAATCACATGGTGGTGTTGCAGTTGTGTGTGAGTAAATAGTGATAATAGTAGGCGAGGTGCAATTGTTGTTGCTTCTTGATCACTATTTAACATGTTCAGAGAGCATGATCGCGCACGAGTAGTTGTGTTTAGTGTGGGATTCAGGTTTGCAATTAATTCATTTATTTTATTGTCGTCATCTGCAACAAAAGTTAAATAAGCATTTCTACTGCTTGTAGTTTTATTGTTGTTGTTGTTGGCAGAAGATGAACTCATTTGGAGTTATCTTTTTTTTGTTCACTTATATGAGTTTGTATATGAAACCAGTTATGTATATTACACGCAAGCAAAAAATAAAATAAAACCAGTGAAATAACTGTTTAATAAATGTTTTGTTTTTAAATATTTTTTTGTGACTTGAAAATTTTTTTGGATAATTTATTTTATATTCAGTTGCGATGATTATAAAAACGCGTCTGTACACTACGAGAGTTGAAACTGAAATGCATATAGATTTGCTAACCCACAAAAAATAAATAAAAATTTTTTATGATTAAATATTTTTAGTTTTGGATAATTTTTATCAAAATCGGTTCAATAATATGGCCACAAGAACAACAACAAAAAATTGTCTTGCCTATTTGTTATATAGATAAGCCTATTTTATATGCCATATTATTTTTGATGCGTGTCTGCTTTTTATGACACCAAAATTTTTTCACTGATTGTTGGTAATGCCTAAAATAATATAAATCAGTGCGCAAATGATATCATGCCTCTTAAGTTAAAATGTTATTTAATGCCTTCTATTCGGTGGGTGTAAACTTGGCCACTTTTGCGCTTTTAAATTTTGTTTCTTATTTTTCGTATCCCTTGAGAATTGAACTTGGTCACCAAACTCATTAATAACATTTAGGTCTTTTAAAAGCTTGTTTATCATTTATGTATGTTTTGTTGTGTTATTTACAAATGAGTCTTGTTGAAGCAGACAGTTGTCTCAAATTCTCAAATTCTAATATTTATATAAAATTAGTTTTTCGTCTGTTTAATTTATATCAGGGTGTGTGATTTTTTTTTTATTTGATTGATTGATTAAGTTGATTTTATTGTTATTAATAAGGCGTTCTTGGGGTTTTATTTTGATTTTATTTGGTTAGCCCTTTTCTAAATAAATTAATGATTGAGTACATTTTGTTGATAGCCGAAAACAATATTTATTTAAACGCAAGAAGCACTCGTAATTATTAAAGATGGGAAATGTAGTGCAATACTTTATACTTTGTATGTTTTTGGAGTTAAATACGTCGGTATAATTTTCAAATACTAAAAATAAGTTTGAAGGTTTTTTATGCATTATTTCTACGAAATATTATTCTACATAAACATAAACCGATCGAAACGAAAAAAATCTCCATCATAAATTTTGGGAATTGCAAAGTTAATCAATGAAAGATTTAATTCCAATTTATCTAATGGTAACCTTTGCTGTATTAATGTAACAATTGTTGTTTAAATTATCTAGGCGCACGGCAGAGATATTAAGGTGTGAAAAGTCCATATTTTAGTACATATTCACTGACTCACTGACTTATCAATATTATTGGGCACTAAGTAAAGCTAAAGAGCTGAAACTTGGTTCACAGGTAGGTCTTGGTGAGAAAATAACCAGAAAAATCTGAAAACGGGCACTTTCCACCCGGGGGGACTAGGGTTCCCCTTCTATGTATGGGGCACTTCCAGTATAGCTAGAAAGCTGAAATTTGGTACACAGCAGGTAGTGATGAGAAATTACCGAAAATGATTTTTTAACGGGCACTTTTCATCTGGGGGGACAATCAAGCCCCTTCTTTGTATGGGACACTTCTAGTTGAGCTAGAAAGCTTAAATTTCGTACACAGGTAGGTTCTGATGAGAAATTAACAAAAATAATTTTTAAACGGGCACTTTTCACCTGGGAGGATTAGGATTCCATTATTTGTATGGGACCTTTCCAGTATAGCTAGAAAGCTGAAATTTGGTACACAGGTAGGTCCTGATAAAAAATTAACGAAAATGATTTTTAAACCGGCACTTTTCATCTGGTGCGACTATGGTGCCCCTTCTTTGTATAGGGCACTTCTAGTATAGCTAGAAAGTTGAAATTTTTTACACAGGTAGGCCCAGATAAGCAATACATATAAATATTTATACAAAAACAACTTAGAAAAAAGAAGTGAGATCCGCAAAAAAACATAAATGTGAAAATAAGGCCAAGCTCCTATCCAAAAAATTTCGGCCGTAAAAAGTACTGAGATCAAAATAATGACCAAGTTCTTGATAGGTACAATTCCATCTCATTTCTAGGCAACCTGTAAGCTTGGCAAAATTTTTTTGCCTTTCTAATATGGGAAAGAATTCTTGGAAAAATTTTGCCAAGCTTGCAGGTTGCCTAGAAATGAGATGGAATTGTACCTATCAAGAACTTGGTCCTTATTTTGATCTCAGTACTTTTTACGGCCGAATTTTTGGGATAGGAACTTGGCCTTATTTTCACATTTATGTTTTTGTGCGGATTTATATTAATTTTCGCAAGGACAAGGCTTCATTGCTTTTTTGAAGGGGTATCTGTCTTCAACTCTTAAGACTCTTAGATTTTGCAGGAAAATTTATTTTATTTCAAAAGTAGGGCAACTTAAATTTATAGCATCACTATTCCATTTTTTTTTTTTTTTTTTTTTTTTTTTTTTTTTTTTTTTTTTTTTTTTTTTTATTAGGACCAGCACTCAGGCGATGACCCCTACGTATGCAGTGCATTGTGCCGGAACTCAGAGAGAGGGATAGAGTAGAGAAGATAGATGTTGAAAATGTAGAAGGCTTAACTCTTTTACAACTCTGCTTTGCGCGTTATGTTAATTTTTATAGCAGTGTTGAGGCGTCTCCGGTGTTAGGTAGACGCATTAACTTTGTTAAGCTGTATTGGCAGGCATTTTATTAATTGTTTCACTTCGCCGATGTTTCTGCTAACCGACGAAGGAGGGCGATGTTGTGTACATTAGCTTGGAACATCATCAATCGCTGTCGGAACAGTTTTTTAGTGACCAGTGCTATGCCTTCATCACTTAAATAGTCCGACAACAATTAATACAATGCCACACTAATGTACATTAGAGAAATTAATGATGTTGATGGACTTGCTCTGGCCAGGGTTTGAACCCAGGCCCCAAGTCATTGTTTGCTTAGTAGTCAACGCGCTAACCACTTCAGCCAACACCACCCTCAAAATCGAAATATAAATAAGTAATTAGATCTGTAGAGCCTGTTTCTTTCCACCCACGTGTTCAAGAGTGAAAATTCTATTCACAATAATGAGAGTCTCTAAGCTTGACGGGAATTTCTCTAGAAATAAAACGTTGTTGCTTGGAAAACCCTAGACTTCTTTAGGAGGGCATTCTCCATACCAACTAAAAAAAAGGTACGTTTTCAAGAAAACCTTTTTTTTTTGTAAAAAAAAACACTACCCGCGAAATGATTTTAATTTTTCGCCCGCAACTGTACCAGCAAAATCATAATAGAAGCAATGGGACACTAGCGAACGACAATGACCTGAATTATTATTTAATTTTTTATGTTAAATGTTATCAAAAAATTTGTTTTAAGAAGAACTATTCAATATAAGTTTCAAGTTTTCAAAAAGGCGAAATCTTTCTCTATGATGTATGCTTTCTTTAACTAACAATCAGTTTATTAGTTTCAAATACAAATTTGCATATAATACAAATCTATTTGCGACATTTGCACTGTGTTCGATATTTGGCAGTCATATGAGTAATATTTAAATATATAAATTAATTTTTCATATAAATATTTTCTGCTTAAGCTTTTAAAATTTCATATTACATACGTTATTTACGAAAACATTTGTATTAAAATTATACATGCATACTCTCGAAAATAATGCTTTAAATCTATCAGCTTATAACTGTATACAACTTAATACCTTTTGGTTTGTATGTAATAATTAATTTGCAATTTTGATGTTCTTGTGTTTCAAATATTCCATTTATATTTACGGATAATGCAACATTTTATTGAGAGATTTAATTGAATTTTACTGAAATAAATAGCAATACGAGTAGTTACTATTATTTGTACCTGAATATATAAGCTTCACTAATTTCTACTGCAGTCCTCCTGAATAACAATAATAATAAACAGTAATAAAACAAATCAACATCAACATAATTTAATTGAATAAAAGCAACAAACCCAACTCGGTCACACTATCTGGCCACCCAAATTTAGAGATAATTTCTTTTAATTAACTCTTTAAGTGTATTGTTTTTCTAAAAAAAAGGATTTGAAAGGAAGATATCGTATTTATTTGATTTTATCTAACCATGCATATAAAAATCTGTAATTTATTTCATCAAATTTTGAGATCAAATATGTTCAGTTATCCAGAGAAATCATGTGTTTTAGTAAATCTTTGTGCATTTATGCCACAGTTAATTTCTTTGAAGTAATAAATCACTTTTGTATGTGTATGACATTAATTTAATTGTTGATTTTAATTCGATTAGGTCAGAAATGTTAAATATACAAAATATTTAAAGTTTATTATGTATTCCACTTTATAGACAGAATAACGTTTGTAAATTAACAACAAAAAGGAAAGAGTAGATAAATTAATATTTATAAATTTATTTGACTAAAGTTAAGTTTATAGATTTAAAATGAATAAATATCTATTAGCCTTTTTTAAGAAAGTTATTGAATTGATCTCTATTGAAAATTATATATATTCAAGTGAACACACACAATTAAGATTCTATTATCTGTTTAAGGTGGACCAAATAATAATTGTAGTCATTTTCGTACACTGCCATCTTGAATTTCAACTGGAAAGATTTACGGTCATTTACTAAACTATCCTCTTTTATGCCTGCAGACAGACAGCACAATTTATTCGTTTTTTATGTCTGCAGACAGACAGTTCAGATAACAGCTTTTATTCTCTGTGAGTGTAATGACTTACTTCTGAATAGTTTATAAAAATGTTAATACTTAAAAAGCAGTCCTCAATTTAAGTTCATAATATTTTTTTAAGGTTTTAAATAACTAAGTTGTGAATTTTTTATTCGAACTGAGTGATATTTAATCAAAGAAATTTTTAATTTTTCAGGCTTAAGTTCGTTTTCTCTAAATATAATTTTGTTATAAATTAAATTATTATTTAAATTAGAAAGACAAATCTAGTGGCTCTTAATACTTGAACAGATAAAGAAAAATTAGACTCCGCGGAGGGTTGAACTGACATCGATGTTTCAAGACTAACCACAGTCTCATCATCAGAGTTGTCTACCGCTTAGACCTCACTGCCATCAATTAGTAATTTTAGTAAATTTTTTTTTTGAGGGTGCATTTTAAAATCATCAAGATCGGAAGAAAATAATTTGCGGTTACTGTTGTCTGTTGACAAGTTAGATAAGCCACTTTTATTTATTAACTTGAATGAATAATAAATGCAAAAGTTTTTAACAGTTTTTATAGAATACAAAAAATTACTAAATTGTAAAAAATAAAGGCAGCAGAGGCAAATTATATTAAATGAAATATAGTAATAGCAATTCTTCTCTTGAAGTTCCTTAACTTAAGTTAAAGATAATTAATTAAGTTTGAAATCAATTCACTAGAGTGCGGTTTAGAATCTCTGACGACAAGTGCTTTTAAGAAACATCTCTTAAAACGAATATTTAATTTTATATCAGCAAATATAAAAAGTACCTGATTTCAAATATCTTCTTTAATGCACTGCACGTTAAGTTCTTTAATAAAAATAATACATGAAAAAATCATTTGAATGAATTGGAGACGTTCGAGATTGAATCTGATAAAAAAAAAATAATCCTTTTGCTTTTATTCATTTAAGAAATATTTACCAGCATATGCTTTCTTACATTAGCTTCCTCCCTTTCCTTCTGTAAATAATTACTTTAATCAAATGAAACTATTTATTATGTCTAAAGCCGTGTGTAAAGGCAAAAGCACTTTGTTAACATGTAAGATTATGACAAATTTACTGTCTGGGTAAAAAAAAACATTCCAGCTACAACAAAAGCTCATTTTAAATGAAGTAACGTTTCTTCTTGTGTTACTTTACTTCCTCTATTTACCAAAGAAAATTTAAAATTTTATTCCATTTATTTTCAGGCCATTATACATCAAGGAAAAGAGCAGCAACGTTAAATTAAGTGAAAGTAAACAAAATTTTATCGGAAATGAAAATTCCATGCCTTTGGTTTTTATATAGAAACATAAAAGAATTTATGTACATTCTTACACACTTAAATATTATGTATGTATGTTTGTATGTATGTATGCATATTTTTCCTTGAGTATTCTATTTTGACGGTATTTTGTATGTAGTCGTATTTAATCTGAGTTGAATGTCAGTTTATTAAAGTAAAATTGAAAACAGATGAGAAAAACTAAATACAACGGGCTGTGCCGAAGTTTTTATAATCTTGATGTATATATTGAGTATGGATAAGTTTGGCAAACTTTACAAAATTGTTGCTACAGATCTTTGCAATCTATTTAATGCACCCTAATCACAATTATACAAAAAAAAAAAAAAAAAAAAAAAAAAACTCATGGGTCCCATAAAGATTATTTTGTTCCAATCAACAAAATAGATTTCTCTCCAAAACCACAGTCAAACTGGTAAAAATTTTAAAAATCAAATTTTGTAGCAAATAAATAAATATTTCGTGATTGATATATAGTTTTTATTTTGACGAATGATACAGACGCAGCCCTATAAATTCAAAAAGAAATATAAATTCAATATTGTCGAATATAAAATTTTTTTTAACAATTCCCGAAATCAATTTTTATGAGGGCAGTAAAAGAATCTCACTGATCGTTAAAGAGAAAAGGAGCAATACATAATTAAATGTGAAAAAAGTCGAGCAAACTAACAACCGAAAATATAATAGTAATAACCAGTCGATGTATGCATCATATGTTTATTGTAGGGTGTAATAAAAGGAATTTGTTTACTTTGAAATTTTTGTAAATATCAATATTTTGTATTAAAGTTGAACATAACAACTTTTTAGATATTTTGTGGCTTTTTTTCTCACAATATAAGAAGAATAACCCCAAGGAAGAAACAGGATAAAGTGTATTAAAAAATTAAAATATCTATTGCTTTTTCACTGCGTAGTAAATAATTGCTACGTTAAGTGAATTAAATTACACGCTTAGCAGAGGAAATATTCTAAAACTTTATTTTTATTTTAAATTATAGGGAAGAAGGAAGATATTTTCAAGTAACAACAACTCCCAAAATACAACAAACATACTTAACTAATGTCTGCTTAGTAATTACGTTCATGATTAGCACTTACTGACTTGATATAAAGTGAAGTACCTCTTAGTTAAATAAATCATGTAAACAGCACTACTATAATTATATGAATGTGTTTAATTTAATTTATTATGTGTATGTACTATGAATATCGACGAAATCAAATTTGCACAAGTATATCCATATTGGGTGTATTCGTTCGTTTTCATTTATTTTGAAATAAATTTGCAACGAGGCAATAAGAAAAAATATGTTATATTAAATAGGTTATATTAATGAGGTCGGCGCCTCAACACGAATTCGACACGATCCATATACCACGAATGGGGGGGCAAAAGTCAACATCAGCAGAACAGGCTTCACCATCTAATCAAAAAGTTATAAAATGGGCTTAATGATTTACAGATTTGTTGCTTTAACACATTTAACAGTGATTTAATCAGAAATTTATATATATATGAGCCAGAAATATGGGTGCCGTATGGTTCATATTTGATAATAATCATACGTCACCGTATATATTCTTTGTGTTTATTTTTGAGCATACTCTTAGGAGTAAATTTTTTCTACTATAATTAATGTGTGGGATGGTCGTCATTTAAAAACTTTATCAGAGAATCTGATAATTTATAATAACACGAGTCTGCATAAGAAATACTTCGGGTCTTTAAATGAAAATATGTATTAATGTGGCATGTGAAAAATCAGTTTTCAGTTTGTTTTCGTAAAGATTTTCTAGTCATGGGCATAACTAATGCAATGGTCAAAACAGGTCAACTACGCTAATATATTATATTATAATTTAAGGACGGTTTATTCACCTTTTAGTCCAAATCGAGACACGATCAGTATAAAATATTTTGTAAACGTTGTTCATAAGAAAAATAAAAAATAAGTTAAGGAAATGTATTGAAGTTGATGGACCCATATTAAAAAAACTGGAAATTCCATACCACAACAAGCCACTCATACAAATTTAAATCGTGTTGAAGTATGAAAATTTCGATGTCAATTACCTGAGTTGATCAAACTAAATTGTCAATGCAGTCAAGAAAAAAAGATTGTGTCTTAAGCAATATGTATTATGATAAAATAACATGATATCTTTAAAGTGCCTTGAAGTTTTCTTTTAATATTTGTTATCTTCTTCAACTTTTCTAGCCTTTTACATCCTCTTTTGTTGAAGGTGTTCTTAAACACACAAAAAAAACTTACTAGGCATCTAACAGGAAAATGTAAATTTAACTAGAAAAAGGATGGAAACTCAAATTGTATGTAATTAAAACTTTTAACGGCAGTCAACGATTAAAAACTCAATAACTTTTTTTTGGGACAACAAAAAACTCAAAAACTAAATATAACTCTCATCATATATCACTCTCATTCAGATGATTTTGGTTTTATTATATTTTAAAAGTTCTTTTCCAAATATATAACAAAAATCTATATAATTTTTTCCGTTCATTTCCTTATTTATTAATAAGAACCACCCTTAATATGAATATTAAGTTTGATAATAATGATCTCTAATAAATTATCAGAAGATTTTTGAGTTACGACTTCTCTATCAATTCCTGTAATAAAAATAGAAAAATTTACGAAATGGGAACAACTATTATTCTAAATAATCCACCCCAGAAATAAATTTATTAAGAAAAAGTAAAATTAAAAAAGCCTTTTAAGTTTTAGTATATATTGAAGTTTCTTATTTACAATAAGTAGTGGTATGACCACGATGGTTGAGATGCCACACAACTTCTGTAGCCTTCTATATAATTGACTATAATTCATTCATTCATTTTAAATATAAAAGTAAGAATTTTTTACGTAAAAGAATTTAAATTTATCGATTTTGAATCCAAGTAAACAAATATAATTTTCTCTCAAGCATATTTTTAAGCTCATACGAGTATGATAAATATATTCTATTCGAAGTGCTTTAATCCAAAACAAAAAAAAAAAAATAAACGTTTCGAATAACAAATATGTATATTAACTAACTCTCAAAAAAAAAAAAAAAATAAATAAAAAAAATTATAAAATTCACAAAATTCTGTACAATAGAATTAAGGGTGCTCGATGGGTAGAGCTCCAATTCTGACCAGGATACATAAATTGTAACCACTTGTGTCTCATAAAATATACACAAAATCGTGCTTTAAATACGTTTATTTATTTTTCTTTTAAATAAAATTGTATGTTTTATAAAATGGTATTTCCCCTTAAGATATTTTGTGCAAATATTTGAATAATATGCAAATAAAAGCAGAGACTTTGCAAAATAAAAAGTGTATATATATATAATTTTTTTTAAGGTCTTTCTACAAAATTGTCCCTTCAAACACTAAAAATTTTCTGTATGACTTACAGTCACATTTATAAACAAATATTTACATATATATATATGTTTGTACGCATGTTAGTAATAAATAACAAACAGAATAATATATTTTTTATGCAGCCATCGTACGTACAGCCACAATGGGTTTTTTTTTGATGATTGGCCAAGAGATAAAATTTTAAAAATCTGTTAAACATTGAAACAAAGTGTAGCGCAAGGCATTATTTTAAACCAATCGATATGACGGATCAAGCTCGAACTAAAATAACTTTCAACTTAATTTTGTGAACAAACTCAAATTAAGTAAAAGTTCCAAAATTTTAGTTCATTTTCTTTTCGAGTGTACAAGAGCACCAATATTTTCAGTCCGTGACTTTGCAATCAAACTATGGTTACAAAATCCACATGATATGTATTACAATTTACATATTTATTTTTTTTAAAGATAAACACGCAAATCTTTCTTTACATAATAATAATAAGTCTGTTCTAGGGAAAAACTAAAATCTCTTTAAATTCTTAAATTCTTCGTTTAATTTTTTTATTCTCCTTTATCTCAGATCATCTCTCAAATCACTACACGTTAAAAATTCCAAAGATTTTATTTGATTTAGAGTCATACTTTACTGTTTAATATTTAGATGAAGGTTATAATTGATTCGAGTTACTTCCTTGGTTTTTGTCCTTTAAAATTGTTTTCTAAATTCTTTGGTTAATATACTAAAAGCAACATTTAACGACATTTTATTTAAAATATTTGGTGGTGTGTGTGTGTGAAATTTTATTTAAACTAAATTGTTATACATTCTACGCTTTATTATCTGCAGTTTATATGTTTTTACACACGTTACTAAAATAACAAAATTGGGTAGATTAAATTTTGCCATAAAATTTAATTTTTAGACAAGTTAATGCGTTCGGCTGTCGGCTGTATAGAAAAATTCCAGGAAATTTGGCTTGATCACATCAAAGATGCCGACGTTCGACAAAAAAGAATTGAAAGAGAATTTTGAGATCTGTTCATTTGAAATGTAAATCCGTGCGTAAAATATTACATACTTTGTTCATAATAAAAATATTGTATTTTAGCTGCATGATTAAATGTCTACTTTTGAAACTATCTATTGAAATTTAATTGTTGGCATTGAAGATGGGTGAATAAAATTCGTCATGACCGAGTGAATTAACTCTTAATAATATTTTAAATAAAAAGTTTGCCATAGTTAAAATTTTAAAACGACACATTTCTTACAACATTTAACATGATGGCATCACCATTAGCCAAACAAAATGATGATGATGATTTGGCTTTAAAATGTCATGAATCCTTACAATACAGTAATATTGAATAAAACACAAACTTCATTTGATCATATAAATTATAATTGCTTAATAACACTGCACAGCACAAAAAAAAGAATATAACAAATTTTAACGAAAAAAGTTATGAACAATTCATGTTTTTGGACGAATAGTTGTTAAATTTCAGCAAATTAAAATTATATCTTTTGATTTAATAGCTTCTACAAAAACTAAATTGCAGATACGTATGTATGTACATATGTATGTATGTATGTATATGTGTATAAAGGCATGCAAAGATATGATTGTTTTTATTCCGAAATAAAACATATTTGCTCAAAAAAATGTTCCATTACTCAAACAAAAATAAGTTCGCACAGAAATTTAATTATGTACGAGTATGTGTGTCATTAATCAATGTCAGATAAATAAGATATGCCTATCTCTGTCTCTATCTCTCCCTTTCTCTGATTTTAATTGACAATCACACAGATTAAAAACAAGTTAAAATATAAAAATATATTTAAAAAAAATCTTTTTAAACAAAGTTTTGACAGCAGCTCACCCGTCAAAAAAAAAAGCAAAACGAAAAATATTAGCACGCAATCCATAAAAAACAAAAGAATGGTCAACATAAATACGGCCTTTGGACGAAATGGGATAACATGGACATTAAATGAGATTAAAATTGAAAACGTGCAAAAAAAAAACAAATTAAATTTTTCTTATCTGAAATAAACGAGTAAAATATTTATTTTTTAACTTTAAACTGCTCTCAAAAAGGGTTCACTGTAGCTAATGAAGGATATTTATTGTTGGGCTTGATTTAAAAAATATAACAATTTTAATCATGATATTCATTTAAAGTCGAATTATTTAACGAAGCATGAAAATTATTTAATGCTTTAAAACTCACATAGTTTAATATACATGCATACATATGTATGTATGTATGCATTTATGTACATGCATGTGCATGTAAAAGGTCAGTTTGTGACAAACCCTGACCTTTCACAATCGCTTTTTGTTTAATTTCAATATGATCCCACTTGCACGGATAAGTGAAAATAGATGTCGATATGTAAGTAAGTCTTCGAAAATGTATTTTTAAAAAATTGTCTATATACATATACATTTACTTGCGTTTTTTTCATTTACGCGCCACTAATAATGGAAGACAATTACGTTAATTCCAATCGTTTGTACGAAGAACTTTCATTGTACGTACACTGAAAACAAAATAGTCCCAAACGTACTTAAATCAATCCCAAGTATTGTCCAAAAAATATAGAACAATCCGTCAAGTCAAGTATGAAATGTTTGATTCAAATTTGTTTTATTCAGTAGCTAAATAATTAATTTCATACAAAAAAGGGAATCGTTCAAAATAGCATCCAGCTTTATTAAAGGCGATGAAATGAACAGCATTAGATTAAACGCATGAATCCACTTTTAACATTATCAATGCCGTATACATTTCATTAAAGTTAAAGAAATCCTATCGTATATTTGAATTGATCCTATCTCAGGATTTTATATGCTCGTTTTTATCCTAGATGTGCCCCACTGCATTGAGAAATAAAAGTCAAGAAATAAAATTTCATTATTTTCCATACTGGAAAAGAAGCAGCTCAGTAATTGTTTAATCCCGTTGTACTTGAAATATTGGAGATATTCGGCTTAAATCCTTAAATACATTGAATATAGTATGAGTTTTTTTATAGTATGTACTGCCTGCCATACATATTTATTGTGTTAAAAACCAATTACGGATAAAGTAAATCGCTCTGATTTGTACTTTTTAAAATTTTCTTTAACCCAATAAAGACTAAGTAAAATGCTTAGACGCTTAGTCACTGGACAGACATTATTTTGGTTTACAAACGTATAAACTTTTTTTTTCAACATAATATTTCTCTTTATTAGATACATTCATTTATCTTAATACTTTGTTTTGCTGCATAAAATGATAATTGAATTTAATATAAATATATTAGCAAGCTGGAGCCTGATTCCACGTTCTTTACGTTAAAAACCGTTTTGTCATTTTGTGAAAGGTTTATTATCAGCAATCTCATCTAAAAGCTTAATTATGAGGTATACTCGTACACACAGTTGAGCAATGATTTTTCTTATTCATATTACTGTGTTACTGTGCGTGGTAATTGTGCTTTTAAAAAATAATTATTTACCATTATCAATTATCTCTTTAGATGTTTATCATATGAAAAATTGCTATGTTACGAGTTTATTTAAATACTTGCTCCTCAGTGTCCTATTATTTGAAAATTCACAGTTGCCGTACTTTTTATCATAAAAAATTCTTTATTAAATACACAAGAGGTTTATTCTCTATTTTATATTAAAGCCTTCTTTTAACACTCAACTCCCCTCAACAAAGAAGGCATATATGAACGGCATGTATTTATTTTCGTTTTGTATGAAAAGTAGAAATAGAATTATTTTATTGTGTGCACAATTTTACACCCACACACATACACACGAAAACAAATCAATGTAAGTTGCCTAAAAAGAATATACTTAACCTTTTGATAAAAAAAAATCCTTTTTGTAACGTAATCTTGAATAAATTTTTGTGAAAAATATTTTTGCGAGCACCGTTAAAACCTTATTTTGTTGTTAGTGCAATTCTATTTATTTTTAAAATTGTATGAGAGTTACATATGTAGATGTATTAATTATTATTAATCCGTACAGAATTTCAAGTTATCACCGGTATTCGAAATGCAAAAACTTTTAAAATAAACGTAGGAAAACGTAACAAGACTTTATAAGCATCGAGATATGAAACGCTTGTCAGAGTGAGAAAAATATTCGCTTTTGGCAGACTAACAGCAAAGAACACACTACTAAAAGCATCAGACTCAGACTAATCGGTACAGTATTTTTTTCTAAAATTATGCAAGAAATGTAATTTAAATTTTTGGCAATAGAAATATATTTGACATACCTCGATATTACAAAAATATTTATTTCTAAGTTAAACAAGGACAACAATATTTGTTTGAGTTTCTTGAAGACGATCAATATGTTTTACCCTCAAGCCAACTGCATGAATCCAGTTTACTCATTTTTCAAATGAAGTATCAAGCACGTCCTCGTATGATAAAAGTTTTTTTTTTAACTTTATTTATTGTATTAAGTTTTTTCATTAAACTTTTTTGTTTATATGTTGACAAAAAAAAAAAATCTGCTTTTATGTTTGTAATAATATTGTGTCATTAGCTTTATTGAGGAAAAGCTTTATACATACAAAGTATAAAATTTACTATAAACGATGCACTCGGGAAAACACAGTTCAAGTGAACACAGAAGTATCATCGTACTTAATTAAAGCACGTTTTTATTATCATGAATTAATATGCAGTTTTGACCAAATATTTATTTAAGCAGTGTACACATACATACGTACATATAAGGTGGGTAAAAGTGGAATGGAAATAAAATCATAATAAAATTATAGATATTGCTAATATACACAAGAGTTATAAAAATCTAACTAAATATCTTATAAAACATCAGTTGCCTTAAGCTTCATTCATATTACTGGAGTTTGATTCTTAAAAAAGGGAGTAGTTGTCAAACACTTTACTGCATCCTTTACTTAAAACTATACATAGGTATCCTAGAGTTATCGTTCATTTACCAGTTACGTGGGAACCTTCTAGCCGATCCCCAATATTATGTAGTACTCCATCTAAATCAAGATATCCTGGCGATTTCATTGTCAGGTAGCCTGAGGCAAAATAACGTTGATAAGTGAAATAGAAAAAAATTTTATGTAAGAAAAATAAACAAGCACCTTTGCATGATACATATATAAATTATTTTCATATGGAAAATTTACTTGAATGAAGTTGTAGTCATGATAAAACTTATTTCCCATGTGGCTTAGTGGTAACCCGTTATCACATAAGTAATCAAAAACAAGCCGTTATGACCATTGCCGCCGTCAGCATTCTTGACGACTCCGACAAAAAAAGTACAAGTGTGTGAAATAAAAAAGGAAATTAAGGAAAATAAGTAAAATAAACATTGTAAAATATTGGTTTTACAGATATAATTAATAAAGGATTTTTATTGAAAATAAAAAGGAAAAACTTTTTTTTAAAAGAAATTAAAATTAAAACGGATTTTCTGCAAGAAATTAAAAACTAAGGAACAAAAAAAGTAAGCAGCAGTAGAAGGCCTGACCTGACGTCACAGATAAGGCATCCTCACCAACAATTAATCAACCATCAACTCAAACAACATACCAACAACTCCACGTAAACATTTTGGGCCTTCTACCGGCAATAAAAGAAGAACAGCTTCGTAAAATTTGTAATTAAATTTTATTTGTGGCTCGGTGAAAGTGAGGTTAGGAAACCTATAAAGTAAAAAAAAAACGTGCATAATTAATTTTTCAAGCAGTTTTTGCGGTCCGTTATATTGGGCTCTATTATTGTTAACTGTGCCTTAACCAAATTTTGGCATCAATATTTTATTTGCCCTTGAACTTAAAGTGATTTTTATTGCGAAGTATTTTTATTGTTGTTCTTGCGGTACACATTTATTACAGTTCAGTTCAGTTCAGTTTACAGTTTGCTGGCATCTTAAAATATTTTTGTTGATTCTCGCAAATTACATACATACATACTCGTACTTGCGGGGGATCGGTTAATTGCGTTGGAAACAAACTTAAATGAAGATAACTTGTCAAGATATTCTAAAGTGGCCTTTGAGTTTGATCAAGGGGGAATAGACCTGACATGCAAGGAATTTAAGAAACTCTACGAAGAAGGTTTAGTAGAAACAGTGGAAAAAAAGAAATAGTAGTCCAGATAAAACACTCTCAGGTTAGAAAGTGCTACATTCGTTGTTTGACTGCTTTTCTAAAGCAAAAGAAAAAGTAATTAAAATTAGCATAGAAAATGGAGATTCTGAAATTGTCTACCTTTGTAGTTCTATAAGCGTACCTGACCGCACCTTTGCATGATACATTATTGCATGATATATTAATTATTTTCATATGGAAAATTTACTTCAAGGAAGTGAATGTGCACTTTAAATATTCATTCCATCGAAGAACTAAGACAATCAATAACAAATTTTGTATCGTTAACTACCCGCTTTATTATTTCCTATTTTTTTGTCCTTCGTATTTTAGTTGGATTTTGAATTGGATTTATTTTCCACATTCATGCAGCACTTAAGTTGCAAAATATTTTGACATTATTTTTTTGTGTGGATTTTTCCTTTTATTTCTTTGCTCATCGTTCTATGTTCGATTATCCGAAGGCTATAAATCAAATTTCATAGATATTGAACTGTTGTAATAAGAACAGATTTACAAATATCCCAAAGTTATCCGAAAATAATATACCTTTTCTTATTACTTTGTGTGTGGTTTTATATCTTCTTTGCATTTATATTTCCAATACTTAACGATAACTGTGATGACTTCTTTGTCTAATCGCACAATGGTGTGAAATATAAACAGATAAAAAGAACAAGAAAGTGAAGGGGAATGAAAAGCTAAATTTGCGAAATACTTTTCGAACTAGAAAGTTTTATAAATTTGAAAAAAATTATTCGATTTATGGAAATTTTCCAACTAAAATTCTAAAACAGTAAATTTACTTTATTATGATTGATCCGATTGAAGTTCAAAGAAGATGAACATACGAATATTACATTTGCAAGAAAATGGCGAAAGTTGCAGATTTATATCAGAAAAAAAAGTTTTTAATTGTAGTGTGTTAAGCGAATGTATATGCCTGCATTTTGAAGGCTCTTTTACCAACTCAACAGTAGACAACAACCATATTTTAATAAGGTTAAGAAGCTTATGCACAAACTTTGAAAAACATGGGCAAAATCTACTGATGATTTGATATGAGTGTCAAGATTCAAAAAAATTTTCAAGGAATTCTTTTTTACTAAAATTTAGTACATGTCTGTTTTTTGAAAAAAATAATTGTCTTCATGTCTTCGCATATTAGTGGCGATTTTATATCTATAGAGCCAATATGGTCTTCGACTGTACCACTGTAAGATCTTTTTTTAAGTTTTTGTTTCTTATTCAAATTAGACTGATCAACAAACATTATGTGACGCAAAAATAAATTCAATTTCTAGTAAAACAAGACGTTTAATTAAAGCCGGTCCGAAATTCTTGAGTGAACTAAACTGATTAATTTGTGTGGGTGTATATATGTTGTAATTGTGAATAAAATCAGAACTGCCCGATCGGTTATAAAATAGACTCCATGAAAAATGGCCCAAACAATTTTATATGAAAAAAAAAAAAAAAACAATATTTTTGATGTAATTTTTCATTTTTGGTTTTTGGGCCATTTTTCATGGAGCCAAAATTTTTAATTTTTCCTGTGTGTTTTAAAATATTCACTTATCAAACAAATAAATTTTAATCGTGTATTTAGTAGGACCCTTTGCAGCACAATGTCGAATTTAACCTAGAGGATTGAGGGGTTTTGCTTTTAATCAGGTTCTGAGTTAGCGATCATGGTTGACAGAGTATCGCGCTTTATTAAAAATCTTCGATTATCACATTCATCAATTGGACATCGGCTGGACGGCACATCGATAAGAAATCTATTCCCCGAAAGTACTTAATAACTTACTCCGACAATTAGCTCGAAGAATTTATTATATTTTTTCCACTCTAATGCTGTTATTTGACTATCCGAACCCACTATAATATTATAAAACGAAAGGCGTCATTGCAAAGCTTAAAGTTTAATCCAACTTCTGAAATATTTGCAATTTATATATTGAGCTGTAAAATTATGCTTCAGTTTGTGTTTGTTTTAATTTAAGCACTAAAAATAATTTCAAGGCATATCACTACAGTAATTACATAAGAAATTCCGTTTTAAACTACTCAAATGGAAATAATTATTATTAAATATCCAAAGTTGTTTTTTAAGGAAATGATAGACGCGTTACGCCACACTTGAATGACACTAGAAATTAATTTACACTAATTAACTTTTTCCTTTACAACACAAATATAACGAACTCTCAAAGAGAACTATTTAAAAATACAATATGGATACAGTATGTAAACTTCATAAAAAAAAAAAAAATTATTTCACACTGGCACTTCTTGACTTGGTGTCATATTCTTAAATGCGCATTTGCACATCAAAGTCTTGTAAAAAATATGTGTGTATACGATTCTAATGTAGTTATATTTTCTTCAAAAACAAGTGTTTCTCCTTAAGCCATTTGAACTACAGCCAGCACAAAAATGTTTTCTTGTGATTGCTATCTTTTCAGTTTCCTTATTTCCTCTACGTGTATTATTTATGATAAAATACTTCCGCCGTCTCAGGTTTTTATTCTTTCTTTCCGAAAAATAACAAAAAAAATATATAAAATAAAAATAAAAAAATATGAAACTTGTTACATTGACAAACAATCAACAGAAGACCAACAACAAAAAAAAAAAAAAAAAAAGGAGAAAAAACATTAAATTAAATAATGCATGAGAATAGCAAATGTTCTTCATTCTTTTAGAATTGAAGTTTTTAATATTATTTTACACACAGAAAATACACACGAAAGCACACATTTTCGTTTAACTTGTGTATATTTTTACTATTTTTTTTTTAATAAGCCATCATAAATAAGTACTAGTGAATACAAATATGAAATGTTCTGAAATGATTTTTTTAAATTTATGTTCAATGTTTTGCATTTTTATGGCCTTAGCAGCTCATCACTTGTAGTTAATGTCTCAGCCGGTTTCTTGACTACATTTATTTTACAACACGCGTTTTATATTCATATATACATATGTATGTATGTATAAATGTATATGTATATGTGAACATGTAAATAAATTTACGTGGTCTGTTTCATTCGTGATGCTGTCATATACATACATACATAAGTTTGTATATATGACATGTCGACAGCGACTCCAAACTTTATGTTTCAAAAACATGTAGGCGTATGAGAAATATAGAACGATAATTAAAAATAATCATACGTATACGTACAATTTACCAAAAAGCTGTGTATCACTTCTAAACATTGCGATAATGAATAAAAAGGTAGCTAAAGCCAATACTAGGAAATTTTAAGTTTAAACTAAATTTGAGGTGAATAAAAATTTAAGTTAAAGCTGGTACTTTTTGCAGTCTAGCACAAGCTAGTTTTTCCAGCGTTTGCTGATAATAAGTGTGATTAAAAACTAGTAAGTGCTTAAAATTACTAGTTTTAACTTGAATTTTTGTAAGCATGTCACTGAGGTGCTGGAAACAAGTTTATTGTTGGTTTATTCGTCAGAAAGTGCATTGTCGTTTGTTTTTATTTAAATATGATGGCTGCATTAATGAATTATGATCATTCCTCATGTTTTGAATTTGTTTTTTCAATTGACCAATTGTAATTTCCTGGCGAAATTGTTCTAAATACTCCTCATGGAGTGAAAACAGGGCATTATTTTTTGCCACTCCCACTGACGGCGAATTTTTAAATACAATTTTATGTTTTTGGAGCATATCAAAAAATTTCGCTCTATTTTTATCGCCCATCGTGATGATAAGTCTATGTTCACACACGACGATTTTTGTTGGGCAATTCTTGAGTTTATAGATGTTTTTTTCAGTTTGCGATGAGGGAATAAAAAGGGAAAAATAATCGCCGGTACCCGGCTATTTCAAGCAATTCTCTCATTGGTTTTTTTTTTATTTGAATATTTGACATTCCTTTTCATTCGGTGTTTCGCTTCTTTCTGTGTACATAATTTATAATTTCGCCAAAATTACACGTTTTAAATATGTAAAAATAAAATAATTATTATAGAGTAAAAATTTTTAGTAAAAGCTTACTACATTTTGTATATTTTTTTGTATTATTTTATGAAAGCACAAATGTCAAATTGTAAGAAAATAAAAACTAAACAAAACAGAAGAATTGCCCAACTAAAATCGTCTTGTGTGAACATAAACGCAAGTTCAAAAGAGAATTCTGAAAAAGTTGGGCAATTACGATCGTCGTGTGTGACCCTAGACTAAATAATCAAAACATACTTAGAGTGTTGCCAAAATGTTTTACCACAAGTTTTGCTTAGAACTTATAAGAAAAATGGTTTTTTTTAAACAGAGGCAACTCTTATTTTAGCCGCATATGTTTATTTTTCCAGTACTAGCTATCACTTTTCAGTACTAGCTACGTAGTACTAGTAAAGATTTATTCACACTTTTTGTAGTTTATACTTTTCAACATAGCTAGTACTGAAAAGTTAAAGCTAGTGCTAGTACTTAGTACTATGTAGTATAAACTACCTTTTTATTCACGCGGCCCAATGTCCCCTCTAATTGTGTGAATTTATAATGGTGAACAAACACAAAATTTCAAATATGTATTTTAAAAATTTTTTCTTGTTTTTTGTACAAATTTTCTTTTTAAATTTTGCATGGAAAAGCAACGCTTGAATTTTGTAGCGGTTGTTCGGTGATAAATTTGTATGAAAAAAAAACAAATTTTTAAAATTTTTTAAATTTTGTCTTTGCTTTCTGCTTTACCTGATTCTCTTCATTATTTTAGTTTTTAGTAGACATTGCAAAGTTTTATTGCATCACTTATGTATGAATATTTATAAAAACGCAATAATATTATACTGTTAGTGCACTAGATTCTTCACCCGGCAGCAAGTGTTTATAGAAATTTTACGTTGCCATTTGTAATGTGTGATCAAAATACATTTATTGACCTTAATGAAATTAAGACTCGCGCTTATGGTTAATAGTATTGTCTCTTTCGAAATAGAATATTGTACTGAAACTTTTAATACCACCCACATATAAAACTTTCGTTTCAATGTCTTCGCTTACTTTTATACCATTAAGTTTTTTATTTATTAAATCTGGTAGTAATTTGACAGACAGATAAACCGATTTTTTTTAACTTTCTTTAATAGTAGTGCGAAGATATATTGTAATCAGAGATGGTAAATGCAGTACTATTGTACTATAGCTATAGCGAGTACAATGTTTTGAGCGATTCAGTAGTTTTCAGCTAAAAAAAATACTTGGTAATACATAATTATGAATGCCTCCTTACAATAATATATTCTGCTTTGGGAAAATATAAAAGAGAATCCTAGTAGGACCAACAGTGCTGATTTAACAATTCGTGCTACAAATGGATTATTTATATTATGAATAATTGCACCAGCACATATAAATAATAAAGCTTTAGAAAAAGCATGAGTTAATAAATGAAAAAATGCTAATTTTAAATAACCTACAGATAAAGAGATATAGATAGACTGAATAACATGAGTCAAAGTCAGCTATTCAGAGGCTGCAAATATAAAAATATTTTAAAAATCGTATGTAATGAAAAGCTTTTTATTAAAAGTATATAATTTCTATAAAGAAACCGTGAATTAACTATTTGAAAGATTCCATCGAATTTATTATTTAGAACAAATTGAACGGATGCAGAAAATTGTTGTTATCCTTTAAGAAATTTTTACAATATGCATTTGAACGACGAAGTGTTTGGAATATTTAATCCGCCATCTTATTATGGTGATCAAATACATGCATTCCTATGGTTAATGATGCTGCGCAGGTAAAATTAGATTATCCTTTCCAATGAAAACTTTCTTAATTGCAGAGTTTTCTTAATTGTACATTATCATCAGAGCAAAGATGACTTAGTACTCACAAAAAAACCTAATAATTAAGTTTGAATTCGATTATGAAAATCTTAAGACTTGGTGTTTTAAATTTTTCTTAACGATGATAGTTTTATCATATTGGAACACTTTCAATATAATATTCCTACATAAGCCGATTGTATTATGCTAAGTATTTATTTTCCAGCTTTAAATTAACCCTAAAGCCAGAAGAATTGTGAAATTTGGCCTGTTTCGGTATGGAAAATTTTCCCGCAGAACATTACTTGTAATGATTTATTGATTTGAATTTACTCCTCTCTTTTGATAATTTTCCTTCACAATAGACTCAACCCTCGAATATTTTCCATTTTGATGCCTTGTTGTTTTTCATCCCGTTCATTTTTCCCCACACCACAAAATGATTGTGTTAAATTATGTTTGCAACACTTGAAAATGACAGAATAAAGATACGCGTACATAATGGAACTGACTGACGATGATTTAACACACATAAATCTCACACATGAACGCATTCTTTAAGCGACACTGTTTCTATATTGTCTACCTTCTAATCTTTTAATTCATTTAAATAAAAAAGAAAAATAATAGGAAAGTCATGCTAATACAAGACATGTCTTATAAAAATTCGAAAAAAGAACAATAAAAACACCCTTAAGCTGCATAAACTAGTTCAAGTTTAATGAGGTATTAAAATTAAAAGTGATTACTTTTCCAAAAATACAACATAAACAATACATTCATGAGTGCCAAGATTCATGATCATGAGCAAAATATAATGACAAATAGTAAAATAATAATAGTCTATGGTAGAAGCAAAGCACACAGTCATTAAGATAAAAAATATATATAGATGTATTTATAAAGCAATTTCGCAGATAATAACAGAAAGCGAATTTATATACATACTCATGTTTTCGCATACCATACAGTACAACCGAAGAAATGAATATAAATAATGTAACGACTGTAAGGATTTAGATTGAATTCATGCGCTTTTTTGTTAATGGCTCTAGCGAGAGACAACGAAAAGAATTATGTTCCAAGAAATAAGAACGAAATGACAAAATTTTTTTTTTGTGCAAAGAAGATTTAACAAGAACTAGACTGCATAATAATGTAAGAAAAGTTATGATAAGTCTTTTTACATACTCATAAATAAACATATTTCAATATCTAAATGTGAATTAAATTTTATGAAGTGTTTTAGACAAAAATCATTAATATGGAGAAACATTTTTGCCAGGATTGTTAAAATAAATTTAAAATTAGTTTTCAAAGAGAAATTTCAATGGATTCATTTCTTTTATTTTCATTTCAATGTCTTTGAAAATTTTAATTACAATCACTTTATTTATTTTATCTATTTTATCTAGAATTGAATATATAAATGAAAATGCTACTAATTGGTTGTAATTGTAGTTTTAAATGTTGGCGATTTTCTTTGGTTTCTTCATTGTCGTCATCTTTGTTGTTATTTTCGATGCAGATATAATATCAAAGGATATTGTTAAATTTAACAAAATACTCACACAATATAATCGCAACTATAATAAATATTGAGAATAAACTCATTTAATTCAATGGAACCTTGTTCCTCCTCCTCGTTTTTACAGTTTGCCTACAGCAAAACCAATTAAAAGCAGAGACAAAACATTTGCCACGGTTATTTGCAATTGGTCTTCCGCAAGACCATTTGCACCACACAGTGAATACTGCCATTGTTATTCTTAGCTTAAAAGTGAAGTTGACAAACACAGAAGCAGTTTTTTTTTTGTAATTTATTTGGGTTGTAAGCAAAAGCATAATTTGGCATATGCATGTGCATGTTTTAGTACGATCCTTTAAGGACTATAGCTTTCGAAACAACGTACACATACATATGTATGTCGTTCCTATCTGCATATAAATGCCTTTCAAATTCGTCTGCATACTGTTGGTGTGAAGGAAATAAAAAGAAGTTTCCTTGTTGCATTAATTCCCATTTATATTTAATTTTTTATAAAACCACAGTGTTAGAGATGTGTTGATGGCAGATGTGGTGACTGCATATGTTGTTGCATCAGCTCTACCAGTTATTTTTGAATATTCCGTTACCATCATAATGTTTTAGAAAAAGTTTAGTTTTTGTAAATAAAGTTCCTTCCTTGAAAACCATAAGGCAATTCACCTAAAATTAAATTAAGAAACCTTAGCCTAATTAAAAATTTATTATTAAAAGTATAAATTGCAAAGTTTTTTATGAAACAAAACAAGTTTTTACTTTCCTGGTTTTTCGTATGAATTTGAGTATGAAAAATTCATTTTTTTTAAACAAAATTCTCATAAGCTAAAATTTAACACTAAGATTTAATTTGATGAAAATAAAAATAGTTTTACTTTGTGGTATCAAGATTCTAGAAATTTATAAAAAGCAATTATAAAGCCTTTCTAAAACGATGCTAACAACAAAATAACAGCACGGCACACACATACGAAAGTAATCACACTCGTAGGTGAATCTAGAGGGTGTAACACACACCCTCTAGATTATCTCTCTATTAAATTTTAATTTTTTCCTTTAAAGTGAATTAGAAATCACACACGTTTTGTAAAGTTTATAAAATGAACGGTATATTAGATTGAACATAACATTTGTAACATAACTGTGTACTTTTCAAATACATAAAATGTTTCGTATAAATTGTTAGTGTAAAATAGAGCCCTATTCTATCTACCAATGACGCATTTTGAGGTTTTATCGTAGAATAAAGATAATTATAAATTTATTCCTCTATGAGTATGCACAAGAATAGATTGACGTACATTTGATCACACGTACGCAAACGAAACCCGAAAAGGCTTAATCAATCACACACACCGCCACACAAGTTGCTAGAATATTCACTAATGAAATAACAAATAATTATTATGAAAAAGTAGAGACTCTGGAATGTTGATAAAAATGAAAACTCAAAAATATTTGGACAGATATCGGTCAATCAATTAGCAATGAACTGATTATTGACTATATATTATATATTATATATGTACATATACAGAAATTAAATTATAACACCTTAAAGTTTTTATAACACTGTACTATTTTTTCTAAACTATACTTATTGTGTACAACAAGAATCTGTTTTTAAAAGTCGCTACACACCAGCAAGCACAATTTTTAAAGACATTTCAAAGTTTAAATAATTATAAATGAATATGCAAAAATTTATACTACAATGTTATGTAAATTTTCTATGCCTGGATATAAAAATAATTGGAATAATAAACTTTAAAGTTAGCAAAACTTAGCATATGCATGTATGCAGACAGTATGTATGTAGGCAGTATGTATGAATACACACACAAGTGGCAATGTTGCACACATAAATCTTATGCTTGTTTATTTTTTTTTTTTTAAATTTCAAAGATAAATTTTATATATTTTATTGTTAATATGGATGCATAAATTGTGTATTTTGATAACATATCAGGTGATAAGAAAAAACATTATATTATCTATTACTTTGTTTCTATTGCTAACAAAGTAAAAATAAAATGTCAAAAGAAAAATATTGATTAAAAACACATGTTGCAATACGAAAGTCGTTTATCTAGTGTGTATGTGTCTGATACTGACGGATGATCAAAGTTGCAAAAATAAATTAAGAATGATTAGTTATACAAAAAAGAAAATCATATTGAAAAAGTTCTCTAAATAAAATATTGTTGAAAGAGAAATTCATTAAATAAATCAAAATGTTGGAAACTCTTGCTTTCAATTTTATACGAGCTCAGGTGTCTTATTTGAATAAATGTGTGCGACAAATAATAGTAAAACTTAGTAAAATAATGAAAGCACTTTAGAAATTATGTTCTTGATATTGATATTGAAATAAAATAAAATACACATTAGCTAAAAATATTCTATATTAAAATTCTATTATGGTTCATTGGTGCATATGGTAACTCGTCTGTAGATCTTTAGATAATGTGCTCGAATATAATAGATACTCAAATTAGTTTGGCAACAACACAAACAAAGATAGTCAAAAGATCTAAACAACCATAAAAAGATTTAAAGGTACTTTTCACAATACAAACATTTTATTGATCAATTGATTTGTTTCCAAATTTTTCTATGAAGAGTAGTCAGTTTTATCGACTCATATCAAAAGTCTTCACCGTACAAATCGCACCTAAATATCATGCAGTATTTTGGTCTATGACCTTGTTTGAGGTTCACTCTCAGTGTCTCAATGCTTGTGCAACAAACAAAGCCACACGAAATCATGTACTTTATCATACAAAATTATGAAACAGCTTAATTGATTGAAGCACTCCAAATTGCTAAGCTACACTTCTTTATGTATTTTTTTTACAGACTAACTTTTATTATTTCTTTTCCGACTGACATAAAATGTATTTATTTCTCTATATAATTTTTCGTTGCCAGATCTTAAAATTAATATAAACTTTAAAAACTATGCGATTATTTACAATATTTATTATTCCTACAGTTGTGAAAATGTTATATTAAATTAGAAGACGATTTCTAGTCTTAGTAGAATAAAAATTCTTAAGACGATCAAACGAATGCTGATGAGTGAACTACTGATACAGTCCGCTAGTTTGATTGTTCCTTTAACATATTCGTAGTTTGAATTTTTATTAATTTAGTAAAATGAAATTAATCCTAAATAATATTTTTATCTCAAATACTTCTCAAGACGCTCTAAACAGGTGTTTTTGTTTCAGTGACAGAAAATACTCTCAAAGGGATCAATCTGGAAAGAATGAGGGAAGTTGATATCATAATTTTTCTTCTCTAGTAAGTAAAAAATCATACATTATTCTGATCGAACAACACTCATTGCTAGATGAGGTCTTTCTTGCTCTTAATAATTAATGAGTCTGCGGCGGTAATCGTTAACAAAAAAAATTAAAATTGAAGTTTCAGAAAACGAAATATGCCTACTAGTGATGTTACGATTATCAATTTTTTGTATTCGCGAATACGAATACGAATACGAATATTTGAAACAGTATTCGCCGAATACGAATATTACTTTTAAGGTGTATAGCAACTTAATATTTCAAATTTAATTAGTAAAAATCCATCCGTTTGCGTCAGTAACAATAAATTAAAAAAAAAACTGTCACATTACTTTAGGTATATAACATTAATATGACTTTGTGATGCCGAATTTGAAGACCACTAATGCACATTTTTAAATTATTTTACCTACATACATACATACATACTTTGAAACTTCGTTTTTCTTACTCTCTTTGCACTTTTAATTAGTAATTCCATGTTGTTTGGGAGAACATATTTTCGAATTTCGGTCGAATTTCACATATTAAATTTTAGTTCTTCCATTATTGAAGTCCAACATTCATCTACTGAGAATTGATTACTAACTTAACATGATATGAATTTACATATAAGAAATATAATTTGCGTTTGCTTTTTAAGAAGATTATTATGTCACATGAAAGATAAAGGGCTTTCTTTCTTTAAATAAAAATTGATACAAATTAAAATCTTTTTGTATATTTTATGTACTTTTTTAAACTTGTTTATGATTTTTTTTTTTTGGAAAATGTATGTGAAAATCATACAAAAATTCTCTGCATTAAACAATAAAGATATTTTCTATTGAAAATTTTTCGTTAATAAACTTTATTCTGATATGAAGATCGGTTCGAGAGTTCAACATTTATAAAACACATTAAATATTCGTAATGTTCCTTAAACTCCGTTGGTGCTATAATAAGCATTATCAACAAAATATACATAAGTATTTATTTGAGATATTTCCAAGAAATTATGTGCCTTAAACTTTTTATATGTGTTGTGGATTAGCATCCCCCTAAAGCTTTCTCTCCTAAAGCTTCAATAATTACATAGAAATATTAGCAGATTTATATCGAATAATACTTATTTGTAGTTTTCAATATAATATAAATATATTCGAAATAAAGTTTAAAATTTTACGCAATAAATGTACAGTTTTAAATATCACATTGATAAATTCGATTTATCGAAATAAATTATTTTATTGAACTTTTGTTACTCGTGCACCAGCTGTCAAAAAAAACTCGGAGAGCTTTTATATTAAAAAAAAATTGTCAAAAGTTTTTAAACTTGACGGGTTTTTATTATTTACCAAAATAAGTTAGTTGAAAGAATCATTGAATTTAATTTAAACTGAGTTACTTTGACAATATGTAGTTTAAAATTTTTCACCAACAGATATTTTCTAATTAAGTGTTACTAATAATAAATCTTGTATAAATTAATTAAAGAGAAAATATGACATTTAACAAAATACTCACACAATATAATCGCAACTATAATAAATATTGAGAATAAACTCATTTAATTCAATGGAACCTTGTTCCTCCTCCTCGTTTTTACAGTTTGCCTACAGCAAAACCAATTAAAAGCAGAGACAAAACATTTGCCACGGTTATTTGCAATTGGTCTTCCGCAAGACCATTTGCACCACACAGTGAATACTGCCATTGTTATTCTTAGCTTAAAAGTGAAGTTGACAAACACAGAAGCAGTTTTTTTTTTGTAATTTATTTGGGTTGTAAGCAAAAGCATAATTTGGCATATGCATGTGCATGTTTTAGTACGATCCTTTAAGGACTATAGCTTTCGAAACAACGTACACATACATATGTATGTCGTTCCTATCTGCATATAAATGCCTTTCAAATTCGTCTGCATACTGTTGGTGTGAAGGAAATAAAAAGAAGTTTCCTTGTTGCATTAATTCCCATTTATATTTAATTTTTTATAAAACCACAGTGTTAGAGATGTGTTGATGGCAGATGTGGTGACTGCATATGTTGTTGCATCAGCTCTACCAGTTATTTTTGAATATTCCGTTACCATCATAATGTTTTAGAAAAAGTTTAGTTTTTGTAAATAAAGTTCCTTCCTTGAAAACCATAAGGCAATTCACCTAAAATTAAATTAAGAAACCTTAGCCTAATTAAAAATTTATTATTAAAAGTATAAATTGCAAAGTTTTTTATGAAACAAAACAAGTTTTTACTTTCCTGGTTTTTCGTATGAATTTGAGTATGAAAAATTCATTTTTTTTAAACAAAATTCTCATAAGCTAAAATTTAACACTAAGATTTAATTTGATGAAAATAAAAATAGTTTTACTTTGTGGTATCAAGATTCTAGAAATTTATAAAAAGCAATTATAAAGCCTTTCTAAAACGATGCTAACAACAAAATAACAGCACGGCACACACATACGAAAGTAATCACACTCGTAGGTGAATCTAGAGGGTGTAACACACACCCTCTAGATTATCTCTCTATTAAATTTTAATTTTTTCCTTTAAAGTGAATTAGAAATCACACACGTTTTGTAAAGTTTATAAAATGAACGGTATATTAGATTGAACATAACATTTGTAACATAACTGTGTACTTTTCAAATACATAAAATGTTTCGTATAAATTGTTAGTGTAAAATAGAGCCCTATTCTATCTACCAATGACGCATTTTGAGGTTTTATCGTAGAATAAAGATAATTATAAATTTATTCCTCTATGAGTATGCACAAGAATAGATTGACGTACATTTGATCACACGTACGCAAACGAAACCCGAAAAGGCTTAATCAATCACACACACCGCCACACAAGTTGCTAGAATATTCACTAATGAAATAACAAATAATTATTATGAAAAAGTAGAGACTCTGGAATGTTGATAAAAATGAAAACTCAAAAATATTTGGACAGATATCGGTCAATCAATTAGCAATGAACTGATTATTGACTATATATTATATATTATATATGTACATATACAGAAATTAAATTATAACACCTTAAAGTTTTTATAACACTGTACTATTTTTTCTAAACTATACTTATTGTGTACAACAAGAATCTGTTTTTAAAAGTCGCTACACACCAGCAAGCACAATTTTTAAAGACATTTCAAAGTTTAAATAATTATAAATGAATATGCAAAAATTTATACTACAATGTTATGTAAATTTTCTATGCCTGGATATAAAAATAATTGGAATAATAAACTTTAAAGTTAGCAAAACTTAGCATATGCATGTATGCAGACAGTATGTATGTAGGCAGTATGTATGAATACACACACAAGTGGCAATGTTGCACACATAAATCTTATGCTTGTTTATTTTTTTTTTTTTAAATTTCAAAGATAAATTTTATATATTTTATTGTTAATATGGATGCATAAATTGTGTATTTTGATAACATATCAGGTGATAAGAAAAAACATTATATTATCTATTACTTTGTTTCTATTGCTAACAAAGTAAAAATAAAATGTCAAAAGAAAAATATTGATTAAAAACACATGTTGCAATACGAAAGTCGTTTATCTAGTGTGTATGTGTCTGATACTGACGGATGATCAAAGTTGCAAAAATAAATTAAGAATGATTAGTTATACAAAAAAGAAAATCATATTGAAAAAGTTCTCTAAATAAAATATTGTTGAAAGAGAAATTCATTAAATAAATCAAAATGTTGGAAACTCTTGCTTTCAATTTTATACGAGCTCAGGTGTCTTATTTGAATAAATGTGTGCGACAAATAATAGTAAAACTTAGTAAAATAATGAAAGCACTTTAGAAATTATGTTCTTGATATTGATATTGAAATAAAATAAAATACACATTAGCTAAAAATATTCTATATTAAAATTCTATTATGGTTCATTGGTGCATATGGTAACTCGTCTGTAGATCTTTAGATAATGTGCTCGAATATAATAGATACTCAAATTAGTTTGGCAACAACACAAACAAAGATAGTCAAAAGATCTAAACAACCATAAAAAGATTTAAAGGTACTTTTCACAATACAAACATTTTATTGATCAATTGATTTGTTTCCAAATTTTTCTATGAAGAGTAGTCAGTTTTATCGACTCATATCAAAAGTCTTCACCGTACAAATCGCACCTAAATATCATGCAGTATTTTGGTCTATGACCTTGTTTGAGGTTCACTCTCAGTGTCTCAATGCTTGTGCAACAAACAAAGCCACACGAAATCATGTACTTTATCATACAAAATTATGAAACAGCTTAATTGATTGAAGCACTCCAAATTGCTAAGCTACACTTCTTTATGTATTTTTTTTACAGACTAACTTTTATTATTTCTTTTCCGACTGACATAAAATGTATTTATTTCTCTATATAATTTTTCGTTGCCAGATCTTAAAATTAATATAAACTTTAAAAACTATGCGATTATTTACAATATTTATTATTCCTACAGTTGTGAAAATGTTATATTAAATTAGAAGACGATTTCTAGTCTTAGTAGAATAAAAATTCTTAAGACGATCAAACGAATGCTGATGAGTGAACTACTGATACAGTCCGCTAGTTTGATTGTTCCTTTAACATATTCGTAGTTTGAATTTTTATTAATTTAGTAAAATGAAATTAATCCTAAATAATATTTTTATCTCAAATACTTCTCAAGACGCTCTAAACAGGTGTTTTTGTTTCAGTGACAGAAAATACTCTCAAAGGGATCAATCTGGAAAGAATGAGGGAAGTTGATATCATAATTTTTCTTCTCTAGTAAGTAAAAAATCATACATTATTCTGATCGAACAACACTCATTGCTAGATGAGGTCTTTCTTGCTCTTAATAATTAATGAGTCTGCGGCGGTAATCGTTAACAAAAAAAATTAAAATTGAAGTTTCAGAAAACGAAATATGCCTACTAGTGATGTTACGATTATCAATTTTTTGTATTCGCGAATACGAATACGAATACGAATATTTGAAACAGTATTCGCCGAATACGAATATTACTTTTAAGGTGTATAGCAACTTAATATTTCAAATTTAATTAGTAAAAATCCATCCGTTTGCGTCAGTAACAATAAATTAAAAAAAAAACTGTCACATTACTTTAGGTATATAACATTAATATGACTTTGTGATGCCGAATTTGAAGACCACTAATGCACATTTTTAAATTATTTTACCTACATACATACATACATACTTTGAAACTTCGTTTTTCTTACTCTCTTTGCACTTTTAATTAGTAATTCCATGTTGTTTGGGAGAACATATTTTCGAATTTCGGTCGAATTTCACATATTAAATTTTAGTTCTTCCATTATTGAAGTCCAACATTCATCTACTGAGAATTGATTACTAACTTAACATGATATGAATTTACATATAAGAAATATAATTTGCGTTTGCTTTTTAAGAAGATTATTATGTCACATGAAAGATAAAGGGCTTTCTTTCTTTAAATAAAAATTGATACAAATTAAAATCTTTTTGTATATTTTATGTACTTTTTTAAACTTGTTTATGATTTTTTTTTTTTGGAAAATGTATGTGAAAATCATACAAAAATTCTCTGCATTAAACAATAAAGATATTTTCTATTGAAAATTTTTCGTTAATAAACTTTATTCTGATATGAAGATCGGTTCGAGAGTTCAACATTTATAAAACACATTAAATATTCGTAATGTTCCTTAAACTCCGTTGGTGCTATAATAAGCATTATCAACAAAATATACATAAGTATTTATTTGAGATATTTCCAAGAAATTATGTGCCTTAAACTTTTTATATGTGTTGTGGATTAGCATCCCCCTAAAGCTTTCTCTCCTAAAGCTTCAATAATTACATAGAAATATTAGCAGATTTATATCGAATAATACTTATTTGTAGTTTTCAATATAATATAAATATATTCGAAATAAAGTTTAAAATTTTACGCAATAAATGTACAGTTTTAAATATCACATTGATAAATTCGATTTATCGAAATAAATTATTTTATTGAACTTTTGTTACTCGTGCACCAGCTGTCAAAAAAAACTCGGAGAGCTTTTATATTAAAAAAAAATTGTCAAAAGTTTTTAAACTTGACGGGTTTTTATTATTTACCAAAATAAGTTAGTTGAAAGAATCATTGAATTTAATTTAAACTGAGTTACTTTGACAATATGTAGTTTAAAATTTTTCACCAACAGATATTTTCTAATTAAGTGTTACTAATAATAAATCTTGTATAAATTAATTAAAGAGAAAATATGACATTTCAATTTGTTGTTGGTTTTTTCTTTCGTGTTGGACTTTCAACTTTCGTTTCAAGTTTTATTTTCGCGTAAATAAAGTCTGGTGTATTCGCAAGTGGTTGTTATTAATAAATAATAATTATCTCACGTTTTAATAATAGAAATATTTATTAGCAAATTAATTATGTACATAGAGGTATTTAATATGACAGACAGTTAAATAGACATTTCGACAGACAAACAGGTAGGTTTTCTGGTGTTAGAAATTAGTATTAAGTCAAAAAATGTAGACATAGACAAAAAGTATTGGATTGGAGAAAATATCATTAAAACTTAATAGTTAAAATATAAAAAAATACACAAAAAAATTTTTAACTTCACAACAGGAACATTAAGAAAAGGTGCCAAGTGATGTGCAGAACTCCAAAAAAATTAATTTTGGATATAATTTTGTGGCTGTTTTACTTCTGTTTGTCCAAAAATTTTGTAAATAAGTAATTTCAGGAAATATTTCAAAATATTTTATGTATGTCCTATGGGTATGATAACTAAAGTGAATAGACATATGATATGTTTGTATTTATGAAATATTAGAGAATATAACTTCCATTTGATATCTGTTTCCCACATCAATTTTTAATTTAAGTTTTATTTATACATTATCTAAATATATGTATATGCAAAAATGTATAAAAAGACTTAAGAGTAAAATGTCTGACAGAAATTGAAATTTACCATAACAAATACAAAATCTTATGCGCCCACATATTTAATCTCATATATGAGATAAATTTAATCCGCTTAAAATGAAAAAAACACAATTTATGAAATGCCATACGATAATGTAATGAAAGAAATATCTTTTTTTCTTTTTTTTTATAAACATGAGTGAGTGTATGCTTAAGTCATTAGTATTTAAAAAGATATTTAAGTATTTTTGTTTATTTCTGATCAGATATGTTTGTGTTTTTTAATGTAGGGCTCAAAATTTAATCCTTATCAATTTTTACCTCATTTTCTTCGAATAGAAGTGACAGTTATTGTTACTATTTTATCAACAGGATTTTTTAAATTAACAACATTCAGTTGCAATTTGCTTTTCTGCTTTATGTTGAAAATTATGAGAGAAAGTCATTTCTTATTTTTATGAGTGACACGTCTTGTAAAAGCACTTTACTAAAGATATATAAACAAAAAAAAAAAATTCACTTCTTTGCGGTAAAATGTTATTTCGTGTAAAAACGATTTTCCTGCACTTAATTTAAGTGTCAAATATTATTTCTTACCAAACTGTTGTGGTTTCTTGTTTATATTTAACAGATAGTAAAAATACTGCTTCCAAAACTGTTGGCAGTTCCACAAATGGCTGTGCAACTATTTGGCAAATGTCATTGACAAATCTGAAAAGGTTTAAGAAACTCAAATGAGTTTAGGTTTTACAAATATTTTTAAAAATGGTATAATGTGTTTAATATTATTTCATCACATCTGGAATTTTTGGGGTTCAACGTAACTCATGCATTATTTTCGCCATGATGTTCGTAAACTGAAGGTTGGTTTTAATTACGAAAATGATTGAAACTATCAAAAAACTTTAAATATTCCACCTATCACTAAAATGATTATAACTGTTATCGTTTTCCAGTTAATGGTGATTTAATTTTAAATAAAAAAATATGATACAATGACTTCAAAGTTGACAAAGATGAAATTAAACTAAAATCGTGGAAAGAAGTGTTCAGAAAAAATTTCATAGCAATTTTTTTTTTCGTTTATTTTTGAATAAATATTTTTTAGTTTATTTGAATAAATATTTTTTTTAAGAATTTTTTTTGATAGTTTGAAACATACACACATACATATAAAGGGTGATACAAGTAGAGATACCTTTTTCTATAGCAGTTTTTGACAGATCACGTGTGAGTCGTGTCATGCTGTCATGTTATTTTTGTTTAGTATTGTTTGGCATTTCATAATGGAAAGACTTACGCCTGAAATCGTTCAACTTTATGTTTCGAGGCAAATTTTGTTTAGCGATGAAGCCCATATCCGGCTCAATGGGTATGTAAACAAACAAAATTGCCGCATTTGGGACGAAGAGCAACTTGAAGAGATTCAAGAAATGCCACTTCATCCAGAAAAAACAACGGTTTGGTGTGGTTTGTGGGCCGGTGGAATCATAGGTCCATATTTCTTTAAAAATGATGCCGTCAATGGCGACCGTTATCGTGCCATGACAACCGACTATTTGATGCCTGAAATTGAAGTTCGTGATCTCGGCGACATTTGGTTTCAGCAAGACGGCGGCACTTCCCACACATCGCATCAATCAATGGATTTATTGAGAGAACATTTCGGTGAGCACATAATTTCACGTTTTGGGCCTTAAAAAAGTAGGATGGATCACCCCTTACTTTTGACTTACGAAATTAAATTTTCTATCAACAAAATATATAGAGTTGGATGTTTTTGTATTTGGACATACACCTTATATTCATTGTATCATGTAAAAAATGTGAAACTAAATAGAGTGTTAAGCGAAATGAATCAAAATCTATTGGATTCTCGTAATAATTTAACTGATTCTCAGAACCAATTAAATGCGTTAATTAGCAGTTCGTTATCTGCTATTTCGAGAATTTTAATTTAAGCAACCAGCTAAAGTATTTAAGGAAGATTGATATTATAGAAAAAATATTTATTACACAATGCAGTAGAATGGAAAATTCAAACAAAAATTTGTAACATCGTTTTTCATATTGGGATCGAAACATATCACTAGTACAAAGCTTACTTGCTTTATTTAACATTCATGCGGCTGCACCTTTTCATTCATATAAAACTTAAGTAAATATCCAATTGCAAAAATTATTGGCTGTTTAGGGACTTTGTACCCATCATCTGCATTGTTACTACATATATATTTATTTAGTATTTAATTCTTTGCCAATTTCTTATTGTGTTTCATGTTTATCGTTTGAGTTTATGTACTCGTATGTGCGATACTTACATACATTCAAATATTGCGGTAAGTAACAAGTTGATTAGTAAATTTTATTTAATTGAATATATCTTATTCTAAATATTTCAAATTACAGTGATACTTCGATATAACGAATTCCAAGAGGATCCGATAATACTTCGTTATAGCTATTGCTTCGCTATAAATATAACCAGCAATGCCTTGACATAACGAAATTTGAAGAAATACGAAAAAAAATCGTTATAACTATAGTTTTCTTTATTCAAATCTATTTACCTTGAGATTGCTAATAACGGCCTCAATTATAGAATTTTTTTCTCGATTAGATATTAATTTACGCTTTACTTTACTCATTTTGACAAGAAACAAGTCAATACTGATTACATACGTTTCTAATGCATTACATTTGCACACATATTAAGAATTCGTTCTTTTGATAACGGCACTTTACCATTTTGCTTTAAATTTTATTCTTACTTCGTTGTATAGAGGCTTTTGTACGAGTACTTCGTTGTATAGAAGCGCCTTACAAATGCGCTTATAAATACATTTAGACTTCGCTGTTTTTATAACGGGGCTGTACTATTTAGGATTTATTCTGATTTCGTTATATTGAGGCATTTGAATTATATTTCGCTATATAGAGGCTTTTTTGCCCAGAATTTATTCGTTATAGCTATAGTGCAATTTTGTATGAATAACTTTGCAATAAAAAGGTTTTCTCAAGGGACTCAATAAAACATACTTTATATTGAGTTTTTCGTTATAACGAAGTTCGTTATATCGAAGTTTTACTGTACAAGCAAATCTGATCAGTACTTCGATTTTTTTGTTAGTTAATTTATTAAGCTTATTATCGAGTGGTATGTGAAATAAATAATCGGTGTAATTATTTATCACTCATCCGCCCCATGCGGTTTTATTGACATTTGAAACTTAATGTAGCATACCTTAGAGGGCTTAAAAGAATGTTATTCTCGATGGGCGTATGTTTAATATTTAGTTTAATTATATATTGAACATACGTAACATAAAAACGGTTTAGCAAATCATGTAGTCGAAACACAAACTATGCAAGGGAGATTTGTGAAATATTCATTTTATTAAAAGTTTTGTGCGCTTGAAGTTTTGTATCTTAAAAAATAGATAGTAGCCGATTCTCAGACTTACTGAATATGCATAAAAAATATTATAAGAATCGGTCAAGTCGTTTCGGAGGAGTACTATAGCGAACATTGTGACACGAGAATTTTGTATATAAGATGTACGGTCAAATTGGGTTAAGCGAAATCGTAAAATTACAAGTACTTTGTTCCGCTAATGCGAGCTTTTCGAGCTTAGATAAGTGAAAAACGTTTCAGTGAAATGAACTCACTTCAAAATTGCCCTGCAAAACGAAAATATGGAATTAGAAGTAAAACATTTGTGAATTATTTTTCATTTCAGCTTCATTTTAAAAATTATATATAAGCTTGCAACGACATTTGAAAATAATAAATAGTGAATTGTATTGTGTGCTTTGAAATTGATAAAAAATAATAGATAAGAATTTTTATTTTCAATTAAGCGATTTTTTCTATTAAACAGCGTGCTCTTATCCGAATTCGACTGTATATAATTTAAAAAAAAGGTACAAAGAGAGTATTTTCTTTCATTTATTTTTTTTATTTGATCAAGTAAATATTTTGTAACTGCACAACTCACCGATGTTTACTCTTTAACAAATTTTCTCAACTGAGCTAACTTCTCTATACACAATACAAATAACTCTTATAATCAGTGAAGTATACAACTCTGTTTTGATATCGCTACACCAAAGTGTAATATCATAAGCGGAAAAACTACAGGCACAAAGAATTGATGGTGAGTGCATGCTGTCGTAGTGTATGGACCCATTAACATATTAAAGGCAAGCATGAGAAATTATTTAACTTTTAGACGTATTGATGTTTATTTGAAACAAAAAAACCAAGAACGTGCTTTCTACAATAGCAGCAGTGTTTCTAAATCATGTGATGTTGGCTGATGCTATAAGTGCGTTGACTACAAAGCAAACAATGACTTAGGACCTAAGTTGAAACCCTACCATGGGCAAGTGAATCAACATCACAAATTTCTCTCATGTGCTTTAATGTGGTATTGTATTAACTGTTGTTGGACTGTTCAAGGGACGAAGAACAGGTCACTAAAAATTGTTCCCGCTGCGATTGTTATTGTTCCCAACTAATATACTGCACCACAGCTTCTCGTTCGTGGCTAAGCAGAATAGTCGGCAAAGTAAAATATATTAATTAAATGACTGCCTACACAGCTTAAGAAATTTAATGTGTCTACTTAACACCATAAGCGCTGCAACACATCTCTAAAACATCACAAACTGCGCAATAGCAGATTTGTAAAATAATAAACCCTTCTAGATCAATCTTTTCTAACCTATCCCTAAGTTCTGGCACAATGCTATGCATAAGTAGGGGTAATCTCCTGAGTCCATTTATCACAAGTTTTCAGATTCAGATTGAAAAGGAAAAAAAAAATCATGTAAAAAGAACGTAAATAATAGTTTAGTTCAAATCACCTATGCGCACGAAGAGTGAAGCTTTCAATTTTCAAAATTAAGTTTAAATTTTAGAAATTCTTTTTGAATGTTCGTAATTAATTTAAAATTTGCGCATTCCGAAATCTTGTTTGAATTTCCGAGTGGATCTATACATCGGAAGGAGAAGGATAATTTCCATTTTCTGTCATGGACCGTTTAGTTAGTCACACAATAATGTAACTCTTTCAAATATAAAAACTACTAAAATCAGTTGAGATTTTTATAATTTAGTATCTGCTATAAGGGAATATTGAGATAACAAATTCCTTAAAGTTATACTAGCTCCCCTGTACATTTTTTCAACAGTTTTACCATTTAATCGTATTCCATAAAAAATGAGTAAACAAATTCCGTAATTTTTTATATATGGGAAATACTTCTTTTATTATTTTCAATCACAGTTTCATTTTATTATAATCATGTATGTTTGTATGTATATTGAATGTATAATAATTATTTTCTTTATATCAAAATTATAAGGCTTAATAATTAAACAAAGTTTACTTAACTCTAAATGACAAAAATCTAATTGTTATTTCAATTAAATTAATTCATTCTCATTATTAAACATTTACTTAAACTTTAAAGTTTTCTTCTATATTTTTTTATGTTTTAGACAAATAGTAAATTGAAACAGTAAATTTCCTACAACTAATACGATATTTACAGACAAGGACATTGTTTACTTAATGTTTGTAAAATGTTTGTATTTCGAAATACAACAACAATTAATTAAATAAGATAAATAAATAGGAAGAATATATACTAGATATTAAAAGTTATTTTATTCTTAAATATTTTCATTATTAGCAGACGTAAGACGAAAGTAGACAATAATGTTGCAAAGAAATGGCACACTTATTTGTGGGGCTCTTTTCAAAAATGAATGTGCCATTTCCGATTTGTATATAAAAATATTTCTCCCTCTCTATCTATTTCGTTTCTTACTTTTTCCCATAAAATTTAATTTATACATTTTTATTTGATTAAACAATAATTTGATAGAGTAATTTAATATGCTAAAAACCTCCATACAGTATTTATTATAAGTTTATATACTTGATCAAAATATGAAAGAAGATATTTAATTGTAATACAAAATGTGTTAAAGATATACTATCACACACAACTATACTCGTACACAACCAAAATGTGTTTGTGTTTCGTTGCTTTTGTAATAGGGCTTGTATGTTTCCTTTGTTTTGCACTGCATCTGTTTGTACTTGTGGTTGTTTACATGCATGTGTTAACTGGCATGTATGTGTGTATGCATCACATTGTATGTTTTAGGTTTTTGTCGTGTGAATATTTGTATGTACAATGTAGATTCATTGCCACCAAAATTTCGATGATATTTTATTCTATGAATTTTTGTCTGTTATTGTTGTTGTAATTGTAAATTTACTAAAGTCAACCATATAAATTAATTTCAAAATTTAAGCGTCTGTACTTTAGCATAGTAAGTAATTAACAATTTTAAATTAAATTTAAACCATGATTTAAGTTAATGATTTAATTTAAGTAGAAACTTAATGTGCACGCAAAGTAAAAAGATGATCACAAAATATACATATTTGTCAAGTATATATTCAAATAGCTGCATATGTATATCAGTCGGTTGTACACAGATAAAAATAATTATTCTAAACTTAATTGCGTTTGCAAAAAAAAATATATAAAAACATCTATTCCCTACTTCAAATTAATATTTTTGTAGAAAGGTCCTTAGACTCAAAGAAAATTCAGTTCAATAAATTAAATTGCGTTAATATTTCTTTTTATTTTTGCGATGTTTTTTTTTTTTATTACAGAAAAGATGCTGTGTATCATTAATTAATTATAATTGTTTTATATATTTTTGTGAGGCTCCTCATATATTTAAAGAAGTAGAGATAGAAAAAGCTTCGTCATGAAGTTTAATTAAAAATGTAAATATTTGGAATAAATAAAAACAATTACGTTGTCCGCTATCTAGTGCTTGTATACAATGAAGTCGTAAAATTCGTTGAAAAAATATATAAAAGAATTTATGTTTAATTAATACGCCAAAACGAGAAAACATATGCATGTGACAATAAACTGTAATTAAAGGCTGTTTATTTAAACGCATAAAAATAAAACTATAGTTCCAAAATGCCTTTGCTTTAATAACCCACGTATAAAGGCAGATTAAGTTTAAGCCTTAAACGAAAAGTAATTGCAACATTTTGCGGTTTAGTATGCGTACTTTGGCAAATAAATATTTTTGTAATGGTACATAAAAAGGAAACAGAAGGTCAGCTTTTGAATGCATAAGCCGCAGGAAGTTTGTAAAAGACCAATTGATTGCCATTAGTTACATAAAAATAAATAAATACTTTACACATACTAACATAAGCACCATACATGGGACTTTTTCATTGGCATTGAATTTACATTGGCATTATTTTAAACATTTACAATGAAAAAAAAAAAATCAGTAGCAATAAATGCTAATGCTTGTTTTTTAAATATAATTTTTCTACTATATATACTGAAAAAATCAATGAAAGGTTTGAAATACACAACAATTTTAATTATGATGTACAATCCTGAAAATAAATAAAAATAAGTATTAATTTCAACTTGACAGCCGTGAAATACATATAGAACAAACTCGAACTTCCAAAATTTTTCATAAAATTGAATAATTTATTTTGTAATTTTCATTGATAATACATACGTATGTATGTGTATACATGCATGGAACTTTCAAGAAAATAAATTCATGTGAAAAATGCAAAAAAAAACCTGTTCACTAGTGCTAATATTCGAGAGCAAAAAAAAAAAAGAAACTATTAAAGAAAAAAACAAAAAGTAGTTCTGGCAATATCCTTTCATAATATCTCATCTTACGGAAATGGAGTAAATTTTGATTAAGACGCTGGCCAGAAAGTATTTAATAAAATTAACAATACACTCCCGAGCTTCAGTAAATGTGTCTGTTTTTGCCAAAAATTGCAAGAATTTCTACGTTTTCTTGTCATTAATTTTTATCAGTCGTCGCTTGTAATATTTCTGGTAAATAAGTTAGGAATTAAGTTTTGCAATTTAATATTTCGCTAATTTGGATCTCTCTCTGACACACTCTTTTTTTTAAAAAAAAAGCCGCAATGCTGAAACGGCACATTTAGTAAAAATTTATTTGGAACATATTTTTTATGAGTTTTACTCCCTAACCCACGATATCGAACGATGTCGATCGCTTGATTTTTAGACGTAAAAAATCTATCTTGCAGTTAATGAATGATAATTTAGATCGTGAATATAGTTTCATATTAAATACAGTTAAAATTAGAGTTTGACGAAGTTTGTTTGATTATCAAAACGGACGTATTGGCATTCTTGAACAGGGTGTGCAAATCTTATGTTGAATTTTCAAGTAAGTCTAAAATATTTCTTACATATTATTTTAGAACATTTTGATGTTAACTTTAACAAGTTTTAGTTCAAACCAAAACTAATTAAAGTAATGGAGTGCTCAAGAAAACTTCACAGGATAAAGCCTCATAATTTATATAAGAAATTTTCCAAATTTCGTTTAATACAACATTGCCGTTCATAATATTGTTAATGTTAAGCTTTAATTTTTTGTTTTGTTAATATTTATGTGGTGTCAATTTGCTTTTCATTGCTTTGATGTTTATCTTTTTCGTTCTATTCACTCAGTTCCATTTTTCACATCCTTTTATTTACATCTGTACATATTTGTTTGGTTCGTTTACTTTAGCTCAATACTAATCACAAAGGAAATTAAGTCATTTGTTTTTATTTCTTTATTTTTTCTTTGTCTTTTAACTTTCGATTAGTTTTTCGCAGAACGTCTTTAATACTTGTAAATAATTTGTAATTTATAATTTTTAACATTTAATCATTTTTGTATGCAAAATTTGCTTAAGTCACAAACCCATAAAATTCAGACATAAATTTTCATGATTGAGTCAAAATTAAGCATTTCGTTAAGTCACACCCTGTCTTGAGTAAGTTTTATTTCTATTTATAAAACAAAAAACAACTTGGCATCAATACTATGTTTGTGCATCAGAAATTATGATATTAACCATACTATGACTGCTTCCAACAACTTTTTGGTCTCATCGTTGGTAAAACGCTTTTCTGTCACATCCGTCTTTTAGTTGTGCGCTTTCATTTGTGTGTGCTTTGAACGAAAAATCTTAGCAAATTAACAGCATCTAAAACAACCAATTTATAAAAAAATTATACATCTAAAATAATCAAGTTTTGTGACTGTATTTTATTGTGGATACAACGTTTAGCGGCACACTTTCAATTTATATTTTCTCAACAAGCATATATTAGGAAGATAACATATATATGTATATATGGTTATTTTCCATCATACTATTATTACAGACATATATAATATGATTAGCTTTTAATCGTATACCTTTTAGTTTCCCCTAAATTTATATTAGTATGATATCATTGTATTGTTAAACTTAATAAAAAATATACTTGGTCAATTCACAACAGGCACTAAGTGCTACAGTTCATATAAATATTGTTGGTAATGTTTCTAAATATATTTATGTTGGTATTACGAACAACCAATCCATGCAACAGTCATATTGTAAGCACCTCTTTTAGTAAAACTTACTTTCATTACGAAAGAATATTGATGTCTTTCCTAACGTAAAATTTAGGAAAACAAATTTCACATCTTGATTTGTTTTTATTAAGGAAAATTATTTCAACAGATTTTATAAATAGTAAATTTATAAGTATGTCAGTAAATTTTACCAATAAAAATTGTTTTCTTCTGTATCTTCCGATGCAAATAATGATATTTTATTTTGATAAATCTTAATTAGAATTTTCCAGGCAAAATCAGTAAGCAGTATATCGTACACATGAGTCAACGCTTTTTTAATTTGCGTTTTAGTTTTGAAGAATGCTTCAATTAGAAAAATTTATATAATTTTACTAGGAAATTAATATGCCGAACTTGGTTTTGTTTGTTTTTAATTAAAAGCCAAAATGTTTTCATTGTTGAAAATTTGAAAAAAAAAAATATTCTTATATTTTTGGCGCCTGAACATGCTTCAGTAATATTAAGCCTAAGCATACGCTAATGCCTCTTCCCTTTTGTGTTCATTACAAATCCTAGAAAACTAATTTTCATAAATTGCTAAGACAAAAATCAAAAAATACTCAACACAATCATATGAAGAAATCCTTTTCCTTTATGGTGATAATTAAAAACAACAAGGACATTACTTTTCTTTTCCTTTATGACTCCTACTTAACTGGCTTTTTTATATGCTTTAATGTGTGTGTGTGTGTGTGTGTATGTATCAAGTATATAAATATTGGTATGTGGGCGGTTGTATAAAATCATACAAAAGCTTAAAAAACTTTTACAAGACACTTAACTACAGAGTTGACAAACGATTTTGTTGTCATTGTGGTAAATGACAGTTATACTGCTGTTGTTTTTGTTGCCTCAGCTAAATGTAAACTTCGATGTTGCATTATTGCTACATCATTGTCATAACTGTTTTCATTAATATTAGCATCGTCATTATTATCATTGAAATCGCTAACAAACAGTGGTGCAGCAACATCATCATCATCATCATCAACTTCGTTTCCGTGAAAATTATTGGAATCTTTTTTTTTTTGGCGGCTGATAAACTTTATGATCAATTGTGGATTCTTTGCTGACAACAGCCACAACTAAAGATTCTTGTACACCCGAACTGTTGAAGAACTTTTTTGATTTATTGCTCGAATTAAGTAGTTGCTCCTTCTGATGATGCAGTTCATAATCTTGGTTTTGACTACGAAATAAAGAACTTAAGATTGATGTAGACGGTTTTATTGTTGATCGTGTTGTTGTTGTTGTTGTTGTTGCTGATATTGTTGGTGGTACTGCTGATTTTGTTTTAAACTTAAACCAGCTTTTGTAATTATTATTATTATTAATATTATTATTATTTAAACTTTGTGTATCATGTTTGTCCGTTCTAAATACTGCGGTGGATACTGACTTGCTGCTTGTAGCAGTAACAGCTGTCATTGCAGCATCATAAGACAACTGAGAATTTATTTGTTTATCATTGTAGCAATTATTATCATCAGTGCTGTAATTATCTTTATAATGTGTTTGACACTCATTTTTAAAATCGATGTTTTTTTGTTTCAACTTAATATCTAAATCGCAAATACTTTCTTCACAAATATTTGCCTGCTTAACAACTTCAGTAAAAAGTTTATTTACACCTACTTTCACATTCTCCTTCACGGCGTCTTTCTCCGCCAACCTCTCATCAGCTTCTGGAATTACTGTAGCTTCTACTTTCTGTGGTTGTGGGTGTCGTTCTTGTCTTACATTAAATCCTTGCTGTTTCTGCTACACATTTGTAACTTGTGTGGTTGTATTAAAGTTCTGCTCGCACATCACACTTTTACTCGCCATATCACGTTGTATGCCATTTGTTCTTCCTCCACCGCCAATTCCTCCAGCCATACGTTGACTATTGCCACAACCACCCGCTGCAGCTCCTACTCGCACTATTGTCTCTTCGTCCTGGGCGACTGGTAGCCATTTATCCAAGAACTTGGGGCGAAATAAAAGTGTAAATGTTGAACGAAATTGTCTGCTCATGGTACAGTACAATATGAAATTAATGCTGGAATTAATGAGTGCCAATATGTCCATAATATCACCTGTGGATTTAAACAAAACAACAGACAATTAAAAATGTGTTATTGTTATGACCAAACGATAGTTTTGAAAAAATTCTATAGAAAACAAAAGACAGACATTAACATTAACGAAGTGAAAAATGTTTAAAAGTATTTTTTCCACATCATCTTTTTAATGTTTTTTATTTAATTAAACAATTCCCAATAGTCTGCAGTTTATTGTTGTTAATTGAAAAATAAATTACACTTTACTGTTGAAAAACAAACGTATCGATTTTATTAAATTCCGCTTTATTAAAAAAAATACATGTTTTATTTTATGTGTAAACAAATTCTAAATCTATTAAATTGTTTTCGAAAGCATGCCATCCACACACACACACATGCTAAGCTTCCATTACGACTAAAAAAGCGAATAACAAATACATAAATATTTGCTCAGCGTCAATTTCAGTAGGTCACAGTTTGGGTATTATCGTTGCCAGAAGAGATAGATATAATAAGGAGCATGATTACGACACCCATACTATAGTTGTGCGCATAAAATTTTAATAAGTTTTTCTATTTTGAACATAAATTAACTTATTCAAATTATATTCGGCTTAAAATTTTCAAATTCAATTATTTTCGCCCATAATAGTTTTAAGAAGAAGAAGAAGTGTTATTAATGCACAAAAATATTTTTATTATTGCGTTATTCAAGAATGATTAGAAAATACTCAACTATTTATTTACCAATTAAACGTATGTGATAAGACTTCCATTAGAAAAATAATGAAAATAATTCAAACGATTCAGTCGTACAAGGATTATAACAATACTTGACTTTTTACACTGTATAAGACATTTTTTGAAGTCAAGAATTATGTTATGATCATATTGACAATTCTATAATTAATTGTCACACTAAAAATTTTGTCATTATGCATATATTTTATTTAAATCTATGTTTATTGGAGAGTGGATCTCCAGTGATACCTGGAGCTTAATTAACGACAGAAAACAACTAAAGAATAAACTAAACTCTGCCAGAACAAGGTCTCAAAAAGTGCATCTTCAGACTTATACTCATCAACCCATAGGATTGTAAAAAAGAGTGCCACGAAAGATAAAAGAACATGGAGTGATGCAATCGCAGTACAAGCACAGGCAGCGGCAGCCACTAATTGCAGCAGAGACCTGTTCAACTCTGTGCGTAAGCTAACCAGGGCGAAATCTGCAAAAAATAAACCACTTGAGGATAAAAATGGAGACTTTGTAACATCAAAGGATGTACAGAACCGTATATGGGAGGACTACTATACTGAACTGTTGTCAAAAACACCAACGGGACAAGGCAGAATTTGTAGCTGCACACACCAACAAGAAAGGCAAGATATTAGCTCAGCTTGTCCAACCATACCGGATATTGTGTCTGCAAATAGGGCACTTAAGCCTAACAAGGCCCCGGGTCCTGACAACATTGCCCCAGAACTACTGAAAGTAGACCCCCTGGTTAATTCACATATTCTAAAAATTCGTTGATTCAACGAATTTATTCCTTATTTTTCACCCAAGAAACAGGTTCTTTGATTCAACGTATGGCAATTCATTGGCTTGATGAATTCAACGTACCAGTTCGTTGAAGTTAAGACATTATACGTAAGAAGAGAATAAGAGAGAATAGGAATAAGAATTTATTTCTTGATCCAACGTATATATACAACAAAATCAACGTATATTACTTAAAATCGAGAAACAGGTTCATTGAAGCAAACTATTTGTTCATTTTGTGTTTAAATAAATGTACGAGTTTCTTAAATTCAACGAATTATACGTTAAATCAAAAAACTAGTTCATTGCTTAATTCAACGAATAAAGCCAAATAATGGTTTTAACGTCAACAACGTATAATACGTTGAATTTCAGAGAATTTAGTTCAAGGAACGGGATTTCGTTGAATTTATGTAAAACTGTTTTTTCAGTGTATAATCAACAATAGGCTGTCAGAAGTTCTAGTACCTAACCTTAGGCAAGAGCAAGCAGGATTTAGACCTAGAAGCTCATGCATTGACCACGTGAACACCCTGCGCATTATTGTTGAGCAGTCAGTGGAATGGAAGACTCCTTTGTACATGTGCTTCATTGATTTCGAAAAAGGCTTCGATACGTTAAACCATGAAGCGATATGGAGTGCATTGGAATGTAAAGGAGTGCCGCCGAAAGTGATCAATCTGGTCAAAGAGCTATACAGCGAAGCTAGTTGTCGGGTCATCCACGAGAACCAATTAAGCGCCAATATAAATATCCAGACTGGTGTCCGTCAGGGATGTGATCTCTCGCCTTCACTGTTCAACTTAACGCTTGACACAATAATGAATCATGTAATAACCAACAAGACCGGTATTACATGGGGCCTACATGGCACACTCGAAGACTTAGATTATTCAGATGACATATGTCAGCAAAGTCAAAGCTTCAGCACCTGAGTGAGTGTGCAGCGAAATCAGGTCTTAAGATAAACATTGCGAAAACCAAAATAATGAGCATTAATAACGACAATAGCAGACCTATACTCCTAGACGGAAACCCGGTAGGAGTTGTCGATTCGTTCTGCTACCTGGGAAGTATTATCTCCAGCAATGGTGCAACGAGTGATGACATAAGATGCCGCATCACAAAAGGTAGAATGCTGTAGAATGTTCGGAATGCTGAATAAAGTTTGGCGGTCTGCATACATCTCTAAGCACACCAAACTCAAAATATTTGACGCTAGTGTCGTTCTAAATGGGTGTAAAACGTGGCACGCTACCACCAAGGAAATAAATGCACTCCAAGTGTTCATCAAACGGTGTCTGAGGCACATCCTACGCGTATTCTGGCCCAATACTATATCCAATGCCACGCTGTCGGCAGCAACAAATCAACTGCCAATAAAAACCGAAATTCGGCGACGTAATTGGAACTGGATTGGGCACACGTTGAGGAAGCCCCAAGACAATATAACTCGAACAGCGTTTGGCTGGAACCCACAGGGTAGCCGAAGAAAAGGAAGACCTGCTAATACATGGAGGAGACTGGTTGATGCACAGGGGCTATCAGCAGGACGTACGTGGCATCAGATAAATCACACTTTATCTTTTTTATTGAGGCCCTATGTTCCACCTAGGAACTATGGGAAATGAATAATAAAAATAATAATAATAATAATAATGAAATTTTACATTTATTTGAGCATGTACTCAAGTATTTATGTTTTAAATTTTATTTATTTATTTATAGAAAAGTAAACACATTCATAATGGAAAATTATTGTTGTGTGTGTTTGAAAAAAAATTTTGAAGGCATTTTTTATGCTTTGTAATTCACAAAAATATATTTGTGAGTTTTTGTATAAATAGATGAGCTTTGGAATTTTTTAAACATAAAGGGTAAAACATCTACTGATGAATTGGTATAGCTACCAACGAAATATATATCTAGATATTGCTAACCCGCAACAAATAAATAAAATTTAAAAAATAATAGTGATGTTTATTTGTTCGCTTTGTGAAATATCAACTTGTGATGTCAAATAATGTACAGAACAATTTGTCAACAAAGCATTTGACAAAACAACTGGGCCGCAAATACAAGGGGCGAAACTAGGCGGAAATAATTACCTGAGCTGTCGAAACTACCTGTTTATAGCAATTCATTTAATAGATTTTACATGCAGATACATCCAAACTACATTCTACATTCCAGTTGTCTATAAATAACTAATAAGTTTCGTTTGCATGTGCAGAAATAGTAAAATTTTTTAAAACATGCAACATTATTTGAACTAATTTTTCCCCTACAACAATACCTTGATATCTAACTAAAGAAGCCAGTCGAAATGGCTCTATAGCCAATATTATTAATACAAAATTAATCTTTTTTTATTCTGTAACTATTCGTTAATATCGTATCAGTTATGTGCTCGTTGTCGATAGTGTTTGAACACTTGATATCTTGGGAATAGTAAAAGGTTGCCAGCAAGAGTCTAATTTTGTGTTTTCGAATGATATCCTCCGAGTTAGCGGATTGTAAGTCATCGGGGCTAAATACAGTAGACAAGGACATAGAGATACAATAATATTTAATGTTTTATTAAAAAAATATCTTAATATATTTTATATTAAAACTGTTGCACTGAAAACTACATAAAAGCTTTTTGTAATTCATAGTATGGCCTTAGTAACATACATTGAAACTGAATATTAATGTACAAAATGGGGGCTGAAGCGTTTTAAAATACTGTCGAGTTTGGAGCAAATGTATTTTTTTTTTAAATTTTAGACTTAATAACTCTATTTCTTGGGTATGTAAAATACTATTATCAATGTTAGTTAAAAAAAATGTGTAACCATAATTATCCATGATATTGAAGAATAAAAAAATTTTAATAATTTATTAATAATTTCATAGTAATAAAGAACTAATTTAAAATGTAAATTGATTGAGGGATATTAAAAACAGTTGCTTGATATCTATTTCTATTTTAATAGTTGATATTCTTTCCTAATTAGTTCTCCACCCTCATAAGTGGTAAAAACGAACAAACGAACGCTGATGAGAAGTGTAGCGCCCTTAAGTACTGTATAATGATACGTTTTGCTAGTTTGATTGAATGTAATAATAGTCACACACACTCTTAATAATTACATCAATTGACATTAATTCAAGTATTTTGAACTTAAGAAGAAATAATATTCAATTTCCCAAAAAAAAAAAAAAATCTTTTAATATTACAAGTAATTACTGACCCGAAATGTCTTTATATGTATGTCTTTAACAAATTTAACTTGTCTATCGCACATTTAAATAAAATTTAAAATAAATTTACTTGGAAAATAATATTTGGCATATTTTAATGTATTTACTCGTATAGCAACGCGTCTAAGAATGTTCAAATAAAACAACAATCGCAATGATCATACGCCGTCGATGCCAAGGCCAACAACAAATGAAAAGTGAGAAAATATAAAAAAATTCCATTCAAATAAATTTACAAGTTTATGGTCTGTCAGGTAACAGTTATGTCCGTATTCAGTTTATTTGTACTGACAGTAACATCATGTTTACTATTTAAATGTCCTTTTGGGAATTTTGTTTTTATTTACGTACATTTCTGTCTATTTTTTTATTTATTTATTACATTTCTGTCTATTGTCCTTTTTATTTTATGGCTTTTGAACTGCATATGAGTTGTCGTTTAATCCCACACAGCAAAATGTTTTTTAAACACAACTTGAAATGTAGTAGATCTATATTTATTTAACCAAATCAAAACAAAAAGTATAAAATATTTATTGTGTTGTTACGATGGTTTAATATTTTCTTGTAATTTTTTTTTAAATTGTAAAAAATTTGGAACTCGTAAACTGCTAACTGGATTTTGCTGAAACTTAAAATATTTTCAGAAGAAGAGTCTGGATTAATAGCGCTTAGGTCGGAGGCACTCTTGCTTAAACAGGATAAACAGTGGGCCAAAATAACAACATGAAACTTAAAATTCTGCGGCTTGTAATTTAATGTTATCCGATTCTAAACATAAAAGGTTTTCCAATAAGAGTGATATGATTTCTGTAAAAAAAAAACACTTATTGTTAAGCAAATTCAAAGACTTTTTATTTATTGTGAAGTACAATCGATACAATTAAGTTCTAAATAAAACGTCAATCAAATGACCTCCACGACTTCTTCTGCAGAAACGAATTCGATAAAATCAATTTTCGAGGACTTTTTCCACTAAATCAAGTTGTATGTCATGAATGGCACGTTCAATACATAATGACTTCTAGAGCTGGAAGAAAGTCTGGTTTATTTCGAAAGACCAATGACTTCAAATAACCCCACAAGAAATAGTCTAATGGTTTTAAATCCCAACTTCTTGGAGGCCATTCAATATCACAATTTCTTGAAATAATCGATCCTCCAAACTTTCCTCGCAATAATTCAATTGTTGCATTTTCTGTGTGGCACGTAGCTCCGTCTTGTTGGAACCAAATGTTGTCAAGATTAACTTCTTCCGATTTCGACCATAAAAAGTTGGTTATCATCGATCTCTCTTCAGTGACAATAACGGTGTTACCAGCTTCATTTCGAAAGAAGTACGGACCTATGATTCCACCAGATCAAAAATCTCACCAAACTGTCAATTTAGGAATTTAGGTGAATGTAATGGTTTTTCATGAACAATTTTTGGACTTTCTTCGCACCAGAATCGACAGTTTTGTTTATTTACCGCACCACTTAGTTGTTTCAAGGCAAAATCAGCAACGTTGTTCTTGCGTATATCTCGCAATGGAATTGTAAACACTACTGAATACAATGAAAAACAAATGCCAGATCATAACATATTACAAACGAAACGAAACGTTACTTCAAAATCACATCATCCCTATTGGAAAACCTTGTATAAAGATCAAACACCCAATATTATGCATTTATTGATTTAAAAACCTGTTCGTAACTAATATTTCCCCCGGGTGGTACGTTTTACATCTTGGTGGTATCCACACCTTGTTGCAATACAAATTAAGCCATTAGAATGTTTATGTTATAAATTAACTTTTATTATAAGTTTTACCTGCGACGATAAAATTTCCATGTAAACAAATTCTTGTGTAGCTTTCATTTGTAGACAACATAGAATTTCTAACCACCCAACCTTAAATCCCTTGAACTATTCCATGTATTCTTAAAAGTGGTGTGAAGAAGTGTTTTAACTTAACTAGTTGGCAATAATTTAAAATGCAGCAAATTGCTAAATAAGTTTTCGATGTAAATAATTACATATGTACTCGTATAGTACTCTGTAAAAGTACAATTTTCATGTTGTAAAAGGTCGGTCTGTTGAAACGTTTAACTCATTATATCTGAAAATTAATTCCTTTCACGCCACTTCAAGGACAATGACATTTTTATTTTTGCATTTCAACGAGTCTTTTTTTTTTTTTTTTTTTGGTGACACCACAGTGTCAAGCCATTTTTGAAATACATTGTGGTTGTAGAAAAAATTGCAAGTAAATGAAAATTAAACAAGAATGAAAATTTCAAGACACATGTAGTTGATCAATTAAGTTTTTGGTGAATAACAATAACAGCAGTTAAAAAAATCCAAAAAAACAAAAATTAAATATTTTTTTATTGCAATCTTTTCGACTTTTTCTGATGTTTAATTTTAACCCTAATCATACCGACATAAAATATTACAAATCCCACCAACATGTGTCTCTGAGACATTTTGAAGAAAAAGCTTTTATTAATTAAAAACAAGTAAATTTGGACGAAATTTTTAATTCAACACATATATTGCATACAAAAGTTTTTATACTATGTTCATTACAAACATTATTATAACATTTTTGACAGTATACGACTTTTTTTAGGATCACACATATAGCATCTTCTTCCTGAAGAACTTGCAGCATGCACTGCACTATAGGGCACATGTCGGTAGTTTATGTAGCATTTTTTTGTTTTGACTTATAAAAAATGGAATAATTTAGAATTTTAAATATTTTTTTTTTGTTCAACTGTACAAAACATATTTAAAATAAAAGTCAAGAAGTTTGGTTGCGGTATGCCGAATATTTTCGTTACTACATTGAATTAAACATCAAAATGTGTCTCACAGACACATGTTTGTATGATTAGGGTTAAACAAATGAACACTGAAATGTTCAAATATTTTATTCTGTTTTGCGTTTCGCACGAAATTAAATTAATGTGAATTTATCTTTAAATTCTTGATAGAAATTTAAATTGCAAATGAAATAGAGAATATGCATGCCCCAATAGGGAACAATTACAGAAATATCAATTAATTATTAACACGATATTATTATATATGTACATACATATTTTCTTAGAATAAGTTATATGGAACTTGTAAGACAAACACTTACAAAGTCGATTTAATGAGACTAATTATTTATTTTAACTTGCAAAGTTTCTCTTAGCTTTTGTAAAATTGATTAGTTTAGTGAATTATAATTGGCAAAGCTCACTCAAGCTTAACCGTAATTGCATATTATTAACTTAAAAGCAACATTTAAATTACAGAATAATTTCAATTACACTGCAGAACATAACAAAATTAATTCTGCTAAAGGACACAAATAATATGAACGCGTATCGGCATTTTAAATGTTTACATCTAAAAATCTTTTGAAGGAGGAGCTAAAGTTTTCCTCACCTTCACCCTGTTTACAATTCTTTTGCAGACTTAATTGATATACATAGGAGTTATTATAAGTCTGAAGAGTTATAAAATGTTATCAGGACTTTTGTGCCAAACAGCATTAGGAATAATTTTATGTTAGCTCTCTAGCTCTTCCCTGTACTCGTAAAAGAATTTTTGCTTTCATTTTTCTTGAAAAAAGGGAAATGAACCTTTCAGCGGTATAAAATATTCCCTAAAAGTTTTTTTCGTAAAGTTCTATTATAAGTCCAAAAAGATACCAAACTTAAGGTGTTAATTTAATGGTAAAAATAGGCAAAGTCTTAAAGTTATTTTAAGGGTCAACTTTGTACTTATTGAAAATTCTTAGCAAAATATGTTAGAAAAAATGATTATATGACGCTAAGATATGCGTCCTTTACGATTTACGTAGAATTCAACTATAGGTCATCATCATCAGACAAGAAAAAACTGTAGACTAGACTGTTTCAATTTTTAATGTCTTTCTCCAAATCTTCCCCTGTTCTAACCACTGAAAAATTCTATAATAATTTTAGAGGTCGCTATTAATTGACAATTTTATGTGCCTTCCATAATGGCCATAAATATTAAAACATTTTGATGAATGCAACTTGTGAAAACAGAAAAGGTAGCATTTGAGAATTTTATAAATCAGTATACCAGAGACATACTCGAACATATCTGGGATTTTTAATCAATATAAATTTTTAATTTTGTTGTACAGTGCTATCTAATGTTTTGAGAGAAATTATTTGTTAGTTTTATGAAAGTTCATTAAATTGATAGAAATTGATTTTATATGAAGAAACAACATATACACACGTTCAGTTTAACAGAAAATTAATTGGAAAAACGCACAGAAAATAATTGTGGCAAATTTGCTCCAATCAATTTAATTACTAACATTCTTACAGATATTGAAGTACTCGTAAAACACTAGACAATAAATTCTTGAAGGGTGAAAACAAACAAAGAAATTATAATTTTTTATTTTTACAACTCAACTTTATCGTGACCCCCCACATCACTTTATTATGACCCCCCACATCAATTCACGGTAATATGAACTTTCACTAAAGTGAACAATCCAGGAGATAGTGTGAACGGAAAGTTTTTTGCGAGAATTTTCTTTTTATCGAACAAAAGAAATATCAGAAGATGATAACTGAGTTTTTTCTACATTAACAGAAGTGTTTACAGTACAAAATTAATGTACCGCTTGTACAAATGATTTAAGTTCTATAAATTATTGCTTTTTTGTTACTGTAAATAAAAGTGTAATTTTTCAATTAAATAAATGTATTTGCCTACATTGTTCTAATAATTTTTTACTTTTCACTTGAAATCGAAAATGTGAACAAATTTATAATCGTTCATATTAACGAGAATTCACTGTATTACAAGAGATGAAACATCGATCATTTGCCGATACTCTTTTCAAGTGTATTGTTTAAAAATATCTGTAAACATCAAACATACATATTAATTTTTACAAATACAGTGTAGCCTCGTTAAACGCAACCCTCGATATGCGCAACCTCTCGCTTAACGCAACACCCAATTTCTTAACATTGGTGATCCTGTAAACGCAACTTTAAAAAAAAAAAGCCGCAATTAACGCAACTTTGCAAAACAAGTAAGGTTTTTTTTTTGTTTTTTTGTTTTTAGTTTGGTTTTTGATAAATAAATTCAAAACGTGCAATAGTCTTTTTGATTTACCGTTATTCTAAGAATGACAAATATTTTGTGCGTATTACTTCTGTTTTTGAAATCAATTTAGTTTAGAAACTTCTTTGTTTATAAATGGTTCTTTCATCAAAATAACAAAAATGCCTTTCGTGACAAAATTTGTTAAACTAACAATAAAAGAAAAGAGTGAAATTCTTAAGAAACTTGAAAGTGGCGTACCTTTTGAAAACGATATGTAATGAATACAAGGTTCACAAATCAACAGTAGGTAGAATAAAAAAAAATTTCAGACTTTTTCCCTTAAAAACATGAATCTTTAATTCGATAACAACCATCAGTACAAATTAACATACATTTGAAAGTGTATTTTATTAATTTTTTAATAGATGTATATATTGTTTTTCTGTTTTTATTCTTTATTTCAATCAAATAAATACGATTATTAAAAGATAAATTTAGTTTTTTTTATAAAATTCTTGATTGGTTTAAAATAAGCTTTTAAATAGAAAAATATGACTAGAAATTTGTGACTTGGTTTGCGCAACAACTCAGCCCAAAATTTCTATTGGTTGCGTTCACCGAGGTTACACTGTAATATTAATTGAATTTTATGTTCATTAGAACAGTACTGGCTTAAGTGATGCATTACGTTCATACAACCAAGTAGAATTTTATATGATTGCTTTTTGATAAATAATAATATAAATAATAATTTTGTTTTTCCAGTGTAAATTTTCAACTACTGCAACACACATTTATGTAACACACATTTGTTACAGATAATTAGTATAATTGTTAACTTTCCTGTTAGGTTCGCTACATTATTTAATTTAATTGAGTGCTGGTGAAATTGGTAAACTTGTCAATAGGAATACACTTGAGATCTCAAGGCTATAATATGCTGCTCACAGACAACAATTATGAGTTAAACATGTCATACTAGATATATTATATTAAATTCGATTAAATCACTTTTAGATTTATCATTCTTAATGTAAACTGTTGTAAAAATATAAAAGCAAAAGTAATTTATAAAATTTTATAGCAAACATTTTTTAGTTACATGTTACGTTTTTTTTTTTTAATTAGGACCTGCAGTCAGGGGATGACCCCTACGTATGCAGTGCACTGTGCCGGAACTCAAGGAGAGGGATGATAGGGTAGAGAAGACTTTTAACTCTTTCACAACTCTGCTTTGCGCGTTATGTTAATTTTTAAGGCAGTGTTGAGACGCCTCTGGTGTTAAGCAGACGCATTAACTTTGTTACGCTGTATTAGCAGTGTAGCCAGGTATATATTAATTAATTTAAGGGTGTTGTCCCCAATAAAGATAAGTCTATTTAGCATCATAAAAAACAATTTTTTTTTATTAATTTTATTACATTTATTTAAGTTAATGCATTCGTATGTGCTCAATGGAACTTTTGAATCCATAGAATATTTTAAAATTCGATACACGGAATCAAATTTATTCTTTTTTCTATGCTTTCGAGTTGTAAATTTATAAATAACTCAAAATGTTCCATACTCTCAGTGAATATTTTACGCATTTATTTTGCTAGTACAGTTAAATAATCTAAAAAAATTTGTTTGAACTCCTATTGCTTCTAATTCCTTTGAACATTCTATTCCAACATCAATTTTAGCAACAACCAAATTACTTTCCTTATCGTCAATTAGTACATCCATTTTGGCAATATCGAATTCAATAAATTCTGGTTTAAAAAATTCGAAATATGGAGAGGAAAAACGCCAAGATACATAAACATATATGTATGCAAATATATGTATGAAAGATAATAAAGCAAAATTGATAATAGGTATACTGAAAATGAAAAATCCCCAAATCCCTCCCCACGATAATCTGTCCATAAAAAACAAGTTAAAATCCCAATTTGGGGAGAAATCCCCACACATGGCTACACTGTGTTAGCAGGCATTTTATTAATTGTTTTACTTCGCCGATGTTTCTGCTAACCGACGAAGGAGGGCGATGTTGTGTACATTAGCTTGGTACAGCACCAATCGCTGTCAGGGTTTGAACCCCTGCCCCAAGTCATTGTTTGATTAGTAGGTAAAGCGTCTTGTATGAATCTAATATCATTGAATTCGAAAATTAAGAACATATGTTTACTTGCATCAGTATGTATTTTATATACATACATATTTACATACATATCTAACCTTTGCTGCAATTGTGTCATAACTCAAAAAAATTAGTTTTGCACAAAATCAGTTTAAAGTTTTGAAATCGACAACAACTAAATTTTAAATTAAAATGTTGTTTTTGGTCTCAAAAGTTTTGCATATGAAAGATATTTGGATAAAATTTTTTAAATTAACGCTGCAAATTAAAAGGAAATGTGTGTCGGAATGTAGATATGAAACGTTTATTTGATTTAATTCTAAGTGGACTCTATTGCAACTAATTTCACTGGAAGACAATTCACAGACGCTTAAATACAAATACACACATAGATACAATTATTTGACCGAAAATCTTTTCTTATTAACCACTACTAATACGATTAAACTACTATTTAAATAGGAAACAATTTTACTTACTCAGTCTCAAATAGCACTGCATAAGAAATGCATCACCCAACACTGTATTCAGTAGACCCATAATGCCTTGCGGAAATTCCGTTATAAGAAATAATAACAGTACGGCCAACAACATTCTTGTCGTACGATCGGTTTGTTTCTCCTTTTCCAAAGTCTTGCTGTTCTTACGCTGTTTATTTGGTTCGACAACTTTGCCATTTACAATCGGCTTCATAACATTGGCAGCATTGCTGGTGAGCAGTTTACGACGACGTTTTGCCTCTAGCAGTGCCATTATCAGGCGTACTGATAAAATAGTCAGTGCAATACAGGGTATTAATTTAATCAATACACTGTAGATGAGAAATGTTGCATTACGCAACGTTTTGTTATGCAATGCAACATCACTATGATACAGACGATAGACGGTTATGTTGCGTAATATTTCTGGCATTAAAGTAGAAGAAGAATTATTCAATACGGGTGCAATTGTAGTAGAAGTTGTGGTACTTGATGTTGTTACTAAGTTTGTAGATGAATTAACAATTCCTAAAAGCATTTCAGATGTTGTTTGTGTACCATTATGCCAGTCTGTATTCACCCCATCACCAGTGGCTGTTGATGTCCAAGCCACCGTTTTATTCATCATTAAACTCTGTTGATAATCAATTACGTATTGCGACAAGGCTATCGATTTAATGGTCTTGCCATTTGCATCTAGAATTTCAAAAAATTCTGCTATTGATGTGACCAAATAGAGAGACGGAGATACCACCAATACACAGACCACATATGCACTAGATATTGTTATAATGGTGGTTCGCATGCCACACCATTGACGATTCTTTTGAGGATAGCCCACTGCTATATAACGCCAGACGGCCAATGTTACTGTCAACCAAATGGAAATCGTGTGCAGGACTTGAGCAAATATTGAATGGAATTTAATGAAACACGCCCACGGATAACTTAATTGTTGTTCGCGTGGCAATCTTTCCCACATAATATAATCGTGTATAGTGTAGGGTATGTATTCAAGCATAACGGCCAAATCAGCCACTGCCAAACCGGTCAATATGGCATTTGTAGGTGAGCGCATTTCGCGGCGTGACAGAACAATAATATTTAGCGTGTTCGCGATAGTGCCCAGTATGCAAACAATAAGCGATATATAACCGTGTAGATTTTTGTAGCTGTAAAACAATGAGAAATTTTTTGTCTTAATTAAATGTCCATTTAATAACATATCAATTGTTAAGAAAGCATATAAATGAAATTAGAAAAATAATAGCGATAATTTGGTTAAAAAAATACAGTTTATTTCATCATACAGTTTTAGTTTCATCTGGGTCAATATAAAATCCAAACCATTTTATGTAATGAAAGTTTGGAAGAAAAATACTATTTTAATTTACACTTTATGCAACTGATTTTTGAAAGTTGGTGGTGCATATGCTCAGAGATGACGAAGCAGAAGCCCCAATGGAATGCATAAAGACAATCTTAATTCTCGAAATATTAGAAGTTTTTTAATGAAAATTGTGAAAATATTTCAAAGTAGCTTTTGACTTCGTACTCGGTATGTGAATGAAGACAGATAAATTTGGTATACAAAAGTACCGAATTTTACTTAAAATATCCCCCATTTTTATAGATATAAAATAGGAATTGTAAAATAAAAACAAGAAGTAACTAGAGTACCAGTTTTTCCTTACTTAATACCCGGAAATTACACTTTATACTATTAGTATAATAAATAAAAAAAAAACCCAAAAAGTAACAATTAGACCCGTTTTTTAACCCATAAAAAGTATCCTTTATTTTAATCTGGGTCAGATACTTTCTGTCTACCCAATTTTATTCAATTCCATTGAGTGGAACAAAAATTCAAACATAAAAACTTTCACATTTACATATAATATTTGTAGGAAAAACAAACAATAAATTATTAAAAATTAATATTTCAAATGAGAAATTGATACAATAATAATTAAAAATAAAAAATATTATTTTCTAGTATTTTTAGCACTGACAGCTACGTTACTTCACATAAAAACAACTACGATGAAAAGAATTAATTAAAATGCATTCAATAACAAATCAGTTTCATTACGATTTGATGTATAGCGTTAAAAAAAATACTTGGATTCAAGTGTAGAACAAATTGTCTATAATGAGATGGATGAGATACTTCATTTAGAGCAATCATTAAATTGTTTGTATATAAAAATTATAAATACAATCTGTAAAATTTGTATCGACAAGCTCGAGACGGAATAGAAGGGGAAGTGTTTATTAATTTTTCTTCTATTACATTTTAACTCAATGTAATTTACTTTGTGCAAAGATTTGTGTTTTAATAGAAATCAGTTGTTCATATATTCATTGCACTCACTGTGGCCCCAATATTAAATTTAGTAGCTCCGTCGTTATAGGGAGAGGAGAGGGGATATTCACCATAAAAAGTAATTATTAATTTTCTGATATCTAAGCGCACTACCGTTCCAAGTTCGGCCACACAGTGTGTATATTTAAACGAAACCATTCGAGCTGTTTTTACCCCCTCATAACTTTGCTCCTCTTGAAACATAAGGTCTCCCCACAAAGGTGACCTCACAGGTTAACTTTGAAAGTGCTACCGTGAAAGCTTCCCGAGATATTAAGGTGTGAAAAGTCCATATTTTAGTACATATTCACTCACTGCCTCACTGACTCATCAATATTATTGGGCACTTCCAGTAAAGCTAGAGAGCTGAAACTTGTTACACAGGTAGGTCTTGGTGAGAAAATAACCAAAAAAAAAAAATCTGAAAACGGACGCTTTCCACCCGGGCGGACTAGGGTTCCCCTTCTTTGTATGGGGCACTTCCAGTATAGCTAGAAAACTGAAATTTGGTACACAGGTAGGTAGTGATGAGAAATTAACAAAAAGCATTTTTAAACGGGTCTTTTCCACATTGGCGGACTTAGGGGGGCTGTGCACATATTACGTAACGCTCCAGGGGGAGGGGGGGTTAATGATTTGTTACGGATTGGAAATTTTGAACTGAAAAATTAGTAAAAAGCGTAATAATAATATGTGCACAGCCCCTAGGTACAATTCAATCTCATTTCTAGGCAACCTGTAAGCTTGGCAAAATTTTTTGCCTTTATAATATGGGAAAGAATTCTTGGAAAAATTTTGCCAAGCTTACAGGTTGCCTAGAAATGGGATGGAATTGTACCTATCAAGAACTTGATCCTTATTTTGATCTCAGTACTTTTTACGGCCGAAATATTTTGGATAGGAACTTGGCCTTATTTTCACATTTGTGTTTTTGTGCGGATCTTCCCAACTACTATAGTGAGAGTCTTTGACTTTTGAAAGAGTAGTAGCAAAATCTATAACATAACGGAACGGAAAAGTCATCATACAGATGATAATGAGATGTATGATGGTATCAACATCAAAACTTATAATAAAGTAAAAATGTATTAAAGTGAAATGAATAGTCATGCCATTGATGACAGAATGGTTTATATCGCATTGATGACAACTGTCATTGGATCAAAATCAAAAACAATTGTCATAATGAGTGTATTTTCTGAAAAATTGCTAAAACTAAAATCTATTTTATGCCATTTTTTCTGATCTACTCCACTGTGCATACGTGCGACAATACATACTTATGTATGTATTTACGTATATATTTCATTTAAAATTCAAATAGAACCTAATGGCGCAAATCGTAATAGAATTTACTTATATTGCTACTTAATCATATGACACTCATTCATAAACAAACAAATTGATAGAACAAGAATCATACCAACTGCTAATAAAAACAAGTCCTGAGCAAATAATTAAAAAAATGAGATGGGTGGCATGCAAATAAAGTAAAAGAAAATCGTGCTACATTAACACCAACAAAGCAGTAACACTTACTTACCTCGTGTGGAAATTATCCATTCCAGAACCGCAGTATTGCGGTTGAGATTCATTAACAGCCATAATGAATTAACGAAATGAATGTAATGAAATTTGTATCAACTGCTGTGAACGTTTCGTAACGTTATGAACAAATTCTATGCCTCTTGTCACTCCTTTCATCAGCCTTTTCTTGGTACAAAAAATAAAACAACTTGAAACAAGGCGACAAGATTTTTAACTGAAATTATATGAAAGCATATAAAATGAATGTTAATCATGAAAAAATTTAATTAAAATTTGTTTGGTTGTAGTTAATATTTTACTAGAAGGAAGCATATTCTTAAGTTTGTTTTTCTATAATTTAATTTTTTAAATTTAATTATCCGGTTAAATGAATGAACTTGAAAATAATTGAAATAAAAGTAAGTGAAAATCGTCATCGTGTTTCAGAAATGTTAAGTTTTTAAATGTTCGTAATTGTAACAAATCAATATTTTTCATTACTAAGCCCGTATGTCTTCTGGTATTTTTTTTTCTCTATTATTTTTGTGTGATGAGATGTAGTTAATTTGAAAAGGCAGTTTTAGTTAAAAAATAAGGAAATATGTATACATCGTATGGATGTTTGTATGTATGCATGTACGAGTATGTGTATTGTTTAAGGTACGGATAGAAAATAATATATACAATTAAAGCTTTTGTTGTTTCGCTTATCAGTGAACAGTATTAGAAAGACAATATGAGATACGTGCACTCAAAAAAAAAAAAATTTTCCTTGAAAATAGTTTAAAAAATTTCTATATTTAAGGATAATTTGATTAAATGAAATAAAATTTTTTTATTATAAAAAAAAATAATCAAATGTTCATAATGTCACTTCAAGAAAATATTTATTTTATTTGAGTGTGCATTTTCTAAAAGTAAGAATGTTTTTTTACTAAATTTAAGTTCATTTTATCATACAAATGAAATTATTTTTATAAAAATGATTTGAATACTTTAAAATGCAAAACATCTGTCCTCAATTTAAGTTCATATTATTTTCTCGCATTGTGAATTTTTAAAAATTTAAAGAAAATAATTTTTAATTAATTTTTTATATATGATTGAAGTTACGTTTACATTAATCAAATATTTGTCAAAAAAAAAAAAAGGTAACCAAGAAAGAAACTAATAATTTGTTTCCTAAATTCCAACATTTTTTGAATTATGAGTTCTAATTTTTCAAAAAAATTTTTGTAGAATAACTAGTTTTATTTTGTAAAAATAAAAACCAAGATAAATGACACTATTCCTATGCAAGACTAGTGGTGGGGTTTTTTCTTCACAAATCTTTAATAAATGAATATTTTTTTATTTTTTAGTAAAAAGTTCCTGTTAAAAACCAAATTTGTATTTGCTAACATCAAGGAAATTTTTACTGAGTTTTTGTAAAAAACGGCACTGCCCCCATACCACAACCAATTTGAACAATAAATAAGTTTCCAAACTTTTATTTAATTTTTTTGGAGTGTGTTAACTGGTGTAGACATGCCAAGAAAACGTTCAGATATAAAAAGTAACAATATATTATTTTTAAAATTCATGTTTGGTGCTTTTTAAAACTATATTTGTTTATTTTTTTTTTAATTTTTCCCAGGATTTAGGGGTTCTGCCATAGTCATGCATGAATTAGACAGGAATTAGGAAATCATGTGAATGCCAATCTATCTGTTTAGAATTCCGGGAAACTCGAATCATCTGTTTGGTAATGAAGTGGTCTGAGAAGCAATAAATTTGTAGTGACTGCTCTTGTTTCGTATTTAAACACAAACTCTCAAGTCTTAAGTGAGAATTACAAAAGAAGAAACTTATGCAAACAATTCCACATTCAATCGTTAGAGGGTATGAATTTGTTTATATTTCTAATAACAAAAAATTTTAAATGATATAATTCTGCAGCACTATTTAACTTAAATGTAATATAATTTTTTAAAAATTATTTTTGAAATCTGTGCAACGCATGCGAAATTTTTTTCCTCCTTTATGTGTTGCAAGCGAATCATACCGAATTTCCAACATTTCATATAAATACACTGAAAGGCATCGACTCCTTTTTTAACAGCGAATTCAACCTGGTGGTCAATAAACACAATGGATGTCTTGTAAAATATTTTAAACCCAATTGAAATAAACTGTAAATCCTGCAACTGTGATTCGCTGTGGATGAAGAGTTTAGACACAATCTAAGAAAATATTAGTGGCTTCGATTTTTTTGTGGTCAACTAAATAGTTGTGAACGTATCTTTTTTTACAATACACAAAAGATTCTTTCCACTTCAAACTTTTTCTTCCCTAGTTTTTATTTTCTTTTTATTTTAGCAGCTCTTAGACTTTTGTCTAGTGTTGAAGGATCATTTTTCATTTTCAACACCTTGGATAATAGCTTAACCAAACATAAAAAAAAAACATTTACTTTCATCTTAACTCTGCTAAATGTCATATTGCTTAAGAAACGTAAGAGGTTTGTCTTATAAAATAAAACTTATTCAAGTGAAATAAAAATAAAAGTTTTTAAGAGCGTCAGTAGACATGTGCTTTTCTGTGTACAAACACTTTTAAGGATATACACATGAATAAATGAGTGAAAAGTTTTGGTTAAGTGATCAACTTACCAAAAAACTGCCTTTAATAAACAGCAACTATTTAAGGAATTAACAAATCTTGAATCTAACAATGAACCTTTTGTTTCAGCCAGAATATAAAGATGTCTTAATATAAACTACGAACCACATAAATACGAGATTCAATTTCATCAATTTGCAATAAATTTTTTATAAGATTTTTTTTCACATTAAACGTTTTAAATTACTAAAAAAATCATTAATAAAATTTGACTTGAATTTTTCGATTAATCGAATAAATATTACCCGATGAATAACCACTTATATCGAGTTGTTCTACTCAAAAAATTTAAATATAATTTAAAAAATGTATGTATGTATGTACATTTACATATACATACATACAAATAAATTTTTTCCAATTTCAGTTTGTGTTATTCTTGTTTCACTGATTTGTTATTTTTATGTGTGTGGGTGTGCAGTTTTCAGTAAATTTTCATATGTTTCTTTAAAATGCAATTTTTTGTTACAGCCCACTAAAAATAAAATAAAAATACAAAATTCTAAACGCCAATTACTATTTTTTGGAGATTGTTTTTATAAACCATTTCAATTTGTTTTTTTGTTTTTTGAGAGCACAAGCACTACATGCTTTTTAAAGGTCCATAAAAAATAATATTTACAGATGCAGTATTACACAGACAAGCGGAATAAAAGTCACAAATTAAATTACACCTGACAGCATCCCTACCATCTCCAAATAACAAATACTATAAGAAAAGTTGTCTTTTTAATTCGTTAAAACAGTCCTGCATTCCATATGCCCAGTTGCAAAATAATGAATCCGTTATCGAACACTGAAAACTTTGAGTTCACAATTGTAAATGCAGATTTTTTTCTGTCGCAATTTAAATTCTTACCAGTGGTGTCTACTTTAGTTAAAACCAAATTCGAAAAATTAAATTACTTAAAAATAATGCAGGCGTACTTAGTTTGTCAGCAATCAATTGACGATGCGATGACAAAACGGTACAGCGGTAGCGAAAATTTGCAATAATGAAATGTGTGAAATTGGCGTATTAGTGACCGAAATTGTCAGCAATCGGTTTTTGTGTGTTGGTGTGTGTGTCCGCATGACTAATATGAACTCTTTTTTTAATTTTTTCTTTAGCTCTCATTTTTTTTTTTTTAATTAGTACCAGCACTCAGCGGATGACCCCTACGTATGCAGTGCACTGTGCCGGAACTGAGGGAGAGGGATAGGGTAGAGAAGATAGATGTTGAAAATTTAGAAGACTTAAGCCTTTCACAACTCTGCTTTGCGCGTTATGTTAATTTTTAAGGCAGTGTTGAGGCGCCTCCGGTGTAAAGTAGATGCATTATCTTTGTTAAGCTGTATTAGCAGCAGCGTTGCCATTTTGGTGCTTTTCGGGTATTTTTTACTTAAGCATTACCCGAAATTTTGTTAAATACCCGTTTTTGAAAAGCGGGTATTTATAGTGCTTTTAACAATTTCTCACAGTGCTTTTAAGTGCGTTTTAAATAATCAACCATGGTACAATAATAACAGGTACACACCTAATACTTTTTTAACCAACTGCGTATTATTTGCATCAATATTTTGAGTAGTACTCGCAAATTGTTAAGAGTTTGAATTCTAGAATTTTTCAAGCATCTTTTTTTTCAAATTCGTGCAGAAATTTCTATGATTTATTTGTTTAGCAAGGATTTAACTTTTAATATACATATAAGTTGATTTGTTTGTTGAGAAAATTTAAGCAAGAACGTGCCTTGGTTATTATAAAGCTGAACAGTTATTAAAAGTAAGTTATTCATTGATTATTATTATATGTGTTAAAGTTCATGATCTAACAATGGCTTTCCTTTAGATGGAAAAACAAATGTATAGAAAAGCTTGGGAGAATGATCCAGCTTTTAAAAGGTGGCTTACACCAGCAAAAGATGAACTAAAATCATATTGCGTTTGTTGTAATTGTGAAATAAATTCACGATAAAGCGATTTACTCCGACAAAGTCGCACAAAAAAATATGAAAAAGCAATAGATCCAAATGCAAGTTTTTCAGTGCAGCCAAAGCTGTCTTTTGATCCACCAGACTCACAACAAAATTAGGTTATTGCTTTTATACCCGAAATTTTTTTAATTTTTACCCTTTTTTACCCTATTTCCATGGGCTCAAAGTGCTTTTTATGTTGCAAGAGTTGGCATCACTGATTAGCAGGGATTTTATTAATTGTTTTACTTCGCCGATGTTTCTGCTAACCAACGAAGGAGGGCGATGTTGTGTACATTAGCTTGGATAGCATAATCGCTGTCGGAACAGTTTTTTAGTGACCAGTGCTATGCCTTTATCAGTTAAATAGTCCGAAAACAGTAATACAATGTCTCAACAATGTACATTAGAGAAATTAATGATGTTGATTGAATTGCTCTGACCAGGGTTTGAACCCAGGCCCCAAGTCATTGTTTGCTTAGTATTCAACGCGCTAACCACTTTAGCCAACATCTCGCTATCGTGTACCATAAATTATATAATCCATTTTTTTTTTGTCTTTTTCGTCTAAAATTAGAATTACCAACAACTTTCTTGACATGATAAAAACATTCAGGAATTATACTAAAACAAAATTTATATGCTTTATTGTATTCTTACTCTCTTTGTGATCAAGGATAAAATATGCTGCTATTAAAATGAATGACAGTAAGAGTCCACTAAATTTAAACTCTTTTGTTCAACTTAAGTGTAACTTACTAAAAATGAAACTTGTGACACACAGTATATAAGTAAACTGTGCAGTTTTATTTTTTATTTTTTTGTAAAGCTTTAAGCGAAAAATACAACATCTGAAAATATTGCGTTATATTATTGCTCGATGTGTGTTTGTTGTTTTTAACAGTCATTTTTTTTCTTTATTTTAATTATGAATTTTTCGTTGTTTTCTGTTCTAATGACTCAATTGCGATTTCTTGTAACTCAAAGAACTCTGTCCAGAATATTTCTTTCGGTGTAACCGAGAGTTTTGCAGCCAATACTACAAAAGTTCACTGCACACTGTTGCATAAATTCACTACACAAACGCACACTGTATGTACAGTGGCAAACATGGGCAGCTTATTTGAGGAACTTTTTATTTATTTTATATCTTAAAGTTGACGTTTCTTTAAAAAAAAATATATAATAAGTAGTACGACAAACATTCATATAACAAAATATTTTTCTGCTCTAAATATTTTTATAATGATATTTTATTTGTAAATTATTATTTCATTCTTTTCCTTTTTTTAGTTTTCTTGTTTCCTTTTCTTTGTTCCTTTTGCTGCTTGTTTTTTCCAAGCATCCTTCAGACCGTTTAACATCTTTTGCCACAGCATTCGTTTTCTATTTCACCATATTGCTATTGAAGCAACTTTAACAATTAAATTAGTATAATGACGATAACAATGATGATGACTATGATGATGAGTATGATAATAAGGATAATGATTGTTGGTTCTTGCTGTCTTTAGTTACTTATTGTTATTTGATAGATTTAAGTGATAATTTTAATAATGTCATTATATCGCTGAAATTGATGTTGTTTTTAAAAAATATTTTTTTAAATTCTTTTGCTGCTTTAAACTTATCTTGTGTTACAACAAAAGGAAATTTATATGAAAAAGATTAGATTTTCCAGATTGTTTGTACGTTGTTAGCTGTGGGACTACTAAGCTTGTAATATCGATTTCTAGGGGTTATAGGTTCAAAGTACGGCAAATTTCACCAATTGATTGTTTTATTGAAAATGGTTTACACATAAGAAAAAAATTAACATTAATTATTTCATAACTACGCGGCAGGCATGATTTAACAAAGAACCTGTTTTCGATAGCTGGTCAGGGCAAGTTATCAAAATTATAAATTTCTCTAATTTATACTAGTGTAGCATTGAATTCTCTGTTGTTGTTTGACAATTTAAGTGTTGATGTCATAGCACTGGTTACTAAACTGTTCCGATAGCGATTCATACTGTTCTGTGCTATTATACATCATATCTTTCTCCTTTGTAGGTTATCAGTATCGTTGGCGAATTTAAAAATAAAAAAAAAAGAAGAGAGGTGTCTTTAAATACCCGGTTAGAGCTATGCTAATTAGGTATATACCTACATAAAATGTGTGAAGATTTAATAATTTTTCTGAGTTTATGACATTGTTTTAAGAAATTTAATCCATATTTTAAAAATTTTAGTTAAGTTTTTACATAATATAATATTTCTTTAATAGAAAAAAACAAAAAATTATTTTCAATTAATTTTGTTGACCTAATATGCACTACATTCAACAAAGCATAATAGTTCAAACGCTTGACGTTTTGTTTGGTGGGTAGCTCTATCTCAGCAACACAAAGCAAAACAAAAACGAAACACTAACATATGTATTCATATGAGTATATTTTATATTTTGTTTTTGTTATTGCAGTTGAATGTGAGTAACACGCCATATACATACATATTTTCTCGTCTTGATTTTAAAAAACAACAACAAAGTCGCTTTTAAAGGACAAGCAAATCAAAACAAGAAGAAAAATATAACTGTTATAGTGTCGATAAATTATGTTACGAAAAATAAAATTCAACCCCCATTGCGCCATAAAGAGCATAGCTCTAATAAATTAATAAAATGGCTGCACGCAGGTACATTTTAGTAAACTTTAATGTAGCTACTTAGCACTAGAGGCGCTGCACCACTGCTCTAAAAATAATGTAATAACAGAGTTAGCGGACACTGAAAAGATTTTTATATATAAATTTTTAAGCTTTCGCATAGCTTTTATCGCGAGCTTTGAGCGCGGCGACCGAATCAAGAAATTCCGTAACGAAAAAACCTAAGACTAATTCCACAAATACAATACACTGATTCCATAAATAACACTAATCCCACAAAATTAATCAGCCTAGTCAACAACCACACCAGAAAATGTGCTGCCAACTTCTTGTTTTCACCTGCTGCCACCTGGTTTAATTCGCCGTGGGTGTACCTAAAGCAAATTCATTACCAGGTATATGCACGACTACAACAATTCTACAACAAAACAAACAACAAGCTAAAAAAGTGTAACTTGAATTAATATTAAAGAAAAAAAAAAAAAATACTGTATATATAAAAAATAAATAAATAATTATAATTGCATAAGTTGATAAAAAAAATGCTATGCAATAGCTTTACGCGGCAGTCCCCGAGTGACACACTTTTTTTTTTATTTGACTTAATAAAACAAAAAAGAATATATTTATTGTGTGTGAAACATGTCTATGTGCCTGCATTTGATTGCTGATTAAATTAAGTCATCGATAGACTTTAACTAGATTTTGAAATGTTACAAACCCTTTAGCTTTTTCACCAATTTTCGAACGAAGTTTATTTATATATAATCACTATGGAATAAAGTCGGTGAGGTGAACTTTTTTTTTTTATTATTTTGTTCTACAATTCACTGAAATTATTTAAAATTGAAATAAATTCTAATTTAATTCGATATGTCTTAATGTATTCTGTCAAATTACCAACAGTCTAATCAATTTAATTTTACTTAATTACATACGAGTATACACATCTATGCATACTCACGCACATTAATAAGAGTTTTCGAATTAACTAAATTATCGTTAGAACTGTTATATGGATATAAAGAAAACCGAATTTGAAAACCGATGGGCTTAATGCTAACAAATGTTAAATATTTATTTTGTTTGCTTATTGCTACGCCCACAAAGGGCTGGGTTCAACTCAAGGTCATTACGAATGAAGTACATTGGTTTTCTTATTTTTGTGGTTTTTTTTTGGTTATAAATTTTATTGACTTGGTTTACGTTTTTGCGTGTAAGCTGGTTTATGTCTGTCTGTCTTATTGAATAAATGCATGAAAGATTGATTAACTAAATGCTGGCTGGTTCATTCGTTTCTGAATTAAATGGAAGTTAAATAAAAGCTAAATAATGGTTTAAATACCCAACCAGCAGGGAACTAATAAATTGCATGCTACGTAATTAGTTTTCAATTGCCAGCGACTAGATGTAATTTTTTTTTGTTCACTGTTTATGAGCAACTTTAACAAGGTATCTGAAAATTTATACTGTCAAGATATTCTGTTATCGAAATAAATTAAAGATGTGCTATTTTGATTTTTGATCTAGCCCTAAAGTTATTGTTATTTAAATATGTACTAGTGAAAGGCAGTGTAGACAGCTGTGGGGATTTGTGGGATTTTTAGATGCGTGGGAATGGATTTTGGGACTTTTTAATTTTATATATATATCGAGCTTTAACCGCGACAATAGCTTAAGTGACATGGTTTTCAATTTTAATTTTTTTTTTTTTAATAAATTACATAGCTGGCAACATTTCCATCATATCTTACAATTTCATGTTCACTCACGGAACCGTTACTAATTTGTAACAAAATCAATTTTAATTTAAGAGTGCATTGATAGTTGGTTTGCATTTTTTTCGTGACCACGGCTTATCGCTTAATGCATTTTTGCGGTTATGACTCGCCATTTTTGAGGTAATTGGGCGGCGGAAAGGTGCAATTCTCTAAAAAATAATAGAAGTATCAAAAGCAGTGTATAAGAATCAATAATTTATACGTGCAAATGTTAGTTTTATTTATATGTGTATACTAGAATTGTCAATTATTCGCCTTTCGAATAATTCAAACAATTGTTTTTGTTCGTTCGACAAACGATTAAAGCTGAAAAATTATTCGATTAATCGATGAGAACAACGAATAAAAAATGATTTAAAAAATTTATTGACAAAAAATAAACATTTCATATAGAAAACTTAAAAATAAAATAGGTTATATTTTTATTAACATTCAGTCAAAAAATATGATTTTTTTTGTTAAATCAGACAATTTGGGTTGTTATTTAGAAATAAACTTCTACAAATAAAAGTTGACTCAATTTTTTAGCTTTCAAACTATTTTTGGTTTTGGTTTTTATTACATTAAATTTTGAAAAAACTATTTCGCTAATTATCGGGATAGGTGATGTTATGAGAAGAACATAAAATAGTTTATCTAATTTTTCTGTTATTCTTTTAGATTTTTCCAAATATACCATATCGTCTAATATATCGCTGAAGTCTTTTTTTATAATTTTATTTATTTGTTGCGGGTTAGCAATAGATCGACCCTTTATGTTTAAAAAATTCCAAAGCTCATCTATTTATACAAAAACTCACAAGCATATTTTTGTGAATTACAAAGCATAAAAAAACCTTTAAAACGAAATATATATCTAGATATTGCTAACCCGCATCAAATGAATAAAATTTTAAACATAAATACTTGAGTACATGCTCAAATAAATGTAAAAGTCTTTTTTTATATTTTGAATTTTTAATACTTTTAATATAATTATTTAATTCGCATAAAAGATTGTTTTTTTCATTACTAGTAACATCTTCTATATCATTACTTTCATCTGAATTATTGCGGTTACTTTCAGCATAAAATAATCTGGAGTATAATTCATTCTTTAGTTTCACTTTTTGAAGAATAAAGAAAAAACTTCTATTTCTCGGAAAATTTCCAGAATTTAAAAAATATTAACGTATTTAAAAATTTTATACGTCTCTCATTTATTCTTATTTTAATACGTTTTCGTAAATCTGAATTATTAATTTTTTTGTTGTTGATCCAACAATTTTGTACACTTTAGGACACTTGTTACATGTGACTTTGTTTTTCTTTTCATTTATGTTCTTGGTAAAATACTTCCAAAACGAGCTCAATTTTTTGGCTTTAGTGTATTTCCAACTTATTCACCTGAGAGTGAAAAAACCCCGTTCTTCATTCAAAACATAGCACGACTACTAGGTATGCGCAGTTCGACAACAACTACAAACATCCAAAATAACAAATTTAAAAAATTTTTACTTTTTTTTATGCATTTCAAACAAATTATAGTTCGATTAATTGTCATTAATTAATCGATTTATTCGTTATTCGAAAATCGGCATTTTGAAATTATTCGAACAAGAGTTTCGTTCTGTTTGATCGATTAATCGAATTATTCTTAATCGGTTGACAACTCTAGTGTATACTCGTATATTAACTACACTGACATCTCACATTATTTCTTATGAGAGATATTGACACAATTTTAATATTACAAATTTCATTATTATTAATCACATAGCATGATCGAACAAATTTGTGCTGTCGCTTGATAATGAAAAAAAGTATATTTACAGAACAGTGAGCAAATATAAATATACTTAATAATTATTGTTTATTGGTAAATGGTGAAATCTATTAACACAGCGTGTGTCACAAGATTTGAAGCTAGAAAATTCCCAGAACAATATGATTTCTTAATAATAATAAATAACATAAAAACGATGTGTGTTTCATAAAATATTAACATCATTATTAAATACATATGCAAAAATACACATGCACATTTCACATAAATTGATATATTCGGAAATACAACTCACAGTGTTTGCAAAGTGTCACGTTGTTTTATTTGTATGCCTCATGGTTCTACAAGTTGCTACACCGATACAAATATTTATAAGAACAAATTTTAATTAATTTTTGCACGTACGAATAAGATATTTTTATGAAAATTATTTTTTTTTTATTTCTTGTTCTTTAATACATCAAGCAATCACGTTTAAATCTTTTACCTTGAACAATTCATTGGTGGTAAATTGATTTTATTCCATAAAATTTAATGACTATACAAATTATCATTTACATTTGTTTTGTAACTAATGGAAAGCAAAGTCTTAAGCAAAGGCTAATATTTTAATTATATTAAAAAAAAGTTAATTAAATTTATTTGAAAAATTATAGAAATCAATTATGTGAAAAATGTTTATTTATTATGGGCAGCCAGAAAAGTTTTTCTTTCTACGAAGTCAACAATCATAAATATAAAATATTATTATTTACAATTTGATTCCTCCATCATCTTCATAATAAATAATTCCTTTATTCAAATGTGTTTAGTAATAAATATTATTTTTACTAAAATAAATGTAAAAATGCCTTTAAACAATGTTTTCATAATCTTGATTTAATTTCGTACCTTTTCTACAGACATTAAGATCTTTTCTGATTTATTAATTTAATTTCGTAGTGACTTTTCCACACTGAAAAACCGAAAAGAAACAGAAATCACAAACGTTTTGGCACCGTTAAAAACAACAAGTTATAAGGACGCACAAAGTTTTTCAATGTTTTAATCTGCCATTTAATTAAATAATGAGCAGCGTATCTTCTTTGACTCGTGAAACTTAATTTCGAATAAAATGAAAAATACTCCAAAACAAGGTTTTAGCAAAGCTTAACGTAAACAAGTCTCCTGGGCCGGATGGTATTCAAGCACTGGTCTTGAAACAGTGCTTTTCGATTCACTTTGTACCATGCTGGTGAATTTCAAAAGTGTTGGAAGGTTGCCAATGTAACGCCAATCCCTAAAAAGGGGGAGGCCAACAACCCTGAAAATTACCGCTCAATTGCAATCTGTCCCAAACTAATGGAAAGTATGTTGAATTTCCATCTTGTGAGGTATTTGGAGCTCAACAGTTTACTTAGCGACCGGCAGTATGGCTTTCGTAGGGGCCGCTCTATAGGGCACCTACTAGCTTTCCTTTCGGAGAAGTGGTGTAATAGCATACATCACTTTAGCGAAAGTAAGGTGGTGGCTCTAGATATTTCCAAGGCAGTTGATAGAGTGTGGCATGGAGCACTTTTGTCAAAACTGATTGCTTTTGGTGACGGTGATGGCTTCACTCGATTTGTATCGAGTTTCTCAGAGATCGCACTATACGAGTTGTTGTAGATGGGGTCTCTTCAAACAAGTTCAAGATAAATTCATGGGTACCGCAAGGCTCCGTTCTTTCTTCTACCTTTTTTCTTATTTTTCTTAATGACCTTCTACGTCAAACTTCCAACCCTATCTATTTTTTTGCAGATGACCTCAGCTTAGTTCAATCGTATTCATTCAGCAACAAACCAAAACCATCGGAGATCCGGGCAATGCGGCAAAATATGAATGATACGCTAAATTGCGATCTCCTGTCAATTTTAACGCACGAAAGACCCAATATGCTATGCGCACGCACAGACGTATGACCGTACATGCTGCTCCATCTGTAAACATGGATGGTATAGAAATTGCCATGAAAATTCATTGTGATGTTCGATGGAATGATCACATTTTTCATGTCTCAAAAGAAGCATTCAAGTGCCTCGGCTTTTTAAGACGGTGTAGGACATACTTCACTCCATCTGATCTCCTTAATATTTATACCACCTTTAGCCGACCAAAAATGGACAACACTCTCATGTATGGGCCGGTGCTTCCAAATCTATTTTGAAGTTACTCGACCGCGTACAGGACAGGGTGAAGAAGCTTATCGGTGACAGTAAGGTAGCCAACTCTATTGACTGGAGCATCATGTAAAAAATAGCTGTCATAAAACAAGTCTTCTTTTAAAAACAAAGGCTTAAGTGAAATTTCCATTTACCCAGCATCAGGCCATGATATTAAGGACAGATGTTTTCTAAACAAATCATATTATGAACTTTGATGGACATCTGCTGATTTAGTTCACAATTAAGTAATAGTGTAAACTTTTATGTGGACTAAAATTAATAAGAAATACATATGCATGTACATATGTATGTACATATGTACTTACACACATCCCAACATATGTATATATGAAATAATCTTGCAAATTTTGTACTCTGCTTATAGTGGAAAAAAAACATGCAATTTAAATTTATTTTGAAGTCTGAAATATTTAATATTTTCTTACTTCATTTATTTCGTGTGCAATTTAAAAAGGTTTTGTTGAAAACCATGTGTCGTCTAAAATTAATTAATTTTTGTTTATTTTATAAAAAATATACAGAATACAAGTTCCATGGTATAATAAATAAGGTAGTCTTGTCCCTAAAACAAATACAACGTCAGAAAAACAACAGGCATTTTGTTAGTGTAAAAACTTGGCTGTTGTCAAAATGTGATGTGTAAACAAAACAAAAATTAAATTAAAAAAAACATCAATTGCATAAAATAAAAATATAAGTTAAAATTATTTACAATACAGAAAACAAAAAGGTGTTGATAGATGTATGTATAAAATCAGGATGTGTCTTTTATTTGGGTACTTTGGAAATTTTTTTTGCAGACACTACATACACGCATTTTAACCGATATTTTTAATTTTAATTAAATATTAAAAATTTTTCACGCTTGTTTTTTCACTTTTTTAAATTTTAATTAAATAAAAAAAAATGTCACAATATTTTTATAAAAACATAACAAAGTTTTGACAACAAAAAATCAATCAGCTGATGGCATTTTTAGCTAATGCGACTACCTTATAATTAATATACCTTGACAAGTTCATACAAATCAAAAACTTTTTATACGTTTTATACAAATGTTTTTTCATTTAATTAATTTTCATATGAGGTTTTTACGTCAAAACTTTTGAAGGAAATAATCAAAATTTTCAACAGGTTTAAGCAGAGCACTATACTTTAAAATGTAAACACCAGGGAAACTGCAAATGCATTAAATATGCAGCAAAAAAAAATTTTAAATATTCTCTCAAAAAGCAAGTGGACATAGAAATTATTTCGTTTGTAATGTTCATCTACCGTGCGCCAGGCTAAGTTCGGCCACACAGTGTGTATATTTACACGAAACAATTCGAGCTGTTTTAACCGCCCTCAGAACTTTGCTCCTCTTGATTATAATTTAATGAAACTTGAAACATAAGGTCTCCCAACAGAGGTGACCTCACACGTTAAATTTAAAAGTTCTACCGTAAAAGCTTCACGAGATATTAAGGTGTGAAAAGTCCATATTTTAGTACATATTCACTGACTAACTGACTCAGTCAATGACTCATCAATATTATTGGGCACTTCCAGTATAGCTAGAAAACTGAAATTTCGTACACAGGTAGGCCCAGATAAACAATACATATAAACATTTATACAAAAACAACATAGAAAAATTAAGTGATATCCGCACAAAAACACAAATGTGAAAATAAAGCCAAGTTAATATCCAAAAGATTTCGGCCGTAAAAAGTACTGAGATCAAAATAAGAACCAAGTTCATGATAGGTACAATTCCATCTCATTTCTAGGCAACCTGTAAGCTTGACAAAAAATTTTTGCCTTTATAATATGGGAAAGAATTCTTGGAAAAATTTTTCAAGCTTATAGGTTGCCTAGAAATGAGATGGAATTGTACCTATCATGAACTTGGTTCTTATTTTGATCTCAGTACTTTTTACGGCCGAAATATTTTAGATAGGAACTTGGCGTTATTTTCACATTTGTGTTTTTGTGCGGGTAATATTCAAATCTAACCTAACCTTATGGGAATAGGAGTTTATTAAACAATGCCAGCCCGTTCTTTCATCTATCCGAATATAAAATATTGAATACCGAAATCCCAAAGTGATTTATAAACATAAAAAACTTATTCTAATACTTCAAAAACGGTTTTCATATTTTCCCCATGTATGAGCATAAACGGTTTAAATATTCGCTATGATCGATTATTCTCTTCTTGTATTTTTCAAGCCCTGAATTAAAGCCAATTATCTCGAAAACAAAAACGATATGGATCAAAAGATCTAGAAAAACAGCAAGAATATCTGGAAATATCCAAAAATATTCACTAAAAATCGATGCCTAAAATTCAAAATATATTTCAATGAAAAAAAACTTTTTTAAACTGTTAATAAATTCGAAATTTATCAAAGAACTGTGGGCGGGCAGTGTTTAGAAAAATTCTTAGCTTGGCAAAATTACTGAAAGTTTTGAAAATTATTAGTCAGAAAACTGATCTGTTTGGTTCGTTTTTGTAAAAGTGAATGTTATCTTGAAAAACAAAATGCTAAACAAACCATCGCCTAAATATGTAATGTATTCGGATATATCCTTATATATACCCTAAATACAAAAGGGTCACAACTGAAAATAATAAACTTTTCAGGAGAGACAAAAAACTGTTTTCGTGCAGAAGCAACACACTTAACATAAAATTAGACTTAGCTGTATTTTTCCAGTTAAAGAAGATAGTGATGTGAAAGAAATTTTTGCAGTAGTTAGAGATGTGTGAATTAATTTATGGAAAAAAGTCAGTTTTGGAAAATTTTGATTTGTGACCGTTTTGTATTTGTGGTGCGATATGCATAATTATAGCGTAATAAGTCAATTATGTAATATATGCACTAACAAATTTATACCAAAATTCATAAAAAAAGATATCAAATGAATAAATATTTTATTTGGATTTACATTCATCGCATTGAAAAAAAAGCATGCAATTTTAATTTTACTATTCAAGAAATCAATATGCACATACATACAATCATACAAAAATAAATTTGATTCGTAATTATTTGTTAAACTTTGCTAAAATTAAGCAACTCAAGCATAGCAACGAAATATTTTAGTATTTTGAATTGCCATCAGGTGCAATCATTTCTATTGTTTGTTGCCAGATTATAAAGTGACGAAAATATTTTATTGCAAACAGGAGTTTTAAAAATGTTTCCACATTTTCATTTGTCTATCTTTGCATTATTTTATGTTTTCACACGTGCCTAGAATGACGTGCATAACAATTGCTTCAAAGCATGAACTTCAAAATAAGCGTTAATAAGCGATTATGGATGAGTGCACGTAGGAGAATGATAAAACCTAAATAAAATATGTATGTACTAAAATATACAATTTGCATGCCATTAAAAAAAAAATCAGTAAAAAAATAAAATTATATTTTCTCATCCTAACGTTTTAATTCTCTCCTTCTTGTTTTAGTAAATTTCAACACGATTGAAAGCAATTCATATTATCTATATTTGAGGTGTTCATTTTTTCAAAACTAAAAAAATTTCAGAGTTACGCAACGCCAATCTGTCAGATTTTTTACAAACATTGAATTATTTTCTAACCTAAATTCACGCCATACAACAGAATAACAGAATGCATGAGCCAAGTGCATTTCAACATTTTTCTTAACCCTGTTGTTTTGCTTCATATACAGACAAGTGAAGAGTATAGAAAGTGTATTTGCCGGTAGACCACATCTATTTTACTTTGCTTTTTTTTATGAACGAGTTCGTTTTGTTTAGCTTGTGGATTTTAATTCGAATTCACATCACGTATGAATTTAATTTAAAGGAAAAAAATATTGTTAACTTTTGCACTCAAATCAGATTTATGTCAAAAGCAGCAAAAATAAATAACTGAATCAACAGACAGCTTCGAAAGGTAGTTGTGGTAGATCTACGAGTATGTCGAATTTAATACGTTGATTTGTTGCTAAAAGTTTTCGTAGAATAAAAAAAAATCGCGACAACAGAGAAAAAAATTAACAAATAAAAAACTATTTATTAAATTTTTTTGTTTATTGGATGTCTTTTTATCTTCCTAATGATATTTTAGCGATATTTTCTTATTGTTTTACAATTGGTTATCTGGCGATATTGGCTGTTTATCATCTAAAAAGAAAAGCTTGTAAATTATAAATTGCTTAATATCTTCCGAAAGACGAACTTGATTATTGCCGCAATAATATTTTTCGTCGTGTAGTGTAAAAGTTGAACGATATGTAATTTGTGATTCTTTATAATTCTTGGGGATTTCGAAAATAATGTTATTGTGTTCTGCTGTGTAAATAGAAATTAATGAGCTTTAGGTTGTGCCATGTTACTTGATTTATTGTCTCATGCAATTTTAGCTATTTTAATAAATATATGTATTAGTAGGTTTTTTTTAAATAAAATTATTTACCGATAATTTTTTTTACCAAGATCTAAAAACTTTGTTATTTCATACAATATGTTTTTAGTCCTTGTGCGCCTTCTTCAGGAAAAGGTTTACAATTACATCAAAGTAGAAGAAAATGTGTATGTTAAAGGACACATCACTATTATATAAATACAGCTCTTAAAATTATTAAACGATTTAAATCGACTGCAAAATAAAACATAAAACAACTTATTGCGTGCTTCTCTTAATTATTTGTTTTTCTGTAGAGGTTTTTTGGCGTCACTGTTAAATGTATGTAGTAAAATACTCTTGATCTTTGATATTTTCAGTATAAACAAGCCAACGACAATAATTTTACTGACAACTTGAACTACACCTCTTTTAACTTGAAACATAGAGTAATTAAAAATTTTCATTAAGCTCCGAAGGCATGATACGTAACATCTACGTTAAAATCTACAATTTGCAACAATTGGGAATTTTAATAATACTTTTTTTCCATGCTTATGTTCTTTGTACTTAAGCTCTTTTGTTTTTTGGATTAAATGTGCCACAACAAAAGTAATTTAAAGTAAAAGCAAACGATGTAGTTAATATTGAAACACACAAAAAACAAAAACAGTCAATTTTAAGCAAACAAACATACACTCAGCATATAAAATCAAATTTATATAAAGCTCATCGTGTATAAAATTATACTAAGTAATTGTATAAATGTCATATCAAGAATATGTGTGGTAAGAAATTTTTTATCAGTTTCTTTAGTGTTTTTGCTGCAAAAGGTTAAAAAAATTGACATGTAATGTGACATGTCTATTACAGAGCTAAACTTTCACTTCATCTTCATCTTTTAAAAAACGATAGCAAATTTTTCAAAATAAGCAATTGAAAAACATTCATTGTGTATTATTAAGATGTAGTTGGAAAAATTTCGTGGTCAAATAAAAGCTATTCATCCTTACTATTACTGACATTTTAAAAGTTTTTTTTATTCTGCAATTTATTTAAAATATCACAACTTTCAAAGAAAAATCTTGTCGCAATGTTATCTTTCTTATTCTACACACTCTTACTGGCTTTCCATATTTCTTACTTCAAAGTAATTATATTAAATTTCTTTTATATTTCTGTAGAACATAAATAGACATGATTTGTCTGATCTATTGAAAAAAGTATATAAAAACCCATGGTTACTTTTGTATCAACATGTTTTGAATTAAGTTTTACAAATTTAATTTTCTCTTTCTTCAGAATTTTCACACTCTCTTTTGACATGAATTTGAGTTTTTCTTAGCAATTTTGCTATAAAACGTGTGATATTTCAAGGTTACTGGCAGTAATGTCATTGGCAACAAAATGTCTTTTGTATCTAATTGTATCAAATGTTAAATTATATTTAGGGAGCAAGATATTATTTTTAAGCACATAAGATACTCGTACACCTCAAAATATATGAAAAAATCCTATTAAGCAAAAAAAAAAAAATAATAAATCGCTTCGGTTAGTTAAGTAGTATTTTAGCAGAAATTGTGAGTTAAAATGCTGTTTTATGTGTGTGTGTGTGGTTGGTTATAATAAATTTCAGTTAAATTGAAATCGTTAAGGGTTCTTCTACGCGTATGAGTAATGAAATATATTAAAATGTACCACAGGCTAATTATCACTCAGACGCTCTGTGCTGACAATTTTCCATTGGGTATTCATTCACACGTAAACAATTTTGCTCGTCTAAAATGATAGCTTAACCCTCTGCGACTGATGTGGTAGTCTAGCAGACACCAACAAACACAAAAGAGTATTTTGTACCGTTATTTTCCAAACATCTACTCTCGCGTTCTATGTACCTTCTTATTGTGTACTCATGCGTATGTTATTGTGTTTAGATCGATTGATGAAAGCACAAAGCCAAAGCCAAAAAGTGTCTGCAAGTCAACCACATCAATATTAAGGTATATGTCTGAGAAACAATCAAATCAGTATTATTGTTTTATTTTCATAGTGTCTGCTAAACAACACGTCAGTAAAATTATTATATTTTCTTAGTGTCTGCCAAACAACAAGTCAGTAAAATTGTTAGTTTTTAGTTTATTATGTTATTACGGAGCAACATCGCAAGTTCCACACTCTTTTAGGAGAACGTCATCTGGAACTTTTAAAAACCACGATGAGATAACACGACAGTGGTTCGAGGAGAGAGTGAGCATGAGTTTTTTTGTTTGTTGGTGTCTGCTAGACAACCACATCAGTCGCAGAGGGTTAAGTTGTAGGGGTTAATGTGCCAAATGAAATGTCAATTAATTTTTTTTTAACCACTGAATTTATTTATTTTTTAGTTACCAATTGATAAATTTAAGTGTAAATAATAAAAAATTAAAACATTTGTTCAAAAAATTTATTTTTTGATATTTTTTTTTTTGCTGTATTAGTACAGGTCAAAGGTTTTTACAGAAAATTCATGTCACGCCGATGAATAACATATAACACAAATTTTCGCAGAGAATTTGAAAAATAACTATATAAATACTATCTAACATTAATAAACAATAAACAAAAATAGTTTTATTAGTTTTAAAACACGGAACTTGGAAAATATAAGACATGTAAATGCTGTCTGGTAGTCTACCACGTCATTAGAATTGTGAGACCTATATCACGTCATTTGCAGAGGATTAAGGCAAAATGGATGGTTTGCATCAATAGCACAGAACAAATACATAAATATTTTTATGAAACAATTTAACAAATATATACTAATAAATTTATAGTTTTTTAACTTGTTCGGCATTCAAGTCTCTTATTTGAGGCATGATGTACTTGATGATGTACACAAAAATGTACTTTTAGTTCAGGAAAAATAAAAAGCGTTGAAAGATTAGTTTCAAGAAATAAATTTAAAAAATATCTATTCCAAATAGGGAGACTTACTTTTAGTGCTTCAGTTTATGACAAAACTTTTATCATTTTATAGATAGATTTCATTAACATTGTGCACAAACTTGATTCAGTATCAGTATCTTGACAGCTTTACCGCTCTTTTTTTAGAATTCCGTACACCAAAGTGAAAGTCCGCTCATCCATCTGTCCGGCCTTACGTCCGCCTGAGTTTCTGTCTGCCGCAGATAGAGCTTTTTGAGTCATTAAAATAAAGCTTTTTTTCGTCAACTACATCAAACCTGTTTTATTTATGGACTCGATCGGGTGCAGTAGCTTACGACGTGTGTGTAAATATTATTTCTCGGAATATTTTTGTCTCCAACACATCTAAAAATCTGTTACAAGCTACATACAAATTATATATTTTTTATTCAATTAAACTGCGCTTTTTCGAATAATTTCAAGGGAACTTTTAACTTGTTTTAATTATATAAAATAGAATTGTGCATAGAAACTACTTTGTTATCCAACTCACTTAAAGTGTAATTGAAACTACAATAGATCTTTTATTGAACCCAAAAATTGTGTTGCAATTTTACAAAATTAATTGTTGGAAAAAAAAAACAGTAATACAAACACAATTTATTTTGAATAAAACAAAAATAAAACAGAATTAAAACCACTTTCGTGTTATTTGGAGCTGCAGCAATAAAAACCAGTTAACAAACATGTAAATAAATTGAAATAAACTATAATTAAAAAGTTTTTATAATTTTGTTTGTGGTTTAAGTGCCAAAAAAAATCCTAATAACAAAAACGAGCATGAAAATGAGCAGAGAATATTTTCCAATTTGTATTATTAAAATAAAAGAGGAGCGCGGCAAACATCAGTGCTTCTTCATATGTTGGCACTAAACCAAAAAAAATGTGGGTAGATCTAACCAATTTTGTTGGTTAGAATTGCACCAACCATTGAAAATAGTTAAAACAACTAATAAAAATTGTAAAATTACAATATTTTACAAAAGTTATGCTACCTGCACAGTTTTTTGGTTTCGATACAGTTTTATAGTATTATTGCACACATTTTTATCCTGGAACACAATGACTTGATATTTTTAATACTTAAAACTATATTAAATATTTTTACTCACTCATTTAATTTTCAAATTTATTTTTGCCCACTCTTGGTATTGAACATAGAACTCACATGATGGTAATACACCGACTTAGACAACTCAGTCACAGTAGAATATTAACATAAACAAATAAAAGCAAATACATAGAAGTTTGTATCTTAACATTGTGTGTGGGCCCAACCAATTTTTCGTAATTTTCACATACACAGCACGACTGTTAACGAGCTACAATAAAGAGAGCGTAGCAAAGTATAATTTTAACACAATTCGTATGATTGCTTATCAACAAGCATGTTGTTTTCGTTGTCGTTTTTGTTAAAAACCAAACACACAGTTGAAAATTAAAATAAGATCCACACAAAAACATAAATGTGAAAATAAGGCCAAGTTCGTATCCAAAAAGTTTCGGCCGTAAAAAGTACTGAGATCAAAATAAGGACCAAGTTCTTGATAGGTACAATTCCACCTCATTTCTAGGCAACCTGTAAGGTTGGAAAAATTTGTTTGCCTTTCTAATATGGGAAAGAATTCTTGGAAAAATATTGCCAAGCTTATAGGTTGAAGAGATTCCTTATTGTTTTTATGTGGTAAATCTTATTAATTTTTTCAATAAGGAAACCACATAAAATCAAGAAGAAAACTTGTTATTTACAATTTTTTTTACCCAATTTCCGTTATTTTTGGCACCAAAAAAACAATCCATAGAGAAAAACTTCTTGATTCTATTAGGTTTTCATATGAATTGTAAATAAAAGGGATTTCTTCTTGATTTCATTAGGTCGTCCTATTGTTTTTACAATAAGGTTTTCTTCTTGATTTAATTAGGTTCCTGTATGATCATGTGTAAATCATCTTCTTAATTTTTTTTAATAAGGATATCTTCTTGATTTTATTAGGTCGTCTTATTGTTTTTTTCAATAAGGTTTTCTTCTTGATTTAATTAGGTTCCTGTATGATCATGTGTAAATCATCTTCTTAATTTTTTTTAATAAGGATATCTTCTTGATTTTATTAGGTCGTCTTATTGTTTTTTTCAATAAGGTTTTCTTCTTGATTTTATTATTATTTTCCGTTAGTTGGTAGGAAATTCGGTATGATGGCGTATTTAAACAAATTCTTCCAAAGCCACTATTCCTTCAATCAGGTTGGATTTGGTGGTCTTTGAATAGCTTTACTGCTGTGATGATTTTTGGCCAGTTACAAAAATTTGTAACAAAAAAAAAAAACCCCGAGACAGGCCGGTTTCCTGTCTTCCAAATTATGATGAATATAGTTTATTGCTATACCAGCAATATAATTTATAAAGTTTATGGAATTATCTCCAATAAAAAAATAAGTTCTTTTAAAAAAAATTCTTCCTTTTAATTTATTGTCACAGGTTTTTTTTTTCTTTCTTTAATTTTTCTTAAGTTATTATTTAAGTTACCGGTTCTTGCTGTTATTCGTATGAACTTCACTTTGAGAAAGAATGCATGTATGAATTTTGTAAACCATGTCCACTCTCATTGTCACAAGTTGCATTTTTTCTATTTTTAATTCGAGTTTTTTTTCGAATTCAATATTAAAAGCTTTAAAACAGAGTTAATCGATATGTGCATCTCACTCATCATGTATATTAATCACTTACATTAAGTGTAAAATACATGTTATGTCGAAATTGAGAAAAAGAAATAATTTAAAATATGATTGCCATTATACGCACTTTTAGATATTGGTGGATGTAAGAAAATGAAAGGGACGAACCTACTGGGACTTTATTTGGTAAATGTACACAAATTAATAAAATTACTTTGAATTTAAGGGTGTACAAAACAAACAAATATTTGCTATGTGTGTTTTTGAGACATTATTAAATAATTATTGAAATAAATAATGTTTGCAAAATTCTAATATTACATTAATTTAACAAATAGCAAAATGGCAACAACAATTTACATTAACAGTTCATTAACTACTTAAATTGGTTAGATTAACCAACAACATTTTTTGGTGTGTATGTTTGTTACCTCAGAGATCCTCAATCATTTTAAAAAGTTATTAGATTCGTAATAATCTCAATGTTCATCGCAACTTATTGTTTTTCCAAAAATAGTTTTGTTTGTTTTGCTTTGTAGTTTTTTTATATTTTTTTAATTTTTTTTTTATAATTCTTACTTTAATAAAAACTTAATGTTATCTTCATCAAACGGCACGAACAATTAAAGTAGAAAAGACGATAATCTTATTGATTGAGTATAATTTATACATTCTCTTAGTTAAATTTAGTTAAATAAAACTTTATTTGTATTTAATAAGTCAAAACGAAATAGAAATAAATATGTAGAACAAACATTAAATTGGAAAAACAATAAAAATTATTCGCGTCTATGCACGTACACAAGAACAAAAAAGAAATTAAAGTACGACATGTCCTGTCATTTCCATAAAATACAAAAAAATGTAAGCTAATATTAATTTTTTTTGTTTAAGGAAAAGCAAATACAATAAATTTTTAACAGAAATTAAAGGGTTTTCCAATGAGATATTTTAAGCAAAGTTATCAGTTGTATATTAATTTTAAAGAGGAGGGTTTGTTATTAATAGTGGGAAACATTATCTGCCAAATGAACTTCCAATTCATTACAATCATCAATTATCTATAAATTCATAAATTTCATCATTCAGATATTTCGTACAGTCCCAAAATATGAAATCTAAGAGTTTTAAATCACGCAATCTCACTTGCCAATTGTAATCGCCTCCTTGCGAAACTACTTGAAATCTTAGTGAAAATAAATGTCATTCACATTATCTGTCACAATATCTGTCATACAAAAATATAAATTAAGGTTAATTGCAAAGATCCACTATAAATGGACAAACTGAAATATTTCTCAACACTATGGGCGAGTTCGATTTCACATATCACTACTAAGGCCTCACATTTAAAATTTGTTCTATCAGTTATTTAATTGCTGTCCGAGAAGATGTTTCACGACGACTCCGAACACTTTGCTAATTTTGGCCGCAAAATTTTAACTATTTTCGTAGTAAATTTTAATCTTCTTGATGTCTACTATTTTATATCTCCATTAGCGAAAATTAAATATTTTCTTTTAATTTTTAAATCACACACCATTAATTATCTGACTGGTCCTGAAATTTATTTCAAAAATGCTCAAATATTTCTGTCTTATTACTCGCCCATGATTCGAGTAAAATTTATTACGCTAAAGTATTAAAACTCTCGTTAAAAATTACTTATGAAACTTCGTCGTACCCTTTATAAAACGGCATTAAGTAGAAAATTTCTTAATTTAAAATTTTAAATTGTGAAAAAGTATTACAAAATTTTAGATTTCATTAAAAGTGCTCAAAGATGAAACTTTTGTTTTTGTTTGTGTTTCGTGTTTTTTTTTTTGCCAAGCAGAAAAGTCTTACAACGCAAACAAGAAGTATCTCTGTCAACAAGAAAACTGCTTTGAAAAAGTTTTCTGTTTTTTTTTTATTTATTTTTCACTTCGACGGCCTTTCAAAATTTAAAATGTTTTGTCATAATGGTGCGGTTTTTATAGCCAGTCGTCATGGATTTAAACTTTTGTAAAGTAAGAAATTAAAAAAAAAAAATTTTACAGAAAAACGTTTTCTTTATTGAAAGATTTAAAATATAAGGGAGGCAAGGTAAGAAGTCATAATGGTATTTTACTTCCTGTATATCTATAAGGAAATAAATAGAATGAGATGTCCTTCGAATAAAAAATAAAACAACTTTTATGTTTTTACTTTTTGTGTCAATCATACAACAGCAAATAAGTTGTTTTTGAAAAAAATCTACAAAAAGTTTTAATCAATTCTAAATCCAAGAAGTTCTTCTACCAGAAATTTTTAGGATTAGCAGTAGATTTGGCGAAAGAAATAAAATAACAGTGTCGCAACATTGTGCCATTCATGGAAAGTGACTGCTGAAAATAATTTAGACGCCATAGAAAGAGACCTTTAAACCTGAAAAGATTCGAATATTTTATTAGAAAAAAAAATTATTTTACAATTTCGATCTCTAAAACCGAAAATAACGCAGCCAATAGAAAATTAGTTTTGTCAGCAGAAAATTTTTTCTACTTTTTTCCAAATGTTTAGTTTTTTTTTTTATTGAAAATTTTTCTTATCAGGTTATTAATAAAATTTACATAAATTTGGAGGGTAGGTTTGTTGGGTGACATTTAAAACGGCGATCAAGGATATTATAATTGTATTTTTATCCATAAAACATATAAAAATTCTTGCAGATTGTAGAACAGTTCTATCAGCACAAAAACACAAATGTGAAAATAAGGCCAAGTTCCTATCCAAAATATTTCGGCCGTAAAAAGTACAGAGATCAAAACAAGGACCAAGTTCTTGATAGATACAAATCCATATCATTTCTAGGCAACCTATATGCTGGCAATATTTTTCCAAGAGTTCTTTCCCATATTATAAAAGCAAAAAAATATTTCCAGAATATAGGTTGCCTAGAAATGAGATGGAGTTGTACCTATCAAGAACTTGGTCCTTGTTTTGATCTCAGTACTTTTTACGGCCGAAATATTTTGGATAGGAACTTGGCCTTATTTTCATTTTTGTGTTTTTGTGCGGATCTCACTTCTTTTTTCTAAGTTGTTTTTGTATAAATATTTATATATATTGCTTATCTGTGTACGAAATTTAAGCTTTCTAGCTATACTAGAAGTGCCCTATAAAAAGAAGGGTGTAATGACGTTTCTTACGGCTGTGGTATCACTCGTCGTGTCCAGCGTTCGTCACATAAATTTATTTGATTTATGAGACCCAGAGAATAAAGTAAGCTCCCATTTTATAAATCGTTATAAGACGTACGGTTTTATTTATTAAAAATTCTCAAAAAACAATATTTAGTTGCTAATATCAACTTATAATTTATTATTCAAAATGTAATACAATAGGAACTTGTATCAACGGAAAGCTGTTGCTAAGGAAATAATGTGGTGAGAGAACATTACGAACGTAGCAATAACCACACCATTCCACGCTTTGCGTAAAAAATATAAATTAGAGAGTGAGTTCTTGTTTGGGTATTTTCGATATATGAATATTTATTGACAAATAACTACGGAACATTACGAACGTAGCCGAAGTATTTGTCATACCTCTTCAACCCTAGAAAAGAGCTCGTTTTCCTGTGTACTCGTTTACCTGTGTACGAAATTACCTGTGTACGAGATTTAAGCTTTCTAGCTCTACTGGAAGTGCCACATACGAAGAAGAAGCATTCTAGTCCCCCGGGTGGAAAGTGCCCGTTTTCAGATTTTTGTGGTCAATTTCTCACCAACCTACCTACCTACCTGTGTACCGAGTTTCAGTCAGTGAATATGTACTAAAATATGGACTTTTCACACCTTAATATCTCGGGAAGCTTTTACAATAGAACTTTATAAGTTAACTTGTGAAGTCACCTCTGTAGGGAGACCTTATGTTTAAAGTTTCATTATATTATGATCAAGAGGAGCAAAGTTATGAGGGGGTAAAAACATCTCGAATGGTTTCGTGTAAATATACACACTATGTTGCCGAACTTGGCGATAAAACTATACAGTGACCGCTAATTTGAGAATTATTTTATAATATATTTGGGACATTTTTTTATAGCCGATTAAACTAAACGGCTCAAGCAAAAAAAATTAAATTTTTTGCCAACTGATTTTACGAAAACAAGCAAAAAAAAATAATTTATTTGGCCGATTCCAAAGTTTACATCTGCAACTGATAATATTGTGCACAAACAGCTGTTAGTGCAAGTTGTAATACAAAAAGAAGCCAAAAATCACTAAGAGAACAAAAACTTTCGGTTTTGAAATTAGACGGCCGCCATATTTGATTTACAACGATAGTTTTGTTACAAACAAATCATGTTTAATTCTGCTGAACATCTCCGACTCAAAAGAATCAGTCTTTTAAATCATTTAAAAAACCGTTGTGTTGTACGGTGTAATTTTGATATGATATAGAACTTAATTAATTTTTCTACACAACTAATCAGTCTGGCATTCTAGTCACTAACTAGATATCTGTGTTATTTAAAAACAAATCAATATCTTCATTAAAATAAAATTAATTTATACAAAAAAAAAAAAACTTTGAATGTTTATACAACTGTTTTCAAGATATTGTTGTGCTTATTCCTAAAAACATGTTGCAATAGTCAGTTGCATATGAAAATATTAAATGAACAGTGCGAAGAAAAATTTAATTTACTTTAAAAATAACAAACATATTTTTACAAACAAAATGTAACTTTTGGTTTGTTTTCAGCGAATCTAAAGCTTTTATTCCTGTCGCTTACAGAAACTTATTAACGTTATATCTAATATTTCCAAAAGCGATGCCATAATATTTTGCCATGAGTCGAGAAAGTGCCGATAGCTGTACAGCAAAATTGTGTCAAAATGTCTTTATACATGACCTTATCATGATTCACAGCCCAACAATGTTAAGCTATCAATTTTATAACTCAACTCAAATACATTTTGTATCATGATTAAAAACCAGTTTTGTTGTACATCAAAATACAAGTAACTAGTTATCGAATACAGCACAGAAAACACTTTACAGTTGAGTTGTGAATCATATCCAATATGGGAAAAAATACATTAGTTATTCATATTACGAGTATGGAATAGAAAAATAATGGGTTTTTATAAAATTATTAAAAGAAAATTTCTTAAAATTATTAAAAGAAAAATAACACCGCAAAAACTAATATTTTTAAAAAGAGATATATAAACACTAATACAGCCAAAGCTTTAATCTTTAATATAATGTTTAGTTTATTTTTTTTTTATTTCTGCATTTAAGATATTTCTACATAAATATACAATTATCTTTCTAGTGCTCTACTTTTCTTGCCCATTAAGAGTACACGTACATACATACAATTAATTGCAATTTAAAATGATTTTATTAATAATATTCGCTTGACTTCTGAACAGTCGGCACAATAGTTCCACTAATACGACCAACCATGAAATTTTGCACAATGAAAATCATCCGCATTTTCTAGTAAAACTTGCAATATTGCAAATAAATATATTATTATTTATTTCATTTCAACAGTCTGTGTATACAATTCGTTTAGTTTCTATTCTTTTATTTGTTTATTTTATTTTTTTATATATTTGTCGGCAGTGATTGGTAGAAGAAAATATGAGCGTTTAATAAAAATAAAATTTACAATTTTTGTTTATTAAATATATTTAAATGTTTCGAGACATTGAGAATATTAAGAATATATTCATTGTAAAATTTATATTATTGCATTGTTATAATCCTTAGTTGAAATTTTTGTTGGCAAGTGTAAAACACATCGCTGTACGCAAAGCACGATAAATCTTTGTTAATGTATATCGAAAGCTATTTGCATATTAGTCCATTAATCGAATATTTCGCGGCTATGGTTGAGGCTTCGAAATATTAAATAGGAACAATCAACGTTTTGGCCATTACAAGGTTTTTTTTTAATTTTAAAGCATACCTTTAGAATTCAAATTTTTGTTTCACTTTACTCTATCTGATATCAACCACCTTCTGCGACTGACAATTCTAATGACGTGGTAGACTACGAGACACAATTTTCATGGCTTATATTTTCCAAGTTCCATTACGAGTATGTAAAACTAATAATAACTATTTGAATGTTAGTAAGTATTAATATAGGTAAAAACTACTCTTATGTGTTTGTTGGTGTCTGCTAGACTACCACATTAGTCGCAGAGAGTTAAAGTATATTCTGAAAATACTCCATCGTGTACCAGAGATGAAAAAGTTATATATTTATATAAAGAAATATTTTTTTTCAACAAAATGTTAATTTTTATAAATATTTAACAGCATTTATGTTAAAAGCAAAATAAAATTTACCCAAAAACATGTGAATAACAAAGTCATCTATAAAAGTGATCAAATTACAAATTTTTATAGATTTACACGAGGTTCTAAATGTTGCTCACAGATAAAAGTTAAAAAACTGCAAAGAATAAAATAACTTACAAGAAAAAAAGTACTAAAACTGACATGGGAGTACTGAGGTGTTTTTAAAATGAAGCAGTAGTGAAAAACAAACTAAAGTACTGAATTTTCGTACACTGTCATGTACAGGGAAGGGCGGAGAAGCTTATCGGTGACTAATTGAAGCGTTTAATTAAATCTTAGGGTAAATCATCAGCGGACTTAAACTCCATTTTCTACAGTTAATTTTTTAAAGTAGTTTTGAGAAAATTCACTAATTATTATATCACTATAAGTAATCTTTATTTTAAATTGTATGTCGTAATAAGTCCTTTTATTGTCTGCTAACATGAAACTAATTATGTAAATGTTTGCTGGGAAAAGGCAGAATTGATTGAATTATAACGTATAAATTTTAAATTAGTTTGTTGTGTATTTTGTTAATTTTCTAAGACTACAAAGCTTAAAAAAATATAATAATCAAAGAATTTATGAAAGTGGCTCTGTAACTTTTTCAAAATATATTTAAAATGAATGATTAATTGCGTATACACGACATGCTCAACAAATATCAGATAAATTGTTTCTTTTGTTTTCATTAAATCATATTTTATGTACATCCATACATATATGTACATATGTATGTATGCATGTAAAAGAATTATATTGAATCAATTGTTATAAATTTATTTCCTTCAACAAATATTTTGATTATTCGTCTATCAGAAGCAATAAATTTCTGGTTTTTTGTTTTAATGAAGTAGAGAAAAAAGACGATAATATAAAAAAGAAGGAAAATAATTATATTGATTGAGTAAAACCGAAATAGAATTTATTTAATTCTTTTTTCTCCTGTTGTTTCTTTTGTTTCTGTTTATTGTTTTTATTTACAAGTTACATCCTTATTATTATTATTATTATTATTATTATTATTATTATTATTATTATTATTATTATTATTATTATTATTATTATTATTATTATTATTATTATTATTATTATTATTATTATTATTATTATTATTATTATTATTATTATTATTATTATTATTATTATTATGGAAAATAAAGTGAAAAGCATGATGTAATAAACAACGTGGCAGCAGGAGGAAAAAGAACTTGGCAGCATGAGAAAAAGTAAAGCCAAAATAAGTTTTTCTTTCAAAAATATTTTATTGTTTAGAACTAAAAATTCCTCTTGACATATTAATTTATTAAAATATTTTTATATTATTATTACGAAAAAACGTAATTATTATTTGAACTTATATTGATGTATATATGAAAAGTAATATTATCAGGCTCAAGTTCAGTTTTATTGAATTAATGAAAATTCAAAATTACTAAGAGTTTTTTATGTTGGAAAATATTATTATTTTTTTATTTATATGTGAATTTCCCTAATATAGAGTAAAAATAACAAAAAAAACGTTAGAATACAAAGTAGAATACTTTGATGATAACGGACTATGAGTTTGTGTTGATTATTAGTACTTTCAATCAGTAATGAGGGAATTTCGTACTAACCAGCACTGTTTCAAGGTGGAATAAAAAATGAATTAAAAATTAATTCTCATATTCTATTTCTCTTGAAAACTGGTTAAATAGTTGATATTCTTCTCAATTAGTATCCACTTTACGAAAATTGTAAAGATGGACAATTGAACGCTGATGAGAGGTGTAGCGGCCTTGAAATCAGTACTGATACGTTCTGCTAAAAACTGATTGGATATAAATAATAATATTTTCCAACATAAAAAACTCTTAGTAATTGTGAATTTTCATTAATTCAATAAAACTGAACTTGAGCCTGATAATATTACTTTTCATATATACAATTTATTAAAATTTGTGAAGAAAAAATTATCACATGGCTTGGTGATGCCACTTGGTTTAATACACTTTGATTAAAAGTATAATTTATTCGATATTGTAATCGGATACATGTTACAAAGAACTTAATCTTGTATATATTTCAAATTGTATTTGTAAGTAGTGTTGTGTTTTTTTTTTTTTTTTTTTGTCAAATTCATATAATCTTTCGGATTCATTAGTCCCTTCAGGGCATGCTCGTATATACATACATACATATATAATAAATAAAGTATTTGTGTATATTGTGTTGTATTTGTGTGTATCAGAGGGAGTTTGTTAGCTGGCTGGCTGGTGGTCCTTTTTTATCTAGCACGTGTTTAGGGGAGCTAAGTAGTGACCTTCTTAAAGCTTAAAATTTCGAACATATCTTAATGCTTAATGATAGCAAGTGGCATTACTTACTTCGTGCTACTTGAGAAACAATGAATCATAAATACTACGAATATTAATTGTTGCCTGTAACGGTGTTTTTTTCCTGTTATTGCAGAATGTTGGACATGCCCAAAGGGAACTTCGATTTTTTTATTTTTTTTTTTTTTATATTATTTATTACGACAAGATAATATTCGATGTTAAATGAGTTTTTCTTTGTACTTTAGATTGTAGCAGCAAGGAAATTGGAAAGTGTAATTTTGTTTTCCTTTTAGTGTTAATTATATGAGTCCGCAGCTAAAAGAATAATAAAGTGAAATTAAATTTTCTAAATTATTTAAATTAATTTAAATTTGTTAATACTTATACAGGCTAAGGTTCGTAAATATTTATAATCAGAGAAATATTAGGTAGACATTGTTAACATATTACGAGCACCAAAGGAAAAAATTTAATATTTATACATGCCTTTTGTAGATTTTTCAACAGCACTGGCTGAATAGAACAAACGTTGTTTTCGGTAGAAGCCACTACACCTCGTCAGTATTCATGTGCAAATGCGACACTGGAATTTTAAAAATCGATAAAATATGGATATTTCCGATATTTTGCATTTTTCATAAGCCTGTGTTCATATTTAGACCGAAAAATATTTTTTGGGTTTTTCTATTCTTTTGTAAGCCGAATCGGTGTTCCTACATAAATCATTTTTTCATACCAAATATTAGAGCTCTTCGACTTTTTTCAGCTAAATATCGATAAAATATCAGTGAAGTCATGCAGGCAACGCTTAACTAACTGTCTTCTTGATTCAAGTACGGATTGCTTAGTCTGTAAATACTTAACTCAATCCAAAAAAAAAAAAAAAAAAAAAAATTATAATTAGTTAAAATAGCGTCCGCCTTACTTAATTTAAAGCGAAAATTAGCGGAGTTAGATTGGATGCTCAATTGAATTAATATTTTTAATAATTACTTTTATTACAAGAGAAGAAACGGTCAGTTGTTTGCGCTTCGAAGGAAGAAAATTAAAATATTATTTTCCCAGGATATTTAAGAATGAAAGCTAATTTGCCATTTTAGAGGCACTTGTGACAGGATGAAATCTAAAGTTATAAAATTATGAATGTAACAAACTTTCCTTAGACGAAAGACCTATCAAACTAACTCTTGTGCTATGCGATGGATGACCCAAAAAAAAGGAAAATATATTTTAAATTTCACTCAATTTAAATCGATTTGAGAGGCAAAAAATTTAATTCGTGTTGAAAATATTCAAAATTACTCCTTAAAATAATATTGTCAGCGAAGGAAAAATTATATTTAATTTAAACTTTTTATGAAAAAGCTCCGCATTATATGTATTTCATTTCGGTGTCCCCGTTAAAGAGAACCAGGACATCTACAATAGTCGTACAGCAACAAAAGTGTTCCCTTTTTGTAGAGCCTCTCCTACAAAATTAAATATTAAAGCATACGATACTATATAGTTTTTTTCATGTTTTTGCAAATAATTCCTTTAATATTTAACAAGAAATCTATTTTTTCCCTCCCAAATTTCTTTTTTCATCCCTCCAACAGTTCATCTAATTCAAGACAGTCGCATAAAAAGTTGATCTAATTCGGAGAATTAAGTTATTTTTTTTTTTTGGTTTTCAATTTCATTTTGTTATTTGTACTTTGTAATATTCTTTTGATAAGAAAAAAAAATTGCACAAAGAAAAGATTTCCGGCTTGAATTGTTATTTTCATAATTTTTGTTTTTGCAAAAATAAAAACCATTTTTATGTTTATTTTTTTATACAGTAAATGAAAAAATTTATATTGAAGTATGAAAATTGCCTTCTTTAATTTCCGTTTCTGACAACAAAAATGTTACTTTAATTTATTCGGTTGCTTAACAAAAATATTTTTTGGTGTGTTACGATTATGTTAATGCAAATGCTTTAATTAATCATGAATAATTTTGCCATTAATAATAACTCAGTACAGATATATGTATGTATGTACGTGCAATTAATCACATGAAATGCTGGGTGTTTTGATAAAACCCATTTTCACAGTTAATTCATTTCAAGTTAATTTAAATTAAATATATTTTAATCAATATATTTTTATGTTAAAATTATAACAGCTTTTAATATTTATAATAAGAATCTAATATAAAGAATCTAACGTATGCAGAGGCTATAACATTCACATTTAATTGATAAATTGGAATTTTTTTTTTATAAAATTGAACGTTTTTATACAGCAATTCATAAAGCCATCAATGCGTTTAAGAAAAAAAAACAATGTTATGAGACTAAAGCTACGTTCACATTTATCAAATATTTGCCCAAAAAACGTAACCAATAGTTTTGCTTAGGGATAGTGTCATTTAACACGATTTTTATATTACAAAATAAAATTAATTCTTCTCCAAAAGAGTATTTTTATACAGTTTTTAAAAAATTCGAACCCAAAATTAAAAAAATATTGGAATTAAAGGAAATAACTTATTAGTTTTTTTCTTGGTTACGTTTTTTTCGACAAATATTTGATAAATGTGAACGTAGCTTAAATCAAGCACTTCCCAAAATAAAAAATCATAAGACTATATATAGGGCCTGTTTCACACTGTCGACAAGTCGATGTCGTTCTCTTATTTATATTAAAAACAAAAACAAATTTAAATATTTTGTTTTTGTTTTCAATATAAATAAGAGAACGACATCGACTTGTCGACAGTGTGAAACAGGCCCTTAGTCTATATTCAAATTTAGACGTAAAAATATTTTTTTGGTTAATTTGAAATTCAGATAATCATAATTTAAAACCAGTTTTAATTAAGTTCGCAATTGAATCGGTCAAATCATGTGAATTAACACATATGTAACTAATTTTTAAAAATATTCGACTAATTGAAATTTTTGTTGCCTTAATTTGTAATAAATTTGAATTGAACTCTCAAAATCTTTGACGTTTTCGTTTGTATTTTTTTTTTTTACTTTTATCAAAAATTTAATTTCCACAGACCTTTCAAAGCTTAAATTCTTGAACAGCTAGAAATTTTTAGTACATTTGGAACAAAATCAGACTTGTATCATCCGTTAAAAAAATCTCGAAAGTACTAGATGTCGAGACAATGCAAATTAAAAATTAAATATTGTTAAAGAAAATATTGTTAAAAAACTTATGGTGGCTTCTCTCTTACTAAAAATGTTCTGTTATTGGCCAGTGCTAAGAGCTGTCACCCCAGTTGTTCTGTCTAGAGATTTTGGTGTACACATAAATTTTATCTAGACAGGTTTCAGGCAGAAAAAATGTTTCATTTTAAGGTTTTTTTTTTGCGTTATAGAAAAGTCTTTAATTTTTATTTTACCTTGAAGAATTTTCTTTTAACTCGTCTTATGCTCTTTAGTTTAGAGAATCATGAACATGAACTGTCTGCAGGACCTTGCAATTGTTTCAATGAAACTGTTATTTGTCACGTAAACAGCGTTAGAGCATGTATATTTTCAAATTTTAAGTTTAGTTTTGTTTACATATATTTTTGTTCATTTAATCATTTGCCTTGAAACTGCTCTGGCTGATTTACACTTTATTGCTGTCCCTACTGTTTCCTTGTTTTAAGTACTTCCGTCTGCAAAATAGCATGAATATTTAACATAAATTTTAGATATTTTTTCTTTATACACTTTTTATTTAGTTTTATATGCGTAAAGGAATGAGGCTATGAGTATTGCTTTTTATGCTTTGCTATAATGGGAAGTCAGCAAACAATAAAAAGTCTTGTGTTTTAAGAAAATTCTAATTTTTTTTTCCAGAATCAAATAAAAAGAAATATTTTTATTTCTTCCACAAAAAATGATCTTTGTATAGGATTTTTTTATTCTTATTCAGTATTTTTGGACTGTATTGAGTATTGAGAACCAATAATGTTAGTTCCTCAATTACGCCTCTTTTAAAGAACGACCCCGGTTTATAAAGCTAACCTTCTGGCTGAAATGTTCGCAAAAAATTCTCACTTGCCGGAAGGCAGTCAACCACTACCCCGTTCTCAAGGGAGTATCGGTAACTATGCCAAAAATATTCTTTCGAGCGCGTGCAGTTAAAAAGGTTTTAGCGAAACTTAACGTAAACAAGTCTCCTGGGCCGGATGGTATTCCAGCATTGGTCTTGAAACAGTGCTTTTCGACATTAGCACATTCATTGGCACGACTGTTCAGCACTTTGTACCATGCTGGTGAATTTCCAAAGTGTTGGAAGGTTGCCAATGTAACGCCAATCCCTAAAAAGGGGGAGGCCAACAACTCTGAAAATTACCGCTCAATTGCAATATGTCCCAAAGCAATGGAAAGTATGTTGAATTTCCATCTTGTGAGGTATTTGGAGCTCAACAGTTTACTTAGCGACCAGCAGTATGGCTTTCGTAGGGGCCGCTCTATAGGGGACCTACTAGCTTTCCTTTCGGAGAAGTAGTGTAATAGCATACATCACTTTGCCGAAAGTAAAGTGGTGGCTCTAGATATTTCCAAGGCATTTGATAGAGTGTGGCATGGAGCACATTTGTCAAAACTAACTGCTTTTGGTATCGGTTGTATCGAGCTTTCTGAGAGATCGCACTATACGAGTTGTTGTAGATGGGGTCTCATCAAACGAGTTCAAGATAAATTCAGGGGTACCGCAAGGCTCCGTTCTTTCTCCTACCCTTTTTCCTATTTTTCTTAATGATCTTCTACGTCAAACTTCCAACCCTATCTATTCTTTTGCAGATGACAGCAGCTTTGTTCATTCGTATTCATTCAGCAACAGACCAAAACCATCGGCGATCCGTGCAATGCGGCAAAATATGAATGATACACTAAATCGCGATCTCCTGACAATTTCAAATTGGAGTCATGCTAATAGGGTTAATTTTAATGCACGAAAGACCCAATGTGCTATGCTCACGCACAGACGTATGACCGGACATGCTGCTCCATCTGTAAACATGTATGGTATAGATATTGAGGAATCAGAAGCTCGTGATGTTCTTGCCATGAAAATTCATTGTGATGTTCGATGGAATGAGCACATTTTTCATGGCTCAAAAGATGCATTCAAGTGCCTCGGCTTTTTAAAAAGGTGTAGGACATACTTCACTCCATCTGATCTCCTTAATAACACTGTGATAGTCGAAAAAATGAACTTCGATGAATCCTTTTCGAACTATTGGTGGGGAGTCCCCTGAGTGCGAAAGTATATTTGGAAGTGTCAGATTGGTTCCAGTTTTTGAGAAATCGGTATATATCCCTTTTTCATGGGTATATACCGATTTCTCAAAAACTGGAGCCAATCTGACACTTCCAAATGTACTTTCGCACTCAGGGGACTCCCCATTTTACATGGGTATATACCGATTTCTCAAAAACTGGAGCCAATCTGACACTTCCAAATGTACTTTCGCACTCAGGGGACTCCCCCCTAATAGTTCGATAAGGATTCATCGAAGTTAATTTTTTTTTTCGGGTCAAAAACTATCACAGTGTAATTAACTTTTGTGTGTCATAAATTCAAAAAAGAAAAACTTGTGTGTATTCCTTAAAATTTTACAACACTTTACAGACAACTTTCATAAATAACACTGTGATAGTCGAAAAATGAACTTCGATGACTCCTTTTCGAACTATTAGGGCAACTCGCTCTTCATCAAGAGCACATCCCTTTGTGGTCGATATGTTAGTGAACCGCACCTCGCATTACAGGGAGAATTCGTACTTTAGCCGTACTGTTCGTATGTGGAATAAACTCCCCGCAGAGGTCTTTCCAGCCACTTTCAGTGTGCCAGGGTTCAAATCGAATGTCCACAAACACTACTCCCTTTATCCTCCTTCCCAAAACCTATTTTCCTAGTCCGGCTCAATGCTTTGCATACGAAGGGGTCATCCCCTATGTGCTGGTCCTAATTAAAAAAAAAAAATTAATAATAATAAATTTCATTATAATTGCTACAAAAAAAAATTTTAACAAACTTAAAAGGGATGCAGTAATTTTAGCAAGAAATTTTCAAAGTTAGAAAAAACCAATAAAGCTTAATTTGGGAGTCTCTTAATTCAATACTTTTGTACTGATTTTTTGATTTCAGTTATTGGCAGACAGATCGAAACTGCATTTTAAAAGAAACTATTGACGAACTTATGTGTGCATTAAAAGTGGTTCGAATTTCCCACGTAACTTAGAGAGTGAGAAAAATAAAATTTTTTTTACACTTAAGCTTCAAAAACTGTTCATAGATCATTTTAAATATTTTATTTTCTTTTTTTTTTCAAATTTTTAATTTTTTTTACCAATTATAAAGACAAAACCTTAGCAAATATGTGGAAAAAATATTTTAATAAAATTACAATAATCAACTTGAAAAAGATCTCTAGTTTGATTTACAAATTATATACAATCATTTATGTCCTTACATATCTCATTCCAATAACGGAATTTGTAGCAAATACTGTCGTGGTAGTAGCACGGTATCAACCGGAATCCAAATGTATCAGAAACTGTACAATTGCACCATGGTTTCCTGGTACAAAATTACACATAAACGCAAATTTAAATCATTTTTTACAAAATTTTTTTTAAAGCGAGAGGACTCATGGGATCTCAAGAAATTTCATATGCTTGCCGATTTACTGGGAAATGAAAAGTCCTTGAAAAGAAAATTTTACCCACATATACATTCATAGATAAATATATGTAGAAGCGATGCTTATTTCTATTCTAGCCTAAGGCAAAATATGCTTTTATTTATACATACTTACCATTAAACATATTAGCTAAGAATATGTCTTTTAACAACAACATTTTCTAAGGTACAAAGCTAAGAAATATTTTCAATTAAATAAATATATAAGTTTGAATAACACAAGATTTTGCTTAATATGTATGGAAGTATTTACATCGTCTGACCAATAATAATATTTGTATAGACACAATATATGTATACATCTATGCATGTATGTATGTATGTATGTACGTTTATGAAAATATTATAAAAAAGATGAAAAGCTAAAACAAAGAATCATCAGATACATTATTTTGCCTGTACACATTCATATACATAAATTAATTATCTAAATATGCACGAGCATGCATGCGTGCCAAAATAATCCACGCTTATTGTAGTTTCTTAAATAGTCATACATAACATGCCTTGAACTATAAAAATAACGTGTCCAACAGATATAAAATTTTTACATTACTTGTATTACTTGTAGTAGAAATTCTATATCGCAAAATTTTTCGATTGGTTACGTTACCTTTCGTTATTCTAGAAGTAAATACCTCAACGTATACTTAATATTTAATTAATAGATTTAAGACTAATACTCATACGCCCACATGCATTAACAACTGAAAAATAAGCTCAGTCTGATACGATGTCATACCAAACCAATTTAATTAATTGAAAAACAAAACAAACATAATTTTACAGTATCTGTTATCTCTGAATGTAATAAAAAAAATTTCAAGAAAATATGTACATACATAAATTTCTGTGATTCATTATAAATACAATTCATACATAAATTAAAATGGATCTTCTATAAAAAGTTTATTGTTACAATAAAATGTCTACAAAACATGCAAATGTAAAAAAGAAACCTTTTATTACCTAAATCTAAAATTCAGTGCTGGAAGATCTATTATCATATTTTTATTTCTAATTTTTATTGATTTTTTGCATTCAACAAATGTCAAAATAGGCATAAGCCTGCTTTATAATCAATAGCAATTTATTATATTGCGATATAGCAATAACATCTTTTAGGATTGTTCAATATATTTCAAATAAATTGAAGGTGCAATCTAATACATTTTTTATTTCAAATCACGAACGGGTTAGATAGCAAAAAATACTTAAAATATCTGACGCTTTATATATATATATATATATATATATATATATATATATATATATATATATAATACATTTTTATACTTCAATAAATGGTATGAAGTCAATTAAATTTTTTGCAATAGAAAAAGTTTTTTTCAATCATTCGCATACAAAAAGGAATAATATATTTTTCCACGAATTAAATCGTTTAAAGGTTTAAAAGTTTACTTTTTCGAAATATCCTTCACGTATACCGAGAATCGCAATGCTACGAAAAATAATTTTGCATGAAACTCATGATTTCGACTTAATTTTAATGTTTAAAATTATGTTAATTCAAATTTATTTTTAGTATGAGAGAGAGCAAGACACATATCAGCAATGACATAAGGGCGCTACACCATATCCTTAATATTGTTTTTTTTTTCATTTGACCACTTGTCAAGGGGAGTAGTATTCTGTAGGAATTTCAACGTTACTATTAACTGTGTTTAATTAACCTATGAAATTTAAATTAAATTAAATATTATAGGTAATGTGACAAATTCACTTAAAAATTTAATTAATGTTGGTTATTTTAACGCTCCCGATCTCCGATCATGTTAGCGAGCACCAGCTGTTAATGCCCATCCTACCATCTATATATGTATATAAACCCGAATGTGTGTCTGTTTATTTGTTTGTTTGTTCCTTATAGGAGGCCAAACCCTTAGACCGATCTTCCTGAAATTTTCACAGTATTTAACTGGAACTCTCGGATGAATTATAGGCTACCTTTTTTTTCAACCACACCTACTTTTACACCCACTTTTTTAAATTATGTTACTCCTACCACGTAGTTTTTAACAGATTTTATAATGTAAAGTGAGCATAACTTCGCAATTTGTGGATCAATTTTCAAAATTCTTTCAGCATATAGAAAAGGTGCATTAAAGTTTTTTGTTTTTGAAAATTGTGCGTAGGGGCAGGGTGTTTTTTATCAAATAACTTCGCAATTTTTGAGCCAATTTTCAAAATTCTTATTGCATATGGAAAAGGTCCAGAATATTTTTTATGTTTTTAGAAATTGTTTTTTGGATCGGATGGGAGGGGGGCGGTAGGGCGTTGCAAATGGCCCACCACAATAATTGATTATCAAATAACTTCGCCATATTTTGGTAATTTTTTGACCTACGTCGATGATATTTGGTACATATGGTATTGGCATAATTTGGAATACGTACCAGGAGAAAAGTGGGTGGGACTACGCCCCTTTTTTAGGAAAACCAAACCCTTGGACCGATCTTCCTGAAATTTTCACAGCATGTTACTGTGACTTTAGAAGGAATAATAGGCTATATGAAGTTTTGATTGGACAAAGAGGCGTAGCACCGCCCATATAACCCAAAAATTTAAATCGCCATATTTTGGGCATTTTTTTACCTACGTCGATGATATTTCGTACATATGGTATTGGCATAATTTGGAATACGTAGCAGGAGAAAAGTGGGTGGGACCACGACCCTTTTTTAGGAAAATTAAAAGTCGTTATATAGTCTTAACTACTGGACCGATCGTCATTAAATTTTCACAATAGGATATATAAATACTTTTAATTTTATGTTATAACGAGGGAGTAGCGAAGCACACCGGGATAGGCTAGTTTCTTTATAAAATATCGCACGCTAAAATTAAAGCTAAGATATAAGCAAAGACTTGTGTTCAAGAACACAATAATTAAAAATAAAGACAAAAGAAATTTTAAAGGGTTCATAGATGCAACAGTAACGTTTATATATGTAAGAGCTTACAGACTCACAAATTGGTAAAATGCTGCTAAAATCTTATTTAGTATAACAAATACTGACAATTGCGAATAAATGCGGCAAGAAAAAGACAAACAGAAACAATTTGCACATTGTTTCTTCTTTAATCAATCTTCGCTCAAGAATAGTTATCATTTACATTTTTTCTACAACAATATAAGTACTTGACGAAACGTTGCAAAAAAATATGCTAAAATTAATAGTTTTTGGTGAGTTAAAATATGATAATTTAATTAATAATATGTTAATTTATAATAATTATGACAAAATAAAACTAAACTTCAATAGAGACAGCCAATCGCTGCAACTACGCGAAAGTTTAAAAGGCGATATCATATCCAGTTTTTATTTTACTTCTAAGAAACTTTAAAGTATTTTCTTAAATTAAAATATAATATAAATAACATGTAGCAAATTCGATGAGAATGTAATTTATCGACAGCATCTGCGATCTGTGGACTTCTGGAGTGGAAGTTTTTAAATAAAATCAAGACCATTCAAACGATATATTTTCAGGCAAATAGACGAAAAGGCTAATGATTTTATACCGAAGATAAGAGTTTTACAAAGGACAAATAGGATTTTTACACATTAGGTCTTGAATACTTATATTGAACCAAACTAATAAGCCAAACTGAATAAAACAAAGTTATTTTTGAAGATAATTGCCAAATAATTCAATCTATAGTAATAGGCAAAACTATTTTTTTGTAATGGACCTTACGATCGATTTTGTCCAAAACTAATAGCAAATTAAAAAAATTTATTCACAGAAGTGAACGAGTTATTGTCTGTTATTGTGGGTTCAGTATTTCGGGAGCTATAAGCGTTTAAAGTTGCTACCAATACGTGTAAACGTTGTGCTCATGAATGTAACTTAAAGAAACAAGCAAACAAACAATAAGGATTTTTTCATTTTTTATTTATAAATTTAGCTATTGGCCTACCGTATTTTATGTAAATAAAAGTAAAATATTTTTATTCCATATTTTTCCCGACGTTTCGTGAATTGTATGTTCACTTTTTCAAGGGATATTTTTTATTTCTATTAAAAAGAAAAACATCAACAATTTTTGAATAATATTAAAGAATAATGTACAATAGCTTACACTATGACGTCACATGAATATAATTTTTTAAATATTTAGTGTGTTGAATATCACTTTTAAATTTACTTTTTTAAAAAACATTATACATATATAAGAAACAATTTAATTTAAACAGATTTTTTAAAACGAGTAAAAAACAACTATTTAACTTATTTGATTGCAATTTTATAGCTTGCGCTTTTTTTTCATTTTTCGATGAGAGAGAATTGTATGAATGTTAAGGGAATTAAATATTTTGTTTTTTCATTTAAATAATTGGGGTGTTCACACTGTTGCCATATCAGTCATATGTCATATCATAATGTCTTATTATTTTACAATAGTTTAAAAAAATTGTTGTTGTGCTTCAAACAAAAAAGTCATATAATAATAAGACATTTTAAGGTATTTTTATGGTTTGTCATAAAATTACAGTAGGAATCTTAGTCGAGCAGCTGCAACACCTTATTCGAGCCGGCGATAATATTTACAAGCCGCCGCTACTTTTAAATAACACAAGAATGAAAACAAGGCAAATTCATTACCAGGTATATGCACGACCAAGACGAATTAATTATAAGGCGAATTCACGCGAATTTATACATTACCATTAATATACATATACTACTAATATTGAACTGTCAATCTTTTGAAATAAAGGATACTTCCTTCCTTCCTTCCTTCCTTCCTTTTTATTCTTTCGCCATGTTAAGAACATTTTTTCCCATCTTGAATTATTAAATAAATTATGTGAATTGAATTAAAACAATAGGTGCCCAGTAAAAAATTTTCATGTTTTTTGAAGCACTAAAGAAATAAAGCGCAATATAATTTGCTTTAAAATATAAGCTTGCTAAGAAGCTGCGCCACAACAATGCAGTTTTTAAAGCGAGAAAGTTAGCAAATATACACACATCCAATAGGTAGTATGAATAAAAAAGTATTTGCTTTTTACTTAAAGATTTGTTTTAAAACTCAAAATTCTGGTTATTATTGACTATAAAAGTAAGAATTTTGGGGTTTAAAACAAATTTTTAAGTAAATAGGAAATACTTTTTTTATTCATAGTACCCAGTAACATATTTTTATTTCAATGTGTTGTTTTTCTTTTAGCCGAATTATTTTAAAATTTAAGGCAATATATTTATGTTCATACTTCATACTTTAGATGCCAACTTAACAAACTAAAAACAGTTTTCTTGTTTGCTTAACGTTTTGTTGTGATCGTGTAATTAAAAATTTCTATTCAAATCATATCTATGTTGCTAACGAAATGTGCAAGTATTACCTAATTAGTTTCCCTTTTTTTATCAAGTAAAGTATGTATTGAGTATATTTAACCGTCAATTGCCAAACTAAATCTGTGTATTCAAACACTCATTGGTGCTCTTCAAATGGCACTATAATCCAGTGCTGTTCTAATATGTTTGCCATTTTTTGTAATTGTGTATGCATTTTTTGATTAAGTTTTTAAATAAGTTTTTTTTTTAATTTTTTGCACTAGTTTTGATGTAAAGTTCGAAGGAAAAACTTTTATTTGAACTACCCAAATGCCAAAAATATATGATGGTTTTAAAATAAACAATTTTCAAAGAAAGCTATTAGCAAACGAAAGGATTCAAATGTAAAAGAGAAATAAAATGCTACTGGTACTCAATTTGAAAACAAATTAATTTTAAGTTGAGAGCAGATGACCATCAAATAAAGAACACAACCATATATTTTCATAGTTAATAATAATTTAATATAAAAATCGTTAAAAAAATTATTTCTAATAAATCGGTTTTTTTTATTATATTCATTCCCAAATCATGTCAGATGAAAAACATCCGTTAAGTAGAATACAATACGGGTTTTTAACCCAAAAATAATTTTGACTTGTACTTTTATAAGAATCGCTTATAGTGAAACGGAAAGAATTTTAATATTTCTTTTTTTGTAAATAATGCCGCAATTTTTCAACGGGTAGTCCACGTGAACATGACATTTACTTTAAGAAAATGAGCTTTTGGTTTTTTTCAGTAGCGGATTCATAAAATCTCAAACTTCGTCACTTCGGGCATGTTGTCAAATATATTTTAAAGTTTGTTTTTTTTTCCTATTGTTTCTTGTCCATTTCACAACTCCACTCTTGAGAAATATAATAAGACCATATTCCCATTAGCCAAATCCAATTCAAATTATATACTATTTAAATTATCTGTTTAGAATTTCGATTAATTCAGTTACAGTCTGTTGCAAGATTCAATTCAAACAGAGAACAAAAATACAACAAATTTAACAACACTTTTAAAATGGATTTATAAAAGATCCTAACATTTTAAATCAAAATAAATGCATTTATTTATGATATAAAATGGTTTTCACTGCGTTTGAGAATTTTTAATAAATATATTTTGTTCAACCTTCTTGTCTCTCACTGTATGACTAGATTCAACAACATCTGTCTCTTCATTGTGACATAAATACATATTTTGTTATAAATGTTGTTAAATGTTAAACAATCCTTGTGTAATACAAATTTACAGTTGTAAATATGTTTGTACATACACACATACATGTTAAAAAAAGAAATAAATATATTTACATATTCACATACTCACGTACATATACATATATGTATGTATTAGAAAAAAAAATTGACATATAAATTTTTACAAAATTTTCTGTACAACACGTAGTACATTCATGTAGGCGCATATTTTGAAAGGAACAGCACAAGACAAGCATTAAATAAACATTCGAAAATCTACAAAAATAAAATATATAATACTTTTGGTTAGAAATAAACATTTGGATACACACCCACACACACATTTAATGTAATAAGTAGAATTTATCAATAACCGAGTGGTACAACAAAGAACCATCGCTACTAGTGACTAACGAAATGGTTAGATTAAACACTCTATACAGTACTAGAGCTAGTGTTAGGTATACCACACTATATAATTTTTCAAGCATGGTGGTAAATATCGACTGGATGATCATGTATTTAGTAACTAAAGGGCTGCAACGAGTAACTTTTTTCTTCATATGTGAAACTCGCTGTCGAATACAGTAGATATTTGCTGAGGAGAAGAGATTGTTTGTTTGACAAATACTAACCACGTGTAGCAACGGCAGATTAAATGAGTACCGAAAAATATGAACATACAAAACCGTAGCCAACAAAAAAGAAGTACCTTAAAAACTATGTTCACTTCATGTGGTACTTCAAGAATTTTTCTTGCAATGTTGAAAATTAAAGATTTTAAATTTTAGCCTTTACATGCACATTGGCTAATACGACGGAGTTTTAAGTCTTCAAAATAAATAAGGAAAAAATTATCCATACTTTTTTTCATAAATTCAATTAACATTTTTTGAAAATTAAAAGATGTCCTATTAAAAATGTAACCTTTAAACATAAGTAATTAGTAACTAAGTAACAAAAATCTAAATAACTAATATTATGTATAAACTTGCCTCACTTAATTCCATTTTTTTACTACACTCAACGGAAAAAATTTTTTTTTTATTTGCCAAACTTCACGTAGTATTGCAACTTGCAAGTACCATGTGAAGTTTGGCTGTCGCATTATGTTTACCTCGTTCTGTTCATACATGTTGCGAGTATGATAGCTAAACACACAAGCAGTGAACTTACACACGCTAAGTCGAGTAACAACAAGTGTTGTCAAAAATATGAACATTGTTTCTCTAATTCATTTCGAGTAAATGTTCATGCTTTGGAAGTACACGTGATCTTCTTAGCTACACATCTATTTATGCAGCATTCTATTAGTAACCAATGAAAATTAGCTAACCCATAACAAATAAATCAATTGTTTAAAACTTAAATTCTAAAGTAATCTTGCGAATAAAATGTTATAATTTTTTGAAAGTTTTAAATCATTTTAAAGAAAATTTTATGTTTCATTCAATTTTCAATACAAAACTAAAAAACAATCGCTTTAAATATTTCATCAACAAAAATGTTACGCAAAATTTTATCACATACTCACTTTTTTTTTGCAGATACATACAAACTGGACTCAATAACATTTCCAACGACAATAAAAAATACTATCCGATAAGACATTTTTAAAATTAAAGCATGGAAACAATAACATAAGAAAGAAGTAATCAATGTCGATAATTAAGGAATAAATAATTTGTGATTTTACCCCACTTTTTTTAACGGCATCATTTGCGCATTTTTACGTGGTTACGCTTAAATGATACCCCGCTTAAATTCGTCGACATGTGTGCTATATAAGCATGTTAATTACTGTAGCATTTAATATATATTCCTTCATTAGAAATATTTAAGATAATGCAAATTAATGCTTTTCCAATATATATAACATTTACTATTCAAAAACAAAAAAAAAAAAGCTTTTTAATTGAGAATTAATCATCAACAAAAAGTATCTGTTACAAGTAGTTTTCTTGCAGAATCGATAGTAATGGTAGGCCCTATCCCTATCTATCTATCCCTCAATCCATACAATACATTTATTCTCATATAAAATATCCGAACATACGAACATTTCATAGTATTTTCAAGTTCTATTTTTAAATTTGCTGATTAACTAATTAATCCTGTTTTTCTTGCAGTATGACAAATATGACGTAAATCCTACACTTAAATACGTTAAACACATATCTTTTTATGTGTTTGTCCTTTTTGTCCTCCTTTGAAGATTTTCTTCAATATTTTATTATGATTTCAAATGCCTTTTATTAACTTAAACATGAACATACAAGGATTGTCATGGATAATCGATAACTTTAATTAATTCTCGTATTTAACTAAATAGAAAAAGTAACAGCAACAAATAGATAAAGTTTTTAGATGCAAAATATTTGTGTTAATGTATAATTTTTTTTTGCAAACAACTTCAATTTCCAATAACTTTATCATAATATTGATAAAGATGCTGATTTCAATATCTTTCACTATCTGATTTTCTAAAAAAAAACTTTCCATAAAGTTTATTGTGATTGAGTGTCACAAGACGTTGACTATATATAATCTTCTTTTACTTTTTAGCACTTGTTTTCGTACTTACTTTATCACCATTTTCTTCATTTAATAACAAGTAAATAAAAAAATATTTTCTTTCAGTTTATGGAAAATTATTAACAACGGACAACAACTAACCACAAGCGAGGGGCGAAAAAATTAATTCGATAAATCTTGAAAAAATTTCTTTTTTGTCAAATTCTGTTTACATTCTGGAAATCATAAATGCCGCATGATGAAATCAATAAATAATGGTGTTGGCTGACTTTTTACAAAACGAGGAAAAATATCTATATAAAAAATATTAAATAATAAATGGAAGAGATTTATTATACAAAAAAATTTACTCCAATCCTACAATAAAGACAATTTAGCTCTACATTTCAAGGACAAAGACCAAAAGCTTTGATATCAAAATAATATGATAAAATGCAAATACAACTATCCTATGCTCCTTCTATATTTACATTTCTATTGGACCAAAATGCAGTCACTTTCTAAATCAGTCCGTAAATGGTGGAGTTGAGCAATAATTAATATATCAAGGGAGCAACTTTCCCCTAAAATATATAGAAAGAAGCACCCCCTCTCAACAAAGAAAACAATTATGTATGTGGTAGTAAAAACTTCGGCGGGACAAGTTGGCACTCAGACTTTCGAAAAAATGTATGAGGCAAAACTGCAAAAAACCCCAATCAAATAAAAAAAAAATGAAAATTGCTCCGTGAGCGGAGGATTTTGGGAAAAATATTAGATCAAACTGCAAGCAAACTCTTTCATATATAAAAAAAAAATTAAAATCGGTTCATAAATAACAGGGGAACTGCTATCCGTCTGCCTATTTGAACTCGGTTAAAAAAACGAAAGTGTCTTCGAGAGTGGTATGTAAGGGGTGTCTCAGTATGAATGCTCTTTTTTTATTTAAAATAATCGGAATAAACTCTATTACATGACTGTAATGATAGTTTTCAGTAACTTCTTGCTTTAAGCGAAAAAAAAATTAATTTGCAAATGAATTTTTTCCAATAATATAAATTCCTCAGGCTTAAACAAGGCTTTAGTTTTCAAAAAGTACAACTGAACTAATCGCTATTCCATTTAAGTTCGCTACTGATTTTTATATAAAAAATAAATCAAACTTTTTCCACCCACACCAAAAGATTCTACACAAATACAAATTAACTCTTGAAAAAGAAAAAAATTTGCTCTACAACTCACGAAGTGACCAGTTCAAACTGGTTTCCCAGCGGCCAAATTTTTTATTTTGAATTGGTATTAATTCAGACACAAACTCTATTAAAATTATCCGGTATAAGTTATATTATGCCATCAAAAAGAAAAGCTTTAAAAAAAGCCACTTAAGTTTTTACGAAAGTCGTAAAAACTAAATATAGAATTTTTTTTCAATCTCTTGCTTTTATATTTATTGCTCCAGTCCTATAATTTAACTAATGAACTTTTCAAACAAAATAAAACTATATTTTATTACACAAACAACAATATGATATTTTAATAATACCATTAGGAATACTTTATAACTAAATTATTACAACTTAGACAACATTTTCAAAGGCAAGGAGTTTTATTGAAAATACAAACACAAAGTGGATGGAAAAATATTGACAAATTTTTGCGAGACCATCTTCTTGCAATATAAACACTTCGATCAATTCGAAAATACATGAAATGACCAAAATGTATAGGGTATTGCTAGTTTTAGAAAGTTTAAAAATAGCTTATAATCCTTTTCAAAAGTTCAGTCAATTCCAAAACAAAATGAGAAATACACCTTTCGTGCCAAACCGAATAACACCAAATAACACATTCTGTTTAAAATTTTTTTTTTTTTTTGGTTTAAATTAAAAAGAAACAAAAACTTTCACTGAATGAAATATCAAACAAACAACAACCGTAAAAATTCAACGAAAAATTTTCCATACTTGATGATGGCAAATTAATAACACGAAGAATATTTACTTTTCACTAAAACAAAAATGTCTACAATAAGTTTTCATTAAAAATCTGAATAATAATGAAACAAAAGTAATACTTAAACAACCAAAGAAAATAAAAGAACACAATTGTGTCAATGTCAACGCTCATTAATATCGATTAAATTATTGAAAACTTACACAAAATTGTTGTTGTGTCAGCTAAACAAGCAAAAAAAGAGACATTTTGAATGTTGGGAAAAGGTAAAAATTTTAAATTGGGCTTAATGGTTTATGATTATAGTCGGCAGACGTCATTTCAAACCTTTTAAAGTATTTTAAGATTACTTTCAGTTAATTTCCTAAAATTTTCTCGAATTTTTTTCTTAGCACAAAAACTAAACAACTTTATTAATTTTAACAGTTGCTATAGTTTGGTCGCTATTAATCCTCGATACGATGAATTTTGAACGACAAAATCGTAGTATTGGGCGAAATTCGTCTGTCGTCCCAGTTGAGTTCCCACCATTAAATGTCAAACTGTGCCCACCGGCAGCAATGCTGGAATAATTGTCCCCCAAGTAGGCGATCTAACTGCGTGTCGTCTAGAATAGCCATAGTGGACATATGACAATATGTAATTATATTGAAGTCTTCATGCTAACTAAATTTTTGGTATTAAAATTTAATTATTTTTGTGTTATTTTGAACAATAAAAAAAAACACATTGGCTGTCTTCCAAAACGTCAATTGCTTTGTGTTTGAACAAAGCATCACATTTCATAACGCCGAAGTACAATAATTATACAATGAATACCATTTCAAAACGCCGCCGCCAAGTAATTTTAACGCAGTAAGAAAGCAAACAAGGTGTAGTGTATCCTAAATAATCAATTATTATATTTATCATTATTTTACATGTAAGTACACTTATTACACATACTGTTATTATTATCATTTTTGCACACGGCACACTGTTAATATTAATATCATTTTCACAATAACCATTAATATATTTAATTCAATTGTTATTTTTATTTAATACAATTATATGTTTGATATTGGAATGTTTGTTATTTTTATACAACAACTATGCTTAATGTATTTTTTGCTACTTATATTTTTTTCTCAATTTATTACTTCTTACTACAATTATATTTAGTGAATAAGAAATTTTGTAGTTTTAGAATACCGTTTTTTTAGAATTTAAGAGACGAATTTTTGAAAATAAAATTAATTAATACTTTGCCTTCCAACGGCATTACATATACAAAAAAACAAAATTAATTCTTTTATATTTGCCTTAAATCGGCAAGTGAATACTGGCATTCATCTGCCATTTACTTTTATTTGCCAGTGGCGTTTATTAGCGCCGGCAATACAAAAATAAATATACACATCAACACTCACCAAATATTACAAAGGAATCGGATTTATAGTTGATTCATTGTTTCGGAACTTTGCATATGAGTCATTCCATGTCAGACCGAACACCTTTTTTACACCACCTCTTCCGATTTTCTTTAAATTTGCCAGACGTATTAAACATAAAAAAATATTTTACACGTGTTTCGGGAAAAAAATTAAAATTTTTTTTTTTTAAAAGTTATTTGTATTTGAAAATCGTCAAAATCGTGAAAAATCTTCCGACATGACAACATTTAAACTAATGTTTTTATAAAAGTAGTGAATGGATTTTGAAGTTCAATACCTTATTTTAAAGGTATTTAAACCTTCTTTTTAAAAAAAATATTATTTTTTATAAATTAATTTTTTTTTATTATTAAAATTTGGTTTTTTTACTTAATTTCTGTTTTTCACAATCTTCGAACAAGTCGAAAAATCTGAAAAAAATATTTTCTAAAAGGTTAATATATTCTTAACATTCCCTCGAAATTTCAGAGTGGAGGTCGAATGGATACTATTTTTTTACGATTTTTTTCCATTGCAGCACCACAAAAAAATTACATTTTGTATATAAAAATTTTATTTTCAAGCATGTTAACGAAAATGTCAACGCATGTATGTATGAGTGTATGTATTTAAAAACACACAAAATTTCATACTTAAGTAAATATTTAATCAAAATTCATATTGTTCTGGAGATTTGTTTGTTTTGCTTTTTTTGTATATTATTTTTTTTGTATATAAACATATTATATAATAATAATATTAATACATAACTAAAAGTTAAATAATAAGCATTCATATACATATACATACAATACATGCGTTGACATTTTCGTTAACATGCTTGAAAATAAAATTTTTATATACAAAATGTAATTTTTTTGTGGTGCTGCAATGGAAAAAAATCGTAAAAAAATAGTATCCATTCGACCTTCACTCTGAAATTTTGAGGGAATGTTAAGAATATATTAACCTTTTAGAAAATATTTTTTTCAGATTTTTCGACTTGTTCGAAGATTGTGAAAAACAGAAATTAAGTAAGAAAACCAAATTTTAATAATAAAAAAAAATTATTTTATAAAAAATAATATTTTTTTTTAAAAGAAGGTTCAAATACCTTTAAAATAAGGTATTGAACTTCAAAATCCATTCACTAGTTTTATAAAAACATTAGTTTAAATGTTGTCATGTCGGAAGATTTTTCACGATTTTGACGATTTTCAAATGCAAATAACTTTTTAAAAAAAAATTTTTAATTTTTTTCCCGAAACACGTGTAAAATATTTTTTAATGAAGACTTCGTTCTCAAATTTTGAAAGACATCGGAGACATCAAAGTCAATTTTTAGCAAAAATCGTACGGTTTGACATGGAATGACTCATATGTATGTAATTTAAATACGGTAGCATAGTATACGAACGTTTTGGAAGTCAGCCATTATTTTAATTTTATCTACAACACGGACCACTGTGTCATTCGTAGGCAAATTTTAGTTTTATATGAATAAACAAGTTACTTATTATATTTAATAGCTCACTTAATACGTTTGTATGGGGAAAAATTAAAACAGTTTTTGAAATTTAATTTTTAAATAATTGTTATAATTTCATTTACATTTTTTCTTTCATTGAAACTGTTGATAAAACACCCTGCAGCAATAATTCAAATAAAACAGCATATAATAATTTTGCTGATTCAACCAAGCAAGGTTTTTTTTATGATAACAGAATAATAAAATTTTAATCTTAATGCAACGTTTGTGGTGTGTAAACGTTGTAAATTTAAAACCATTATGACACCATTTTAATACTCTTACAAATGGTCAAAAGTACAATTTATGATTAATTTTAATGCCTCTGATGACGATAATAATAGTCTCGATGTGTCTGTGTATGCAAGTGTATGTGTATGCGAGCGGAAGTGCTGTTGTAATGGGTGGGTGCTTTTAATCTGCTGGAAATATATATATTTTTTAAATTCAACCCTTTAGCTTTATTTCTTAATAAATACTTTACAAGTACTGGGCAAGAAATGTTGTGTGTAAAAAATGCGATAAAGGCACATTATTTCCTTTTTACTTTAATTACTGTGGTCTTATATGGAGATGTTTAAGCTCCTTACACATGTTAAGTCACATAAAGTAAGTGTATTTATATTATTTATTCAGGAGCGGATCCTGCTTTATCGTTTGGGGGGCGGTTTTTTAGAATTTTATATAAAATAAGTAAATATTAAATATTATTTGTTTTAAATGCCAATAATTAAAAAGGTTTGGGGGTGGAAATATCCCTTTTTCCATCCCCTGTAGCCGCGCCTGATTTATAAGTCTCATCAACAATTACTTTAATGTTCAATCAATATTAAACTTTTACTTTACTTTGATTAAGTTTGTAGAATTTTGTAACTTTACTCGAACAGTTATCGAAGATTAATATATAAGAGAAAATAATTTCAAAGTGCTCAAGACTTCTGACATGATGTCTTCGATGGAAGCCTTTTTTATTATCTTCTTAGATTTAGTAAAAATTTATGAAAATTATATCATTAATTAATTCAGTCGAATTTGTCTTTTAATTCACAATCAAACATTCACAACTAACTCTACTTATAAAACACTAATAGTAAAAACCTGTAGAACTTTTAAGAGCTTTATGGTAGAGGTGTCCTTAAAAGCAATTAAGAATGTTTAGAGAATGTTGGCAAAACACATTCTTAGATCTAAAAATCACAATTATAATTTAACTATCAAGCGCTATAATATGTCTATTTAATCTTGTTCATATAAAAGTTTTCTATCTTAGACTAAAGTGTTTGAATAAAAAAGGACAAAAATAGATTATGAATGTATCTAAGTGTTCTCTGTGGTTTTGTTCAAGTTTTTCCAACATCTACAGCAGTTATCAAGCGCTTTTAATATGTTTTTTTTTTTTTCATTCTTAGAAAAACCACAACAACAAAAAGGAAATTTGTAAACATGCTTTAAGAATGAAAATTCGTTCTTTCCATTACCAGATGACGATTTCACTCATTATTTTATACCAAAAAGATTTCCGTATGCAAAAGTGGGCACTTAGTTCTAAGAAAGATAAAATTTCATTATATCCTTTTTTTAATAACTTTTTATGATCACCAACAAATTGAATGAAATGCCGTGAACACAATTAAAATTTTGAATGTTTTTTGTGTTTTAGTTAAAAAAGGAAAGACAATAAATTCATACATGAACAGAGAGTGACGAAATCCTAATGGATTTCACAACGCTGTCCGTTTGTCTATCTTGACAAATCCAAGAGGTATGGATCGGAAATATTCATACAGTATGTGTAGCAATAAGTAATACAAATTTACCAAATCTTAAAATTAAAGGGTAAGCTAAAACGAGCAACGTAATATATTAAAACTGTATGCAGAATTGTGAACCGTAAAACATATAAACACAATTTCTAATTTGACAAATAACACACTAAGTAACCAAATGTTACAAATGATACAATAAAAATTCAAATTTAAGTAAAATAAAAATTAAAGGGTTTTTTATCACGTAATGTAATTTCGATATTATATTTTGACAACAAAACGATTAAAACGAATATGGTGCCAAAACGAAACAACTTTAAAAGTAATAAACAATAAACTAAAAACAGTCAAAGCCTTCAATGCCTTCAAAGTGAAAACCTAAACAAGGAAAATATTTTCCAAAACGAAAAATATAATCAAATTTTTAACAAAACACCAGAACGAATAAGACCGACAGAATTAAAAATAGTCTCCAAACTGAAAACAACGCCAAACGAAAACAAAATGTGAATTTTTAAGCAAATCGCCAGAGCGGATAAAGCCGTCATATTGAAAAAAATCGCCAAAACAACAAAAAAACTCATAAAAGAATAAAACGCTAAAGGAAAATATTATTAAAAAAAATAGCACCAAATCAAAAAAGAAAAAAGACCAAGAAAAATCGACAAAAGAAAAAATATCGATAACAGGAAAAAATTCTCAAGAAGAGAAAAAAAAAAACAAAATAAAAAGTCGCCAAAAACCGAAAAAAAAATCAGCGACACAACTAAAAACCCGAACTCTTCGACTGCACTTCAAAGTCGCACTTAAATGAATAAAATTACTATTGGTGAAGGAAAAAGGAAGTGATTGGAAAATATGCTCATCACTAAAAAAACTGTTTTTTTTTTAATTTTGCTCGGTTATTACAAAGCTAAACTGTTTTTTTTTCACAAAAAAAACGTTTTTTAAATAGTTTCTAAAAACTAAATGTTTCACATTACCCTCACACACTCGCACACTCAACTCTAACAACAACCGAGTGTCGGGTCGTTTATATTCCACATATTCGAATAAAACACACAATTATAAATTTGCATAAAAAGTTTTTCTGTAATTTGCATATAAATTATACTTTTTTTTATTGGAACATATTTAATCGATATTTGTTTTAGCTCTTATGTATCATGAGAATATAGTAAGCTTGCAAGCACAGTGGCTGCTTTTGAAGCTGACGCTGATGAAAAGCTGTCTGATAAAAGAAAATATTGGGTAACGTGAAGATGTTATTGAGGACAAATTGGTTGAGCCATTATCTCATCTTAAAATTTATCTGGACTGTATGTGTTGACATCTTAATAAAATCTTTCTGTTAATCTCTTATATACATATTTGTATGTTTAGGAAAAATGTTGTCAAAGACAAATAAGGTGAATAAATACACATTTATTTAAATTTATTATCAGAATTAGTCGTTAATTTGCCTTTTTTTTTTACTTTTTTACAGTGCATTTAGAGCGATGTTTTAAAAACGAATAATCTTGTGCGTAACAACAATAAATAAATAAACAACTAATAAATAGAAAGTTAACAAATTACATTCATATTTAATTCCCTTGACAATATTTTCTTTTTAACAATTTTTCCACCGCCTGTTGTTAGTTACCCGGCGAGTGAAAAATATAGCAATTATTGTAAAATTTATAATACATTTTACATACATATGTGTTAATTTACGGGTATTTATTTAAGCAGAAATAATTTTCCATTTCATATTAAAATGAAAATTTAATTTCATGAAAAGAAATATACACATCGTCATTCATAATTTCAATTTAATAACACTTCTGAGACTCTGTAGCACCATCGTCATCACTACGTTTTAAAAATCAAATTTTTTTCATATTTGCAACTTATTTCTTTTTGGTAAAATAATAAAATTGCTGACTTTTAAAATAAATAAAATTGTTTATAGGCGTTTCCTTCATTTGCTCTGGCAATTTTCTTGAGAACATTTCTTTTGTAAAACGTTTTAAATGTTGCTGCAAAAATCACGTTCAAGCCGCAGTCATTAAAATTTATAATAAATAAATTTGCACAAATTTTATCCTTGAGGATCAACAAAACTCACATTACAAATACATTTGGCAACATTACTATAAGTAATGTATAAAAACAAACAAAGTTATTTATTAGCAATTTGCGTTTGCATAAAACGAAAAAAAGGTTTTCGTTTGCCATCATGCATAAAGTGACCATATTTTTTTTTACCTGAAAACGGGACATCGAATAATTCTGATGGGTTCGGTTATATGAAATAGAAATGCATATATAATGTAAAAATATTTTATTTGTCCATAGTAAATGGACACTAAAAAAACATTGTTTATACATTGTTATATTTTTCAGAGGCACAAATTTGTTTCAAAATTTTAGGTGACGATTTCAAATATGTGTGGAACTCTTGGCAGGATTTTTTAATATTAACTTTAATAATTAACATAGCCTTAAGCACTCATACCATTAATTGAGTTTTATCTTCGGTCCACAACTTATTCATCAAGGAAAATACACGTTCAACCGGCGCATTTGTACCAGGCAAACATAAAATATATTCAACTATAACTTGCAAATTTGCATGGTTTAGGTAATTGCTTTTAAAATGTTTAAATACTTCCACCCAACGATTTTCCGTAGAAATATTTTGTTGATTCCATTCATCAATTTTTTGCGATGTTACGTATTTAGATACGAGTGAAAATTCATCGAATACATCCGTATCTTTATTGCAATCGATATGTTCTTTTTCGATCAATATATCTAGAACTTTTTGAACATCTTCCCACTGTGGTACTTCTGTTAAATTTGCCCAATTAAGTTTTTCTAAATCTTTGTTATAAACAGTCCATTGCTCTAAATACTCTCGACTAGTTTTATAAAATTCTTTAGCCTTAATTTTCACGAAATTCTCGTCAATATCGGTGTAACCATCTTCTTTTAATTTTTCAAGTAAACCACGGACTGAATATGGAAGAAAGTGACTTGTGATGTATTTTAACATACATACATACATATGTACATTTTTAGATTTAAGATTTGAACAACTTATTGATGTTTCAATTTATAATTGAAGATTCAATAAATAAAAATTTATCAAAAAAACAAAAAAATGTACATAAGTATGTATCAATATTAAAAAAAATTATCTTTGCCGAATTTCTGAAAACGGGACATTTTTGCGTCCCCGAGTTGTTGTCGGGGACAACGGGACAAAGTAGCTGAAAACGGGACTGTCCCGTTCAAAACGGGACGTATGGTCACGTTAATCATGCATAATGTTTTTACCTCCACACAAATACACACAAACTTAAGTACACATACTTCTTTGTATGCAAATGAGTTTAAATTATTAAATGCAAATTTGAAAGCAAATAAATTGTGTACGAATATGACGTGTAAAGTATTCAGGGGGTATCGACGAATGGTTTGGGCTTCAAATGTTTTTCGTTTTTTTTTTTTGTTTTTGTAATTAAAAATTATAGTTATAACAACATAGACCATTCAAAACAAATATTAATTTACAAGAGAAAAACGAGTTTGAGGTGACAGCAGACAAAACCTTCCATTTAACAAAAATAATATTTGAAAATCAGCCCAAAAATGTTGAATTTCTGATAAAACAAACATTTAAAAAATATAAAAAAAGTTCAAAATTTTCCATATTTGATTGTAAAATAATTTAAAACTTTTTTTTTTAAGAATTGACAAAATTAAATCTACAACTTTGCAGCACAATGCAACGAAATCACTTTTGCAACCAGCCAATATATTCACTAAATTCTCGCATAAAAAGCCTTTGCAATTGGATATAAAATTTATTTTATTTTACCTTTTTAAAAGCATACTTCAGTTGAATGAAGTAAGCAATTCATTTCATCTCTTCTCAAATATTATAAATTTATAATAAATTTATTACATTTTTATTATGATTTTGAGTACAACTTAATATAAAAAAAACATACTTGAATATTATATTAAATACTGGATACAAGAGTCTTGCGTAAAAAAGCCCTATTGATTAAACCGCAATCAACATGCTTAACAAAGAATAACAAAAAAAAAGCTTTTTTAATGAAAGTTGCAGCATAAATTGAAATATGTAGAAAAAAATTATTTACCACTTAATATACCACTTATAATTATTGTTCAGTTTGTGTCAACAGGAAATTATTTTCTAGTACAGCCATTCTATGACGAGGTATTAAACCGGATTAAATTACAAACAAGTTAACCAACACTTTTATTAATTAACTACAATTAAAACCGGACTGGGCAAAAAAAAATCGAATGTCAAGTCTTTTAAGTCAAATCTAAATATATAATTTTTAAAACCAACTGTTTTTCTTTCATCTTCCATGAACACTTTTCATTTCATTTCATTTCATTCTTATTTACTTAATCGAGCCCATATGGGCCATATATGATTAATATAATGTGATACAAAAGTAATGATAATTATTCTAATTTACATAGATATGACAATAGTAAATGATATGTTTCAATATAATAATTTATCAGTCTGCTTACTTATATCTTATCGTCGATAATGAGTAACTAAATGTTTTGAGGCATCTCGGTAGCCTATTCCAAATTCTAGATGAACGTACCAAGAACGATCTGTCAAAGATAGCATTATTTATCTTAGTTATAATTATTACTGGATTACGTGTTGACCTGGAAAAGCTAAAATTGCACAAGAGATTGCGGACTTTGAACGCTTCTATTATTTTATCGCACTTTTAATGTTTTTTTGAAAATATGCAAGTTTATTTTCTACAAATAAAATAAGGCTGAACCCACACCAACAAAAGGCAAAACTGCATTTCTGACTAATACGGCTACAGAACATTAGTTCTTATACGATAACCCACATCGGCAAAGAACCATAAATGTCTGTTTGACTACTGCGCCATGGTTTCAGTCTAAGTCAAACAGAAAATTTTATGTCTGTTCTGTTCGATCTCATGAGATCTAATGTTCTGTTGCGGTATTAGTCCGAAAAACTGTTTTGTGTTACGTTGGTGTGGGTTCATTCTTAGTGAAAAAAATGCACTGTCACTTTCATTTTGTATTTCTAGAAGTGATTTGATTACAAACAAGATTTTGTGTTTCGTTATCTAAAGACTGAATATTCGTAATGGAAATCACTTTCAATTGAAATTGAGTTCCTTGACATGCCTCTATATATTTTAAAATATAAATGTGGTAGTCAACAAGACTGCAGTCTGAGTTCGAAACCTATAATAGTCTTCAAATTTAACTTGAATTAATTTAAAACCAAAACGGCCAAGTCAGAAAAAAAGGCAGACTACGTACGGTAGAAGAAGAAAGAACGTTTGAAGGCAGTTTTAAACTGTAGGTGGAAGTCATCACAGTGAGAATCTTCAAATTTAGTATGAGTTAATTTGAAGTAAATTTCGCTGATTTAATTTTCCAATAAAGTGTCGAGTCATAAAAAAATCTGAGGAAACCGCGTTACAAGAGTAACTCTGCTTACAATGAAATTTATTGATTACATAAAATTAATTAATAGTAAAAGTCTATTAATTTGATACGAGTTTATTTGAATAAAAAAGTTCATAGTTAGGAAAAAAAACACATTTATTAGAAGTGATCCGTTGAATGGGGTGCTCCCCACATAAAGTAATTTATAACATCGTTAAAATTTATACGAAGTATAAAAAAAAAACTTGTAGAGAAGATGGGGTGAAAAATTTACTACCCATGTTAAGTTATTTTTAACTTTAGCATGAATTAATTTAAAACCAAAATGCGAAAAAGAGTAGTGGGCAAGTGTATGGGTACTACACGTACAAAGAATTTCTTAATAATGGCTGACTTCCAAAACGTTCGTATACAAAGTTTGTATACAGTATTGCTACTCTATTTAAATCATATTCATTTGCAAAGTTCCGAAACAATGCAACAACTATAAAACCGATGCCTTGATTGCCTTCTTACTGCGTTAAAAATACTTGGCGGCGGCGTTTTGAAATGGTATACATTGTATAATTATTGTACTGCGGCGTTATGAAATGTGATGCCTTGTTCAAACACAAAGCAATTGTCGTTTTGGAAGTCAGCCAATCTCTTATCTAGAAACTTATAATCAAGGCAAGTTTAAATATGCACAAAATTAAAGAAAAAAGCAAGCAAAAAAGCACAAAATAAACGCAAAATAAGCCCAAGAATAAGCAAAAAAAAAAGCTCAAATATTCATCCAAAAATTAAACAATGTAACAACTTTTTTTTATTTATTTTTTTATTTATTTATTTATTTATTTATTTATTTAATCGAGCCCATAGTGCCATATATGATTAATATAGATTAACAAATGTAATGAAAGATATAATAAAAAAAAGCTTAATATGTAAACTATTTCCTTTTAAGAGTTGGATACGCGTCTTGGTCAGGTAGGAAAATAAAAAAAACAAAGATTCTAATATAAATTCAATTAAAAACATTACGAGTATATAGTGTACGTTTAAAGCTGTTAGGGGAGCAGTATGTGGTATGATTAATTGAGGATTGATCTCGAAAAACGAAATAGTTGCTGTAAATAGTTGTTGTATTTAATTTTATGACATGGTATAGGGTGGATAGAGTTCTTATTTTGACAAAATCGTGGAAAGAACATTTCAAAAACAACTTAACATACTCAGAAATATGTACAGAAATTCGTATGAAATGTGAAATGTGGCCATGAAAATTTGCGATATTCCATCTACAATTATTATAAAAGTAAAATAATAATAATAATATAACTATTTAAAATTCAAATATGATATTGTATAACAATGATAACTAGATAAATACATACATATATGCAAGGGTGATGAGATGTATATAAATAATGAGTTCATGAATTTAGGTTACATATAATGATAGATGTTATGAATGTAACTCCATACTGAAGCGTGATTTATTGTTCTTCAGCGAGTCACTGTTGATACCAAATAACGAGCAAAAGTCATCCAGGTTATATACTTTGGTGGTGCCATCATTTGATGTAATCATTACCTTAGGGTTATCGGAATTTATGAAACGATAATTAGCAATTTTGTTTTCATTTCTTAATTTTCGACATTGAAAGAGAAATCGTGTAACTTTAGGTGTAAGATGGTCGTTGAGATAAATTCTTTTGGAAATATCGGTGTCAATTAGTGACGACAGATATAATTTATTTGCTTTGAAATAGCTTCGCATGATAAGGTCGCGTTTATAGATATTGTTCAATTTAACAAGAACAGTGTTCCCATTGTTGATAAAATGGCAGTTGTTCAGGTCATAAGACTCGATGTTTACTTTAAGTTCCTTAAAAATTTTCAAAATATTTTCATTAATTTCACCTTGATACTTCGGTAATCCATTTATTAAGATATCAGCTCTATTTAGGCGTTTTTGTAAGATCTCATTCTGGTCTTCAAGAAAGTTGATTTTGTTTGTTGTGGACTCATCAATTGCTTTAATTAGCTTATTACAGTTGCTTTAATCCGCCTTTAGCTCAGTGAATTTATTTTGCAGTTCCACCTTGACCTCAGACAGGGTAGTATCAATTACATCAAATTTTAATTGGATATCCGCAAGTCCCTTACGTAGCTCATCACGCAGATAACATGCTTCAGCATCACCACGATTATTCTTGCAGGAGTCACAAATGAAATGAAATTAATAGAGCCTTTTGCTTTAGCAAGTACAGCTAACTGATCTGAGTTAACACCAACACAATTAGCATGGAACCATTTGCCACAAAGAATGCAGGAAACACTGCCCTGAGTCTTGGTTATATTTTCCCGACAAGATTGAATAGAGCAATTAATATCTCCTGGTGCCATATTGATGAAGCAAAATATGTGTGTGTAAATGGACAATCAGTAACAAGCAATGAATTAATTATTATTGTTGTTTCAGAACGAAAAAGTCCAACAGCAAATTATTAGTTAATTGATTATTATTTACTTTTGAAAATTTTTAAATTTTGCAAAAATTTTCAATAGCCGACAATATTTTTCTATCTTTTCATTATGGAGATCTACATTATTTAAGACAACTTATTGATTTTGGATAAAAATATTTGATATTGAATGAAATTTTTAAATAATTAAAATTAAAAAACTTTTCATTTATTTTATTAAATAATTTTTTATTGCAAAGCACAATCATATGTTGTTTTAGATTTTCAAAAAGAAAAGATCGATTATCGCATAAAACTATAGAATAAATTGAAAAAATTCATTCAACATCGTTGGATGTACATAAGTATGTAGTAGGAGCGAACTTAAACAATAATAATTCGCTTGGAGATATCGAATCAATGTATTCATCAGCTTCGCTTTTGTTTAAAAAAATATTACTTTTAATTTTAACTAATGTTTGAATTTCAACGTTTCGATTCATAACTTTGTTAAACTTTTCAAAAAAATATTTTGTTTTCAAAATTTTTCATATTTTCTTTTACTTTTTCTATAATAGACAAATTTTCTATGCATTTTTAAATATTGCTTTTGCTTTATATATTGATTCCACATCATCAAATTTCTGTATAGTTGTCACAATAATAAATAACACCTTTAAGCCATTCTAGTTTGCAATGTCAAGAGTTAATGAATAGAAAATAGCATGTGTGAAAATAGGACAAACTTTTGGTTTTTATTTGCAACAGAAAGAAAAAAATATTTTCCAGGGCTGCCAAAGTGCATTATAAGCAAATTCAACCAGAGTATATCAAATAAAGCAATTTTGCAAAAATCAAGCTTTTCCAGCAAAAAGCTTAAAAAACTTACCCTGCTAATAATAGTAACAGCCGTCAAGCTTAATATGAATTAATTATGAAACAATTTGTCAAGTCAATCAAAAATCTGTTAAAATCGGATCGCAGAAAGGCGACTCCCTAAATAAACTAATCATAAATTATATCTTCTATTCTTAGTGCATATTTAAAAGCATTTCTCTAAAGGCTTTCAATGAAACTTCAAATTAACTAGAATTTTATCAGTCATTAAAAACAGCTGAATGAAATAAAAAATAAATACATAAATACTTGTATTTTGTAGTTAGTTTTAGCACAGCAAGTAAAATAAGCACAATTAATTTTGATTTTAGCACGATTTGTAGTCAGTTATGAATTCCGTTTAGAGCAGCAAGTTTTAAACGTTTTTCCGGCATTTTTATAGTTTGAAGAACTGTGTGGCTTCGATAAGAAATTTTAAATTTCAATTTTATGATACCCAATTTAAATAATAATAATAAAATCTAATTAAAACTCATAAAAACTTTCAAGACTTAGATTTTAAAATCTGCATGGGCTGGTGAAACAATAAAAGTTTTTAAGTCACTACGCAACCTCATAAAAATTTCATTTTTCAACAGTTCCTTGAAATTTTTTCACCGAAAACAAAATCCCCGTGATAAACTCATCTCATTCTGATGCAGTAAATTTCATAGAATCTTTCAAAAGAACAAAAAATCAAGATATTTTTATTGTTTGTGTTTGAAAATAAACAAATTTAAAGAGTAATTTTTGTATGCCAATCGTAAAAAATAAAAATTCTTTCACAATTTTCACATAAAAAAAAAAACTTTTATGACAAACACCTGCAGACAGTTGCCACTTTTGTTGGCAAACAATTGTCCATTAAAAAAAGCAAGCACAAACAAAGAAAACATAAATTCAAACAAAATATTGTTTAAAAACATTAAATTTATGACCAAATCGTTTGGGCCGATACTATATTGGTGGTGTAATGTAGAGCAATAAAAGGCGTAATTTAATTCGAACACAATAAACAGTAGATGGAGATTAATACAGTCAATTGCTAATTATTTAAAAATATATTAACAGGTTTTATGATAATTAATATTGCAGTGGTGAAGGAGCTATTTAATAGTAATTGTGTAGCGCTTATTACATTTTTTTATAGACAAAGAAAGATCGTCCGCTTTAATCGTTAAGGCATTTCAAATATTTTGGCAGATTTATTTTATCTTGGTTTTAAAGTGTTTTTTTTTTTTTTCGTTATGACAATATTTTTTCCTCGTAGTGTCGATATTTTTCAAGTTGGACATTCATTTCGTTTTGAAGAGCTTTGTGAATTTTGCATTTTTTTAAGAAGTTGTTTTTTCGTTTTGATGGTATTGAGTGTAAAAGGTGACAAAACCAAATTATACGTACAATTACAGCAGCCCCCTGGTATGTCAGAAATCATCGAATTCATCAGGATCTAGATGTTCCGTTAGTGAAGACAGTATTTTCAAAACACACGAATAATATACATTTCTATTAAAAAACTTGCAAAAAAGTTGCACCCAAATCCACTTGCGCGAAATATTCCGAATTATAGATGACACACCCTGTTGAGAAGGAGGGATACTATTTCTCTCATCCGTACACAAGAGATGTAAAATAACAAAAAATCAACCGCTGAAACTAAAAAAATTTATTAAACATTTTTATAATTGAAAATTGAAATTTTATAATTGAAAAAGTTATAAAAAAAAATACTAGCGCACTGAACACCTTGAACAACCAAGTTCTGCTGCTGGTTGGAAGTAACTAACAGTCGTCCAAGACGTATGATGCTGAACCTGCTGCTTTTTGGTTCAACAAAGGAAATACTCGTCGTAAAATAGTCACACATGCATGACAACAGTTTGACACACAAACCAAAAAAAACTGTTTTCATCTTTTTTTTTTTTTTGCAGGCGAAAGACAGCATAAAATGATGTACTTCAAGTATGCGTTTTTTTTTTTATACCCGTAAATCAAAGGAAAAATACATTACACTCATTCTTATGAGTTTTCATGTTTCTGAAAACAAAACTTTATTTGAACAAAAAAAAATATCAACTGAAAAAGAATAAATAAATCATAAATGTAAACTTTTAAGGTGTCATTCATAAACTATGCATAAAGTTATTGTGATGTTATTGTACGAATTTTGTATGGGAAAACAGGTTTTTAAGTGCACTTTAACTTTATGAATCGTTTATGAATTACACCTTTAATATTTAGAAGATTGATAGTAAAAAAACATATATATATATATCCTAAATCTTATTTAAAAAACTTTTAACAAAATTATTAAGTATTCTTTTCTTTATAGTTTTATAAAAAAACTAAAAATATGTAGTATTGAGATATTGTGATTCTGCAACTTTTATTTGCAATTATTTATAATATTTTGCAAACTTTATTAATCGACTAAAACTTTGTCCGACTGTTTTTTCGACATATGCATGGTACATGAGCCGTGGGTGGCAAACTCCGAGGCTAAGGGGTTTCCGAGGTCCCAGTACAACGTACACTATGCTAAAGGAAATGGTAAGCCAAGATCATGTCTAATAGCCAAAAAACATATTAACATTTTTCTTTGTACTCAGTTTAGCTCAGAGGACCTTACAGTTGCGAGGGTCGAGCTGTCAGTGCGAACAGTTCATCTAGTGGGCAACAATATGCTGTCAATGAGGATATTTTATCCCCGGAGAGAAACTCATGGGCAATCGACAGTTTTTCTCCATATAAATCGCCGGGTCCTGACGGCATTACGTCAAAGATGCTACAGAGCGCGAAAAGCTCTATCATACCCTGGCTTTTTAGGTTCTACAAACTTTGTCTCTCTCTAAACTACGTTCCAACCAGCTGGAGGAAAGTCAGAGTAGTTTTCATTCCCAAGATTGGCAAGAGAAGTCACGAGAATACAAAAGACTTCAGGCCAATCAGCCTTTCATCTCTTTTGGTCAAGACACTGGAAAGATTAATAGACTCTCATATTAGACATCGACTTGTTGGGTCGTCAATACTGGACACTAAGGCATCGTGGAAACCAAATGTGCAACACAGGGTCAAAAAGGCCACAGTTGCCTATTACTCCTGTCGGAGGATGTTTGGTTCCAAATGGGGCCTAAACCCTAACATGCTTCAATGAATGTACACAGCAATTGTACGTCCCATATTAACTTACGGATCGGTAGTATGGTGGTCCGCCACAAGTAAGAAATATGTGGTAGACTAACTATACAGGATACAGAGATCTGCTTGCATCGGGATTACTGGATGCTTACGTAAATACTAGTCCTTCAGAGGCTTTGAATGCTATGCTAAACCTGATTCCGATCGACCTTCATGTATTGGCTGCATCCTCAAGCGGCATCTGGGAAGTGTAGATCAAGGACCCATGGCCATGCCAGAATCCTAGATGAGTTACCACCGACACTGAGGAAACCCACCGATTACATGGTACCTCATCTGGACTTTGACAGTACGTTCAAAGTGCCTATTCCATCCAGACAGGAATGGAAGGGGGGAAACATAGAAAAAGACTTCAACTTCAGGATGTATACTGACAGATCAAGAATGATCTGCGGTGTGGGCTCTGGAGTATTCTCGAAGGACCTTGGAATAAAGCTCTCATTCCGACTTCCTGATGAAGCCAGTGTATTTCAGGCGGAAATATTGGCCATAAGGGAGGCGTGTAGGGTTTTGATTGACAGGGGTGTCAAAGGAAGAGTCAGCATCTTTGTCGATAGCCAAGCGGTTCTTCTGTCTCTAAGGTCATATACTACTTTTTTTATTTTAGTTAGCCAGGGTAAAGACGCGTTATCCAGACTAGGTAGACAGACTGATGTTACCCTCATCTGGGTCCCCGCACATAGCAACTTCCAGGGCAACGAACAGGCGGATGAACTGGCCAGGGCTGGATCTGCCATGGACGTCTCCACTGCTGAATCTGTAGCCATACCGTTTGGCAATATCAACTATTATTGGCAGAAAGCTGAAGATAGGTGGCGCAGGTTGAGCACGTGTAAGGTGGCTAAGAAAATGTTGCCTTGCTACAACCATAAGCGCATAACACAACTAATTAACAGAAATCCCAGCGACATCTCGAGGCTCGTCGCAGTATTGACGGGGCACTGGGTAATCGGGAGACACGCTAGCAGGATAGGCCTTTCCTATAATGCGTTCTGCCGTAGTTGCCGGGATCATAGAAAAGAGGAAACAGTCTTCCACTTTCTTTGCGAATACCCGGCCTTGCACCTTTCGAGACACAAATTCTTAGGCATCAGCATATTAGACGATCTCTCGGAGGTATCAAGGATTAGTATAGGCGATCTAACTAGATACCTTAATTCGACGGGATGGATCTAGTATTTTACTCCGAATATGAGGCCTGGATTCGGACCTAGATCAGGTTGACACTGACGAGTGGAGTGGTCTGTCAAAACGGAATCTTATTGATTCCACTTGAATGCTTGTGCGGAGCAGGCAGCCACGTAAACCAACCAACCAATCACGTTTTTCTACCGAAAAAAACGTTTATTCTATTTAGCAGTGTAGTTGAAATCTAAAGGGATATTTAGATATTAATTTTTTTCATTTGTTACTTGAAATATATGTTAACAATGTCTATCTAAAATTTCTCTGATTATTAAATTTACGAACTTTAGCCTGTAAAAATATCACCAAATGTTAATTATAATAAGCAGTTCGTAGTAATTAAAAAAATTACAATTAATATACATCAACAAGTATAAAAGAAATTTCATTTATATCATTTTGTAAAGAATTCAGGCTCGTGTGCGTAAACGTTAATTAAAATAATACGTATTTAATTAAGTATACCCTCCGATAAAAAACAAAACATTTCACTTTATATCCGTTAATAATTGGAAAGAAAGAAATTAATTAACAAAACAATAACATTAAAACATAAAAATCTATTAATATTAAAGGCTTCGTTAACTTTGAAATTTAAATCAAACCTCTGTTGAAGTTCATTTAGATATAAAAAATATGTTATTAAAAAAAATGTTTTATTTTCATCTCTTTTCATCTTTTTGTTTTGCTCTTTAACCTTATAAAACACTTAACTTGCAAACAAATTTTCAAGATTCAAACTGAACTTTACAAATAAATATTTAGTGAGTTTGGCAGGGAGACAGATGTGAAGGAAAGACATAAAATGGATTTAATGGCACAAGAAAATTCTAAAGCAAAGCGAACAAGTTAAAAGCTTTCTTTAAGAAAATGTACTATTTTCTATAAAAGAATTTGATAAAGACACACATTTATTTTAAGATTTTATGAAATATGTATATTATTATTGAGGTTCGCGAAAAATTTAAAACGTCAAAAGAAGCTAAAATCTTAAATTTTTCGTAAAAAAAATATTTAAATAAAAAAACCAGTTAATTTTCTTCTGAATTTGCTCAAAATTCTGCTTTGCCTACAATTTGATTTTCAGAATTTATTTCCTTACGAAAACCTCAACAATATTTTAAAAGTTATCCCTACAACGAAATCACGCATGATTAATTTTTAACATGTCAAAGCAAATTTAAAAGTTGACCTATTAAAGACAAAATAATATTATATATTTTGGAAAATTTTTACATAAAATTTCTATCCCTTTTCAAACGTTTCTAAAGGACAACAAAAATATTATCTTTTTCTTTTTTTTTTCATAGAGAGTAATCGATAATATGCAAACGGTGATAAGATTAAATTTGCGGGTGAATTATTCAGGGATTTTCTCTTATAAAGATTTATTACAAATGAACTGGAAGTATTTTTGATACTAAAAGCCGATTGTTTTTATGTATTTTATTTAAAAACATATTTCTATTTAATGCAAAATCGTAACTTGTACTGTGTATCATTATGAAAAATATTGAAAAAAAATTCAAAGTTAATAAAACCATTAAATAGTTTAAACGTTACAACAAGTCAACACTTTTAATATAGTTACATATTAAAATAATTCGCCGGAACCATGCTATTTTGAAAAATTCAATTTCTATGCACAGTGTAATTAGTTTTTGGGTCGGTACAAAATGAAGTTTGATTCTAAAAACTAGAAATTTCCAATCATCAAATCTTGTAAGCTTGGACAGACTACATTGTTTTACGCTCAAAACAATAAATGACGTGGTTTTGTTCGTTTTACTTTTCTTCAAATTTTTACAAATTCACTAAATATTTATGGATTGGATACAAAAAACATTCAACTCGTGTGTGTGTGTGTGTGTGACATAGATAGTCACCAAAGTAAAATGAATTAATAAAAGTGTTTAAAAAACAACAATAAACTTAAATAATAATGAGTTTCGTACCGTTGTAAAAAAATGCTTACAAATATATTATTTCAAAGCTATTGATTGAATTTTTATGGAAATCTTTTATTTCTTGTCTAAAAAATGTACAGTTCTCATGGACAAATCGATTGAATATGTTACAAACCCGCTACCAGGGAATTCCTAAACTTATTTTTAATAATTTATTTATGATTATTTAGGTCTTTGGCAATCCTTTTATTATTTATTACTGTGGCATCAATGCCTCGTTGTGAAGTTTTATTTTGTTTTCTCTTTTTCATTATAATGTCATATTTGAATTAAACGGTGGCAAAGGAAGAAGAAGTAAGCATCCATTTTTTCTTGTATTAATTTTTATTGTAATTAGCTTATATTTTTATAGTTTTTTAAAGCATTTCAACTAATTGGAATACGAAAATAAAATTGTATTCTTATTTAAACCACACAAATTTGTTTATCTGTTTTGTGGGTATTTGAATGCTGTTTTAACTTGGTCAACCCGAACAGAATAGATCAAAATGAAATATTATTCTTCTTCGCAGTGTGATGGTCTCAGCTTCAGACAAATGCAGAGAGTAAGTTAATAATTGCCATTTATATTCTATTCGAGCCCATTGTGCGTTCGTTGCAACAACAATAAAAGCTCCACAAAAACTGTTATTTAGCCAATAATTTAAAAATAAAATATATGAATTAATGAAAAAATAACAATTGACAGAATTTGTTTAAATATGTTAGAAAACGCACAGCACAGTATACAAGTTTGTCAGCAGCCACTCCATTTAATTAATTGTTGCGACAAAGACAAGACAAACAGACAATTATTGAGGTCTCTCTTTTTTAATTTTTTTGTTTTTTCCAATTTGTTTTTATCTTATGTTTTTTTTTTTGTGTGTCCTTAAAAGTTTTTCATTGAGGTTTTTAAATGAAAACTAAATTTTGATTTTAATTAAGCAGAATAATAAGTACAAAAACAGAATGCAGAGAGAGACAGGTGAGAGAGAGATAAAATTAATTATTTTTAAGAAACAGAAGCAAGTATAGAATAAATAATAATTTACTTTTCATTGATGATCTTAAATAACAAAAAAAATTAGATAGAAAAGTAAGAATAAAAAGGAATAGAAGAATTAAGTAGCAAACTTTTTTCTTAACAATTTTAATGACTGATGAGAAGGATAAATGAGGAAAAGAGTGACATCAATTCAAAGGTGAAATACACTGATGTAATTTGTCATCAATGCTTAAACAATTGTCTTCGTTTTAGAGGTCATGAAGTTGGTCATCATTGCGATATCAACTTTTATATCCTGTTGTCATCCTGTCATCAATAACAATGATGACATTCTATGGTTTGTATTTAAAATTCAATTATTGTTTTATTTTAATTTTTTTTTCAAATCCAACATTGTTTACCTGGTGATGTAGTGGTTGGTGTGTTGATGATAAAAGCTGGTGTGGAAAGTATTGTTGGAATGGTATGGCTGAGCAGACAATATACTTGTTGCGGCAGGTCGTAGCCCTTTTATATTTCTCCTTATTTATCGCCCTTTTAAAAGGATAACACGTAGTTCGTATTTATGTGGTTTTAATTATTTTATTTAACTTTTCTATTTAGAAATACAATAATATCTTTTTTAAAATATAAATTCTTATCCGACTGGATTGTTGCTCTTTTAGTTAGTTTTTCACGAGTGTTAGTTGACAAAAAGAATATCTTAGTCATCGGATTTGTTGACGGCGGCAGCTAACAGACGGCTAACCTGGGGGCCGTTTAGACGATCAGCATCCACAGCAGCTACACGGGCAACGCAGTTTTACCGTGCAAACATACCGCCAGCCTTGCAGCGATGGTGCAACAACACAATTGTTAATATTAATATGAATCACAAGCAACTATATTTAGTTAATTTATTCAGCGAAAAAAAAATGTTTAAAGCGAAAACATTTGTAAACAAAAAAAAATTCATATTTAATTCAATTGTGTAAATAAAAAAAAGGAGAAAAAAAAAATGATATATATATATGATGAGGTTTTATAAAAGGTGGCGCAATTTTTTAATTATTACATGGCGGTAGGGCTACTAATTTATGGATTGGACGTGTTATTAAACCATTTTGCATTTTGATCTCGACTACACGTACTTTGTTGTCTGTCCCGTGAAAAGTTTTCATGATACGCCCTAGACGCCATTCTGAGGGGGAAGTAGGCTCATTTTTTAGAGCTACTAGATCATTTAATTTTAAATCGATTTGTGGTTGTTTCCACTTATTGCGTTTGTGCAATTCTTTCAAATACTCCTCCTTCCATCGACGACACATTTCTTGCTGCAGAGCCTTTACCTTTCGCCACCGATTGGTTATACTGAGCGGGGACGACAACTCTTCAGGTTCGGCTGGAGAAAGTAAAGACGAGCCTATCAGGAAATGGCCTGGAGTGAGAGCCGTTATATCATCGAGATTATCAGATAAAGGGCCAAGGGGACGAGAATTGAGACACGCTTCAATTTTCGCTAGAAGGGTGGAAAACTCTTCAAAAGTGAATTTCATCAGCCCAGCTGATTTTTTAAGATGAGTTTTGAGGCTTTTGATACCTGCCTCCCATAAACCTCCCATATGAGGTGCCGCAGCTGGAATGAAATGCCACTCTAGGCTATGATGGCCATATACATCGACAGCAGAATCACGTAACTCTTTTACAACTTTGTTGAAGTTGGTCTTAATTTCACGTGCGGCGCCTACGAAGTTTCGGCCATTGTCCGAAAAAATACGACTAGGGCACCCACGACGCGCAATAAAACGAGTTAAGGCCGCCAGAAAGGCAGGGGTAGACAAGTCACTAACGGCTTCAATGTGGATTGCTTTAGTAGAGAAACAAACAAAGAGACACACATACCCTTTCGTAATACGGCAATAGCGACCGGTAAAACTCTTTACTTCAAATGGGCCGGCAAAATCTACTCCAGTATTAGTAAAGGCCCGATTTAAAGTTGTTCTTTCTAGCGGTAGTGATCCCATAATTTGTCCTTGAAGCTTTTTGCGGTGCAAGACACATATTTTACAATTATGTATCACAGTTTTGATGAGATTTTTCACCTTAAGTATCCAGCATTCTTGTCGGACCACCGACAACACCAGACGAGGGCCACCATGATGGACGAGCTTATGTATGAACTCCACGTAAAGACGAGCGAGCCTACTGCTGTATGCTAGTATGATGGGGTGTCGTTCATTATAAGATAAACAGCTGGATGAACTGAGACGGCCATTAGAGCGAATGATATCATCTTTATCCAGAAAGGGCGTAAGGGTCAACAAGGGGCTTCGAGAATCAATTTTATCCTTTGCCTGTAGCCTATTGAAGTCGTGTGAAAAATGTGACTGCTGGGACAAAGAAAACAGACGATTTCTGACGAAACGCAATTCATGCGCTTGAATACGTAGCGTAGCGAAATTATGAGCTACACGCCTAGATTTGCTGCATAATGTTACGAAACGAAATACGTAGGCCAGTACATGCAGTGCTCTTGGTAAATCGGAAAAGCGCTCTAGCAAATCTTCTTTTGCCGCCGATATAGCAACAAATACTTGATTTTTTCTGGATTCTTCCGATGTTTCTGTCTGAGGAGGGCCTTCGGGCCACTGAGACTTTTCTTGACGCAACCAATCAGGACCTTGCCACCAAATTATATTTTTACGCAACTCCGCAGGAGTCAGCCCCCGGGTTGCTAGATCGGCAGGGTTATCCTGGGATGAGACATGAGACCAGTTTTTGTTGCCTATCTTTTCTAATATTGTTGCCACTCTATTTGCCATAAAAGTTTTCCAATTACAGGGTGGTTTTCGTAGCCAGGCCAACACTATCGTTGAGTCTGACCATAAATAAATTGATCCACTATTGAGCTGAAAATGAGGAATCACGCTGTCCATCAGATTGGCTAGCAATACTGCTCCACATAGCTCTAAACGAGGCAAAGATGGCTTTTTTACTGGAGCCACTTTTGTTTTACATACGAGCAACTGTGTAGATGTTTCATTTCCTAAGCTTACTCTTACGTAAATTGCAGCTGCGTATGCCAGCTCAGAAGAGTCACAGAAGCCATGAAATTGTACTTCACAACCTGGCGTATATTGAACCCATCGTGGCAGCTTAATTGTCTCAATATCTGCATAATTTTTAATGAAGGTTAACCATTTTTGTAGAGCTACTGGCTTTATCTCTTGATCCCATTCTATTTTATCAAGCCACATTTGTTGTAATAAAATTTTCGCCGTGATTGCTACAGGTGCTAACCAGCCTGCAGGGTCAAAGAGTCTAGCAATGATTGATAAAACTTCTCGCTTGGTGTACGATTGTTTTATATGGAATGCCTCTGTTGTGAAGAAAAATACATCTTCAGCTGCATTCCAGTGAATGCCTAATGTCTTCGTGGTACTTTTATCATCGAGCGACAAAAAGGCTGAGTTTAGTAAATAGTCTTGGGGCAAATTTTTTAAAATTTCTTTAGAATTTGAAGTCCATTTTCTTAACTCAAATCCCCCCATCTCTAATATACCAATTAATTGGTCGCGTGCCTCTAATGCGTTTGGAATTGAGTGCGCGCCCACTAGTGCATCGTCGACATACATACACTCGCGTAAGATTCGAGAGCCAAGAGGGAAACACTTTTCTTCATCATCAGCCAATTGAAGTATTGTTCGGAGGGCTAAATATGGGGCACAATTTATACCAAAAGTCACTGTATTGAGTTGGTAATCTTCAATCTCGCCGCTTTCCGAATCACGAAAAACTATTTTCTGAAAGGGCCTTTGATTTGGTGTTAGTAAAATCTGGCGATACATTTTTGAAATGTCCGCATTAAATACAAACTGAAAAAATCGCCATTTTAATATTAGATGTACTATTTCAGCTTGCAGAATAGGGCCAGTGTACAACAAATCGTTCAAGCTTTTGCCGTTCGAGCTTGGGCTGGACGCATTAAAAACCACGCGTAGTTTTGTTGTTGTCTTTTCTGGCTTAAAAACACCATGATGAGGTAAATAGTAACCTGGGCCACTTGCGTTGCTCTCAACCTTTTCCATGTGCCCTAGTGTTAAATATTCTTTTAAAACCTCCTCATACATTGTTTTTCTTTCTGTGTTTTTTAGCAATGAGTTTTCGTTGCGTAAATATTGGCTTACAGCCATTTTCCTATTTTGACCGAGCGACAGAATGTTTGACTTAAAGGGTAGACTCACAATATATCTCCCTTCAGCATTTCTTGTAGTAGTAGAACGATAGATCTCCTCACAAAGTTTATCTTCTTCTGATAACACCCGTCTCCGAGAAACTTCTTCTAACTCCCAAAATTTAGTCAACTGGTCGTCTATAGAGCTTTTTGTTAAATGTGACCTCGTCACCATACGTGGAGAGACACCGCTGGTTGGGCCTGTTATAATCCAGCCAAATATAGTTTCTTGAGCCACGAGAGACTCAAAAACACCATGCTGAACTCCTCCACGAAGAATTAGGGGATATAAATCACCACCTAATAAGATATCTATTTCCCCACTTTCATAAAAGTTGGGGTCTGCATAATTTAATTTTGGCAAATTAAATCCTTTTAAGGGCTTAAAGGAATGTGTTGCCACATTTTCAGTGACTCGCGGAACTACGATAGCTTGTAATTTGAGCGAAATGCTTTGGCATGATATCGGCTCAATTACCAACGTTGCCATCTTGTTTGATTTGCTAATAACCTCACCACCTAAGCCTGTAACCTCCGCTGAGATTGCTGTAGTGGGCAACTTTAATAATTTTTGTATTTTCTCAGAGATAAAGCTTTCATCTGAACAAGGGTCAATTAACGCACGCGCCTTATAAATGGAACCACAATGAACAATATTTACCCAGGCAGTAGCAAGGATGACTTTTTTCGCGACTGAAGCGTGATGAGATTGAACAACTTCTGGTGGAGTTGTATTGTTAGTGGACTGTATTCTGTTTTCTCTATTCTCATTCCTACTTTTATTTTGGGCCACAAAATCTTTATGTATAAGCGTGTGATGTTTTCTACCACATTTGCCACACGTGTTTTGGCTTTTGCATTCACTATATAAATGACCAGTTGCTAAACAATTAAAGCAGTAGTGAAATTTTTTCAAAACCGAAACACGAGCTCTGTAGTCCATGCTTAGAAATTTACCGCAAACGTAGATCTTGTGATGTTCATTACATAAATTGCATTTTGTAGGGCTAAGTTTTGTATGATGGGCCTTATATTGTTTTGGTTTTGTTGAAACTTGATTATTACTGCTTTGTGAAAATGTTTGGGAACCACTGGCAGCAGTATTTGACGATATTATGTCCGAGACACTTTCTAAAGCATGAAACCGATCAGTGAGAAAAGAGTTCAATTCATCCCATTTGGGAACCTCTGTTTTATTTTTCACTGATTGTTCCCACAGATGTAAAGTGCTTTCTGAAAGTCGTGATGAACATTGAAATACGAAAATAGGGTCCCACGATTCTATATTTACTTTATATAATTTCAAAACCGCAATACAGTTATTAATTTCCCTTTGTAGTTTTTTAATTTCTGGGGCAGAATCATGTAAACAAGGGGCCAAGTTGAAAAGAGTCTTAAGCTGACTATTTATCAATACGCGCTTATTTTCGTATTGATTTTTTAAATTGTTCCACGCTATCTCAAAATTGTCACTGGTTAAAGCCACGTTTCTATTTATATCACGTGCTTCCCCATCAGTTTTTCTAAACAAGTAGAATAATTTTTCAACTTGGCTAATTTTGCTATTGTTTATATAAATTGCCGTAAACATGTCTCTAAATGTAGGCCACGATACATAATCCCCATGAAAAACACCAGTATCACACGGAGGTACTGACACTGAACTGCAAATGTTGAGAGTGTCCGAACTATTCTTTGTTGCTTCTACCTTTGCTTTTGAAATGGCATTCAAACAACGAACGTAACATTTCCTCACTTGTGCATATTTTGTCTGAACTACCACTGAATCTTTTTTCTTTCCTGCTGTTTCTACTAAACTTTCTTCATACAGGCTCTTAAATTCTTCCCATGCCTTATCTACTTCTTCCTTTTCAAATTGCAGGGCCTCATTCATGTATGTTGACAAATTTTCTTCATTTAAGTTGGCTTCCAACGTAATTAGTCGGTCTGCTGCCTGTATATAATTTTCAATAATCGACATTTTGAAATGAAAATTTTATTGAAAACCGCAATAGAAAAAGGGACACTTTTTTAAAACCACAAAGTTCAGCTAGTATGTTTGAGAAAAATATGTATCGCACAGCAACAATAAAATTCGTGCACCGTAATGAAGGTCACGATATTAGTTCTCAAGGGCAAAAAAAAGATGGCTGCCAAAATTTTGATCAGTCAAAAGCAATAAAAGATGGAGCCCAATATAACGGACCGCAACACTTGTGTGAAAAAATAAGTTGCGCGTTTTTAATTTTTAGGTTTTCTAACCTCACTTTCACCGAGCCACAAATTTTGAGCAACACAGTATCACCAAATAATTTCTTAAAAAATTTTACGCACCTGTTCTGCTTTTTTTCCGGAGAAGGACCAAAATGTTTACCTGGTGATGTAGTGGTTGGTGTGTTGATGATAAAAGCTGGTGTGGAAAGTATTGTTGGAATGGTATGGCTGAGCAGACAATATACTTGTTGCGGCAGGTCGTAGCCCTTTTATATTTCTCCTTATTTATCGCCCTTTTAAAAGGATAACACGTAGTTCGTATTTATGTGGTTTTAATTATTTTATTTAACTTTTCTATTTAGAAATACAATAATATCTTTTTTAAAATATAAATTCTTATCCGACTGGATTGTTGCTCTTTTAGTTAGTTTTTCACGAGTGTTAGTTGACAAAAAGAATATCTTAGTCATCGGATTTGTTGACGGCGGCAGCTAACAGACGGCTAACCTGGGGGCCGTTTAGACGATCAGCATCCACAGCAGCTACACGGGCAACGCAGTTTTACCGTGCAAACAAACATAATTATCACACGTTTTCAAATTGCTGATGACAAAGTGTCAAATTTTCGTTTGCTAAGTGCTTTGCCTGTTCATGACCGCTGTTTTGAGCTTTTCTGAATTCTGCATAAGTCTTGCGTGTTCATGCTCAAAATGTGGCATCAAATTAATGTTAGTCTAGTCACCACATAGACCTTTAGCATTAGCTGGATACCAGCTTTTTATTTATTGATGACAACTGGCAGAATACTAATCCCACAATTATGATGACGTCCCTTAAATCCGAAGATGAAATATGAGTGCACAAGTGGCAACAGTGGGCCACTATTACTGATGACAAGCCGACCGACATAGAAAATTATATTCAAATGAATATGAATATTGCAAACAAAATTTATATAAAATATGGCATACAATTTTTCAATAAAAAAATATAAGACAAAATTTATTCGAATCAACTTGAAAAAAAAATGTTCGACTGTTTAAGTGATGAAGGCTTCTGCACTGGTTATTTAAAAATGTTTCAGCAGCGATTTTTTGCAGAATCGTCGTCGAAGTAAAAAAAGTCAATAAAAAATGATTGAAATTTAAATTAAAAATTTATTCATGTGTTTTCATCAGTAGATATACTTCAAGTGTATTTTTAAATATTGTTTTTTTTTAATTATATGTATGTATATTAATTTAGTTCTTATTACCAAAATTTTTTATGCGAATTTCTTAAGCTTCGTACCTCAACTTTTCTGTTATTAAAAAAAAATTCAAAAATTTAAAACCAGATGTTCCAAAATTTTACTTTTTAAAGTGTTACAAAATTTATGAAATATGTACTTATCATTATCAAATAAAAGTTTTAAATTTACACTTACCACCGCATAAACAGATTTTAAAATATTTCTAAATATTCATATTTTTAACAGCAATAAACTTTAAAAAAATTATTTATAAAAAGAAATACATCACAATTTATGAAGATCATTCCAGAAATATTTTAATTTTAATACCACACGTTTTGCTCGATATTATTTAACAATTCTTTTCTTAATTAAACTTCTATTTTGAATATTTTTAAATATATTTTTTGTGAAACCATTCCGGTATTTTACAAATTTTAATCATTAAAATTTACTATCTAATTTACTATCAATTTTTTTTTTTAACTAACAACTCATTTAATAAACTTCGTTTTACTGGCAATTTTTAAATTTTTTAAATTAATTTTGTTTTTTGTTCTTTAAAAAATTTTTTGTTAATAATGATGTAAAAAAGTAAAGAATTTCAAACAATTTTGTTCAACGAAATCATTAAATATTGAATTTTTATTTGATTAAATTTTGCCGCTTTAAACGTACAAACACCGCCAAGTCTTAAAGGAAACTGTTGGCCAAGTTGGAGGCCAACAAATATAAGCGTTCCTCCCATGTGCGCCAGTAATAATTGTGAATGAATGAATTTCATTTATGCATATAAAAGACAACAAACATAGACAGACGGACAGACAGACACAGGCACATCGCTCAAATGCCGAAGTTTTTGTTTTTGCAAAAACAACAAGTAGAATTTGAATGCAAAGTAACAAAAATAACAAGATAACATTTTGATTGTGGAAATATTAATCTGTTAGATATTCATGTTAAATTAACAGTAAAATTTTATATTTTTGTAAGATATGAAACGATTATTAAGAGATTAAAAAAACAAAAACGACGAGGTTTTATTTTTACTTTGTACTTAATGTTTTTAATTTTCAAAATTCTCGTTTTTTTTTAAAATAGTTCGCAGTTAAAACTTTTTGAAAATCGGGGGAAAGTTGGATCGATGGACCGATTTTCATAATTCTTGTTTTTTGTGGGCTATTTTATTTGTAGTTTTGTTCTATAATTTTTTTAATCGAAAGAAATCGAAAGCCAAAGAACGCATGTTGTCGACAGCTCTCATTTTAGAAAAACATTTTGTTTGGTAATCGAAAATTTTGGTGTAGAACCGGTTTAAAAACATTTTATTTAAATTTCCATAATTATTATTTGACATTAAGAAAAATTTAAAACGGGCAGGAAAAATGAAAATTTAAAGGACATGCTTTTTGTAAAACTCTGAGATGTTCTCTTTAATTAATGCAATTTGAAGTGTTTTAAATTTCTAAAAGACTAATAGCTTTCCCGAGTCCAAAATATAATCTACAAACGGACTGCATCTGATTTTATGCGCAACCTTAAATGCACACGTATTGTCATATATTCGATTGCTACGTTATAAAGTTTTTCTTTGTCAAAATTATGTAATGAAAATCATATGAAAATATTACTTTTACGAAGTTGCAAATGTTAGCAGAGAAAAAAGTTGGATATATCCTTCATTATTTTATTTTTGACAAATTTAAGCACATATATTAACTTCAACATTTTCGGCTAATAAATATCTATATGTTGCCTGTTTTCACACGCATACATATGTATTTATGTAAAAGTATTTATTAACATGAAACTGTTAAATCTAAATCTGCAGTACGCATGTCTGTTATTTTATTGTGGGCGCTAAAAACAATTATATCTCCCATAGTGTTAGGTAACAGTAATGCCAACTAAGTTACAACAGTTGTAAAGTAAATATTAATAAATAAATATTTTTATATTATTATTATGAACAAACGTAATTATTATTCGAACTTATATTGATGTACATATGAAAAGTAATATTATCAGGCTCAAGTTCAGTTTTATTGAATTAATAAAAATTCAAAATTACTAAGAGTGTTTTTATGTTGAAAAATATCATTATTTCTATCCAATCAGTTTTTAGCAGAACGTATCAGTACCGATTTCAAGGCCGCTACACCTCTCATAAGCGTTCAATTGTCCATCTTTGCAATTTTCGTAAAGTGGATACTAATGGAGAAGAATATCAACTAGTTAACTAAGTTTTCAACAGAAATTGAATACGAGAATTAATTTAGTTCATTTTATCCATCACTGGTTGGAAATTACTAACTATCAACACAAACTCATAGTTCGTTATCATGTAATTTAACGTTTTTGTTGTTTTTACTCTATATTAGGGAAATTCACATATTATTGTGACCGTTGTTACTTTTATATTATTATTACGAATAAATTTCCAACCAGTGCGTGCTATGGCTTCATCACTTAAACAGTCCAACAACAATAAATACTATTAATGCCATACTTACGCACATCAGAAAAATGTATGATGTTGATCGACTTGCTCTGACCAGGGTTTGAACACAGGTCCTAAGTTATAGTTTGCTTTGTAATCAATGCGCTATCTACTTCAGGCAACAGCATCCTCGAAATTCAAAATTTAAGAATTCAAGTGATTTATGACACTTTTTCGAAATTATACTTAAGTTCTCTAATTGAGTTTTCAATTAAATTATTAAATGTCTTTATCATGCAGGACGTTATAGTAAATATATTTAACGGAGTGATAACATTTTCCTCAAATACTGGAGCTGATGCAGCATATTATTTTTCGGGAATCAACTCAGATGTGAAGTCAGATCAACCAGTTGATGAAAATTTTTTTGCTTTCTTTTTATATGTTTACAAAAGGAAAAATAAGTTTTTCTTTCTAAATTTAGTCACAAAAATTTTACGATTTATGAAAATTTTTACTAGTTTCATTTTTACTATTTTACTATTTTCCTAAAATATAATGATGTCTTAATGGGTTAATTGTAAAGCGCATAATGTTTCTTTCTCTCAAATAATGTTGTAGGGAGAAAAACAAATTGGAACTTATTTTAGCTGAAATTTTAATATTTTTTTTGCCATTTAACCACGTGCTTCAGTTTTCGAAAAGCGGTATATAATGATGTATGTCTGTATGAATGTATGTACATACATATGTATATATGTAAGTACATACTTACATATACATCATGAAAGTAAAAGAGTGTAAAGCTTTATTATTCTTTACCAAAATGTGATGTTTATCAATAAAATTTGTTTCGATTCAAAGTTACATATGGATCAAGTTTAGCACCTTTTTTCTAATTAAGTAATATAAAGAACCATGGATTCGATCAATTTGTTTATGATGCACAGATATCTATTCAAAAACTTCGTCCATTAAAAGTACTGAGATAAGAATGAGCATTAATACTTGACATACAAATTCAATATATTTGGAAAGCTGCTAACATGACAGCGAGAAAGAAGCGAAGAATCAACATCAATTTAATTTTCAACGTACACAATAAGACAGAACAAGGTTGTTTTCGAAAGTCGGTACACAACCATCATCTGTGTTCTTCTTTGTATCCGCTTATGACCACTTCTTAGGTGGCCGCATTTCACTTTTGAATTCGATAACTAATATTATATGTATGTATGTGTGTATACATATATAATATTTATTTTATTTTAAACGTGTTTTTTTTTGTCCATATATTTGTACAAAAAACCCACAACAAATATTTTTAGCTTTTTATAAAACTTTTATTTAGCCAACCATAAACATTCGTATCTCTGCCAAGTCATCAAAACTAAATGACACCTGCAAAAATAATTTCAGTGACATATTTCACTTTTTTGTTTTGTTTTTGGTTTACTAACAAGCGCCATTATAGCGCAAAGTTTTTTTTAATTCTTGGAATGATTTTTAAATTAAATATTGTGGGAAAAAGGAGAAATTAAAATCAAAATTTATTCGAATTAATTGTATTCCCAAATCATAATTTGACAGATGACTTGTTTACATAAATGAACGTTTGCTTTTGGTACGTGAACATCATCTGCAGTAAAGACTTACACATGACTAGAAGAAGAAACAATCGGTAAAAAAAACCCAATTATAAAATAAATTCAAATTTTAAAACTCACTAAAACGGAAAAAAGTTTAATTTACTGGAACAAATATGACGAACGAAATACGATCTGACTATAAAACTATTTATTAATTGGAAAAAAATTAAAAAAGACAAAAATATATGACTTTGAAAAAAAAACCGAAATCGAAAATAATTCAGTAGAACAAGAAAAAAATACTAAAACGTAAAATAATTTTTGGCTAACTGGAAAAATCACCGAACAAAAAATATTTGACTTACTAGAAAAATTTCCAGACGCCGCGAAATTTTTGACCAACTTGAAAACTCCGTCATAACGAAAAATTCGCCCAAACGAAAACAAAAATCGCTAAAAAGGAAAAATTGCCGAAAAAACGGGTAAACAAAAAAAAAATATAAAAAAAGCAAATATGAAAATATCACTTAGGGGGAAAATTTTTTAAAAAACTGAAAGAAATCCCAAAAGCATCGCTAAGAATATAAACACTTGCCAAGACTTAAAAGTGATATATCAAAAAATACACAATAGCGCAAAAAACGCAAAAAGAAGAAAAATTGCTCATACAAAAATATAGATAAAAACAAGACACTAAAAATATTATACTAACTGAAAATATATCATCAAAACGACCGACAAAAGTGATATATATGTATGATGCAATTACAATCGATGGGAGTACCGTTCTCCATGACAACCACAAGATTAACATGCAAGGACATGGTTACACTTGGGTTTTCAAATTTAAGTTCAGATATTTGAGATAAAATCTTGAAATTATAAAAAAAAAAATATATCTTAATTTGAATGTTTCTATATTAATAAGAATAATTAATCTAAAATGGCAAATTATGACACTTCCGGCAAAATGTTTAGCTTCAAACACTCGATAAATCAATAGAATTTTTGGCATCGTTTTGAAACACTTTTCTCTTTTCGCTTAAAAGCCACTCTTGGGGCGAAGCAATAGCAGTTGCGGAGCACACATTTTTTGGCATTATCTGTTCGACCGTCCTCAGTATACATACATATGTATGTTAGATAATTGCTTCTACTTCCCACAAATGCCAACACTTGTTTATATGTCCCACAAGTTTATGTGGAAAATTTCTAAGTCTCTTAACTATTAACTATCAAATAAATGTTGAATTTTTTAAGAGATAAAAAGGAAAAAACCATATTTCACAGCGGCGACTACCATTTTTTTTTTTTTATTATTCTGCTGGATTGTGCTGGATATCACGTTTATTTTTACATTTCTGTTGATGGCTTAAGGTGCCTTTTCCACAGAAACAAAGAATTGCTTAAATTTATTTGTAAATAATTCATATAATCAATTTGTGTTCGCTTTCATTTTCCACAGATTGACTTTTTTTAAGTAACCAACGAAATTCTCCTGCTTTCATTTGAAGTTGTTTCTTTTATTATTTATACCTGCAACATTTGCAACAGCATTAATAAAAAATTAATTTTTAATTTTTTACTGAAACCAGCATCCAGAACTTTTCGTAATGCTTCAAAAAGGAAAAGAGCATAAAATGAAATAAATTTATGTGTGGGTAACATTTTTGGAATTTATCCTTTAGCTGTAAAAATTCTTCTGCAGATACGCTCACATACAGAAATTCATATCATTTATTGTCTTAAGCATAAAGGTTTTGATTATAATTCATAAGCACCTTTTTGTTGTTGTTTTTTTTTTTTAACTTATGCAAGATTTTTTGCTTTTGTCTTGCATAAATTTGTGTTGGAAAAAATTAAACGTTTGAACAAAGGATATTTTTTTATGTATGTATGTGTGTCATTACTAGGATTTCTTTACGGTTTTGACAGATTTTTTAAATCATAAAAAAATTAAAAATTAAATTCATGGTGGTTGTGTTGAAATAATTCTTACAAAAAAAAACCTCTTCAATAGAAAAAGCCAATATGGGAAGCTTACAGCCCGATTTAATAAAATACAAGTTTATGTTTTATTTCCACTATCGGATTTATTTTATTTTTAAAACAATATATGTATATGGCTGCCACTTACATTTCTAAGGGTCCAAAAAAAAACTCCTGAGCTTGATATCACGCTGAAAGTGTGGATGAGGGTGCTGTTGGCTGAAGTGGTTAGTGCGTTGACTACTAAGTAAACAATGACTTGGGGCCTGGGCACAGGTAACCAGATATGACGAAAAAAAAATTTGACTTGGATCATATTTTATTTGTCATAAGTAAGCATCGTGAAAAAGAGACAACATTAGTGTGTTTGTTATGAAAGTAAACAAAACGAAAAGCAAAAAAAAAGTTTAGTTTTTAGTGGAAAATGCTACATGAAAGCACGCTTAAATTTAATAAAATGTAATATTATTAAGTATTTACGGGATATAATTCGAAAATAAAGTGATAAAACAATTTAGTGTGTGCTTATATACTCTGTATATTAAATTTATATACATACGTACATATATGCTGTAAATTTGCCAATTGGTGGTGGTTTTTTGCTTACATACACACATACATACTTGATAAATTCTGATATTTTGCAGATATTATAGTGATAAAATACAAACGATCAGTGAAAACCAACTTAAATTAATTAATTAATAATATTTTGAATGTGAATTATAGAAATATATGGATATTTAATTAGTTTTGTGATTTATAATTTTAATTTGGATAGAAAGACAGCACAAGGAAAAAAACGAAAACGAAGGATTGTATGAGTGTATATAAACCAGTATGCAAAATCATTTCTGTATATTTTGTGGCCTGGGTTCAAACCCTGGCCAGAGCAAGTCAATCAACATCATTATTTTCTCTAATGTAAATTAGTGAGACATTGTATTAATTTATGTCGGACTATTAAAGTGATGAAGGCATAGCACTGGTCATCCCCTGAGTGCTGGCCCTAATTAAAAAAAATATATATATTAATAAATTTTTTTATTCTACTACAATAATTTAAACGATTTAGACTAATGTTGTTTTTCCTTATTTCTTGTTCCTTGGAAGCCATAAAACAATTCTGACATTAATTACTTTGCTATAAACGAAACTTATATTTGTATTCCATTGCAGTATATTCATACTTGGGTATATATGAACTAGACTGACCGTCGTACACTACTCAATTGAATTGTGTGGAATAAGTTAACTTTGAAATCGAAAAACGTTTATTGTCCCTCAATATGTATTTTATAAAATATATTCCCTCAAAATTGTTAAAATTGTCTCATATTTCTTATTTCAGTTAACCAGTCAGTGTCCAAGTGGCCAGTGCACATGTGAAAATTGTAAATAAATATATACGCACATACACATGTATTGATTAAATTGAACTAAAACCACAAAGTATAGCTTATAATTCATTTTGAGAATTGCATAGTAGGCACTAATGCAAATGTTACATTGGAAAGTTTTTACTTAAGGCTACGTGAAATGCACAGTACTACATGTTATAAATCGTTGGAAAGGTAATTAAGTGCAGTTTTTATATATCTGGAACTAAATTGAAGTTTTGCAAAATTGTATTCACATTTTCGCACGAAATTGCACAAAACAAACAAATGTTCTTTAATTTCAGAATAAACTTACGTATTCGGTTAATTTTCATTTAACGCAGCCATATAAGTTAAAATACTACTTCAGTTATAAATATTTTTGAATATAATTTTTCGTAAATAAAAATGTTTGTAGAATATTTCATATCAAAGCACTAAAAAATCTTCAAACATTCTGTAAATTTTTTTTTCGCTTCAAAACAAAATACTAAAATTATTTATAAGCTGAAGGAAAACTTCTTATCTGTTGTACTTAATTTTGTTTATAAAGAATTTTAAACAAAGCCCTAAGACTGTTGCTGTTAAATTTTTCCCATAATCCTATTCTATCCTCGTGCTATTCAAAATATTATCTTCATTTTTATATTGTGTTTTGTGTGTGTGCGTGTGTGTGTGTGTGTGTTGCACTGCAAAACCAACAATATAATGTTAGAAATGTACACAATGTTCCATGTAGGCAGGAAGAACAAAAAAAAAGGCAAAACGAAATATGGTTTTCTATGCAAAAGAACATTTTATAATAACGTTCAATGTTTACACTACGAGTCTATCATGTGCAACAAAAAAAACACAGACTAAGTCCCCGTCCAGACTTGGAATTTTATTGGCTGCAATTTTTGGTTTTTTAGCTGAGAGAGGTAAGAAGCTTGTGGAGGAGTACAGAGTTTCATGTGCTCGGCAATTCGCTTTTGCCTTGCAATTCGCACTGGGTTCTATGAGTATTTGACGTTTTATGGTATTTCTTCAATTATATGAAAAACAAAATAAAACGAAAATTAAATTAATATGTGATGCATTACAATTTTTTAAGTTAAAAATATTAAAAATAAATTTTTCTGTGGTGGTGTAAATACAAAAATTGCAAAATTAGATTTTTATATTGTGGACACTAATGCAATTTTAAGCCAGAATTTTGAAGAATTGCAGACAATAAAATTGCAAGTGTGGACGGGGACTATTTGTATTATTCCCTGAAGTTGGCTTCCTATACGCGGAAGCCTTACTTGCGTTGCAGTTTTATGACCAATATGTTCTCAAAGTGTATTAAGGCTGCTTATGAAATCATATTTTGTATCCTTCACAGGAGATGGGAAGAGAAAAGATATCATGACATTCACGACATACACCCACAAAAACAGCAGTTTGTCTCCTGATGTCTTATGATGTCAATATGTGTAAACGTAGTCTATGATAAAATAAGAAATATTCACGTCTGGTTTTTCAATATTTTAAAAAAGCACATATTTAGCAGCGGGTGTAAATAATTCAAAATATATTTATACATACATACATATGTACGAGTATGTACATCTAATATATAAAATTCTCGTGTCACGATGTTTGTCATCGAACTCCTCCGAAACGGCTCGACCGATTTTAATGAAATTTTTTATGCATATTTTGTAGGTATGCGAATAGGTCCTGAAATATATTTTAAATCGCTAGGGGCACGCGGAGGGGAGGAAGGGGGCAATTTATTTATTTCCGAAACGGCTTGACCGATTCTTATGAAATTTTTGTATGCATATTCAGTAAGTCTGAGAATCGGCTACTATATATTTTTCAAACCAGTTGGGGCTTGAGGAGGGGAAGAAGGGAGCAATTTCTGTATTTCCGAAACGGCTTGACCGATTCTTATGAAATTTTTTTATGCATATTCAGTAAGTCTGAGAATCGGCTACTATCTATTTTTCAAACCAGTATGGGCTTGAGGAGGGGAAGGAGGGGGCAATTTCTGTATTTCCGAAACTATTAACCCAACAGATGGCGCTATGTCCGCCTCATAAATATATTTGTTGTTGAATGACAGATGGTGCTACGTCCGCCTCATGCAGGAGAATCGTCGTCGTTCGTATGTCAAACAGAACAAAATTCTTGTTTGGTATATTTTTCATCGCCCGTCATCGTCACACACTTACAATACATTCGCTATTTTTTATATAACACCTAAAATATACACTAGAAATATTTTGTATGGAAAACAACGTTTGCCGGGTCATCTAGTATGTATATAAATTTGTTAAAAAAGAGCTAAAACCTGAACATGTTTCATAGAAATTTTTAACAAAACGTGTTTATTCATGTTATTGAATCAGGTTAAAAATCTTATTGTTACAATTCCTGACAAGAAATAACATTTCAATTCGATTCTGTATTAATTAAGGGCACATACTAGATTCGGCACAGCTTTTGTTTTTTATTTGAATTTTTTCGCTTTTAGATAGAAAAAAAGATCGCGAATATGTTGCAATAATTTTCGACAGCGTCTAGCACACAAACACACACAATTCATCATCATCATCTTCATCATTATGTTGAAGATGGTACAAATGCCCCAACAAATAGAAAACATGATATCTTATTTATTGTTTATTTCCATTCCAATTGACCCAAATTACGTAATTTTATTAATCAAATCTCAGTTGAAAAAAAAATTTTTGTTATTTTGATAAACATTCATCAGTTTCAGATTTCCATAATTTGGTCAAGATTAATTTTATGTTGTTATTGATTTTGGATTTTTTTTTACGGCATTTCAATACGAGGATGTTTTCTGAAAGCACAAATAAAACAGTAGAGTACACCACTGTTTCTTACAACTCAACTAAACTATTTTATTTTATTATGACCCAAAGGAAATTTTTTTGGAAATCAAACACTGGTAACAACTTACACTAAACTACTAACTATTAAATCTGCTTCGACTTAACAATCAATTTCGTTGTGCTAAATACAAACAAAAATCTCTAAGTTGAGCTTAAATAACCACAAGAGAGACAAACAATTTTAAAAAATTTGTAGTTGATCTAAGAATATCAAAGATATTAAATTTTATAATTTGACTAAAGAGAGTTAAAACTATCAGATTTTAAATTTAATAAATACTTATGCAGTAACTAAGGAGCAAGTCAGAAAATCGCAAAGTTTTTCATTTTCAAAAATTTTAAATTCTCGTCTGAAATATTTAGTTATTTATTTTTTCAATTCCAGTTAATTTCCAAATTTTTGAGATCTAGATACAAAGAGTGGGTAAAATTAAATTTGGAAATTAAATGAGTGAGTAGAAATATTTAATATAGTTAAGTATTAAAAATATCAAGTTATTGTGTTCCAGGATAAATATGTGTGCAATAATATACAACTATAACGAAACCATAAAAAGTGTACAGTTATCATAACTTTTGTAAAATAATTACATTTTACAATTATTATTGGTTGTTTTAACTATTTTCATTGGTTGGTGCAATTCTAACCAACAAAATTGGTTAGATCTTCCCACAACCTTATGCTCAATTCCGCTGCGACCTTCATATTTTTATCGTATACGTGCTAATAAATTTTATACAATTTTTTAGCTTTATTCTTTGTTCATATTCTTTCTTTGTTTGATTCGTATACGTACAAATTTTCCCTGACAATCATTGTCCTTTATGTTGATTATTTATGATTTTGTTTACCTTCTAAGTCAGTTTGTTGTTACATGGCTACCATACTATCTTGTTTACATCCTCGTACTTACGAACGTACTCATATACACATATATATACATACATACATACATATGTATAAATGTAAGTATGTTTTGGTGTTGATATGAGAATATCTGTAAAGTTTACATTTCGCCATTTATTTTCAACTGATTATCCTTGTTGTTGTTATTGTTATCGTAAAGTTTTTTTTCTTGTTTTCTTGTTTTCTTTCCTTCTTTTTGTTTTTGTGTTTTTGGTCATCCCGTTTCACAATAACAACATTAAAATAAAAAACCATTTATATGTAGACATTTGTACTGTGACAATATTTGCCATGCCGTAAGTATTTATAAAGTAGGACTACAGTAGGACACAATATAAAGGGCATTAAGCACATATTAGCAATGTTTTAAGTTTCTACATACATACGAGTACATAAATTGATTACACATATACGTACGAATTGGCTGAATAGAATATTTATTGCTCTTTTATACATAAAATTCTGTTGATGAGGGTTAAAAATGACATTTAGCAACATCTTGTTTAATACTGGTACTGCCGATGCCAACAGAACACAAAAACACACTCTCAAGGAAATAAAAACATGTCACATAATAATACAGTGAGTGACAGACAGTTTAAGTAAGTATATTTTCTATTTAACATAAAACTATTTAGATATTTTAAATAAAATTTAATGTATAATAGTTAAATTAAATTTCCTTTTTTGAGACTTTGATATTAAAGCTGTAGGCACTTCACAGTGGGGTAAAAGCAAACTGTTTAAGAAAAATTAAAGGCTTGCATTTTTAGGCAACTAGGATGAAATTTTTGACTCCACTAAATGCTAACATGGAACAAAATTTGAATTGATTTCTAATTAAAATTGATTTCAATTAAAAAAAATATTATAAACTCAACTGAAAAATTAATAAAATTGGCACCAACATAAATAATTTCAATTGAATTTTTACATATGTAAATTAAATTATCTGAACTTGAATATTAATAACAACAGTTAACACATTGAGTGCCGAGCGGTTTGCACACAAACTCAGAAGCCAAAACAGTTAAAAAAAATTAGTGTTTTATTAAAAAAAAAAAATACTTCTGGGATCCCTAATTCTGCTGCTTATTTTTTATTGTATATGTACATATATACATATATGCGTGCATATAGTTTTTTTTTTGTCGTACATGTCATACGTTTTTCAAATTATAAAACGGCTGTACGAAATTACGCCCAACGAAATACATAATCCCAATGAAATGTTACCTAAAAAAATTAATGAAGTCCAAACAAATTTAATAAAATAAATCCGAAGAAGAATGAAATTATTCCGAAATGTCACATGAAATAAGTTCCAATTTTTGGGACTTACTTCATAATGAAATAACTAAAACTTAAAAATATGAATTAAGTCCTAATGCCACAACACCCAAAATATATAAAATAAGTGCGGAGATATGTATAAAAAAATGTCAGTAAACTTTTAGTGAGCGTAGCCGGTTTTGTAAAAACCTTAGCGGTAAATCTCCTAGCTAGCAAAGACTGCATTGAACGGTTTTTCCTCTGAGATAATTTTAAAAACTGTAGTGCAATTCAGTAACTTTTATTACGATATTCGTCTCGTTAAAATTATTATAACGAAAATTTGTCGAATTTGGTATCCAGTAACACTTTTAACGATATTCGCTGTCGATTACGTAACGACAATAATTTGTCGGTTGTTATAAAATAGATAAAAGTCAGCTGTTCAATCGTTGTACGTCGGTTATGCCAAGAACAAAAATTGTTGCTTTAAAACAATATACAAACACACAGAATCTTTTATGCATAAATAATAATATTACAATTATTTAAATATGCAATTCAACATTAATTTATCTAAATTCCATAATATTTAAAATTCATTTCCATAAATTCCAAAAAAAAATGTATGAGACAAATTTTCAATACGTAAATAAAAAAGCCAGAAAATAATTTGTTTTTTGTTAATTCCTCTTTGTGCTTTTCTTATTTTATGATAGACTAGATATACCCGGTGCGCTTCGCTACCCCCTCGTTATAAAATAAAATTCCTATTGTGAAAATTTAATGACGATCGGTCCAGTAGTTATTTTCCTAAAAAGGGGCGTGTTCCCACCCACTTTTCTCCTGATACGTATTTCAAATTATGCCAATACCATATGTATCAAATATCATCGACGTAGGTAAAAAATGCCACGCCTCTTGTCCAAACAAAATTTCATACAACCCATGAAAATTTCATCAAAATCGGCCCAGCCGTTTTGGAGTCCGTACGTTACATACTTACACACATCACACTTATCGAATTGTTAAAAGTTCCTAAATCGCACTATTACTTCGCTTAGTGCAGGTTTCTTCTATATAGCCAGCAATCAGATAACTCCCAGAATGTATAGAAATTTGTTTGGATTTTATTCCATTTTATTTTTAAATGTTATTTCGCCGGGGGTTATTTAATGCAGCCTATAAAATCTCAAAATTATATTATATAATTATATCAATAAAATTTTTTAATTGAAAATACAAAACTGTTCTAATTAAGGAATTTGTTGAAAGAAAAACCTTCGAAAAATTTTTTTCGTGCATAAATCAACCAACAGATTTGTATAATTTTGCCCTCAAGGACTCGGTTTGAGATGTTTTTTTCTTTTTTTTTGCGACCACTGTAATTAATTAGCATGTTGAGTGCAGAAAATTTTATAATATTTTTCACAAATACTTACGCACGACTGCAAAGAGTATACAATAGTTGAATGAAAATGAACAGCATTAAATTTCATTTAAAGAACAAATGACTCCTAACGCTTTTTGAATCTAAAATTAACATATTGTAGCAAATGACAAAGAAAATTAATTTCTTTAAATTTAAGTTCCACTTTGGTATTTAAAAAAAATATAACTTACTAGGAGTTGTTGCGAAACGTTTCAGAAAAACTTGCAAAATATTATTTCTGTATTTCTATTTGCTACCAACACAATCTATATGTGAAACATCTCAGGGTTTTAGTATCTTTTCCAAATGACCATGATATTAATTTTGCTGAACTACATAAAGTTCACGATGTAGTATTAGAATAATTTTAATAAAAAATTTGCTTTAAAAGTACGGAATTTAAGAAGATTTTCTTTTCGATGTTCCATTGCAAAATTTCAACTTAAAGAAAACCAAAATCTATTCTATTGAGGTTAAATTGAACTTTATATGGAAGTTGCTTTTAGAAATTTTCACATCACGCTAAATTTAGCTTATTTTCGCCGCTTATATCGTTCTCTATATCTTTCTCTTTCTTCTACTCATTATTGTCTAAGACAATGAAATATCCAAAATAGAAAATACATTTCTTTTAAAAGACTTTTGGCCAAGACAACTAAATTTCATGAAGAAAACAAAAACCCGCCAAAAGCTTTCAAAAGTGTATCATCTTGTGCTGCAAGGAGGTACTATTTCATTGAAAACATGACGAATTCATGAAATTATGTTTAAAGCCGCCTTCTGAGAGTATTAAGTGAAACAGTGAATGCTTGGGATTTTGTGATTTGTAGGTTGATTGAAACGAGACATTCTCAAAAACATTCAACATGTTTTTTTTTTCTTCTTTTTAGAGAATGGCATTTTAACTTGATTGTTTTGATATTGTTCTGGGAATATTTTGCCTTAAGCATAACATTGAAATTTTTAGAGATGATGTTTTTTTTTTTTTGTTTTAATTTCTTCCATTTGGTTTCTGTATAAATTATCAATCTATTAATGAAAAAGTGACAAGGGGATGCAGCGAAAAACTAAGGTCTAAAAACATGTTTGATTTCTTTGCTTTAAAGAAAATCACATTCAACTAAAGGAAAATATTCAACTAGAACTTATTAAGTAAAACTGAAGCCACGTTCACTCCTGCCAAATAATTGTGGAAAAAAATATAACCAACAGAAAAACCTTAAATTTTATTTCCTGTAGCTCCAATAATTGTTTAATATAGCCCATATTTTATTTGTGAAAAAGAATAGCAATGTATGAACTAAGGGAAAAGAATTGGATAGTGTAGTGAAGATAGATAATGAAAATGTAGAAAGTTTAATACTTTTACAACTCTGCTATTGTGCGTTAAGTTAATTTTTAGAGCTGTGATGCAGCACCTCTGCTGTTGAGGAGCGGTTTTGCTGAAATTTTTGTATTGCATTTTTTCGACAATTCGAAAATTTTACCTATTCAGATTGAAGATATATATATAACAACATTTTCGCTACCCTTTAAGATAAATTAAACATTTTGTTTAATTTAAAACACAATCAATTTAATGTATGATAAAGTTTATTTCGTCTGAATTACCTTGGAAGTAACAACAAAATCAAATAAATTTTTGTTAAAAAAAGGGTTAGTTTTTAGCTTTTTTTCATGATAAAACTTTTCTTTTTCATTAGGATAAAACCATTTATGATGGAAACATATGGCAAAGTTCATTTAAACAGTTATGTTAAAAGTCACAGATGTTTTCAAGATATTGTGACCTTAAATGCAAATTTAATAAAATGATTTTGGTAGTACACTTTTCAGTACAATATAACATATGACCATATTTTAGTTTAAGGCATTCTCCTTTAAAGTATTCAGTTATAAAAAATATATATGTATATAAAATTTTGACAATGTCTTTGTCATTTCGTAGAACATTCACCGCCACCACTACGGTCTTTAGCTATTTAAGGTAATAATTTTATAAATTTTTAAATGACCACTTGCACCAGAGTTTCATAAATGTGCATTTTATCTATTTAAACGAGACCAATGATAAACAAATCAGAGAATACGGGTGTAAAAAGCCGCCTTAAGAATAAAGACCTAATTGAGAAAAAAAAGTGATAAACACAAGATTTGCAAAATCACGTTGAATTTGAGAATCAGGGAGTTGTATGCAATTGAAGTCTCAAAAATGTGATTCCAATCCGATTCGAAAAACCATACACAAATGGCCCATTTTAATTGTTGCTAGAGAGTTTGTAGAACGGATACTTATACTCATCTTGTGGCTTATATGGTACTTCAGTAGGGCCAACTGGGGCCAAACTTTTCTATCACAAAGAGAAATATGTTACACTGTATTTTTTTTTTTTTTTTTTTTGCAGAAAAAGTTGAGAAAATGGTGTCAACTTCTTACATTGGATAGATATGACTACTGTACATCAATTTATTGCAAAAAATGAAATTTTAAAAACTTTGAGTTAATACCCACTTGTTGATCAAGTGCAACATGTAAAAATTTAATATTAAAATGTCAACTTTAAATTGAGCAAAAAAAATATGAGTATTATGAAGTCCTAACAACCGGAAACACCAACAACAACAATGTTGTCTTAAAGTCGCAATAAGCAAATTAAATCCCATTAAAATAGATTTTATTTATCAACTTTTTTTACATAAAAATGTGAACAAATTTAAAAAAAAAAAAACAAAAGCTTTAGTAAAACAAATCAAGTTATAATAGAGTGATTTATTTTCGTATCAGTTTTAAGAGTAGAACATTTAGCAGATACAAAAAAATACAAACAATATTTTAATAAATCTAAGAATTCTTTAACTAAAAAATTTCGAGTATTTTTTTTTGTATTCCATAATGAAACAAAATAAAAATTAAATCAAATTCTGTCGTGACTTGCAGTGAGTTCTAAGAAGTAAAAAAAAAATTTATAATGACACTTTGTTCAGTCTAGAAATATCATGATGTCAGTTAAACCTTCCGTGCAGACTAAATTATCTTTTTCTGTTCAATTATTAAAAAGTACTTGGAGATTCCTTTTAAATAAAAAAATTATACAAACTTAAGCCTGAATAATTATTTGCACTTTTTTTGATTAAACATCGACTAAAAATATGCAACTTAAGTTTATGGTTTGTTTAGTACAGCCTGCAACAAGGTAGACTGCATTTTCAACATTTCCTGCATCTTACAGGACATGTTGAGAGTAAAAGTATTTACTGTTTGTATTAAGCTCTCAACTGAGGCTTCAATACGACTAAAATTAGACCCCGAATCTTCATTTACTGTTACGGTTTTTAGCGCGGTACTCTGGTTGCTTTTTAAAATACTAGCGTATTAAAATTTATTATTAGCTTGTTGTTGAGCACTAGTCGCGTTAGACTTGAAAATGTTTTAATATTGATTTTGGCTTGTGGACGGTTGAGGTAACTGTGGGTAGTTAAAAGGTGTTTTAGGCTGAGCGGGAGTAGCATTAGTTTTTTTGCTTGTTGAATTCTTAAAAAACGAGTAAAGGGGGCAGCCTCTATAGTTGGCAGTTTGATTTCCGCCGCAATTGCCACATTTTTTCGCCTTTGGATCACCTTTTATTTTATCACAGTTAGCGTTACTGTGTAACTCACCACATACAACGCAGACTGTGCCCAAATTCTTGGTAGTGCAAGCATTGAACAGGTCCAGCTCTTTTATGTGGAAGCTTAACGGTAACTCTTCAATGCTACAAATATCTCAAATTAAATATAGGATGTGCTTCATTTTTTTTTATTTTCAAGTCACCTGGCTGTAAATATATGTTGGGGGATTTTTTCCCCTATTTATAATGTTGGAAACAGTGGGAAAATGTATGTGCAAATTATTCGAGAAATATTCGCTTGAATTTGGCGAATACGAATACGAATATTTTAAAATAGGTGAATAGTCAAACTTACGAGTACGTACATTGTACATACATACATACATACATCGATAAAAATAATACATGGATGCCGAAGGGTGCGTATGAGTGTTATGTATAAATTTTATTTCGTGCATACTCATACGCATGCGTGGAATTGTACGCGCAAGAGCTTAAATATCAAAGGCTGACTTCCAAAACGTTCGTATACAAAGTTTGTATACAGTATTGCTACTGTATTTAAATCATATACATATGCAAAGTTCCCAAACAATGCAACAACTATAAAACTGATGCCTTGTTTGCTTTCTTACAGCGTTAAAAATACTTAGCGGCGGCGTTTTGAAATGGTATACTTTGTATAATTATTGTACTGCGGCGTTATGAAATGTGATGCTTTGTTCAAACACAGAGCAATTGACGTTTTGGAAGTCAGCCAAACTCTGATTAAAAACTTTAGATGTATAAATTCTACAACTTTAAATAATGTTTATCGCAAACAAAAATTATTTCAGTCAAAATGTTTTATTTAATATTCAAACAAGAATTTCCCATATGAGTGTGTCTGGGAGATTTTATATGATTGTTGAAAATAAAACACATGTTTTTAATCATCTTAAACAAACACAAACCCACACATACAAACACAAAGCGTCCAATGATATTTGACCTTGGGAATAAATTCATATAAAACTGCCAGCAGGTGCTTAGTTTTCATACAATAAATAAATAAAAACCTTTGGTCTCAAAGATAAACGATAAATACTGCCAAAAATTGTTTAATATCCATAAAATAAAATGTGCAGAAAATTCGCACATTTGGTGTAGAACGTATTATTATTGCAGATTTATATTTGTATGTAAAGTCTGCTGCTGGTATTAATCGGTTTATGTCTCATTTATTTACAGCACACAAAAATCTACACTAAATACTCAAGAGAATTTCTGACAGACATATAATATCATCTATCATTAGTCAAAGCAAATAACAGATAATCATTTACACATGTACATTTGTCTGAAATAATTTTAAAGAAATTCAACTATTCAAAAAGAATAATTAATTCTAGAGAAAATTGTGGTAAATTTCTAAATGCAGGACAAAATGAAAAACTTGTTGTATACCCTTGTGTACAAAAAATGTCTTATAATATAATAAATCCAATTTAACAAAAAAAAATGTTTTTTTTGTAATTAGCTTTCCAGTTAAAAACCTGGCAATGTGTTGAAATTGTTTAACAACATACAAACATACTTTTGAATAGAAACTATGTATCTACATACTAGTGATGTTACGAATACTCATATTCGTATTCGACTATTCGACTATTCGCCTGTTTTAAGATATTCGTATTCGTATTCGCCAAATTCAAGCGAATAATTTTCCCATACATTTTCCAATATTCAATGTTTTTCTGTAAAACTATTCGCAGAACAATAAATATTTATTAATTAAAAGATATTTATTTTTATAGTTTTGTATTGGACTTTTGATTTGTTTTATGAAAATTTACAATTTCTTTTTTATAATTACGACAATTTAAATACAATTAAAACATCACTTGCATATGAAAATAAATAATTTTTTCACAGGAAGATTTTCTAATTATCTACTTGTTACCATAATAGTGTTGGAAAATGTTCATAAACATATAACAAAGTGCTTCAATAAAATAATTTATAGCTACGAGTGTACCCTGGGAAAAGTTTTCATTTATAAAAGCAATATTTGGCATAATCTAATAGTCTTATTCATTAACTTGACATAAAGGAGAGACATAGTTGTGACTATTTTTCGAAAATGTCCTGTTCGAAAGCTGCCATTATCTAAAATTGTCATTTCAAAAACGTGTTAATTTTACAATAAGAACTAAATTTAAATTTTTAACGTTTTCAATAAGTAACTTTTATTAAAAATACCGTTTCCACAAACAATCTATGAGAAGCTAATTTGATGTACTTTTTAAAGGTGCATTTCTTCCTGAAGCAATTGTTTTCCCCAAAGAAAGATCCTTATCCATAATGTGACCTTTCTATTTCTTATATTTTAAAAAGCGTTAGTTTAAAAAAAAGGTTAACTAATTTACCCATTTTTATCTCTAAAAAAATTCTTTTAATTGACTTAAACAGGACGATGATTAGTTATTCAATACCGTTACTATTTTATACATAAACTAAAAAAATAAACATGATCCATCGAATGTAACTCAGGGAATAGGTTCAAAAATATAAGCTGCAATAAAAACACACATAAAATTTGTTGCACAGTGCTAATATTCAAATATTTATTGATAAAACTAGTGAATTTTAAAATAAGTATGTACGACTACAAATGTATTTTTAACAACTGCTCGAACGCCAAAGTGGGCCATAGTGCATTAATCACTTATTATTTATACTTAAACAATTTATGCTTTAAATATACAACAGCTTATTAAAAAACCAGCCCAGTTCTTTTTTAATGCCACAACAGTTTAACAATGGCCGCGGAAATCTATTCTAAAAAATTTGAACAAATGTTTAATTTTACTCGAAAAGTTGCGGAAATCTTTGGCTGTAATGTTATAAAAAATAATTTTAAAAAGTGCAGGAAAACATATTTTGTTTTCATACTAGTAAATGTAGCAATCGGTTTAGTTTTCTTTACCGAGTACAAGGAAGTAATTGTCAAGGGAAATTTAGACAATCTTTTGAAATCAGCCTCTGTTTTGGGAAGTGGTATACAAGTAAATCATGCCAATAAATCTTAATTTGTCTTTTTTAATAGACAACGTGAATTAATTTAATTTTTAGGGTTATATCAAGCTTGTAAATGGACTCTCGCAGCAAAAGAACGTTCGTTATCTCTACGATGAAATCTATGACATGTACAAAACGTACGAGTTGAAATCGTTGCCATATAAGAAATCTTTGAAAAATAATAAATCACTGGTAAACAAACTAATGGCCGTGTTATTTGCTATTGTCTGTATGTTATCTGTTACCGTCGTTGGAATACCGATTTATATCTTGGCCGTTTTAAAGGAACGCACTGAAATCTTACCATTTCAGCTGCCTTTCATAGATAATGAAACCGATTTTGGTTATTATTTGACATTTGGATCTCAAATTGTTTGTGTTATATTTGCAAGTTTCGGTAATTTTATCAATGATTCCTGGCTCTTTATATACGTTGCTCACATACCGCTAATAAAGAATATACTCAAATGTAAATTTGATGATCTCAATGTAGTTTTGGATGCGAATCCTAGAGATGCTAAAAAATCATATGATCAGTTAAATGACATTTTTAAATGGCATCAGAAATATCTGGGGTAAGTAAAGTGGACGGTTAAAAGCAAGGAAAACTTGATTTCATCAAGGGCATTTATGTTTAAAAAATAAAGTTACACAACTCCTCAGTTTACGCACTAACTTTAAAGAAAAAATAACATTCTATTGTTTATATTTGTTTCATTTCAGCTTTTGTGACATCATCAAAAGTACCTTCTTCTGGGTTATTTTTGTACAAATAAGCACCGAGTTCGTTGGCATTGTTTGTACCATCATCTGCATTTTTTTAAATATCTGGCCACCAGCACCCTTTTATTTATTTTATTTATTTGCAATGATCTATTCATATTGTTCCCTGGGAAATTTGGTCGAATTGGCGGTAAAAAATACACGAATCTCATTGAAAATAAAAGTCTTTTAAAATCGAAATTCTTTTTCATTTCAGAACGATGATATAACTGTTATGATATACGATTCCAACTGGTATAATTTGACAGTACCCGAACAAAAAATGATTCTAATAATGCTGAGAGAGTCACAACAAGCCACTGGCATATCAATTGGGGGTGTTGCACCCTTATCGTTGAGTACGGCTTTACAATTAACAAAAACTGTTTATACTTTTTCGATGATGCTTAAAGAATTCTTAAATTAATTTTAATAATTTTGATTTCGACAATATTTACCGTCTAATGAATTTGATAATTAATCTTATCACAATCACAATTTTAAAATATCGGCGAACAGGCACTTAAATTAATTTTAATAATTTTGATTTCGAAAATATTTACCGTCTAATGAAATTTATTATTAATCTTATTCTTCTTAAATCACAATTTTAAAATATGTACACGTTTTGCACAATTAATATAAAAAGGAGTTGAAACTATTTTCTGTTAAAAAAATTATTTATCATAATATAATCAAGATAATCAGTATGAAGTATATTTTTATCATCTATTAAGTTAAGAGGATGAAATGCATTTAGACATGCTTAACATACGAAAAATAAATAAGATTTATAAAATAAAAGTAATAAAATATCTCTTACGGAGTAAAGTATTTGGGTAATTTTCAAAATTTCATTAAATATCAGAATAACCTTTAATTTTTATTGTGCTTATATTTTTTTATGGCTGACTTTCAAAACGTTCGTATACAAAGTTTGTATACAGTAGTGCTATTGTATTTAAATCACATACATATAAAACCAATGCCTTGCTCGCTTTCTTACTGCGGTAATACTTGACGGTGGCGAATTGAAATGGTATACACTGTATAATTATTGTACTGCGGCGTTATGAAATGTGATGCTTTGTTTAAACACAAAGCATTTGACGTTTTGGAAGTCAGCTTATCTATTGTTGTAGTTGGTATTATAATTCGGATACCAAATATAAGTTAGAATTTAAACTTAATTTGTATCTTCTTTTACAATTTAATTTTGTAATTGGGTGCTATGCGTTCTATGTCACTGTACTTTTTTGAGAATACTCCATCAGGTAAAACAAATTTAAATTATTGTTTACGGTTATTCGGCGTAGCTGAAAAGTTGATTTGTTCTCTGCATTACAAAATTGTGTAATTTAAAGTTGCATATTTTTGATATTAGGAAAGAAGTTTTTAAAAAATTTAAAGAATGGATAATAAAGATATTGGTAGGTAAGGTTAGGAAGGGTAGTGTGAAATACACATCCACTCGATGATACATTGTGATTTCCTTCATTTTTAATTTATTAACTAATTAGTCTCCTTACTGTCCTCGCTCTAACCGAGCAATGGCCAGTCAAATTGCCTACTAAGACTCTCAAAACCTTTCTATTCATATCCACAATTAGAACAGATTTAGCTAAGTCTAGTTCTGTCCACATGGACCTCGAGACTACAATCTTCTCTATTCCTCCAGGAATGATTGGCTTTGTTAATTACCCAATTACTGATTTCCCTGTAGTATTAACTAGGCTTTTGCAAAAGTGCAAAAACAAATACTTAAATATATTCTCTTTTTTTCGTGTATTTGTTTTATTATACCTTCTCTTTACCATAGCTTCTTATGAAACAAACACAATAAATACTGTTGATGTACAAAATAAATACAGCAAGTATTAAAGCATAATAAGAACTAAGCACATTAAGTAAGACAAGCAGTACTTAAACTATTTACTAACATACTTAAGTATTTTTGTAAGTTTTATTTTGTTTGTATGAAATTTCAACATATCAATAGTTGTATATATGTACCTAGATAGGTATGTACATATGTATATTCCATAAAATCAACTGCTAAATTAATGCTAAAAATAAAAAACAAGAAAATGCTTAAAATATCCACATGGTAAAATAAGAACCTTGCAAAATACTTACAGAATATTAGCAAAAAAAAAATGTTTACTTTACTCTACTTATAGGGAATGAGAATGAGTAAATACAAATAATCTGAGCGTATAAAGAGAATAAATGTTTTGTTTGTTGTTTTTTTTTTTTTTTTTTTTTTGTTTTGTATTTACTTGCTTGATCCCCTTTTGTACTTAGAATTACTCTGAGAATTTTTAAAACAGCAAATGCTTTTGAATTTAAATGTACTTAGTGCAAAAGCCTAGTATTAACCGATTGGAGGTTTAACCGACCTGTCACTAACTGCCACATTTAATGCTGACCCTATTCTTGCCAGCTCATCAGCCATTTCGTTTCCCTCAATATTGCAATTTCCTGGTACTCAACATAGCCTAACGCTAAATTTGTCCATAAGCAAGTTGAGAGATAGCCTACACTTGCTGACCAGCTTCGATTTGACACTGTGCCCCTTCAAAGCTTTCAGCGCCGCCTGACTGCCAACGTTGAATGTTACCTCCACGCCTTCAGTTACGTGATTTGGCAGTAGTTCCGTATCTCATAACAATCAAATATTTGATAGATTAATAATATACATAAATTCAATTATAAGCTTTTCTCAATTTACGTAAACTTTTAAAAAAATTCCTCATTTACCTACGCTAATTTTTTTTAATTAGCAAGAATGATACCCTGAGTGTGTATTTCATAAATATGAACTTGCGCTTCTTTGAGCATTTGGTGAAATTTATTGTTTTCTAGGGACAAGTCAGTTTTAAAAACGCTGAACTATGTGAAATATGGATGAAAGAAGATACTGAATAAAGAAGGACACAACATATTTCTGACTGTTGGACATGATAATATCGCGGATGAAATTTGAAAGATGGCATGTATATTTTGCGTTTAAGTGATATCAAAATTTGAGAAATGATACAGAAGACAAGATAGATTCCAGGAATTATATTCTGATTGGCTTAATGCTGATCTAGAAAGTAATTTCAAGTATGTACATATGTATATTTCAGTAAAATAAAAAAAAGTACGTTTTATTAACTGTTGGACGCAAAAAAACTTCCATTTTCAGAGATATCAGAACGCGGCCAGAGAAATGAGTCAGAGCGTTTGTCATCATCAAGAGGTGATGAAACCACTCTACTTGATCATGCAGCAACTACATCTGCCCATCGAGCCTCAAAAATGAGAATACTTTGCCGTGGTAATAAAACCAAGCCCATTAAAATTTATCCTGGTGAAAGCTTTGCATTTCTGCTAGAGAATAGCTTTAGCAAATACATATTTACCCTTTATATGATGAAATTCTTAAAGCCAAAACGAAAGGCAGACACAGCTGGACGAATAGTAGCATTGCAAAAAGAAGTTATTAAACAAACCATATGTGAAAGCAAAGCTCATTCTTTCAAACCAAATTTAATTCTCAGCTATAGCGATTATAGCAGAACTTTTCTAAACCTGGCAAATTATTACAAACTAGCTACCATCCACTTTGCCTACCACCTAGATCCGACCAAACTGACAGAATTTTCAGGTAGAATATTTTGGGATAATTGCTCGCACTCTATTCGAGATGTTCGTCGAAAAAAACTTAAGCTTGTAAAAGAAACCAAAGGGATAATGACTGTCAAAAGAAAACTCGAAATGAGTTAATTCTTTATGGATAAACGTATGTTTATTAACCCTATATTAACACAAAATTTGGTGTCTATAGATGCGTTAAATGTGTCCAGTCGACACAACTGACGACGGTCGCTATAAGTGCGAAGGCGTTTAAAACCCTACTTCACATGTCAAAAAATATATACTGCACATTTTGTTAATTTTACTCATAAACACAAAACGAATAAAAAACTTACAGAAAAATTTTCTTTTCACCTTTTTATTAATTCAATTCAATAATTTTCTATGTTTCCCAATAGACCTGTGATTTGTTTTATATAAATATTTTCTTATTTATAATTGCAATTAATTATTTACAAGGTAGGAGGATACATATGTTAATATTTGCCTTAAGGCATTTTCAGTATCAATTAACTCATCAAATGCATATGAAAGAGAAAAAGTTTTTCACAGGAACACACTCGCGATAAATTATTTCCTCAAGGTTTGTTATAATTACAGAGTATTAACTACAATTACTTATCACATCAATAAATACATTTTCATACTTCATGAATTGTATGTATACTAAAGGGGTGTAACATAGATGCACTCTATACCCGCCGAAACAAAAATTGTGACATGGATGTTTCGCTTTAATATAAAACGTTAACAAGTAAAGAAGGGTCAACACTAATTTTGTTATTTGATTATAGCGATTTTATTTCAGTATTTGGGTCAACTAAGTCCAGTAATCGGACTTACTCCCTTTTTATTAAAAAAAATTTATATTTAAATACGAGAATTATATCGCTACTAAATTGATGATAATCTGCTATTCCACATACACAACATATGTTCATAAGTCTCTGCTCATGTTTTTCAATATTAAAACATCGCTAAAAAAAACAAACAACGACCGTCTGCCACGATCTACTGTCACGTGAACCAAATTAAGAAAAAATATGAAATTTTCACAGGATACGATCGAAATTGTTAATAAGATTTATATAAATAAAATCGGGGTAATATTTATCCTCAGCACCAAGTAACCGAAATGATGGTGCAAATATGGTGAATTCTGAAAACAATATTATTTTGATCTGTCGTGTAAACTAAAATTAAAGTTTGGTCTTAATTGTCATACAATATTGATCAAGTCTAGCTCTTTTTAATTTTAACGTTACGATCTTTGTTAGCTTTTTTTAACCATCACTAGGGCTGATTGTGAGATCTTAAATTTTCTTATGTTATTTTTTATTCAATTTTAATTTAACTTACTTATCACTTTTTTATATTAATTTTTTTTTTTTTTTTTTTTTTTTTTTGTAGAACAGTGTAAGATTTTGTCCCACCTGATTATTTCCTCTGAGCTAATTAAAATTAAGTATTTTACTCTTTGCCAATGAATTCTGAAATAATGTTCGAATGTACACTATGGCGCAAAGAAAGCTTCAAATTCAGAAGATTTTTTTTTATAAATCCTCTTGATTATATATTGTCGGGTGGTAACTGATCTTACCGCACGGATCAAAAATGCGTTTTTCGAGAAAAATTATAAAGAATTCATGGATTCATTTTAAAAATAAACTTCACGATAGATATTCTGAATATAATTAATGAGATCAAAAAATATATAAATGATTTAAAAAAAGAACACATTAATTATATAGAATTGATTTATAACACATTTTTTGTAAAAAAAAATGCTCCATGCGGCGATTTAATTAAAATAAAATTAAAATTAAACTTTTTCGTATGCCACCACAGCAATTTAGTCCTGCTAGAAACTAAGATAATTAATAATAATAAAATAGAAGCTGAAAATCTGTTTCTGTCTATTTCTAATTTTACTTTGCATTAATATAATTGTAATGTTAGTCTGGATCATTCGTCGCCTGTTTGTAAGAAATCTTTTACTGCTTTAACTCTTCAGGATTCGCCACAAAACCATCGTCAGTGCTAATTTATATAATTTATTTATTTAATTAATATGAAAGACGATTTTTTGTGATGCAATTTATGGCCACATTATTTAACCGTGTGGATGAATCTTAGGAATGGTAAACGGACAATAGAGAAGAAATTATTTTTGTGTTCCACTTAAGTCAAACTTCCTTTATTCGATTTTTATACATTAGTTTATGTCTCATTCATTTACATCACACAAAAGTCAAGACTTTCATTAGTCAAAACAAATAATAGAAAAACATTTACAAGTTTACATTTGTACAACATAATTTTAAAGAAACTCAACTATTCTAAAAGAATACATAGTTAATTCTTTGCAAATTTTTGGTAAGTTTCTGAATGCAGGACAAAATGATAAACTTGTCACAAGTCCAATTTAACAAAAATTTTTTTTTTTTTTTTTTGGAATTAGCTTTCCAGCAAAAAATTTACCAATTTGTTTAAATTGTTCAATACATTGCGTAGTAAATAAACAAACCGTTATTGGCATTCTCTCTATGATAATCATGCAGAGGTTTGGCAGTTTAACTCCTGCCCCTGACAAAGAGGATTTTTATTTTCGTATTTTCTAGCAGTTACAAAATATTGTAATCTACCGCAGAAGGCCGACTTTGGAAAAGACCGATGATACTTCTTAAAGATATTCAGTATTGCATTGGTGTGTTACGTCACAATGAACTACTACCTAATGCAGAGCTGAAAATCTTTAGTAAAATGTTATGTCTGTTTCCCAAAATAAATTATGGTGGCGGCACAAAATTCATTATTGTTTTAAATTGTTTTTAGCCTTAATTGGTTTACTGTTGAGAAAAAAATTTTCAGGTGCCTTTCTTCCTGAAGCAATTGTTCCAAAAAAAAAGTAGCCTTTGCTATCCCTAATAAAATTTATCTCAATTGACTTGAACTGAGAGATGATTAGTTAGTCAATACCGTCACTTTTTTCTACATAAACTAAACATGATGCATAGAATATAATTGCATAAATAGGTTCAAAAATATTAGCTGCAATAATAACAAAAAATTTTTAGCAAAACGCCAAAGTGGGCCATAGTGCATTCATTCATAACTTATTCTTTATACCTAAACAATTAACACGTTAAATATCAAACAGTTTATTAAAAACCAGCCCAGTTCTTATTTCAATACCACAACAGTTTAACAATGGCCGCGGAAATCTATTCTAAAAAATTTGAACAAATGTTTAATTTTACTCGAAAAGTTGCGGAAGCCTTTGGATGTGATCTTATAAAAAATAATTTTAAAAAGTGCAGGAAAACATATTTTGTTTTCATACTAGTAAATGCAGCAATCGGTTTAGTTTTCTTCACCGTGTACAAGGAAGTAATTGTCAAGGGAAATTTAGACAATCTTTTGAAATCAGCCTCTGTTTTGGGAAGTGGTATACAAGTAAATCATGCCAATAAATCTTAATTTGTCTTTATTAATAGACAACGTGAATTAATTTAATTTTTAGGGTTATATCAAGCTTGTAAATGGACTCACACAGCAAAAGCACTTTCGTTATCTCTACAATGAAATCTATGAAATGTACAAAACGTACGAGTTGAAATCCTTGCCATATAAGAAATCTTTGAAAAATAATATATCACTGGTAAACAAACTAATGGCCGTGTTATTTGCTCTTGTCTGTATGTTATCTATTACCGTCATTGGAATACCGATTTATATATTGACCGTTTTAAAGGAACGCACTGAAATCTTACCATTTCAGCTGCCTTTCATAGATAATGAAACCGATTTTGGTTATTATTTGACATTTGGATCTCAAATTGTTTGTGTGATATTTGCAAGTTTCGGTAATTTTGTCAATGATTCCTGGCTCTTTATATACGTTGCTCACATACCGCTAATAAAGAATATACTCAAATGTAAATTTGATGATCTCAATGTGGTTTTGGAGGCAAATCCAAGAAATGCTAAAAAATCATATGATCAGTTAAATGACATTTTTAAATGGCATCAGAAATATCTGGGGTAAGTAAAGTGGACGGTTAAAACCAAGGAAAACTTGATTTCATCAAGGGCATTTATGTTTAAAAAATAAAGTTACACAACTCCTCAGTTTACGCACTAACTTTAAAGAAAAAAATAATATTCTATTGTTTATAATTGTTTCATTTCAGCTTTTGCGGCATCATCAAAAATATCTTCTTCTGGGTTATTTTTGTACAAATAAGCACCGAGTTCGTTGGCATTGTTTGTACCATCATCTGCATTTTTTTAAATATCTGGCCACCGGCACCCTTTTATTTATTTTATTTAATTGCTATGATCTATTCATATTGTTCCCTGGGAAATTTGGTCGAAGTAGCGGTACAAAATACACGAATCTAATTGAAAATAAAGGACTTTTAAAATCGAAATTCTTTTTCATTTCAGAACGATGATATAACTGTTATGATTTACGATTGCAACTGGTATAATTTGACAGTACCCGAACAAAAAATGATTCTAATAATGCTGAGAGAGTCACAACAAGCCACTGGCATATCAATTGGGGGTGTTGCACCCTTATCGTTGAGTACGGCTTTACAATTAACAAAAACTGTTTATACTTTTTCGATGATGCTTAAAGAATTCTTAAATTAATTTTAATAATTTTGATTTCGAAAATATTTACCGTCTAATGAAATTTATTATTAATCTTATTCTTGTCAAATCACAATTTTAAAATATGTACACGTTTTGCACAATTAATAAAAAAGAAGTTTAAACTATTTTCTGTTAAAAAAAACTATTGATCATAATATGATCAATATAATCAGTATGATCATCATCTTATTATTACTAATAAAGTTCACCAAGTTCTTGACATCAAACATTTTTTTTTTTTTAACATTTATTTAACATAACGTTTATTTTATTTTTATTTATTTATTTATAAACACATTTATTTATCTAGCACAACAAGATATATATAATCTTATAAATGAGAGTGCTAGTAATCGAGTAGATAATAACATACATTGATTACAAAATTAACATTAATATTATGTAGTATATTTTATCAGAGACAATTATTACAATTATTCAAAAAGGATGAAGAAAGAAAAAAAAAACGAAAATATGTAAATTTATATGTAATTAAAAAGAAAAAGTTACATGCATACACCAGTACCTTAAGCCAATAATTTACATAACTCCCTTTTAAACATAACTGTGTTGCTAATTATTTGTAGGGAACTGGGTAAAGCATTCCAAAGACTGACGGTATAAATCAAAAATTGTCGTTGTGATAAGAGACTTCTATATTTTTGTTGAATTATTTTCTTTCCACGGTTTTACCTGGCAAAAATAATTCTATTGTAAAGATAAAACGGTTGTTGTGATGTAATGATTTTGTGCAATAAAATAAGACATATAAGTTTTAGAAAATTTACAAATTCCATCCGGAAGATCTTGTAGGAATAAGATGAAATGTGGTCACGACGACTTTTCAGGAAAACAAATCTTGCGATGTTATTATATGCAACGTTTAAACTTCGTAGATCATCGCTATCACAATTCGCAAATAACTCACAGCCATACAAAGGCGCTGGGATAAGAAAAGTTTTTGCCAGTAACATTCGAATGGCAAAAGGAGTGGAATCTTTAACGACCCAAAGATTACGTAGGATTCCGTATACTTTTCCCACGACGACTTTAATATGGGTGGACCATAATTAATCGCCAAATCCACAGGAGCTTCAAAGCTGTGAGTGATTCTACAAGTTCTTGAAAGAAATAAACATTTAGACTTTGTTGGATTGATGCACAAACCATTAGCCCTAGTCCAAGTGTTAACTTTGTTAAGGTCTTGATTTACATTCTGCTTACACATGCTGCAATATCATCTATAGTGGAGCTGTTGTAAATTTGCACATCATCTGCATAAATTTGCATTTTACTTCCGGCCAGAGTGTCGGGTAAATTATTTATAAATAGACAAAACAAAAGGGGATTAAGAATTGAGCCCTGTGGTACTACGCTGGTGACATTAAGCACTTTAGAGTAAACACCATTATAATGTACCATTTGAAATCTGGAGCTTAAGTAAGAGAAAATCAAATTGCATTCTGAGTCCGAAAAATTAAACAATTTCCTAAGTCTTGTAATAAGAATTTGATGAACCACACTATAAAATGCTTTGCTATGATCTTTGCCATGTTATCGTCAAGTTTGGATCGAATATCTTCTGCAACGTCTATCAATGCTCTTATGATTGCCTATCAGATATTAAATCATTTTTAGCTAGATAATTACTTATTTGTTTACCCATAATTTTCTCAATAACTTCAGAAAAATACGGTAAGATAGCGAGTGGTCGAAATTCATTGTTCGCCCTTGGAATAGGTATTATTTTTGACAATTTCCATATTTCTGGGAATGACGACTTCATCAGAACCGTGTTAAATAGATGAGTTAAGTATGGGAGAAACCTAGGAAGTAAGATTTTTAAAAAGATGGGACTTAAATCATCCATTCCAGTGGCGTTTGATTTTATTGCAGTAAGACAAGCAATAACTTCCAGCTGGTCAACACAATGAAAACTAAATGGGTTTGATATTGGAGATTTGCAATCATCTGCAAAAACATTCGCTGATAAAACAGTGATTTTGCAAGTTTAATACGCTAAGTTACTTCTCTACGAGCAGTCTGATGCATAGCCTTAAGATCACCCGTTTTGAACCTCTTCCATCACGTTTTGTGATCAAACGTTTTATATCAAGGATAAACCAAGGCTGTTCATTGGCTTTGATAAGCTTAGTTTTAACAGGAACACAGGAAACAAACAGATTATTAATATTGTTTTGAATGAAATGCACTTCATCGTCAACACTTTCTATTGAGTAAATTTGATCCCAACATATACTTTCAATATATCGATTGAGCGTTATAAAGTCAACATTACGGAAATTCCGATAGGAAATGTAGGTATTTTGGTTTGCTACTGGTAATTTATACGTTAAAGATAGAATATCATGCTTTGAAAAGGCAGATGCTGATAGCTGGTCATAGATAAGTACTTAGATTTTTGGTTAACAAATACAATGTAAATTAAGCTATTTGAAGTCGTATGAAAATGAAAAAGCTTAGACCAAGAGCCTTCAGTGTTATCAGTCAATAAATTATAATTAAAATCACCAGCGATGACAATATCATCATATTGAATAGAAAGGTTTTCAAGAATGCTAATAAGAGAACTAAAATATATGTTGTTGTTGGGTCTATATACACTACCTAAAAGAATTTTTCTTCTGTCCGAAGTACAGATCTCGAGAAACAGATGTTTAATCTCACTACTAGGGTCAGATCGCAATATCTGGCTACATCGAATGCCACTACCAACATAGATTGCGACTCCACCGCCACGACAGCTAGTTTCAATTTCATTAATAAAAATGCTTCTGTCAGAACGAAAAAGCCTGAAACCCGACAGATTGAATATCGAGTCTGAAACTCCAAACGAGAACCAAGTTTCAGACACACATATAATATCTATCCATTTTATTGTTCAAACTTTGCGCATTTAAGTGAACAATTTTTAGACCATTCTTTTGTTTAGACAGAATTCTTCACTGGCCACTCTTTTATAATTGGGCTGTATTTTTTTAGGAAGTGCATTGTACCGAAACTAGGAAAATTGGTTATTGGAAGGATAATAGAGGGAGCTTATTCCACATATGAACGTTTCGGTCATAAAAATTTGTCAAGTAGAAATAGCTGATAACTGAAATAACGCGTAGATATTATGGGCGTAATACTCCCCATTTTTGTTAGTTTTACTTACAAACAAAAAGCGAAGAAAAAAACTTACAGAAAAATTTTTTATCATCTTTTTATTAATTTGATATAATAATTTTCTATGTTTTCCAATAGACTTGTGATTTGTTTTATATAAATATTTTCTTATTTATAATTGCAATTAATTATTTACAAGGTAGGAGGATACATATGTTTATATTTGCCTTAAGGTATTTTCAGTATCAATTAACTCATCAAATGCATATGAAAGAGAAAAAGTTTTTCACAGGAACACACTCGCGATAAATTATTTCCTCAAGGTGTGTTATAATTACAGGGTACTACAATTACTTATCACATCAATAAATACATTTTCATACTTCATGAATTGTATGTATACTAAAGAGGTGTAACATAGATGCACTCTATACCCGCCGAAACAAAAATTGTGACATGGATGTTTCGCTTTAATATAAAACGTTAACAAGTAAAGAAGGGTCAACAGTAATTTTATTATTTGATTATAGCGATTTTATGTCAGTATTTGGGTCAACTAAGTCCAGTAATCGGACATACTCACTTTTTAATAAAAAAAAATAAATATTTAAATACGAGAATTATATCGCTACTAAATTGATGATAATCTGCTATTCCACATACACAACATATGTTCATAAGTCTCTGCACATGTTTTTCAATATTAAAACATCGCTAAAAAAACAAACAACGTCCGTCTGCCACGATCTACTGTCACGTGAACCAAAATATGAAAATATATGAAATTTTCACAGAATACGATCGAAATTGTTCCTAAGATTTATATAAATAGAATCGGGGTAATATTTAACTCAGCACCAAGTAAGCGCACTGGCGGTGCAAATATGGTGAAAACAATATTATTTTGATCTGTCGTGTAAACTAAAATCCACACAAAAACATAAATGTGAAAATAAGGCCAAGTTCGTATCCAAAAAGTTTCGGCCGTAAAAAGTACTGAGATCAAAATAAGAACCAAGTTCTTTATATGTACAATTCCATCTCATTTCTAGGCAACCTGCAAGCTTGGCAAAATTTTTTCAAGAATTCTTTCCCATATTACAAAGCAAAAAAATTTTGTCAAGCTTACAGGTTGCTTACAAAGAAGGGGCTTGATTGTCCCCCCAGATGAAAAGTGCCCATTAAAAAATCATTTTCGGTAATTTCTCATCACTACCTGCCTGTGTACCAAATTTCAGCTTTCTATCTATACTGGAAGTGCCCCATACAAAGGAGGGGAACCCTAGTCCCCCGGGTGGAAAGTGCCCGTTTTCAGATTTTTCTGGTTATTTTCTCACCTTTTCTCAAGACCTACCTGTGTACAAATTTATTTTAAAAATTTTACAAATTATTTTTTATATTTTTTTTTTTGTAGAACAGTGTAAGGTTTTGTCCCACCTGATTATTTCCTCTGAGCTAATTAAAATTAAGTATTTCACTATTTGCCAAAGAATTCTGAAATAATAATCGAACGTGCACTATGGCGCAAAGAAAGCTTCAAATTTAAAAGATTTTTTTTATAACTCCTTTTAAATATATAACGCATTTTAAACTTTTATCAATTTCTGTTTTATATAAATTAAATTTTTCAACTATTTCCACCTAATTGGGATTTTCTATTTAGCCGTGAGGTCACAGAAAGAAATTTGAAAATAATAATTTTTTTATTATTTGTGAATGAATAAATGTTCTACGATATGGTTTTCCTCACTGACTACACAATAGCGGGCTTGGTATGCCCGTTTCTCATCTTACTCCTGTTGAATTTAATTCCCACTCGCTCTCATTCTTTTTTTCTGCCTTTATTGTGGCTCGATCATAGTTGCGTTGCCAGTTGCTGAAAATGGTATTACGAATGGCAACTGGCAACTTAGAGCTGTCAGTTTCAGTTGCTATTTAGTGCTTTTCTGGCAACCACAACTTTTCAGTTGCCGGCTAGCAACGCAACTGAAGTTCCACATCAGGACCCAAGTGGAGTCCAATTTCCTTTCACAGCAACCTGCTAACGTAACTTAAAAAAAAAACTATGCTTATGCTTATCATGTCTGGTTGTTTCTTCTGGTATTACTATTGGTGCTATATTGGCATCTCCCCGGCGTAGAGAGTTTCTTCTGCTAGGTTGTTGGTCTCCTGGTTCTAAGTTCTTCTTTAAATGAATTGTCGAAAAACGGAGACAAGGAAATCCTAAATTGGTTCTATGTTAATATTAATTTCGTTGTTATTGTACCAACCGTATGAGAAAATTTATTACATGCACAATAACGAAGCTAGTGGATATCATTATCAGAGCTATGTCGCTGTAATTCATTCTGTCCTCTTCTACCTGGCTGTTGGTGGTCTTCATCTCCTTCAATTCTCAAATCATTTCATTAACATTTTCCTATTCCTTTGACTTTCCTACATCATACCCTGCTACTATTAGGGGAATTGATAACAGGATTTTTTTTTATTTTTAGATATTATAGTTTTTGGGTTTAGTATATTACAAAGGGTACCATTTTTATCCCTAAAAAAATTTATTTTAATTGACTTAAACTGAAAGATGATTAGTTAGTCAATACCGTTACTCTTTTATACATAAACTAAAAAATAAACATGATGCATAGAATATAACTGCGGGACTAGTTCACAAAAATATTAGCTGCAATAATAACAAAAATGAAAGTGCTATAATTCAAAAATTTATTAATAAAATTAGTGGGTTTTAAAATAAGAATCACAACTTCTCAAACGCCAAAGTGGGCCATAGTGCATTCATCACTTATTCTTTATACCTAAACAATTGATACGTTAAATGTCAAACAGTTTATTAAAAACCAGCCCAGTTCTTATTTCAATGTCACAACAGTTTAACAATGGCTGCGGAAATCTATTCTAAGAAATTTGAGGAAATGTTTAATTTTACTCGAAAAGTTGCGGAAATCTTTGGCTGTAATGTTATAAAAAATAATTTTAAAAAGTGCAGGAAAACATATTTTGTTTTCATACTAGTAAATGTAGCAATCGGTTTAGTTTTCTGGACCGTTTACAACGAAGTAATTGTCAATGGAAATTTGGACAACCTTTTGAAATCGGCCTCTGTTTTGGGAAGTGGTATACAAGTAAATCATGCCAATAAATCTTAATTTGTCTTTATTAATAGACAACGTGAATTTATTTAATTTTTAGGGTTATATCAAGCTTGTAACTGTACTCACACAGCAAAAGAACTTTCGTTATCTCTACAATGAAATCTATGACATGTACAAAACGTACGAGTTGAAATCGTTGCCATATAAGAAATCTTTGAAAAATAATATATCACTGGTAAACAAGCTACTGGCCATATTGTTCGCGATTATCTGTATACTAACTGTTTTCTTCCTTGGAATACCGATTTACATACTGGTCGTTTTCAAGGAACGCACTGAAATCTTACCATTTCAGCTGCCTTTCATAGATAATGAAACTGATTTCGGTTATTATGTAACATTTGGATCTCAAATTGTTTGTGTGATATTTGCTGGTTTCGGTAATTTTGTCAATGATTCCTGGCTCTTTATATACGTTGCTCACATACCGTTAATAAAGAATATACTCAAATGTAAATTTGATGATCTCAATGTAGTTTTGGATGCGAATCCTAGAGATGCTAAAAAATCATATGATCAGTTAAATGACATTTTTAAATGGCATCAGAAATATCTGAGGTATGTAAAGTGGAAGGTGAAAAGCAAGGAAAACTTGATTTCATAAAAACACTTTTTTGGAATATAAAAAAAGAAAAACATTTTAATTTCTTGTAAAGAAAGAAAGCATGTTTATATTAGCGACACTTATATTTATAAAAAAAAGTTACACAAGTCCTCAGTTTACGCACTAACTTTAAAGAAAAAATAATATTCTATTGTTTATATTTGTTTCATTTCAGCTTTTGTGACATCACCAAAAGTACCTTCTTCTGGGTTATTTTTGTTCAAATAAGCACCGAGTTCGTTGGCATTGTTTGTACCATCATCTGCATATTTTTAAATATCTGGTTACCAGCGCCCCTTCTTTTAGTTTATTTAATTGCAATGATCTATTCATATTGTTCTCTGGGAAATTTGGTCGAAGTAGCGGTACAAAATACACGAATCTAATTGAAAATATAAGTCTTTTAAAATCGAAATTCTTTTTGATTTCAGAACGATGATATAACTGTCATGATTTACGATTTCAACTGGTATAATTTGACAGTACCCGAACAAAAAATGATTCTAATAATGCTGAGAGAGTCACAACAAGCGACTGGCATATCAATTGGAGGTGTTGCACCCTTATCGTTGAGTACGGCTTTACAATTAACAAAAACTGTTTATACTTTTTCGATGATGCTTAAAGAATTCTTAAATTGATTTTAATAATTTTGATTTCGAAAATATTTACCGTCTAATGAATTTTATTATTAATCTTATCACAATCACAATTTTAAAATATGTACACGGTTTGCACAATTGAAATAAAAGGGAGTTTAAACTATTTTCTGTTACACAATTTTGATCATAATATCATCATATTTTTATTTATTTATTAATTAGTATTTCGGTTTGATATATCAATATAACATTTTGCCTATCATGTTAAGAATTTAACTATAGGGGAAATCACTCTTAGTATTGTAATCATTGCTGATCGGGCAAGTCTAGCTTATTTTAATCAGTTTGCAGCAATGCAATAACAAAATATGTAAATAAGCAATGCCTGCAAGATCTGCAACATATGCAAGAGCAGCTTTCAACCAAGAGTGATTGCCCTCTATATATTTCTTACGAAATTTACGCATTTTCTTTTAAATGTACTTACTCGTAGGTATGTTATTTTAATTTTTTAAATCAGTTGGTATTTAATTGTGTATTTTAAGCCTTTTGTCAAATAATGTCTGCATATGTGTAGTTTTGACCCTTTTTACATGAAAATTCATTGCATTTCTTAGCCCGTATGGCATCATATAATTAACATTTAGTTGAAATTTTCCAAATCGGTGTTATCGATGTAAAAGTTGAAATTATTTCGTATTGGTTGAGGTTGACAAAAACGCCAAAAAATTACAACTGCTCAGTAGCAGTTGTTTATAAAAATCATAAGGAAATGAAATGGAGAGGAGGTAAGTCAAGTAGAGTTGCACATAGTTTTAGTACGTGATGTATAGCCGTACCACGCACAGGCTTCTGGAAATGTTTCTTCAGCTCATTTAACAGAAAGCAAAATTCTTTATTTAAACGAAAGAAACTTTTTAATCTGAAAACATTTATCTATGTATTTATAAAAAACCAATTCAATTACAAAAAACATTTTCTTATATAGCATCGGGAAGTTCCAAGGGATCGGAGTGATCACGAAGACTTTTTAGTATGCGCTACACATCAATGTTAACATCAACACTTTTGTCAGAGTCAAATAAATCATAAGAGATCTCCATTTTTTTCACTTAGTACAATTTTATTCTTTATTAAACAAAACTAACAGCACACTTTAACAAGAAACGAATTTTCGCCTCAAGAAATACCATTAACTGGTTTATCAACTGTCAAATCGTTGCTTTTGAGGCTGGCAACATCAATACAACTTCAACCAGAATGAATTGTAATTCATAATACCAAAAATGAGTTAAGTTGTATTAAAGACGAGTTGTTTCAATTTCAACTCAACTTGGTTGAGTTGTAAACCGTAATAAGGGCAATAATTTATTTGGTTGCATATATATTCCGGTGCTTCCCCTTTGGAAATTTTCTTTATAAAAACGATCGTGTTCAGTTGTAGTCTTTGCTTTGTCGTAAGCCATTTAAGAGTTTCAGAGCCCTGTTTTGTAATTTTTGAACCCTGCTTATTAGTTCTTTTATGCAACATGTGTATAAAATAGTCAACACGTATTCAAAATGTGGTTTTATAATTGTGTTGTATATGTTTATTGCTGTCATCACCGATATTTTATTTCTTTTAAAAAATCCGATCTTTTTTCTAATTTTTTTACAAATACGAGTATAGTCCGTATGATCTTTATATCAATTACAAAACCTAGATATTTTATACATCCTACTTTTAGTAGTAGTTTTATTATTTATTTAAAAGATTTAATTATTATTCAAATTAATTACCATTATTTTTGTTATATTTTCGTTTAATTTTAATTTGCTCATTTTTAGCCACGTATTTATTTTATTAATGTCATTTTTCATGTTTTCAATACATCCTTTTTCTGACCTCGCTTCTGTGTTTGTGTTTTCAGAACTGGGCTATTGAATTCGTTATCAATCAAGTGCAGCTTAAGTCGTTCATAGTATGTAATAAAATGTGATATGCAGTGAAAAATTAAAGTGAAAACAAAAATTTGATAATGAAAGTTATTTAATATTTGTTAATATTTATACAGGCTAAAGTTCGTAAATGTTTATAATCAGAGAAATATTAGGTAGACATTGTTAACTTATTTCGAGCAACAGAAAGTTATTTAATCTTACTCGAACTGCAAAAGACGGTCACTTATAATATGCAAATAAAAAAGTTAGTTACAAATTTGCATTTTGTTAAATTTAAATTGCTATGAAAATTGCATACGATGTAAACCTTAAAATAAAAATATTTTTGGAGAATGTGTTTTGATTTTATTTATTTCAGTGGTGTAAATTTTCGTGACGCATTCTACTTTTAAGTAAGCAAATGTCACATTGTTTACATCTACGGGGGAACAAATTTGTATAGCAACTAAAATGCGCTCAAATTTCTTTGCATTTGCATACCATACATACTGTGTTCATACATTGAGATTGTCAGATTCTTTATGAGGACTATATTATGTTTCTAATATGAAGAATGGAAAATATAGTAGACTCAATCATTAATCTGAACATTAATGATAGTTTGCGATTATGATTGCATCAACCATGTTATTTCTTTACGTGTAGTGACAATGTTTCCTACATATCCATTCTTCTCCTCTTAATTCCTTGTTTTCTTGTGCTTTCGAAAATTTTAAATCTCACCGAAGAAGTAAAACTTTTGTGGTTTTAAGAACACCAACAAATCACAATTTTTTTGAAATTTTGTGATTTTCAGAACATGCCTGATAATATTGAAATTGTGATATTTTTATATATATTATTTGTTTAATGCAAACAAATAAGTTTATTGGAGTAGCGCACGCGGGTGGGAGAAATATCCCTTCCTCTCTTGTATACGCGCCTGAATAATGCAGAGATATTATGGGCGTAATACTGCCCTAAATTTCCTTATTTGTTACCAGCGAAGAAAAAAACTTACAGAAAAATTTTGTATCATCTCTTTTATTAATTCGATTTAACAATAATTTTCTATGTTTTTCAATAGACTTATAATTTGTTTTATATAAACATTCTCTTATTTATAATTACAAGTAATTATTTATGCCTTAAGGCATTTTCAATATCAATTAACTCATCAAATGCACATGAAAATTAAACAGTTTTTCACACGAACACACTCGCGATATACTATTTCCGCAATGTTTGTTATAAGTTTTTTTAGAAATTACAGAGTACTACAATTACTTATCACATCAGTGAATACATTTTTATACTTCACTAATTGTATGTATACTAAAGGGGTGTAACATGGATGCACTTTATAGCCGCCGAAAATTGTGACATGGATGTTTCACTCTAATAGAAAATGTTAACAAGTAGAGAAGGGTCAACACTAATTCTGTTATTTGATTATAGCGATTTTGTTTTAGTATTTGGGTCAACAGTCCAGTAATCGGACTTACTCACTTTTTAATACAAAAATAAATATTTAAATACGAGAATTACATCGCTACTAAATTGATGATAATCTGATATTCAATATACACAACATATGTTCATAAGTCTCTGCTCATGTTTATCAATATTAAAACATCGCAAAAAAAAAAAAACAACGTCCGTCCGCCACGATCTACTGTCACGTGAACGAAAATGAGAAGAAATATGAAATTTTCACAAGATACGATCGAAATTGTTTCTAAGATTTATATAAATAATATCGGGTAATATTTAGCCTCAACACCATGTAACCGCAATGATGGTGCAAATATGGGGAATTCTGAAAACAATATTATTTTGATCTGTCGTGTAAACTAAAAATAAAGTTTGGTCTTAATTTTCATACAATATTGATCAAGTCTAGCTCTCTCTCATTATAACGTTACGAACTTTGTTAGCTTTTTTTAAACATCACTAGGGCTGGTGTGAGATCTTCTATTTACTGATGTTATTTTTTAATCAATTTTAATTTAACTTACTTATTACTTTTTTATATATTTTTTTTTTTTGTTGAACAGTGTAAGAGTTTTTCCCACGTGATTATTTCCTCTGAGCTAATTAAAAGTAAGTATTTTACTCTTTGCCAAAGAATTCTAAAATAATATTCGAATGTGCACTATGGCGCAAATAAAGCTTCAGATTTAAAATATTTTTTTTTTTTTTTTATAAATCCTCTTAATTATATATCGTCCGGTGGTAACTGATTTTACCGCACGGATCAAAAATGTTTTTTTCGAGAAAAATTATAAAATAAACTGCATGATATTTATTCTGAATATAATTAATGATAATGAAAAAATAGATAAATGATTTAAAAAGAGCACACATTAATTATATAGAACTGATTTTTAACAAATTTTTTTTATAAAAATTCTCCATGCGGCGATATGCCAGAAGGGTTTCCAGTCTCCAGCAGTATATAGTTTTCACACCGAACGTTAATGCTGCATTAATTACAAACATTTTATAATTAAAATCAAACTTTTTCGTATGCCACCACAGTAATTGAGTCCTGCTAGAAACTAATATAATTAATATTAATAATTTGCAAGTAGCAAATCTACTTCTGTCTATTTCTAATTTTACTTTGCATTAATATTTTTGTAATGTTAGTCTTGATCTCGTACACTTGATCCCTTTGGTTTTAAACTTTTTTTTATTCGATTTTTAAACTAGTTTATTCGCCACTTATTTACGACACACAAAGTCAAGACTTCATACTCAAGAGTATTTGCGACGGAAATATAATATCATTTATCATCGTCCAAATGAAAATATTAGATAAACATTTACAAGTTTACATTTGTACAACATAATTTTAAAGAAATTCAACTATTCTAAAAGAATAATTAATTCTTGAGAAAAATGTGGTAAATTTCAGAATGCAGAACAAAATGATAAACTCTTTGTACGCCCCTGTGTATAGGCATTGTACAGGTTGTTGTCACAGATCCCCTATAATATCGTGCAGATATCACAACTCCGAACTTAAAATTATTGTTTATTTCTTGCGAAAAGCTTTTTAGCTAAAAACTTGTCAATTTGTATAAATTGCTCAACACATTGCGTAGTAAATAAACAAAAAGTTAGTGGAATTGTGTCTATGATAATCATGCAGAGGAACGGCAGTTTAACTCGCTCCAAAGACAAGTGGATTTTTATTTTCGTATTTGCTATTCGTTATAAAATGTTGCAAGTGCTTGAATGCACTCTACTGATATTGAAGTGTTAAGTTTTAAAAATCCAAAATAAAATTAAGGAAGGCTATGCTTACCATCACCATGACAAATATGTATAGAAGCCCCAATAAAAAATGGCCACAAATTAAAAATGAAAAAGGCCCCGAAATAGTAAAAGAAAATATATGTATATTCCAATTCAACTCTTTTTATCAAGAAGTACCATTTGAGAAAATCATTATTAAACGGCGATGTTTCTCGAAATTCGATTGAGCAGAGAACCCTGAGCACCGCAGAAGACCGGCTTTGAAGAAAACCGTTTGTAAACAAAACAATAATTCTATAGTTACTTTAACTTGTTAATCTTTTATTTTTGTGTGTAAAATACATAAGTACCCTGCAGTCGGCGTAGCTAGCGAATGATTAGCTTTTTCGCTAACTACCAGTCTTTACCACTAACTACCACACTAACTACTAGCAATGCACTCGACTGACGATTTTAACATGGGGATGACACTGACGGTAGTCAATTGTCACGATCAGACCGGTGAAATCACTAGCCAGCGAAAACCAACTATTTCGCTAGTCAAAATGTACCAGTTAGCTCACTAATGAGATTTCAATATTTATAAAATTTTCAATTAATTGGTCTTTTTCTTTTTTTATGCAACGTTTTAGTAGACTTCTGCTGCTCATTTTATCTTTCTAAAAAAACAGTTTTTTTAATAAAAATTTAACATTCACTGACCACGAACTTCCAATTGTACGCCAACACAAAATCATAACACTTTCATAAAATATTTTTTAGTTTTTTGTTGATTTTCTTTGGAATAAGGGGACAGTTTTTTTCAATTCGTAAAAAAAATGAGGTTGAAGGATTTAACATTTATGCATGTACTGAGTGCTTGCACATGTACATGAGTGAGAGAGTCAAAAGGCGAACTCTTGCATTACTTGTAGCCAGTGAAGTAGTTAGTCAATTTTTCGTTAGCGAAATACCTAACGATTTCGAATCAATTTCTACTTTTAAAACTGGAGGGTAAATTCATACATACATACATAAACACATATAAAACTGAAAACAAAAAGAAAACTTTAAATGAGTTCCTCCTGTAACAATAATAAGCTCACAAGCCGTAGGAATGTTTACTAACTTTGGTTGTTGATAAAGACAACAAAAATAATAGATTAATTACAAACTTGAATTCAACACAAAACACAATTATTCGTGCGCGATCATGTTCTCATTTAATGTTAAATAGTTATCATGAACAACAACAACAATTGCTCTCTTTAGTAAACTTGTCAGCTTAGCTTTACAAACAATAAGGAAAAAATGTGACCAACACTGATGCAATAAATTTCAAAGAGATGAAAAAGATTCCACTAAAAATTCAGAAAATCCTTTCGCGACTTTAAACGAACAAGAAGGTAAAAAAACAATCATAACAAAGTCAAGTAAGTCACCATCCATTTAGATACTTAAGAGAACACAATTCGAATGCCCTGTTTAAAAGAATTATCTCATTAATTCGAGAAACCGAATTTTACGTAACTCTAATTAAACGCGGAAAAATCTACGAGACGAAAATTCAGAAAATTAAAGAAACTTATTACCGTAAAATGTTAAGTCTCAAAGGAAAAATTTTTACACCTGTCAACTAAAGAGTACTAAAAGCCTAACAGTAGTTGTAAAAGGTATCGATTCCTGCGTAGATCCAGAAGAGGTAAAGTCTGATCAGAAAACGAGTGGCCCAGCTCATATTATAGTTGAATTCTCAGCCAGGGGACATGAAAATAAAGACGAACGAAACCCACCCGATAAAATTAGCAACAAAATGCTTCAAGAAATATCATATCTCGCACAAAGGATAATCCTTTTAACCTTGTCTCTGGTTTAGTGTGATCCAAAGGTTACCTAACAAGTTCTTAAACGCCAAAGTGAGCCATAGTGCATTCATCACTTATTCTTTATACCTAAACAATTGATACGTTAAATGTCAAACAGTTTATTAAAAACCAACCCAGTTCTTATTTCAATGTCGCAACAGTTTAACAATGGCTGCGGAAATCTATTCTAAGAAATTTGAGGAAATGTTTAATTTTACTCGAAAAGTTGCGGAAGCCTTTGGCTGCAATGTTATAAAAAATAATTTTAAAAAATGCAGGAAAACATATTTTGTTTTCATACTAGTAAATTTAGCAATCGGTTTAGTTTTCTGGACCGTTTACAACGAAGTAATTGTCAAAGGAAATTTGGACAACCTATTGAAATCGGCCTCTGTTTTGGGAAGTGGTATACAAGTAAATGATGCCAATAAATCTTAATTTGTCTTTATTAATAGACAACGTGAATTAATTTAATTTTTAGGGTTATATCAAGCTTGTAAATGGACTCACACAGCAAAAGAACTTTCGTTATCTCTACAATGAAATCTATGAAATGTACAAAACGTACGAGTTGAAATCCTTGCCATATAAGAAATCTTTGAAAAATAATATATCACTGGTAAACAAGCTACTGGCCATATTGTTCGCGATTATCTGTATAATAACTGTTTTCGTCATTGGAATACCGATTTATATATTGACCGTTTTAAAGGAACGCACTGAAATCTTACCATTTCAGCTGCCTTTCATAGATAATGAAACCGATTTTGGTTATTATTTGACATTTGGATCTCAAATTGTTTGTGTGATATTTGCTGCTTTCGGTAATTTTGTCAATGATTCCTGGCTCTTTATATACGTTGCTCACATACCGCTAATAAAGAATATACTTAAATGTAAATTTGATGATCTCAATGTAGTTTTGGATACGAATCCTAGAGACGCTAAAAAATCATATGATCAGTTAAATGACATTTTTAAATGGCATCAGAAATATCTGGGGTAAGTAAAGTGGAAGGTGTAAAGAAAGGAAAACTTTATTTTATAAAAACACTTTTTTGGAATATAAAAAAAGAAAAACTTTTTAATTTCTTGTAAAGAAAGAAAGCATGTTTATATTAGCGACACTTATATTTATAAAAAAAGTTACACAAGCCCTCAGTTTACGCACTAACTTTAAAGAAAATATAATATTCTATTGTTTATATTTGTTTCATTTCAGCTTTTGTGACATCATCAAAAGTACCTTCTTCTGGGTTATTTTTGTGCAAATAAGCACCGAGTTCGTTGGCATTGTTTGTACCATCATATGCATTTTTTTAAATATCTGGCCACCAGCACCCTTTTATTTATTTTATTTATTTGCAATGATCTATTCATATTGTTCCCTGGGAAATTTGGTCGAAGTAGCGGTACAAAATACACGAATCTAATTGAAAATAAAAGTCTTTTAAAATCGAAATTCTGTTTGATTTCAGAACGATGATATAACTGTCATGATTTACGATTGCAACTGGTATAATTTGACAGTACCCGAACAAAAAATGATTCTAATAATGTTGAGAGAGTCACAACAGGCCACTGGCATATCAATTGGAGGTGTTGCACCCTTATCGTTGAATACGGCTTTACAATTAACAAAAACTGTTTATACTTTTTCGATGATGCTTAAAGAATTCTTAAATTGATTTTAATAAGTTTGATTTCGAAAATATTTACCGTCTAATGAAATTTATTATTAATCTTATCACAATCACAATTTTAAAATATGTACACGCTTTGCACAATTGAAATAAAAATGAGTTTATACTATTTTCAGTTAAAAAAAATATTGATCATAATATGATCAGTATGTGCAGTATGATCATCATATTATTAATGCTAATAAAGTTCACAAAATTCTTGACTTCAAACATTTAGTGCAATTGGTATAGCAAAATTTTATAATCTTTTAAGTTAACAGGTTTTGTATTTTTTCAAAATGCGTTTAAAATCTATGAGTTCGCTTATGCGCCAATGAAATGCATGTCTAAATGCTTAGCATACGACAAATAAAATATTAAAAAGTTTTTACTTTTTATGGGCGTGGCACTGCTTAGTTTCAAACATTACTTTAAATGATTTTCCAAGTTTATTGAATTTCAGAAGATTATTACAATTAATACCAAGATATCCCTCAAGAAAAAAGCGAAGCAACTTGCTCTGCGGAACTACAAAACTTTTGCATTTACCAGAAGCATTTCGAAGGCAAATTGCTTCACTATTTGTGCTATTAATGTTTATTCCCCAGTCATCATAAAAAGATTTTACAACCCGCAAATAATAAGAAACTTCACTCAATTCTCTATTTGGAGATTCATAGTTTGCATATAATAAAGCATCATCAGCGCAGGCAAGTGGACAAAAAGGTAAATTATCTTTACTAGGCACAAACTGGCATTCTTCTGAAGCATGATCTAACTCACATTTGACGCACGCATAGGATCTATTACAATTACGAGAAGTATGAAATACAAATAAAAAATGTTGGGAACGCCAGTTTTGAATTTCACGAAACTTTGACTTTAGAAATTGCCAAGAAATATTTTGATTTAAAATAAATTTAATTCCAGTAAATTCTGAAGCTGATTTACACGCAAAAAAAGTTGTTAAAAACAAGCCCGAGTCGATACCAATCGTCTTTGAGAATGTTGCGGAAAATTTCGATACGTTTTCTATCGTTTCAGAAACTAATAAATTAATTTCAGACTTGCGAAAATCCAAATCTGTCTTGTAATATATGAGCCGTTTATTTTGAAAGTGGCATAAGTCACTTTTATTTTTGATTGCAAATAGTTTACAAATAAAAAGACATCGTTCAATTTTATTTAGTGTTGCCATTAACTCGATTTTTTTGAAAAAGTGACTTATACCACTTTCAAAATAAACGGCTCATATACAACGTAAAACTCAGCTGATACGCGTCAATTCCGTCGGGGTATATGAATATGATTCAGATTTGTCATATCTTAATAATTTCATCATATCTGCATGACAGCTGCAACTTTAACAAATAGTTTGCTCTTATATTTGTTTCTAATAACAATTTTATAGGTTATATCTTTAGTATTAAGCTGTTCAACTAAGTTTTTAATGTTAACTTAAATAAGAAAATAGGTGGACAGAAAGATTTCTCTGCCAAACGGATAGATTTTTTAACAAAAAGCAAATCTCTGTTCACATTATCATTATCTTTTTCAAAATCTAATTATCCTAATAGAGAAAACCTATGAGTCTTGTGTAAATGATTTTTTGATAGACAGTGTAATGTTATGAATTTTGTTTACATTATAACTAGACAAATCTTTATTAATATCTTCCGTTTTGCGTTCATGCACCTGAATACAATCCTTTTCCTCTGAAGTTATTGATGTTAAGGAGCCTTCAAAATCCATTGGTGTATCTACGTTCTTTTTGGAATCTGGATTAGCAAAGATTTCACCTCTTTTCGGAACATTGCAAAGTTTTATGTTGTTAATATTGTTAATATTGGAATTCATGAGGTGGTTCGTTTAGTGAGGTTTTGAGTAAGTATCTTTCTTGATTATGCCAGAATAAGATTGACTACCAACGTAAGAACGTATCCACAGACTTTGTATATAAAATATTATCATCATTGCATGAAACTTTATCAGGAGTAAAGCTTTTAGACGGATAAATAGAATCCGCAACAGATGCAGATGTATCCATAAACGAAAAGACTTGAATTATATTTCAAATAAAATTATTATCCGCACAAAAGCACAAATGTGAAAATAAAGCCAAGTTCCTATTCAAAATATTTCGGCCGTATAAAGTACTGATATCAAAATAAGGACCAAATTCTTGATAGGTACAATTCCATGTCATTTTTAGGCAACCTGTAAGCTTGGCAAAACTTTTTTGCCTTTCTAATATGGGAAAGAAGTCTTTAAATATAGGAACTTGGCTTTATTTTCACATTTGTGCTTTTGTGCGGATCTCACTTCTTTTTTGTTGTTTTTGTATAAATATTTATACATGTATTACTTATGTAAAGGTTTGGTGTCTGGCAGGATCGCCATGTAAAGGTTCGGTGAGTTGAATATATTTTATGTATTTAAATTGCCGGCGCTAATAAACGCCACTGGCAAATAAAAGTAAATGGCAGATGAATGCCATTATCCACTTGCCGATTAAAGGCAAAGATAAAAATTTAAATGTTTTTGAATTAGTAATGCTGATTGAAGGCAAAGTATTAATTAATTTTATTTTCAAAAATTTGTTCCTTATATTCTAAACTAACTGTATTCTAAAACTACAAAATTTCTTATTCACTAAATATAATTGTAGTTTGAGAAAAAAATATAAAATACATTAAACATAATTGTTGTATAGCAATAACAAACAAATTTCAGTATTGAACAATACAGTTGTTGTAATATAAAAAAATAACAATTGTATTAAAGGTATAAATGGTTGTTGTAAAAATGGTAGTAATATTAATAGAGTGCCGTTTGCAAAAGTAATAATAAGAACAGTATGTGTAATAAGTTTACTTACATATAAAATAATGATATATATAATAATAGATTATTTAGGATGCACTACACTTATCTGGACCTACCTGTGTACGAAATTTCAGCTTTCTAGCTATTCTGCAAGTGCCCTATACAAAGAAGGGGAACCATACTCCCCGCAGGAGAAAAATGTCCGTTTAAAAATTATTTTTGTTAATTTCTCATCAGGACCTACCTGTGTACCAAATTCCAGCTTTTTAGCTATACCGGAAGTGCCTAATAATATTGATGAGTTTGTGAGTGAGTTAGTGAGTCAGTGAGTCAGTGAGTCAGTGAATATGTACTAAAATATGGGCTTTACACACCTTAATATCTCGGGAAGCTTTTACGGTAGAACTTTCAAATTTACCCTGTGAGGTCAACTCTGTGGAGAGACCTTATGTTTCAAGTTTCATTATATTACGATCACGGGGAGCAAAGTTATGAGGGAGTAAAAACAGCTCGAATGGTTTCGTGTAAATATACACACTGTGTGGCCGAACTGGGCCTAGATTTGAAATTCACAAATCAAAAAAAAAATTTTTTGTTTATAGAAATGGGACTTATATCGTCATAAAGTGTGGATCCTTCGCCTTAATTTCCAGTTGGTTCAAATGAGTGACAAACAAAAATGTGACCACAAATGGCCGAATTCTATCAGAGATCATACAAATATACATACATATCAACTAGCAAAGATTAAAACAAAAAAGTTCCACGGAGCTATTTTGGCAAAGTCCTCCTTTTTCTCCTCCTGTTGTCGGTTCGACTCCGGCCAGAGATCCTAAGTGATTTCTGCAGACAAGATAATCGCTTTGCAGGTTTTGTTTGTTAAAAAATAAATCATGTATGGGGGTTTTACACCTTTCTTAAGTCCAATTTTCTTAAGAATTTGCTGTAACTTGTATTTTGTTCTTTGCAAAAACACGAGTCAAATTGAAAAATCTATAAAATATTTTCGAATAGTTTATGGTATTTGTGTGTGGCACAGATTGTTGTGTCTTTCGGTTTTTTGTTAACGTAGTTTTATTTTTATTAAGTAGTTTATTACGTGTTAGCCTTAACATCGTAATTAAATTCTTTTGTGAATATTAAGTTTACCCTTTGTCACTATGGGTTTAAAAATTTTTTAAGAAAAGTAAATATCGTTATTATCATTTCCAACTATCGAACAATAACACGTCAGTTGTAAACTAAAGATCAGAGCCTTCTTTAAAGAAAAATTATGTAATCGAATTTTCAATCCTCTATAAAATATGTAACATTTTGCAACCAGGAGTTTCGCACGAATTGGTGGACAGTTTTTCAAGGGGAGCGGAAAGACAAAGAGATTTAAGTAAAACTTTCATTACGTATGAACTCTTTTGGATCATGAATACCAATAAGAAAGGTTTTCATAATATGAAATTAAAATTAAAAAAATATAAATAAATCATTTAACTCCAGTTTATTGACTACAATTTAACATTTTGCCGATTGTCTAAGCGGGTATAATTTTAAAATGAAAAACGATTAAAAAAATATTCAATTGCACCATAATTGCAATAGGGACAATAATTTACCTCTTCTTCATAAATAAATAAGTTATAATTTTAAAAGAGTGTTTTTTTAGCGCATGAGAATTTGATTACAATGTGTGAACATTCTTTGAGTTCATAAATCAACGATTTTCTATAATTTGTCCCCGCTATGTGTTGCTGCTAGCAATGTTAGAATATCAGTCCAGAGGGCATGTATTCGACTCCCGATATTGGTGTTTTTGCAACCATCACGTAAAGGGAACTTAACGATAACTTAATATTAGAGCAGAGTTAAGCAGACGCATTAACTTTCTTAAGATGTGTGGCAAGGTCCTAAGTCATAGCATGCTCTTGTTCTGATTTCAACAATAATTTTATGGACTATGCGAAGATCAATATTTCGGATGGGGTGGGTGGGTGGCATCTTTCACCGATTTTCATGAAAATGAACTAAAAGCAAAACCGTACAAACATAATAACGATCATGAAAATTATGCAAAAATTATATAATCGAATTAACAACCTTCTCATTTCTAGAAATAGGTTAGAAAACAAAATCCGGAAAAAACATTCACAACTAATGAAGTTCTAAATACAAAAAAAAAACATCGGCTAAAAATCCTTTCATACTATGGTCGATACGAATTCGCAAGACAGAAACAAACACCTTCTATTTATTATTATTTATAATTCGTATTATTTGCGGTTAACTGAAAAGTGTGATAAAATTAAAAAAGAAGAAAAGGATTGAGTAATTAGTTGAATTCTAAACACCTGTCACTATTGAACAATCACGAACATTTTTCTTTTCTTAAACAAGCCATTGACGTCTCATAATGAAAATAAATTTTATTATTAAAATATAAAGGAATAGACTTTCGAATATATTTAATAAAAACCGTAATAAAAGCTTGTGAAATTTTACAAAATAAATGTGAGATATTTTTTTAAATTCAAGATCTCGTTTTGAAGCATTCATCAAACACAATTGCAAAGTGTAAGTTTAAACAAGTTACAAATATTGTCTCTGTTTATTGGTAACAATGAAGAGTTTTCGGACTATAACAATATGCAACAAAATAATTTACTTTATCATCGTTACAACTCAAAAATTTCAATTTTAAATTAATAATACAGAATTAATCGTCATATCTTTCTTTATATTGAGTAAATATTTGGCTAAATTATTTTGTACACTCATTTTTTGAAAAAGGATACTAATTTCGTCTGCAAATTGCCAACTCCAAAGTCAATTTCTCAAGAACTATTTGATGTCGTTCTCTTATAGTCCTCTAACCAGAAAACCAAAATATGTATTTAAAATTTTTATTATTAATTTTTTGCACGATTTTCGATCACTTAAGAAGAATCCACACAGAAAAGTGCGCGAATTAATTCAAGTAAATTGTGTTTTTTTTTCATAAACAGTGACTTATGCCTAATTAAAATAAATAAATAAATTATATGAAATACATACATATTTTGAACGAATTTTTTGTGTTTATGCATATTTTCACAATAATTTGCATAAATTTAACATTTCAGTTAAAGAATCATAGAAGTTTTAATACATTAAACTCTACAAAGAGTTTTGAAATTTTCAATTAACAAAATTTATAGAGGACTAAATCTTGTTACATCTTAATTGCTTTCCTACATTATTATACCAATTAGAGACATGAAAAAACTACCCAGTAAGTGTCTATCTATGCACAATTTCATACACCCTTCAGCAAGTCAAAAATATATTAATGCATACATACACAAAACACAATACATGCAACATTCATACATATCACAATAAAGTTTTTGTTACTATTCAAATAGTATAAAAGTTTCGTGTACAAAATTCTTTCAAAAATTTTAAGTTGGTACTAAAAAATACATTTCAGTATTCAATAAAATACATTATAAATGAGTTGTTTTGTAGAAAACTTTCCCGATTTGCCGATTGTTTTTCTTTTATCGTTATTTTTCGATTGCGGGTTTCTCCAGTCTTAAAGATATTTGTTTTTTTTTTTTTTTTTTTTTTGTTTTAGTGATTTTTATTCGCTTTGGTTATTTATTCGGCATTTCTTCGCTTCTGATAATTTTATTTCCCTGCTTTTCATTTTTTGTAATTTCGGCGATTTTTTCGCCATTACGTGGCTATTTTCGTTTTAGCAATTTAATTTCATTTTACCAGTTTACTTTCGATCTTTTCTAAATTGAGCACCTATTTTCGTTTATATTATTTTTTTTTTTTTCGTCTCTGCGATTTCATCCGTTTGGTGATTTTGATTTATTCATTGTGTAGAAAATTAATGTATATTTCAAGAAGCAAATAGGTTCGCAAGAAGCACACTGAGACATAAATCTTTAAAATAATACCACGATAAATAATATGGCTGAGAAGAAATATTCCGAAAAATTCGAAGATATATTCAATTTCACTCGAAAATTTTCTGAAATCTGTGGCGCAGATGTTATAAAAAAGAATTATAAAATTTGTTGGAAAACTGTTTTTGTTTTCATTCTTGTAAATTCCGCAATTATCTTGACTTTCTACACCATCCATAAGGAGGTAATTGTCAAGGGAAATTATGACAATCTTTTGAAAGCATGCTCTGTTATCGGAACTGCAGTACAGGTAAATAACTATTTCATATGCATATTATTTGATTGAAATATTCCATTTGAAATATTTACAGGGCTATACGAAACTTGTTAATGGACTGATTAAGCAAGAAAACTTTAGGTTTCTTTATAAGGAGATCTTTGAAATGTACAAAACGTACGAATTGAAATCGTTGCCATACAAGAAGTGTTTGAGGTACAACGTTTCTTTAGTAAAGAAACTACTTGTAACAGTATTTACAGTTATCATGGTAACAACGATTTTCGTCGTCGGAATACCCATTTACATCTTGGCTGTTTTGAAAAAACGCACTGAAATCTTGGCATTTCAGATGCCTTTCATAGACAATGAAACTGATTTCGGTTATTATGTAACATTTGGATCTCAAATTGTTTGTGTGATATTTGGAGTTTTTGGGAACTTCATAGTTGATTCGTGGCTTTTCATATTCACCGCTCACATACCGCTGTTAAAGAATATACTCAAATGTAAATTTGATGATCTGAATGCAATTCTGGAGGCAAATCCTAGAGATGTTACAAAATCGAGAAGGCCATTAAATGATATATTGAAATGGCATCAGAAATATATTGCGTGAGTAAAAACTTTTGTTATCAAATATTTAGATTAAATACATCGCAAAGTACAGTGCAGCCAATGTCACAAAACATCCCATGTCACAACATCAAGAAAAGAGAGTAGAAAAAGGTAAATAAGCTTATCGTTAAATCTCATTCTAACCGAACATTTGATGGAGGATTACATATAAATATTAAGGAAAATATCTATTATATGTGGGCAGTGACACGACCAAACGTAATTAATATTCCTTTCCAAGTGCTTCAATACGAGCGATTTTTATGAAACATCGTACTCACATTTAGCTCTTGTAAAAATACCGCAATGTGATCAGAAAAGTGGGATGTGTCACGCCCTCTTCTAACTAACCGATTCTTGAGACAAATTGCAAATACATTAAAATACATGCGGGTACATACATACATACATATATTATGAGCAGAGAAGCGGGTAGTGGCATCAATGTTTTGTATTCGGCTTTTCTTGCAAAAATTGTTTAATGGTTTTTCCCCTATAACTCTTTCATTTATAGACCGATTTTAAAAAACTATTATTTCATATGAAAGAGTATAACAACAATAGTATTGCAAAAAAAACCGACTTTAATACAAAAGCCATCTATGCAAAAGCTTAAAGTCCGATATAACACATTTCTAGTTTAAATAAAACTACCAATGGGACTAAACTACAGGAAAAACCGATTAAAGAATATATAAAAACATTTTTAGAACTGGTTCATAAATTGAGGAGTTATACATACCATTATTAAAAACATTTTTGGTGGAAGAGGGATTGCGGTTATCCCCGATTTCGAAAAAAAAAAAATTATGAGACCAAAGGCAGGCAAACCATTTTAAACAAAAAATTAATTAACATTTAAGTTAAAAATTTTTAGTCAAAATGAATGAAATATTATTTATTCAAGATTAAGTTAATTAAACTATTTGCCAAATTCACAAGCCTATTTGTATCTCTTATTGTTGTATATGAAAAGACAAATTCAAACAAAAATTCTCTCTCTTATTGTTGTGTTGTTAAGTTTTATGCCACAGAAAATATAGCCAATTGGACAAGCACCTATTGGAGGATTGAGAACTGCCAACACCAACACAGTGTCCTGTGTTTCCCGCAACTTTTAAATCAAACAATAAATCTCTTATTGTTGTATATGAAAAGACACATTAAAATCTGTGGAGAATACTATTATAATGAATAGAAATGGCATGTAGTCGGCTTTTCTTGCAAGAATTATTTAAAGTTTTTTCTTTAAGATCTTCTTCGTTTATAGACCAATTTTATAAAATTTTTATTTCATATGAAAGAGAATAAATTAATAAATACTCGTATATTACCACATAATAATTGTTTCATTTCAGCTTTTCTGATACAATAAAATGTACATTCTTCTGGGTTATTTTTGTTCAAATTGGCACCGAGTTCCTTGGCATTGTTTGTACCATCATTTGTATATTTTTGGGCATTTGGCCACCAGCACCAGCTTATTTGTTTTATTTATTTTCCCTGATTTATTCATATTGTTCTCTGGGAAACTTAGTCGAACTATCGGTAATAATTATTGATGAACATAATTGATCATTTGAAATCATCTCTTTGTTTCATTTCAGAACGATGATATAACTGTTATGATATACGATTGTAACTGGTATAATTTGACAGTACCCGAACAAAAAATGATTCTAATAATGCTGAGAGAGTCACAACAGGCCACTGGCATATCAATTGGAGGTGTTGCGCCCTTATCGTTGAATACGGCTTTACAATTAACAAAAACTGTTTATACTTTTTCGATGATGCTGAAAGAGTTCTTAAATTGATTTCAATAACTATCACATATTTTTCAATGAGATTTATAATGCAAGTTATCCGCACATCGTTTTATAATAGCACATGATTTTAGTCTTAATTTTTTCATGTTTTAATATTTGTTGACTAAAATATATAAATCACATTATTACAATCATATCTTTACAATGTATTCAGTATGATATTTTTTTTTATAATTTTTAGAAATTAAAATGTTTGTGAGTTAAAATAATTTTTATCGATCTATAAAATATTTAACACAGTAAAATCTGTAATAAATAATTTAGTTGTTTTATTTATTTCATGATCTAGAGGGATCATAAAACGTGGTTAGGAACCTGTTTCAGTTCTTGCATTTATTCTGACATGGAAATTGTGAAAATTGTAAAGACGAAAGAAAACCGCTAAACTAAAAACCAAAATACAACGCAAAGCCAGAAAAACAAATCTCTAAAACTGGAAAAATCTTAGCAGCGAAAGATGAAAATCGCAAAGACGAAAAAAGCCATCTAAGAGAAAACAATTCACAAACTTTACAAAACGCCAAAGTTAAAAGAAATATATGATATATTTGTTTGTATATTCTTGAAAAAAAGAATGAGAGCAGCAAATATCAATTACTACGAATCATTAACCAAATTACCACCTGGACCAAACACGACGCAAATTGCAGGAAAGTTTGAATGAAAATAAAAATTGTAAATAGTCCACAATAGAGAACAGGAAGGGCATAATAAAGATGCACTCATTAAATAGTAATTGATATGTCAAGGGAACACCAGCAATGGACAGCATAGACAGTCTGATTATAATAAATGAAATAATTGATTATTAGTTTCTTCACCAACTTGATGCTGTAATTCAAAAGTTTTTGATAGATTTCATTTAAACCAGCTTGTAATTAAAAACCAGCGTTGGACGCAATTTGAGGCCAATTATAAGCTTTGCATAACCCCAAAAACTATGAGCGATGTGCCGAGCAAAACAAACGTTTTAATTTATCAGAAACGCTACAGATCTCAATTCCGATCGAAAGTAGTTTTAAGTCCGAAAGTTTCATCTTTAGAAAATGAAAATTTAGTTTGAAATCAAACCACTTTTAAAATTAAAAATGGAATTGACAATAAATTTTTCTACTAACTTCATTTGCAGTTAAGAGAAAAAAACATGCATACTTTTCGGTGCGTGAGTGAAATACGCTTTTCATGTCAATAAAAAAAGTTGAAGTTTGTTTTGCTACAAAAAACAATTTAAGCCAACGCCTATGAGAATAACAAACTTTATCAATGTAAAATATAAATACAAACTAAACGCAATCAAACGGCATTGAAACCATTTCGATCGGAATGTGTGACTTGCCCATATACGAGTATATATGATTTACTTGAACTCCAGTATAAAACATACTTTAAGCCAATTTTTAACCGCTACATGGTGTAAAAGATAAATGAAATGGAACCATTTATCGGTTTTTCAATTCATACGATAATTTTTTGTCTTCATATTAACTCCAGTTATTTCTGAAAAACCATGAGTCAAATTGAAAAATCTATAAAATATTTTCGAATAGTTTATGGTATTTGTGTGTGGCACAGATTGTTGTGTCTTTCGGTTTTTTGTTAACGTAGTTTTATTTTTATTAAGTAGTTTATTACGTGTTAGCCTTAACATCGTAATTAAATTCTTTTGTGAATATTAAGTTTACCCTCTGTCACTATGGCGTGAAAAACTTTTTAAGAAAAGTAAATATCGTTCTTATCATTTCCAACTATCGAAGAACAACACGTCAGTTGTAAACTAAAGATCAGAGCCTTCTTTAAAGAAAAATTATGTAATCGAATTTTCAATCCTCTATAAAATATGTAACATATTGCAACCAGGAGTTTCGCACGAATTGGTGGACAGTTTTTCAAGGGGAGCGGAAAGACAAAGAGATTTAAGTAAAACTTTCATTACGTATGAACTCTTTTGGATCATGAATACCAATAAGAAAGGTTTTCATAATATGAAATTAAAATTAAAAAAATATAAATAAATCATTTAACTCCAGTTTATTGACTACAATTTAACATTTTGCCGATTGTCTAAGCGGGTATAATTTTAAAATGAAAAACGATTAAAAAAATATTCAATTGCACCATAATTGCAATAGGGACAATAATTTACCTCTTCTTCATAAATAAATAAGTTATAATTTTAAATAGAGTGTCTTTTTAGCGCATGAGAATTTGATTTCAATGTGTGAACATTCTTTGAGTTCATAAATCAACGATTTTCAATAAGGGCATGTATTCGACTCCCGATATTGGTGTTTTTGCAACCATCACGTAAAGGGAACTTAACGATAACTTAATATTAGAGCAGAGTGTGGCAAACGCCTGTTGTAAAGCAGACGCATTAACTTTCTAAGATGTGTGGCAAGGTCCTAAGTTATAGCATGCTCTTGTTCTGATTTCAACAATAATTTTATGGACTATGCGAAGATCAATATTTCAGATGGGGTGGGTGGCATCTTTCACCGATTTTCATGAAAATGAACTAAAAGCACAACCGTACAAACATAATAACGATCATGAAAATTATGCAAAAATTATATAATCGAATTAACAACCTTCTCATTTCTAGAAATAGGTTAGAAAACAAAATCCGGAAAAAACATTCACAACTAATGAAGTTCCAAATACAAAAAAAAACATCGGCTAAAAATCCTTTCATACTATGGTCGATACGAATTCGCAAGACAGAAACAAACACCTTCTATTTATTATTATTTATAATTCGTATTATTTGCGGTTAACTGAAAAGTGTGATAAAATTAAAAAAGAAGAAAAGGATTGAGTAATTAGTTGAATTCTAAACACCTGTGACTATTGTCACTATTGAACAATCACGAACATTTTTCTTTTCTTAAACAAGCCATTGACGTCTCATAATGAAAATAAATTTTAATAATAAAATATAAAGGAATAGACTTTCGAACATATTTAATAAAAACCGTAATAAAAGCTTGTGAAATTTTACAAAATAAATGTGAGATATTTTTTTAAATTCAAGATCTCGTTTTGAAGCATTCATCAAACACAATTGGAAAGTGTAAGTTTAAACAAGTTACAAATATTGTCTCTGTTTATTGGTAACAATGAAGAGTTTTTGGACTAGAACAATATGCAACAAAATAATTTACTTTATCATCGTTACAACTCAAAAATTTCAATTTTAAATTAATAATACAGAATTAATCGTCATATCTTTCTTTATATTGAGTAAATATTTGGCTAAATTATTTTGTACACTCATTTTTTGAAAAAGGATACTAATTTCGTCTGCAAATTGCCAACTCCAAAGTCATTTTCTCAAGAACTATTTGATGTCGTTCTCTTATAGTCCTCTAACCAGAAAACCAAAATATGTATTTAAAATTTTTATTATTAATTTTTTGCACGATTTTCGATCACTTAAGAAGAATTCACACAGAAAAGTGCGCGAATTAATTCAAGTAATTTTGATTTTTTTTTTTTCATAAACAGTGACTTATGCCTAATTAAAATAAATAAATAAATTATATAAAATACATATGTTGAACGAATTTTTTGTGTTTATGCATATTTTCACAATAATTTGCATAAATTTAACATTTCAGTTAAAGAATCATAGAAGTTTTAATACATTAAACTCTACAAAGAGTTTTGAAATTTTCAATTAACAAAATTTATAGAGGACTAAATCTTGTTACATCTTAATTGCTTTCCTACATTATTATACCAATTAGAGACATGAAAAAACTACCCAGTAAGTGTCTATCTATGCACAATTTCATACACCCTTCAGCAAGTCAAAAATACATTAATGCATACATACACAAAACACAATACATGCAACATTCATATCATATCACAATAAAGTTTTTGTTACTATTCAAATAGTATAAAAGTTTCGTGTACAAAATTCTTTCAAAAATTTTAAGTTGGTACTGAAAAATACATTGCAGTATTCAATAAAATACATTATAAATGAGTTGTTTTGTAGAAAACTTTCCCGATTTGCCGATTGTTTTTCTTTTATCGTTATTTTTCGATTTCGGGTTTCTCCAGTCTTAAAGATTTTTGTTTTACTGATTTTTATTCGCTTTGGTTATTTATTCGGCATTTCTTCGCTTCTGATAATTTTATTCCCCTGCTTTTCATTTTTTGTAGTTTTGGGCGATTTTTTCGCCATTACGTGGCTATTTTCGTTTTAGCAATTTAATTTCATTTTACCAATTTACTTTCGATCTTTTCTAAATTGAGCACCTATTTTCGTTTATATTTTTTTTTTCGTCTCTGCGATTTCATCCGTTTGGCGATTTTTGTCTGTATGGTTTTTTCCGTTTTAACGATTTTTTTATTTATCCGATTGGACTTATTCTCCTCGATGAATGCCACACTAAAGCACATCAAATATATTTATGATATTGATTGGGATACTCTGGCCAGGGTTTGAACTCAGGACCTAAGTTAATGTTAATTTTTTTTAGAACGATTTTCGGACAGAGCATGTAGTATGCAGGTAGTGAGTATTGTACAAATTACAATAAGGAGAATATAGTAAAGGATACACATTTTATTACGTAGTTGTTATATATTAAATTAAGTAGAAAATGTAATTTTTGTAAACTCTGGAATACTGGCATGATAACACGATCACCTCATTCAACTGACCAAACACTATAATTACTTAATGATTGTAGATTTGTCAAATATATGTAGATCTTTTCATGCTGACTCATCAAAAGAAACAAGGCTTTACACATGACGTGAACTAAAATGGTACTGCTGAAGTTTTCTTAACCCTGATGAAAGAGAAATAGAAATAAAACTAATAAAAAAAAATAACTGTTCACATTTTATTTATTTCCAACATATTAAATATACCAAATCCACCTTTACATAATTTACATTTTAGAAACATTTATATTCTTTGAATCCTTTCACAAAACAAAAATATTCTAATCTAATCGAACACGTTTCGTAAATAAAATTTTAAAATTCATCGAAACGTGTTGGGCTTTGAGACTAATTTAAATTTGCCATGAAAAATAGTCAAATTTTATATTATTTCTGTGTTTTTTGTTTTTGTTCAAAGAAATATAAATAATATTCTGCGATTTAACTAAACTGATTTTTTTTTCAAGGATCTAAAGTAACTCATTGAGGACTGTAGGAAATAAATGAATTTAATTTTTGTTATAATACAACGTTTAAAAAGCCTTTTTGTGTTAATCATTATTAGCAATCAACTGTTTCGATAAATTACAGCTGCTCAATTAATGTTAAACATGTTTCTCTTGCCAATTTTGTCTATTTATTAATAACATTATTTAAACTCCTAATCTGTTGCTTCATATAACTCTAGCGTTCTTATCATTTTAAGATATTTATTATCCTTCCAATTTGGGTTTGTTTAACTAATTCTTTCAACAGATTAATGACATTAGGAAGGAGTGCAATCGTGTAAAATAGTGTAAAATACAGTGAAATTCAATTTAATTTTCATGTGTGAAATTGCTAAGGTGGCACAGTAGTAATTAATTCAACGCGCAAAAGTTTGTGCCACACATATATTTTGTTGCAATGACTTCGGCGCTGCCATCTGAGTTTGAAAAAGCTGGTTAAAAATTCTCACGCTGGTGGATAAAAATGTAGCTAATGGGAAACAAATAAAAACGAATAAGATTCGCATCCGCAAATGCCTCTAATTCCCAAAGAAATTCCTAAAATCCATAAAGTGCCGGTTTTCGTCTTTGGTACTTTCACGATTTGTTTCTTATATTTCGGCAAGCGCAAAAATTAGTTTTGGCAACATTTAAAAGCTTATTAAGTCTAAACGTAGAGTGATGAATTTATTGATTACAGCATTGGGATTCAAGAAAACAAACGTTAAAAGTTTACAAAAACTTGGTGTAGTTTGAAACGATCTGGTTCCTTCAAACTAACTTGAAAAAAAATGCTTTTAAAACTATTGTGTATCTATTAATTTTTGCTTATTTTCTTTCATTTCGAAATTTTTTAGGGTAAGAGTTTTTTTCATAAAATTTTTTTCATAAATTAAAACTGCGATTAGGGTTCTCAGAAAAAATATACTGTAAGGTTTTTACTTATAAATATTTACGGCTAAAAATTAGCACTTAGGTGAGAAATGATGAAAATATGTAAAGCATAGAAAATAAAATAAATAAATTTTTTTCTCAGCAAGTATAGGCGATCCCTCAACTTGCTTATGGACAAATTTAGCATTAGGCTATGTTGGGTACCAGGACATTGCAATATTAAAGGAAACGAAATCGCTGATGAGCTGGTAAGAATAGGGTCAGCATTAGATGTGGCAGTTAGTGACAGGCCGGTTAAACCTCCAACCGGTTACAACTACAGCTAACTCAATAATTAGGTAATTAGCAGAACCAATCATTCCTGGAGGAATAGAGAAGATTGTAGAGTCTCGAGGTCCATGAGGACAGAACTAGACTTAGCTAAATCTGATCTACTGCTGGGTATGAATAGAAAGGTTTTGAGAGTCTTAGTAGGCGCGTGGACTGGCCATTGCTCGGTTAGAGCGAGGACCAGCATATGGGAAAATGGCACTCGGATTTCTGTAGGATGTGTGGGGATGAAGAGGAGCCAGAAACAATAGAGCATATTATCTTTCATTGCCCAAGGCTGCAACGCCATAGGCAATGATGGCTGAGTAGACGTTTCCATGAGGGAATTAGTGATATCGCGAAGTGCAAACTTGAGGATATCAGGGTCTTTATCATGGTAATTAAATGGCTGAATGATGGATGATAACGCCTCTTTGTTTCTCCTTGGGCAGTAAGGATACTAATTAGTTAATAAATTAAAAATGAAGGGTATCACATTGGATTCAATCGGGTCTTCCTAACCTAACCTAACATTTTTCTCCAAATCCCGCAACTCCTAATAATATTTAAAAAATCCCCAATTTTGGAGATTCATTGATTTTGACATCATAATTTGTTTTGTTTGTGGCTTTAGAATTTTATAAAATTGGCTTTGATATTTTCAATAAAACTAGGTCTATTTTAAAACGCTCTGGCAACATCAATTTACAAAATATTAAAAAAAAAAATTATGCTTTATAGTTCTGTTTCTGAAATTGCTATAAATATGGTGTAGGTATTTTTGAAAAAAAAAAATTGTTATTTTCAAATAATTAAAAAGCATTTTTTCTTGGAAGAAAGGAAAATCAATTTTTTTTTAATTCTAAATTAAACTGTGTGTAACTCTTAAATAACTTGTGTTTTTTATATAATTGTTTCTGCGAAATGTTAATTTTGCTCTCATCTTACGAAAAACAAATTTCTGCGCGCTGGACAAGACTTCACTATCCCATTAGCAAAAATAGTGGATCAAGGTAGGAAAAAAGATAACTTAAAATCTTTCTTAATCAAATATTTTCTAAGATTGTAAGCGAAACCCCTTAAATAATGAATACTTTTTTAAACTATTGGATAGAAAAATCTAATTGCAAAATCACAATTTTATCAGATCAAAAATATCATAGTGGAATAAGGTCGAGGTCACCCACTTCGGGGTCCGCGGGCTCTGACTCTGAACTCCAAAGTTTAGAGTCTAAACATAAACTTTCTCTTTAAAGGACGTATGAAATTGTATTGTAATTAAACTGCCCGTTTAGAAACTACAGATATATTTTAGATTTTTTTTCCGAAATTCTCCACTGTGCGGTGTAAGAGATACTTCATTCTATCTGATCTTTTCACTATTTACAACGTATAAATTGTTTTTAATAAATTCAGTAAAACATACGATTTCCTAGATTCTTTAATATTTTTTTACATTAATTTAATGTACTCATACTTCGTTTAAATGAAGATATTCATTACAGTTATATATAAAACGTTTTACTGAAACATTTGAAATTAATGGTAAAAATTAATCTACTATTTGTGCAAAAAAAAATGTGTTTCGCAAATGTCTTTCCAGTCACTTTCGTAGTGAGAAGATTACCCGATTAATGGTTGGAAATAAAAAACAAACATATTGGAAACCAGAAGAAAAAATTAAAAAGTGCATTAAAGATAAAAGCAAAGAAAAGCAATGGAATACTTTAATAGTCATTTCATTTATTCAGAATATTACAATTGAAAAATATATATAATTCTCGTATGCTAATTCCAGCCAAAAATTAATTTAAAAATTGTATTGTAGTAATGAAATTTTCTTTTTTCAATAAATACCAGAATATTATGATAATTCTGTACGGACATTTAGACATTTTGTTCAGCTTCCATTTAATGGCTTAGAAATTCTGAACAAATATTTTTAGGCTGCCTCAGTCAAGTTAAAGGATATTCAACATCCAGATTGTAATTGTGGTGATTCTGATGACGTGATATATGGTATCATGATAACTCGAATGCTAATTCAAACTTCTGTACAGTGAAAAAAAAATATTCGTTGTATTAAGCTGGATTCACCCATTGTTTCCGAACAAAATTTTTGTCCGGACAACATTTTTTTTATATGAAGTTTGACGTTTCTCTTTTTGAGAGTGAGAGAAAAAGAGAACAAAATTTGTTCGGAACATTTTTTGGTTGAATTGGTTTAATTTTAAATTTTGTCCGGACAAAGTTGAAATAAGCTGCCACCTATTTTATTTTCTCAGCCAAAGTTGAAGCGAGCTGCCACATAATGTTATAAGTATGTATAATAAAAGCACATAGTAACTTACATATATCCAGTAAAATAAAATAAAGAAAAGCTCAATTGCTAGTAAAAAAAATAAACAGACTTTTATTAATATTTTTTAACATGTAATTTTCTTATTAAACAATAAAAAATAAGTGCGTTTGACATATAAAACACCAAATTTAATTTATCTGTCACTGTACTGCCACCTTGTAAATTTAATAAAACACATGTATTTCATACGGTAGCTTTGATTTTCCAGACAAATTGTTCGAAATGAGTGAATCGAGTTGTAAAAATGTTTCAGAACAAAAAATTTTGTCTGGACAAAAATTTTGTTCGGAAACAATGGGTGAATCCAGCTTAACGGTCTTTAGATATTTAAATTTTTATATATTCCATTCAATACATCAATTATAAACTAATGGAGCCAGAAGCGAATTAAGTCCTTTATATCAAGATTTCAGCAGAATGAAATGATCATCTGTTGTGCCATCTACACAAATTTTCACTCTGCCTTTATTGTGTCTTTCCCCACTAAAAATTTCAGTGAAGTCTAATTTAATTCTTTAAAAAAAAGAAGACAAAAGCAAAATAACCACTTCTTCGTTTTTAGTGACATATTTGAAAATTAAATTTATTTTTTTTTTTAAATCTCATTATTTCTCATCTTGTTGTCTGTCGTCATCTTAATGTCTACACTAGTCGTCTACTGGATAAAATTAATATGATCAAAATAAAAAACGATTCGCTCAAGTGTTTTGAACTTTGCAAGAGATTCAAGTGCCAGCACAAGTATTTTAAAAACAAAAATATTTTCTTTAGTTAAATAAGTAGACTTTATTTATTAATTTTTTTTTTTTATTATTTTTGTTTTTATTGAAAAGAAATATCCTCACTTTCTTGTTCTTAAGTGGCACACAATAAATAGAAGAAAAATAAGGCAAAAAAAAAACGATATAAACAAAACAACTTTTAAGCTTATATTTTCAAATTGTACTTATAAATCTTTTATTTCAAATAATATTTCAGGTCATAAAAGTAAATTTTCAAAACATACTTGAAAACAATTCTCTCTCGTCAAGCAGTTTTGTTTACTATTCTATTCGCAGGAAAAGTTACAATAAGTTTACAATCAAAAACAAAAATTAAATTTTAACTACTGAGAAATGATATTGGTGCTGGCGAGAACACCTTTTTTCAGGACTGGTGGCTTAAATACAGCTTTCTGTATCCGTTTGCAGAAAACAAATTAAATTTATTTTAGTTGTGGCGAGTGGGTATATCTTTTAGTAAATCCCTTCAAACAACTCTCATTATAGCACATTATATGATTTATTTTAAATACAAAAAAACAAATAAAAAATAAAAGGAAAGTGGATGTTGGATTTTTACCTGTAACTTTTTTATGTTCTCGTTTTTATCGTCTTATTAAGAGAATATTTTGTTTTTTGAATTACCGGTATTCAGTATTAAATTATTTAAAGAAAAATCTTCTTTGTTTTCCCAACAACAACAATTTATGTTTATTTTACACTAGATTTGCCCAAGTCAATGAAGCGATATGACTGTTGTTGTCTGTATGAAAAGAATTATAAAAATAAATACATACACTGCCTGGCCCACATTTTCTTTTTGTTTTAAATGTATGTAATTTGTACGAAAGAAAAATTCGTTCGACATTGTGGGCCAGGCAGACAGTCTCGATTACATGATATCTGTTTTTAGTAGTCTATAATTTTTTTTTAATATTTTGTCGACAGCTAAAATTTCAATCCCATTCGAAGAGAGCACTTTCTTAAGATTACAAAAATAACAACAACAAAATGAATAATATACACAAGGAAAAATGACAACAATTTGCTAGAGAACATATGCATGACATGGGAAATTCAAATAGAAGGTCCCGATGGTTTTTAGTAAGAAAAATAAATTTAATATGAATGGGTTAGGTGGCTATAGCTATTTTTTTCATTGTCAATTTCTTTTATCAAAAACAGATATACATAAAACCAGATATAGCTGTAAAATAAACATTCCCAATGAAATCTGCTAGATCCTGTTCGAGTATAAAATCAAAATCATTTTATTGCACAAAAACTCGAAATGAATTAAAAATATATTGAGGCAATTTGTGGTCATGCAAAAAGATTTGTACAAAATTTAAACTAAAAAAAAACTATAAGAAATAAATTAGATACTTGCAACAATAGCCCACAGCAAATATAAAAAATTTATACAGACATATTTAAAATAATCTAACTTAAGAACTAAATTTTGACCAACAACTTTTGGCTCTATATTATTTTACTTTTTGTCTTTTTGTTTTTCTAACATCTACCCCCCCCAGCCTTGTCATAAAAGTAAAACACTTGACACAAAAGAAGGTACAAGAAAACAGTTGAGACTGAGAACTAAAAAAAAAACGAATATTTTGTTTAAAAGTTATAATGAAACAAAAGCCAAATGGCCAGCAGTAATTTAAAATTTCAATTGTTTTGGAAAATTAATAGTTTTCATTGAAAATAAAAAATTAAAATTGCTTGTAACCTTTGCTTCTCTTGAGTAAAATATGAGGGTGCTTGTGCCAGCTAAAATGGACAAACTTTTGTATACATAATCACTCATTAAAATTACTTCATGACTCAAACACGAACACAAGCACACACAACCACCACATCTCCCTTAATAGGCCACTTAAATTTTTGTGACAATCATTTTTTACATTTAAAATTTTTTTTTTTGTCTACATTGAATGTCTCCTCATTCTCTCTTCTTACACGATGTCTTAATATTCTTCATTACCAACAGCCCTGCATCATTCTCAACTGTTGTATGGCACCGCAACCAACACGATTTTGCATAAAATCAGGGAAATTACTTTGTAACACACGCATTGTGTTGCGCTTGTAATCGGGCACTGCATGTGTGGCCAACTGGCAGGTGGGGGAACGATAAACTGGTTTAAAGTTTGCTTCTGCAAATGAGGTGCTGGTGTCCCAGCGGAATACTTCGGCGTCACCTTCGTTACGGAAAAATATAGCTGAACCATTATCCGTGCCAATAATGACCATACGTGATGGCTTTTTGCCAAGATCTACGTTAACAACAAAAATGATAAAAATAAATTGTAATATTTTTATAATTGCGGTATGCATGCAGTGTGTGTTACTAATGGCCCTGCAAAAGTGGAAATGCAAAATAACGAAGTTTTTTGACAAAATCCAGCCGTTAGATTTAATAATAATATATTTTATTTGCACTTTTGCAAGATCGTTTGCATCAAACACTGCATACCCCCATTGTATTTTTAACGTGAAACTTTGACTGCAATCTCATTAATTAAGACAAATACCAGTAAAAGTATCCTCTGTAAAATGAATCTTTTATAAGAGGAGCTTTTCATTTGGACGGACAGGACACATTGCAAAGTTTTTAACATTAAAAAATATTTCGAAATTCCTTTCTCTCCTCACCCATAATTCGGCCGTCGGCAACACCACTCCTCAGATACTCTGCTTTCAACGAAAACAATTTAGATGTACTCAAATACGTAAAATATAATTCTGTAGAGCCACAATCCTTTCGTATCAATGCAATATAGAGAACATCTCGCAACCGACAGCCGCTAGTGACAGCCTTTGGTAAAACAATACGGAAACCACGATCAGCTTGAATGTTAAACACAATTATGGCTCGATTGGCAGCATCACTGACATACACAAAACAGCCACCATCGGGAGCATAATCAACAGCTAAATATTGTAAACGTGAACTGGTTGTTGTTAAGCCTTCCAAATCGATGGTCTTTAAAATTTTGCCCGTTTTAGCGGAAATGGCCACCACTTTGGGCGGGCATTTACGTATGGGAGTCTCCAAAGTATTAACGATTCCCGTATCCAATACCCAAATGACTTCATTTTGATCAACCATTAAATCCACAACGGACTGTAAGGCCTTACAATTGCCCTCCTCCTGCATATCCCAGCAAGGATAAGGGGTAAAAGTAGTAGAACAGGTACCTGGCTTAATGGTTGCTTTCACCAAAGTTGCAGGCACACCTTTTCTATAACGCGGCAAAGCCAAAAATACCGAATCGTCTATGATTTGAGCTCTAGTGGCTATAATATTTTTCGGTAAAAATTTTCCTGAACTCTTGAACAATGATTTTGTTGAGGCACAAGGAAATTCAAATTGACCACCCGTCCATTGTACTGCATTACCGTTGTCCTCACAAGGTTTTTCCGGCTGAAATAGACCATATTTGGTACCTTGAGCCTGGCACTTGGACCGACAAGTCAAAGCAACAAACACTGAAAGACTCAACAATAAACTTTTTTGTATATTTGATAGTATTTGCGGCTGCCGACAACATTGCCACCACATCTTCTATTGGCACTTTTTCGCTGCTTAGAGCGACAGATGGCTTCTAAAGACGGGTGCAATGAGTGGGTGTGTACAGGATATTTAACAAACAAAAACAATTTTATCTAAAAATGATATATGTTTCAAATGCCTTCACATACAAATTGTGGTCTACTTGGTCAGTCACTCTGCTTTAATTTTAATGACTTTATGGTTTGTACACTTTTTTTGCCCTGCTGCAGCTTTATTTATCAACTAGTTTCAGTTTGCAATTTGAAAAATTATTTTATAGCCAAAGAACCATGAAAAAAGAATCTAAGAAATTCTCTTTACTTGATATGAAATGGTAGTACGTTTAAGATAGCGAAGAAAAAAAATGTGAAAAAACAACCGAGACCCACAAAAAAAAGTAGAAACGTGCTTTCGTCGCGTACAGTTTTTATTTAACACCGAGAATTGTACGTACGGCCGCCGTTCTGCTCTATGCAAGTTTTAATAAGTTTTATGTATTTTTAATTGATAATTTTCAAATTTATTTATGATTTTTTTTATTTATTTAATTTATTTCATACTAAATTCACAGTAATTGAAAATATTTCTTTTTGCAAATTGTTTTCAATTGTTTTAATCTCACCTTCGTTCGAATTCTTTTTCTCAAATCATATTTTTATCAAAAATTAATCAGTGTCTTCTCACTTTCATTGGCCCAACGCATTCCACTCCAGTACTTCATAGTGATTCATAGAAGCAGAAATCTATATTTGAATTCTCCTTTTTTTTTTGGTATGTTTTTGCAGTTTTAATATTAAAATTTAAAAGAAAAACGAGGGCAATTCCAGCATTATTCAAGTTATCGTGAAAATTTCTAACAATTCGAAAAAAAAAATTTACTTTTATAAATCTAATTTTTAAAATATGAAATAAAAAAATCTGTTTAAAAATTTTTACAAAGAAGATTTTATTAATATAAGCAAAAGTCAAACGATCTCCAGAAATCGAAAAAATCATCAATTGGACCGTTCAGGAAGCGCCATCAATGAGGAAAACATGACAATTAGAAGGGCTTAGCACGGTCATAATCCACATTGCAAGGAAATTTGTATTTAAGCCTGATGTCTCCACGACACCGTAAAGTTTAAAAATTAAAATATCAGTTTTAAGCTTCTGATTTACTTTACATCACATATCGCTTTTAATCGGTCTTGATAAAATTTTATACTACATTACAACTACAACGTTTTCTAAAATCCTCTGCGATGCAATGAAAGTTTTAATTGGTTTTCGGAACACATACATATGTATATATATTTTTAGTAATAGAATTGTTCACACATGTATTGATGCAAATATTACAATTTTTATGTTCATTACATACACTACGCCATTGCGACTGATTGACTTTCAATCGGTTACAAAGTCGCACCAAATGAAAAAACCAACATAAGAATAAAACTTGCATATGGAAACAATCAAAATATAAAATTACAATGAAATTCTAATGAAAATTTCCAAAAACCTGTTTACACATGCATGCCGTTACCTTCATATAGAAATGTCCTAACTCATTCTTTTTTCTAAATCGCGTATTTATTATATTTCGATAGCTAAGCCTCTAAGTTAAAAATATGCAAGCGCAGCTATAAAAAATGAGAATCTAGCTCAAACTAACTAAAATTTTACGGTTATTTTTTTCTTCTCGGATAAATTTGCAATTGACCAATTTACGAACTCCCGTATAAATGCGCAACTGATGCGTTTAAACGTTCTTTTGTAAATTTAAGTAATCTTTAGCTCATGTGACATTTATATGCGACCCTGAGAGTGAGTTTTTAGGATAGAGTTTAGACTTAGTTTCAAACTACGTTTATGTTAATCTGAAAATAAATTTAATCGAGTTTAATGGTGTTTGCTGTTTTTAAGTCTTAGCTTAAGCCGTGCAAAATGGCCATACTGAAGACTAAAAATTAGCAACACTATACATCAAATGGTAACGTTTTTTTCCAAGCAACTGTGAATTTTATGCAAAAGTAGAAAAAAAAACGCACCCTTTTGAATTTTATTAAGTTTTTTATTTAAAAAAAAAAAACAATAATAAAATTTAAACAAAAATCTTTTATTTATGTTCTTATATTTTGTTTTTTGTTTATAATATTTTTATAGCTGGCTTTTTATATATGTTGTTGTGATACCATATTTCCTTAAGTTTAACCCACCAACATTGGCCGTTTAAACTGTAAAGTAAATATTGTTAATTGTCATACTAAAAACAGTTAATCCAGATTAAAGTTGTGTAAATCTCTGATCGGCCACCTAAAAATTCACTCTTAAGGACTAATTTGTATCACATACTCTTTTGCAGTCGCATTCTTTTTCACCACGACTTAACCAAATGTTTTTCAATATAATAAAATCTCTAGAATATCGGTAACAATTTAAAAGTTTTACTCTTTGCATAATACATATTCAAGTGTTTAACATATCCTGCAGCGTGAATAAGCATTGTCGTATTGGTAGGTCTACGGTATTTATCTAAATAAATTTTTAAATTAGTCTTCTTATGCAGAAGATTTTCAAATTTTAGCTGCCAAGTCATAGTTCCTTGCTGACAAAATAGGCGACAATGTCGTCGGTTATTTAACATTGTTGTTGGGTAATTCTAAGCAAATTTTTGTATAAATACTGTGTACATATGTATGTAACATGGTTTAAGTTTTGTGCAAAGTTACTATATATATGTATATATATATATATATATATATATATATATATATATTATAAGTATAAAAATAAGCACTAGAAATGGTGGCGACTTCTAATTATACATAAAATATAGTCACATAAATAACTACACATTAATGCCATCACTCGGAACATGTTTTGAATATTTTATTAATTGAATATACATACATACATATGTATAAATTTTGTATATTTAATGTGACGCATCAATAACTAAGCAGTCACGCTTGTAGAGAAAACAAATAATTTTTTTTATTTTAAATTTATAATATTTATGAAATACAAATCAAACAATTTATGGAACGGATATTTTGATTACATATACTCATACATTTTGTAAATGTAAACCTTAAGATCCCAATGACGTTGTATGAGGAGTATTCACGTACTAAAGAAAAATTATTTGAACATTCGTTTAACCCATTCAGATGTGATTTGAATAGGTCTTTGTGTATTTAGGTCAGTGTTTGTTCCGGAAACAATGACAGCTTGAAGCGTTGACATACAAACAATCAATTATTTTTATTTTATCATTTTGATAAACTGCAGACGTATTGATTGTAGTAAAGCTAAATAATTCGTAATAGATGGATTGGAAAAGCAAAGGAAGTGTTTAACAGCATAATTTTTTTATATGGTATTCCTTTCTCCGTTAAAATAGAAAAAAAATCAAATAAATTATATGAATAAGAGAAATGGCTTGTTCGTCCTTTCACATCACTACGTAGTTAGTGGAAAAAAGAACACATACATATAATTTATAAGTATGTATTCTACTTTATAAATAGATTTTGTATGACAAAGTTCTAGACGTTCAAATTCTAAAATGCGAGGATGGTACCTAGCAAAAATTGTTGGTGTCAAAATAATCATTTTAAATGCTAATAAAGACACTCTTCACGACTTCTTCAAATTACTTTAACATGTCGATTTCGACGTTCAATGTCGTAAAGAGTTAATGGTTTTGCTGAGCATTGAACTCGCGCCACTTTGCTTCGCCATGGAATGAACTGCTAACTCATCATCTGTATGATAATCCCAGGCCGGGTTTTGTTTTGTTATTACAAAATGGTCGCGTTCATAAGGCGTAACTGTTGAGCTCAACCGTTGGCAACTGTTCAGCTCAACAGTTACGTCTTAGAAACACCTTGATGAAAACTGCAAAATGAACAGCTGATAAATGTAAACAATTGAATAGAAATAAAAGAGGGGCAAAAGAAATATGTAATTTAAATTAACAAAATATAATAGATTAGCTGAAAAGTATGGATAGTAATACAATGCAATAGTCAGCAGCCCACTGATTTTCCATTTTTATTTTATTTTAAAATTGTATTTAAAATTTATTGAATTTACACAACAAGACAAGAAACACTGCAATAAAATGAGAAGGCTGCGCCGATAGCATTTCTAACTCAACGCTGAGCCGCCATCGTGTTCAAAAATCATTCAACGTTATAGTGAATTATGAATGTGGTATAAATATAAAAAAAAACACTATAATAAACACGTATTTAGTGAAATTATTATTATTTTAATTGCATTTCTTTATTTTTTTATTTATCACATTTTTCATGTTAAATTGAACAGTTTAGTTTGCAGCCGCCAAATAACAAAGCGGCGTTGAATTTTGATATAAACGCCATAACGCTCTTGGATCAGCTGTTGAGGCTGAGCACAACATGTTGAGTTTAGGTAGCTAAATAATTTTATGATGGAAAAAATGGCCGCCAATACTCAACTGTTGAGCTGAGCGGAACTGCTCAACTATGCGTTTCTAAGACAAACACTCAACGGTTGCACAACAGTTACGCCTTATGAACGCGACCAATGTGTATGATTTTACATTATTATAAAATTTTATTCACACATTCAAATCGAGTTACGCCTTTCTTATATTAATTCACCGCTATACATACATGTTTCATATTACAGATCATGCATGCATGATTTTTGTTCGCGATGTCCCACTTTGTGCTCTTGTTTTTACATAAAAGAGCGCTTTTTTCTAATCATCCAAAATGCGCTAAAATCATGTTTGAATTATCTGAAATATGCCTTCGTTTTACTGCGTCGTCTACTAACATTCATAATTCATCTGTAGGCAAATACACAAATATAAATAACTAAGAGAGAGAGAGAGAGAGGCAAGCGCATTTAAATGAAATTTTATCTTCCATTCCCGTCAAATAAATGTAATTAGCCGACCAAATTCAACGTGCTTAAAGTTAAATTAGTCGTGACTTAACCATAATGCCACAGAACCTTAAAAAACAGCTGCTCAAACCAAACTTATGAAAAACAACCAAGCAAAAAATAATCAAGTTTTTGGAAGCAGTACATACTTTTTCTGCCTTAAGAACGTGCTTCGTATTAAGCACACATGTACTCGTATTAACTTAACAAATGCAGAAATGTATGGCAGAAAATGTAAAATTTTTTGATAACTTTATTTAATCAATGTAGAAATAAAAACAAATAACACTAAAGCAAATAATCTCTATACATGCTCCCTTACACTAGTGCATACTAGAAATCACTATTGTAAGGCAATGATTAAAATTGTAAATTTTACGAAGTGTAACGAACATAATAAGACGACAGTACGAATGTTTGGATGATGCAATAAAAAAAAATAAAATTCAGTTGATATTGTTTTCGATCCATGAATTTACTTCATACTCACTGCTCTGAAATAAGCACTTAAAACGAAATGCTCCAAAGTGGAACATCGCGAACAAATCATTATGATTAAGTCACGACTAATTGACCCTTTAAAAATAAGCTCTGCTTACAAAACTGCGCATCACGAAAGCATGAAATTTTGTAACTGCTTCCAGAAACATAATAATTTTTGGTGGGAGAGAAAAGTTTGGATTTGATGTCGTAAAATTATGAAAATAGTTTGTGCTCCAAACCGGTTTTATTAGAAAGACAATTGTCTCAAGATTGTTTTAGAAACTTATAAACGGATTATTCCAGAAGTCGGCTCTCGAATTTTTTTTTTCATAAAAATTTTTTCTTAACTTTGAATTGTTGCAAAAATTTTAAATTTTTATGTCTTGAAGTAGGCACTTGTCCCTATTTTCATATTCACTGAGAGGGGATTTTTGAAAATTCAAATTCCAAGGGACTAAAAATTTATAAAAGCGGCTAAAATCGCTATCGGAACTAATAAAAATTGCACAAAAAATTCAGAACGAGAGCCTTGGTACATTTTTTTCACCGACTTTAGAAATCGAGGAGGTTATCAATTTCTGCGATTTTTTTTTTGTACCCTCATAATCATTTATCAATCGATTTTAAAAATTGTTTTTTTTTATTTGGAAGTTTTTTTTTTTTTTGTTGGCCGATTTTGAGAGTGTACGCTTGCAGCTTAAGCTACGTTCACATTTATCAAATATTTGTCGAAAAAAACGTAACTAGGAAAAAAACTAATAATTTATTTCCTTTAATTCCAATATTTTTTTAATTTTGGGTTCGAATTTTTTAAAACCTGTATAAAAATACTCTTTTGGAGAAGAATTAATTTTATTTTTAATATAAAAATCGTATTAAATGACACTATCCTTAAGCAAAACTATTGGTTACGTTTTTTTGGTCAAATATTTGATAAATGTGAACGTAGCTTTAGTCCCATAGAAATGTAAGTGGGCGACTAAAATGGTGTTAGTTAAACAAATTGGCTATATTTTGGAACGATTTTTCTAAGTTTACTCATAATTGCATTGATTATCTAATTTTCGGTTGCAATTTTGCATTAAAATCGGTTTTTTGGCAAAAGTAATGTACTGTAATGTACTTCCGTAGTTGGAAAACTGAAAAATGTTTATTCCGCTAACATTAATATACAAACGGTAAGATGTAAAAAAAAATATTTATTTTTATTAGCGTATTAGCACTTTCTAGGGTATCCGCTAGATTTTATAAACAAAATTTTAATTTAATACCATAAATTTATATTTTATTCTAGATGTGCACGCAACGTTTTCCGCCCAGAATGAATTTTATTTTTTTTACTAATTACATGTAAAAGTATAATGAGACTATATTTTTTTAGCAATTTGTGCCAAGTAATATTAATAAAAATTATTAATTAATTTTTTTCTTAAAATTAACCCATTTAGTATTAATAGGATACAAAATAAATCTATATTTCAAGGTGAAATACTGAGACATAAATCTTTAAAACAAACACCACGATAATATGGCTGAAAAGAAATATTCCGAAAAATTCGAAGATATATTTAATTTCACACGTACATTTTCTGAAATTTGTGGCGCAGATGTTATAAAAAAGAATTATAAAACTTGTTGGAAAACTGTTTTTGTTTTCATTCTTGTAAATTTCGCAATTATCTTGACTTTCTACACCATCCATAAGGAGGTAATTGTCAAGGGAAATTATGACAATCTTTTGAAAGCATGCTCTGTTATCGGAACTGGTGTACAGGTAAATAACTATTTTATATGTATAGTATTTTATTAAAATATTCCATTTGAAATATTTACAGGGCTATACGAAACTTTTAAATGTTTTATTAAAGCAAGAAAACTTTCGGTTTCTTTATAAGGAAATCTTTGAAATGTACAAAACGTACGAATTGAAATCGTTGCCATACCAGAAGTGTTTGAGGTACAACGTTTCTTTAGTAAAGAAACTACTGGTAACAGTGTTTATAGTTATCATGGTAACAACGATTTTCGTCGTCGGAATACCCATTTACATCTTGGCTGTTTTGAAGGAACGCATTGAAATCTTGCCATTTCAGATGCCTTTCATAGATAATGAATCCGATTTTGGTTATTACGTAACATTTAGCATTCAAATTGTTTGTACAGTATTTGGAGGTTTCGGTAATTTTGTCATTGATTCCTGGCTCTTTATATACGTTGCTCACATACCACTGCTAAAGAATATACTCAAATGTAAATTTGATGATCTCAACGTAATTCTGGAAGCAAACCCTAGAGATGTTGAAAAATCGAGAAGGCCATTAAATGATATATTTGAATGGCATCAGAAATACATTGCGTAAGTAAAAACTTTTGTTATCAAATATTTTGAAAATATTAAAAAATAAATACGACGCAGGGTCACCATGAACAAGAGAAAAGAGTACAAAAAATAAATAAGCTTTTCTATAATGAGTTAACCTCTTTCTAAACAAAATTTGATGAAGAATGATATTCATGAGTATATAAATATTAAGGAAAATAGCTATGAAATGTGGGCAGTGCCACGCCCCAAATTAGTAAATATGCCTTTTTTACTAATTTTACATGAGCGATTTTTATGAAACGCCTTACACACATTTGTTCAAGTGAAAATATTGCAATATGATCAGAAAAATGGATAGTGTCACGCCCACATTAAAATCCGTGGAGAATACTACCATAATGAATAGAAATGGCATGTAGTCGGCTTTTCTTGCAAGAATTATTTAAAGTTTTTTCTTTAAGATCTTTTTCGTTTATAGACCAATTTTATAAAATTTTTATTTCATATGAAAGAGTATAAATTAATAAATACTCGTATATTACCACATAATAATTGTTTCATTTCAGCTTTTCTGATACAATAAAATGTACATTCTTCTGGGTTATTTTTGTTCAAATTGGCACCGAGTTCCTTGGCATTGTTTGTACCATCATTTGTATATTTTTGGGCATTTGGCCACCAGCACCAGCTTATTTGTTTTATTTATTTTCCCTGATTTATTCATATTGTTCTCTGGGAAATTTAGTCGAACTATCGGTAATAATTATTGATGAACATAATTGATCATTTGAAATCATCTCTTTGTTTCATTTCAGAACGATGATATAACTGTTATGATATACGATTGTAACTGGTATAATTTGACAGTAAGCGAACAAAAAATGATTCTAATAATGTTGAGAGAGTCACAACAGGCCACTGGCATATCAATTGGAGGTGTTGCACCCTTATCGTTGAATACGGCTTTACAATTAACAAAAACTGTTTATACTTTTTCGATGATGCTTAAAGAATTCTTAAATTGATTTTAATAATTTTGATTTCGAAAATATTTACCGTCTTATGAATTTGATTATTAATCTTATCACAATCACAATTTTAAAATATGTACACGCTTTGCACAATTGAAATAAAAAGTAGTTTAAACTATTTTGTTTCAAACAATTTTGATCATAATATTATCAGAATACTCGTATGTAGTATGGTAATTTATTTTTATTTATTAATTAGTATTTCGAATACTTTTGAAGTTTTGTATCTTGATATATCAATACAACTTTTTGCTTAACATGTTAACAATTTAACTATATAGTTCTAATAAAATTTACGCATTTTCTTTCAAATGTATTTATGTATTTCATTGTATATTTGAAGTTCTTTGTAAAATAATGTCTGCATATGTGTAGTCTGACCCTTTTTACACGATAAATCCTTGAATTCCTTAGCCCGTATGGCATCATATAATTTAAAAAGGTTTTTAACTTGATTTCAATAACTATCACAAATTTTCCAATAATATTTATAATGCAACATCGTTTTATAATAGCACACGATTTTAGTCTTTATTTTTCTATGTTTTATTTTTTTTTATCAAAATATCGGTATACTGATGCGTTCTGCTAATCTGATTGGATATACTAATGTTTATCAACATAAAAACTCTTTTCATTAATTTAATAAAACTGGACTTGACCCTGACAATAGTAATTTTGATATGTACTATATATAAATCATATTATGATCTTTACAATGTAATCTTTATATTATGAGTTGTAGGAATTTGAAACTTTTTCGAGTTAAAATTAGTTTTATTAGAAATCATTTTGCGGAAGTAAATTTATTGAACAGATATTTCGAATACATAATTATCCTCATATATTTTGCAAATGTAAACATTAAGTTTCCAATGACGGTGTATGAGGAGTATTCACGTACTAAAGAAAAATTATTTGAACATTCGTTTAACCCATTCAGATGTGATTTGAATAGGTCTTTGTGTATTTAGGTCAGTGTTTGTTCCGGAAACAATGACAGCTTGAAGCGTTGACATACAAACAATCAATTATTTTTATTTTATCATTTTGATAAACTGCAGACGTATTGATTGTAGTAAAGCTAAATAATTCGTAATAGATGGATTGGAAAAGCAAAGGAAGTGTTTAACAGCATAATTTTTTTATATGGTATTCCTTTCTCCGTTAAAATAGAAAAAAAATCAAATAAATTATATGAATAAGAGAAATGGCTTGTTCGTCCTTTCACATCACTACGTAGTTAGTGGAAAAAAGAACACATACATATAATTTATATGGATTCTACTTTATAAATAGATTTTGTATGACAAAGTTCTGGACGTTCAAATTCTAAAATACGAGGATGGTACCTAGCAAAAATTTTTGGTGTCAAAATAATCATTTTAATGCTAATAAAGACACTCTTCACGACTTCTTCAAATTACTTTAACATGTCGATTTCGACGTTCAATGTCGTAAAGAGTTAATGGTTTTGCTGAGCATTGAACTCGCACCACTTTGCTTCGCCATGGAATGAACTGCTAACTCATCATCTGTATGATAAGCGCCGTCAGTATTCATGTGTAAATGCTTTCACTGCTTCTGAAAAAGTCATCAGCTAAAATCAAATTATTAGTGAGAAGTCTCGTATTCTATTTGCATTCAAGATGTTTATAAATAGGATTTGTAATCACGTTCAACGGAGCTACCAAATAGTGATGTTACGAATATCAATTTTTATTATCATTTTTATCATTTAATGGCCTTCTCTATACGAATATTTGAAACAATGTTCGCCGAATACGAATACGAATATTATTTTTAAGGTTCAGAGCCATTTAATATTTCAAATTTAATTAGAAAAAAACAATAAATTAAAAAAAAAAAATTGTCACACTCCTTCAGATATTTATCAATATTATTACTAGAGATGCCGAATTTGAAGACCTCTACTGAAGATTAATAAATTATTTTACTTACATCCTTTCGGATTTAATTTTTTTTACTCTGTTTGCGCTTTTAATTAGGAATTGGCTGCTATTTGGGAAAACATATTTTCGCAGAAGGCGCAGCCACCTGTGTCGGTGGAATTTCACATCTTAAATTTTTGTTCTTCCATATTTTAAGTCCAACATTCTTCTACTGAAAATTGATTACTAACTAAACATGATATGAATATGCATAGAAGACTTTAACTTATATGTTTTTAAAGAAGGTTATTAACTTGCGTCATATAAAGAGCGGTTTCTTTATATAAAAATTATTAAAAATTAATATATTTTTATACATTTTATGTACTTTTTTAAACTTTACATATTTTGCGTTTTTCTTTGCACATTTTTGTGCAAATTATTCGAGAAATATTCGCTTGAATTTGGCGAATACGAATACGAATATCTTAAAATAGGCGAATATTCGAATAATCGAATACGAGTAGCATTTACATATGAATACTATCGAGGATTAGTAGTTTCTACCGAAAACCACGTTTGTTCTATTCGGCCAGTGTAGTTGAAATCCAAAGAGATGTTTAGATATTTAATGTTTCTTTGTTGCTCGAAATATGTTAACAATGTCTATTTAATATTTCTCTGGTTATTAAATATACGAACTTTAGCCTGTATGAATATCAACAAACAATAATGAAAAGTTTATTGTTTGATCATTACAAGACATTGTCAAATTTTTTTGCTGAATACCTTGCAAATGATGCAGGTGTTATCTCAACTTCAAGTAAGCTTTTACATTATTAAATTGTAAGTTTTATCAAATCTCAAACAAGAATATCCTTTATTCATAAATTGTTGAAAGTTTGAAAACTGCCTTAATCGATTTAAAACATAAATAATTTTCTGTTCCAAGTTATTTAATTTTGCAACACATTGTTGATATTTATTTTTAAGTTATGTAAAGAGTTACATGACCGGACATTGTGTACTTTTGTTTTGTTATTACAAAAAAATGATTTTGCATTAGTTCCAAATTTTATTAAATATTTTTATATACATATATTGCATGTACTCGTGGATGTTTCATGTTGGAAAGAAAATACCAGTAAAATAAAATAGTTTAGTTTAAATGGATACATTTATTTGTAGAATATAAAAATATTCCAAATCAACAAATTATTTCTTCATGTTTTAATTTGTAACAATTGAATTTAGCCCAGCAAAAATGTATCAGACAATTTTTATTTTACTAACTTTCTAACAAATATAATATTGTTCAGCTTTCTTCACATTTACACATACATAATATGTACATACATGTATATGGATACATATTTCTTTCCAAATTAAAAACTATAAAAGAAGTTATATGGTAAAATTTCTGGTCTGCCTTTTCTACGTGAATAATTCGAAATTTTCTCGATCGTTTTAAAACTTATTAATTTATATTGCAGCGACAGCCACTAAAATAAAATGTCTTAATTCCCTCTTTCTGTATTTCTTTCTTATTAAAAGAAAAACTTAACATCAAATAATTTGAATTTATTAAAAATTCATTAATCAAACGCAAGTCATTAACGTGACTATCAATTATATTTTATACATCGAATACTTTAAAAATATGTAATTCTTTAATTGAATATTAAATGTAAGCAAGTTGCTAAATAAATACAAAAAAAAAATTATTGAACTACTTTTACAACAAATTATAGTGTCAAGTTCCAATTTATTATTCCCCATATTTTTGTTCCAAAAAGAAAGAGGGACATTAACACACTAACATACATTCAATGAGTTGCACTATAAAATACAGTTCAACAATTATTTATGACACTTCGTTATAAAGAGAAAACATCATCATCATGAAGTAGTGAAAATTCGGATCATTTATATCGACTTTTAACATAACCCTACAGAAAATTAAAACATGAAGAAATAATTTATTCATTTGGAATATTTTTATATTCTACAAATAAATGTATCCATTTAAATTAAACTATTTTATTTTACTGGTCTTTTTACTCGTGTACTCGTGTACATGCAATATTTATATACTAGAGATGTCAACCGATTAAGAATAATTCGATTAATCGATCAAACAAAACGAAACTCTTGTTCGAATAATTTGAAAATGCCGATTTACGAAAAACGAATAAATCGATTAATTAATGTCAATTAATCGAACAACTTTTTTTAGTTTAAAATGCATTCGTCAAAAATGTTTAAATTTGTTTGTATGATATGAAACAAAGCGAGTACTTTATATCAACCAAATACATATTATTTTGGATGTTAGCAGTTGTTGTCGAACTGCGCATACCTACATAGTAGTCGTGCTATGTTTTGAATGAAACGATAAAAAATTTTCAAGAATGGGGTTTTTTCAATCTCAGGTGAATAAATTAGAAATACACTAAAGCCAAAAAATTGAGCTCGTTTTGGAAGTATTTTACCAAGCACAAAAATGAAAAAAAAAACAAAGTCACATGTAACACGTGTCCTAAAGTATACAAAATTGTTGGATCAACAACAAAAAAATTAATAATTCTTTTGCAACAGATTTACGAAAACGTATTAAAATAAGAATAAATGAGGGATGTATAAAATTTTTAAATACGTTAATAATATTTTTTAAATTCTGGAAATTTTCCGAGCAATGAAAGCAATGAATTCTTCAAAAAGTGAAACTAAAGAATAAACTATACTCCAGTTTATTGAAAGTAACCACAATAATTCAGATGAAAGTAATGATAAAGAAGATGTTACTAGTAGTGAAATTAACAATCTTTTATACGAATTAAATAATTATATTAAAATTATTAAAAATTCAAACTTCAAAATATAAAAAGACTTTAGCGATATATTAGACGATATGGTATATTTGAAAAAATGTAAAAAAAGAACAGAAAAATTAGATAAACTATTTTATGCTCTTCTCACAATATCACCTACCTCGACAATTAGCGTAAGATTTATTTCAAAAACCAAAAATCGTGTGAAAGATAAAAAATTTAGTCAACTTTTATTTGTAAAAGATTATTTTTTAAGAACAACCCAAATTGTCTGATTTCACAAAATAAAAAAAAAACATTTGCTGCCTTTCTTTCGAACAATTATCGGCGAACAGGCACTTGATATTTTTTGACTGAATGAAGCCTGTTTATTTGAATTGATAGTTTTATGTATTTTTTTGTTAATAAAAATATTAATTATTTTATTTTTAAGTTTTTTGTATGAAATGTTTATTTTTTGTCCATAAATTTTTTAAATCATTTTTTTATTCGTTGTTCTCATCGATTAATCGAAAAATTTTTCAGCTTTAATCGTTTTATCGAACGAACAAAATCAATTATTTGAGTTATTCGAACAAAGTTGAAAGGCGAATAATTGACAGCTCTAATATATACATATGTATGTATATGCAAATATTTAATACAATTTCGAAGCTAACTTGAAGTTGAGATAACACCTGCGTCATTTGCAAGGTATTCAGCAAAAAAATTTGGCAATGTCTTGTAATGATCAAACAATAAACTTTTTATTATTGTTTGTTGATATTCATACAGGCTAAAGTTCGTATATTTAATAACCAGAGAAATATTAAATAGACATTGTTAACATATTTCGAGCAACAAAGGAAACATTAAATATCTAAACATCTCTTTAGATTTCAACTACACTGGCCGAATAGAACAAACGTTGTTTTCGGTACAAACTTATAATCCTCGATAGTATTCACGTGTAAATGCTTTCACTTTTTGCTAGGTAGCTCTGTTGAATGTGATTACATATTAATGTTTACACATTTCGAATGAAAATAGAATACGAGACTTCTCACAACTAATTGAATTGAAAGCATTTACACATGAATACTGACGGCGCTTATCATACAGTTAAAGCAAAACCATTGTCTTTCTTTTTTCATTCAAATATATGAATACCAATTTGAGTGATCTGATTATTAATTCTTTCGTTGACTTATAACTTTTAAAATAAATATATCCTTGGTTACATATGGGATCTTTGAGTATCATGAGTATGAGTGTGAGTTTTGTGAGTACAAGTATTAATAGTATGAGTATGAGTACTGCTGATATAACTAAGAGTTTGCTGTTTAAGCAGAATTTCTTTTCTTTTTCTGAGACAGACAAAAATACCCGTACCTTAAGTTAGAAGATTTTGACCATCACAATAATTTTTATGTTTTTGTTGCATCAAAATATCAAAACATCTGCACTTTCATATTAAAGAGTTCATTGTTTGCTGGAAATATACATACATAAAAATGCCATAAAACAGTGGATTTTGTTAAATGAACAGGATAACTAAGCTGAAGAATATAAAAATAAAAAATATACAAAACCCCACCCTTTTCTTTGATTATTGATTTTAAGATTCAAGCTAATATTACGTGATTACTTTTTGCTGTTCCTAAAATTTGTGAAACATAAATAAACCAAATTTTGCAGCATTAAATGGAATGAATAGCACAGGCGTGGTCGGCACAATATTTACTTACTTAAGTGCCAATTAAATTGAACAATGGCTAAAACATTAAGAAACCCATGAAAGTAAAATTCGATTAATGCTTCACAATCGTTTTTAAATAAAGGAATTTTACGGCGTTATTGAAACCGAAACCGCAAATACAACTCAATGAAAAGTGTGCAAAGATTTTTTATAAGTTTTTTTTACAACAGACATTATTTTTAAAGTGTGCTCATGCTTCGACTACCACGCACTCTAGTAACATTCTTAAAATTACAACATTTGTTGATATGTTTTTTTTTTCGTTTTTGAACTGACAATTTTCTGCTTATTTTACAAAATACTAAGCGGACACATTTTTTTTGTAGAAAAGAAGAAACATATCTCATGAATTTAGTTTATTGACACTTACGGTGTTTTGTGCTGCAACAAAAAACATATTAAAACTGTACTGAAAAATTAAATAAAGTTTGCCAACAAACAAAAAGAAGATATCATGACAAAAATTGAATTGAATGGTGGGTTCAAGCGATGACGAACTGGTTTTGAAATTGGAGATCGTGTGTTTGAGTAGGAATTTAAATAACTACTCATCATCAAAATGAATGAATTGAACCCATGCATTTTCCCTGATTCGAAGACGTGTTCTCATGGTTTGAAAAATATATTATTTTGAGTCGATATTAAAGCTTTTTTTATTGATAATTTTATCACTTTAATATTGATGAATTTGGGAAAGCGTTAAGCATAAATTTACTTGTAGTAATAATTAAGAAGGTGTTAAAATTACAAAGTCTTTGAAATACTTCATTGATTCTGTGCTGAAATTTTTTATAAATGCTATTTTTCAATAAAACCTATTTTAAAAGCTTAAAAAGAGTTTCTGTTTGATCTTTTTCTTTAAGAAGAAGAAATATATATTTTTTTTTAATCTTTCATTTTGATTAAAATTACTAAAATTTACAGCAAGAGAATTTCGCTTTAATTATTTCATTAGTGAAAATGTTCATATAATTTTGGATATACTCAATGTATAGAAATAAACAAACTAGACTTGATTACCTTTCCAACGATATACATATCTATATAATACTAGCCTATCCCGGTGTGCTTCGCTACCCCCTCTTTATAAAATAAAATTAAAAGTATTTATATATTCATATTGTGAAAATTTAATGACGATCGGTCCAGTAGTTAAGACTATATTACGATTTTTAATTTTCCTAAAAAGGGGCGTGGTCCCACCCACTTTTCTCCTGGTACATATTCCAAATTATGCAAATACCATATGTACCAAATATCATCGACGTAGGTCAAAAAATGCCCAAAATATGGCGATTTTACTCGAAAGCATAAAAAAAAATAAATTTGATTCCGTGTATGGAATTTTAAAATATTCTATGGATTCAAAAGTTCCATTGAGCACATACGAATGCATTAACTTAAATAAATGTATGTAATAAAATTAATAAAAAAAATTGTTTTTTATGATGCTTAATATACATATGTATATATATTGGGGACAAAATTGGGGATTTCCAGTTTTATAATGGGGTTTTTTGGGGGCAACACTCTTTAATTTGGGGACATTAGACAATATTTACCTGGCTACACTGAATGTAACATTTGCATTAGTGCCTACTATGCGCTTCTCAAACGTCCTTATAAGCTATACGTTGTCATAGAACATTGTGTTGCAAAGCTAGTTCGAACCATTCGCACATTTTTTGCTTTCAAACTCAATTGAATCTTTAGAAATGTATGTGTGTATATATGTATTTACAAGTATTAGACTCGCATGTGCAGCCAGCGTTGCCAAATGTGTTTAACTTTTGCCATATGTATTTAAGCTAATATTGTAAAAAAATAGCAACAAAAGTGTTTTAAAATTATTTTATCTCAATTGTACGTTGTAGAAAAGAACTACAATCAAGAAACAGAGGGTGTGTGGCTTGATGTGCAACTACTACACATTAGTTTGGAAGAAGAAAATATTGAAGAGTTTTATAAAATCATATTTCATATTAAAAAAAAATGTGAAGACGGGGGTAAAGTTTTTATTATTTTAAAATATTTAAAACACACATATTAGGTAAATGCAATTTTGTAGTCATCTGTGGCCAGTGCAATCGTCGAAAGGCTTTAAATAATATTAATGAAAATAAAAGAAGAAAGAAATTAGAAGTGCCAACATTGTGTAGCTTTTTAAGAACTAAAGACTTTCTTAAAAAGTAACAATAATTAAAGCAATTTCATGCAATTAAATTCATAAAAGATATGAACAAATCTAATTAATTATAAAGTGAGAGAAAAAATATTTTTAGAAAAATTTTAAAAATTTTGTCTTATTCTCAAAGAAAAGAAACTTAAGAAACAATTTTGGGGGCAAAGGAAAATTTATTTGGCATTTTAAATTTTTTTTATTTAACGCAAAAAGGCACACGTTTGAAAAGTTCATTGAAGCTTGAGGCTCATTGTTTTGCAACCTTTTTTTATAAAACTAATCATTTTGCTTTTTTATTATATTTATTTTCTTGTTGTGTTATGTTTTTATGTTTCAATAAAAAAAATATGTGAAATAAACTCTATATTTTGGGTTATTTTAGATTTGATAATTAAAATAAGTTATATTTGCGCAATTCACAAGCCTAGTTGTATCGCTTATTGTTGTATAGGAAAAGACAATTTTGAACAAAATTTCTCAAAACAAAAATAATTTTAGTACACTTTTTTTTTTTTTTGACAGAATTTTTGTTTGAAATTGGCTTTTCATACACTACAATAAGCGACATAACTAGGCTTGTGAATTGGGCAATTATTTTCACCATTACTACGACCTTGACACTGTCAAGGTCATTTTGTGGCAATTTATAAGGCAATTAAAAGTTAAACAACATAATTTGTATTTATGGTTTGAATAAAATTGTGATTTTTATTTCAATATAATAAATTAACGGGGTTTTTTATATAAAACTTAAATGAGAAAAACACTAAATCGTTTTAATTAAAAAGTAAAAATAATGATTGTATTAAAATAACAAAATATAGTAATTTAGAAGCTGTTTTTGTGTCCTTGGAATATAATAGAGAGTATTCGTCAATAAATTCACACAAAGAAGCAGGTATATCTGATATTTTTTATTTTTAGCAGAAACAAAAAGCTCTCATTTGAGCTTTCAAAAAGCGTTAATTCAGCATTACTGTCTCCAAAACTGTTGATATCCAATTCCCTTTTTTACTTTTAACAAAAAATACCAGAATTTATTTATATTTTGTGTTGTTGTTACAAATTATATTAAAATTCATATTTTGTAAATATTTGTGTATAAAATTAAATTAATTTTTATGTTAGAGGCAACAAGTTGTGTGTATATTTACAGTTAAGGTACGGTCACATCTGGCAAATATTTGCCCAAAAAAGCGTAACCACTAAATGCGAATGAAAAATTTTTTGATTTATGCATTTATTTATTAAGTTAAACAGCATCTAATAAGATAAGATTCTATTACATTTTCTATAAATTATGTAGGAAACTGTTTAACGTAATAAACAGGTATCTAAATCAAAAGTATTTTCATTCGTATTTAGTGGTTACGCTTTTTTGGGCAAATGTTTCCCAGATGTGACTGTACCTTTAGCGAAAGCCACAGAAATAAAAACACAAAAAACAAACACTTGTGAGTTTCACCACATCCAGGAAGAACATTATTTGGTTTCGTTCTATTAAAATAAATTAAAATAATGTACGCATGTCTTGAACTTTAACAGGCAAAAATTTCGGTCATTATAAGTTAAAAATAAATAATTAAAGTCTTTGATAAAATCTAATTTATTTCGTAATCTTAGAAAAACTTGTATAAGGTTTTAGGAAAACAAAACTACTTGAAATTTGTACATGAAAGTGTACATACTAGAGTTGTCAACCGATTAAGAATAATTCGATTAATCGATCAACCAAAACGAAACACTTGTTCGAATAATTTTAAAATGCCGATTTTCGAATAACGAATAAATCGAATAATTAATGTCAATTAATCGAACAAATTTTTTTCAGTTTGAAATGCATACGTGAAAATTTTTTAAATTTGTTATTTTGGATGTTTGTAGTTGTTGTCGAACTGCGCATACCTAGAAGTCGTGCTATGTTTTGAATGAAACGTTAAAAAAATTTCAAGAATGGGGTTTTTTCACTCTCAGGTGAATAAGTTAGAAATACACTAAAGCCAAAAAATTGAGCTCGGCTTGGAAGTATTTTTCCAAGAACAAATGAAAAAAAAAAAAAAAAAACAAAGTCGCATGTAACAAGTGTCCTAAAGTATACAAAATTTTTGGATCAACAACAAAAAAAATTAATAATTCTTTTGCAACAGATTTACTACAACGTATTAAAATAAGAATAAATGAGAGAGGTATAAAATTTTTAAATACGTTAATATTTTTTAAATTCTGGAAATTTTTCGAGCAATTAAAGGTTTTTTGAAATATTCTTCAAAAAGTGAAACTAAAGAATATGCAAATGAATTATACTCCAGATTATTTTATGTTGAAAGTAACCACAATAATTCAGATGAAAGTAATATTATAGAAGATGTTACTAGTAATGAAAATAACTATCTTTTATGCGAATTAAATAATTGTATTAAAAGTATTAAAAATTCAAAATATAAAAAAGACTTCAGCGGTATATTAGACGATATGGTATATTTGGAAAAATCTAAAAAAAGAAGAGAAAAATTAGATAAACTATTTTATGATCTTCTTAAAATATCACCTGCCTCGAAAATTAGCGAAAGAGTTTGTTCAAAATTTAATTAAATAAAAACTAAAACCACAAATCGTTTGAAAGCTAAAAAATTGAGTCAACTTTTATTTGTAAAAGATTATTTCTTAAGAACAACCCAAATTGTCTAATTTTACAAAAAAAAAATCATTTGATATTTTTTGACTGAATGAAGCATGTTTATTTAAATTAATAGTTTTATGTATGTTTTTGTTAATAAAAATATTAACTATTTTATTTTAAATTTTTTTTTATGAAATTTTTATTGACAAAAGTCAATAAATTTTTTTTAATCATTTTTTATTCGTTGTTCTCATCGATTAATCGAATAATTTTTCAGCTTTAATCGTTTGATCGAACGATCAAAAACAATTATTTGAAATATTCGAACAAAGTTGAAAGGCGAATAATTGACAACTCTAGTACATACTAGTGATGTTACGAATATCAATTTTTAGTATTCGCGAATACGAATACGAATATTTGAAACAGTATTCGCCGAATACGAATATTTTTTTAAGGTTTAGAGCCACATAATTTTTCAAATTTAATTGGAAATAATCTCTCCCTTTGCGTAAGTAACAATAAATAAAAAAAACTGCCCTACTGGCATTAACATTATTGTGGTATTTAACATTATTGTGGACATTGAGATGCCGAATTTGAAGACCACTACTGAACATTTTCAAATTATTTTACCTACAGACATACTTTGAGATTTTGTTTTTCTTACTCTGCTTGCGCTTTTAATTAGTAATTCAGTATTGTTTGGGAGAACATATTTTCGCAGATTGCCCAACCCCATGTCTCGGTGAACTTTCACAAATTAAATTTTAGTTCTTCCATTTTTGAAGTCCAAGATTCCTCTACTGAGAATTGATTACTTACTTAATAGATATGTATGAATTTACATATAAGACTTTAACTTTTAAATGATATTTATGAAATATAATTTTCGTTTGTTTTTTAAGAAAATTATTATCTTGCGTCAAAGATAAAGGGCATTCTTTCTTTAATTAAAAATTATTATAAAATATATAAATTATTATAAAATATATACATAAATAAATTAATATATTTTTGTACATTTTATGTACTTTTTCAAACTTTTTGTATGATTTTTTTTGGGAAATTGTATGTGCAAATATTCGAGAAATATTCGCTGGAATTTGGCGGATACGAATACGAATACGAGTATTCGTAACATCACTAGTACATACTATAATTGACTTGGATAAGGGAATTTAAAAAATATATGGGAAAATTGAGTTTGAGTGAATCGACTAATCAATTGACAGATCTTTAAAATTATAGTATACATGGTGTTGGGCCTACAGCGTCTTCGCTTAGTAATTTCCAACAAAAATTTTATGGGGTGGAAGGGTGGGGGTATATGCTAAAATTATCCTGGGTCCATAGAAAACCCCCTATCTGCACTAGTAGGTTCAAATGTTAACAATATACGCCCCAACGAAGAGTAAAAACACACGCTAGCAGTCGTTTATATTTAACATAAAGATTACAAACTCTTTTTTTTATCGAAAAGAACCCAGTAAAATTTTTGGTATTTATATTAAAGTAAGAAGGTACGTGATTGCTGAATTGGTTAGCGCGTTGACTACTAAGCAAACTATGACTTAAGGCCTGTGTTCGATTCCTGGTCAGTGCAAAATCAATTAACATCATAAATTTATCTCATGTACATAGTGTGGCATTGCATTATTTTATATTGGACTGTTGAAATATTAAAGGCATAGCCACTGGTCACTAAAAAGCTGTTCCCACAGCGATCGACACTGTTCCAAGCTAATGTACACAACAGTGACCCCTATATTAAGAAAGCATTGCTCTATAAATTAATAAAACGCACAATAGCAGAACTGTAAAAGAATTACACCTTCTACATTTTCAAAATCTATCTTCTTTATCCCTTTTCCTAAGTTCTGGCACAATGCATTGCTGCTCCTACAAAAACAAATAATAAAAAAAAAATTGGTGGCAAAATGATGATTAGTTAATATACATACTAGTTAACATACCCATTACTTAATATGATGATCGTTAGCCTCTAACAAATACCAATTTCAAGATCGCTAAATTTAAAAATCATTAAAAATTAAAAAAAAAAAAAACAATGAAAATTACATATCTCTGCTGAGCATTGAACTCGAGCCATTTAATATTATTGATGTGTTTTGAGCGAACAACGCAAAAAATCTGTGCAACATACATATGCACGAACACGATCGTAGATATTACTAAATATTTCGTACTTTTACACTAAAAAAATGTAAACAATAAACTTTCTGTATAAACAATTTATCGAGAAGAGAAAAAGTACCAAAAGTTAAATAAGTACCCATATTACCAGATTTTTCTCTTTTTAGTACCCAGGAATTACATACAATGATGATCAATGTCGAAAGTAATAGTAAAATATGTAAAAAGTACTGAGAGTACCAATTTGTCTCATTTTTAACTTAAACCTGTCGAAAAATACAGTATATTTATATCTGGGTCATATGCTATCCTACTACATTTCATTGAAATCTATTAAGCGGTTTTTGCGTTATAAACTCTCTATAAGATTAATTGGATTTCCACGATAAATCAGACAATATTTGCTAAATAGTTTTCATTTATTTTATTTCGTTGTTAGTAATGCTTTCAACTGAAATGAAATACGCATTCAGATAATAGATGACTTGTTTTATATTAAACTAGGCCAACCATAAGAAGGACTGTTTATTAATTGTAATTTTTTTTAAATTACTACGAAATGTTTATTATTAATATTTGTTAATATTTGTACAGGCTTAAGTTCGTAAATGTTTATAATCAGAGAAATATAAGGTAGACTTTGTTAACATATTTCGAGCAACAAAGTAAAAATTTTAATATTTATACGAGTACATCCCTTTTGTAGATTTTTCAACAGCACTAGCTGAATAGAAACAAACGTTGTTTTTCGGTAAAACCCACTAAACCTTGTCAGTATTCATACAAAATAACTTAAATCACATCATTAGATGCAGATGTTCTCAAACGAAAACTTGAAAATTCTGTAAAGGGGGTAAATATATTTAGATTTGTAAAGCAAACACACGCATAAACACTTCTACCATTACATACTCAATGACAGATTAACACTTAACTACTCGAACTGAAGTAGTTAGAGAGGGAAAAAATTACCAGGGGGTCCTTAAATAAATCCTTAAATGGAACAAGTAAATTGTTTATAAAAGATCTCAATAAAATACAATTTTTATTTTCATGATAAAAAAAAATAGGGCAGTAAGTTTTCAACAAAGCATTTAAAGAACAAGTTAATACATCTAAAGGATTCGCACAGGAAACTCTATATGAGCCAACATAAAGATGGATGACAAAGTTGAATGAGTTTAGGATTTATGTATGTATGTATTTATGACAGAATCTAGGCGACAACGAACGACTTGACAAATAATGTTTTCGTAGAAACTTTCAAATAAATAATAAATAAATGTCGTAAATGAAAATATGTTTCTTTCAATTGTAACTTGTGACGTACGCATGTATGTACGTATGTATGTTGTAAAAAAAAATATTAAGTAAATCAATCAAGATTTGTAAAAAATTACACTCGAACTAATAAATAAATTGGCAAACAGTTGATAGAACATTGTAGCAACTGTGCTACATTTCGATATATTTAAACTGATTTTGAGAAGAAAAGCGGAAAAGAAATGAAAAATATGGTAGTTTTTGTAAACGGATGGCAAATTTTAATATATGTAGATTAGTGATGTTAGTATTCGTGAATACGAATACGAATATTTGAAACAATATTCGCCGAATACGAATACGAATATGAATATTATTTTGAACGTTTAAAGCCACTTAATATTTCAAATTTAATTGGAAAAAAACCCCACCCTTTGCGTCAGTAAAAATATATATGTATAAAAAAAAATTACTGTAACACTACTATATAAAATATATAAAAAACTGTAACACTACTTTAGGTATTTATCATTATTATGACATTGAGATGCCGAATTTGAAGACCACTACTGATCAATTTTTTAATTATTTTACCTACATACATACATACTTTGAGATTTCGTTTTTCTTACTTTGGTTGCGCTTTTAATCAGTGTTGTTTGGGAGAACATATTTGCGCATATTTCGCAGCCACATGTCTCGGTGGACTTTCACATATTAAATTTTAGTTCTTCCATTTTTGAAGTCCAACATTCCTCTACTGAGAATTGATTACTAACTTAACATGATATGAATTTGCATATAAGACTTTAACTTTTACATGAAATATAATTTTCATTTGTTTTTTAAGAAGATTATTATCTTTCGTCAAAGATAAAAGGTGTTCTTTCTTTAAATAAAAATTAATATAAATTAATATATTTTTGTACATTTTATGTATTTTTCAAACTTTTTGTATATTTTTTTTTTTTTTTTTGAAAATGTATGTGCAAATTATTCGAGAAATATTCGCTTTCATTTGGCGAATACGAATATCTTAAAATAGGCGAATAGTCGAATAATCGAATACGAATACGAGTATTTGTAACATCACTAATGTAGATAATTGAGAGTTTTGTAACAGAGCATATTTTTTACGAATATTATAAGACAATTATTTCTAGGTTTTGAAAGCTTTTCTGAAGAAAGCTTTTATTTAAACGAGACATTCATATAATTATATATAGTTTTAGATCGCTTTTAATGAAATATGTATTCAAGGCAAATTCACAACAGGTAAAGTATGTCAAAATTTGTACATGCAAGCATAGGGGCTGATATGTCAAATGTTGTTGTAATGTTGTTCTTGTTGTTGTATTAACTTTACCTGTTATGAATTTGCCTTGTATGTATCGTTTTGTTTGGAACATGTGTATATAATTTTGCCCAGCACAAGCGAGTTTCCATTATTCCAGCTAAAAAAAACCAGCTGAATATATTTAAACTTGTGTTTTCTCTTTATTTCTTTTTTGTCTCAATTACAAATGATAAAATTAAATGTGTTGATCCATACATCTTATTTATATGGAAGTAATTCTACATTAAAATAATCATTTCACAGCTATTCAGGCATTATTTAGCCAATTAGCAGAAAATTTATTGAATTTCAAAACAACATTTTTTCATTTATATTCTTTTGTGTACAAAAACTTGTCAATTATTGGGTTGGCGTAAGCAATTTCAAATAATTTCATGCATCTAAATACAGTGCGAAAAATACACATACGAAAAACTTCATTAGGACGGTCCCAAAATTATGTATTGCAATCGAAATAAATACCGACTATAAACAAAATATATTTTGACAGTTTAAAAGCAAAAATTATTTGTATATTTAATAATTTTCAATGAAAACTTAAGACAAAAGAAATCTATTTACAGTTTTACTAAAAATATTTCCTACTTGCAAGCTAATTAATTTTTTCGGTATCATACGAAACAGAAATATTTCATGTTAATATTTGTCATAGTTGTTAAATATTTAACAAAAAATATTTGAGAAATAAAAATCAAATAAAAGTATTTTAAAAAATATGAAAAGTAGGAAACAGTTAAATATTATGGAACTCCAAAGAAATACAATAAAGACTTAGAAAATTATAACGAACTAAAAATACTAAAATTAAATTTTAATATTTATGAAAAATATTTACATATAATCGCTAGAAATGTTAACGTTTGATAGACATTTCAAAAAATATTTTTCCTCTGACTCATATTTAGAATATTTGCATGTTTTTCTTTATGGAAATCGCAATTAATAAAAGGTTGAAAGGTAAAAGCGAATATTTTTTGGCATATTTTTAGTTAGAGCAATTTTTGGTAGTTTTATTTTTGAAATTATGGTCCCACGTTTTTCAAGTACGAGAAAATAACGTAAGCTATCATTGGACAGCAACAAAATGTAATGCAAATAATTAATATTTAATTTGTTTATAATATTACTGCCCACATATTTCTGTTCCATATGATACGTAATACATTAAGTAGTTTGCAAGTACAAAATAATTATGTCTATATATATGTATATATGTATATATACATACTATGTATGTAATAGTGATGTTACGAATAACAGTTTTTGGTATTCGCGAATACGAAAAAGTCTTATTATTATAAGACTTTTTTGAAAATGCATCACAAGTTTTTAATTTATAAAATCAAGTCATCCTAATGTTTATAATTTGTTTTTTTTTTTAGTACCAAATAAATGTGTTTGTGTGAGTATGTATTTTACTTTATTGGACGATTGTATTGACATATTTATAATGTTTACAATAAAGTATGAGCTATTTGTAAATAAAAATATTTGTAGCAGAAAAAATTAAATAGAGCATAGAGGAATTTCTTTGTGTGTAAATTATTTTGAAATTTGCAAATTATTTAAATGATTTGCCCACAGTTTCGAAGCTTTCTGCAAAATGTAATGATTTAACAAATCTGATAAGTTTCTTTTGCATGTCCCACCCACTCTTGTTAGGACTCTCTAACTTTGTATGGCGGACATGTGCTGCATTTAATTCATAATTGATTTGAAACTACAACAAACTTTTTTTTTACACTAAGCAAGTAAAAAATAAATGAGGCATGTTTGTTTTTCTTTTTTTTACACCACAAATATTTTACATATAAAATAAGTTTTAGAAAGCAAAATATTAATCTAGAAGCCAAAAGAAACATGCATCCGTACATGATTTATTATTAATATTTTCGTTATTATTTTGCAAAAGATCTACGAAAGTAAGAAGCAAAAATCAGATTCACTTCCGGCTTTTGTTTATGACTAAGAATTTTGCGATATACATATACATATGTATGTATGAAATAGTTAAAGACTTCAATTGACCTTGAACGAAATGGCTAGAAATTAAATAAAAACAAGAAAGTTACAACAGAAAAAGAAAAGTAATTAAAGTTTATGCCAACAATTACATGCAAAATAACCTCCATGGGGGTCATTGATTACGAATTTGTAACAATAATAATACGGAAGTCTTTCAGTTACCCCACAATCTTTTGTACATTATTTATTTCCGACTTATAGTACACTTATCCCTCAAGTTACACCATATTTTTCTTTTTACATCGAATTTGTTTGCCAATTTCTATGGAACTGTAAGCTACCTTGTTTTGTAAGATATTTTTGAAATACACTTTTTATTTATCAGATTATTTGATAATTTTTTTTTTAAAACCTCATATATAATGTTCTGAGGTTAAATAGATCCAATTGTTATTTAGTTTTATGGAATATGAATTTTTGATAAGGACCAAAACGAAGCTAAAAGAAAATTTGTATGACTCGTAATTTTAACACATCACACATTTTATGTAAATTGCGAGGTGAGGTACACCTAGCTTTATGATACATTATTAAAAGTGATAAATTTGAAACGTTTTAAATCTATATACATATATAAAACCGAATGTGTGTTTGTTTATTTGTTTGTTTGTTTGTTTGTTCCTTATAGGAGGCCAAACCCTTGGACCGATTTTCCTGAAATTTTCACAGTATTTAACTGGAACTCACGGATGAATTATAGGCTATATGAAGTTTTGATTGGACAAAGGGGTGTGGCACCGCCCATATAACCCAAAAATTTAAATCGCCATATATTGGGCATTTTTTTACCTACGTCGATGATATTTGGTATTGGCATAATTTGGAATACGTACCAGGAGAAAAGTGGGTGGAACCACGCCCCTTTTTAGGAAAACCAAACCCTTGGACCGATCTTCCTGAAATTTTCACAGCATGTTACTGTGACTCTGGAAGGAATAATAGGCTATATGAAGTTTTGATTGGACAAAGAGGCGTGGCACCGCCCATATAACCCAAAAATTTAAATCGCCATATATTGGGCATTTTTTTACCTACGTCGATGATATTTGGTATTGGCATAATTTGGAATACGTACCAGGAGAAAACTGGGTGGAACCACGCCCCTTTTTAGGAAAACCAAACCCTTGGACCGATTTTCCTGAAATTTTCACAGTATTTAACTGGAACTCTCGGATGAATTATAGGCTATATGAAGTTTTGATTGGACAAAGGGGTGTGGCACCGCCCATATAACCCAAAAATTTAAATTGCCATATATTGGGCATTTTTTGACCTACGTCGGTGATATTTGGTATTGGCATAATTTGGAATACGTACCAGGAGAAAAGTGGGTAGGACCACGCCCCTTTTTAGGAAAACCAAACCCTTGGACCGATCTTCCTGAAATTTTCACAGCATGTTACTGTGACTCTGGAAGGAATAATAGGCTATATGAAGTTTTGATTGGACAAAGAGGCGTGGCACCGCCCATATAACCCAAAAATTTAAATCGCCATATATTGGGCATTTTTTTACCTACGTCGATGATATTTGGTATTGGCATAATTTGGAATACGTACCAGCAGAAAAGTGGGTGGAACCACGCCCCTTTTTTGGAAAATTAAAAATCGTAATATAGTCTTAACTACTGGACCGATCGTCATTAAATTTTCACAATAGGATATATAAATACTTTTAATTTTATTTTATAACAAGGGGGGGGGGGGGGGGGGGGGGGTAGCGAAGCACACCGGGATAAGCTAGTTTTTTATAAATTGTACGAAATGCAAAATTTTAAATTTCACACAACAAATATAAAATATAGTTGATAGTTTTGGTGTGAATAACTCCGAAATCATTGACAATTGAATAAAAGGAAATTCAAAGTAAAATTGGTGCAAGCAGTGTAACGGGGTCTCTTTAGAAGTCTTAAATAACTTTCATGATATTCGTTTGTTGTACAGTGTAATTAAGAGATTTTATTTTTAATATGCATCTCAATTGCTTTTCATTCAACTAAAACTGGATATGTTTACCAAATGTCCATACAAAAATATATTAAACGTTGCTTTAAAGGTTTCCCTCCTAAAATCTGTTGGCTGAAGTGGTTAGCGCGTTGACTACTAAGCAAGCAATGACTTGGTGCCTGTGTTCAAACCCTGGCCAGAGCAGGTCATTAATTTCTCTAACGTGCATTAGTGTGTCATTGTATTAATTCTTGTTGGACTGTTTAAGTGATGAAGGCATTCCACTGGTCACTAAAAACTGCTCCGACTGCAATTGATTTTGTTCCAAGCTAATGTACATAACATCGCCCTCCTTTGTTATGCTAATACAGCTTAACAAAGTAATGTGTCTACTTAACACCAGAGGCCCATCAACACTGCTACAAAAATTAACATATCACGCAAAAGCAGAGTTGTAAAAGAGTTAAGGCTTCCAAATTTTCAACATCTACCTTCTCTACCCTATCGCTATCCCTGAGTCCTGGCACAATGCATTACATAAGTAGGGGTCTTCTCCGGAGTGCTAATCCTAAAAAAAAGAAAAAAAACCTTTAACGGTTTTTGTAATTAAATGTCCCAGCAAAAAATTATTATGTTTCTGGAAGCAGTAACAAATTTTTATGCTGTCGAGATGCGCAGTTTTGAAGCGCTTCCGAGGCTGCACAAAAAGAAGGCAGAGAGAGATCGCTCAACTTATTTTTAAGCACGTTGAAGTTGGTCGGCTATTTACATTTAGTTGACGCGAATGGAAGATAAAATTTTATTTAGATGCTCTTTGCCTCTCTCTCTCTCTCTTATCTATTTATATTTGTGTATTTGCCTACCGATGAATTATGAATGTTAGTAGACGACGCAGTAAAACGAAGGCATAATTCATATAATTCAAACATGATTTTAGCGCATTTTGGATGATTAGAAAAAAGCGCTCTTTTATGTAAAAAACAAGAGCTCAAAGTGGGACATCGCGAACAAAAATCAGGCATGTAAGAATCGCTTTTCGAAGCAGGAGACACAACAACAAGCACCTCTCCCTTGCAAACCTGATTCGGCCGAAGCAGTAATTTTTGCTGGGGTTGCTTTTCGTTTCTTTTTCTTTTTTCAATTTGGCGGTAAAACATTTTAATTAAATTTGTATGTTTATTAACAAAAAGTCGAAAATAAATAAACATTTTAATGAAATGAAACAATTTCCTCGACGGATGTTGATATAATTAAGAAGAAAAAAAGGTAACGTTCAATAAACAAAATTAATTTAAATTTTTGGTTTAATGTTAAAAATAAACAAAGTTTTCGGGTTCGCTCCAAAAAAAATATTATTTATTTTATTTTCTTCTATTTTTCAATAATTTACAAAGTTACACAACACAAAAATCAACCTTAAAATTAAACATTATGCAATTAAGTCAAAATACCCTTAACATTAGAGGATGTAATTAAGTTTAAAGCTTTTATTTCGCATATGAAAACAAATTATATAAGCGAGAATACCCTTTAATCTGTAACGTTTGTATACCCTCATTTTCTTTGAAGCACACAATACACAAGTATAATATCGCACGATGTTTAAACTCAATTTTTTAATTTCACAAACGATATGAAAAACGTTAAAATTTTAAATGCTGCGTGATATTATCGAAATTTCTCAAATCTTTCTGTATTTCAACACAAAGACGGTGGTGTTTGATCGACGTCGTATTCAAGAATTTTATCTAAACACATATGAAAATAGTTTAAGAATTTTAACAAAATAATATTTATAAAGGTAAACGTACAAATTTTAATGTTTCAGTAAAGTGAAATTCATCGCGTACCTCTAAGCACGTTGCACATATACTCGCTTCGCATTTTAAATAAAAAAAAATATAAAACGAAAATGTCTTTTAAGCTTTGGAGTTTTCTAATTGTCACATACTTTGCAACGGTCAGTTTAGCGACAAATGTCGCTGATAAAAGATGCAACAAAAGTACACTGTCCGAGTTGACATTTCAACTGAGCGGCAGCAGTTTATTGTGGCCCTGCGATTCAACTAAAAATATTTATGTACAATCGGGCCGTTATGTACCACGTAATGTGATTGTGACACGAGCACAACTATTGCATGATACCGCTTTTGTGGCATTACCGCGTTACAAACAGGGTGTTCCCTTTACGTTGGGTAAAGTCGATTTGAAAAAAGGTCAATGTTTAACGAAAATTGCTCCTTATCCCTGTTGGGCCATACAAGAGGAGGGTAACTGTCAGGCCTTGCAATCGGTCGTGGATATTGTGGTGGATCATAATGTAAGTGTGTAGTTGTGTGTTTTATAAAATTAACAAAGTTAGATCAGTATATTCTTATACATATGCCACCAGCTGTAAAGTAATGACGCAGAAAATTGATCATCATCATTATGTTTGAACAGAAATTAATTAGAGTCGATTGATTTTTTTGTGTTCTGAAATTAACTGTACAACACAAAATAACTGGCGACTAACTCTGGTAGAGGGAAAAATATTTACGCGTATCGGTAATTGGAAAGTTTATGCACGGGATAAATTTTAGGCGGAGTCCCTTTTACACACAATGTAAGATTAAATTGTTACAATCGTTTTTGATAGGCTCTACGACAAAAATTTTTGTGGAATATTTTAACCCTCAAGAAAAAAACGTGTGGAAAAATTCCTCCTCAGCGACCAAAGACTCCAAGGCTGCAAACGCTACTTCTTCATAACTGGCAATAAAATAACCAATAAATTCGGATTTTTCGACTTTTCGAAGTACATAATAAATTTATAATAATTATATTGTAATATATGTTGAGCTCAGATTCCGATCCTACCAGGCGGAAAATAACAACGATAGAATAGACCTTTCGAGAGATCTAATAAGTTTGAAAATTTTCATATGGTATTTAATTTTCAATTGTTTCAACTTAAACGAAAAACAACTTAAGTATAATTTTCAAATTTTTAGGAGAGCAAAAATACAATTATTGCGTTATCGAATGTCGTAAACTTAAATCGCATAAGTGCTAAACATTTTCGAAAAAAGAATAAAAACTTCAAAAATTAAGTTTTCGATCAAACTTCTTGTTTTCAATCGATTTTAAGCTATCGTTGTAATCGAGTCTAAAATTTTATCAGCAATTTTAGAAAAACGACATTAATTTCCGGAAATTTCATTAATTCGCTTATCCGTTCGTGAAATCGTTCGTTATCAAAAGTTTCCAAATGATATGTTTTTTTACTCTATATATTCAACTAATTTTAAGGATTTGAGAAGATACATCGAATAACGTAAATTTATAGATTTTGATCGAGCGGTTCAAAATGCAAAATTGTTGAAATTTTTCAAAATTTTCACTGAGATATTTCAGATATTGATTCGAAAAAACAATATACTAAAAAAATCTCTTTAACTAGATTTGAAGTGTTCAGGCAAAATTAATTCTTTGTAGTCAATTAATTTTTAGGAATTGAAAAAGTATCGAGAGATAAAATTCAAAAATATTTTCGAAAAAAGTATTCGTACGCCATATTATCATTACGAGAAGACGTAATTTAAACTATATTAAGATATGGTTACAAAATTTTCTGTAGGGTTATGTTAAAAGTCGATATAAATTATCTGAATTTTCATTACTTCACACATAACATGATGATGTTCTCTATTTACAACGAAGTATCATAAATAATTGTTGAACTGTATTTGATAGTGCAACTCATTTAATGAACAAAAATATGGGGAATAATAAATTGGAACTTGACACCATTAATTGTTGTAAAAGCAGTCCCATATTTTTTTTTTTGTATTTATTTAGCAACTTGCTTACATTTAATATTCGATTAAAGAATTACATATTTTTAAAGTATTCGATGTATAAAATATAATTGATAGTTACGTTAATGACTAGAGTTTAATTAATGAATTTTTAATAAATTCAAATTATTTTATGTTAAGTTTTTCTTTTAATAAGAAAGAAATACAGAAAGAGGGAATTAAGACATTTCATTTTAGCGGCTGTCGATGAAACGGTCGAGAAAATTTAGAATTATTCACGTAGAAAAGGCAGACCAGAAATTTTACCATATAACTTCTTTTATAGTTTTTAATTTGGAAAGAAATATGTATCCATATACATGTATGTACATATTATGTATGTGTAAATGTGAAGAAAGCTGAACAAAATTATATTTGTTAGGAAGTTAGTAAAATAAAAATTGTCTGCTACATTTTTGCTGGGCTAAATTCAATTGATACAAATTAAAACATGAACAAATAATTTGTTTATATGGAATATTTTTATATTCTACAAATAAATGTATCAATTTAAACTAAACTATTTTATTTTACTGGTATTTTCTTTCCAACATGAAACATCCACGAGTACATGCAATATATGTATATAAAAATATTTAATAAAATTTGGAACTAATGCAAAATCATTTTTTTGTAATAACAAAACAAAAGTACACAATGTCCGGTCATGTAACTCTTTACATAACTTAAAAATAAATATCAACAATGTGTTGCAAAATTAAATAACTTGGAACAGAAAATTATTTATGTTTTAAATCGATTAAGGCAGTTTTCAAACTTTCAACAATTTATGAATAAAGGATATTCTTGTTTGAGATTTGATAAAACTTACAATTTAATAATGTAAAAGCTTACTTGAAGTTGAGATAACACCTGCATCATTTGCAAGGTATTCAGCAAAAAAATTTGACAATGTCTTGTAATGATCAAACAATAAACTTTTCATTATTGTTTGTTGATATTCATACAGGCTAAAGTTCGTATATTTAATAACCAGAGAAATATTAAATAGACACTGTAAACATATTTCGAGCAACAAAGGAAATTTTAATATTCAACATCACTTAGATTTCCACTACACGGCTAAATTGAACAGACGCTGGTTTTTGTAGAAGCCTCTAAACCTGGTCAGTGTTCATCTGCAAATGCTTTCATTTTAAATTTTGTCTTTGTTGCTTTAAATATGTTAACAATGTCTAATTCTCTCTGATCATTATGTTACCATAAATATCAACACAGTATTTTAATAGACATATATTTGAGAAATGAATATTTTTAGCAACTATTTAACCAATTTTTGGTTAGTCTGAAATTCCCCACTTCTGGTTGGTTAATAATAATAAGATTTCCAGCACTCTTACTTCGCTATTTCCAAATTGCCTTTCAAATCTACCACAGCAGATTTTGTTCAAAATTCTTTGTATCTTTTTTACTTTTAAAAACCAAATAATTGGTAAGTTTTTTTTTCCAAACTATTAGATACTTTATTGTTATTTGAGTTATTTTGTGTTTATTACTTATTTTTTATTTTTTGCACTGTGTATACTTGTAGTTCCATATATTTTTTATATTCTTTTTGAAATTTAATGCCAGCTGAACTATTATGCTTTTAAGAAATTAATTTATTTAAAAACATAAATTCTTAAGTGTTTGCTCGAATAAAATGTTATACATAGTTTTTATAAATCTTGAAAAAGTATAAAAAAGTAATATTCGTACCATAAATAATAAAGTGGAATAATAATAATTTACAACATTTATCGTAACAGCTGCTAGTTATTGTTGTGACAAACGACAATGGGTGCGTTCAGCAGATACTGTTTGCTACACAACAGTTGCTTAACAATCTGTTGAACGCTTTGATTACTGAGCGATGAGCGAACATGTTGAGTGAGCGCTCACTGTTTTAGGTAGCAAAGAAAAAGTACGATATATATCATCAAATTACGATATTTCAGTTCAGTTTGACTTTTGAATCAAATTTCATTATATATTTTTAAATTTTAATTCATTTAAATTCACAAAAAAATATTGTGAAATCATTTTACAAAATAAAATTCAATATTTTTAATTGAAAAGTCAAATTTTTTGATATTTTTGACAAAAAAGTGAGCAGATCGTTGAGAAAAATTAATCAAATCAAAAGCTGCTACATCTAAACTGTTTAGTAGGTTTTTCTGCTGAACGCGCCCAATAATACAATTGAAAGAAAAAACCAAATTCCAAATTTCATAAACAATATAAAAGTGGTTGTCTTTTGAAAATATAGTGGTCTAAAAATTCTTGTTAGATTGCAAACAATTTGATGGTTTTCTTTTCGTTACCTTTTTTTGAAATCTTGTATTTCCTTTTATTATTTCAATGTAAAATTTTTATTGTCATTTCTTACTGTTGCATATTAAACAAAGCAATGGTGAAATGAATAACCATACAGTTGCTTTTGTTTAATGTTGGGATGGATGGGTGAAGGTAAGCAATTAATTAATTACATATTATTGTTAAAGAGCACGACAAACAAAAAAATAAAAACAAAACTTTCAATATCTGTCATTTTTATATTTGCTTAGGCATAAATAATCCTGCCTAAAATAAATAGACTTTAATACAAAAATCCAATTGAACTGATTCGAAAATCGACGCAGCTATTTACTACATTTTACTAAAACGAAAGATTTAAAATACCTTCTTAGATTAAAAATCGTTTCAGAAATAGCTCTGGCCAAGTTCGGCCACACAGTGTGTATATTTACACGAAGCCATTCGAGCTGCTTTTACCCTCCTCAAAACTTTGCTCCTGCTGCTCATAATATAATGAAACTTTAAACATAAGGTCTGCCCACAGAGTTGACCCCACCGGTTAAATTTTAAAGCTCTAACGTAAAAGCTTCCCGAGATATTAAGGTGTGAAAAGTCCATATTTTAGTACATAGTCACTGACTCACTGACTCACTCACTCATCAATATTATTGGGCACTTCCAGTAGAAGTACAAAACTTAAATTTGGTACACAGGTAGGTCCTAATAAGAAATTAAAAAAATGATTTTTAAACGGGCACTTTTCATCTGGGGCGGCTATGGTGCCCCTTCTTTGTATGGGGCATTTCCAGTATAGCTGGAAAGCTAAAATTTCGTACATAGGTAGGCCAAGATAAGCAATACATATATATATTTGTACAAAAACAATTTAGAAAAAAGAAGTGAGATCCACACAAAAACACAAATGTGAAAATAAGGCCAAATTCCTATCCAAAAAATTTCGCCCGTAAAAAGTACTGAGATCAAAATAAGTACCAAGTTCTTTTCTAGGCAACCTGTAAGGTTGGCAAAATTTGTTTGCCTTTCTAATATGGGAAAGAATTCTTGGAAAAATATTGCCAAGCTTATAGGTTGCCTAGAAATGAGATGGAATTGTACCTATCAAGAACTTGGTCCTCAGTACTTTTTGCAGCCGAAATTTATGTTTTTGTGGGGATAAACATTTCGGGCGACTACTTTTATACTTAAAATAGATCAAACTGCAAGCATACATTTTCTAAATCTTTACATAAATACAGAAGTTACGCGATATTCAATATATTGAGCGTGGAAATATCCACTAATAAGTAAAAAAAATGTATGAAACCAAACCGCAAATAAGCCCTTTCAAACATAAAAAATATCAGAACTATGTACATACATTATTGTAGGAGTTACTCGAAAATCGATATATACCAGGGGGAGGCAAGTTGCCCTCCTATTTAAAATAGAATATATAGCACCAATTTACAAGCAATACCTTTCAAACAAAAAAACAAATTAAAATTGCTCATACCGGGTTTTTATATGATGATCAATATTCCGGGGGAACAACTTGCCTACCGGTTTTCCATAAAATTGTATGTTACTAAAATGCAAATCGGTTAAAACAAATTGTTTTGAAAATAGCAACCAATCAGGGGTACCACTTCATCCGTACACCGAATTTCCTACCTTTCGTCCCGGAAAATTTGACATTTAATATACTATAGCCCTATTCGCAATATTGTGCAAATAGTCTTTGCGAAATAGTATAGAAAATTTTTACTCTACACTAACAAAATACACAGATATTCCTATGCTACATTTTTCCAAAAAAAAGTAACATTTAAAATCACACCCCTTTGATATATTCCAGACAAATAAAGTCCATATGTAAACTTCTCGTTGAACTAGAGAAGCCGTTCTCTAAGTTTTATCGAGATAGAATCGGCTGTTTTTTTTTTTTTTTAATTAGGACCAGCACTCAGGGGATGACCCCTACGTATGCAGTGCACTGTGCCGGAACTCAGGTAGAGGGATAGGATAGAGAAGATAGATGTTGAAAATTTAGAAGACTTAACTCTTTCACAACTCTGCCTTTCCACGTTATGTTAATTTTTAAGGCTCTGTTGAGGCGCCTCCGGTGTTAAGCTGTATTAGCAGGCATTTTATTAATTGTTTTACTTCGCCGATGTTTCTGCTAACCGACGAAGGAGGGCGATGTTGTGTACATTAGCTTGGAACAGCATCAATCGCTGTCGGAACAGTTTTTTAGTGACCAGTGGTATGCCTTCATCACTTAAATAGTCCGACAACAATTAATACAATATCTCAATAATGTACATTAGAGAAATTAATGATGTTGATTGACTTGCTCTGGCCAGGGTTTGAACCCAGGCCCCAAGTCATTGTTTGCTTAGTAGTCAACGCGCTAACCACTTCAGCCAACACCACCCTCAATTGATCGTTCATAGCGTACAAAGAAACAAACTGGCAAACGAAGAAACATAAATTTTTGTATGCATACTATATATGTATGTATTAGTGATGTTTCGAATATCAGGTTTAGTATTCGCGAATACGAATATTTGAAAAAAAGTCGCCGAATACGAATACGAATATTAATTTTAAGGTTTAGAGCCACATAATATTCAAAATTTAATTGGAAAAAATCCCTCCCTTTGCGTCAGTAACAATAAATTGAAAAAAAAAACTGTCACACTACTTTAGGTATTGAATTTTAAGACCACTACTGAACATTTTTAAATTATTTTACCTACATGCATACTTTGAGATTTCGTTTTACTTGCTCTGGTTGCGCATTTAAGTAGTTATTCAGTGTTGTTTGGGAGAACATATTTTCGCTGATTGCGCAGCCACATATCTCGTTGAACTTTCATATATTAAATTTTAGTTCTTCCATTTTTGAAGTGCAACATTTCTGTACTGAGAATTGATTACTAACTTAATATGAATAAATATAATTTTCGTTTGTTTTTTAAGAAGATTATTATCTTTCTTTCTTTAAATAAAAATTAATATAAATTAATATATTTTTGTACATTTTATGTACTTTTTCAAACTTTTTGTAAATTTTTTTTTTTTTTGGAAAATGTATGTGCAAATTATTCGAGAAATATTCTCTTTCATTTGGCGAATACGAATACGAATATCTTAAAATAGGCGAATAGTCGAATACGAATACGAGGTGCAAAAGGGGACAAGTAAGGCATCGTTCCGCCGCTGGGAATATTTTTAATTAAAATATTTCAAGTTTTCTTTTTTGTAACGTCATTCTTCTTTCTGGCTCCTTGTCCATACATATAATTTATTTTCAAAAGTAAAAAAAATCATCTCATTAAAACAAATAAAAGTTGTAATTAATGTTTTTGTCATTTTTTTTTTTTTTTGCTTCACACGTGTTTTCCTTTCTGCCATTTATGTGTTTCATTGCAGCTAAACAAATAAATTCAACATTTAATTAATTTCTACTTTTTCATTAATTTTAATTTACTTTTAACATTCTGTCTCATTTTCAGGGTCTTTTGTGGGCATTAGATGTGGGCATTGTGAATACACTGGAGCAGCCGATACGTCGTTGTGGCCCAAAAATTTTAGCAATTAATACGGCCGATGGCAAAGTTGTGAAAAGTATTGATTTGACTGATTTAGTTACGGCTGAATCACGTCTACAATTTTTAGTTGTAGATTATGGAGCAGATAACAAACCATTTGTGTAAGTGGCATAATTAAAATATGCATGTTGCAGAGCTTAGTGCAGGTGGACATCGGAACGAATTTCTTATGCTTGGTCGACGTAAATACACGATTATTAAATGTTTTCGCAAAAGTCCAAGGGTATATTATGTTGACAGTCAATCTATAACTTTTATTTTGAAGCTGAATCGATTTAATTTTCACAGAAACATTTTTGACCGAGTTGGGCCAGAATGTCTTCGGTCAGAAAACGTATCGAAAATCATATCAGGGGCATTCTAACACCTTTGCCTAAATATCTGAGAGAACTGTGCACAGATTGTGAATAAGTTTCTGGCGGAACTCTAAGGCATCAATGTTTAGAAAATATCTGGAAACATCTGTGAAATTTAAGTTTTTATATCCGATCCTATCAGAGGAGTTTCATTCAGACAATGTGCAAAATTGATGGATAAAAGTCTCAAATGTGCAGAGTATGCGTTGAATGTCTTAAAGAAAAGAAATTTACGCTCTAGTTTCATACTTATCGGATACAATATTTCTTAAAAAACAACATTTGATCAATTCACAAGCCTAGTTGTATTTCGTATTTGTGTATGTATGTATATGAAAAGACAAGTTCAAACTAAATTTCTGTCAAAAAAACTAAATTGTGCTAAAATTGAGTTTTTAGTTTTTCGAAATTTTTTTTGTTAATTGTCTTTACGTATACAACAATACGCAATACAATTAGGCTTCGTTCCCACGACAATCGGATCTTTGCTCCAGAACGACCCGAATTCAATTCGGCCGAGGATTGTCAACTCAGCGACAGTTGTATCAGACGGAAGTTTTTTACACAGGAAAGAACTCCCGCCAGCAACAGCATCGGAGCTGTTACAACAACAACAACAATTAGGCTTATGAATTTGTCAAATACATGGCTTTCACTCTCAATTCCCAAAACTCTTTCTTCATTCAGATCGTATTTGGTTTCGAAACATTATGGTGTCACTTCAACCTTTTCTGCAATCAAAACTTTCGCCATCTCTTCAATTCTTACATAGTTTAGAATTTTATTCTAAATAAGTAAAAATTCAAATAAAAAACTAATTGGAAATTTTAGAAAACTCGGCGAATAAATCTTACATTCAGATTTCTCGCAAAAGATTTAAAATTTTTTTCTTTCGACTTTTTAATTTTATTTAATATTATTTATAAATTTCCAAATTTAACTCTGATTTTTCTTCGGCATTAAAATCTACCCATTTTCGTTAGACATATCTATGTACTTATGTATATGTATCTTACATTGTTCAGACATGTCGAAAATTTGGATTTTCCTCTGAAAACTCGTTCAGAATGCATTCAGAGTTCTCAAAACTTATATATCGGGAAAGTTTCTTGAAGTTACTCAGGCAAAGAGCACCACTTTCGTTTCAACCATTCTGTACGTTATCTAAACGAATACGGATAAGAATGTTTAAAAAATGTTTGCTGGGAGCTTTTATTTGTACACATACAAGCACAGTGGAAATGAATAACAGTAACATATGTATAAAAGAAGATATTTTGAAGCATACTATATGGAGTTAATAATGTTATTGAAGTTGATAAGTTTATTTCTACTGCGTCCTAAAAATATGTGGTGATAAAAAAATGTGAATTTTTAGTTTTTAATTCTGCATTTCTTAAGTTTGTTGAAGAAAAGTGTTTTAGGTATTTGAGATTGAGCAAAAATTTGTTTCATTTAATTGTAATTATCCTGTATTATGAATAGATTTTGTAGAGCCTTCAACACGCTAAACAGTATTTTCAACTTCCTTAGTTAAATTCTTGTGGTTACGAAGATGACTTGAATTTTCGGACCAAGCTGGTGCAGAGACAGTTTTTCACATAATATTTCTTCTGCGGCACAATTTAATTGCCACTAATTTGCAAACTAACTAAACTATATTTTAAACTGACTACAGTTGGTAAAAGTAAGCTAAAAGTTAGGAATGTTTTGCAGTATTTAAATCAGTCACCTACTGGTGGTAGATAGTATCTGCGACTATCATACAGCTTACCAGCAGCTCAAAAGCTGGCGTAACACAGTGTTTTTTAATTCTGTGCATGTGCATAAAAAAAGTTTTCAACTCGTTTTGAAGTAGAGTATAAACGAAATAATAACTTAAGGTACGTTCACATCTGTCAAACATTTGCCCAAAAAAGCGTAACCACTAAATGCGAATGAAAAACTTTTTGATTTATGCATTTATTTATCAAGTTAAACAGCAACTAATAAGATAAGATTCTATTACATTTTCTATAAATTATAAAGGAAACTGTTTAACGTAATAAACAGGTATCTAAATCAAAAGTTTTGTCATTAGTATTTAGTGGTTACGCTTTTTTGGGCAAATGTTTGACAGATGTGACTGTACCTTTAAAGTGGCACGGGTTCAATGCTCAGCAGGGAAATTTAATTTCTGTTATGTTTCATATATTTTATGACTTTTAAATATTAAAATTTTAACGCCGAATTATTATGATAAAATGCCAAAGTAGCAACGGTGTAGCATGTTTGATAGCATTTGAATTATGTTGCCATTAAAATTTTTATTTTTTTATTTTTATTTTATTTTCCTCGTAATAAGTTTATTGTTACAAAGTATTTTTTTTTTTTAACTTTCAGTTATGTTGCAGATGCTGGTGCACGCAGTATTTTGGTCTACGATTTAATTGGTGCTAAAGCTTATCGCATTGTGTTACCAAAGGCAACATGTCCCACAAACGATGTCCTTTATATTGCTTTGGCAAACCAACCTGATGGTACTTCAACTATGTTCTTCACTTATCTCAGCTCTCCACGACTTTATTCCATTAAAACTGAATATTTGCGTGTGGGTAAGGGTGCCGGTTCTATTGTGGATGTTGGCGCAAAACCGTTTGGAAAACAAATGGTTTTGTTGGGTGCTGATGGTGGTAAATCATTATTTTTCCGCTACAAGGGTGAAAACGACATTTATATGTGGGACTCAGAGACATGTTTTAAATCAGCAAATCTCCAGGAAGTGCAAAGTGGTGGAGATTGTCGTTTATCTACACAGGTATGTTACTGAATCACACACACATCCATACATACATTCATATAATATATGTATGTAGTAATAATTATACAAGTTACGAACGCTGATGAGAGGTGTAGCGGCCTTGAAATCGGTATAGTGATACGTTCTGCTAGTCTAATTGGGTATACTAATGTTTTTCAAAATAAAAACTCTTAAGCTACGTTCACATTTATCAAATATTTGTCGAAAAAAACGTAACCAAGAAAGAAACTAATAATTTATTCCCTTTAATTACAATATTTGTTGAATTTTGGATTTGTATTTTTTAAAAAACTTTATAAAAAGTCATTTTTGTAGAATAACCAATTTCGTTTTTTAATATAAAAACCAAGTTAAATTACACTATCCCTCAGCAAAACTAGTAGTTACTTTTCTTTTGTACAATTATTTGATAAATGTGAACGTAATATGAATTTTTATTAATTCAATACAAATGACCGGAAAAAAGTATTGGTAAAATTCTAGCTGACATTTTTAAAAGAACAACTTTGGATCAGATTTTATTTTAAATATTATTTTTTGCCGAAAAAAATATTGAACAAAGTGTAATTGTCGTTTTTGACACAAACATTATTGGTCAGACTTATATTTTTTATTAAAAAAAAAATCAGCACAATTTTATTTTCAAGTGCGAATTTTATCAGATTTCTAATAAAAAAAAAAGAAATCGTGTATCATATAATTGTTTTGACAGGACAAAATCGTCTCTTAAGCAGTTAATTCAGATATTTTGATAATAAATTGTTCACATGCTTTTATTTATTTTTCTAGGTATTACCCGGCCATAAACGTTTTATGTGGGCTTTGGAAAGTAATTTTCATGATTTTATATCCGAACGTACTGGCTGCAATGGCGCTTCAATTATTCTTCATCCCGTTGTTCGTGAATGCGATGACTAAATTTAAATAATAAAACTTTTTCCCATCATTCTTCGTTAAAAAATCAATCATTCATAAGTGAAAAGAGTACATGTACATACACATGTATGTACATGCACATATGTATGTATGTATTTATATGCTTAAATTTTATTTATGCGTATTCAAGTACGTTAGAAAATCAATTGTTTTAAAAACTTTTGAATTTTTTAAGGATAACAGAATAATTGATTTTAAATTAAGGAAAACTATTATTATTTTTATACAAATAAATAATGAACTATTTTTTAACTAAACTGATTTTTCAAAATGAAATATTATATAAGGAAAACTGGACATACATACATATTAGTGATGTTACGAATATCAATTTTTAGTATTCGCGAATACGAATACGAATATTTAAAACAGTATTCGCCGAATACGAATACGAATATTTCTTTTGAGGTTTATATTTCAAATTTAATTGGAAAAAATCCCTGGCTTTGCGTTAGTAACTATAAATGAAAAAAAAAATTTAGTGATTTAACATTATTATTGCATTAAGATGCCGAATTTGAAAACCTCTACAGAACATTTTTTAATTATTTTACTTACATACTTTCAGATTTCGTTTTTCTTACTCTGCGTGAAATACAATGGGTTTTTTTAATAAACATTAATATATTTTTTTACATTTAATGTACTTTTTTTAAGCTTTTGTATGTTTTTTTTTGGAAAATGTATGGGAAAATTATTCGAAAAATATTCGCTTGAATTTGGCGAATACGAATTCGAATACGAATATCTTAAAACATGCGAATAGTCGAATAGTCGAATACGAATACGAGTATTCGTAACATCACTAATACATATAAAGAAAGATCAACCCAACAAACACAAAGGCTTGATTTAAATTGAGAATGATTTGAAATAAAACCTTTTTTCAAACGACAAAGGTTTGAAAATGATTTGAAAATAACTTGAAAAACATAGCATTCTCAACAAAAAAGGGAAATTATTCTCAAATTGAGAAATTTATTTATTCTCAACTTACTTTCAAACGTTATTCTCAAATGTGGATTGCAATATAATGTGGAAGATAAATAAAATACAATTTTTGCTTTGTAAGTTCATGTTTAATATATAAATTCATGGAATTCATTATTGACTGACATATTTATGTACTTGTATGTATTGCATATAAATAAAATAACAATATCTTAATTAATTGAAGTTTTTAATCATTTCGATGTAATTTCTTATTCATGTAATTCCACTTTCTTTTGATGGCGCGTCATAGCATGTTGGAAGAAACTAATTGAAATTTTTTGGAAATAAGGCATCTGTTGCAGAAGGAAATTTAGAGGAAAATTAACCTAGAGGTGTTAAAAATTATTAAGTTATTTCTTTAAATAAGCTAAATTATAATAAATTTTATAGTATTTGCAACGCTCAAAGCTCTAACCGTAATTTTCGTCGTTGTACCTTTCCAGCACAGGTTTTGAGCAACTTCGTCGGTAAAAATTTTACTGGGGACTGTGATATGATTAAAGATACTTCTTCTACCTGGATATTGCCTATTTAAGTCCTCACCTTGGCTCCTCTTCATTTTCAAGATTGTCCATGCTTTCAGTAGCATCTCGATCATATAACAAACATATTATTTCTTCACTTTCCGTTCTTACTCATAATTAATTTTTTACTCACAAGCAATATATATTTTTTTTAATTAGGACCAGCACTCAGGGGATGACCCCTACGTATGCAGTGCACTGTGCCGGAACTCAGGGAGAGGGATAGGGTAGAGAAGATAGATGTTGAAAATTTTTAAAACTTAACTCTTTCACAACTCTGCTTGGCACTGTTGAGGCGCCTCCGGTGTTAAGTAGACGCATTAACTTTGTTAAGCTGTATTAGCAGGCATTTTATTAATTGTTTTACTTCACCGATGTTTCTGCTAACCGACGAAGGAGGGCGGTGTTGTGTACATTAGCTGGGAACAGCATCAATCGCTGTCGGAACAGTTTTTTAGTGACCAGTGCTATGCCTTCCTTCATCACTTAAATAGTCTGACAACAATTAATACAATTTTTCACTAATGTACATTCGAGAAATTAATGATGTTGATTGACTTGCTCTGACCAGGATTTGAACCCAGGCCCTAAGTCATTGTTTGCTTAGTAGTCAACGCGCTAACTACTTCAGCCAACACCATGTATATACTTTTTTCTTCATTCTTAACACACTTTGATCGCCATATTTTTAAAATGTTTAAAATTTATTTTGTGCTTTAAGTAGTGTTGTCACAAGGCGAATTCATAAATATGCCTCGATTTCCACGTGTATTTATAATTTGAAAATGCCACTTGATCTCAACTTGATAACAAATTGATAAAACACTGATTGTCAAATGTTTATACTGCAATCATTATCAACTTGAATTCAAGTGTAAAAAACACAAACCTTTGAAAAACATTTGAGAATTGTACTTGATATCAAATGATAAAGGCATCTTATATCAAAGGTTTGACTTCGTGTTTACTGGGAATTTAATATTCAGCCTACATATTGTGCAAAACAGAAGAGCGTTGTTTTCAGATGACTTTACAATCTTATCAACATATTTTAGAAACTTGCATTAGAGAATTGTTTTGATATTAAATTGAAAGTCATCGCAACAAATTCCAGTGGTACCTTTGGATTGTTTTTCTTCATGGCCATCTTTCTAATTTGTTAGCTTAGGTTTATTCTCTTTTTAATATTATTAATACGTGTATTAGTCATCCAGAAAATCTCGAGTGGTAAGCATCTCTAATGCCATTCTTGCGAAAAGGCCGACTATAATACAGAAAGCCAATCGATTCTATGTAAATTTAATATATATTAAAACGTGTGCATAACTAGCAATTTTATATACATATTAATAAATATATCAGGCAGTTACAGTTACAGTTTTGTGAAACCAAACTGTATGCGTACACTTTCGAAATCGATCCACAACCAATATTTCGAGCGGGCAACTCGAACCCTCAAAAGCTGAAAAAAAAGAAAATCATGGGACCAAGCCGTAAAAAAACCCCTTGAAACATAAAAATAAATCTGGAAATCGGTCCACAAATGTAAGAGTTACGCGAAGATCAACATATCGAGGAGCAACTAGACCTTCTGATTTTCCAAAAAAAATATGGAACCAAACTATCATCAAATCCGTTCTAAAAAAAAAAATTTTAAAACCGGTCTATAAGTGGATAATAAATAATTGCGGGACCAACTTGAACCTTAAATTTTTCTAAAAAAAAAATTATGGTACCAAACTCCGAGAAACCCCGATCAAAGAAAAACCAATTTTGACAGTGTGATATTATGTGACAATATTTGGTTTTTTTTTCCAAGCGATTTTTAAACAAATTTATTGGACCAAGTACAAGAAAATATTTCGATGGAGGGAACCTTGTTATCCGATTTAAAATGGGACCAAACTGCAAGAAAACTCTATCAAATAAAAATAATATTTTGGAAAATGTGCCAAGTCAATGGAAGACTTATGCCATAATTAATCACCCCAATCGTGAATAATAAGTGGAATTTTTGTTCCCGTGAAATTTTTATTTCCGTAGAAGTGAAAAATGCTATCATGATTCTCACGTGAAAAATTATTCCCGCTATCAGTTGTCAGCGAGTGTAAAAAAAGAAGATTAAAATATGTATGTATATTTTAAAGAAAACTTAAAAAAAGGCAAACCTAAATCATGGTATAATAATTTAAGGTCTGCTTGTCAATACAACAATAAAAAACGACATGCATTTTGTTTGTGTAAAATTATCACAAAACAAAACAAAATGTGGTTTGTATGCATTTAGTGGTTATGAAAAAACGAAAGGCTTAACGCAAACAAAAATATTCATGATGGTGGCCAAAAATGTAAACAACTTTTCATAACACCGTGAGACTTACCATTTTTTTGCAGATTATTTAACGGTCAAAACACAACCCTACAAAAAACCATATTCCTTGTTGCGCAGACCTGATATTATTAGATCTTGAGCTAAGTATTCAGCATTGGAACGGTAGTTTATTTGCAGCGTTTTTTATTGCATTCCAACTTTTATGTGCAAAAAAAAAAAATCGGCTACTTTTTGGAAAGTCAGCAAAACGAAAGAATTCCAACAAATAAAAGCTTCACAAATCCGCAGGCAATCGACTTGTTGTTTTGCATTTTGTTGACCAATACATCAGTTTGTGCCTTACTATCAGGTATTTCTTCTTAAAATAAACTTTGTAAGTTTTAATTCTTGAATTATAAGAAGAACTACATACAATTTCTGTTCTATTCCAGATTAAAAATAAAGTGAAAATATCCAAGGGAAAAGTGAAAAAATTCCGAAGGAAAATATTATTCACGATAAGGGGAATTTTTTTACTTTGTCATTCTGGACTGAATCAACTTTTTTCATTGGAGTTTTTCATGATTGAAAATACGTGAAAATAAGTGAAAAAATTACGATGGAAAATTATCCACGAGAGGAGGGGTGAATATTTCGTGGGGTGGAAAACTTGCTACGATTTTGCAAAAAAAAAATAAAGTTTTTGGAATAAAATTACGAGCAAAGCCATTAAAAAAGAAAAGAATTAAGAAAATCTGTTCATAAATTGTGTGTTATTTGGAGTTATTAGTTATTTACTTTTGGCGGTTTTTATATTAAGGTATTAAGCCAGTCTTATTGACTTTTAAAAATACTCACAAGCGCAAATAAAACCTACACCAACCATCATTACTTAGATAAACAATTAAATGATATTGTCGAGTATTGTGATCATGACACACTTCTTTTAACATCACATTAAAAAACCAAAACCGCACATACTCACTCATTAGCCGAAACAACGTCATAACTAATAAAATAAAAAAAAAACTTTAATTTTACGCTAAAGGAGGACTGTTTGCTTTACAAATCTCATCTGACTTCTATATTTTCCATATATAATGGTGAAAGTTTTGTCTTGAATGACGGATTTTCTATCCAACGTGAACGATAGTTTGATCAGAAAAAATTTAACTCTTCAAAATTGATGAATTATCTCTGACTGTCAGTCTACTCTAGTATATACTTTTTTGTAATAAACACAATCCGCGAAGCGTTTAGCATTTTTGCAGAAAACAACCAGCGTCTTTGTATCCCACTTAAAGTTTTCGCTTAACATTTTCATAAATACAATTATAGGATTTTGTTTGATTCTTTCACAATTTCCATGAACTATACGCACAATGATCTGGCGATAATTTTTTTTTATTATTTACTCAAAAATCACATTTTTTAAGTTGTAACAAGTTGTACATACTACACATGTACCTACATATACATATATTCAACGAAATATGTAAAGGTAAAAATATGTGACAATATATATACGAATACATACTTACGTATACTATGTTGACACATAAAATACCGTTTAGTAAATAATAGAATTGGCTTAAATACGAATTTAATGATTTTCTATTGACCAACCATAAAACTAAATAAAGAAACAAAATATTGCACTTAAAAAGATCTCAAGATAACTAATGACAGCTTGATAGAATCAATGACACGCTAAGTGACCAAATTAAATTGGATCCGCACAAAAACATAAATGTGAAAATAAGGCCAAGTTCCTATCCAAAAAATTTCGGCCGTAAAAAGTACTGAGATCAAAATAAGGACCAAGTTCTTGATAGAATTATTCCATCTCATTTCTAGGCAACCAGTAAGCTTGGCAAAACTTTTCCATGAATTCTTTCCTATATTATAAAGCCAAAAACAATTTGCCAAGCTTTCAGGTTGCCTAAAAATGAGATGGAATAGTACCTATCAAGAACTTGGTCCTTATTTTGATCTCAGTACTTTTTATGGCCGAAATTTTTTGGACAGGAACTTGGCCTTATTTTCACATTTATGTTTTTGTGCGGATCTCACTTTTTTTTTGTAAGTTGTTTTTGTATAAATATTTATATGTACTGCTTATCTGTGCCTACCTGTGTAGAAAATTTCAACTTTCTAGCTATACTAGAAGTGCCCTATACAAAGTCGCACCAGATAAAAAGTGCCGGTTTAAAAATCATTTTCGTTAATTTCTTATCAGGACCTACCTGTGTACCAAATTTCAGCTTTCTAGCTATACTGGAAAGGCCCCATACAAATAAGGGAACCCTAATCCCCCAGGTGTAAAGTGCCCGTTAAAAAATCATTTTCGGTAATTTCTCATCACTACCTGCCTGTGTACCAAATTTCAGCTTTCTAGCTATACTGGAAGTGCCCCATACATAGAAGGGGAACCCTAGTCCCCCCAGATGAAAAGTGACCGTTAAAAAATCATTTTCGGTAATTTCTCATCACTACCTACATGTGTACGAAATTTCAGCTTTCTAGCTATACTAGAAGTGCCCCAGACAAAGAAGGGGCATGAATGTCCCCCCAGATGAAAAGTGACCGTTAAAAAATCATTTTCGGTAATTTCTCATCACTACCTGCCTGTGTACCAAATTTCAGCTTTCTAGCTATACTGGAAGTGCCCCATACAAAGAAGGGGAACCCTAGTCCCCCCGGTCGGAAAGTTCCCATTTTCAGATTTTCTGGTTATTTTCTCACCAAGACCTACCTGTGTACCAAGTTTCAGCTCTCTAGCTTTACTGGAAGTGCCCAATAATATTGATGAGTCAGTGAGTCAGTGAATATGTACTAAAATATGGACTTTTTACACCTTAATATCTCGGGAAGCTTTTATGGTAGAACTTTCAAATTTAACGTGTGAGGTCACCTCTGTGGGGAGACCTTATGTTTCAAGTTTCATTATATTACGATCAAGAGGACCAAAGTTTAAGTGGTCGGAGGGGGGAGGGGGGTAAAAACAGCTCGAATGGTTTCGTGTAAATATACACACTGTGTGGCCGAACTTGGCCTGGCGCACTACTGTGCGCCTAGATTATACAACCATGAAAGTTATTTCTAAAAATTGGGAATCTACTGATTTTTCTTCGATTTTACGAAACCCATGCCTCTATTAGATCTGGTTAATTTGCGTTCGGCTGGTTGGAGGAGGCGGGGATAAGGCACAGCGATGTGTATTTATTTTCTACAATTGAATTTTAACTTTTTTAAAGGACTTGATTTGAACTTTTCCGTAAAGTTTTAATAAATTGGATTAATCCGTTAAACGTTTTCAAAATATTTTCGAAAAAAAATTTTAATTGCAAAATTTTTGTCAGAACGTTTTAAATCGTTTTAAGTTTTTAATATTTCCTTTTAGGTCGCTTAATTCATGCAAGACATTTTGTTGTGCGACCATTTTGAACAAATTAATTTTTTTTTTTCTTAAATCACTTCAAAAATCCTGGTCAAATCGATTTTCTAAACTTGCCGAAAGCTGGATATTTTATCTAAATTTATTAATTGATGCGAAATCGCAGATTTTTTTTTCTTTAGGGGCTGTGCCCATATTACGAGACGCTCCAAAGGGGTGGAGGGGTTACAGATTTGTTACGGATTGGATATTTTGCAGTAAATAATGTGTAAAAAGCCTTTCGAAGGGGTTTGGGCGGTGGGAGCGGTATGAAATCTCCAAAAACAGCGTTACGTAAATTGTGAATGGCCCCTTAATTATAAAGTTTTAGCTTGGTAATAACTGTTTTCCACATCGCTTGACAAAGGGGCTTATGTTAAGGTTTTTTTAAGAAAAACTGTTTAATATTTTTCAGATTTCTTGGTCCGACAGATTTTTTAAGAAAATTCTAAATGGCGTTAATTTAATTGTAAAATTGTTCAACTTCACAAACATTATCATGAACTGATCATACCAATCAAGTTAAAATGTACATTGAAAATTTTCAATAACTTAAAACATCAATTAATATGTGACCCAAAAACAAATTCATAAAGTGTATCGAAAGCGAAAAAAATCCTCAAATACTTTCTGGAAGTATCGAGTATAAATACATGTAACACAACTATTTATCATTTTAGATAATTTCAATACTTGAAAGAATTTAGTTGAGAAATATTATTGAGAAAACAAAAATCGGGTTTTTTACAAAAAGTAACATATAAATAAAAGTACCCAAAAATATAAATTATCAGTTGAGATACGAAAAATAGTTGATACAGAAAAACAACAATAAATAATTTTAGCAAAAGTGATTTTCTTTTTTATCTTTTTCATTAAGAGATATTTCTTTCATTCGTGTTTTTGAGTCAAAAGTTAAAAGTCGATAGGAATTTGTTGTGCTGCGCGATATTTCAACATGAAGTGCAAGTTTTTTACACTGATTTTAATGGTAAATATAAAAAGGAGTACATACATAATATATATTTATTTAAAAAAAGAAAAAACAAAAATCCCACTCTATAAGTGGTAAAGGATTGTTTGCGAAAGGAAATAATAGTGGTGGTTGTTGTTGTAACATTTCTGCTCTTGTCGGGAGATCATTCCTGAGGAAAAAACATCCGTTTGGTACAGCTTTCGCTGAGTTGATAATCTTTAGACGAGTGGGACTCGGGTCGTTACGGAGCGAAGATCCAATTGTCTAGGGAACGAGTGGTAGTTGTTATATCTCATTGCTGATTTTTCGCCGTAGACATGTGTCTTCTCATATCTCCACCCGAAAAAAGTCTCATTTGGTCAAATCACAGAAACAAGTTGGCCAAGGTTAATAGGTCAACTTCGTGAGAATAATCAGTCGTGATTTCTTCTTTTTTCTAATAAGTTAATAAGTTAAATGCATCGCACATCGAGTAACATGTGCTGCCAACCTGACTAAATTCACATGACTACACCCACAGTTTTCTTTAGCTCTCTTACCACCGCAATGACTCCTAAAGTATAATAAACAAAGAACATATTTGGAATGACTTGTGGTCTGTTATCTCTACACAAATTGGCACAACAAATCATTTAACCAAAAGTATGATTAATCAAGCAGGGCAACCAAAAATATGGTCGAAAAAAATTTTGTATGTGCATGAAATATGCTCTTTAATATTTAAAGTATTTTCTGAAAACTTTTCTTTCTAAAAACCGATTGTATTTATTATTACGAGTATTATATAACGGCCATAACCACATTGACTCAAAGGATCTATTGTGTGGCCCAAGTGGTAACTGAAGCAGATGTATACTAAATATTCTACACGGTGAGAAATTGTATATTTCATTTTGATTTATAAAAATATCACAAAGAAATCTCTATCTGCGTACCACTACCCCAGGACGGTTACAGGGAATATGCTGAATGTACCGAGTCTACAGGCTATCAACGATATATCGGCGTCCATTAAACCGATAAAATAATAAACTATTTAGCTTGTCTTACACGATGAAAGGCTTCACAATTTCGAGGAAATTCCAGCTAAGACAATAAAATATTCGTTTTTTACAAATTATATAATTTATCATAATTTCGGTTGCCCTTCTAAAAGTTTATCGAATTCAAAAGAATATTTTGCAAACGTTGTGGCTGAATGGGACGATTCATAATGAATTTCCAACCAGAACAACCGAGAACAGTAATATTCCTACGCTTCCAGAAAAATATCAGAAGACCGGTTTAAGAAAATTAATTATAATTTTTCGGTTTTAATTTAAAAAAAATCTTGGAACTTATTATCGTTTCATCATATCAAAAAGTATTAATATGAAGCGGTCATAACCAATTCTTAAAATTATTAATTTTAATAAATTTTACTTAAAGGTAACCTGCTTTTCCATCAAAGTGATCGCATTCCGTTTGGATTTGGTTGATATACTTAGACGAACTCAGATAGAGCCTCGTGAAACCAATACTTGCGAAGGCCGGCAATCTCCTGGAGCCATTTGTGAGTCTTGCGATTTATTATCGACATGTGTAAAACATTCAAATGGTTGGGTCAATATACCTGTTGAAACGTGTGACACTCAAAACGGTTTCTATTGTAATACACGCTTGGGTAGCTGTAGCAACACAACTGGACCATGTCATCCCTTCAGCTTTGAAGGCAACTTCCCCTGCACATCTCATGGTATATTTCCCGATCCATATGACTGCCAAAAATATCACATGTGTTATTTTGTGGGTCCCACTTTAGTTTCGGCCAGTGTCGATTGTGGCAGTGACAAGGCTTTCAATCCGGCTACCGGACAATGTTCCCTGACGATAACCCACTCCGTGTGCAGTGAAAAGCAATTCAAGTGTCAAAAGGTCGGTGATGCTAATGCCTGGCCAATGAGTCCAAATATATTTTACATCTGTAAGGCCACATCAAATCAAGATGAACGTGTTCTTTATCCCACCTTGTATCGTTGTGATGATGGTGAGGTATTTGATGGTTACTTTTGTCGTGAAGGTAACTCCACTCTAACGCTTCCTAATGTTCCTAGTACTACAACTGGCTCTCTAGCACCAGCACCACCATCTGGCATAATAACACTAGCTACTATGGCACCCAGTGGAGCCAGAGTATGCACCGAAGTCGGATTATTTGCGGATACCGAGGATTGCCGCAAATATTATTATTGTTCAGCAATAAATGGAAATTTAAAATTTATGGAATGTCCTGCTGGTACCTATTTCAATGAAGTATTTTCATCTTGTTCGTTCGGTAATTGTTTTTAGAGCACATTATGATGCAAATAATAAATAAAAGATTAAAATACAAACACAAAACTTATTTGTATAAAATTTACTATAAAAAATTTGTTAATAAAATATAACATTTTATTCCTATAATATTCAAGGAATTATGTTTCAGAAAATTAATTTATTTGCTGGCTAATCCTAACTCGTCAGTAGGCCTATACTATTATGTTTGAAAAGTTTTCAAACTCATTTACTGATCCACAAACAACCAAGTAAGAAATGAGAATTACTAAAGCACAAGCACAATAGTTGAAAAAAAAACAAATAACTTTTATTCGCTATGAATCTGTTTATTTTCTTAAAACCTTTATACAATTAGTCAATTTTTTAAAAATATATCGGGTAATTTTCTTCTTGGGATTTTTACCCAGATTACAAATAAAGAATTAAATACATTCAAACCGTGTATATAAGTTCTGGCATAGTATTGAATAGTGGGTGCCGAGTTTCGAGTATTTGCTATTTTTATCTGGTACTACTCTATATTCGAAAGTAGATCTTCGAACTTTTCAACACTAAATCCAATGAAAATTTAACGGTTCAAATGCAATTATGTGTTAAAGTATTTACAGCTTTGCCTAAGGGCTTGTCTATTAAAACTATCGAGTATTATTGAGTGCCCAAATGTAAAGTGATGGATAATTGAAAGTAGCAGAAATTTCCAACATTAGTATATCCCATCCCGTAATCTATTTTTCCAGAACTTGGAAAATTTTGTCAGACAAGACAAAAATGGTATAGCAGAAAAATGGAAAAAAAATTTTTTTTAATATTCCCAAATGTATGTAACGACTAAAGTACTTCCGTCAAAACATATTTAAATCGGTATATTTATCTTCAATCACTTGAAAAAAAACTTCGTCAAACTTAAATGTGTACCGATTGGACACATCGTCGGAACCAATATATTTGCAACACAAACCAAATATGAATAACAATCATATAGGTTTGGAGCTAACTCACTACCAGGTTGACAGGTTTTCATATCGGCTACCGCTGCTGGTGCCGGCGGTGGTGTTGCCGTAGGCAATGTATACGGAATGCATTTGTTGTCAACGAACATATGACCACTCCCACAATGATACAGAACAGGATAGCGTACTTGATTACCTGCTATATTTGTGGCATGACATACATAATAAATACTGAGGTCTGTCGGCCAAGCTGCCATTTGGCCGAGTGCACTGCATTTATATTGAGGCTGCACACAAATATCTGTATGGGCTAAAATAGAACATGTCTTGGTAGCTGGCGAATAACCTGTAACAGTTGGACATATTAAACGTTTACCTTCGTTATTTTTATCACAAAAATGATAATATTTGCAATCATAAGGATCTGGATATATGCCAGCATTTTGACACTCAAATTTAGGACCACTTTTGCTCTCTTTGCAACTTTGCTTAAAAACGCATCCACGGGCATCCTCGTCACAATACAAATTGTGTTGAGTTTGACAATCACTTACTTTCAATGTTGTCCAAGCACCATTTTGTTGCACGCAAAAACTTAATGTGCCACAATCTTGACAAATAAATTGACCATTGCGTATATCGCTGCAGGGATTTTGTACCACACTAAAGGGATCTACCAGCTGTAAATATTTCACAGTCATTGAGACTGTATATCCCACTAAAATCTAGAAGGTTCCAGTTCTTAGACAGTGCAATTGCTATGAGTGAAATTGTCGAAATAGGACAATTGCATTTGTAATTGGACAGACTGAATATTCCTTTAAGAAACTTACCAAAAGAAGTGTTACAAAATTCTTCATTTTGATGGAATTCACTTTGAAACTGTTTGCAAATTTATTATAGATTTCACATTTATAATTTATAATAATTTTTTTAATACAGAATTCTTATCAAATTAATTATTTACGTGTTGCTAAAGAAATCTAAAGAATTAATTAAAAATACAATTCTATTTTTATTCTCAGACTTATCGCTGTTTCTAAACATTCTGATGTTTCAGAATTTTTAAAATCCTATTCTAGTGTATATCCAGTTTGTACTTTTTCATACATTCTTACAAACATATGTACATACATACATACATACATATGTATGTCCCTAAATATATTTTACGTACTTATGTGTGCATGTACTGCAATCAAAGCATCGAAAGATGTGTGATCGCAAAATCGATAAATTAAAGTACAGAAACTACAAATTAGGGGGATGCACATACATACATACAAATGACGTATAGCTGTTTTCGGCGATTTTACACTCCCTACCCTCCCCCATCGTAACGCTTTTTACAACATTTTCATTACAAATCCATTCTTTTATTTATGGACCGATTTTCAAAGCTGTTTTTCTTTTTTTTTTTTTGTTGAGCGGGTTTACTTTCAGTTGGTCACTTAAAAGATTTTAGGAAATTGTGAACTCAAAAAAAAAACATTTACTAAATAGCAGCAGTGGCGCACATGACGAAATTTTTACTAATTTTGGGATAAAACTGAACTTGTTTTAATGAAATATTTTCTAGTTTTTAGTAAAAATTTCCTGCTAAAGGCGAAAATCGTATTTCCTAACATCAAGCAATTTTTTACTAAGCTTCTGTAAAAAACGGCATTGGCGCCATACGACAATCAATTTGAACTTAAATTAACTAAAAATTCTAAAATTTTAGTTCATTTTTAAGCTATTGCATAGCTTCTATCGCGGGCTTTGAGGCGACCGAATCAAGAAATTTTTAAACGTTTGTTTCTTAAGTCTTTTGTTTTTGAAACGAAAAAAACCTGGCAAAAATCTGTCATTTGTTTTTGAAACCAAAAAACCTGGCACTAAGTTTGTTTCTTAAGTCTTTTGTGTTGTTAGTATTTAAATCGCCCAATGTATGTTAACCCCTAAAGTATGCTATTGATTAACATTAACATTTGATATCATATTGATATCATTAACATACAGTATTGCCAGAATAACAAAGGAGTTATTAAACGAAACGTAATAATATAATTGCATAAGTTGATAAAAAATGCTGTGCAATAGCTTTACCGCGGCAGTCCCCACCGAGTGCCACATGTCTTTTTTATTGTAAAGACAGTTGTCCCCAAAAATTATTAATTATTGCATTTATGGACCGATATTGAAATTTCTTTCTGGTTGGCTTATTTTGAAAGTGTACGTCAGCAGTTTGGTTCCATAGAAAATTTTGTGATCTGATCGATTGGTTTTTTGTATTGGAATAGTTCTTTTTCTAGGTCCGGAGTTGCACATAATTGCTAACATTAAGAAACAAACGGTAATAAAAAAACCCAAAACAATTTAACAAATCGTAGAAAAAAGCAACCGCCGGATATCCGCTAGTAATTTACATAAGTATGAATATACATATCGCTCCTTTATTGCAACATAGTCATATCTCAAAAAACAAAATTTTTCAGTTACTGACGAAAAAGAGTTTCTCAATACCTTCTTTATTTGTAAAAAATTTGCATAAACATATCTCTATCTAAACCCAAGTTATAACCGCTTACATGCTCAAGCCGTCCATATAAATGCTTACACTTTGAAAACTTTAAATGCATTTTGCCACGTTTGAGTTTTTTTGAGATATGACTACGTTGCAATAAAGGAGCGATATGTATGTATATATGTATGTACATACATATGTATGTACATATATCTAATATATATGTAATATGTATATAAAATTCTCGTGTCACGATGTTTGTTATCGAACTCCTCCGAAACGGCTGGTCCGATTTTAATGAAATTTTTTATGCATATTTGGTAGGTATGCGAATAGGTCCTAAGGTATATTTTAAATCGCTAGGGTCATGAGAAGGGGAGGAAGGGGGCAATTTCTGTATTTCCGAAACGGCTTGACCGATTCTTATGAAATTTTTTATGCATATTCAGTAAGTCTGAGAATCGGCTATTGTCTATTTTTCAAACCGCTAATGGGACGTGGAGGGGAGGGAGGGGGCCAACAGATGGCGCTATGTCCGCCTCATAATTATATTTGTTGTTGAATGACAGATGGCGCTACGTCCGCCTCATGCAGGAGAATCGTCGTCGTTCGTATTTCAAACAGAACAAAATTATTGTTTGGTATTTTTTTCATCGGCGGTCATCGTCACACACAATACATTCGCTATTTTTTATATAACACCCAAAATATGCACTAGAAATATTTTGTAAGGCAAAACTACGTTTGCCGGGTCATCTATGTACATAGAATGTACATACATACATATATAAAATTCTCGTGTCCCTGTATTTGTTATAAAACTCCTCTGAAACGACTCGACCAATTCTTATAAAATTTTGTATGCAGGTCTGAGAATCTGTCAAAATCTATTTTTCATTCCGCTAAATGTTAAAAGAGTGGTCCACCCACTGATCCATCAACCCATTAATTTAAAGACATTTTGCTAGAAAGTGTGTTTTGTTCTTAAAGTTACACACCCCGAATTTAAAAAAAAAATTCTGCATTAAGTGCACTGCTATATACATACATACATATATTAATATTTTACTTGTATGGGGGTGCCCGTACATACATACATATGTATGTAGGTATATAGAATAGTTTTAGAAATTTTGAATTTAATAATCAAGATTGTTTAATTATCCCATTAATCGCCCATATATGTATGTATGTACTATATAGTAGGTATGTATGTATGTATTACTCACCGCTGGGTTATTTTTATCCTCGAGTAATTTATTTAACATCTCCTGACATCTACAGATATGTAGGTATGTGTGTATGTACCTTTTATGGTAATCACAAATCTACCGTTTTATTTCACCTTTTATAAATTTCTATAGCCAACATATGTATGTATGTATGTAAGTATATGAATGAAGGTTCATATTTCCCGTAATTGTTTGGAACATACTTACACGCACTTAAAGCAAACACAAATACAAAACATACAATCTCAGAACAACAATAAACAAAAACGCACAATGACAAAATAGGACAAACTATACAGTCATATACATATAAGTATGTTCATACATAAATAAATAAAATGTACATATCTATATATGTACATACGTACATATGTAATTCACATGTATTCCACCGTATTTATTTTCTTTTAATTGAACATAAATTAACTTGATAACTATTTATCAATATTTTCTTCTTTTTTTTTTTTTTTTTTTTTAAATATTATTTTTATTAATGTATTATTGCACTAACGACTGACACCTGTGATACAAATGCCGGTACATACAAAAATAAAACAAAAGAGGAAATGACAATAATGCAAATATAACAGTTAAGGAAAATATAAAAGGACATGGTTGTTGTTGGTGTTCTTGTTGTGTGTTAGTATGTATGTGTATGAACAGAAAAATTAAACGTTTTGTTTGTGTTGTGCAAATAATAATCTGAACATTTTATTGCTGTTAATTTAATAACAGAGTGATTAAAGTGTATACCCAGTAAGAAAATAATATGACAAAAATTGGTTTTAATCATGGGTTAATAATCAGGCATGTTCTGAAAATCACTTTTTCGTAAAGTGATTTCAAATCACTGAAAAGGTGTTCTGGGCGCACAAATGTTTAAAATTACGTGATTTAAAACCGATCAGCTAACAGCATGACGATTTCAAATCACTTTAAGTTTTTTAATAATTCTTCTTTAAAACTTTGCAATAAAATTATCACGCACACTTAAAATGATTTGTTCTTTTTTTGTTTTTGCAATAAAATTAATTATTTTACTAAGAAGAACCTACAAAATTTACAAATTAAGGGACGCTGTATTTTTTGCGGTTTATTTTTAAATTACGCTTTTAGATAAATTATTGCTAACGAACTTTCTCCAGGCATTTTTACGATATAATTACAAAAACTTTAACTTTAATTCGTAAATTTATTATATTTTTGTGATAAATTTCTTAAAGATACAAAATAAATGTTTGTAAACAGAAAAAATCAGCTGTTTGCTTGTGATTTACTGCCTGTTTTTAGAAAATGAAAACAAAATAGTGAATCAGAATTTATATTGCAAAAAATAAACAAATTTTCGTATTTTATTGTTGTTTTCAATATAAATTCTCACTCACAATTTTGTTTTCATTTTCTAAAAACAGGCGGTTAGAACAATGAAATCACCACTAAAAATGAAAAGTCTTGTGCTTTTCAGAACACCTCAATATCACCTCCGTGATTTTAAAAACGTTCGTGATTTGATATCACAGTGATTACAGAACATGCCTGAATATATACAAATGTTAGTTCTATTTTACGAGAATGAGGGTAGCGAAGCGCACCAGGTATAGCTAGTAGTTTTATAATTTTTATTTAATTTTTCGCATTCCATATATACATATTTACATTTACAACGAACAAACATTCGGTAAAAATTATTTTAAAACCATCGATTACATTTACATCGATGTACCTATCTCGATTTTTTTTTAATTATTTTTAAAACGTACTAATTCAATGTTGGAAATCTTTTTTGAAAAACAAAGCATTTTGAAACCGAACTACATATATGAACTTACTTATTTTACCATTTTAAATTTTTGATAGATTTATTTGTCTTGTGTTTGCTAATAAAGAAAATTGGAAAAATATATTTTTTTTTATATAAAATTTCTTGGCGATTCGCTCATTCAGAGTATAAAACCCGACTGTTTTGGAATCAATCGATTTCTATTACATGATTTATTATGTATAAATAAATAGCTCTATATGTACATATGTATGTACATAAATAAAACTATTTCCGGTTTAAATTGTTTCATTTCCAACTCAATTTCTATTACGAAAAGGTATTAACTAAACTTAAATATGTATTTACTTCGATCTTCTTTGTTAATTATTAATAAAACTTTTAAACGAACTTGAGGTGTTGTGTTTTCAAAAATTTATGTATTTTTATGGGTTTGCTAACCGCAAGCTCGTTTAAAAATTTTATTAGGTATTAACTAAATTGAATGATTCTACATGCATACATACATACGTAAATATTATTACTAACTACTTTTAGAATTGTTGACATCCATAGACATCGCACTGCTAACATTTTGTTTCTCTAGACTTTCGCCAGACTCATCAGCTTCATCTGCTAAACCAGAATCATCTTTAGATGATTCTTCAAATAATTTTGCTTTGGCACGTCTAGATTTTATTAAAATTCCATGACCCGGGCAATTATTATTTTCAGTATAGCATTTATCTCGACAACAAATTCGGCAAAGACGGAATTCACACTTAAATCCCATTGGATTGTTGCATTGAACACAATTTTCCAAATTTCGTTCATGTTTACCTTCCGGCTTGTTGGGACGACGCAAACGTCTACGTAACTTTTTCATCCGTTTACGTGAAATCTCCTGGCCATCGTTGTCGAAATATTGTCGTTTCTCACGATTGGGATCTTCTGCCAAACGCACCTTTTCAGCAATAATTTGTTTATGCTGTTCTGGTGGCACTCGAATGTAGGGTTGACACAGCCAGGGAGGTAAAGCGAGATTAAGGCCCAACGACTCTTGTGTAAAACTTGGGTCAGCTTCTTCCACTTTGTAAACTTGATGACCTTCGTGATAGGGTTCATATTTAAACTGAACTTTTTTTACCACGCTGCGGAACTTTTGCACATCATTAGCCACTGCCAACTCTTCTCTCAGCTCATTATTTGGTTTCAAATTCATAATATGATGAAAAATCTTAAACAGGTGTCCTCTAATGTACGAAATGGGGCACGGATATAGCTCAACAAAAGATAAATAGTCTTCAGCCATTTCCCAGGTTTTAGGTGATTCACCACAAAACAAAGCAGGATTATGTAAATTACCTTCAGCAGTCATAACACCATCAACACCAGTATCCTGCAAACACCTCTTAATATCTTCCAATCCCAATATGTTCCCATTAGCAAACATTGGTATTTTAATGTGCTTTCGAACATCTCGAATATAACTCCAATCGGCAACTCCTGTCAAGGGACCCTTTTGTTCTCTTGTTCTACCGTGCACTGTTAACAACTGACATCCTGCCTTTTCCAACATTTGGGCGTAACGTATAGTCTTTTGTCGATCATCAAAAATTCGTATTTTGCACGTTACAGGCACTTTTAGATTAACATGTAAATTCCTTACAATTTCTTCCAACAACTCCCATTCATCTTGCAAAAACGAACCATAGTGGCCACGTCTGGCTATAGCCTGCGGACATCCTAAATTTATATCTACCGCATCACAGTAATCTTGTGCTAAGACAGCAGCATCCAATAATGTTTTGGGATCATTCCCACAAAATTGTATTATTAATGGTCGATCCTCCGGGCAGGTTTGCAAAGCATCCTTACGATATTTTTGATCATTTGCGAAAAGATTACTATGAAACATAGGTGAGTAACATAATTGAGCATTGTATTTGCGGCACATCATTCGCCATGCCAACTCACTTTGATCCACCATTGGTGCCACAATGTATTTCGGAGAACGCAATATATCTTTATAGAAATCATATCCGCCTAATTTATTGAACTTGGGTTTAACCTTAGTTTCTTCAGTTTCTGCCTGGCATTCGTCTAACATATCAGCAATTTATTATAAAAAGTAGTGAAGTAATTTTATTGCAAGAAACTAACAATGTTTTATGTGTGAAGACAAACTAATATAAATAAAAACATAAATATGCACGTTTCTGTTGACGTTTCAAACTGTCAAATGTTGTATAACAATTGGGGAAGAAGGCGTTATTGAGTATACAAAAATTATACACTGAAAAAATTTTACTACATACATATATATAAATATATATTAATAACGCCACGTTTGAGTAGAAGTAGGCAAATTAAATAAACAAAATAGCAGATCTTTTATTGATATACAAAAAGAAATTTACATTCTCATCACGTATTCCGAATATGAATAACCGCCCAACCCTAGGTATATATTAATAAAGAAGTTTCATTTCTCTAAGTGTAAATACTATTTTAAAGAACTTGGCACTACTTCTTATTGGACTTTCACAGGCGACAAGACGAATAGTCGTACGAGGTCGTGTTACTAACGCAGCTGAGCTTAGAAAAAACCACCAGTAAAATAAATAAATGTACCGAAAACTTTGTCAACAAAGCATTTGAGAGAGTAACTCATGATGTAATAAACAAGGTTGCAGCGCTACGAAAGTTGACTATTTTTTTCCCTACTTATATGGTCGCTTCAAAAGACAAAGAGATGTTTTTCTGGTTATATTTTGTTTATTACACCATGGAGTAACTGGAGCACTAATACAGGGGGCGACTCAAGGCGAAAATAATTTTCTGCACTGTTGAGACTACCGGCTATGAGTTTGCCTTGATTAAATGTCATTATTTCTTTTACAGCTGTTTTTGTTTGGAAACTGCAAAACATCAAGAAAGTTTTCAACTCACAGTTACTTAATTTATTAAAGTTGCAATAAAATAACGAATTAAATAAGTTTACTAAACAAAAGAAATGGAATTTATTCATGAGGGCGTTGCGTTAGGTGTGGATGTGCTAATTTTAGGTCTATGTGTTAGAGAATACGTTACCTACAAGAAGAGTGTGAAATTACTAAAGGTAAATGGACGAGCAAAAATATATTTTTCAATAATTTTGTATATCGATTAATTGTTTATTCCAGAGCGCTCCACAACTGTCTATAGACAATGATTTGAAAGGCTATGTGGCCAAACAAAAAGACAGGAAAATACCCTATGCAGTTGTACGAGGTACAGTGACGCCCATCGGTGCACCCATGCGAAGCGTAATGTCGCCATCAGTTACTGGTGTTTTGCAAGTGATAAAGTTAAGGTAGTTACCATTAAGAAGTAGATTTGAACAAAAAAAACATAACAAAGGAACGAGACTAATAAGTAATAATATAACATCTAGTAATTTCCTAATTATGAGGAATAATGGAAAAAAATGTAAAAACCATAAATCCATTAGGTTCAGTCGTAGCTTTCTACCAGAATACAACTCAAATCAGATATCGAAAAATATTGAAATAAGCCTTTTCTATATAATGTCATGGATATTTTTAAACTACTCAGCGTTAATTCTCTTCCTGTCGTTAAATTTAAAACTTTAATTTCCCTTAAAAAGTATTAATATAGACCAAAATCATTATTTATTAAATAATAACAATCAAAACACACGCAAAATTTTTAATAAGTTTTCAATAACAAAAAAGTATCAAAAATTTATTGAGACTCAATTGATTGCACAATTGAATCAACTACTATTTATTTCAATTAAAAAGTGCATATTCTTATAATTTTGTTGTTAAAGTTTAAGGTACAGTAGTTTTAACAGTTATGCACTCGTATATTCAAACAATTTAATTGTAGTTTAGGAGGAGTAGTGTTATGCATACGTTCACACGGAAACCCAATTGGATCAATTTTAATTCCCAATAATTTAATTAATTAAATTTATTTTACTTCTATATATGTCAAGCAATAAGGTCTATTTACAAACAAAATACAAAATATTTATTTATAAAATTAATCCGATATTTCGTTACAATTTATGTAACTTCTTCAGGAAAAAATTAAAAAAAAAGAAAATCCCTGAAGAATTTACACAAAATGTAACGAAATATCGCATTAATTTTATAAATAAATAATTTTGTATATAAAATAGATAGACCTTGTTGCTTGAGAAATATATAGTAAGTAAAATATATATAAAAAAGGTCGAAATTAATAATCAATTAAATTAATTAAATATAAAATCTACTGTCAAAACTTTATCTGTAGCCACAGAAATAAATACTAATAATAATTTAAAAAATAATATCAAATGGGTAAAATCAAAAGTTGTGCATTGAATTAAACAATTAACTATTGATTAATAAAAAAGACGGAACAGTTTTAAATACGTACTAAAATTATTGAAGTACTATTTTTATACTTAATAAAATCTAAAACTTGCAGTGAACACCGTGTTGCACGAGGCTTTGCTGGCTTTTGGTCGGAACAAAGAAAACTTATCCATGTCTCATCCAATGAAATGCCATTCGAATTGACTAATAATGGCGCTGGGATTGAAGTTTTGGATGCCTTATCTGCGGCTGTACTCGATCTGGATGTTGTTTATGATAATTACGAGCCGTCATCTCTTTCATTTTTCGATCATATATTTGGTTTCTTTTCGGGTATACGTCAAAAAGGTCTACAAACTACCGAAGAAGTTTTAAGAGATGGTAGCTTTATTACTGCTGTTGGTGAATTAGAGCTAGATGGTAAGACGCTGCGTTTGCAACCTTCACCTCTGGGTCCTCTATTCTTAACAACATCGACTAAGTCGACATTAATTAAAAAGTTTGAAGAAGCCAAAAATTCAATGTTGTTTAAGATATTCATCTGTAGTTCAATATCAGCTGTACTAATCACTATAATTGTAAGAAAATTTTATTTAAAAAAGAAACAAGAACGTGATGAAAGGCGCTTACGAGAAACGCTAGAAAAAGAGCGAAGAGAAAGGAGAGCCAAGTCGCGGCCATTCAATTTATCGTCCGATCAGTTGTGTGTTGTGTGCAATATAAATCCAAAAGAGGTGAGTAATTATAAATAATTATTGTATATGAATTAAAGTTGTTTACCAGGCTTGACTTCGTTGAATAAATTCTGATTAGCAATTAATACAATTCGAAAAAATCAAAATAAATTTATAACAATTTTTATTATAAACCCATTTTTGTAAACATAATATTTTAATACATACTTCTTTTAGGTTATTATTCTACCTTGTGGTCACGTTTGTATTTGTGAAGATTGTTCAGAGAAAATCAAAACATCATGTCCCGTGTGCAGGGGTAAAATTAATACTCGTGCTGCTGCTTTTATAGCATAAAATTGAACTTTAATTATTATGCGTTCCTACCCTGCCTATCGAACTCAACTAAATTTTAGTTTATAATTAATATAACGGCCTATTTCACTATGTCGAAAGAAAATTTCCATATGTTTTCATTCGTATAATTACATTTAAAGCAAAAACAAATTCTAAAATTTTGTTTTTGTATCAAATGTATTTGTACGAATAAAAATAAAATTCAAAATTCTTTCGACATCGTGAAATCGGCAGTAAATCTTTTAAGTTATAATTCTACACAATATAAAAAAGATCAACCACTAAACCAACAGGAAATGTAAGTTTAAAAAATTAACTTTATTTCTAAATTTATTAAATTCTTGCCATTTGGACTACGACATCATCATTGCCTTGTATTTATATTGATCATTTAACATTTCTAAGAAAACTTTATATTTTCGTTCGTGATAATCTTTACTTTCTAATTGTGGCATGCTTAATTTACCCGAGCCGCCCATTTCGGTAGCTGCTGATTCTAAATCATCATAAACTTTGGCTGCACAGGCACCCAACATTGCAGAACCCACTAAAACCATTTCTTGCTGTTTTGGTATTAAAGCCGGCAATTGGCAAATATCAGCGTGACATTGTACATATAGGGCGTTTTGAGCTAAGCCACCACAAAAAAGCAATGTATGAAAGGGAACACGTTCGTGTTTAAGTAAACTATCAATAATGTGACGAGTACCATACTAAAACGCAAAATGAAATTATTGCTTAGATTGTTTAATATATTTTTTATATACTTATATGTATATACACTCACCGCTAAAGCTTGTACAAAAGCTAGATATAAAACGGCTAAAGATTCTTCATCCATATTCATATTGAGACCAGAAATCTGAAAATATACATATGTATGTAATTGTTAGTTGATTTCCAGATCCATGTACACGTACATAGATGTGTGTAATTTACTAAAAATGGATTTAATTATTAATTGTACATAGTTAACAATTTAAAATTTTGCGCTTTTTATATTTTTCTAAGTAAAAATTTTACACAGAAATACCAGAAATTGTTTACAAAATTAGTAAAATCGATAGGGAATACCTTTTGTGTTAATTATACAGTGTGCTGTTTCGAAAACTTTGGCCATAAGTTTGATTCCAAATGGATTATGAAATATATATGTATGTATATACATATATATGTGTATATATATATATATATATATATATGTATATAAAAATATATGTGTACATGGAAATTGAATATATTTTTTTCTACATTTTGGTAATTACGAAATTTTTCTTTTTTCTTCATAGTCGAGCAATTACTGCGTATTTCATAATAGTAAACTTAAATGTAGTTAAAATAATTACCATTCCATTAAGATTAGGATTAGCTATGGGAGAACGATTGCCATGAAAGTCTGGCCAAACATGTAGATCTTCGGTCAAAAAGCAGGTATCCTCGAGGCCACGCTCACTTGCCATGGTTCTTAACAATCTATTTAAATATGAATAAATATGCCTAAAAGAAATGTAAAATATTTTCAAACATATCAAACTTAGGAGGGACTATACTTACTCATCATTTAATTTATTTTTTATGTGCATATATTGGGGATGAGATTTAATAACATGATCTAGTAATAAACCAGCTGCACTTTGGCCGCCTTCATTCAAATAATAACCAGGAACAATTGCATTATAATATGGACCCCAAATCCCCTTAGCCGGACACGGCTCTTTAGTCAAGCTGATGTGACATGTGGAGGTGCCACATATTAAAACCAATTTTCCTTGCAATTCACTATTGCATTCATCAAAACGGCAACCAAACATACCTAAAGCTCCAGCATGAGCATCAATTAGTGATGTGCCCACAATAATGCCCGGCGGCAAATTCATCTCTTTGGCAGCTTTATGACTCAAACCTTTGCCTACCGCGGTTCCTGGCTCTTTAATATCTTTTCCAATTATTTCCGCTTGATTGTCAAGCAAATCCTCTAAACCAATTTTTTCAAAGAATTCTCTGTTCCATTCCATTTTAATAGCATCATAATTCCACTTACAAACTACCGAACATAAAGATCTGGTATCACAGCCAGTTGCACGCCAGGTTAGAAAATCTGGCAAATCAAATGCCCGCCATAATTTTTTCCAGGTTGAGAGATAACAGTTCTTTTTCAACCACATTAGTTTTGGCAATTCCATTTCGACTGAGACTTGTCCGCCTACATACTTCAACAGATCATGTTTGGTTTCATTTATTTGTGCCGCTTCTTTATGCGCTCTATGATCCATCCATAAAATTATATTTTGTTCTGGCCGGCGACTATTGCTCACCGATAAAGGCTCACCGTTTTCACCCAATATCACTAAGGAGCATGTTGCATCAAATGATATGGCGACAAGTTCTTCATTGGCAACACCCGAAGTGACACTCTGTAAATGATCATGATGGAAAATAAATATTTAAATCCAATGCGATTAGAAGAGTTATGGTGCAATAAATATACTGCTGTACATAATTGATATGTTTATTAGATATGTAGGTGTGCTCATAAAAATTTTATAATTCATGAAAAAACCTGAGAACGAAGTATATTTTTAGCGCATCGAAGTGATTAGAAAAAGTTTAAGATTTATTCGAAACTAATTTCTTTTAAAATACACACTGATCAAACATAGTTTACCGAAAATGTAAAATTACAAGTACTTTCTTCCGCTTACACGATATTTTCGATAAAAAGAAGTTTGGATAGTGAAAAAATTTTCGGTTAAAAAAATCCCTTTAAAATTGCTCTAGAAAAAGTTATGGAATTACAAGTAAAACCAATAAGTATGAGTTGATTTTGATTTCAAATTTAGTTAAAAAAGTAATAAATAATGAGCCGTCGCTAAAATATATGTATAATTAATAATTTTTTCTTTTATACGGTGTTTGTTTTATATAAATTAGTGTATTTTTAAGGAGAATATGTTTTAAGCGAAATAATAATTAGGAATATTTATTTTCAATTAAGCGATTTTTGCCATTAAACACCCTTATCCGAATTCATCATAAAAATAAAAATTCTTCGGCCTTTTAGTTCTACGGCAGATAACATTAGAAATGTAGTTTTAAAACAGAAATATAACTTTCATTTTATTTTTGAGCAGAGAAAAACTGTAAAAAAACGTTATCTTCTTCTCTTCCTCTATTAATAAAGGTTAACGGCCTGGGCCACGATATCGGACGATGTCGATCGCTAGATTTCTAGATTTAAAAAAATTAACTTGCGTTCCACTACTACCCGTTTTTAATTTACTTATTATTTGTTTAGTGGCACAAAAGCTAAACACATAAATAAAATAGATGATAGAAGGTCGCAAATCAGTTGTTTATCGTTTTTCATCGTGGGTCAGGCCATAAGAATTAGTTGTTTTGTCCTACAGTGTCTTGTGTAGGTCAAAACTGTCTTATCAGTTAGAAAAGAGAATTGTTATTTAACAAAAACTGAAATCTAACTTATACATACTTACATACATATGTATGTATGTATGTATGTATGTATGTAATGTTTAAGAAACATATCAATTTATGTACATATTTAATTAAACTCTATTTAAATTTAAATAATTAATTATGTATGTCATACCTTAACACATTGACAAACTGCATTCCAAACATCTTCAGATGATTGTTCGAAATGCTCTTGCTCTGGATTCCATACGCGTATATTTTGAACAGCTTTTTTTAGAACTTTACCATCTGAACTGACTAAAGCAGCACGAGCCGACGAAGTACCAACATCAACACCAATAAAGAAGATTTTCGGCATTACTAACGAGCTTTTTATTTCTATCAATGTTTATTATTTTCTATTTACTTAATAATATTAAATCTACATCAACAAACGACTGACGACTGAAAATGATGTCTTATCACCTTCACTTACAGTTGCAATTTAAAATGTATAGCACGAGTTTAAAAGCGTCCCAGTATGGTATGGAATATTTTAAACGTAGAAAAAGCATTAAATGTAAATAAAATTACAAAAGAGAAATAAAGTACAATTATCTTATCACTACACTAAAAACAACTAACAAAATTTAACAATTATTACATATTATTCCAAATGTACCGCAATATTTTTTGCGAATTTTCTTTATATATTTTCTTTTACTTTCAATTGAATTAAAAGATTTTTTATTTTCTTTTTTAATTTCAAGTGATCTTTCCTTCGCTCTTAATGTGTGTTCTTATGACGACTAATTACGATTTTAGCTTTACTGAACCACATACATACATACACACTCGTATGTATGTATGTACATGGTCTGTTTATCTACATACAACCTGTATTTATTTGAACGAACATTTAAAAACACAAGAGCATGTGTATAATTTTATTTATTTATTTAGGCGATAAATGCATTCAGTACTACCAGTCAATTTACTACATATGAAATTTGCCAGCCAGCGCGTACTGATTTGCTTCTAAGCTCTATTTGAGAGTATTAACACCACCTTCACATTAATCTACTTTGTGATCTCAATCAGCTCGCATGTTTTGTTTTAAGTTTGAACAATTTAAAGTGTGAGATCAATTTCAAAGTATACATTGACTACAGTCAATACGCTCTTACCCAATGAATGCGGTCAATATCGAAATCTTTAAAAAGCCTTAGAGAAGATCTTTAAGGAGTTATCATTTTTTTTTTTTTTTTTTTGTTAATAAATTAACTAACTCCCTGCGGCGAACTTTTGGAGGGAGACCTTCATTTACATACATATAAGGCCTTCCATCAGGCCTGTGTATGAAACGAACTTAGAAGGCAGCTGGATCATTACTTACTTTTACTTCAACTAAATTATGAAAATGTAAATTGAAGCGTCTAAAGCTCTTGTAATGCATATTTTAATCAGAGACAGAAGCTTGAGAAAATTTTATATAAAATTGCAAAAAATACTTTTGAGTTTTACAACATAAATAGTAAGTTCATTTCACATACATACATACTTAAGAATTGATTCCATTTTGAATTTTAAAATTTATTTAAAAAAATACGTTTTTTCCAAAACTTAATTTTTGATAAAGAAATGTTAAAAATGTATCTTTGCCAGGTTTTTTTGCACCTTTCAAATTCTCAAACAAAAATAGTTTTACCGCTGACTGCGCGTTCACGCTGCATGTTAATGAATGCATAAACTTTTTGTATAGCAAATTTAGTTTGTTTTTAGTTTTTGTAACATAAAAAGTTCTTAATTCGATTTAAGTCAATTTACGTCTTAATTTTCCAAAACCAATAACAACGTAAATCTAGAGATTTATTTGGAGTTTGGACAGTTTTGCCATGTATAGTTGCAAAAATATTAATGAATTAAAATTGCCTCTTACCTTCATATCGATTAATTTGCGACTGATCAACAGCTAATTTCAAGTTTTTTAAAAAACTAAAAAAAATGCACAATTTCTGCAGTTATTAATTAAGCAAGAATTTTAATTTTCCAAAAAAATAAAATGTTTAATTTTACACTTTAATAGTATTTTTTCGTATTACTGAAACTTTTTAAAATTATAACTAAGTTGTTTTGTCAAAAGTCCGCAAACAGAAATTTTTATACAAAATTTCTACCAAAATCAATTGTCGGTAGTTTGAAAAATGGACTTTACTTTAGATTTTTTATCGATTATTTCTAAAAACATCCGGCTATTAAATCAGCTCCTGATAAAATACAGTCTGAAGCCACAACTATTTCTGAATCTGTTGCTTTCGAAACAAAATTGCAGGCTGCTATTTCAGCGTATGTCATGCCACCCACTATATACACCAACAACTGCCGCTTCTTTAAGGGAAGTAAAAAATCTTTATCATCAGACTGTTTATTATTTTGGTTGTATGACCTTAAGGGGTGACCATTGACTTGAATGCCATCGACCATGGCTACCTTTGAAATAAAATCATCTCTACTAGTGGACTGTAAAAGAAACGATGACAATTGAGCGACTAAAGGTATATATAAACGATTAAAAACATAACTCGGACAGAATGACGCAGGTGGTGCAGAAGATGTTGAAGTTTCTGTATCATCAGTTCCATCTGTTGAAACCATTAACTTTAAGCGATTTGCATTGGCTTGAAATTGAGTCTGTTGAAATTTCGGTATACTTAAGGGAATATTCGATAATAGCTTTGAAGCCGTTTTATTAATTGGTGTCGCAACTTCATCCACCACTGGGGGCAATAAGGCAACTTGGGCCAAGTTTTCAAATATTGTTAAATATTTTAAACCAAAATAGTTACAATAGTTACGTATAAATTGTGTGAGTTCTTCAGATGATATGCCAGCGCAGACATGTAAAAGAGCCAATAATCGCAAGGTATTATACTTTTGACCATCGGTTGTCAACAGTTCATCAATATCTTGTAATATTTTCTTTCTGGATACATTATTTAATATGTCTTCTTCTAAGGCCTGCACACGTCTAAAATTCGTGCCCAACATTTCAATAACCTTTTCACTGGCATTTAAATGTCTCAGAAGCTTATTTTTAATATCCGTTATTTTGGGCAGTTTTCGATTAACATAATCGTGCATTTCATCCAATTTCATGCTGTTAAGCTTTTGCAGTTCCATGCTCATCGATTTGGCTTGTTGACGTATTTGACTGCTTGCTGCTGAAAAATGTTTATAACGATTCTCGGCAAAAATTTCATCCTGCAGTGAACTAAAGTGTATTGAAGGTGTTTTGACAATAGATGTAACTTTTTTATATTGTTGTTCGTTATCTTTTTTAAAAGGTAAAGAAAATATTGATAGCTTTTGCTGTTGTATTTTGTTGTCTATCATTTCTAAATCCAAGATTCCAGCGTTATTAAAAAAAACTTCTAACAAAAGACCTGAATAGATAGCAGGCGTCAAAAGCGGTGCAGCGTAATCTTTATCTCGATCAATTATCAATAATGCTGAAAAATCATTGTTTCTATCTTCTTCATCCGTTTTAGGTAAAGGTCCTAGTTTATTAACCATTTTCAAAATATTTTCTGAATGTTCACCAAAAGTAAAAATTAATTCGGGACAGCCACATAACATTTGTAAAACTCGTAGCGAATGTGCTATCGAAGGCAATAAAGAACTGTCGTTTTTCATGAAGGAGCTAGAAAAGACCTTTAAAAAAATTCGTGTTCAAATTACTTTAAATATAAAATAATTTATATTTGTATTAGTGGTTTTTTTTTTATTTTTTATATTTGCTATACAAAGGCCTATAGGCCAATTTCAATTATTCATTTAAGAAAAAAAAAAAACATTTCAATAAAGAAAAATATACAGAAATGTTCTTTGCCGAATAGAAAAAGGTAAAAATAAATTATGTTTGTATATTAACTGTAGCTAAATTATATATATATATATATATTTGTTCCTTTTACTTCTACAAGGAGCATAGGGCCGTAGTTAAATTAAATTGTATTAAATTCTTTCCCCAGTCACCTGAAGAGTTTCTCTATATCGGTACCATGTGCTAGATCTGAATTCAGTGAATTTTTAGCGAATCATTAACGGATTGTTCGACGTCGGAGCGATGTTCTACTGTATTAAATTTGCATGTATGTACGTACTGTGTGTGTTTATGTATATACCTATAAAAATTACCTAATTTCTGAATTTTCGATATATATGATGTTTTAATATACCTTTAATTAATAATATTAATATACTTTTTGTTATTATCTTTTAATAATAATCATATTCATTCTCATTTTATTTTTAATGAATTCGTTATTGTAGTAAATAGTTTAATATTTTGCACATATTGTTAACCTTTTAGCCATATATGGCCCATTATGGGCTCGGCTGAATAAATGAATAAATAAATAAACAAATAAATTGAGCACCCACTGAATGTAAAAGCCAAATAATTCGAAAAAACAAAAAACTGAGTTAGTCCGCAGCAGCGATAAAACCAACATAAGAAATTTTTTTTTTACACACATAACCCCGCAAAGCGATTAGCTTGTCTGCAGAAAACAACCAGGATCTCTGGCCGGAATCGAAACGACAACCTCCGCACTACTAGTCTAGATAGCTAATCTATCAGCTACGGCGTCACCCGTGTATAAGGGTATATGTATATTATTACGAACAAAATATGAAGAAATACCACCAAAAAAAAATTTTTAAATGGTACCAAACTGAAAATTTAAAAATGACCCAAAAATATTTGCAGGGCCCTCTCCCAAGAGGATGACCTCAGAAACGTCATCCCACCAGACGTTAATAGAATGTACATCGTGACTGCACTCAAGGTGGCGTTCCATCAACAAACGGTTAGCGAAACTATTACTGGGTATAGGATGTAACAAAAACACTGATGTTTAAATCGACGATGATACACAAATTGAATAAAATAATGAATTAGTGCCTTCATAAACATATTAAGGAATCGATATGTATGTATATAAGTATGTGTGTGTATGTACATATATGTATGTATGGTCAAGCAACCATATGTATGTATGTATGTATGTATTTAGCATATTAAAAATTAATATGATGACAACTTACATTAGGCATTTCCATACACAACACACCCTCATCTAACTGTATGAAATCCCAATTATATCGGTGTAGTCCGGTGATACCAAAAAGTCCTTCTTTTTCCAAGAGTTGGGTAAAGTATGTAAAACATGAAGGTAAACAAATTATATGAAAAAATTTAAATTGGGTGTCCTCGGACCAATACGAAGATTGAGATTTGCAAATTAATTTAATTTGATTTAATACGTGACTAAAAGAAGACAAATCACTGCGAATCATGTACAATTGAACTTGTTCTGGAGAGGAGCGCATAATGGCATTGTTTGCGTCTAACTTAAATATACGTTGAATACCTTTGAGCCTAAAAAGCAATAATTTAACAACATTATCACCTCGCATTTTTTTTTTTGTCTAATCGTAGCTTTTACTTACTTCAACCAAGAAGCTGCACAAATATGCTCCAATGGTTTAATAATGGGTGGATCTATGATTAAATCCTTTTTGCCCGGTATTGAACATAAAATTGCTTGCAATTTTTCTTGCGCAATAAGTTGAAAGCCTTGTAATTTTTTGTGCAATAAAGTAGTCGGCATTGTTTTGTTATAAATTGTTGAATTCAAAACTAAATAATTGTACACAATTAAAATTATAATTCTGTGACAGAAACAATAACATTTCGAAAAAAATCTACCATGATATAAAAAACCCAGCAGAAACATTTGGTTTGTCTGAAGGCGTATCCAACATGTGAGCTTACTAGCCATGGTGGAATAATATAAGGTGTGCGCAAGAAGGAATATGGTTTTTTGTAGGGTTGTGTTTTGACCTTTAAATAATCTGCAAAATATGGAAGGTCTCTTCGGTCTTGTCAAAAGTTTTTTACATTTTTGGCCGCCATCATGAATATTTTTGTTTACGTTATGCTTTTTGTTTTTGCATAACCACTATGTATGTTATGTGTACGGCTTTTTTTGACAACATTGGCTAATTTTTACACAAACAAATGCATGTCGTTTTTTATTGTTGTGTTGATAAGCACACCTTATAATTCCACCATGCTTCGGTCTTGTCAAAAGTTTTTTACATTTTTGGCCGCCATCATGAATATTTTTGCTTACGTTATGCTTTTTGTTTTTGCATAACCACTATGTATGTTATGTATACGGCTTTTTTTGACAACATTGGCTAATTTTTACACAAACAAATGCATGTCGTTTTTTATTGTTGTGTTGATAAGCACACCTTATATTATTCCACCATGTTACTAGCAATGTACCAAATTTGACAGTGTAGAAAATGGATAAATTCGCCCGAATTCGCCACTGCATCCACCTGATAATGAGTTCGCCTTGAACTAAACTTGCTTTATGTCATATTTTCATACTAACTTGTGCGAAGGCAAATTCATTACCAGGTGACGAATTCAGGCGTATTTATTAATTTCCCACACTGTCAAAATTTGGTAAATATTTTCCGGCGCTATTTTTATGTAATTTTTTATGCATGGAGAATTTCGACAACGTAGGATATGAATTCGCCGTTTACACAACAAAATGCTTGTTGTTTATTTTGTTGTTGAATTATTGTAGTCGTGAATATAACAGGTAATGAATTCGCCTTGAGTCATTTAGTATTCAATTTTATCATGTGTGAAAGGCCATTTAGATGTAAAGTTTGACAATTTAAGCAGATGTCAATTTAATACAACTATATTTTGTGAACACCACCCCGTTTATGTGTCTTGCCACTAAAATAAAACAACACCACAAATTCCCATTGCTGATGTCTTTTTTTGTTATAAATAAATTTTAAACTATGGTTCGAATAAAAAATCGGTAACTTATTTCGCTTTTATCATGCTTCTTAAGTTAATGTTTTTTTTTCTTTTAGCTATGTTGTAGTACAAATTATTCCAAACAATACTGACACTAAAGTTTTGCACATCAAGGATCATATGTTGGCGAAATGTATATTATCACATGTGCAGAAGTTTTATGGAATCTATGGAGCTGGTTTATTGGAACATGGATTTCGTGTTAAATATTGCAATGAAAGAACTAAAATTGCTATAATTCGATGTTCTCATTATTCTTATAAATTTGTTACAAGCATTATTCCGTTAATTACTGTTGTAAGTATTCATTACATATGTATGTATGTATGTATTTAAATTTTAAGAAATTACCGCCAAAAATAAGTAAACTGAAAAGTTTTACTGTAAAATTTTACTTTCAGTATTTAAGTCGTTTTCATGTTTTTTTTTCTTAGATATCTGATATTAGTGCAAAATTTCGAACTATTTATACAGGAGCGACAATTATGCAGTGCAATAAATTTATAATAAAACATCAACAACAATTTTTGGATCGTGTGGTGGGACAAATTGTATCCACTAAGGAAAGACAAGATATGATAAAACGTGTTTTAGAGTTTGAAATAAACTAATTGAATGTATCGAAAATCCACAAAACTAACAACTTTAAGAAGTGACAAACTATTTTAAGCTTTATAGGTAGATATATTTTTAAAATTTAAATAAACAATTTAAAATTTCAAGTTACTTAATTAGTAAATATATATCTATGTACATGCAAATATATGTATGTTTATAAGTTGGTATGTATATTTATTGTTATATATTATCAAATTTCTACTAAAAATTTTCTTGATGGCGATTTATTTACTATTCTGCGGATAGATTGATTAAACTTATGCTGCAAATCCTTATATGATAACTTATGTTTTTTACTATAAACATTTAGATATATGCCCAAAACAACCACAAGACCAGACCAAAGGTACCTGTAACCAAAAAAAAAAAAAAGATATTAATAAGTATATTACAATTTTTAAATATAAATAATCATACTGTGTGGTGAACGGTTTATTAAAAAACACAAATGAGATAGCTATCGTAACAGCTTTACGTGCTGTTGTTACAGTTGCTGCTATTGGAGCCCCACTACTTTTAACCAAAGCCAAAACAAAGTGTATACCCAAATAACCGGAGAGACTAAAAAGGAACCCATAGCCAAATGATTCACGTGGATGCTAAAATTGTAGACATACATATGGATGATCAAAATATATGATAATTATATACATATGCTAAAATATTAATTTACCTCCAAACAGAAAGCAAATCCATTAAAAAAATTTCCGGTCACCATCATAATGACGAATAAATAAATAAATCCCAAACCGTAAGACAACAAAACTACTTCACTACTAGAAGCACGATAATCACGCATGGCCTTTTCCTGAACATTGCCAATAGCAGCATCACATAACAAAGCACCAGATATCATTGCTACTCCAACACTATTAAAATTTGGTGATATCTTCGAATCGGCTAGAGTAAACCATGCCAAGCCCACACACATAGCGAGAGCAGCAGCAAAATCTAGAGGTCCATAGCGTTTTCCCTGTATTAAAATGCTACCGACCATCACGGGAATCAACTTGCAGCATTTGAATATTACTTGAGTGGGATAATTTAGATAGCCTAAACTGGAATTTGAAAGACCCATTGTGCCTAAAGTTAACGCAGCTAGTGTAAAATAAATTTTCATTGGTATATTTCTTTGCAGTGCTGGAACCCCACTGCGTTTAGCCTCTATATTACGTTCCAATAGACCAAAACATATATAATAACCGAATTGTATGAGTGTTAAAAACCATCCATAGGATTTGAAGCCATCCTCCGTGAAGATTAGTTCTTGCAAATAACCATATAGTAAATACAAAACAAATACTCCTGCACAACTGAGTAAAAATTGTGATGTTTTATTATAGTATGTTAATTCGAAACATAATATTCTCATTTCCGGTGGTTCTGCATTATCATCTGTAGAATTTTTTAGCTGTGTTTGCACTCCTGAACCACCTCCTAAGTGGTCATACTTGATACTGTTTAATTGGCCGATATCGACGTTACTCATTTTAACAAAATGTTTTTATGTGCTTAATTTTTAAATTTATGCTTTTGGCTATTAAAAATATTTTAACATGTTGATATATGTACTTAATATATATTTATAAATACTCTTATCAAACAAAAATTAGAACAATTGTTTTGTATTGATAATGGGAACGTCAACAAAAATAACAATTTGGTAACACAAAAATTATATCATGCAACTATTTCATTTTGTGACATTCATGTAATAAAAGCCGGTTCAATACACATGGCTGGATTTAAAAAGTAGCAAACGCAATGTACTAATTACGGGAATAATAACGTAAATATAAAACGTGTGAAACATAGGCACAGAATACATACATATATTGATTATAAAAACATAAAATTTTATCATATTATGTTCCTAACAAAAGTTCTCGTATTTTGAGCAGCAGCCTCAAACATATACACAATAGCTTAACAAATGAATGGTTAGATGGTCGGAAATCAGTTTTTCTTATATTTTAAAATCACAACGTTATCGATCGGTCGACATCGTGAGACAGGCCGATAGAATGAACGAATAAATTAAAAATCACAGAAAAATGTGAAAAATGCCAAAAGTAAAATTCAAGTAAAAGGTTATTGCCGAACAGTGAAGTTTTTGAACTGTTTACGTTTATAAAATATTTATGTAAATACTATTTTCTCCAACCCTGTTTTAACAAATGGCGTCCTGCAGATTTTTCCTTTGACAGCTTAAATAAAATTTTTCAGCACGACGTCTATGTAAAAAGCATATATTCTGTGGTAAAAAGTTAAAAGTATAAAAGTAGTTATTAATTAATTCGTTATTTAATAGATATTAAAATGGATGGGCCATCGCCTCCAAGAGGTAATTAAGATAAAATTTAAGATGTTTATCGCAAAAAAGCCAATTTAATTCCCGACTGATGGTTGCTCATATGTACCTACTATGTATGTATGTACGTGGTTAGACTCATATTTTCAAGTTTATACCTTTTTATTGTAGATGTTAGCCTGCGTAATATTATTGATAAATTAGCAGAGTTTGTGGCACGCAATGGACCAGAATTTGAAATGATTACAAAACAAAAGCAACAGAATAATCCAAAATTTGATTTTCTCTATGGTGGTGAACATGCGGCATATTATCAATATAGAGTTGCAGCTGAGCAAGCCTGTAAGTCATACAAAGAAATAATTTTTCGAAATAAGTACATTTATTTAAATATATTTCAAGATTTGAAGCAACAATCCTCTGGAGCTACGTCATCCCAAAGTCCGTTTACCCAAGGGCTGCCTCCAAACATGTTGCATCATAATAGTGGGCAAATGCCTCCACTGAGTCAGAATGACGCTAACAATTCGTTCAACATTAGTCAACCACCTCCAAATCTACATTTGTGGAATGCAAATTCTTCATCGCTAAGCACTTCCTCCAACACAATGTCGCAGTCTTCATCTAATGGCAATAGTCAATCCGCAGCAGTTAACTACTCGGCACAAATAGAGTCCCTAAATATGCAGCAAAACACTTTGAGAGAACAAATATGCCAATCAGAATCGAATTTGACAGCACAACATACGGTAATTTTTATTGAAATCATATTAACTTTGCGATGAGAAGCTAGGTACTTGAATTAAAAATTTCAATGGGTGGTTTCTAAGGAGGGAATATAATTTTACTTCATGCATCGCCAACACAATATTTTATATTGGTCCGAAGCTAGAATTCCACTGTTTTCTCAATTTTTGCGATGATGGGGGCATACATTGACCGCTATATGTGTTGTCTCCTTCAAAATGCAATAAGCACATAGTCTGTTCGTAAATCCAGCACAGCGCTGCATAACTTGTTTACTTTGTTTGCAATACCATTGTTATTCAGTGGTTGCTAATACTTTGGGAATGAGAATTTTGTAATCTAAAAAAATTTTAAATAAAAAAATAAGTATATGTAACACTAAGCGTAACAATGAAAAATTTGTCATCTGACCATCTATTCTTCAGTTATGACCGTTTACATATATATGTATGGTCATACATATTTCCATTTGGACATTATCGTAAAAATAGTTGGAATCGATTCCCGCGGCTTTAAACCGTCGAGATCTGCTAATGACTCGATTTTCGAAAACTACGGCGAAATAAGTTACTGATATTTTATGGCTTGAAATAGCATTATTTTAAGATTTTGATTTCAAAATATTGTAAGAGAAACCAAATATTTTGCAAAATAATTAATTTAATATTTATTCATCTGCTGCTTCAGGATTTTTTATAATTCGTGTTTATATACCTCAGTATTGCATATTTGAATACCTAATTTTTACAGAATTTTTTCTGTTTGCATATAAATGTGTATAAACCTGCTGTACTCATAAACGTGAAGCACTGTGATGATTTTACGAACAAGACCATCATCATCTATAATTCGGCATGACAAATATTGCAAGAATGTAATTCGTGATTCTTACATATTTTTATGTAAATGGTAAATTGTTTCAATAATATCTATAGGTTTTACCTGCGGGGTATTTATGGTCAATTCTTTGTTTCCAAATATAAATAAAATAAAACGAATTATATCATTTTTATCTATATAAATTGTTTTGGCTTGTTTAAATTATCGCAAAAGCAGTGAACATTCAACTTCTATTCACGTGCAGAAAGCGTTACGTCATATTCGTTTCGTGTTTTAATTTCTATTGTAAAATCTCGTAATATGAACCCTTAATTAATTTTTTGCCTTTATAATATGGGAAAGAATTCTTGGAAAAATTTTGCCAAGCTTGCAAGTTGCCTAGAAATGAGATGGAATTGTACCTATCAAGAACTTCAAAATTATGTTTTTGTGTGGATCTCACTTCTTTTTTCTAAGTTGTTTTTGTATAAATATTTGTATGTATTGCTTATCTGGGCCTACCTGTGTAGAAAATTTCAGCTTTCTAGCTATACTGGAAATGCCCCATACAAATAAGGGAACCATAGTCCCTCCCCCAGGTGAAAAGTGCCCGTTTTCAGATTTTTCTGGTTATTTTCTCACCAAGACCTCCCTGTTTACCGAGTTTCAGCTCTCTAGCTATACTGGAAGTGCCCAATAATATTGATGAGTCAGTGAGAGAGTCAGTGAATATGTACTAAAATATGGACTTTTCACACCTTAATATCTCGGGAAGCTTTTATGGTAGAACTTTCAAATTTATCCTGTGAGGTCACCTCTGTGTGTGGAGACCTTATGTTTCAAGTTTCATTATATTATATGATCAGGGGGAACAAAGTTATGAGGGGGGTGAAAACAGCTCGAATGGTTTCGTGTAAATATACACACTGTGTGGCCGAACTAGGTCTGGATAATCTTTTAAAATCGATTTTTTTAGAATCAAACACACTGCCCTTTTACAGAGCAAAACATATTTATGAAACGAACACCAAAGTACATTTTCTAAATGGAGATGTACCATTTTTTTTTTTTTTTTGTAGAAAAGAAAACAACATTAGCTAATGAAAAATGTTTGTCCAACAAAATGTTTTCGCTTAAGTATTGAACTTAACAACACACATATTTGCTAAACGTACTTTTTAGAATTAAACAACGCCGTTTTGGAGCCTTTTAATTTTTAAAGATATATCTTTAGTTAAAAAAATAAAACTTTTCATCTATTTGCTATCGTATACTTTTCAGAATTGATTGTTTTGTATAATTGCAAAAGTCTGGCAAAAATAACCCAGATTCCTGATGAAATATATATAATATTCGACATCGATGTTCAAAACCTTAAAATCATTTTTAAGTGCTTTCTTCTTTGTTCAAGTAAATGAAATTATTTTTTTTTTTCGTTATCCTTAGATTTGAACATTTAGAATGCGAAAATGTGTAATTATTTCAGAATATTAAGTCGTTTTTTTTCAAATATGTGAGTTATGGAATTATTGGAAATTTTTTTTAGAAGCTATACAACTATAGATACTGGAGTGAAATTGGAAAACTGTTTTAAGAATCATAATTTCCTCTCAAATATCGAATGAAATATTAGACATTTGGAAGTTATTTGCTTTATCTTGCAAAGTATACAGAATTGTTATTATAAACAACTTTTTAAGCATTTATTATATAATTTATTATTTATAATAATTTAATTTTTAATATCTACATTTAAAATTTTACTTTACTTGTGTATTTTTAAAAAAAAAAACCAAACTCGAATAATCCCAAATTCAAAAAATCTCTGCTACAAATACATACGATACCATATAAATACCAAAACAAATCCAAAAATAAATATTAAAAAATATCATGTTTTCTGATAAACACAATCATTGTGCAAATATTTCCAAAAACAAACGATACCAAATTAAAAAAAAAAAATTATATATAAAATACCATGGGACATTTAGGCACTGATGACACAACAAAAAAAGCAAATCGAAGAAGCTATAGAGGCTGCACAAAATTCACAACTTGAAAAGAAAGCTGATGAACTAAATATTTCATTAAAGGAATTCGATAGTATTCTACAGCCAATTATTGATGCATGCACTAAGGATAGCATTTCACAAGGTAATTATAAAACACAATTTTCTTAAACTTAACTTAAAATTAGTAGTCAAAAAAGCTAAACAACAAATGATTTTTTGAAAATTGCTTATTTATTTGTATTTATATAGTTTTAACTTATTACTTTTAAAACAAATTTAAAAAACTCTATTGCTTAGCAAATAAAATAATCAATTTAATGTTGCAATTTTAGGCAAAAACTGGATATTACAGCACTCATCCGACAGCGCTAAAAACAATGTCGTTTTACAATATCTTTTAAAAAAGTATGCGTCTGTTTATAAGTTTAAGTTCCAATTTCTTTTTGATAACATTTTATTTATATTTATATCTTACAAGAATCTTTTACACGAATTTTATTAATTGTATTTAACTCTTTTTACAACATGATGAGTATTGATTGATTGACATATTCACAAATTTTTGGTCCTGGAATTTCATCAACGACAACTTTCTGTTTGGCTCCATATCATTTGAAACGAGTTGTAGAATGTACTGACATATTGGTTTTTATTGAGACTTGCACACAAGACTAGACATAAAACTATATCTGATTAAATTTGAACAAGATCTATTAAAACTAACGAAACTATTTAATGTTACAAGACCTTTAAGAATATTGAACCACTATCTACAACTTATTATGTGTACATAGACAAAATGCACAACAGAAAGAAACAAAAATATCGTTTGATTTATTTTTAGGGCTTTGATCGATGGCACAACATTTCAACAAAAATTACATCTTATTTATTTAATTAATGATATTCTTCACCATTGGTAAGTGTCCACATAATTTTACATAAATTCTTAAATATTATTATTTATCTTATAATTAATGTTAATTGACATTTTGTGTAAGCTAATTTTAACGATTTTAGAGGATCAGAAGTGATACTGATCAGCAGAAAAAAAAATATTAGTTTATTTAGGCTTTAAAATTGGTTTTCATAAAATACGATATATTTTCTATAGGAATGTTTTTTTATATAAAATTTGATCTAATGAGAAATGCTCGAGTAGTACATTTGTATAAACTTTTTGAAATGATTCCGAAAAAGTATTTGTCACACTTTAAAAGCTTTTCGTTCAACCATTGAACTTTACGCTTAACGCAATTCTTAAATAAAATTTGCGACATTCGACGACGTCTTTCAAGTCCAAAAAAATACTGAAAATCAATTTCAAAAAAAGTTTTACAATAAAAAAATGTCCACACTGATGTTTCTCAAACCAATTAACCGATTTTGATGAAATTTACAGAACTTGACGCAGTTTTTCAAAAGCCATTAAAGTGAAAATAAATTTGATAGCATTTTTGGAGTTTGAAGCTGAAGTTAATATAAAGGTCTTTTTGAAAATTTTCGACAGCGATATCTCTTGATCGAGTTTAGTCGAACTTTCTACATTGCACTTTGTTTTGAAGATAAAAAGTTGATTAGAATTAGGATTTCATCTGTCCAATAGTTTAAAATTCATAAGAAGCATAAAAATAAGTTGGAAACTGTATCGTTTGTGTTAGAAAAAATAAAAACCTAAAAGTGATTTACATAGCCACTGTAACGTAATTGCAACTTATTTTCAAATTATGTATCACAAATGATATAAAAACATTTTGGAATTCAATCTTTTCTAGTTTTTTGCAGATGCATTTTTATGCCATTTTCGAAAATTCAATAATTTATTTAAGAAAAGTCTTATTTCTTATTAATCAATATAGTGATTACAAAGCTCCGAACTAATTTGAAAAAACAGATTATTAAAATTTATTACCTTATATATACATATCTTTAAAAATTTAATTAATATTATTGAAATAAAAAAAATAATTCTAAATCACACGAAATGCTCGTATATTCAATATGAAAATTATACATGCAACAAACAATATGTACATATTAAATTCACTATTGAAGTTGGAAAAAAGAGAAAAAAGCTTTAGTAAGAAAAATTTTAATTCAAACTTTCTTACAGTGTTCGAAAAAATGCGAATGAATTAAAAAACAGCTTGGAAAATGTTGTTATACCAATGTTTTGTAGTGCAGACTTAAGTAAGTAATTTATAATATAGAATAAAAAAAAGGTAAAGCTATATACATATTTATGAACCTTTTTAGTTGCTACTACAGAGCAAAGAGCAAAACTTACAAAGCTCTTATCATTATGGGAATCAAAAGCAAAATTTTTTGATGCATGCGTTATATCCAAGTTGCAATCGCCAGATTCTTCTATGCATGAATACAAAACAAATTTACAAAACTTACATCATGATGTTACAGCACAATTCACTCAAGCTGTAAAGGCGACTCTAGATAAGTATGATGTTAAATAAATTTGAATGTAGAAATTGATATTTTCTGAAAAAAGTCATTATCTATCTATACATATACTTTCAATTAAATGTTAACCAAAAATTTCAGCTATCAAAAGCAACATAAAATTTTTATACAACATGCTACCCAACAAATTACTCAATTGGAACAGCAGAAGCAACAATTGGAACAACAAATGTTAGGAACGGTCTTGCCAAATACTGCAATCATGCCACCAACATCAATCGGTCAACAGCAGTCTCAACAACAACAACAACATCAACAGCAAATATCTCAACAAATTGTTAAAAATATACCATCTTTAATGGCTCAAAAGGTTACAATGCCCGTAATGGATGACACTGATCATCACTTTGCTAATCAGCAGGGACAACAGCAACATAATAACAATTTCTTTATACCAGACATGTCGAAACCGCCTCCAGGTTTTATGAGTGGAAATGCTAATAATCCAGTCCCTGGTTTAATTCAACAAACGCAATTTGCGCATGTAAATAGTAACATTCCAGTAAATCAAAATCTTAATAACCCCCCTCCAACTTTATTGACCACTAATGATATATTGAGCAATGTCAATAATTTGAATATTGATATGTTAAATGTCAATGCGGCTTTACAATTAGTTCATCAACAGCAACAACAACAACAGCTTCTTTCATACGATCAACAATCAAATGTGACTTCTGCTGATATTATGGCTAACGAAGATGAATGTATTCCGCCCCCACCTAGTCTTATAATGGAACCACCCGAAGTCGAGCAAATACCATCTGCAGCTTATTACGATTTGCCAGCTGGTCTTATGGTGCCATTAATTAGGCTTGAAGATTATCGTTACAAACCCTTGGACCCTGTCGATATACGTCTTCCACCACCGGCGCCTCAAAATGAACGTTTAACAAATGCTTTGGCAGCTTTTTACGCTCTTCCTACACATGATAGGCCAAGAGATAAGTGCGTGTTGTTTTTAATATCCCATACCAAACTAAATCTTGCAGGCCATTATATTTTTAGTAAATTGTTATTTATATTTATATATAGAATATGAAAACTGTGCTACATGCATTCTATCTGTTTAGAATTTGATAAATTCAGATTACAAACTGTTTCCCCATAATTAACAGATTGTCTGGTTAAATCTTGTTCAAATTCGTTAACATTTTTTTCAATTAATTTTTTTTTTTTAATTTCGAAATTAAAACCCAAAATAATTATACTGCGCTAGGAAGATCATTGACTATTATCCTGAAAAAAATTATTTATTTAATGATAATACAGCTTTTCCTTAGTTTTTTTAATTTTTTAAAAATGATGATAGACCCTATTGCATTTTATATGATGATATTATAGTTATAATAAAGTAGCAATATGAAACTAATACTGTAGGGCACGTTTATAAAAAAAATTTCAAATTATTGTTATATCTCTTTTATATGTGCATATATCCATTTTATTTTAAATTTAGTGAGGGATGGGAGAAACTTGGACTTTATGAATACTATAAAGTTAAAAATGCGGCTAAAAAACAAAAAGAGGAAGATATTAAAAGTGGTTTGCGTGAAAGGTCTCGTTCACCTTCGCCAATCATTATGGCAAAGCCTGTGCCTAAAAAAATCAACAAGCGGTGTTATCGGTTAGTTCTTCAAGTTAAATTTTAAATGCAATTATGGGAAACTTGTTCATTTTAGATCAAAAAGTCGCAGTCGTTCTCGTTCACCTTATAAATCAAAATCACGTTCTCGGTCCCCTTTGCCACAACGTTCATCTGGAATTCGGGGAGGTGGCGGGAGCAATGATAGAGGACGTAATAATCGCCACAACAAACAAAGAAGTCGTTCACCACGGCGAACACCACCACGTGATAGGGAAAGAGAACGTGATCGTGAAAGAGACAATAATGATAATAATCGCTCAAGTGAACGTAATACGAGGCGTGAGCGTGAACGATCCGTAACACCACCAAGTTTTTTGTAAGTTGGAACAAAGAAGAGTTATGGATAAATTTTAATTTATTGATGCTTTTAATTGCAGCGCTAATAGCTTCGCTAAACCAAATGAATTTATTGAAGAGTCAAACAAAGGACATCAAATGTTAATGAAAATGGGGTGGGGTGGCACAGGTACTGGCTTAGGTACTAAAAATCAAGGCATTGAACAACCCATTTCTGCTGGCGAAGTGAGGGACCGCAAGGATATGTATAAAGTGAACGTTTTATATTTTATTTTTCTATTGCATAATTTTAATTTGATTAATTTTTCGCTTCAGGGAGTAGGTATCCATATGAATGATCCATTTGAGAATTTTCGTAAAAATAAAGGTGCTGCTTTTGTGCACCGTATGAGAGCTCGTGATGAAAAAAGTTAGATATCAAAATATTATGCTTTAGTTCATTCATCTACGTTTTTTTTATTTTTTGTAATAATAAAATTATCTTTAAAATTAAACAAAAAAAAAATAAAGATAATAAAGTAGTACGTACTCCAAAAGTTCAACAATAGTAATATTATGAAAAAAAATATAATAACTGCTGATGCTTTTGTTTGGACGCATTTACATTAAATGTACATATGTATGACGTTTTTAATGCATTTATTTTTTAGAATTACTATGAGTGCTTGTGAAAAGCCGCAAGTTTCACCAATCGTGACAATTGTTAATAATTGTATGGTAAAAAATTAAACTACACAACACTTAAATTTGTCAACACTGAGAATTGCATTTTTCAAAATAAGACCATGAATATATATATGTATGTGTCGTTAGCTAAAATCCAAAATGCCGTAACTGAAATTTTTTATTATTTTACAATAGATGTAAAATACTATATAAATTAAGTACGTAAAAATATACGTTCAAAATTTTAAGGAAGGATGTATTAATGTTAATTACGTCATTACCTATCAGAATATAAAATTTTGATTTTTGAGCCTTTTGGATTTTAGATGACGATATGTATATTAAATATGAATTGAATTCGTCCTAAGTCATACTACGCCTCTATATGATATGCTGTATTAGCAGCCTTGGCATTAACTTTCTCAAGAATCGAAATTAAGCCCTTGCCCGGTCCGCATTCAAAAGTTCGTGGGAAATCTACTCCTTGTTGGCGCTCATACAATTGGTGCATAGTTTGCTCCCATTTTACAGCCCGTACAATCTGAATTTATATAATTAAGTAAAAAAATTTAAATAAGAGGATTTAAAAGTTCCAACCTGTTTTGGAAGTTGTCTTTGTATATGTGCCACGTTTCTATATGGTTTACCATCTATATTAGAATATACTCTTATCAATGGCTCCTCCAGTTTTACTTTACTTAAAGCTTTAGCAAAAGGTTCAACTGCCACTTCCATTAAGGGCGTATGAAAAGCACCATTTACAGATAATCGCTTCAAACGTTTAATTTTAAAGATTTTAGAATTCTTTTCTAGAAAGTCAATTGCTTCCACATTACCAGCTATAATTTTACAATGAGGATAAATGTAATTGCCAACACCACAGTATGGTTTTTCTAATCCCTTGTCAACGCACCATTGTTGGGCCTTGGCGCATGCAGAACCAATTTCTGTGTCTGGAGCATATAATACCATGGCCATGGCACCAGCAACTTTATCACAAGCCATTTGCATAGCGTTTGCTCGAATTTGCACCAATTTAAGACCCTTGTCGAATGGTAAAACACCAGCAAATACTAAAGCGGTGAGCTCCCCTAAACTGAAACCAGCCGTGGCGACACAACTGTCTATGGCTTTCGGGCGCTCTTCTTTCAATTGTTCTAAAGCGGCCAAAGAAGAAACCATTACAGCCGGCTGAGCATACTCGGTACGATTTAATTTATCCTTTGGACCTTCTAAACATAATTTCAACAAATCATAGTCCAAAACCTCATTGGCCAATTTAAATATTCTTCTAGCTTCAGGAAAACGCATCAGTTTACTCGCCATACCAACATATTGCGTTCCCTGACCTGGAAACAGTACCACTGATGTGTCCTTAGGATTTATCTTCGGCTTAACTACTTCATCTGTTGCTAACATGTTTTGCAAAATTTTCACATTATTGGTCAAGGGCTCTGTTTCAAGTGGCTTTTCTTCAGCTTTACTACATCTCATGCGTTTGAGAGGCAATTGTCTTAAATTACAACGTAAACCAAACATCGCTAATTAAACTTAATAAAAAACCAATAATTGCCGATTTAAGGTCATAAAACAGCTGAGAAAATAAAAATGCGGAAGACAGGGGCGCAACACTACAGCAGCATACACACATAGCCAAACGTGTGACAGACTGAGTGTGATATATTGCTCATTTCAGTAAAAAAAAATAAAGATATATATAAGAAAAAAATATTAATTAAACATTGTCCACTAGTCTTATACTATGTTCACACGACAAGATGAAGCACTTGCTTCGCTTTCTGAAGCATGTTTATGAATCTAGCTGTTTATACGACTCATGTGAAGATTTGACAGTTCGTCAGCTTATTATTGGTTTAGCTCATATGCCAAAAAGTCCGTAGTGAGAAACACGATAAAGAAAGTTTGGATTGATTTTTCTTAAAATTAACTAGATAGATATTTTTTTTTACTTTAACCACGCATTCCGTCACATATTATAAACATTATTGTAAATTGTCATACCTTTATGTACAATAAATCAAAAGCTATTAAGAGTTTTCTCAAAAAAGAATTTCTTGTTTTGTGGTGCATATCAAATTTTTTTAAATTTTATTTATTAATTAAACATTGTCCACGAGTCTTAGTTTCCGACTTATGGACCTTTGCAGTTCCAGTACAAAATAGTGTTTATACGGAAATATATTAAACCGATTATTTTAAGAATACAGAAACTGGTTGGCAAACTCTAATGAGTAGTCTGAATCGATAAAATTATATGTGCAGAGAAAATCGCAGAGCTATCAACACTAAGCAGCTGTGGTATTTAATCCTATCATCACTAAAACACCTTGTGTAAATATAAGGGCCACTGTGCCTTCTGTGAATATGATGTGTAACCGGCTGGAAGGAATAAAGGTTTTAATATATTTAATTTTTGCAAACTCGATTGCATGCGGTTCCACTTATTTTGCAATAGAACAATGCCCCGGAACAGATGTTCCCAATATTAGACATCAAACACAGTTCAATGAAATTTCTTTAATATTTTATTACACAAGATGGAGTGAGGAAAGCTTACTAGCACTACAGCAATTCAATGATGTGGCAGAATACTTTGGAGATAAAATATATTTTGCGGCAATTGATTGTTGGCATTTAGAGTGTAACTGCTCCAAAACTTTATCAACAACAATCGGATCCGGCTCTCCTCATAAATGGCCAACATTAATGGTGCACTATGGAAGCCATGGTCAATTGAAAATTCAATATCATGGAATGTTTACGTTTAGAGATATGGTACATTTTGTAATGAATATCATACATCCATTGGAGCGTATAGTAGCAAGAGAAGACTTTGAAACAATAAAGTCTTTAACAGACGGTATTGTTTTGGGTATTTTTAAAACACCAAATTGTATTGAATACAAACATTACTTAATAGCAGCGTTAAAATGGTTAGAACATGACCCAATACGCACGTATCAATTTACTGTGGCATTTGCTAGTGTCGATGAAAGTTTGAACAAAACCAAAGTTAAAGAACCTAACTTATTGCTAGTTGACCATAAACAAAATAAAGTGTTCGCTAATAATAGTAATTTTAAATGGAATGCAAGCAATATATTGCGTTGGTTGCGTGACGAAATTAAAGATGAATATAACGTTATGCGTGGTTATAGTACACCAATTTCGATTGCACAAAAAATTAAAAAGCAACCAGTATTGGCTGTTTTTGTAAATGAACCTCAACAATTTTTCTCATACATGGAAAAGTACGTAGACAATAGAAAACCATTTACAAAAGTCATATTAGATTGTAAAAATGCTGAAAAAAGAGAAGTAATAATAAGAAATTGGAAGGAATCATTATGCATATCTAAGATCATGGAAAATTTGTTAACATTTAGGGATAAATTGAAATGTTATTATCAAAGAGATATTGTACTAAAAAATTTAAATTATTATTATGAAATTAACTATTATTTTCAACATTACCAAAAACATGCCGATTCAGCCATATCGACTTTTCATAATAAGCCTAATTCGGAAATTTCCAAACTACTAAGTTTTTTTCAGTCCACGGCATGTTTGCTTAAAAAAGACATTGCTTTGCAAACTTCCCTTTATATAAGTGTTGTAAAAAGATTGGAACTTTACTTAGCAAAAGAACAACATTATACCAGCAGCAATCGCTCCATGAGTGTAATTCTTTTGGATACACAACGCTACAAAGACTTTTTAAAAAATCTTGACATACCACCGACATACGAAAGTATGGCCACAGTTTTCATCATAGATAACGAAAAGGAGAGTGTACATATAATGGAGGACCGTTATGCTATGTACAATTTAATGGAATTTGTTAAGAAATTTTACTCAAATGGATTAAATAATTATTACAAAAATAAGAGAAATATTTTATTACCATCACCATTATCGGATTCATCAGCGAAGTACGATATTGAATTAAAAGAATTAAATCGTTATATATTTTTAAACCATTTGCAATATAATCGCAATCAAACACTTGTAGTGCTTATTTATTCTCCTGACTGCGCTCTTTGCGGAAATATACAACATTCGTTTTTGCAGTTATCTTTATCACTTCGAAATATTGCTGATTTAAGATTTATACGCATTAACATCATGAATAACGATCTTCCATGGCAATTTAATATGCCCTTCTTACCCGCTTTGTTGGTGTTTCCGGAAAATCGATTTTCCGAATCCCGTCTTTTCCCAACACATCTTAAACCGGATATACGGAATGTTTTTGGTTTTATTTTAAGCCAACTGTGTGCACACAAACAAGTAAGACTTGTTTTGGGCATGTGTCAAAGTGGGACATTACCTAAGAATCATATGCAAAGTTGTTGGCAATTAGCTAAAACAATATTGATGCAGCATATTGGTAACCATTTACAATATTGGCAAAAGTTTCAAGCCGAGCGAAGTTTAATATTTGAACGTTTACGTGCCTTTAAGGAAATGAGTTTAAATATACAACATAATTTAAGACTGTAGCAAGATTGCAAATAATTTCCTTAAATACTTGTCGGCGCTACTACTAATTTATATAAATGAAGATGCTAACATATGTATGTCGGTATGTATGTACATACGTATATGCAGCAGATATACTAATTTAATAATCTTAAATTTATATATTGAATTTTATGCTTTGTTTTATTCTCTATAACTTTAAGCAAATTCCAATGTTGTTATGTAGAATCTTTCTAAAATTGTTAAAAATAATTTCAACTACATAGGTACTTTATATCTTTTTATTCAATGATCTTAATTTATCTAATGTTCAGAAAAAATTTGTTATTTTACAAATTAATTAATTATATTATAATATTGGTTACATAGAAAGAATATTAAAATTATTTAATTTAATGAAATAATAAAAATTATATACATATGTATGTATGTACATATGTAGATGCCTAAAAATACATACATATGTATCACCACTTAATTATTTAATAAGAGAGATTCATACTTTTCGCGAGCACTCTTTAATTCCTCCATTAGTTGTGCGAATATATCACGGACACCATCATAATCTAAAATGCCAATGCAACTTACAGATGCTTTCTTGTATATAAAATAAGCCATTTCACGTCTTCGAAACGTAAAAGCTACTGGTATTTTCTGATCTTTACATGTTTTTTTAATACTTTCAATGATTTCATCTAAGCCAGCTACATACATATGTATAGAAAAATAAGTTTATAAGAAAATTTAATATGGATTCAAAACTGAAAACAAAATAAATTATTTATATATTTGCGTACCATTGGCACCATCTCCTTCATTACGCTCACAGTCAGTAGCTATAATTACTAATTTTATTTTGCTTGTACGTAAATAAGCTTGAACTTGACGAAATCCAACTACAAATCGTTTATGAGCTGTGGCTTTGATTTCATTTTGAGCGTAAGCTCTTCGTTGAAATCGGTTTAATTCTCTTATAAGTTGTTCACAAAGCTTTTTTAAATTAGAAGATTTACAGCAGTCGCAGTACCTACAAAATAAAAATACGTGTTGCTCCAAATGGCTCTTTGGTGAATATTCACGCAAGTCTACATTCGTAAAATTATAGAAGTGGAATTTTCACTTCCATCTTATTTTACGAATGCACCACCTGGGCGGTTAGTTTTACAAGAATAATAAAATTTTCTATTTTAGCTGTATGTATGTATGTATCGTATGTAGGCTATGTATACATATGTATTCATATTGATCATTCCATGCAATGTGTTCACAAAAAAGTATTTTTGGCAAAATTAGTTTAGCTTTAAAAATGTTATTTACAGGCATGTTCCCGAAAACTTTTTATTTTCAATTTTACATAAAAAAGACAGATCACTATAACTATTTCTGCTTTCGTATGGAATTTATTTATGTATGTACATAAGTATATTCATTACAAACAGCAAACTTTTGGTTTTGCAAAAAATCAAAAATAATAAGTGTGAAAACTAAACTTCATTTACTTTTACTTTTCTGGAACATGCCTGTTAATTTTTGTTTTTTGAGTTATGGCCATGATAAGTTAAGGTAGGATCATGATCCATGGGTTGGTTCGTGAAAGAGAAAATAGGTTTTTATATTCAGGCTTTAAAATGTTCACAACAAAACATCGAAGGCGGAGAGAATTACATTCTTACTAACCAACATCTAAAGTCGAACATTACTGACAGCCTTTAAAGAATTTATGTCACAGAATAGTGCTGTGGGGATACGTACATGTGTATAACACTCTAACTAAAACTTACTCTCTAAAAGTACTGGAATGAATACCAGGGATTATTTTATTTTTGTACTCCACATCACATATTTTAAAGTTCTTTAAATCATTTTCAGCTTTTTCCAGCTGTTTTTCAATCTGATCCTGTTCCCTTTTCTTTTTGCGGTATTGCAAAATAGTCTTTTTTAGACGTGTCGGCTTCTTCACACCATTTTCACGTTTCTTTCCTTTATTCATGATCACAACAATACGTGTATCTATAACACGCCTTCGTATTTTTCCTTTTTTTATTAATTTTCCTTTCTGTTTGGCCTTTACAAATTGCATTAGATTGAAATCACTTGTGTCATTCATACGTTTGTACTTCGAATTACGAATTTTTGGTACCGCTGTTGAAGCATTCTTATTGCCAGTGGTTTGCAGCATCCTTACAAAGGTCGCATGGTCCACTATTTTAAATTTATCAGACATATTTTATTATAAGGAATTTGATATATCTTTATTTATGTATGTACTAGTCACAGAATAATGCTTATTGTTTTAATCACAAAATATTTTATTAAAGTGGCTTATCAGTTAATTATAAGGCAAATTCATAACATGAACTCTCGACCAAGGCGAATTAATTATCAGGTGGATGCTGCGGCGAATTCGGCCGAATTTATCCATTACCGACACTGTCAAATTTGGTACATATTTTCCGGCACCATTTGTTATGCATGAAGAATTTTGACAGTTTAGGTGGGTTAGGCGATGAATTTGGTTTTTACACAAACTATAAAATAAATGCACCAATTCATCATAAAAATTATATTAAATTCGCCTTGGGTCACAAAATACTAGGGTCGAAATAATCCCTGAGCTGTCGAGGCAACCTGTTATGGATTTATCCATGGTATAATAAATAAGGTAGTCTTGTCCATGAAACAAATACAACATCACAAAAACAACAGGCATTTTGTTAGTATAAAAAACTTGATTGTTGTCAAAATCATAGACTAATATAATAATTATTTTATGTAATTGTTATTTTTTTAATATAATTTTTGTTTTGTTTACAAATCACGGAAAAAATCTAGTTTAGTGACGCAGCTCCAAATGAAAAAAAAATTACATAGGGCGATAGAAAATCGAAAAATAAGACGAAAATTTCATGTGGTAACTTTCTCGGAAACGCATAGTTTTCGAGTTATTGGCATCTGAAGTTTATATATATATGTGCGATTTCCCTTTGCATTTCTCAACATATAAGGACAATTTCGGTATCATTTGAAAGCTTTGGGACAGATTATCGTGGGGAGGGATTTGGGGATTTTTCATTTTCAGTAGACCTATTATCAATTTTTCTTTCTTTTACCATTATCTTTCATACATATATGTTTATGTATCTTGGCGATTTTCTTCTCCATATTTCGATTATTTCAAGGCGATGGTATTGAGGATGTTGGTTTTTATAACAATTTGTTCAAAATTTTTAAAACCAGAATTTATTGAATTCGATAGTGCCAAAATGGATGTACTAATTGGCGATAAGGAAAGTAATTTGGTTGTTGCTGAAATTGATGTTGGCATAGAATGTTCAAAGGAATTAGAAGCAAAAGGAGTTCAAACAAATTTTTTTAGACTATTTAACTGTACTAGCAAAAGAAATGCTTTAAATATTCACTGAGAGTATGGAAAATTTTGAGATATTTATAAATTTACTACTCGAAAGCATAAAAAAAAATAAATTTGATTCCGTGTATGGAATTTTAAAATATTCTATGGATTCAAGTTCCATTGAGCACATACGAATGCATTAACTTAAATAAATGTATGTAATAAAATTATTTAAAATAAAAATGTTTTTTATGATGCTTAATATTAGAGATGTGCAAATGTCGTGAATTTTTCGTGTCACGCGTGACTCACGCGTGAATCACGTGATTCGTGATTACAAATTTATAAAATCACGCGTGCGTGCGTGATCGTGATTCAAAAATATAATACCGTGCGTGATCGTGCGTGATTTTTTAATACAATTTTCACACACACAAAACAGCTCTCTATTTTAAGCTTTTTCTTCTTTTGAATTTTTTGATCTTTGCTAAAATTACATCCATTCATACATACATATGTATTATATATATGTATATATTGTTAAATTTGGTGAAAATCCATGTGATATTTTATCTCATCGGTGTTATAAAATGTATGTATGTACAATGTACATACATATTAATAAAACACTATCTAGAACCATAGTACAAAAGTATGTATAAAATGTAAATATGAAAAGTTAATCAAATGTATGTATGTAGTATCTGCATATATACATACACCTTTGGAAATCTTACGTTCACCTAAACCTAACAACACTAGTACTCCTTTTGAATTCCTTTACATATACATAAGTAATATATTTAAATAACCTGCCTTGGTAGACAGAGCTAGATTTTTTATATTAATTTTATCCTTTGTATTCCTAATTTTTCGAGCTTTTCTTGAATTTTTTTTTATCTAATTGATGATCTTGAATTAAAGAAATTAATCACAAAATAAAATTTTTTAGCATATGCTAAGTCTTTGCAAAATTTGTATTTTACCGTGAGCGTGCGTACAAAATTATTCCCGTCGTGAGTGAAAGTACGTGATTAAACATATTGCGTTCGTGAGCGTGCGTGATCGTGAATGTTTTAAATCATGCCGTGCGTGAGCGTGCGTGCAAAATATTTATGTTTCGTGATCGTGCGTGATCGTGAGCGTAATTTTACTCACGCGCACATCTCTACTTAATATACATATATTTTTGGGGACAAAATTGGGGATTTCCAGTTTTAAAATGGGGATTTTTGGGACAACACTCTTTAATTTTCGGACAATATTTACCTGGCTACACTGGTGTCAAGGGCTATTCACACATTAACTAAAATCCCAAGTTTATAACATGGTCCAAAATTTAGTACATACATTAGACATATGTTTTCTGTATACAAAATATGTTTGAAAGCGGAACTTGAATTACATAAACAAATATTCTGTGGACTAAGCCCCACCTACGATTTTTTTTTCTCTATCGGCTATCCAAGTATTTCTTTTTGACCAATTTAACTAAAATAGATTTAAGCATAATTTTACTTATTTATTATTAATCCCTTTATTATAATACATTAGCCTCTTAACAATTAGATTAAGTATTATACAAGTATTTATTACATATCACTGGCCTAACATGCAAAGGATTTAAAATTTTACAGCGGAAACAAAATATAAACAAACTTTTTTTGCGTAAAATTTGCTTGAATTCTGACAACGCAATTTTCTGTAGTTTTCTATGTACGCAAAAGCAAAATGAAAAAATAAGTACATACTTATTTGCCGAGATAAAATATCTTTTGTGTTTTTATCGTGTTGAAATGGAATGAACGCTTTTGCTCATCACTACAAAACAATAACAAGAAACGAGATTACTGTGCTTTTTTCTTTGTAATCAATGTGTTTTTGCTTATTTCACATCACTTAGAGCCTTTGCATGTTAATCCAGCGATATATCTTATTTGTATGAGAAAACTGCTATTATTCTTAGTTAAATTGAATAACTGACGGGTCAAATGGTTGTCCTTTGAATGGCGATCCCTCAGCATTCCAGGCTTGTCGTAAACGTGTCATTTGCTCCATTTCAATTGGCGATATCTCCTTAACATCCTGTGCTCGTAGTTTTTGAATGGCCTTCTGAAGGCTTGGTGAGTAATCATTAATGGAAGATTCTGTATCTATTGTTTTGATGTTAATTGATTTTTCAATTGATAGCAGTTTATCCCACCAACATTCTTTAAGTTTTTCTAAAATAATATTTGGCGGTTTTTTAATATTTCATATAATATACATATGCTCTTATTCATAGACGACAATTAAAGTTATTGTATCCTTAAAGTACGAATTTCATTTCGCAAAACCGGTTTTACGTTTACGAATAAGGCATATTATATATTTTTCCTATATTTACAACTTACCGAAGCTTATTATAAGTTTTCCATCTGATATTGACCATAACACATCGTTATGCTTGTATTTATCCCATGTTTCACCACTTATCAAAATTTCTTGTTTTGGATGTAATACCTTTATTGTTATATAGTTTGGTTTCAAGTCCACTTTAATATGTTTGCCTAACTTTACTTCGCTGGGAAGAAGTATAGATATTTCAACATATTTCAAAGTCTGAGACCAGCAATAGTTCTTAAATTCCGAACCATTTTTATAGTCCGATTCTGAAAATTTTGTAGTATTCGTAGAACATGAATTATCTTCGGATGTTTCTAACTTTCTAATATTTTGACCAGCAGCATGCTGCTGACTTTTGTTACATAGTTCGTTACATTCATCCGCAACAATTTCTATTTCCTCTGCAACGAATGAATGCTCTTCGACTAAAGGATCCATTATCGGTTTCTTGAAAGTATATTCATATTTCTGCATACAACTCAATAGAATTTGTTCCTTAACACCTCTAGGAAAACCTAAAGCATCATCTTTCGTGTTTTGTATATGATAAAAGTCTGTGCTAAATTTTAAAACATTTAACACTTGAAATATGTAAAAAACTTTCAACTTACTTTCTACTCATAAATCCAAATACCGCATCCAGGAAACCCATCAGTGTCTTACGATCTTCCAATATCTCTCTTAAAATGTTATCCGAACGTAAGTAATCCATTTTTACTGAAAATAATTCTGTAAAAGTTAAAGTGGTTCTTGACAATTTGATTGTAGTATTTTTTTGTTTATCAACATGAATTTATAATCTCAAGATTGAGCATCTTCCAGGTAAAAGCAATTCTAGAACAAATACCCACTGTTGCCAGTAATATCAAATTGAGATTTTCAAGCGAAAAAAAGCAGATTTTTGAAAATTAACTGTATGGCAAGGCCCAAGGCGAATTCACACTTTGACTAATAAGGTCATCCAAGGGGTCACCTGCACGGCAAATGTCATAAGAGGTAGTCTCATCAGCCCAGGTGAGATTATTTTCGCCTTGATTCGGCCCTTGTATTTGTGGGCCAGTTACTCTATCAAGTTCTTTGTTGATACATTCATGGTATAATAAATAAGGTTGTCTTGTCCCTAAAACAAATACAACGTCACAAAAACAACAGGCATTTTGTTAGTGTAAGAACTTGGCTGTTGTCAAAATGTGATGTACAAACAAAACAAAAATTAAATTAAAAAAAAAGCAATTACATAAAATAAAAATATAAGTTAAAATTATTTACAATTCATAAAACAAAAAGTGGTTGATAGATGTACGTATAAAATCAGGATGTGTCTTTTATTTGGGTAGTTGGAACAACTTTCCTTCCCCCTTTGCAAATTTTTTTGCTGACACTACACACGCATTTTAACCGATATTTTTAATTTTAATTAAATTTTAAAAATTTTTCACAAAGTCTTGACAACAAAAAATCAATTAGCTTATGTCAATTTTAGCTAATGCGACTACCTTATAATTAATATACCTTGGATACATTTTTCAGTAAATTTTTTGACAATGTAACTGGAGGTTTTTCAAAGCGAACTGAGCCGAGTCTACCTGTTATGAATTCGCCTTGGCCTACTGCAATAACATTCGCGTTTAACAATCAAGATTTGCTATACATTTTTTTTACACATACTGCTTAAAATTCTCAAAAATTTATAGTTGTAACGTAGGCTGCAATCATCAAGAAAAGAACTAAAAATGGTTGCTGTTTATGTGGATGAAAAATTGAAACAAAACTTGAAAGCAAAATTGATATAAAATTTACGGTCAATTTTTAAATGTGTGAGTATGTATCCAGCTGTCAAAACATATGTTCTGTTTGACGTTTCTTATAATAATTTTTTTTTTGTTTTTTGTAGTTTGCGGCTATCTAGTATGTTTTTGTGACATCTTTGTTTTGCTTTTCATTCTTTAGTGGAATTTAGTAAAGTTTGTTGCTCCTTGATTCCAAAAAATATTTATAGAGAGTAATATTTATTTTTAAGCATTTCGCATTAGTGCAATTATTCTGTGGTTAAATATACTTATGTACAATGTACGGATACGAAACGTGAAAAAAGAAATTGTGATAGTAATATACAAATTTATGTATTAAATTAACCACAGCCAAAAAGTAAAATGGCGGGATTATCATTAGAAATATTTCTATTATCTGAGGCAAGAAAGAGTGCTAGTGCTGTTATCACGTTGAAATCGTAAAGACTGCAATACCTATAAATGCTCTATAGAAGAATCACAATAATTACAAAAACACGAACACAAAGCAGAATACTTGCAGCAGCAACAAAATAGTGAAAACAAAAACAACACGTAACAAAAAGAACGTATACGTCTAATTTTTTATAAAAAACTTTATTGACCTAAATAGGTTTAAAAGTTAAGACTATTTAAATAAAGTAATGAATATTTATTAGTGAAAACAAAAACTACATTATAAATATATAAAAAATAATATAAAGGGACTAGTACACACATGCCGTTTTATACAAATTTACGCATAAACCAAGAAAATATTGATAGTCCCTCATCTTTACTCATTGGATCATTTTCCATGTTTGTCATATTTTTCTATTTAAAATTACTTTATATATTGGTTGCAATTTATTTATCCTTACACTACGTGCATTGAGAAGAAAGCTGTGGAACATCTGTTCATAAGCGAATTAAAGCAACATGTATCACTTCACTGCGGACCATCCTCCTGAGCCTGTAAAACTGTCATTTCGTGCCTTAATACCGGGTCATATCCGGCAGTATCTAAAGGAGTTTCAGCTTGATGCCATACATTTTATGCACAATTTTTTGACCAAGGGTGAATTTTGCGTATACAATGACGAAAGCGGTTTGGGAAAGCAAGCTGCAGTGGTTGTTTTATTGGATGCTGCTTGTAGCAGCCGAAAATGTTTAATAGTTGTTCAGAATGATGATCGTTATGTTACTGGTTGGGAATTTCATTTAAATGTTTTAGCAAATACCACCAACGTTACGGTTATCAAAGATGGAAGCAGTAAGCAATTATGGTTTTATTAATAAATATTTACATTTTTATATTATTATTATTACGAACAAACGTAATTATTATTTGAACTTATATTGATTTACATATGAAAAGTAATATTATCAGGCTCAAGTTCAGTTTTATTGAATTAATGAAAATTAAAAATTACTAAGAGTTTTTTTTTTTTTTATGTTGGAAAATATTATTATTTATATCCAATCAGTTTTTAGCAGAACGTATCAGTACTGATTTCAAGGCCGCTACACCTCTCATCAGCGTTCAATTGTCCATCTTTACAATTTTCGTAAAGTGGATACTAATTGAGAAGAATATCAACTATTTAACCAGTTTTCAACAGAAATAGAATCTGAGAATTAATTTTTAATTCAATTTTTATTCTACAATGAAACAGTGCTGGTTAGTACGAAATTCCCTCATTACTGTTTGGAACTAATAATCAACACAAACTCATAGTCCGTTATCATCAAAGTATTCTACAACAGTTGGAATTAAAAATTTTGTTTAGCACTGGCTAAACATATATTTATGTATTTTTAGATTTAAGATTTGAAAAACTTATTGATGTTTCAATTTATAATTGAAGATTCAATAAAAAAAAAAAAAAAAAAAAAAAAAAAAAAAAAAAAAAAAAATATTATTATTATAACGAATAAACGTAATTATTATTCGAACTTATATTGATATACATATGAAAAGTAATATTATCAGGCTCAAGTTCAGTTTTATTGAATTAATGAAAATTCAAAATTACTCAGTACTGATTTCAAGATGGACAATTGAACGCTGATGAGAGGTGTAGCGGCCTTGAAATCAGCACTGATACGTTCTGCTAAAAACTGATTGGATATAAATAATAATATTTTTCAACATAAAAAAACTCTTAGTAAGTCCCTGTCCAGACTTGCAATTTTATTAGTTGCAATTCTTGGTTTTTTTGGAGGGGCGAGGTAAGAAGCTTGGGGAGGGGTACAAAGTTTCATGTGCTCGGCAAATTTTCTTTTGCCTTGCAATTCGCACTGGGTTCTATGTGTATTTGACGTTTTATTGTATTTCTTCAATTACCTATATGAAAAACAAAATAAAACGAAAATTAAATTAATATGTGATGCATTACAGTTTTTTAAGTAAAAAATATTGAAAATAAATTTTTCTGTGGTGGTGTAAATACAAAAATTGTAAAATTAGATTTTTATAATATGGACACTTATGCAATTTCAAAGCAGAATTTTAAAGAATTGCAGCCAATAAAATTGCAAATCTGGATGGGGACTAATTTTGAATTCTCATTAATTCAATAAAACTGAACCTGAACCAGATAATATTACTTTTCATATGTATAAAAATAATTTTTTTTAAATAGTCATATAAAAAGCACAAACTGAAACGCACGCTTTTTACAAATTTTTCAGTGCAAAATTTTCTGTCCGTAATACATTTTTAACCACACACCTCCAGAACGTTACGCAATATGTGCACACATCCTCTATACTAATTTGTTTGTTTTTCGATACATACATATGTACATGAATGAGTATTACGTGTGCATGTTTAGTAGCAATTTTAAATTCTTATAGTTTCCAAAATACTGAACTTATTTCCAAAAATGGTATTGCCTATTAATTTTATACATATAATTATTTAATATTCAAAATAATATATAACATTTTATTTGAGCAAGTACTCAAAAAATTTATATGCTGTGTTGTTTATATAAATTTTTAAACTATTGTGCTAGTGCTTTAGTAATTCTCATTTTTAATTGCCAGTTTGTAAAGTATATGTATGTATGAAAGTAAATTTGTTTGAAAACTTTTCTAGGGATGGTAAAGATTTACTGATGAGATGGTATTTAGCATCCAACGAAATGCATATACATACATATGTAGTTTAGCAAATAGTAGAAAATATATTAATTATATTGAAAATGAAAAAATTTTTTCAAGTTCGAGAAAATGTTTAAAAAATAGGTCGAAAAATAAGCATACTTAATATGTATAATTTTTTGTATAAATACATTTTATGATTTATTTATTTATTTATTTAAATTCAATTTCAAATACAATGAAAGCCTACAATGCCAATATAATATGTATTTGTAGATATAAAAAACTATGATAAAATTTCAATAATTTAAGTAATAATTAAGTAATTTTATTATTTTAAAATTTATTACTTTAAAATCACTGCACATACTTATACCCCGTTTTTATAATTTAATATAGATACCACAGACTCTCCCCACAGTATATATATAGCGAAATGGAGCACATTAAGGACGATTGATGATTTGTCTAAATTTAAATTTGATTTTATTATACTGGATAATCGTGGCCAAATGTTGAATAATAGCTTCTGTACATCAATGCTACTGAAACATTATGAACGCAAAATAAATATATTGATCTCAAGCGTTGATATTACAGTGAGAAAAATTTTTGTCAGGTTACTAAATTATTATAACATATGAGAATGTCCACATTTTTTCCACAGAGTGACTTAAAACTGCTGCACAATGTTTTAAGATTAGGTGGTCGTTTGGAATCACAATACTCCAGTTTCAAAATATTTGAGGACAAATTCAAATTACCCGATGCTAAGGAATTAGCTTATAAACGCGTTGACTTAGAGGAATATTTTTGCAAGCGTGAACGATTAGCCGACTATTGCAAGTAAGTGAAAAACTCCGCAAGTATGTATTTTATATAAAGAACTTCGTTATTTACTGCAATTTAGAGCCTTTCGTTTGAGGCGTTATTGCCATCAATACGAAACACAACTACCCCTGGTTAAGGAAGATCGTTATAAAATTAACCTAGAGCTATGGCGTGAAAAACAAAATACTACCAATTCGGAAAGTAGCAGTATCGAGTATATAAATCATAAAAATCGTGCAGATGAGACCATAAAAGACACTCAAGAACTTTTTGAGGAATATTGTAGACAGAGAAGAAAACAACATTTGCAATTTCAGCTACAAGAGGAGCAACGTTTACAGCAAAGAGAACAGGAAATGTTGAAAAATTTAGGAGCCGAAAAGGAAATAATTTATAACCTTGATGATGAAATAGCTTTAATAAATGAGACACCACCAATGATTATGGAAAAACAACCAGCTACCAGAGATAATTCAGATGAACCTATTTTAATGTCACCTTTAATGGTAGAATCTGATTCGGATGCGGACGATATTCCTGAAATATGTAACGATTCTATTTCCGACATCGAAATTGTAGATTTATCAAGTGAGGAAAAAGACGGAGAAAGTAATACCCAAAATAAAGAAAAAAATGTAGTTTATGATAGCAGCAAGCAAGAAGAGGAAGGTAAAAAACTTGTGAAAAGGAGACTTAAAAAACGATCTGAGTTAGCTAATTTGCAAGAGGATATTGTAGATACACTTAAAATAAAGAAACAACCTGTAAGATTGTCGAGACACGCAAAAAGTAAAAGCATATCAAGGCAAACAAAAAATAGCCTAAAATATAAAATACAAAGTGAAAAGAAATTGTCATCTTCGAAAAATAAAAATGATAAAGATAAAACATGCGAAAAGAAAATTATATTCACAAATATTTTAGAGAAGTGTCCTAAAGAAGAATACAAAAAATCATCACCAAAAGGTTCAAAAATATTGATGATTGGTATGGAAATATTATCAAATAATGTAGAAAATTTAAAAGGAAAAAATACGTCTAAACATCGTCATTCTGGCATTGAAAAAGTAAAAAAAAGCATACAAGATAATAGAAATAAAATTGAAACAAATGATATGACAACTCCGTCAAAAACTTCCAAAATAACAAGATCTGTTAAGAACATGAAAAATATCTCAAACGAAACATCAACAAATCCTAATGAGAATCAGGTGCGAATCAAACAGGAAGCTTTAGAAGAAACTCCACCTACAAAGAAAATTAGTCCAAAACTTTTGCAAACAAAAGGAAGTAGTAAAAAAATACGTTTAAAAAGAGAAATGCAAATAACACCGATGGGAGTGCACCATAAGCAAACTCGTAGTATGCAACGTTTAACAAGATCTGTAGGTGGCAGCAAATATTTGACGCGAAATCTATCGCTGCAAATTGACAAAATTAACAAATCCAAAAAAAAGAGTTCATCCGTTAAAGAAATGGCGCAAACTGCTGATAAAAATAAGGGAATAAACAAAGATAATTTTTGTAAGCAGGTTAAAACAAGTAAAGAGAAAAAACATGTTGAAGGTAAAACTAAAAACACTGTCAAAAATACACAAGCTTCTGTAATATCTCATAGCAGTTCGCAAGATTATGAAACTTTACAATGTGCGCAACGACTGAGTGAAGCGGGTGTCTTTGGCAATAGCTCTGAAAAGGCAACTGAGTTCTTGGTGCCTCCTACACCGAACGCTTTGTTAAGAAATTCCCTTGTACCATCATCTTTGACATCATCCACGGGATTTTTTACGCAATCAGACGTTGTTTTTATGTCTCCATCTAACCCAAATTTAATGTCAAATAGGAAACGTGATCAAGTTATATCGCTTTCTAGTTCGGATAATGAAAACAGCACATCTCAATCATCGTCAACAAACGTGTCAATGACAAGTCGCCGGACGCGAGCTTTAAAGCCAAAAAGAAGCCAACAGCAACAGGTTCTTGGCGAGACAACCAAAGTACCCACCTTTAATGATTTGTTAACGCAACAAAATACACGTAATATTGTCAATTCCCCTGATCTCTTTAGTAACTGTTCAGACTTACTGCAAGTACCATGTACTCAACAACAATTGAATAGCGCAGAACCAAATGCACCATTTGAGGGCTTTAAAATTTTCGGATCCGAAGTCAAACAACTGCAGCAGCATTATGCCTTTAACGAAAATAACACAAAGAAACGCAATATTAATTTAAAAAAATCCTATCGAGAGCAACGTAGTTGTCTCGATATCTTAGAAAATATGTTTGATCCCACAAATATAAAATCTAAACAAATAACTGATGAGAAATCATCTACATCAACTAAGAAATCTAGTCGTGTCGCGGCATCAGTAGTTAAACAAAAATCACACTCTCAAATTGTACCTTCCCATCCCATAGAAGCAATAACAGAAGCCCAACAGAAACAAGAAAAACAGAAAAAGAAAAGTTCTACTGCGATCTCATCATCTGCATTACAAGCGGATGATGACATCTTTGAAATAACTAGTAATGGTACATTTGGCAGTGTTATGCGTTTACACAATGGTGACGTATCGCCCGTACAAAATACGCAAAAGACCAATACAAAACAGCACAACAAAATTACCAACTATCTGATAACACAAAATGGTTCCCAAGAGGAAACAGCGCCCAGTGTTGGGAACTGTGCGGGCAATTTAAATGCGGAGGCTGGCACTCCTATCAAAGGACATCAACAGTTGGCCGCTATTCAAAATACAAACGTAAAAAAATCACCGAAGGGCAAGCACAACACAACACAGACTACTAAACTAACAAAATGGTTTACAAAACCTTCCGACAAACTAAACAACGATGAATGTAGTCTTAAAGAGAAATCTTCAAATTCAAAAAAGGCAACCACTAAGCAGGTGCCGGCAGACCAGACTATTAGAACTGTATCATCACCACCTCCTGTAGCAGGTAAAAGAATTCTTAAAAGACGTAGACTAGATTTATCTTTTAACAAATAGTTTTCATAAATATGTACTTATATACATACTTATGTATCTAAGTACATATGTATGTATATCTGTGCTTTATTCTGATTGTTATTCAGAAGGGAATTAACAAAATTAGTTTTTAAATGGTAAAATTAAAAGAGAAAACATTGTAAAGATACTTGAAATTTGTTTAATTAGTAACAATTAAAAAAAAAATTTTATAAAAAAGTAGTTTATGATGGGTTATGATTATTAAATTTTATTCTATTTTATTATTTACACTACCAATGCGAATTACTTTTACAACAAACCAATTCTAATTCGCTTTTTCTGTCGAATTATTAAAAAAATCAAAAAATTTATATTCCATATAGATACATAAGTACATACCTACATACTTATGTATATACATACCTAAAATATGTTTTGACATACATACATATCGCACTTGATCAACAAGAGGGTATTAACTCAAAATTTTAAAATTTTCAGTAGAGGCAAAAAACTTTTTTTATACTATTCTTCTATTACAAAGAGAGATACAACTGTATTTTTTTGGGTGAAAGAGTGGCGAAAATGGTGAAACATTTTTACAGTGGATAGATATGACCACTCTTCATCGATTTCTTGCAAAAAACGGAATTTTAAAAATTTTGAGTTAATACCCTCTTGTTGATCAAGTGCGATATTTACCAGCAAATCATTAAAAAGTATGTATGTATGTACAAAATGAAAAATGTTTGAGAGATCATGCTTAGTAAACGTTACTTTTAATTAGGCTATCACCATTCATTTATTAAAATTTTTAACAATCATATCTACAACGATAATTACAATTTTTTTTAAGTTTTCCACTGTTTTTTATATTAAAACCCCGCTTATGGTTTACAATACTAAAATGTTGTGTTGCGTCTGCTACAACACAACATTAATCTGTTTTTTTTAATTATGGTTTACAATATCTAGTTGTTGTGTATGTACATATATAACACCTAATGATCTGTTGTAAGATTTTCGCAGTTGCAACAACACGTCGTGCAAACGGTAATCGCAGTAAAACTTACTACACTAATGATAAGTGTTATAAACCGTTGTCACAATTTCAATTTTGAAACACTAAAATATTTGTTTGAAGTTGAAAACGATAGTGGGGGCCTAAATTCTGATATAATTTTTACGTAACGAAACATGATTACATAAATAAAAACAAGATGTTTTTGCGTAGTTGTTTTAAATATTTATTAATTTTATTATTTGAGTTAAATGTAGATCTTTAACTTGAAAAAAACAGACTAAATAAAGATAAATAAAACAAAAAATTAATTTAACTGAAATAAACTGGAAAAAATATATGTTGCTTTTAAAGCAAATGATCGAAAATATCCATGGTATAATAAATAAGGTAGTCTTGTCCCTAAAACAAATACAACGTCACAAAAACAACAGGCATTTTCAAATGTTTTCTGTGTGTCAAAAAAACAAGGAAATAAAAAATACAAAATTTAATTTTTGTAAAATAAATTTCAAACAAAATAAAAACTAACTGACATACAGAAAACAAAAATCACGTCTACAGCTGTGTGACATAATTGATTGATAAATTTTATTATTAATATTTTAAATAATTTCAAATATACATACATACATGAGTTACAAAATTAAATGTCGAAAATAGTTTGCATAATACAAAGATGGCAACTTTATAGTAAAATGAATTTTAAGGAAACTCGCTTAACTGATGGAGGTTTTCTTTATTTCTTGTTTTATTTTAATATTATTAGCTATTTTCCAATATCGCCATTAAAAAAAAAACAGAGGTTGTGTTTGAAGGTAACAATAAAAGATTTATTTTAATATAAATTGCCGAAAGAATATTATTTTGTAAATTTTAATTATTTTGCTTTCAATGGAAAATTATTTGCAAATTTTTATATAAAAGGAGTCAGTTGATGAGTCTTAAAATGAAATTGATAGCTTACAATTTCTGTTCAACTTTTGTTATTTTCTATCACTAACTACTAGTTGTAGTTTATACATATAACAACTTCTTAATTCGCTTTGAAGCAAATTATATTAATTACAAAAATCTTTCCTAAACACCGAATAACAGGATTAGAATTTTATTAAAGTTTTAAAAGTAATAGGTAATATTAAATAACTTCCAGTGTGTATTGAATTCAAATATAAACTTTAAACAAATTTAAGTTATGCAGTAAAGAAATGTACATATTTGTTAAACCCTCAAATTACAATTTGGCTTGTTTTTATTATGGCTCTTCAATTAGTTTTATTTGATTATTTTAGTTTAAAATTCGGTATAATGTCCTGAGAAATTTACATCCAGCACGTTGTTGGTATTTTTTGCTTAGAGCTCCATTGAAAAATAATATTGTGATCATATTAAAAATTATAAAAAAAATATTTGATTACAAAATACATACATATGTAATAAAAATTATTTAAAAAAGTTATATGTAGGTAATTGAATAAATCACTTTAATTTATTTTGATCCTAAACCCTGTTAATATTACAATTTAAAACATATCAAGTGTTAACCAGAACATTTGCTAAATTAAACGTACCTACCTTTAAAACTTTGCAATAAAAACTATACATATGTACGTACATATATACATACATATATACAAATAACAAAAAGCTTTATTGAATAATACAAAAGGAATGAATTAAAAACCATAAGTTAAGTAGTTTTAATTTTTATATAAATTATACCTGTAAAAGTCTTAATAATGACATAGAAAATGTTTACTTGGATTTTAAATTGTTAAAGAAATTTTACAACATATACATACATATGTATATATACATAGTACATATGTATACATATGTACATATAATATTTTAAGTGTGTAAATGTATATTTACTTTTCCTTATTCTTCGAGGTGTTTAAATTGAAGTGCATGCATAAACCATACATTTTATCATCATAAATATGTATCTTTAATATTGAATTTAATAATAAAAATATGCAAATAAATTTAATGTTTTTTACTAAATATGGTGGTCAAATTGTGCATAACAGCCTTACGTTGATATTCTAATTCACGTTTACAGGCCTTCTTAAAGAATGGTGGACATTCATAGCGGACTTTCTCTTTGCAGTATGTGTTATTGTTCTGTGCAGCGAAATAAAACTCGCTTTCAGCATTTACTAAAAATAAAAAAAATTAAATACATACTACTAAAAAGTTCGGAATTATTAAATAAAAAGATTGCTGGCGAGTTGAAAGATATTTCCTACGTCAAAAAAATTGTTTTGTAAAGTTTGATGCCCTAAAACTACTGTGTCCTCAGTTTTTATGGGCTCATCTAACTAAATAATTTTTCATCTATAAGACATTTATCAATTTTATATTTTGCCCCTGTCACATTTAAGTATTCATACATATGTACATACGTACATACTTATGTATGTGGGTACCTACTAAGTGTTCAGTTTTCTGCAAGTTTACTGTAATTAAGAATTCTTTATGGAAATAAAAATTTTGCTGTTGCATGGAAATTGTGACGGTGAAACGAACGAACGAACGGCCAGGCACCAGTGATAAGAAAAAACTGAGGACACAACATTTTTAAGAGCATCAAAGCAACTGGAAACGTTTTAGGCATGCTCAAAACGGAATTTCCTTGTAAGCCGACCGGTTTCGTCTATATATCATATTCAGTGTTATATTGAATTGTAAATCGTTGTCCTTTACAGTTAGATTGTGTTCTCAATGTGCTTCTTGATTTCTTTTTATCTCTCACTAGGCCCTGTGTTTTTGTGTGCAGCGTTACCGCTTATATTATTTATAGCAAATTATAGTTAAGATATTGCACCAAGCATTTTGATGCCAATCCCTTATCCTACTACATATTAAACAGAACGACATATTTATGTAAATTTCTTGTGATATTAGATAACCAGCAATGAGTAAATTATTATTATTATTTTACTTACAACAATATAGTCCTTTAAAAAAGCATGTTTTATGACTGGACTGTATAGAATAAACTTCGGGTTTTACTTGCGGTAACGATTTAAGAACAATATAATTGGCCTTAGCTGTATTTAACCAATAAGGCCAATGAGATAAACGTTCGGTATACTCAACTGTATAACGCCAATCGTGTGTGTGACCACTATCCGATAAAATTCTGAAATTTAAACTGAAACAAAAAAATATATAAATATGTATGTATGTATGTACATATGTATATGTATTATAAAAAAAACATGAATATAAACATCGGATGTACTTGCTCGAATAAAATGTTATATTCATGGGATGTTTAATTATATCTCTTACATAGTGGGATTTAATATTCTCATTTTATTGAAATCTGCTACATAATTCCAAACATCTTCCGGTCTTGTTTGTTTGACAACAGCATCTATTTCATATTCATGATAACCGCTGGAAAATATTAAATATATGACTAAAAGTAAACTAATTATTAAGGAGGCTCTCTTAATATTGCAACGTTTGGTAGATCGTTTCATTTTTATTTGTAGCGCCAAAAGTCAGAACACAACTAAATAATGTTTCCTAAAATGTAGACCATGAAGTCTGGATAAACTATTCATATCATTCCATATTGTACTAACACAAACGCATGTTCTCTCATTTTAAATAAAGCGTACCTACATACTACATACTTATGTAAGTACGTATTATTCGAAATATTAAATTTCTTATTTTGTTGGTAACAGAACCAACCAGAAAAATAAGTACATACATATGTATGTACATACATATAAAAAAATATAAAAAATAAAATACAAAACTTAAAAATTGGTTATTAACGTCAATAGCTTTTCATGAGCTTTTGTTCGGACATATTTCAAAGTTGTTCTGCTCTTTTCTGTGAAACAAGCATTTTTTTGGACTTTGTTGCTACTATAGACTATGACTTCTCGCTATGTCTCATTTAAAATTACCACTTTAAAATAATGAAAACAGTGGAAAACGAACTGCGCCATTTAATTTCTATGGTTACTTTCCCAGCTAAATATACATACTTACATACATATGATAACAAAGAGAGGCGTGAAAGCCTTTATGTATAAAGTTTTCCCAAATCCCAATAAATTCGTTATCTATTATTGAAGTGATAAAAATCAACATTAAAAAGTTTGAAATTCAGAAAAACAATCTCTTCATTCCACGAAAAAATGTCTTCGAATCAATTCATTAATTTTAATAAAGAGCAATTTTTATAAATTCCCGCCAAACACTAATGTAAAAATCATCATGCATGTTTCACCTAAATCGAATCATTTCGTCATCACTTGATTCAATTCCATTTTTGTGATTTTATTTTTTTATTAAATTTTTTGCCGGGACATTATGTTATCCGAATAAAAAAATTAGTTACATATTTATGTATGTATGTATATGTGACCTTCTCCGAGAAAAGGGATCTAGTGTGTGAAAATGAAGTTTTGAGAAAACGCATTTAAAGTTTCAAAAAACGCTTTATCACTCTTAATCCACTCTTAAGTCCAAACCCGTTTTTGACACACTATGTCCCTTTTCTCGGAGAAGGTCACATATATTATATTAATTAGAATGTTTAAGTTGTTAATGATATTTTTGCAATCAAATAACAGCACCAACTGTGTTTTTAATGTATATTTTTGTATTTTTTTTATTAATTTTTCAAAAAAAATTTTCGGCATTAAAAAATGTCAAAACTAATTTTATATTGCAATCCTTTTTAATTGAAATCCCTGAAGAAGTCAAAAACAATTGACGAAACGTTGGGTAAAAAATGTAATAAAGCTGTTTTATTAACATTAACTACGTTAGGCCTTATTAGCTTAAAGAAGAAAAATATCATTAACAACAAAAATTTCATCATTGGCCAAATAATTCCTACAACACATTAGAATGTTTAATTTAAGCAATAGGTCTTTTGTTTTAATATATGTATGTATGTATATGTACAATGTACATATATATATATATATATGTATTTTTTATTTATATTTATATTTGTTTTCGATATTTCGCTAACAATTTGTTAGCATCCTCAGGAAAATTTTATAAATTATTTATAGGTACCTAAAATAAAAAATAATTTATAAAATTTTCCTGCAATGCTAACAAATTGTTAGCGAAATATCGAAAACATACATATGTATGTACATATATAAATAAAAATATAGTATATTAAATCAAAAGACCTATTGCTTAAATTAAGCATTCTAATAATTATAAAGAAAAGGTCAAATAAAATAGTGTACAAATAAATATATTATATTAAGGTAACGATAAAATAGTAAATTATTATTTTGTTAGTTTTCGTTATCAAGCCAACCTTTTGGTTTTAAAATTTTTCAAACCATTTCATTTTGTGGTTTTTTATATTCAAACATCTGTTCACTAAATAAGAATAATTGAACAACTGAACCAACTTGTTCATATTTTTCTACTGAATAAAAACACTTTAAATGTTATAATTATAATGAAGGGTAAACTAAAGTCGTTATTTATTTTACCACTTTCGCTTAGTTGTTCACACAGATGTGTTATTTTATCTCGGCAAAATGAGAATAAATTTATCGAATGAAAATTATTTTCTGTATCAATTTTTGTTTTGTTCATTGCATTTTTATAATTTTTGTATGTATGTTACAATACAAACACAACCATGTATGCATACTTCCAATAATACTTCTTTAAAATATTTCTCATCTAAATACCGAATCTTTTATATTGGTGTCTTAAACCAACCGTTTTCACATACATACATACATACATATATTTTTAGTACCTACTAGTGATGTTACGAATATTAATTTTTAGTATTGGCGAATACGAATATTTGGAACAATATTCCCCGAATACGAATTTTACTTTTAATGCTTAGAGGGACTTAAAATTTCAAATTTAATTGGAAAAATCCCTCCCTTTCTGTCAGAAGCAATAAGGGGCTGTGCACATATTACGTAACGCTGTTTTCAGAGATTTTATACCAACCCCCCCACTCCCACCCACCCTTTCGTAACGCTTTTTACTTTATCTTAAACCCCCCTCCCCCCTGGAGCGTTACGTAATATGTGCACAGCCCCTAGTTTGAAAAAAAAACAGCCACACAACTTTCGGGATTTAACCAAAGACTATAAATATATATATATATATATATATATATATATATATATATATATATATATATATATATATATATAAATATATAAATATATATATATATATATATTTATAGTCTTTGATTTAACATTATTATGACATTGAGATGACGAATTTGAAGACCTCTACATTTTCAAATTATTTTACTTACATACTATTAGATTTCGTTTTTCTCAGTCTCTGTTAGGGTGAAAAAATTTTCGCAGATGGCGCAGTCACCTGTGTCGGTGGACTTTTACATATTAAATATTAGTTCTTTTATTTTTTAAGTTCAAAATTCTTCTACTGAGGTTTAATTACTAACTTAAGATGATATGATCATATAAGACTTTAATTTTGAAATGAAGGTTAATTATTATCGTGCGCGAATACGAATATCTTGAAACAGGCGAATAATCGAATACGAGTATTCGTAACATCACTAGTACCTACAATACATTTCAGGAAATCCGAAATAGTTAATGTTGATATGAATGCGCCTTATCAAAAGAAAAAAAAACATATGTAAAATATTCTTCATGCTATTTGAATAGGTACATAAGTACATATATACATGTACATAAGTGTGTATGAACATCATCGATTTATTTTGTTTATAAATATCAAATCTCACAACGCGATTCTTATAAGCAGGGAAACCGGATATACATACATACATACATACATATGTATATCCGATTATTCTGTTCTTGTATTTTCCATAAAATGTAAGCAAGCGAAAAATATCGAAAAAGAGGCATTAAAAAATTACATACTAAAATTAATTAAAAAATTCTCAAAATTTTCGTTGCCGTCCGAAATTAGCAAAATTATTCTGTAAAGAGTTGTTTGGAATGGCATATATTTTTTTGTTTGGTATTTTTTATAGCGGCATTGTTTGAAATTATTTAGTGGTTACACTTTTTTGGGCAAATGTTTGTCAGATGTGACCGTACCTTTACAAGCACAGCTTGTAATTGTTGTAAACCACTTGTTTTTAATTTCGGATGTCAAATTTTGATTTTTGTTTATTTATTATATCTAAATTGGAAAAATTTCGTTTATGAAGAAAATTGTAAAATTTTTGAAAATGAATACGAAATAAATATGAGTTTGCATTTGTGCAAAGTAGGTGTGATATGTAAAAAAGATTAGACCTATTGGAAAAGAACGTTTTTAAAGTTCCCTAAGATGAAATCAAACTAAAATCGTAGAAAGAAGTCTTCAGAAGAAATTTAATTTTTTTTTCTTATTTGAATAAATAATTTTTATTTATATTTTTTCACAGTTTGAAACATACACACATACATATGTACATATTTATAATTTTGACTTCCGAAATCAAATTTTCTACCAACAAAATACATAGACTTGATTGTTTTTGTATTTCTGCATATACCTTATATTCATTGTATCATGACTAAAATTGTTACAGTGTGAAAGTATACGTAAAAAATGGTTAATGTTTAAATTCTGTGGTTTAAATACTTGCATAAGGGAACGTGCTGAATTTTTCCGAGTTTTGACAACTATGTTAGCAATAATACCAACCAAATGCATGTTGTTATTGAATTGTTGTAGTTGTTGTCAATCTGCGCATACCTGGAGTTGTACCTAGATCTGAACAAATTTCTATTATCGATTTTCATAGTATTTAACACATTTACATCACTAAAACTGCAATAAAAAAACGACTGTCAAATAAATAAATAATTCTAAATTTTAAATGAAAAGGACGACAAAGAGAAAAATGTATCAAAAGCGTCGCAAAAAGGAAAAGGCAGAACAACTTAAAAAGATAACACAAACGACGATGCTCGAAGCAACTGCCACTAATTGCTATAAGTACAACAATAACATAAAAACAAAACACAAAATAAATCCCACCAACAATGCTCAGAGGAATTTTTCATTTAGTCCAATTACCTCTTATTCGCAAGGATTGCAGTTATGGTGGCAAACCTACTGCTCTGCCATAGAGTTTCATACCAAACAACAAAAGGTTTGGCATGCTGACACTCAGGAAGACCAATTGATGCTTTTGGAGAAATATGCAAATGAATACGAAACATCGTCTGAAGAAGAGGAGGAAGATGATGCAGCACATGAGTCGAGCAGTAAAAACACAAATTTCGATCATGAAAATAAAATGAAAGAAGCTGTAGAGGAAGTTGTTGACGAAGATTATATGAAATTTTTAGAAATTACTCATAAACATCAGGAGGAGCTACGTTTAAAAAGAGCCGATGACAATTGTTAATTTATTTATTCTATGTAAAAAAAAATGACGAGGAACTTTGTACCAGATTTTCCAATATTTTTTAAAACAACTGAGTTAAGCAATCAGCTGTTTGTGTAATAAACAATAACAAATAAGAAAATTAAATTTTGCCTAACAATGAAATAATTGTAATTTTTGCAAATGCAAAGCAAAATATGTATGTTTATTTGGATGTGCAAACATACATAATGGGCCTTATTACGGTTCTCGAATCGACTTCGACCGCTGTAATAGATTAAAGATATACATATATAAGTTCTTTTAATCTTTTACAACAGTATAAGTAAATTCGAGAGGCGTAATAAGGGTCATTGAGCCTATCTTAAAAAGTGAGATGCTAATATGGATTTTGCTGTTCCCGTACTTTCAAAAAATTTCTGAATAGATAGAATAATTTTTGCTTATTCTCATTTTACCGAACGTTACCTTTAACGGACGGGATTGAACCTAATATTCTAAGACCGTTTACAACAGAATTGATAGCGGTTACATACAGCTGACCGCCGCACACAAGACTATTTGCACCTAAAAGCGGGAATAAATGGTTGCTCCAAGGCTAATAACTTTTTTGTTGTGCACATATTACATAACGCCCAAAGGGGGGTTAACTGGGGGTCTCCACGTTCAATAAACTAGGAAATAATTATGTTCTCAACTGTCAAATTCTATTTCCAACACCATATGTCCGCGTGTGGACCGCAAAAACATTTATTTAAACACTTACATATTTCCAAGCAATTTTGTTGAACATAAACTGTCAAATTTGTCTGAAATATGCATTTCATGCGAAGTACATAAAAATAAAAAAAGGACTTTACTAATCATACTCATATCCGCAAATAGATTCCTATTTTTCAAACAAAAAGTAAGTAATTTATTAAATTTTCATACAACCATTCACAGCAAATTTGTTTAATTTTTATTCATCACTCAATACGTGTTCTATTGCTCTCAACATAAGCTTACACATGAACATAATTATGCAGTTAATCTGCCGACGTTATTGCTTATGTTTGGAAATTATTGAACGTGGTGACGTGGAGTAAAGGTTTGGAAATTTTTCACTGAAAAATTATTTAAAAATTATTATTATGTCGCCTTGTTGGGGGGGGGGGGGTATAAAATATCTGAAAACAGCGTACGTAATATGTGCACAGCCCCTTTGTCGATTCGAAAACAATAACTTGGCAGCACGAGCAAAAGTAAAGTCAAAACCAAAGCGAATTTATCATGAGGTGGGAGCAATGGCGAATTTTTGAATTCAACATCAACTTTTCTGTTAAATTCTGTCAGTTAAAAAGAGTTAATCATATATACTAAATGAGTGTCAATATGGTTTTAGACAAGGTAGAAACACTAGTTTTCTTCTGACTGAATTGACTGAATCCATCAGAAGTGCTCTTAATGTGGGCAAAATAGGTGTACTTGTTTCAATCGACCTCTCCAAGGCATTTGACCAAGTTAAGCATTCCTTACTTGTCACTAAACTTAACACTAAATATGGTTTTTCTAAAACAGCTTGCCGCTTAATTTGGTCTTACCTTTGTGATCGGTGTCAATTTGTTTCCATGAATGGCTCAACTTCTGATCTAAATCAGGTAATTTCTGGTGTGCCTCAAGGATCGGTTCTTGGGCCGATCTTATTTACCTTATTCATTAATGACTTATTCGACACACTCTCCTTTTGTAAACCATTTGCCTATGCTGACGACATACAGCTGTTCTGGTCAGGAGAGCCCCAATTCTCTGATTCCTTGCAGGCCACCATCAATCATGACTTGTCGACTCTAAACAGTTGGATGATCGCAAACTGGCTACGTGTAAACACGGATAAAACTAAAGCCATGGTGCTTCATACAAATAGATTTGATCAAGTTGACCTCGACTTGAAAATTTCTAATTTTTCGATTGAGTTCGTACATCATCTCAGATGCGTTGGTGTTATAATTGATAATAAATTGTCATTTGAGCCTCATATAAATAATGTTTGCTCTAAGATATCTTTTCTTTTACGGAGGTTATACCATGGGAACCTATACTTGCCGTTGCATGTCAAAAAAGTAGTTGGTCATACACTGTTAATGTCACAATTAAGTTACTGTTTTGAAATCATTTCTGGATGCAACGCGGGCAATAGAGCTAAATTGAAATCCATCGTTCATAAGGTGATTAGATATGTATATGGGCTCAGACTAAGAGCACATGTTTCTAACTACCTAATAAACTTTCTTAATATGACTTTCGACAATTATCTAAAATTTCGTTTACTAATTTATCTTTTTAATATCATAAAGTTTCAAAGGCCTTTCAACGTGTTACAACTGATCTCGTTTACTAGATCTGTCAGAAATCCCCAGATTTGCATTCCGCGTATTTACTCTTACACCTACGAACAGTCATTTGTAGTTCGTTCGGCTCGCCATTGGAACGCTCTACCCAGAAATTTAAGATGTTTCTCCTTTTCACAAGTCACCTTTAAAAGAAAACTAATGGCATATTTTGCTTCGTTAGACTCTAATAGTCTCTAGTATTCAATTATTTTGTCGCTAACTACATATCGGGCTATAAACTTCTTTTTATAACTTCTTTTTATAACTATCACTGATCTAAATTGTGTGGTTTTGGGATCGACTTGGATGAGGTATCTGAATTTATTCATGATTTTGGAATTTTATTTTTTACTACTTTTTTGTTTTATATAGTAACCTATTGTATATATGTATATATTTTCGCTTTTTATAACTATAATACATATTATTAATGGCCAAGAGGCTAATGTATTATGAATGAATTAAATAAATAAAATAAATAAATATTGTGTAATACAATTTATCCAGACTTTCGGTTAAAGTGTTGATTATTTTTTAATCGAACATCGTGAAAGCGGGCGTAACAGCTAAAAAATGAGAAGGGAAAAAACAAGGCGATTTTATTATGAATTTGCCTTGGGCAAAAAATAGTTAGATCAAGGCGAATTCAATAAATTCGCGTAAATTCGCCTTGAGTTAGATTAATTTAATTCGCCTTGCCACCATCCACTATCCTTTTTTGTTTATGTTTTCTGACACTTCATCGATTGTAATTGTAAGAAGGAAAGTATGATCTATTTTTCCGGGAAAAAATAGAATTTCTTTAGAAAATCCATTGTAAAAGTGTAATACTATAAATATAAATGCTTATGCGGAATAAATCTAATTAAACAACATGGAATGTGGTGATGAGGTAAAAATAAAGACTCTGTTAGATTTGTCTTGAATTGACTAAAAGATCTTTTACAGATTGAAATTTGTCAAAATGTCGAGCCGCATGAAGTAGAGGAGACCGTCAAGTCAAAAGCGGTGGTAAAGTTTTCTCAGGTACAGGTACCAGTTAAATTCAATCGTCTAGAGTGTAATACAAACTTGAATTTACCACCTTCTAATTGGCTGACGAGCACTGATAGTAGTTATGGTTTGCACCAGGCCTTATATCATAGGCCTGGTTTTGCAAGTTTTCGCATGGCCCATATGTTTCCTGATTGCGTAGGGGAAGTTGATGTGGTGGCAGATGCAGAGAACATAAAAAAATTGTTGAAAATGCCCTATACATCGCAAGGAGCTATTAGCATGATTGTCCATAAAGTGGGCAACACCATACTTTTGGATGAGTTCGATATACAGAAGTATTTGTTGCGTAATGCCGATGATGATTGGAAATGGCTAAGAACTTTTATATTAGAACAAATTTTGGCCTATGGTGATGGCGGTCGTAATTTTTGCTTAAAAGACAAATCACGTGAAGCTATACAAACGAAGAATTTGCTTTCAAAGTTTTTGTACTATTCGTTGAAGCAGTCATCAGGCATAGATGTATCTGAGAGTCAAGAGGGAAGTACGCAAAAACATAACCAATTGCCCATTAAAAACCCACTACTGCCCGAACCCAAAGTGGAAGAAAATGTTCCTGATCCCAGTTCCTCTCATGTTTTTCAACGGAATGTGGTTTGGACATTCGAAGATATACGCATGCTAATTGGTACAGACATGCCCATCTTTGGAGGACCAAATCGACCTTGTATTAGTTTAAGATTGCGTGACATGGCCAAACCAATTAATGTATTGACCGGAATAGACTACTGGCTGGATAATCTTATGTGTAATGTGCCGGAAGTTGTAATGTGTTACCACTTAGATGGCATTGTACAAAAATATGAAATCATTAAGACCGAAGATTTGCCTTATTTAGAAAATTCACAGTTTTCTCCTCAGGTGGTACGAAATGTTGCTCAAAATATCTTGGCTTTTTTAAAAGCAAACGCCACCAAAGAAGGCCATACGTATTGGTTATTTAAAGGACGGAATGATGATGTTGTGAAATTATATGATCTAACAACTTTATGTAAAAATCAATCGAGTTCTGGGGAATGCGATGAGAAGCAAGAAAATCCATTTACAGTGCCAGTGGCCATGTTGCTATATACCGTGGCACGTAATATGAAAAATCGTTCCCCTCAAATAACAGCTAAAACAGCTGGAAATATAAGGGCGTTGTTAGATAATTGCATAAAGCTATTGCCCAAAGAAAAGTATCCGCAAATTGTTACATCTTCCCATTACATATTGTCAGACTTACACATACCAGCTGGAACAGATCCAAAGGATCCCAAATTTGATAACTCTGATAATGATTCCGATACACAATCGGTCTATGAAGACGAACAAGATGATGAAGATGATGAAGAAGATTGCGGTTTCCTTAATCATGAAGAGTTGTTTAATTTCCAAGAACTAAGCAAAGAGCAAAATTTTGCTGTACAAAATATTTGTGATACTCTTAAAGAATTTAATTTAGAGAATTTGAACACTAAAACAGGCAAACATACACCTTTGCCTTTGGTGGCGCCGGTGGAGGAAAGGTGTGCTATAGCGTTGGAACATATAAGCAAAGGTTTATCTTGCTTACAGTTTTTTAATACAAATGAAGAGAAATTTGTGAAAGAAACAGAGGCTAGAGCTAAAGATGAAGAAAAACAAAAGATTATACATGAAGAACAACATCCCAATATGGCTAAGCCATTCAGACCCATACCTCTTCCATATGAATCTTTGAACACCCAAATTACAACCTCTACCATCCTCAAATCCTCTGTTAGTGACCACTTTTCATTGGATGAAATCAAAGCTAAAAAATTTAAAGGGAAAAAAGCTCAAGTTAAAGACCTAAATCTCTTGGCAACAGCTACATCACAACATCAGTTGCACCCTAATCAACAGATAGCTGTTAGTTTTAATTCTCAACTTTTTGGTTCTTGGAATGTTCATTTGAAATTGTTGCTTTTAGAAAAAGCTTGTCTTACTTATGCCACTTTGGCCGAATATAACTATTTGGAGCAGAAATATGGCTCAAGCTTAAGAGCCATTTATATGTCCTGCAAATGCCAGCAGGTGATATTGAAATACATGTCATCTCTGGTATCACAAAAAAGTTGCTTATTGGGACGTGCTGGAGATTGCTTATTCCAAATCACAAAAGATTGGGAAAATGTTTCTAGGCATATAAGAGATTTTCATAAAAGTTATGATAGTGAGAAGTATATTCGAAAAGAGTTAGAAAAAGAGTTGGGTAAGTTTATTCGCAGAAATGCGAAAAATGTGCTGAATATAAATGATTAACTTTTTTAATTCCTTTGGATATGTAATATGAATTAGCGAAGTAGTTTTTCGCACTCTGATGAATCCGATAACTATTTATTAATTTCAAAATATCGAATACATTCCACAGATTCAGAAGACTGTTTCGAACTACTTGCACCACAAGAAAATACTGAATTTTTAATGGTTTCTAGTTGTGCCTGCTATGAAAATGCCATTGAACATATAGTCACTAGCTCCATAAGCGACAATAAAATTGAGTCCACACGTCATGAACTACTAAGACGTTTGGGTAATGTACGCAACGAATTAGGTGTGAAATACATGTTTTGGTCTCAAGAAGAGTACACAAAACATCTACAAGACACTAATAACTCCAAAGATACATCTTCGCAACAATTCAAAGAATATATTGAATATAATACAAAAGTATCGGAGGACATTGAAAAGGTCCAAAAAAACGCAACAAAAGAAGAACCTTTATATTTGCAATTGGCCATGAAATCGTATGATTGTTTAATCCGTGGCATTAACGCTTTCAATATAGTTCAAGACAATGTTAATTTGGCATTCTTATACTGTAACATGGGTAGATTTATGCGTTTCAGGGCACATTTAGTAACACCAAAAGAAAGGTGAGTTTTTTTATTTGAGTTATGATGATCTTTTTGAATAAATTAATCTTTCTTTTCAACAGCATCGATATCATAGAACAGCAAAAAATGTTTTATAATGAGGCATTCTCGTATTATGAAAAGGCGAAAGATGTTTTAGCTTCAAGAAAATCCAATGCTGAATTGTGGGACTTAGTAAATTGGGAGCTCTCAACTGCAACATTCACTTTGGCTAAACAATTGCAGGATTATAGTTCTACTGATAAGGTAAGAAATCATTTACTTTTTCAATAAATATATACCTTAATGGACCTAACGAATTTTGTAACGATTATTCGTCGCTACATCAAATATGGTTTATGATTTGGGGTTACGGGTTCTCTTTAATTAATGATTAATAAAGTACAACGGGAATACATTTTTAAAAACCCACTTGGACGTTTAAAAGATCTTTTCTACTTAATCACTTTTTCCTTAATGCCACAGATATATTTTGTTAAAATCGGCTTAGTATTTTGGAAGCTATAAGCGTTTAAATTTGCTACTAACGCATGCACACAAATAATACAAGTATGTGTTTTGTCAAATTGGTTTTGCAAAGAAAGTACCAACAATGTTTTGAAATGGGAAAATTGTTATGATGTCGGAACGCAAGAGAAGATAATTATATAAATTGATTTAGCTCACTGGAAGGTGTTTTAATCTTGTATATATCTATTTTTTTACTTTTAGTAGGTAAATACTTGCGAATTCTCCCAAACGTGGGTTATCTATCAAAATGTGACAAATACGCGATTTGAAAAAAAATAGGGGGTTTATATATTAAGGTAAATATATGTATTCCGTTGAAATAGACTGCTGGGATACATAAAACCAAAGTTCAGTTATTGCAAATATCTTATAACATTTTATTAATTATGTTTTGATAGTAATTCAACTCATTATAGTAATATATGTATGTAATCATCAGACAAAAATAATCTGTGAGCATTTGCTGTGTGTTTTCATTCTATTTCCATTTTATAGGTTTGCCGCAATGATTTAGAAAAAGAGGTCCTAGATCTGTTACAGAAATCATTGAAACTTTGCGATGTTGAGCATCCAGGCTCTAGACAAATTTTGTATACTTATCGTTCAGGATTAATACATAAAAGGTGAGTAAGTATGTTCATACTTTTATTATTATTATTATTATTATTATTATTATTATTATTATTATTATTATTATTATTATTATTATTATTATTATTATTATTATTATTATTATTATTATTATTATTATTATTATTATTATTATTATTATTATTATTATTATTATTATTATTATTATTATTATTATTATTATTATTATTATTATTATTATTATTATTATTATTATTATTATTATTATTATTATTATTATTATTATTATTATTATTATTATTATTATTATTATTATTATTATTATTATTATTATTATTATTATTATTATTATTATTATTATTATTATTATTATTATTATTATTATTATTATTATTATTATTATTATTATTATTATTATTATTATTATTATTATTATTATTATTATTATTATTATTATTATTATTATTATTATTATTATTAAAAATTTTTTGATGAGCAGAGCTCCCAAGGCTATATCAGCTTTGTGTAATAGAAATGGATGCATACATATTAGGATGGCAGCTATTTTTTTACACTTGACCTAAAAAGTATATGGTGAAAATTTGAGCCAAATTGGACAATTTTAAACCGCGGCACACAGAGGTCAAAGGTCAAAATTTGGGAAATTTATTTTTTTTTTTCAAAAAATTACTTCTAAAAGCCATATTTGCCCGAATAATTTAATGAAAATTTGTAATTAAGTTCTTTTATGTTTTTTTTTCTTGTTATGATAAATTTTGTTCCAAAATAATTAACCCTCTTATAGCCCAGGGGTCAAAAATGACCCAATTTATACAATTTTGATAAATAATCATAAAAACAGGCCCAATTTAATTAAATTTTTTTCTCAAAAGTGGAAAATAAGTTTTATTAAATATAAGCAACATATCTACGGTCATAAATTGATACCACATAAGACTGATTTTAAATTTTCAGATAAGTAGTTTATGTGTAATTAATTACTTTCTTCGGGTACTTAATACAAACGGAAGGAAATGACAGTTAAGTGGTGTCCATTTATGATTTTCGACACTTTGCTAAATTTTTTTAAACATTAACCCTTAATCTATCCATCTGGGTCATTTCTGTTTAATTGCATACAAGTTTTGTTTTAAAAACGTAAATTTGGTTTCTAGCAATAAGTACATAAAAAATATAATATAAGATACGTGATAATATAACTTATGAATTAAATTCGGTACATAAATCTTTCAAAGTTGCATTTGTGCCGTATTTCTGCCTATATTGCTGAACAACCTAAAAAAACAAAAGAAATTTTACCATTTTGGTTTTAGCACTTAACTAATATAAATATTACTTTAAATAAATGTTGTCGTTGCTCCTCGTCTTTTGTTATTTTTTTATGGTATTCTTGAATAAGTTTTATACCTCTTTCCGCACAGTCGTTAACAATCTTTAAGTTTTCAACAATGTGTTTTCCGTCCCTGTAATCCTTTAAGTCCTCCCATGTTCTTGGGTCCTCTTTTAAAAATTGCGTAGATATATTAAAACGTTTAAACAGTTTCTTTGTATTTGTAGAAAATAATTCTTCTAAAATCGTATTAACATCTCTGTCAATGAAATCCTTAACATTAACTTGTTTCAATGGAAGTTTTTTCAAAATGTCATCATTTTCATCTTCTTGTGATTGTTCGGGAATACTAATGCCCATTTTTTCCACTAGTTTGACCTTAGTTTCTGCAGAGATTCTAGAATCAAATAAAGAAAATCCAACACACTCTTCGCTTAAGTAGTACAAATGATTTATAATTTTTGAAATTGCCTTATCTGCCATATTTTTGTTTAAACTCTTATAAGCTTCCAACTTGCGTAAAAATATCAAATCGTTTAAAGGAGCTAAATGAGCTTTTGTTGCGTCGAACCAAAAAATTGCATAGCATTTTATTATGAAACCTGCTAGTTCAATTAAACCTTTGGTTTCACATTGGCCGAGTTCAGGAAACTGGTTCCGAAATAATAAAATTTTGAGGCAATATATACCTTTGGACATCCATCTAGCTAAATGATATGCTCCAGGCTTGTAAAATGATATTCCTCGAGGTGGGGTTCCACCTAAAAAAATTATAATGAGTTCCAGAAACTCTTTATAATCGTTTCCCGGTAACTCTTCCATTAGTTTTTTCTTAGCAAAAATAATTATTTCATCGCACTCATCACTTAATATTTCTTTAACTCTTGGATCAATTATTCCCGGTTCATACTTATCCTGCCGTATTTGAAGCCAATGGTTCTTAAATTTTTTAAATAAAACAATATCAGGGCCTGTACTTGCTCCGATGTTGGATTCTATAAACACAGCTGCCAGCACTATTTCATATATATGATGACGACAACCCATATATAAAATATCACGCCCAATTCTTTTCTCTAGTAGAGTGCATGCTCCTTTAAATCTTCCTGTATTTGAAGATGTTGTGTCGAAAACGAATGCGTCTGTTTTTGATAAAATATTATTCTCCTCCAAAGCATCGTAAACAGCAGAAGATATTTCAAGGCCTGTTCCAGAAGGAATATCAGGCATGTTTAGAATTTGCTCAATGTTTGTGGATGTAGCTATAATCGATAAGCGATCTTCGGGTTTTCCACTAAGATTGCTTAGCAGTTTAGTGTCCCAATGTATTGTCAGTGGCTGGTCTATAGATTTAAACTTTTGCACTACACTATTGCTGAGTTCTTCTCTTAAAACCTCTCTTTGTTGGCGCACAGACGTGCGATTAATGACATATTCAGATGGATGTATTCCTAGTGCTTCCAAAACTGCAACCAATATGTGTACAACATCTCTACAACTTAATTTAAGCTTGTCCAAAACTGCAGCGAGTCTCGGTGTTAAAATATCTTTACGTGCTCTTTTTTCTTTTGGAGGTCCTATATCCTCTATTTCCACATTATCCTCCAAATCAGATTCGGAATCTAAGATATCATCGAAACTTTTAACACCTATGATTATTTTTAAAATGTTCTGCTTCACTTACGAGATTTAAACCAATCGTGGTTTAAGACAATTAAAAATGTAATACTTTACCTTTTGATGTGGATGCAGCTTCCATATTTCTTATTTTCCTGACTTCCTCAGCCTCAGTTCGCATTTGGATCCTTTCATTCTTTTTCAATAACTTAACATCTATTCCAAGCATGCTTCCTGGACGCCCTTTTAATCTTTGATTTTATTAATTGTTTATCTTCTTCAATTTTAATAATGCTTAATGCATCGTTATGAGCAATATCAAACAAATCATTCAAGCCATCTTTCCATTCAACTCTTTTTATTTTATACGTTTCACTATCCCTATTTTTAGTTTTAACAAAATATTTCCATTCATCATAAAGATCTAAAAGTTTCTTGACAGCTCGATGAAATTGCCTGACTGGAATGTTAACCTTTTCCCAAAATATTGAGCATTCTTTTACAACTAAACGAGCGCTTTCTTGTACATTAAGTTTAGTGAATCTTATATTAAAAAATAATACTTTGAGGCAGTCTCCTTCTGATGGTAGTTTAGAGCCTGTGATCTGGAGATTTGGAAAGCCAATTAGATAAATTTCCTCTCTTAAAGTCGGCATTTTTACATAAAGAAATCGCTTAAAGAAATTATAAAGAAAAATTATTAATTATTGCAGTAGATCAAGTACACTTAGATTTTTAGAAAATTTCGATGATTTTATATCTAATGTTCAAAAAAAAAAGGACTCGAAGATTTTTTTGTTTTGATTTCAGTACTATGAAAATTTCCAGTTAATTTAATATAGTTATTGTCTAGGCTATCAGAGTAGTATATTATTAACGGTTGTATACCAGACTTACATATTTTCCTTCTTATAAGAAATGTAAATATTATTTGGGTTTCAATATAAACGAAATTATTTACATGAATTCTTTAAAAAGTGAAGACCCAAAAGGGTCACATTAGGGGTTAATGTTTAAAAAAATTTAGCAAAGTGTCGAAAATCATAAATGGACACCACTTAACTGTCATTTCCTTCCGTTTGTATTAAGTACCCGAAGAAAGTAATTAATTACACATAAATTACTTATCTGAAAATTTAAAATCAGTCTTATGTGGTATCAATTTATGACCGTAGATATGTTGCTTATATTTAATAAAACTTATTTTCCACTTTTGAGAAAAAAATTTAATTAAATTGGGCCTGTTTTTATGATTATTTATCAAAATTGTATAAATTGGGTCATTTTTGACCCCTGGGCTATAAGAGGGTTAATTATTTTGGAACAAAATTTATCATAACAAGAAAAAAAAAACATAAAAGAACTTAATTACAAATTTTCATTAAATTATTCGGGCAAATATGGCTTTTAGAAGTAATTTTTTGAAAAAAAAAATAAATTTCCCAAATTTTGACCTTTGACCTCTGTGTGCCGCGGTTTAAAATTGTCCAATTTGGCTCAAATTTTCACCATATACTTTTTAGGTCAAGTGTAAAAAAATAGGGGGGCGCACTTCTCCAAATTCAACATTTTTTAAAATAGCTGCCATCCTAATACATATATATGAATTTATATGAAAGTAGCTTTGTGTTAAACATATAAGTGGATGGGGAATACTTTTAGTCATATTTATAGTTTTGCCTCTCCTGTAAAGTTATAGATGTTTTTGATGTTTGTTGTTAGAAGATCTTGCATTATTTTGAGAGGTTCTGTGTTGTTCAAGTGTTTAATCATTAGACTGTGTAGTGATGAAGATTCCAGCCGATTTGGCTCCTGATATGGTCCCTTTATGATAACTGTAGGAAGAAGAAAAATAAAAGTAATTTAGAAGAATCTATGCTTAGCATGAAAATAAAACCATGATAAAATCGGCAAATAGTAAAATTTAGAACAAAACTACAAAAATAAGAAAAATTCAAAGAAATTGAGATATTAAAAAACGAGAAAACATTTCAAAATAACTAAAATAAATTAGATACGAGTATGTATGTATTACGTTTAATCTATAGAATTTTAAAATTTGCTACCAACCAAGAGATCCAAAAAATTAAAATTTGAAAAACCAAAAAATATGTTTTGCTTTCGTTAATACTTACACATTTCGAGCAACAAAGGCAAAGTTTAATATCTAAACATTCCTTTAGATTTCAACTACACTGGCTGAATAGAACAAACGTTGTTTTCGGTAGAAGCCACTAAACCTCGTCAGTATTAATGTGAAAATGTTTTCACTACTTGTTAGGTAGCTCTGTTGAACGTGATTACATATTCTATTTATACACCATTAAATATATGTATATAGAATACGCAACTTCTCCTATTAATTGGATGCTAGCTGGGGAAAAAGTCAAACCGTTTTAATATTTGGTGTGGTCTATGCTTCTGTGTAGAAACATCGATTAGCAATACAGGAAAGTTGAAAAACCAAAAAATATATATTGCTTTTACATATTTTGAACAAACTCTATAACACATTGGAAATTGCAAATAATGACAATTATCGTATTTATTGAATTTTATTTTTTGGTTTTGCAAATTTCCTATGTTTCTAATCGATAGTAATATACAAAAGCATAGTCCATGACAAATACTACGACCGTAAAATTCAAAAATACGATTTTTGCCATTTCGTGCAATTTTCACTGATGTATGGACAATAAAAAAAAAATACTATGGAAAAAGCGATTGTTCTTGAAAAGCTATTTTTAGATAATAGTTTTTTTTTAACTTTCTCAAATATTCAAATATTATTTGACCGATTTTTATGTATTATTTTTAATGAAATCGCGTCTGCTGCCAAAATCATTGTAATGTTTGTTGTTTAATCAAAAATATATTTTTTATTTGTAGAATTGCATCTTTTCACTACAGCCAGTTGCGCAATAACTGCACTGACTCGTCCAGTTTATTCAAAACAATACTCCAGCTGTGTAAATACCATTATGAAAAGTCTGCGAATATCCTGGAGGGGCTTAAAGAGGCGGGCGATCTTTTGATTGTCCAATTAGAGCGTATTTCTTTGCAAGAATTCTTGGCAGAAAGTAATTTTAATAATTTCAGACTATAATTCAACTGTGAAGTATTTTATTATATAAATGCTTCTCTGATTTAGTTATTGTTTGAAATGTTTCAAAAAAAGAATTGCTAGAATAGACTTGAATTATAGTGTGAAACGGTCTTATGCTACATATGTATATCACTTTTAGTTTACAATACTAATTTATTTCTCTTTCAAGATACTAGCAGCAATATGAAAAAAATTAAAATCCTACAACAACTATTAGAAATTTGTCTCAACTGCAAATCTCTATTTGAATATGCGGTCAATAACTTTAATTGTTCAGCTGAACTAAGAAATTCATCAACAGCGGCGGCAGCAGTTGCTGCTACGCAAAATGTCAATAGCGGAGACGAATTTTTAAAGCATATACTTTTATTTGAGAGTCGTTTACAGTTGGCTTTGAAAATTCTTATAAAACTATGGCTAAGTGGCGCTAAGGATACAAAAAATCGGGCCGAATTATACAAGAAAATGTATATGGAAACCTTGAATATTAGAAAAGTAACAGAGGCTCAGCATGAACAGACTGGTGTTAAATTATTAGCACAAAAGTTTGCAAATCTGTTGGAGAGACTGGCACAACTGGAACGTATACATACGAATACATAAAAAACAAAAATATTAACAATGCAAGCTGCTAAGCAGTTTTAATTATTTTTCTTTTTAATTTATGTATTTTTATTCCGTGCTTATTGTAATTGCTTGCACTTATAACAGAAAGAGAGTGGAGTTATTGAAACTATTTTTTATGTAAGTTTAATTTACAAATAAGTTTAATTAAACCACCCAAATATTCAATATGTAAAGATTTTCAACATATCGCAAGAAATCATTAAAATTGTTAAACCTTAAAATTTTTTTGTATGTTTAATTTATTTTCTATGATGATGTTTTTTTTATAAATATTCATAATTTGTTAATAAATTAATCGGAAGTTTGGCTATTAAGAATTTTTTTCAACAGGTATAAAAAAAGCAGTGTTAACATCACCTTTAGGCTTTGGTAATATTACTGACTGACTGTACTTGAAAACATAGCTTGGGAAGAATGATTAGAAATCCTAATGATTAGCAATTGGATTAGAAATTTTAATTAGAAATTGATTAATTATGATTAGTTAGCCATTTTAGACGATTACTAATTGATTAGATTAGAAATAATCAAAAATCTAATCACAATTAGTGACGATTAGCATTTGTAATCAAATCTAATCAAAACTAATCCAAAAAATAATTGATTAGATTTCTTGATTATTTTTGATTAGATTTGATTAGATCCACTATTTTTAACTATTTTTGTGAAAAGAAAATATATAAAATAAATAATATAAAAATATAAAAACTACAAGAAAGAAAAAGAAACAATAAATTTTAGTGCTGTGCGAAGCTTTCAATAAACTATAATTAAAAAAAAAAGCAAAATACTCGTAACGTAAAGCTAAATAGAAAGAGTTATTAATCCCTACTTAAATAGAAAGTTAATAAATACAAAAGTCAACTCCGCACAACAATAGTTGAAAGCCATCAATTAGTTGCCTAACTCCATCATCGTCGTCACAGCCAGTGTGGGAAGGGAATCATCCATAGTTGCTGAGAAGTTTTCGTCATCCTGTCTAGTGGGACCCCAGGTATTCTGCCGTAGACCTGTACAGACACACAGACGACCTAAACGTACGAAATATATAAAATATATATTATTCTTTTAAATTTTGGAGATAAGTTAAACGTCTTTTTTTTTCCTTACTTAACTTAGCGGAATTTGTACTTTTTTTTATTTCCTTTTGCGGTTTGTGGACAAAAGGTCCGTCGGGTTAGGTTGAGCTCATCCCAGGATTACGACGAGGATACCTTTTGGTGCGTAAGGGTCAGTTGCCCACCGTATTTCTATGTGTTCGCCTTAGGCTGTAAAGATAAGAAAAATATATGTCAAAATATAATTGATGCTCAAGTTAGCAAATCGACCTACTTGTACTTAAAGACACCCACGGCAGTTTTCCTCCGGAACATAACCTAAAATAGAGCTTACAAAAAAAAAAATTCATAGTTTTGGTTAATTCAAAATTTTTTATGTTTAAAGTTTAAATTATCACTTTTTTTAAATTTGTCTTTTTACATTATATCTTGGCCATTTTGCGGTAGACATTTTTTTTGGGCAGTCAGCCATTTTATGATTCCGTTAATTAATTAAATAAATTTTTATTGTTAATGATACATCATCTTGTTTTTTTTATAATTTACTTAAATTTTTTTTTTTTGCTTAATGGCAAAAATTCAATTTTTTTTATTTATAAAACTTTTAATTACATATACATATACTTACATACTATTAATAAATAATTAAATTTTTGTGTAAATTAAATCCCTTTTATTGAAATTCTTATTTATACCTACCTATGAATAAATAATATAAAAACGCGGTAAGTAAAAAGGGGCAAGTGTAAACAAAAGGTGGTTCGTTTTTGGGGCATCAAACTTCTTTTCAGGATGCCATGGTGAGGTTTTATGGCCTCAGAAGGGGTGGGTATGCAGGTAGTGAACGAAACTTGCTTCGGGTCCCTTTATTCTAAATTATTTTCTCGTGTCCATCGACGAGTAAAGCTGACATGATTTTTTTTGTAGCTGGTAGATTTCCAGAGCGATTGGCCATATCCCTCCCCAACGGCGAGCTTCAGCCGGAGCATAACACCAGCATGTCAGCGCGGCCAATGATCTGGCAACCATTTGGTACAAACAAATACCAGCCATGCTACGCTATTCAAAATATACGATTTTTGCCATTTCCTGCAATTTCACTGATGTGTTGAAAATAAGAGCAAAAAATATTTTTTGGTTTTTTTAAATTTCTTGTATTGCTAGTCGATGGTCATATACAAAAGCATAGTCCATGCCAAATATAACAATCATATGATCTTACATAAAAAATAGTTTCAATAACTCCACTCTCTTTCTGTTATAAGAGCAAGCAATTACAATAAGCACGGAATAAAAATACATAAATTAAAAAGAAAAATAATTAAAACTGCTTAGCAGCTTGCATTGTTAATATTTTTGTTTTTTATGTACTCGTATGTATACGTTCCAGTTGTGCCAGTCTCTCCAACAGATTTGCAAACTTTTGTGCTAATAATTTAACACCAGTCTGTTCATGCTGAGCCTCTGTTACTTTTCTAATATTCAAGGTTTCCCATATACATTTTCTTGTATAATTCGGCCCGATTTTTTGTATCCTTAGCGCCACTTAGCCATAGTTTTATAAGAATTTTCAAAGCCAACTGTAAACGACTCTCAAATAAAAGTATATGCTTTAGAAATTCGTCTCCGCTATTGACATTTTGCGTAGCAGCAACTGCTGCCGCCGCTGTTGATGAATTTCTTAGTTCAGCTGAACAATTAAAGTTATTGACCGCATATTCAAATAGAGTTTTGCAGTTGAGACAAATTTCTAATAGTTGTTGTAGGTTTTCGATTTTTTTCATATTGCTGCCAGTATCTTAAAAGAGAAACAAATTACATAGTATTGTAAACTAAAAGTGATATACAGTACAACCTCCCTAATCCGGACAGATATAGTTTTAGCTATTGTCCGGATTAGTGGATCGTCCGGACTACAGTTAAAATAAATTTAGTAGCGCAATATATCTTTGTACATATGTACATTGCTTTTATTACCGAACAAAAATAAAAGTACACATAAGAATTCATTTGTATTTAATTAATTTACAGAAAACATAAAGAAAAATATGTACTAAAAGTGACCAAAAATATTAATTTTGAAAAATAAAAATTGATTCGTTTCCAAAAATTTGTCTGAAAATTTTAAATTACTCAATTGTTTTGATTAATTGCTAAATTTTATTTGTAAATATTACCAAAAATATAATTTAAGACGATGGATAGTCCGAATTAGCGAGTGTACGGATTAGGGAGTTGCACTGTATATATGTAGCATAAGACCGTTTCACACTATAATTCAAGTCTATTCTAGCAATTCTTTTTTTGAAACATTTCAAACAATAACTAAATCAGAGAAGCATTTATATAATAAAATACTTCACAGTTGAATTATAGTCTGAAATTATTAAAATTACTTTCTGCCAAGAATTCTTGCAAAGAAATACGCTCTAATTGGACAATCAAAAGATCGCCCGCCTCTTTAAGCCCCTCCAGGATATTCGCAGACTTTTCATAATGATATTTACACAGCTGGAGTATTGTTTTGAATAAACTGGACAAGTCAGGGCAGTTAATGCGCAACTGGCTGCAGTGAAAAGATGCAATTCTATAAATAAAAAATATATTTTTGATTAAACAACAAACATTACAATGATTTTGGCAGCAGATGCGATTTCATTAAAAATAATACATAAAAATCGGTCAAACTTTAGAATATTTGAGAAAGTTAAAAAACAAAACTAATATCTAAAATTATCTTTTCAAGAACAATCGCTTTTTCCATAGTATTTTTTTTCTAACCAAATGAAAATCACCTTTAGGCTTTGGTAATATGACTGACTGTACTTGAAAATTATTTTATAACAAAGAAATGTGTTTAAAGGCAAAAATGTTTGTAACACATTAAACCAAAAAAATTTTATACCGCAATTTCACCTGGGTTGATTAGTTCTTTCTTCAATAAAAATGTGATTTGTCGGAGATGATGGTCTTAGCCATGGTCCTTGACAGAAATTAGCTTTTAAGAGGCTCTAGGTGTGTTTGTATACATAAAACGTTAGGCTAAGGAGTTTTCACGTCTTTTGTTAGACCTATAATCGAGTATGGAGCGGTTATTTGAAATCCATATACTTACATACCTACATGCTATCAGAAGAACTGTAATTTTGTTTTTTTTTTAGGTCGATCACTCAGGCTATGACCCCTTGTTATGCAATGCATTGTGCCAGAACTTAGGGATAGATCCTGATCATGTAGAAGGCTTAATTCTTTTACAACTGCTATAGCGCTTTATGTTAATTTTTAGAGCAGTGTTAAAGCTCCTCTTGTGTTATGTAGACGCATTAACTTTCCGCTTTACGACCAGGTATTTTATTAATTGTTTTACTTCGCCCACGGTTATTTTGTTTCAGAAATACAATATGGAACCCTGATGTGAGACTTCCATCCTATGCCGCAAGATTGGCCATGGTTGGGTTGCCCACACTGGAAAGTAGACGAGCAATGCATAACGTTACGTTATGGTGAATTTGTTAGAGGGTTCAATTCTTTCCAAATATCTTATTAGTAACAGCCATACCTAAATCAGAGCGTCGAAAAACAAATGCTGATTCCTTTAGAAGATTGTGTAAAAATTATAACAATCTCTATAGATTTGTTGATTTTTTCAAAAATAATAATGTAAAAAAAAGTAATATTATTTTACATTTAAATTCATATTGATATTACATTTATTGTTGTACGAGTATATTACGGTCTGTAGGGATTATACCATATAACTTTAAGTTAATAAATAAATAAATAAAAATAAAAAAAATATGTTTCAAAAGTAATAAATCAAAGACTGATTTATTAAATAATTCAATAATTATTTAAACGGTGTTTTTTAAATTAGGACTTTTAAAAATTGAAAAAGTAATCACTACAATATCTTGAATTATATTTTTGTGTACAATTATTTTTTTTTTAATATTCGTAACCTTAATTAAATTTTTTATTTTAATAACCTTATTCAAAAAATACGAGTATATTATGAAATATGGGTCATGTGTGGTTGTACTTGAAATAGTTTCATTCTTATTTCTTTGGGCCTTTGTTATTTTTCAGTTATATCAGCATTTATTGTTATTTCATATTTTCTGCTTTTGTTTATTGCATCAATAGTTAGTTACTTAACCATTTACTGTCAACTCTACATAAATTTGTTAATACCAATATTTTGTTAATTGTCGTCGTTTTTTTTTTGTTTTATTTACATACAAAATACCAGGTCAACAGAAATTTTCGTTGCTAACCGCTACTGTATTTCTCATTTTTACTTTATTTTTTTGCCTGCACACTAATAAAACAGATCATACGTTATTCGGTAGTATTTTATTAGTTTGCATTACCATGTACTTTGTATAATGTTATTTAATGTAGTTGTTCTTGTGTTATAACAAATAAATGCTTGAAGAAGTTTTTTCTTTTAATTTTTTCATGATAAATACAATTACACTCAAATTATTATGTGGGTAAGGTTAACAGAAAACTAATTTTGAAATAAAACAATATTTAATAAAAATGAATTAAATTCGTTTGTAATCTAAAGTTATGTTTATAAGGCTAAATATTAGGTAAAAATAATTTGACAGTAGATAATATATTAGACAGGATCAAAGATACAAATAACATCAATTAATTTCTACATATCCGGCAGAAGAAATTTTCGAAAAAAAAACACTTTATCGATTGTTGAAACAAAACAATTTTTGGTCAGCAAAGTGAGCTTTTGAAATGAACAATTAAGAAAATCGAATCTTCAAATTAAGGATGTTTTTTATAGAGGTATAGAACTTTTGTTTGGATATTCAACATGAATAGACTTAAGCCAGAACAACGCTTCCAAATTGGGCAAATTTATTTTGAAAATCAGGGTTCTGTTCGAAGTACGTATCGCGATTTTTAAATGCGAATTTTCTTTAGCGCCACAGCTAACTTTTGTTTGAATGGATACGTCAGTTATTGGTCCGTACTTTTTTAAAACTGATGCTGGTCAGAATATTACAGTCAATGGTGACCGCTATAGAGCCATGATTACTGAGATTTTTCTTTATTAATTGAACAACCATGATGTGCAGGAGCTATGGTTTCAGCAAGACGGCGCAACATGTTACACTGCTCGTGGCACGTTTGATTTACTGAAGGAAACGTATGTTAACCGCATAGTTTCACGTATCGGAACCGTGAATTGGCCTTCAAGATCGTGCGATTTACCGCCGCTTGACTATTTTTTGTGGGGACATGTCAATGCGCTAGTCTAATCCGATAAGTCCGAAACGATTGACCATATTCGCAGCGTTGTTCCCGATATACGGCCACAAAAGTTTTTTTTTTTTTTAAACCAGCAAAAAAAATGAAAATTTAGAAGACTTAATTCCTTCACAACTCTGCTTTGCACGTTATGTTAATTTTTAATTGGTGACAGTTAAGTAGACGCATTAACTTTGTTAAGCTGTATTAGCTGTTTTACTTCGCCGATGTTTCTGCTAACCGACGAAGGAGGGCGATGTTGTGTACATTAGCATAAATCGCATAAATTAATACAATGGGCCTTACTACGGTTCTCGAATCGACTTCGACTCTTGTACTAGATTAAAGAAACACACAACATTTTTCTTTAATCTATTACAGCAGTCGAAGTCGAATCGAGAACCGTAATAAACCCCAATGTCTTAAGGTACGGTCACATCTGGGAAACATTTGCCCAAAAAAGCGTAACCACTAAATACGAATGAAAATACTTTTGATTTAGATACCTGTTTATTACGTTAAACAGTTTCCTACATAATTTATAGAAAATGTAATAGAATCTTATCTTATTATATGCTGTTCAACTTAATAAATAAATGCATAAATCAAAAAGTTTTTCATTCGTATTTAGTGGTTACGCTTTTTTGGGCAAATGTTTGGCAGATGTGACCGTACCTTTACTAATGTAGATTAGAGAAATTAATGATGTTGATTGACTTGCTCTGGCCAGGGTTTGAGCGCAGGTCCTAAGTCATTGTTTGCTTAGTAGTCAACGCGCTAACCACTTCAGCCAGCACCATTGTTGGTATTGTAAAGTTTGTATGTTTGGATGGCCCAATGTATTGCATTAGTAGGGGTCATTCCCTGGGTGTTGGTTAGAGTTGTCAATTATTCGCCTTTCAACTTTGTTCGAATATTTCAAATAATTGTTTTTGTTCGTTCGATCAAACGATTAAAGCTGAAAAATTATTTGATTAATCGATGAGAACAACGAATAAAAAATGATTTAAAAAAATGTATTGACAAAAAATAAACATTTCATACAAAAAACTTAAAAATAAACTAGTTAATATTTATATTAACAAAAAAAAAATACATAAAACTATCAATTCAAATAAACAGGCTTCATTCAGTCCAAATATATCAAATGATTTTTTTTGTTAAATCACACAATTTGGGTTGTTCTTAAAAAAATAATCTTTTACAAAAAAAATTTGACTCAATTTTTTAGATTTCAAACGATTTTTCGTTTTGGTTTTTATTAAATTAAATTTTGAAAAAACTCTTTCGCTAATTGTCGAGGTAGGTGATATTGTGAGAAGAGCATAAAATAGTCTATCTAATTTTTCTGTTCTTTTTTTAGATTTTTCCAAATATACGATATTGTCTAATATATCGCTGAAGTCTTTTTCATATTTTGAATTTTGAATTTTTAATACTTTTAATATAATTATTTAATTCGCATTAAAGATAGTTATTTTCATTACTATAGTAATTTTATTTTTCTTTATTGACATTTTGGGCAAATACTGTAGTTTTGCAGAGTGAGGTACTGGGAAAATGTTTTACTAATCAAAATTATAATATTGGGAAAGCATTGAATTTTTAATTTTCACAATGCTTGCCCAACGACATGAAAAACGATCGGCAGAGGCTGGATCGACGTTATCATTTTCGTGTTGGTACAACGCTTTAAACGTCGAACGTCTCATGCCTTGCCAACGTTTGAACCACCTTGGAAAACGCTTTGCCAACGTCGTCCCGATTGTATTTTTCTGCCTGGGTAGTAACATCTTCTATAATATTACTTTCATCTGAATTATTGTGGTTACTTTCAACATAAAATAATCTGGAGTATAATTCATTTGGATATTCTTTAGTTTCACTTTTTTAAGAATATTTTAAAAAAATTTCATTGCTCGGAAAATTTCTAGAATTTAAAAAATATTATTAACGTATTTAAAAATTTTATACGTCTCCCATTTATTCTTATTTTAATACGTTTTCGTAAATCTGTTGTTCTTGGCAAAATACTTCCAAACCGAGCTCAAAAAAACCCCATTCTTGAAAATTGTTTAACGTTTCATTCAAAACATAGCACGACTACTAGGTATGCGCAGTTCGACAACAACTACAAACATCTAAAATAACAAATTTAAAAAATTTTTACGTAAGCATTTCAAACTGAAAAAAATTTGTTCGATTAATTAATCGATTTATTCCTTATTCGAAAATCGGCATTTTAAAATTATTCGAACAATCGTTTCGTTCTGTTTGATCGAGTTATCGAATTATTCTTAAACTAGAGTTGGTCCTACAAAAAATAATAAGAAAATCGGTTCATAAGCGATAAAGTTTCAAACAATAAAAAAATTTGAATTGATAACCTCTTTTTTTCCTTGAAGACAGTTAAAAAGAAGAGGTTCAATTATAATTCCGCCATTTTTAGCCTGATTTGGATTTCTTTTTGTATTCGAGGCTTGTTCGTATGTTGTATGTCGGATTTTTTAATGTAACTACGTTGTACTGCATCATTTTATGATTCAAAGAGTAATGAAACTAAAACTCAACAAAAAAAAAAAAAAAACTACAAAAGCATTTAATTTTCCATGCCTGTTTGAAATAAAAGCACTCTAATATTCACATGTTACATGTTTCAAAACACCGGCAGTTGTTGCGTATTATAATTGCAAAAAGTCAATTTAAAATGTTCAATAAAAAAATATTTAAAGAGAAAGAAATTGTTTGAAACCATTGAAAACCCATATTTCAATATAATTTGGCAATTAAAAATGTACAACAACATTCATATTTGTAGGATGGAATTATGGATTTATTTTTTGTATTTGTCACGTAGGAGCTAAATTTAAAATTCAAGCAATTAAATAATAAACTACATAAATCAGTATAAAAGTAACAGTCGAAATAAAAATGTCAGCATTATTTACGAATAATTCTACAGCAAAAGAAATAAAATGTTGTCTAAGATCTTTGTAAGTACTTACATACATACATACATATTTCTTTAAGGAGATCTTACTAACAATTCTTAGCTCCTTAGGGTGATGTAAAATGTAATAATAATTTTTTGATTCTAGATTTCTTGTGCCTTATTCGTGGTAGCTGCTCAAGCGGATTATAGTCGTCATGGCTATGGAGGTGCAGTTGGCTATGCCGCTTACCTACAACCAGAAGTTAGTGTTCAAGTGTTGCCTAACAGCTATGCTTATAGTGCTGCTGTCCCTGCATATAGTGTTCCTTATATCCATGGCTACGGAAACGGAGTCGACGGATCAGCCCTGAGTTATGCCAATTTAGCTTTATCTTTGCCTTCAGCTGGTCTTCCAAACCCTGCTGTCGTTAATGTTCCTCAATACCCCGTCACTAGTTATTCAGCACCCGCAGTTGTTGTTGCCTCTGGCAGTTATGGTGCTAACGATAGAGTTGTAGTTAGTCAATCCGCAGCAGCAGCTGCATCTAACGTTAATTCAGCTGGCTCTGGCTATGGTCCTATCGCTGTTGCTTCCTCATACTAAACTGTGATATATTTTTTTTAAGGTATCCTGTCCTACTTATAGCTGGGATAACCTCAATGTGATTTTTAAGGCAACAAATAAAGTATGTACATATAAATTTAAAGAATTTTCTAACAATTATATTTTTGTATTATTTAAAAATAAAAACATACGAGTCCATATGTACATATAAATACTTTCAAACAACGGTAGTATTATTGTATAAAGGTTATAAGAAAAATAAACAGATTCATATCGAAAAATTATTTATGTTGTTTGTATAAATATTTTAAACTGTTTTACTGCTTTGATCTAGGCGCACGGTAGTGCGCCAGGCCAAGATCGGCCACACAGTGTGTATATTTACACGAAACCATTCGAGCTGTTTTTACCCACCTCATAACTTTGCTCCTCTTGATCATAATACTACTACTCTACTATAAAAGCTTCCCGAGATATTAAGGTGTGAAAAGTCCATATTTTAGTACATATTCACTCACTCACTCACTCGCTCACTCACACATCAATATTATTGGGCACTTCCAGTAAAGCTAGAGAGGTGAAACTTGGTACACAGGTAGGTCTTGGTGTGAAATTAACGAGAAAAATCTGCAAACGGGCACTTTCTTCCCAGGGGGGACCTGGGTGCCCCTTCTTTGTATGGGGCACTTCTTTTTTAAACGGGCACTTTTCAAATAGGGGGAGTAGGATGCCCCTTCTTTGTATGGGGCACTTCCAGTATAGCTAGAAAGCTGAAATTTAGTACATAGGTAGGTCCTGATAAAAAATAACAAAAATGATTTTTAAAGGGGCACTTTTCACCTGAGGGGGACTATGGTGCCCCTTCTTTGTATGGGGCACTTCCAGTACAGCTAGAAAGCTGAAATTTAGTACACAGGTAGGTCCTAAAAAAAATTACAAAAATGATTTTTAAAGGGGCACTTTTCACCTGAGGGGGACTAGGGTGCCCCTTCTTTATATGGGGCACTTCCAGTATAGCTAGAAAACTGAAATTTGGTACACAGGCAGGTCCTGGCGAGCAATTAACAAAAATTATTTTTAAACTTGTTTTTTCCACCTGAGGGAGACTAGGGTGCCCCTTCTTTGTATAAGGCACTTCCAGTATAGCTAGAATGTTGAAATTTGGTACACAGGTAGGCAATGATAAGCAATACACATAAATTGTTATACAAAAACAACTTGGAAAAAAGAAGTCAGATCCGCACAAAAACATAAATGTGAAAGTAAGGCAAAGTAAGTTTGGCAAAAATTTTTTGCCTTTCTAATATGGGAAAGAATTCTTGGAAAAATATTGCCAAGCTTACAGGTTGTCTAGAAATGAGATGGAATTGTACCTATCAAGAACTTTGTCCTTATTTCGATCTCAGTACTTTTGCCGGCCGATGATTTGGTATTTAGTTACCAATGAAATGAGATTAGCTAACCCTTAAAAAATAAGTTAAATTTTTGAAAATATGTCGAGGGGCTTAACACATAAACTTCAGAGTGAAAATAAGTACAGTGGTACACAAAAACTCTATCGAAAAAAAGAATTCAAAGTTTTTTTTCATATTTTATCTCTAATTCTAACGTTTTTATTATAAAAAAATCCCCCAAACACTTTTATGGATAAATCTGGTCCCAACTATAGATCAGGACCCAAATGTACTGACGTACAACTCATCACGTCAAAGTACTTTAAACTAGTAAATTTTTAAGTTCAAAGGTGTAACCATTTCATTTTATTAAAAAAATTAAAAATTACCCAAAAATTATATCTGAAAAATTGCCTCAAAAATAAGAAAAATGGCCCCAAAGTTTGTGCTGGTGTTTTTAATACAAAACTTTTTTTTATTTTTTTTATTTATTCATTTATTAGTATTAAAAATATTTTTCTTAACTCTATTTGAACAATATAAATTTTTACAAATTCCATAAATTTATGTTGAATCTAACAAAATTAATACATTTTCTTTTAAATAAATAATAATTTCTTTCTATTTTCATATTGTTCGGCAAGGTATTGAATAGCTTCAAACAATTGCAGAACAAACTATGTTCCATTTTTCGGGGCCATTTTTCAGTTTACATTGAGGACAAAAATAATTTTGGGACTATTTGCCCTATTTTAGCGCCATATTTCATTTTTGGTTTGTTGGAATTTTTCATATTTTAGTTTGAGACTACTTTTCATGCAGCCATTTGTACGTAGTAAATTTAACTCTTTTGTGCTGCTGATATCAAAATTATCAGTTGTTCTTAATTGATTTTTAATCTCAATATTTGAAAATATTGTGGATTTAGTCTTTTTATTTTTTTTTTTTGCGCGAGGAGTTTAATCTTAAAAACTCGCTGACAATCAGAAGTATTGTTCTTTAACTTTATTATTATACAGAAATTTTGTATGTTTGAGACTTTGGATGTTTGTTTGCCTATAACGTAAAAACCGCTTAATGCCATTGTAAATTCGGTAGACAAATATCATACGACCTAAATTAAAATGTAGTATACTTTGTAAAGGGAAATTGGACAAATTGGTAGTTTTGGAACTTTTTTTCTCTTTACTAATATGTTACACATTACCATACACTGAGGTTTTTTTTTATTGGGCGGGGGATGGAGAGTAAAAAAAGAAAACGGTTCTTTAGGTAGGTTTTCTGTCATAAAATAAGAAATTAGGTTTCGGTTGTATTAAATTTTAATTTAATTAAACTTATTGGTCATTTGTTCTTTTAGTAGTACCGCATCTCCGCCAAATATTTCTTATGTCAAACATATCCATTTGCAATAATTTTCTTTAATATGTATAATAAAAATAAAAATTATTAGACAAGTAAGTTGTGTAAAAAACAGTTTAGTTTCATAAAAACTTAATCTTAATAACATTTGTCTCCAGTTGGCACGTTCTTTGGATTGTTATTATTTATCTGTACGGACGTTAAGTGGTTGTAAAAAAGTGAATGAAATTATCTACGTCTAAGTATATGTCTGTATGGTTGTTTTATTTACTTACATTTTGAATTGGAGAGTACGTGAAATGATAAAGAAGAAGAAAGATATTGTTGCTTTAGTGTATAAAGAAAAATTCCCACGATGTGTAATAAATAAGAAAAGTTTTTAACAATTTTGATACATATGTAAGCTTTTGATTTTTTTATTTTCATATTATTACTAGCTTATCCCGGTGTGCTTCGCTAACCCCCTCGTTATAAAATAAAATTAAAAGTATTTATATATCCTATTGTGAAAATTGAATGACGATCGGTCCAGTAGTTAAGTAGGCGTGGTCCCACCCACTTTTCTCCTGGTACGTATTCCAAATTATGCAAATACCATATGTACCAAATATCATCGACGTAGGTTAAAAAAATGCCCAAAATATGGCGATTTACATTTTTGGGTTATATGGGCGGTGCCACACCCCTTTGTCCAATCAAAACTTCATATAGCCTATAATTCATCCGAGAGTTGAAAAAAATTTCAGGAAGATCGGTCCAAGGGCTTGGCCTCCTATAAGGAACAAACAAACAAACAAATAAACAAATAATCAAACACACATTCGGTTTTATATATACGAGTATAGATGAATAAAAATTCGAAAGAATTGGGCGATTACACATTCAAATGGTTTGAGCATGTTTATTTTGAACGATTATTCTAATAGAATTATTTCACAAACATTTACAGTGGATCTAAGTACAGGTTTTTCGAATGGCCAACATTATTGAATTAAATGTTGAAAACTGGTTAAATAGTTGATATTCTTCTCAATTAGTATCCACTTTACGAAAATTGTAAAGATGGACAATTGAACGCTGATGAGAGGTGTAGCGGCCTTTACTTAAAAGTATAAAAAAATTTGATTAAATAAATTAAATATTTAATCAAATTTTTTTATACTTTTAAGTAAAAAGTTAATTGGTGAAAATTTTTTTTCTGTGTACTGATACGTTCTGCTAAAAACTGATTGGATATAAATAATAATATTTTTCAACATAAAAAAACTCTTAGTAATTTTGAATTTTCATTAATTCAATAAAACTGAACTTGAGCCTGATAATACTACTTTTCATATGTACATATTATATTGATTCGAATAATAATTACGTTTATTCGTAATAATAATAATATAAAAATATAAAAATAAATATTTTTATGTCTTGTAAATAGGTTATGTGGTTCCCAATGGCTTAATGAAACTGCCAAATAAAAGATTGAGGAAAAACAAATCGAAAAACGTTCCAGCAAAATGTTAGTGTGCTCGTATAAAGGTGCAAAATTGCATACGAGTGATGATCACGTTTTAAATGTGTTACGAATAAATTTTTAAATTAATATAAAAAGAAGTGCATGTTGGAAGCTCATTTATTAGTGTCTAATTTTCTAAATACTCTAAAACAACTAGACGAGCATTTTTGCAACATCAGTCACATGATGAAGAAATTCATTGTAAGTAATATAGAAGAACAAAAAATTTAAAAATGTATTTTTTTTTATAAAACTGCTAAAGGAAAAATATGGCCATCATTTATTTCCGTCGTATATTAAATAAAAGTGAAAAAAAAAAATATTGAATAAAATTTGTGGGCGGAAATAGACGATAATGGGAAATAGTCTACAAGCTGTATTACATTTTCCGTTTCTTGTTTATTTATCTCTTGTGCTTTAACTTTTTCTTTTAATATTTTAATCTTTTACAGTCCTTTGTGTACATAGTTTGTGCTTTGATAGCCTCAGTCCATTGCGGCGTCTATGGCCATAGCTATAGCAGTTCTGCAGATGTACAATCTTATGTCTTAGGATCTGACGCTTATGCTGCTCCTGCCTACCAGTCACGATACTATGCCAGTCCTAAATACACCGGTCAGGCTCTCTCGTCTGGCATATTATATCCAGGTCACAGCAGCTATAGAAGCTATAACTATGCTCCCACCTACAGTCAAGTTGCTTTGCCTGTTGTACCCTCTTATCCTTTGGCTAGATTGTATCCTTATGACATAAACTACGCTTAATAAGAGAATTTCGCTTTAACAACTTTTAGATTAAGTAAGAAATGTCTTTTGTTATAATGAAGTTGGCATGGCAAGGTAACAAACCTTGTCCATTATTTCTTATACATAATGTATTTATGTATGTATACGCGGCTCCAGTCCTACAGAAAATTCTGTAAGTTTTAGTTGGTTAATTTTATACGCTAATAATGTTAAAGAATGTAAAATATAATTCAATTTATTTTTTGCTGATTTTGTTAAAAATTGTTTAAAGCAAAACAATTATCGGACATTAAGAATAAATAAAGCCTAAGAAAAATATGCAGAAATTTAAAAGTTTTTTCTTGTTGAATTTTTCTTTGCCCCATGTTGTTTATGAAAGAAAGCAATTTGATAAAATATTAATTGAAGAAATGCTTGCCTTTTTTAAATATTTTGTAATGCATTATTTTTTCTTTTTAATGTGTATTTTTTGCTGAGAATTTTGACCATGATTTTATTTTGTCTTTTTTAATTTTTTGCTGATAATTCATAAATACTGTGTCACCTTAAAGCAGCTAAATTTACTTTTTCCCCATGGAAAAGCAAGACGGGCCAATTATTTACTGACTAAAACTAGTGTAAGTCATAGCGATTCAAAAATGTGTTAGTTTAGGATGTGAAAAACTTTTCAGTATTAGGGTGGATACATACAAGATATCAGAGGTACCATCTCGAATTGAAAGTAGACAAAAAAAACTTCAAAAATTATATATTTATTAACTTTTAGACAAACCATTTAAACTGTTTACGATATTCTCACAAAAAAAAAATGTAGGAAAAGAAATCATAATATTACTATGATTATATTATATGGTCAGATTAATTTGAATAACGAAATACATCTGTACTAAGTCTAGTTTAACAATAATAAATGTTGTGCATTAATATCGTCCTAATTAAGTATTCAAATAATAACGTATTGATAAAATTACAAAGAGTAGTAGATTTGAGCAAAATGTTTCTCGGCTTTAAAATTTTTATTTATTAATTACTTTCATTTATTTTATTATCGCATTTTGTTGTTATAAATTTACAAATTTTTATTAGGAACGAAGAACCAAACACAGAGAATATTGCAAAATTTATTTTGAAAACATTTTGTGATAAACACGTTTAGTGTGTGAAGCAAAAATTTTTAAGAATGAATGCAAATAACTAAAATAATCGCACATTGCAATTGTAAACAGAGATGAGTACTCGTATGTACTAGTGATGTCATGAATATCAATTTTTAGTATTCACGAATACGAATACGAATATTTGAAACAATATTCGACGAATAGGAATACGAATATTAATTTTAAGGCTTAGAGCAACATAATATTTAAAATTTAATTGGAAAATATCCCTACAATTGCGTCAGTAATTTGAAGACCACTACTGAACATTTTTAAATTATTTTACCTGCATACATACTTTGACGTTTCGTGTTTATTACTATGCTTGCGCTTTAAATTAGTATTTCAGTGTTGTTTGGCAGAACATATTTTCGCAGAAGGCGCATCCACCTGTGTCGGTGGAATTTCACATCTTAAATTTTAGTTCTTCCATTTTTTAAGTCCAACATTCCTCTACTCAGAATCGATTACTAACTTAACATGATATGAATATACGAGTACATATAAGACTTTAACTTTCAAATGCTAGTTGCAAAATACGTATTTGTGTCTGTTTTTAAAGAAGGTTATTATTATCTTGCGTCAAAGATAATGGGTTTTCTTTAAATAAAAATTAATATATTTTTGTACATTTTATGTACTTGTTTAAAAATGTTTTTTTTTTTCTTTGGAAAGTATGTGCAAATTATTCTAGAAATATTCGCTTCAATTTGGCGAATAGGAATTACGAATACGAGTATTCGTAACATATAGGGCAATCTACTAAAGGAGTTGCAGTAATCATATAAGCCGCGAAATAAAAATATTGAAGTTCAGATATTTCTAACTGAAAGTTTAATCAGCAAGAATATTCTTATTTAATTAATTGGGGTATTCACACTGTAGTCATAAAGTCACATGTTAAAAATTAATAACACACCAAAATATGACAATTGTGAGCACCCTTACGGGGTATGTGATAGAAATCGATTCGATTTGAAATGAAATCAAAGACTTAAATCGAATCAAATACTTTTAGGTGTGATGGAAATCGGATCAAATCTATTTACACAAATATTTTTGTGTGACCTCCGTCCGCTGGAAAATTCCTGCTAATTTTTGTTTTTTTTTTTGCGGCAGAAATAATTTTTTCAAAGTTTTTACTTTCTTACATTTCAAAGTTTTTCTTTTAAATTTTAGCATTTTTATTGGCGATTTTCAATGCCTTTTTTGCATTTCTGAAAGTTTGCCGAAGTTTTTGGATTTTTTATATTATTAATAAGGGGCTGTGCACATATTACCTAACGCTGTTTTCAGAGATTTTATACCTCCCACCCTTGGAGCATAACGTAATATGTGCACACCCATAAGTATTGCGTTTTATAATCGGTTACATTTGCCAAGATTTTGCGATTTTTCGCTATTTTCGTTATTTCTACAATTTGTTTTAAGTTTTAGCGATTTTGTATCATAATCATGATATCTTTAAAACTTTTAATTTAGATACCTGTTTATTACTTTAAACAGTTTCCTATATAATTTATAGAAAATGTGATAGAATCTTATCTTATTAGATGCTGTTTAACTTAATAAATAATTGCATAAATCAAAAAGTTTTTCATTGGTATTTAGTGGTTACGCTTTTTTGGGCAAATGTTTGACAGATGTGACCGTACCTTTACGTCTTTAGGGACTTTTAATCAAACATAAATTAAAATTCTAGCAAGTGTTTGGACTTTCATAAATTTTTCGATAATTTCCGAAAGCGATAAATTTTAGCCATTTTTAACTAATGTTTTGCATTGCTTCATATTTTGCAGATTTGAAATAAAAATTTTGGCTTGAATAAATATTTGTAATTTTTAGCGAATTTTCGCGACAGTGTCATTTTTTTTTTAATTTTTGCATGTTTTGCATAGAAAAAACTTTTATCGATTTTTGATCAAGGTTATGGCTTATTTAAAATATTGCAATTTTTGCAAATTTTCAGTTTAGCGATATAGTTTTTAGTTAAAATTGGTAAAATCACGCTATGCACTTGAACATTTTATCGAAAAATAAAAACAAAAACGAAAACATTTTTTATGATATTATCACACTTTTTTTGTATGAAAAAAATAAAAAATAATTTACACAAGTTTAAATATTTAGGATATTATGACAATATAACTGATATGACTACAGTGTGAACACCCCAAATATTTAAATTTCATCAACGTATGATTTTACTTAGAATGAAATTTTCGAAATTAAAAAGCTAAAGTTAGTTTTTTACGAAACATCGTCCGGATTTTGCACTATAATACTTCTAGTAAAACTCCATAACGGCTCTATTTTTTAAATATTGAAATTTGGTTTACTTTAGTATTTCAAATAACGACAGCACAAAGAAGACATAGACTTTGAAATTACTTTAAAAGTTTTCGTAATCAGCTTAGGAACTTCATTGTCCTTGATCTCATAGAAAATATTTCTGTAGTGGGCGTAATGTCTATATATTCGTAAGAGTCACAAAACTTGTAAACAGTTTCTGATGCTCAAATTAGTTTTGGTGTTTGGTACCATGTTGTTGTGTATTCTTGTTAGGACCTTTATTTTGTGAAAACTTACAAGAACTTACTTACTTGTACAAAAAATATTTAATTTCATCAAAAATATTTAACTAAATGTAAATTTAATAATAATGAAACTCATACATAAAATCCAATTGTAAGCTTTGTCTTTCAAAATTCATAAAGTATAAAAACCTCAAACTCAAACATTCATTCATACAATCAATTAAGTCATTCCATTGTCTTGTTGTTGGTTTAATTGGGTCAGTGCGGTTTTTGGTAGCTTGTTATGGAATAAGAATAATAAAAAAAAAAAAATAACAAAAAATAAATGAATTTTAGTGAATTCTCTATGCGATGACACATATTGTGTGGCGAGTGTTCACATTTCAAATGACAATTTCCTATTAAGTCACGTAACCTGGGTACTCGCAAATGCAACAACTGTAAATGCTTTAAAAATAATTGTCTATAAAAATATTTCAATGGTATGAGGTCAATGTTAGTTTTCAATTTAGGTCTCCCCAAGACACATTAGAGTCGTAGCACTCATTAAATCTTAAAATATAAAAAAAATTCTAAATATAAAAAAAAAAAATAAAAACACACAATGTTCTGCACAAATATTGTCTTAACTACTTTGGGGTCGATCTGTTTGTTTGGTTACGCCTGGTCATATGTTGTTGCTGTTCCCGCCCCAGTCTATCGTACATACGATTATGCTCCAGGTGTTAATATTGCTGCTGCCAAGGCTTCAGCTTCTAAGATCCAAAATGTTAACTGGCATGCTTTGGACCAATATGGTCATCAAATTGGTCAACCCCTTTTGGTTAGAGATTATGGTCCATTGACCAGTTTGTACTCAGCTTTGGCACCCAAACGCAGTTTTGTTGGTTCAATCGATTCAGGTGTGTGTGTTTGTTGCTTACTATTTGTTATTCATATGAAATTTGTAATTTTAAAAACAGTTTCTTAGAAAAAAAGTTAAACTAATTTATCTCTTGAAATGTACATTTTAGGTTTTTATAAGGATTCTTACGGCAATGTTAAGTTCCGTGATGAAACAGCCGTTGGCGTTGTTGCCATCTAAATTGTTGTTGCTGTTGAGCGTAAAAACTTTCATTAGAAATGTATTGAACGCAGTGGGAACCTTAATTGAAATTTAGCTAATCGGTAAATTTCGCTTGTAAATAAATATACGTAGAATTAAAGTAGTTGTAGAATTGTTATTTGCTACGAAAAAATGAACTGCAATTTCTTTTAATTATTTTATTTTTTTTTTAATTTTTTGTTTAAAAATTAAACCAAAATTCAAAATATTTGAATAATAAAGATTTCACAATATATGATCTCTTTCGAAAACTTTTAGCAGCAATAATATTGTATTAAAGACTATCCTTTATCGCCGTTTTATTTTCTAGCACGAAATGTTCTTTAAATTTACGAAACTTAAACTGTATAAATATAGACTTAAATAAATCTAAAACTCTAAAAATGTTTGGATGCTCGCAAGGTATGTACGTAAGTCTGACGTTAAGTTTGTGAAGGTCGCTGTTAACGAACAGTATCAGCTTGAACTGCTGTTCGCTATTCTCAACATCATTCTAAGTGTTTTTCATAAACAGGGATGTGAAAACAAACTTCCTTGCATGTAGTTGGTTTCTATTTTTGAACAATTAAACACAACCAAAAGAAAATAAATAAATATTCTTTTAAAAAATTAATTACTGTGTAACCTCGTTTAACACAACCAATAGAAATTTCGAGCTGTTACGGAGACCGGTTCAAAAATTTAATTGCCTGTTATTAAAAATAAATAAAAAAAGTAATATCAAGGCGCACCCGTAGTGCGCCAGGCCAAGTTCAGCCACACAGTGTGTATACGAGTATTTACACGAAACCATTCGATCTGTTTTTACCCCCTCATAATTTTGCTCCTCTTGATCATAATATAATGAAACTTAAGGTCTCCCCACAGAGGAGACCTCAAAGGTTAAATTTGAAAGTTCTACCGTAAAAGCTTTCCGAGATATTAAGGTGTGAAAAGTCCATATTTTAGTACATATTCACTGACTCACTGACTCATCAATATTATTGGCCACTTCCAGTATAGCTAGAATGCTGAAACTCGGTACACAGGTAGGTCTTGGTGAGAAACCAGAAAAATCTGAAAACGGGCACTTTTCACCCGGGGGACTATGGCGCCCCTTCTTTGTATAGGGCACTTCCAGTATAGCTAGAAAGCTGAAATTTCGTACACAGGTAGGTCCATACGAGCAATTAACAAAAATGATTTTTTAACGGAACTTTTCTACCCGGGGGACTAGGGTGCCCCTTCTTTGTATGGGGTAGTTACAGTATAGCTAGAAAGCTGAAATTTCTTACACAGGTAGACCCTGATAAGCAATACACATAAATATTTATACAAAACCAACCTGTAAGCTTGGCAAAATGTTTTTGCCTTTCTAATATGGGAAAGCATTCTTGGAAAAATAATGCCAAGCTTATAGGTTGCCTAGAAATGAGATGGAATTGTACCTATCATGAACTTGGTCCTTATTTTGATCTCAGTACTTTTTACGGCCGAAATATTTTGGATACGAACTTGGCCTTATTTTCACATGTATGTTTTTGTGCGGATACAATATACAGTTAACATGAAGTATTTGTCAATTGCGTGGGTGTTGTGGTTATTGAAGAGTTGCGTTAGGCGATGTTACATTGTATTGCTATTTACATTTTGTCACCTTCATCGTGTCCTTTTGGTGTGTATACACCGTTTTAACTTCCCTTTAGGATTTTATTTTTAATATCACATGTTTTTTCTTACACACTCCCCCCTCTTGCTATAACCCACCTACATACCTTTGTGAAAACTACCCGTGCGAAATTTCGAAAAGTATTTCATAAGAGGAAATTGTTAAGTGATTTTTATCTTATTTTTCTCTTTTTTTTTTGGTGTGTACTTATATTGCTCTCTAATAAAGATTTAGAGATAAAGTAAAACGATTTAGAAAAGTAAAATATGTATGTGTATTGTTTGTGTTTAAACTCCCATGAGACATTACGCCAATTTCTTTTGAGGACTTTTATTTATCTTTTAGAACAAAATCTAGATTTACAAAATAAAAAATAAAACAATAAAAAAAAAAGAACTTTTGCCATTTAATATGAGCATTTATAATGTACAATTTAATACGAATAAGTCTTCTGTTAAATGTTCATATAAAAAAATGCTGGCCGGTTTAGGGTGCAGTACGAATTTTGTTTTTGAAGAAATAAAAAAAAAAAAAAATAAATAGTAGAATAATTTAAATATGTGTGAGCTCAATACAAAGATACTCAAAAATTTATAGTTCTAACGACTTATCCTGTAAGAGATGAAGCTGCTTCCCTGTTGCTATTCTTACAATTTGGGTATAAGGTGTGATCAGTTCTTTTATTTAAATCACTGCGAGCAATTTAATATTTGATTCACAATTCATTTTAAAGCATCTTCCAAACAAACATATCTATTACGTAAAGTTTTATTATAAGTGTCAGTACAAGAAAGTTGTATATGCGTATAGTTTCGATTAGATCTGGACAATTTTATATCATTATGAAACTGCATAAACGATTTCGTATGTGGCTTCTGAAAAATAATGCAATTTTAAATCTCTCTAAAATGGAATCCTAAATACTTTGCATACTTTTATTATCGTGAGTAATTATATTTTTTTAAATGCTTATTTAAAAAAATCAATTTTATTTAACTTAAGTTAGCACGGCGATAAATATCATCTATGCAAAAAGCTCGTACTTTTGAATTTTATTCTCTTCAACGGTTTTTTTTCCACTTTGATTTCGAAGAAAATCTTATAATATATCAAGGTCAACTTTATTGCTATAAATTGTATTTGTAATACTTACGGTAGTCATAATGACGACTATGAAAATGTTTTAATATGAACTTGTTTTTTTTTTGCACCCTACACTTTCAGTTCGATGTCATATGAATTTATCATTGCGTTTACACTTCTAACTTGTAGCTTATGTTTAATTTTGGTTGTTGGGAAAATATTTAGGTTTGCCAACATAACGTGCGTGCAATAGATGGCTGTGTTCAGCTGGTAAAATGAATAATATTCAGAATTTATTTCGTGACATATTTAGATAGTTCGTACGATGGTGAATTAATTGAAGAACAAATTGGTCTTAATGGAAAATTATCCTTATGTATCTTAGGTAATCCATATAATCTTGGAGCTATCGCTATACTAGTCTTAAGTCTATAAGATATATAAAAACAAGTTCAAATGTTTCTTTTGAACCTAAAATTTATAAATCTTTAATATATGTACCTGGAATGTCGGAAAGATTACAAAGATCTAAAATTTATGATAACAATAAATATAGTATAGCACATAGAATGAATGATACAGTAGGAAAATTATTTAGTAAGACTAAAGATAAAATACAGACTCTAGATAAATCTAATTTAGTTTACCAGATACCTTGTAATGGTAATGTTATAGAAAATTGTAATAAGATATATGTAGAGACAACTAAGAATAAATTAAAAACTAGAATGGCTGGTCATAGATCAGATCAAAAGTAAAGAAATATTTCTTCACAAAAAACAGCATTAGTTTCACATTGTTTTAACTCTAATCATAACCCTGATTTTAATAATGTAAAAGTTTTGAACATAGAAAATAACTATAAACGTATATTTATGTTAGAGATGTTACAAATTATTAATGTTCCAACACATAAGAGAATTAATTTTAAGGCAGATACAGATTCTGTTGCTCATGCTTATAGGTATTTATTATATAAGAACGGAAACCGGAATTGAATTTATATTACTTAGAAGAATAATATTTTTTTATGATTGTGTACATAAGTAGTTTTTAAAGTTGTTAATTTTTTAAAATTTTCATTTTGACAAATATTGTTTGGTTTTTCAATTTGTTAAATGTTATTATAATAATTTTACACCAAAATTTTTATATCCCTGAAGAAGCCACACAAGGAAGTGGCGAAATATTGGAAAAATAATAAACATTGTTAAAGTTTTTTATAAAAAAAAATTAGTGACCTAAATCCTTAAAAAAAATAGATAAATATAAAATTAAATAAGGTCAAAAAATAGAAGAATAATTTTACAGCAAAATTAATTAAAATATATAACAGAACTGAAATTACATGAAAAGTATCCCAGATCTTCCTCAAACACATAGTTTCACTAAATAAAATTTTGCTCACTATCGGGCATATTCCAAAAAAAAAAAATGCGTCAACGTTCTAAGTCTTGTGGGTGGTGGTTAAGATGGTGGTGGTTAAGATTTTTCGGCTACCCGTACGTACGCCTTGGCGGCTCTGATTCATGAAAATCAAAAAGTTTTGTTAGTTCAATTTGACGACTAATTATTTGATCGTCTCCAATTGTGATTGACAGAGAAAATGTTAGTTGTTTTGTATTTGGGGTTGTAATAAGTATACAGGTGACATCCGATGGCAAGTTTATTTCTACATCTTCCTTTAAACGACAAGCAGACGGCACTCACACATATGCAATGATTGACGTGTTTTTTTTTACCGTCTCCAGGACACTTTAAATCGAACAGAAGCATATAATTTCAAACAAATAAAATATTAAAAACTTGAAAAACTTCAAATTCAATATGTCAGAGATCAAGCAGAAAAAATAGAACGTTTTATTTTGTTTTCATTTATTTTGGTCTAAATGGTGCGGTATTGTGTTAAATAAGTTAACAAAAATCGGTTCAAGAAACTTAGAAGGCAATATACGATATTCTGATAACGCTGCCACAATTTACTTAAAGACACTCCTTTGATAAAATGAGTATACGGAAGTTTCTAAAATGGCTTAGAAAATAAACATTTACCAAACATTTGTATATTTTGTATCCGTATTCTCTCCTACTCATATATTTTGCGTTTACATCATAAGATTTGTTTTAAAATTTTTGAAATACCGTAATATACAAATGTATTACTATGTAAAATCACAAAAAACTTAAGAGGAGTGAAACAAAAGTCTGATAAGTTTAGAAATGATTTTCAGAAAAACGATTTTCTTATTCGAAAGAAGTGTTCGTAAAATTCGAAATTGCCGGCTTCAATGTTTTACGAATTTAGTTTAAGTTTAATTCTCATTTGTGCAAAAAGTTCACATTTTATGGCATCACTAACAACATGACACCATGGCAACAAATTAACTTTTATAAATTGAAACATAAACATGATGTTGATGTTCATCACAATGATACGAGTATCGAAATGATGACATGAGTCATAATGATGATGTTAAAACGCACTGAATTATATTGGATACGCATGGTGATTTTCATAATTTAATAATAAAATCACAATATAGCAGCAGCTTAAATTAATATGTGGAACAATTGATTTAATTTTGCATTTGAAAAGAGAAAAGAATAATCGATGTGAAATAACAAGATATAGAAAAGCATAAATGCATATTTGCTTTATGTTGCACAGTCCTTCATTGTTTGAACGAGCAAAAATTAATCAAGTTTTCGGAGAATTAAAATCAGATTGGATTCGGACGGCGTGTTTATTAACAGCTGATTTATTTCTATTATTACCCCCGATATCCCCCTCTGTGCAATGTACATATGTAATTATGCAGCATAAAAATAACAAATTGCTTCTATATTGCAACGTGGTCATATCGGAATAAATTTAGCCTTTGCAAAGTGCCTTTAATGTTTTTAAACAGAGAGAGATATTTTTATAAAAACTATTTTACAAATAAGAAAGGTATTGAGAAACTTTTCTTCTTCAATAACTGAAAAATTTTTGTTTGTTGAGATATGACTGCGTTGCAATAAGAGTGCGAAATCTAATCGAATCGTTATGAGAATTAACGAATAAAATTATATTTATCACAAGATAAAAAAAAATCACATGAAATATTTAATTTATTCATTTAGTTGTTCATGGATTTATGGATGTAGAACAAATCATTTTGAATGTAAATAAATATGTTTCAATGAAGTTTTCCATCGGATTAGTGCCAAAAATCGTAGAATTTATGAAAAAGTTTTCTGTATGGAAAGACCCCAACTAGTACTGAAAGTAAGTTCCACCTATCTTTTATATCGTTTAACTACAACAAAATATATTTAATATACTAATTAAAAGTTTTCAATCTCACCAGGCTGACTGACTCAAACAATTGTTCATTTAGTTATAATTGTAAAAAAAAAGTTTCTTGCAACAAAACTAAACTTGATTCATTGGCAAACCTAATACAAGAATTTCCAGGATTCATTAAGGAAAACATAAAACTTTTGTTACCTTTTTTTCGTGTTCTAAACATTTTAATGTTTTGTAATTTTAGTTATGCCCAACAAATCATTAATAGAGTTTTTAATGAACTAATCAAGATCTAAGTTAAACTATGATTTAAAATAATTTTCATGTTCATATGAATAAAACAAACACACACACACACGCATAAACACGACATCAGCCATAAATTTTATATATTTACAAGTATGTATATACATAAGTAGCTACATACATACAAAGTTAAATTCTTTCTGCATACGTTCGTTCCTTTAACATTTATGTACGATGACAACCAATTTACGTTTCTGTGTGTGTGTGGGTTATTGTGTTTTTCTGTAGTTAGAAGTCTTGACGATGTGGGCTTAAGCATCAAGGCTGTACAAATAAATATGCCAACATACATACAAGTTAATGAAGTCCTTAAGCACTAAGGATAAAAACAACACCACCACAAGCCCTTGCAAGTACACACACAAACAACAAACATACGCAGTACATGATTAAAAACAATTAAAAAATAAAAGCAAATTTCTCCGCATGAATGTATATTTTGTTTCATCTTGTTAAAAACTATTAAAGCTTGTTTTTGTTAAAAATTAAAAAAAAATCCAATATGTATTCTTAGGAAAGATGCTTAAGGCCTTGAATTGTATTCTTTGTCTAAGCCAATTGACGAAATACTATCAAATAATTTTATTGTTTGGTTGATTTGTAGTGTGTGATTTTAGTGTTCAAGTTGCTAATAGCCACTGAGGACACATTTACATACGAAACAATTGAACTTTCGATAGATGCTGGTCCATTTAGCCTGATACGCTACATAATGAAGCCGATCAGAAAATTAGTGATAAAACTGTACAGTAGAAAAAAATTATAATTAAATTCGGAGAACGATTTTGACGTTTTCAAAAACTGTTAAAGATATCAATTTAAACGTCTTTTGCTAAAACCATTATCCAATTCATCGCTTGCTCATTGCTAGTTCCAACTAAAATTCCATTAAAATCACCATCAGAAACTTGGTAATGTGTTGCACTTACCAAAAAGCATACTTTTCAATCACAAATGATATACCGTCCGTATTACTTTACAGTAGTTACTCCAATAACTTATTTGTAAAACAAATATATACATTTATTCTCTCATTATAACAGTATGTGCTTAGCATTCCGATGTTCACAAGTTCAAGTCCTGGCGAACCAAATAGAATTTTTTTAATTTGTGTACGAGTTTAAGCGAATACTCTTGGCGCGTGTTCAATACTCAACAGAGACATATAATTTAATTATTTTTTATGTGTTTGTTTTTAAGTTCGTTCAATACTTTTTCATTGAAATTTTCACTGGGTCTCTTTTATGCCTCCACCGCAAAGTAAAAGAAGATTTTAAAGCTAATGATGGATGATGGAGTGACATTGAAAAGCTGACTGTGCCATTCTGTTAGAGTTAAATAGATTTTTCGACATTTTTGGGTTAAAAAAATGAATGACTTTATCAAAAAGCCAGAATTGGATTTTATTTCATTTTAATACTGAGCTTCAGAACAAATACAGCTTTTGTGTTATTGAGATACTTCTTTAGCTTTGAGAAAACAACTCTATAATTGTTTGACCTCAACCAATAGAATGTAAAAAGCACGAAAAATTTATTTTAATTTATTTTTCCTGCTAAATCAGAACAGCTTTTATCTCAATTACCTTTTCACTTTTAATGTCTATTGACTTGGTTCTTTAAATAGAATTTGTTCCCATTTAATAAATCTTTCTAGATAAATTTCTTATTGATGATTATTTTGTTTATTTTGTATGCCCGGCCATGTTTCTTTAAGTTATTTTGTTTTTTGGCCTGCACAATTCCAGACAGGAAAATAAATCAATATCCAGACATAATCACATCTTCCAAAAAGAGAAAATAAACGGAAAGAAAGAAAAATAAAAATACTTTGCACAACTGTTTTATAAGGACACATAAGTGTGTGTGCGTGAATGCTGAAGTATGTATATTTACTTATTTGTGTTTCACCAAAAATACCCTTGATTTATACATTCGGTTTCTATGCACATACTTTTCGGCAGGATTAAAAACAAAATTCCTAAAAATGTATATCAAGAATTGCTTCTCTCCTGTAGACAGACAGCAACAGTTTGTTTTTGCTTATTTTTCATTTGCTGTTGGCCTCTGGCAGGGGTTCGACGGCATTTGTAGTATTAACTATATATTTTTTTATTTGTTTGTTTCTACATTAGTGGATGATAAATAAATACGAAAGCAAAAAAGGTTTTTATTTTTGCTTGAAATATTTCAATAAAAAGTTAAGAAAGAATTAAGTTATTTAAGGCTATAATAGTTAATACGTATTTGTTGAAATTCGTAAACTTTTTTTGCAACTGTTCTGAATAAATGTGAGAAAAAATTCGTTTTAGCTAAAAACAAATATTTCAGTAGTTTAGCCAAAGTTTTATTGCTTGTAGAATCCTGTTGAAGAATATGACTTATTTCGGTTGGTTCAAGATGCAAAAAACCAAAGAATACTAAAGAGTAAAAAAATATACGAATTATAAATAAAATATTTGAATTATACGAAAAAAATAGGTGGCATCGTTTACTCTTGTAATTGCTTAATACGAGTTGAAACAGTTTTTAGATCAAAATTGAATTAAATAGTTGTTAATTGCAGTGAACTATTCGCATTGCGATTATGTATTTAACTTTTATCAAGAGCTCGATTCTCCTCCCGATATTCTCTGTTGAGCACAAGGTCATGTTGCACAATAATCTGAATGTTTTAAATTCCATACAGGTATTGCGATCGCCCATGCTTTAAACTCTTGATTTCATTTATTTTTATAGTTTAAATTTCTGACAATTTGCTTTGTATTCAAAGCACTTATAAGTTTTAATTAGTACACAAACCATGCAGCTGCATGTTTATTTCCCACTCTTCAAGTATGCAAGTTGTTAACTTTTAGTTTAAATTTTTACGTGGAAAATTAAAAAAAAAAAAAATACATTGATTCTCAAAAAGATTTTAACCATTTTGTCAGACTGTTTTTATATCTTCTATATGTATGATTGACTGGTTGACATATCAACGCCCAGATAGTCTTGAATGATCTTGATTCTTAAGCCCGATAAATTTTGGGCTTAAAATGCAATATTTGTAAAAAAAAAATTATTGTATTTTTAGTAAATATACTATTTTAAAAATTTCTCATATTTTAAAAAGTATATTTGTTAAAAATAATTTTTTAATAAAGTCATATTTGTAAAAAAGATGATGATAAAAAAGTATCGTGGAAAAAGTGAAATATTTTGAAAGAATTTTTAAAACATGGTCCTTTTTGTAAATGCCTTTTTTGCTGAAATACATTTTTTTTGCGAAGATACTGAGTGGAAAATGTACTTTTGAAAAGTATTACGTTTTGTCAAAACGCTTGATTTATTTTGTTTAAATGGTGCTTTTAGGAAAAGATATCTTGCGGCCGTCCAGCTGACTTCTTTTATTAAACTCAAGTTTTAATTGTATATTCTCTCCGTGTATATGCTCATGTACTGCAAAAGAATATTTTTTAAATAACTTAATTAAACCTAATTTAGGTCTAAAAGCTTTTTGTCTTGTAACAGAAGTAATTTAGCACCTCGAACACGTCATCAATAAGAAACGCGTAAGCCAAAACTTGCTTAAATTAAGCCCACAGCTTTAATGGCTGGCTGCATATTCGTTCTTGTAATTAATGTATCATTATTATTGTTTGATGGATGGTTTGATCAAATAAACAGGTTTTTGTGTGTTTGTTGTTGTTTTTTCTTTTTTCAAACTCGATCTTTAGTAAAATAAATGATATTATTTGCTAAGAGAAACAATAAAAGACTTTCTAACTACATTTCATAATAATGAATTTTTTTTATATTAAGTGAGTGTTAAAAGGCATATGTATATGTAAACGGCATTTGCGACGAAAAGCTAAACTATATAAATTAAATTTTACATTCACGTGGAAAAAAAATTATAGTTTAATTTCATTGCAATAATGTTTCAACGGCCTTAAAAACGTTTATAAAGGAAATTTTCAAAGAAAAATCAGAAAGAGCAGTGTACTGCGTGGCAAGTAATTGTGTATTAGGGAGTAACTTTATTTCTAATTAATATTTTAATTGAATCAATTATTATTTCAATTGGGCTTAATTAATTTTTAATTTTGTAAGCGTTTAATTGTTTGAGAAAATTAATTGTTTTTTTTTTAATTAATTCTTTAATTAATATTGTACATTTTAACTGAACAAATTTAATTCTTATTTTATTGATTTAACAAACGGTTTTGTAATTAAGTGCAGCCACTACTTTTACTCTTACTATTTCCATAATATGTGTTTGTCTGAGATCGAAGAATAAAATTTAAATAAGTCTAAGTGAATTTTATTGACAGTTAATCTAACTTTTTATGTACATCATCATACAATTGTGCTAAAAGTCTCTTTTTCATTAAAACCCAAACATACATACATTCATATTGGCTTCTTTTGCAAAATGCTTAGGTTATATCTACACGTATTTTCCATCATGGATAAAAGATTCCCAAATTACATACTTGTACAAACGTTGCTTTGTTTAAACGAATGAATGAATATTTACAATGTAAACAATACCACACACTTGGAGGAATCACAGTTATTTAACGGAAATATATAAATATAGTATACGCATACAGTCATACGGTGACCTTTTGATGTATGTTGAGGATGTACAGGATGTATGGCCATCTGGCTACAATGAATTTATGTAGTTTTGAACGGTTATTGAACACGTCGGTAAACATGTAGTTTTTCAAATGGTTATTGGATGGGATACAAATATACAACTAGATGAATAAGGTGTTCCTTTTACCTACACATTCATGCATATATATATATATATATATATATATATATATATATATATATATATATATATATTAGGGCGGGTTAATTTTTTTTGATGAAGCGTATAGCAAAAACGTAATCTATAGGTGATTCTGAGAAATTTTTCTCAAGAGACCATAGCTCTAAGTCGGATTTGGAGGCCACCAAAATTTCAAAATAGATATTTTTCCATATATACATAGAACAATTTAATTATAATAAAATCGGATAGAATTATAGTAGATTTCAAAATCTAGGCTTGTTTGAAAGGTAGTTTTATCACCTATCAGAATCTGTTTTGATACCAATATTTTTTTTTAATTTTTAGTAGAGATATTAGGAATTTTTTGTCGAAAAATATGTAGGCTAAAATGAACTTTTAACTAATAAATTCTGAATTTTCTTCGAGTTTTTTCGAGATTTTTTTTTTTTGCAGATTATGAAAGTTCAGATAATTTCCAACAACTTTTATTACGATAAATTTTTTTGTTTTCAAACTCCTTTTTGTAGGAAAATCGATAATTTTCAAGGTTTCAACAAAAAAACACTATTTTTACATTTTTAATTCAATTTATTTTTAAATATTATTCTCGACCTAAAATTTAATGTTTTAACGTGGTAATATTATTTTTTAAGGTCCATTTTACTTTCCATTCGAGGAGGTTTCTTACGACTTTCTAATGTCACTGCTATAACTCCTTCACGATTCTTTTCTATAACTCGTTTTGAAACACTCGTTAAGAATTGTACATGTCTGCCTTGTATGTGCATTGGAATTTGTGGATCAGCCAGTGATGGTTCATCGAAATCTATGTATTCTACCAAGTGATCATATGGAATCTGTCGAGTAAATGCTGGTTCAAATAATATATCGTCGTTATTCATATCAACCATATTGACATAATCGGTAGCATCGAAATTTAAGATATATTTTTTGTAAACTCTGAGTTTAGTTGGATCGTACAGTTTTTCTCGATAGTGTAAAATCTTTTTGATAACTCTATCCCGTATTGCTTTTCGATCATCAAAAAACATTGTTAATAAGATATTTTCTGGATGTGCGTAATATGATTTTTTTTGAATTACACCATCTACAATATTACGAAAGTTTGGTTGTAAGTATCGTGTCCAATGTATAAATTTTAATAAAAGTGCACTGCCGTACACAACAGAGTTATAAAACTTCCCATTGAAATACATTGGCACATAAACTGTAATAATATAAACTGCCAAAGTTTTTAAATTGGTCGATGGTGTATTAGTTGTTACATGTAATCGTAGTAATCTACTTGCTTTCGTTAACCAACGAGAATGTGCAATTGGTCCTGGTTTAATGTTAGCTAAATCAACTGGAACAATACCATTCGAAATTGCTTTAGCTATTTGAAATAAATATTTAACATCAGTTGATAGTTCGAGCTCATGTTCATGATCCATCATTGCAGGCATATTCTCCAGTGGAATTGGATCAAAATCAGCTACTACCTGAAAAATGAAATGTCTAGATCAATTAAAATGCAATTATTTTATTTTAACTTTATTCCAATCAAAAAGTAAAATAATGACAATAAATAATGATAATAAATGATGATATTAAATAAGATAAAGTGTTACATACCTGCAATTTCTCACATTCTTAAATAGCTTTGAATAACTTTGCACTTGCTGCTCGTGGTCCTCTGGTGACTGTTTTGTCCAATGCTTCATATAAATGACGAAATGGCAGTTCATTGAAATGAAGCAGACATATTAACCAGTGAATTGGTCTATTTAACTGTTTTTCAAATAATCGTAAAACACCATTTTCTGTTCCAGTATTTGCTGGCTCACCATCACTGCATATGCCAATTAATTGATCAACTGTTAATGTTTTATTGTTGAAAAATTCATTCAGTTTTCTGTGTTTGGTTTTTGCATCTTCTTCACTACCCAAATTTACATATCCAAGTAACTCATTATAGGGCTCTTTCAGAACAACTAAATGCGGTTCTGTTACCATAGTCGTATGAAATTTGTCATTAATTTTCTCTGTAGTTAATGAGTCATCTTTTCTACCATCGAAAGAGAATCCAGTTATGGAAGAATTTGTATGTCGTGTACGAAGCACTGCATCTCTAGATTTAACTTTTTCCCTAGCCACTTTTGATTTATCCATAATAACAAGATTACCATAAACATCTTCTCTAAAATTTATATCTTCGAATAAAGCTGTTGCTAAACATGAAGCGACTCTATCTGAAACACCGAATCTATCACACATCATAGCAAAATTTAAGGCATCGTATCTTTGAGTTTAATGATATCGTCTCATTTGAACAGTTGCTTCTGGAACTTCTGTTGTTGCTTCATTTTCATCTTCATCCATGTGTAATTCAGGTGGTTCGTATCTTGGATCATCGGTACCAGTTGTAAGTGTTGGTATTGTTGTAGCTACTTCTTCAACGTCTTCCGTATATTCAGGTATTGTGAATTTTTTATCATTATGCTGGTCCATCATAAATTCTTTTAGATGTTCTGGAATCAATCCACACGAGCATTCTGTTGTTTTTAATTTGCAATTACATTTGCCAATATAAAATAATTCGTTTATTGAATCAACAAATGCTTTAAATTCATCTCTTTTGTTTCTATGTTGTACATGTTTCTGGTATTTATCAAGCAAACCAGTTAATTTTTTTAAAACACTCTTTCTATTAATGATTTCAATATTTAATTTACACCAAATTTGGATCAATTTATCTGTTACGTGAGGAGTAAAAGTTTTATACGAGAACATTTTGTTTTCTAATTTAGCACGATCACTTAAAAAAAAATAATATTTTAAAATGTCACATTTAGTAGGCAAACTAAGATCATTTAAATCACTTGATAAACCAAAAACAACAATATCTTGATGAGGCATGTTAGTCAATCTAGAGTGTTGCTTCCATTTGCGAAGACACCGCAGACGATGTTGATGGTTCTTGATTATTCATAATAACTTTGATATTATCACTGCACTCTTTGATTGTGTCACACTAAATTTAAAAATAAAAAAAAAAATATTGGTATTGTGATAACCGAGTTTTTATTTAAGTATTTTGGCAAACTGCGTGCGCATTGCACGATGAACGATTAAGGAAGAAGGAAACAGTGTTACAAAGTTGTTCAATTGAACAATGCTGCCATTGACGACTTTTTATACAGGTATAAATACAGATTCTGAAAGGTGATAAAAATACCTTTCAAACAAGCCCAGATTGAGAAATCTATTTTGAAATTTTGGGGGGCTCCAAATCCGACTTAGAGCTATGGTCTCTTGAGCAAAATTTCTCAGAATCACCTATAGATTACGTTTTTGCTATACGCTTCATCGAAAAAAAAATTGACCCGCCCTATATATACATACATATGTAATTAGATATTAAATAACAACTTCTCAGAAAGAGTTTTCATGTGGAACAAGTGAGATTGTTCTATTTAACTGATATGTTCACTTTTCAGCGATCATAACCTGGAAAAATATTATAGATCGTAAAAGACAATTACAATAATATTTCTCGCAGATTGATTTAAAAAAAAATCATATTAGCATTCTTGTTGCACTAGTAAATTTTCATATGTTAAAACATTCACCGCAACTAATAATTTGTATACAACAGATGAGAGCTGTTCCACATGACTGTAAATTTTCGTTTGATGTTTATTTTCGCTTCCATTTATTTTCAATTTCCCTCTTCGTTTACGAATATTTTTTTGACAACTTGAAATAAAATCTTTTTAATGTTCTCCTTGAAACACAAACAAGCAGATACTTTTACAAATATGCAAAAATATTTATAAAAATATTTCAATTTCTACTTAAAAAATGAGTGTTTGTGTTCTTTTGCGAATAAATATAAATTTTTTTATTCGTCTAATTTAATAAGAATACAAAAATATTTAATTTCATGTTTCGGTGGATTTAATTCGATTTAAGTAGATGAAAGAAATTTAGCTAATTCTCTTTTATTTAAATATAAAAATCCATTAAAAAGAACAATAAGCCAATAATTTGTTCACCCTTCACCGCAAAGAAGGTACATGGGAAATATACGAGTACACATAAAAGTGGCAAAAAACAGCGATACACGAGAGCACAGCTAATGGGAGTATGGTAACTTACGAAATTGACGTTATTTTTAAAAATAATATATATTATGGGTTGGATAATCTATATGCGTTTCATTGGTTGTTAAATACCAACTAATTAGTTAATCTTTACCTCCATGCTTAAAAGGTTTTTAAATTAATTTGCTTGCACACAAACTTCGAAGTTAGAAATGAGAATTACTAAAGCATAAGCACGGCAGTTTAAAAACCAAACAAATAATTTTTATTCGCTCTGAAACTGCTTACTTTTCTTACAAACTCTAAAACAAATTAGAAAAAAAAAAAATTATTTAATAATAATTTTCTCTTGTTGCCTTGAAATATTAACAATGCCTAATAATTTCTCAAGATCTTGGATTTAGAAGCAAATTACATAGTTAAAAATAACCACATCACAACAACAAGTGCTTTAGTATTTCTTTGGTAAAATCTATTACCGTTAACATTTTATATAAATTCCTTTGATACAAGATATTCTTATTTAACAACTTAAGAATATAGTTCGTTGTTGTTGTTCATGGACATTTTTATGTTTAGGTAAAAAGTTTTTCTGATTGAATACAAAATCAATACATTCATTTTGTTCAGTTTATTTTGTTATACTCGTAACACTCTAACAAATTTTTTAGGTTTAGATTCTAACATCATTTGAATATTATTGGTATTCTGCTTTGTAAGAGTTTGAAAACAGACAAATTAAATCAGTTGTATCTGTTGTATTTAATATATCCGTCTCTTTTTGGTATTACAACAAATAGGTGGATGTGTATGTGTATTAAATTAAACTTTGAAATTTTTTTTGTAAATGCCCTCCGGTTTTAAAAAAAGAAATTGATTCGAAATCTTTAGGTATTTCGCTAACGCAAAATGGACTAACTACTTCACTGGCTACAAGTAATGTAAGAGTTCGCCTTTTAACTGTCTCACTCATGTACATGTACACGCACTCAGTATATGCAAAAATGTTAATGACTTCAACCTCAATTTTTTTTTACGAGTTCAAAAAAACTGTGCCCTTATTCCAAAGAAAATCAACAAAAAAAATAAAAAAGATTTTATGAAAGGGTTATGATTTTGTGTTGGGTGGTGGGGTTTTTCGCAGAGGTTGAAAGCTATCTGCCTGTCACCCACTTGGGGGTGACAAGAAGCGATTCCTTTGGTCTGAAATTCCCAAGCAGCTCACAACTTCCGGTCTTATACTAAGTACCCCTTGGTAATGCCGCACAGAAACCCGTCGGTCGGCAGCTAGAGTGAGATGGCGCACATCTAAGTAACCTGAATGGCTTGCTAACACCGATGCGTCTCAGGAAGTAGATGGCAAACAATACAAACAGTCATCGAAGCTCAGTTGTTTAATTTGCCATTAGTCGGCTATCCTGCCTAGAGGTTGTTGGCAGCACCAACACTAGGATCGGACGTGAGGCCCAATCAGTCACTCGTCCTAAACACAAGCGATTACTGAAACCACAACAAACAACATAAAGTGGCCCTTTGTTCCTAATAGGAACCATAGGACATAATAATAAAATAATAATAATGATTTTGTGTTGGCGTACAATTGGAAGTTCGTGGTCAGTGAATGCTAAATTTTTATTAAAAAAAGTGTTTTTTTAGAAAGGTAAAATGAGCAGCAGAAGTCAACTAAAACGTAGAATAAAAAAGAACAATTAATTGAAAATTTTATAAATATTGAAGAAGAAATTTGATAAATAAACAAAAATCCAAAAAATTGAATTCATTAGTGATCTAACTGGTACATTTTGACTAGCGAAATAGTTGGGTTTTGCTGACTAGTGATTTCACTGGTCTGATCGTGTCACTTGACTACCGTCAATGTCATCCCCATGTTAAAATCGTCAGTCGAGTTCATTGCTAGTAGTTAGCCTGGTAGTTAGTGGTTACGACTGGTAGTTAGCGAAATAGCTAGTCATTCGCTAGCTACGCCGACTGCAGGGTGAATACGGATGTGTATCTGCCTAAGTAGAAGAGTACTTTTTTTAAGTGTGTGTAAATACGAATACATTAGCATATTTAAAAGTATGCATGTTCTGGTATACTAATGTGTGTTCTTGCATCCGGTAAAAACTTGAGTGAAAATACGTTTTATGTTGATTTGCAATTTACAAAGAAATTTAATTTTAGCACATCAAATACTTAATGATTCCAACACAAATTTCAGATTTATTATGTAAAAAATTTATTTTAAATTTTTTTTAAAACTAATTCTAGCATTTGAAATTATCTTTAATTCGGTTCTTTTGTAACCCATCGGAGTTTCATATTCACAAGATTTATTTCAACGGATGGGACAAAATCGTGAGACCAGTCAGTTATGATTGACATAATCTCTTGACAGATAACAAGGAAAAAGAAAAACGGTAAATGATCCAAAGATTATATGCTTTAATTACACTGCCCTGCAACGAAATGTTACTTAAGTAAAATTCTTTAATGTGATGAATACAAATTCGTTTCCACGTTTTTTTTTATCACATACAGATTTTTATTAAAAACCGTTTCTAATATTAACCTCTTAATTAGCCTGTCACGCTTATATATTTCATTATAAATTGTATGTCTTGATTTGTCACATCAACGCAAAAAGATGGGGAATAAAATTACCTTTGAGAGCCTAATTTTTAGAATTTTTAACTATTTCAGATTCAGCCAGAAATTAGTGAGAAAATATTTATTCCCCACTCAAAATTAATTATATTTTAAGTTTTATATTTTTATGAGGTTTTATAAAAAAAAAATCAGACAAAGAAAATAGATTTTGAGCGTAATTTATCTTTCTGTCTATGTCCAGCCCACACTTTGGAAGTAGTAGATTCTTGTATCTGTGTATTTGTAGTACCGTAACTGGCAAACAGTTTAAATTACTTTTTTTTTATTAGGACCAGCTCTCAGGGGATGACCCCTACGTATGCAGTGCACTGTGCCGGAACTCAGGAAAATTTAGAAGACTTAACTCTTTCACAACTCTGCTTTGCGCGTTATGTTAATTTTTCACGCATTGTTGAGGCGCCTCCGGTATTAAGTAGACGCATTAACTTTGTTAAGCTGTATTAGCAGGCATTTTATTAATTGTTTTACTTCGCCGATGTTTCTCCTAACCAACGAAGGAGGGCGATGTTGTGTACTCGTACATTACCTTGGATAGCATTAATCGGTGTCGGAACAGTTTTTTAGTGACCAGTGCTATGCCTTCATCACTTAAATAGTCCGACAACAATCAATACAATGTCTCACTAATGTACATTAGAGAAATGAATGATGTTGATTGACTTGCTCTGGCCAGTGCTTGAACCCAGGCCCCAAGTCATTGTTTGCTTAGTAGTCAACGCACTAACCACTTCAGCCAACACCACCCTTTCGTACAGCTGCTTGTGTGCTATCAGTGGTTTCCTGGATGGTGAATAATAATACACTTCCGATCGAGACAACTTTTGGGATTCTATTACTTCGATCCTATGAAACGGGTATTGGATTATTGAACTAATGGAGGCTTAAACCAAATATTTAGTAATAATAACTTTAACTTTTCGACTTCTTAACAAGCAAAAGGCATTTTATAAAAGTCTTGAAAGTCTTTTTGTGCTTTAATTTTTAATACAATATAGACACTGTCTTTCAGTAAAAATAATAAAATGTTTAGTTCTTTCATTGGTAGTGAAATCAACATTATCATTTAATGATCTTTGCATTTGTGCTAAAATAAAAATGATAAGGGTAATCACGATGGTGATTGTGCAAATATGCATTTTGCAAATGTGCTGTGCATATTAGTGTACTTCGTGAGCGAACTTTTAAATTTATTGCATTTTTGTGAAGAGCATGTAATTTTGTTGACAAAAATGTGGCAGCCCATCAAAAATTCTGGCAACACTGACCTCAGATGTTAAGTTACTAATGCCTAAATTTATTATTTACTAATAAATTAAAAAAAGAAGACTAAAGCTTTTTAAATTAAATTAAAATTAGTTACAAAATTAAATTTTCTTTTTCTAAACATAAAAATATGATAGTCTGTATGTCACAAGTTATTGTTTATTTTCGTTTGCAATTGATAAAATATGCACTACTATCTTTGCTCATGGTTTTTTTAGTGCAAACGAAGCAAAATTAAGCAAATTGCAAATACATACATTTTGTTGTTATGTTGTGCAAATTTGTGTATATTTGCACACATTTGCATCGTTTGCACACTTTGCACTACCCATCGTGATTACCCTTGATATAACAAAAAAAATAAAACAAAATTGTTTTCATATTTCAACTGTGAATAAAATGATTCTCAAATCTTTGCCTATAATTAGGCGTTTCGTTATTATTTCGTACACGTTTCGCATTTCAACGAGTGAATATTGTTTATGATGATTTAACATTTTCAAATGTCCCATTTATTTTCTCCACAAATGACACCTTTGTTTGCCTCACAATGGAAATTTTAACCACAGACCAATTCACATTCAGTCCCACTAATGTTCTGTGTATGTTAGTCTCTGTTTAGTCATAACGCTTGTTAAACATACTTTAACACTCACTTGCGTAGGCTAGCACATACTTAGATACTCATGCATACATACATACATACACATATTTACATACGTTGTTTTGTGTTTATTTCTAGGCACTCATACAAAATGGCATCAAGTACATTTCAAGTAGTGCATTTGAAAGCTATAATATGCAACTGAAAAAAAAACAAGTGGCTGGAAAAATAAATGGACAAATAAAATGCAAAAAAGAAATTGTATTGCACAACGCTGCTTTACTTAACAAAAATTTAAATAGAAATTTTCGTATTGAGGTTAATAACAATGATGATAGTTTTTAGGAGAAATGTTAATTAAAAAACGAGTCTTTTTTTTAACAAAAATAAAGCAAATTTAAATTTTTAAAAGGCTACAATAATTATAAATATATTGAAGTTTAACCAGTCATATAAAGCAGTTTAGAAAACATTACGACAAAGTCAGAATTGCTTAATATCTTTAAAGTTAAACTAAAATAAAAAGATATACGTAGCATTTCTTATTGCTTTGTATTTAAAATTATTTCAACATATTTTATATATACAAACGCACCTACATATATTAATTATATTATATTTCCGTAATTATTGATATTTTATTGACTTAAGCTTTACTTATTTATTTACAATTTAATTGGATTGATTTTGTTATATTTATTTACATTATTATCGGTATTTGAAGAATTAGTGAGCATTTGTAATAGACACATGGCGTATGATTTATATTTATTTATCAAGAAAATCTGTCATACGACATCGGCAACATCATATGAACGATTAAATAAAAGCATTTATTTTAATTTAAATAGAAATTTGATGAAACTCTTAATTTTATTAAAAGCAAAGTCGAATTTAAGATGAAATAAGGAAACTCAAAATTAATATCGAGAATAGAAACAAAATTTATACTGTGTGACACTTAGCATTCAAGATATTAGAGAAACTAAAATTTTTTATGGAGAAAAATAAATTAATTGCAAAAAATAACAGTGACCCAAAATGAAAGAAATTTAAATATATAAAAGCATAAGTCGGGAAGGAGTTTAACACCTACAGTATCCGCATATTGAGCGTAAGCGATGTGAATAACCCTACTATAGAGAGAAAAAAAACAACAATGCGTTAAAATTGCAAAGTAGACTACTTTGAATATAACGGACTGACTGAATGTTTGTTGAATATTAGTAGTAAGCAATCAGATATGGGGAATTTCGTACTAACCAATAATTGTTTCTACATGTAAAAATGAAATAAAAAATAATTATAATAATAATTCTCGTATTCTATTTCTGTTGAAAACTTGATTAAATAGTTGATATTATTTCCTAATTAGCATCCAGTGTACATAAATAGTAAAAATGGACGAATGAACACTAATGAGCGGTGCAGCGGCCTTGAAATCTGTATACTGATACGTTCTGCTAGTCTGATTGTATATAGTGATGCTTTTTCAAAATAAAAACTCTTCGTAATTTGAATTTTCATTAATTCAATAAAACTGAACTTGAGCCTAATAATAATAATTACTCATTTATACATTAATATACATTGTTCAAATAATTATTACGTTTATTCGTAATAATAATAGAAAAATATTAATAATTTCTAATAGGGTGTGTTTAAACAGCCAACACAACATATGGAAATTCTAATGTTTATTGTGGTACTTGCCATATACGATTATAATTTTATTTACTACAATAGTAAATACTAAAACTATGTAAGTAAATATGTCATTAAAGGGTACTCAATCAGATAGATAATGCAATATTTTTTGGACTGTAATATTTAGATACATGAATTTTAATAAAAATTTTTGCTTTCAAGTACTACAACGAACAAGACGAGAAAACAAAATCAACTAAATAAAAAGTCCAATAAAAACTCATATCTAACAAAAACTCAAGAAAAAAAAATTATATCAACAAAATATCTAAACCAGAAATCAAAACCACAAAAAATGATTTCAATGAATTTTCGATTCACAGCTTTCGCTTTAATTACAAATAGTTTCCATTTTACTTTATATATCAACACTTATCTAATTTTCGTGAATTATATACATACATATAATCGAACCTATTCTCCTCAACTCAAATTTACCTTAAAGTATGCTATACGATATTAAAAGAGTTTCATATCTGAAAAACACAAGTTTCTTGTTCATCATCATTAATATGATGTAGTTGTAGTTGGATAAAAAAAAATAGAAAATGTAAATAATTGAATAATAAGATTTGATAGATTGCAAAAGTTATTTATTGACAGTAATAAAATTAGGCTTTGCGGACACATTGGTTATGTAAATGTGTTATTATGATACACATCGTACATACATTATCATTATATATACATACATAGATATGTATGTATGTAAAAATACGAGATTGCCTTTTTAAATAAATTTTTGTGACAGATGGTTACATGTACAATGTACATATGTATTGTCAAACTACATATTAAATAATTTTTTGTGTTTACATTTTTCTGTACGAAAATTTAATTTTCCACTCCATTTGTTTTTGAAATATATTTTTGTTAATGAAAAGAAAAAAAAATCACAATTCAGTTGATTTAATTTTACGTTTTTCGTCTAAGGCGCTTTTATTTAAAATCCACTAAATAAATTCTTATAAATTTTCTTGAGTCATGTAATATTTTTAGTGCACTTAATTGAGTGGAATAATATTTTAAGTGGATTTTTCGAAAGTGACATGAAAAGTTACAATTCAATTTAAAAAAAATATAAATGATCATACACAAATAACTTTGACCAAAAAAGCAATTCAAAAGTTGTTACCTCAAATCTGCTTTTTAGTTCACATTTTACTTTCAACAAAAATTAAATAAAAAAAAATCGATGTATAAATAGCGTATTTATTTATTAATCATTACTTCAGACTGCCACGTACTTTTGTGTGGAATCAAATTTTCGCTAAAACTAAAACAAAAAATGAGACAAATCTCCAACGAAACTCCTTTAAATATGAAAAAAAAAATTGAAAATCGGTCTATAAATATACGGGCTACTATAAAAAAGTTCTCATTTGCCTGCACTTTTCATTGATGCCAAAAAAAAACAAATCAAAAGTACACTTTATCCATCTCATGTATTAAATTTATTTTATATAAACTGTTTATATCTGAATTTGAAAAATTTTTTACATGTATTTCAAAATTATTTTCAACTTTAAAACGACTAAATGTAAAAGAATTTTTGTTAAGTAAAATAGCGGGCATAATTTCTAAACGACAAAAACTAAAAATTTATGATTTTTAAAAACAGTAAAATAATGCTCAAGGGTATAATAGATGTTGTATCGCTTGCTTGCGCTAAAGCCAATAACAATGTTGTAAGTAATTTGCCTCTCACCTTTTTGTTTTTTATTTCAATAAAAAGTAATTTAATTTTTCTATACATATTTTACAGCATTTAGTATACCCTTGTGCACTCCTTTAATGTTTCCAGCTAGAACTTCCAGAATTTATTGATTAAAATTACAAAACTGTGTTGAATTGTGGCGCATTATTAAGCTTTAAAAAATGTTCATTGGAAATTAGTTTCAAGTTTAAAATAATTCAATAATCTAAATAACAAGTTTTCAAGTTTCGCATGATGCATACATATGTACACATACATACATCCATGCATAAGAATTTTGATGTAAATCAAAACCACAAATGAATGTCATACTGACATTGAGTATTCATTAGAAACTTAAAAATGGCAAACATTTGCAACGGCAGTATAGAGCTTACAACAACTACAACTTTATCATAAACATTGTAGTTTTATTTCATCTTCATCTCGTTGTAGCTTTCCTATATCTCAATATTTTGTAACAAACCACACAATAGAACAACAATAGCAGCAACAAAAACAATATCATTCATAAAATTTTATAAAGTTGTTTTATGGCCATGTGATTACCACCCTCGAGTCAAATTGGATTGTTAACAATTGGGTCAAAAAAGTGCAGGGAAAAAATAAATAAATTCTATTTTAGTAAAATTTTGTTCATAAGTATGCCACAGCAGCAACAAACATCAATAAAATTATAAAACCAAAAGAGCTGAAAAAAAGGAAATTAAATTGTATTTACCATTTAAAAAGTTGCAATTGTTGGCATTGTTACATAAAATGTTAAATAATTCTATATAAGTAAGTATGTATGCTGGTATGTTGCAACTATGACTATCAAAAGTGTGTTGTTGTGGTGTACAAAAATTTACATGGAGAGATTGAAGTGGCCTTAAGAAGGATCTTTATTTTAATGAAATTGCTTTACTGTTGAAGATAAACAATGGTTTAGAATGGTATATGGGAAACATTAGGTACAGATAGGAGTATCAGAAATATCAAAAATTATTTCACACTTTCTCTTATTATTTGTAAAATTTTGTGAAAATAAAAATGTTTTATTTGAAATATGAACGTCTATTGGATTTCGCTCCAATGACTGTGGAATTTACAAATTTTATTCAATATAGAAATACGAAACTTTTGCATTAAGTTTTTCTGTTATTGAAAAGTCTTCTGTAGTTTAGAAAATTTTCTTTAAAAGAGAAAATGTCTTCGGGACACCCGGTTAAAGGTTATGTTATTAAGGTTGGTTATCTTTGTAATATCTTTATCTGATATTATTAAATGAGATATTCTTTTCTATATTACATGGCGCAAAAATAGCTCTTGCAATTTCGTTACGATCAAATCAATCTAGGTTGGTCTCATATCTGGAAGAATACATCGTTTTCTCTGTATTCATACATGGTCTCGCTTAGTAAGAAAAATCAAAAGACCAGGTCCATTTTTTAAAATCTTTAGTTTTTACCCGTTGTCTATATGCCGGTTTTTCTCTTTTGATAAAGTCACATTTTTTTTGGTGCTAAAAATTTTGTTGTTGTTGAGAAAAAAGATATTAATATTAAATATAATTCAAAATGATTAAATGCCCTAGAAATTACATACAACAATTTGGTTCAATTGTTTTCTTTTTAACCTTAACCCTTTAATTTTACAACTCTCCATTTGTGTCACTCTTCGAAATTTTTAACGGCCATCTTGGTCGCTTGGGTGTGGCAATTCATGCCAGAGGTCTTGGGTTCGAGCATCTTTCAGGCAGGTCATCAACACCATGAATTTAACACTAGTGTGTCGTTGTGTTAATTGTTGTTAGACTTTTCGATGATATGGGCAAATAGTAATGGCAGTAATTAAAACTGACACACATACATATATATGTACATATACTAATATACTTCATAGAGAACTCTTTCGTCGGTATACTGAAGACCGGTAGTAACGCTACACTTAAAAAATATTATAAAAGTACGCATTAGCGGAGCTAAAAATAAAGAAGTTAAGGTTCGGTCTTTTACACTTTAACATTAGTTCTCTCTTCACTACTCCTTTTCCAAAGAAGACAACATGTTACCAGTTAAAATGGAGGGATTATTCAATGACGTGTTCAGTTTCTTATCCTCTTCAATTCATATCGGACTATTTTTGCTACATACATACCTTAATGTAGAAAGGGCCTAACGGATTTTTTTCAAATCATATCTTTTTTGCTTAGAGTGTTACCTATCGAAATTTGATAGCTACTCGATTTAAAAAAAAGAAGTATGCTAACCGCGATCTGCCTATGAAAAATCAGTTGTTCTTTCTGCTGGTTTCTAGGCTCCAATTTTAATCTGTCAGAGTAAAAACCATTTATTTGTTGGAAATTTGTTTTTGGTTTTAAACAAAAAATACATTAAATGGTTATCCATGGTTTTTTCCTAAGCCATAAGTAAAGAAATAGTACATTACGAATATACCATATAAGATCTTAACATAAAAATTTTCTGTTTGATTATTTACAACAAAGTTGTGCCTTAACTACCACAAACCTCAAAATGTATGTGTGTTTGTAGGCTTAATTAAACAGAGAAAACAAGAAAATTGAGTTTCCTCGAGTTGGGTTATTAACCACAAATGGGTTTAATATAAATTAAATGGATAATTTTGTGTTTATAAAGATCTAATTTTGGGAAATTATATCATCAGCAAGTAAATAAAATGTTTATGTTGAAAGAAATCAATGTTAAAACAACAATTATGTCTGATTAAATCATAAGATATTTTTATGGAACAAACAACGTTTTGCGGTTACATAATTTTATTTAATCAGTTTGTGGTCAATAATTTATTTGTTATTTTTTCTTACCAACTGATTAATAAACAGATTTTATGGAACATTTGCATTAATTGCACAAAGGCTTCTGTTCACATGTTAAATTAGTAATCAAAAACTTCATTATTGTTGGTTAAAAGTAAATAAGGTTGCCAACAAAACAATCCAGAAACAAAACGAGAAATGTTATAGATGACTAGTTGTGTTTACTGATAAAAAGAATAAATAGTGGAAGATATTGGCGAAATAAATGTTTAAAAAAAAAACTGATGTATTCCTTTTGTGAATCCAATCAGACGAATATATTCAATCGAAAAGTTCTATTAAAAGAATAATTTTCGTAATTAACAGAGAAATTTAATTTTTTTTGGGCCAGAACTCAGGAGATGATCCCTACTTATGCAATGCATTCTGCTAGAACTATGAAAAAGGATAGGGTAGATAGGATAGAAGAGAAGGCTTAACTCTCTTACAACTCTGCTATTACCCGTTTGTTAATTTTAGAGCACTGTTGCAGCGCCTCTTGTCTTAAGTAGACGCAATAGCTTTCTTAAGCTGTGAATAGAGGAATTTTGTTAATTTATTTACTTCGTCAGCGATTCTGCTAATCCATGGTGGAGGGCGCTGCTTTGTACAGGAGCTTCACTAATAAGGCAGCATAATGTTTTGTTTCTGCCATCAATATGCGTGTTGTTTTGTCATGACACCGGGTTTGATCTAACTGAGATGAATAGTATTTCAAAAAAAAAAAAAAGTCCTTGATTCGCATTAAATGAATCCAGTAGAAGGTTCCCGCCAGTTACAAGGGAAAAAAGGCTAAAATTGGAAAAATGGCTAAAAGAATGGCGCATTAAAGTTAACAAGTAGAAATGTGTAAACGTCACTTTTACGTTACGCAGGGAACATGCCCGCCTATACAAATCAGCACCGAGACTATACCGCAACACACTGAAGTCAAATATCTGGGCGTTCATCTTGATCGTCGTTCAATATGGAAATATCAAATGAAATTAAAAGCAGCCCAAATGAATTGGCTTATTGGAAGAAACTCTATTCTAAGCCTAGACCGTAAACTTCTATTATACAACGCGATCCTGAAACTAATATGGTCCTATGAAATCCAGTTATCAGGTACTGCCTCAGCATCGAATGTAGAAAAAATTCACAGGCGACAAAAAAGAAACTACGTACAATCACAGCAGCCCCCTGGTATAAAGATCTAGATGTTCCGTTGTTGAAGTTATTTTCAAAAAACCCTAAAATGTATATAAAAAAAAACTCGAGTTGCACACAAATCTACTAGCACGCACGGATGGATACTCTTTCTCTCAGCCGTACACGAGAGATGTAAAATAACAAAAATCAACCGTTGAAATTAAAAATTTATTAAACATTTTTAGATTTAAGATTTGAAAAACTTATTGATGTTTCAATTTATAATTAAAGATTCAACAAATAATAAAATTATCAAAAAAAAAAAAAAGCATTAAATGAAATATCATATAAAGAAAAAAAAAACGAAGATACTGAGAGCTAAAACCCCAAAAACTAAATAGGAAAATGCTCTAAAAAATATATTTTAATTAGAAATCAGAAAGTTTTTGTCCAGTCGCAGTTTTAGAAGTCTAGAAAATAGAACATTCAATGCAATTTACACAAAATTTTAGGCACTTACAGTGTTGTTCAGAAAAAGTTGAAGTAGGTTAACTATCCACTATTAAGCAAAATTCCTTAAAGTATTATTCAGAAATGATTATTAGGTTAATTTGCAGACTTTAACGACGTATTAAATGTTTAAAGTTTAAAGTATGTGGACTACATTAAAGTAAAATTACATTTCTGTGCTGACTATTCATTTGTTTACATGTATGAGTACACATTTATATAAGAACTTGTGAAAAATAAAATAAATTTTTGTGGTTTATTTTATAAAATATGGAAACATTAAATTTGTTGTCTTCCTTTATTTCCATTTCTTTAGTAAGAAAATTAATAATAAATTTTGTTAAAATGTAATTCATTAATTCATTAATAGTGATGTACGAGTACAAAAAAAAACATTAACAAATAAAAATAAGGTTACCGAGTTCTTATATATATATTTTTTATTTCAAATATTTCAGTAAAAGACTATTGCAAAATATTTTCCTACTAAACACATTTCATATTATTTTATAAATAAAACAACTTAGCAATTGCGGTTATTGATACAAAAGTATTTACACCTGTTTCACCATTAGAATTTAAGTGGCATGCAAATTAAATAATGTTGCCAGTCTTAAATGAAAAAAAGTTCTTGAAGTACTGATTATTTAATAAGCGTTTTTGCAATAAGAAATTTTAATAACCATTTATTAAGCGTAAATCTCAAATTTACTAATTTGCAGATGATACCGATATTAAATTTTTTTTTCTAAACTAGAATGTTAATATTTAAAGTGATTTCAACTATTTTGCATAAACTAATTAGTGTAGAACAAAAATATCTCTATCTGTTAAAATCAACACATCTCCCAGTATTGATTTTAATGTCTGTCTTTTGTTTGTCATTCAATCATCGTTGATGTGTAACTTAAAATGGTTGACATAACTTCCGGCTAAATGTTTATTGTACTCTTTCATCATTACTTCATTAATTACAATTATTTGTTATATTATTTTTCCATTCTGATTTCTTTATCATATTTGAGTTTCTTTTTTTTTTTCTTATTCATAAAGAGGGACGAAATAATAAGAAAATGAAACAAAGAAACACTAAACAAATTGTTGGTGTTAATTGTATAATTATGATGTTATGTAACAAAAGTAAAACAACTGAAGACAAACTTGAGTGGGAGCAATTGCGAGAAATAGAATAAAAGATAATTATAGTAAATGCCAGGTTATAATATTTTTTTGTTTAAATAATATTTTTTGCTTAATCATCAGTTTAGAATGAAATAATAATTTGAACAGCATGTATGAAAATTTTCTTTAAAGGCCAAATTTTTGTTTAATAATACGTTAAGCGCCATGGCCACGTATCAAATTGGCTTGACAAATAAACATGTACATAAGTATGTGTTGGTAAATATTATTTTTCAAATTTCATTTGAAAATTATTTTTGAATGATAAGAACGTGTGATGTTTTTGGTCGCAAAATATTTTTTGCTAACAAAATTTTCTTAATTTTATTTATTAATATTTATAATATCAATTGCCTTATATTTTTTTATGCGATTGACTAACAGAGCCTTATTAACCCTATTAAATTATTATGAAAATAATTAAATTTATTTTGTTAATTTTAATTCAATAAATATAAAAATTTTCATAGCATTTACATTTTTTTCAACATTTGGTTTATTTTTAATTGCTCTCCATAAAGCAGGCAAACAGCGATAAAATTTAATTAATTCCAGTATGAAATTTTTTTCATCAATTTTTTATTTATTGCGCTATCAAATTTTCCGCGTACGATATTGTCGCTGCGCAAACTAAATAAAAATGAGATTTGATGTAATTATGCAGCAACACATCAAATTTGCTTCAAATTACAGTATCGACGGCAGTGAATATCTAAATTGTTTTGATTATCGTCAAACTCACATGGACATATACGTGAGAGTTTTTTTTCACTAACACAATCAAAATAACCTTGGTTTCTCAAGCCAATTTGATACGTGGCCAAGGCGCTTTAGTTGTTTTATAATAATGGTTTCATACCACATAAGATTTGAATACGCTTTGTTTAACATTTACTTTTAATAAAACCAAATGAATGAATGAGTGGAATACTCGTATGAATATTTGTCGAATACAATATTATTTGAATGTTTACTACCTACTTATATTCATATTACTAGTATTTTCTGTATTAATTTTTTTCTGATTATGATTTTGAAAATAATAAATAACTTAAAGATTTATTAAATTTCTGCGACCTTTTTATTTTATTTTGCTAATAATAATATCAAGCACAAAGTCTTTTTATAAAAGTAACAATAGCAATAACCTTTTAATTTTCCAATATTTCGCAATCTCAATGGATAACTTCTTCAGGGAATATTTTTTCTTCGACAATGAAAATTTTTTAAAAAACAATAAAAAACTTATTCCATAACATTTTTTTAAATATGTTAATTTTGATAAGCTGTATTCGCAGCCATTTTATTAATTGTTTTACTTCGCCGATGTTTCTGCTAAACGACGAAGGAGGGCGACGTTGTGTACATTAGCTTGGAACAGCATCAATCGCTGTCGGAACAGTTTTTTTAGTGACTAGTGTTCACGTCTTAATCACTTAAATAGTCCGACAACAATTAATACAATGTCTCACTAATGTAGATTAGAGAAATTAATGATGTTGATTCACTTGCTCTGGCCAGGGTTTGAACCCAGGCCCCAAGTCATTGTTTGCTTAGTAGTCAACACGCTAACCACTTCAGCCAACACCACCCAGGCGACAGGGCGATTGGTAATTGAATAACCAATTGATTGAGCCCTGTCTGCTGTAGGGTATCACAAAGGGACCGAATTAACGGACCCAAGTGCGTCACGTCTCAGATGTGGCGGCCCTCGAAACCTAACCTAACACCACCCACTTATCATGATAGAGGTGACCACAATCCTACTAATATTATAAATATGAAAGTTTGTTCCAATATAACTCGAAAGCTACTCAATGGATTTGGTAGAGAGATAGTATATGACGCAGATTGAAATAAAGTATACTTTCATAGAGGCAATAACGAGACGAATTGGTAATTTTGGTACTTTTCTGCGAGATAAAATGAGGAAAAGCTTGTACTTTTTCTTTTGGTACTCTTTGGTACTCTGTTTTTCCGATAAATATGGTACAAAGGCAGTTTATGACTTCATTAGCATGCAGCGTGGATGAAGTAACATGTAAAAGCTAGTATATTTAATATGTATGTAGGTGTTTCATAATTTTGAAAGTTTAATCATGAAATTCAATTTAGAGCGAGTAAAAAATTTCTTTAATTTTAAAAAAATTTTATATGTATTCTTAAAATTGCATAAAATTTTATTATTGTTTTTTTTCTTTTATAAATTTGTAGTTAAAAATTTATTTAGCATTTCTCATTTTAGCGGTTTATGTGAAACAAAACTTTATTTTGTTATTTTCAGTAACATTTTATTAACCATTCGTTTAATGTTGAACATATATGTATGTACATACTTTTATATATGAAATTTATGAGATTAGTTTATTCATATTGATATTAGGGTGACGAATATTTGCAAAAGGAGACTATTAACATAAATGAAAATTTATCTACATTTACTTACATATAAATAATAGGCGAGCCTAGTTTTTTATGTTTAGATTATATAACAGATCTTGGGAAAACTTACACCATCTTAATGATAAATTCTTAGCTAATCATTTCATTAATTTAAGAGCAATAACCTTCTAAAATTGCTACTAATACATGCACACATGTATGCAGCCTCCAGTTTTAAAAGTAGAAATTGACTCGAAGGTATTTCTCTAACGAAAAATGGACTAACTACTTCACTGGCTACAAGTAATGCAAGAGTTCGCCGTTTGACTCTCTCACTCATGTACATGTACACGCACTCAGTACATGCATAAATGCTAATGCCTTCAACCTCAATTTTTTGTTTACGAGTTGAAAAAAACTGTGCCCTTGTTCCAAAGAAAATCAACAAAAAAATAAAAAAGGTTTTATGAAAGTGTTATGATTTTGTGTTGGCGTACAATTGGAAGTTGAATGTTAAATTTTTATTAAAAAAAGTGTTTTTTTAGAAAAGTAAAATGAGCAGCTGAAGTCAACTAAAACGTTGCATAAAAAAGAAACAGAACAAGTAATTGAAATTTTTATAAATATTGAAAAAAATATTTGATATATATATAAAAATCCAAAAAAATTATATTTCTGTAGTATTTTCATTAATGAAATATCATAGTTGGGTTTTGCTGACTAGTGATTTCACCGGTCTGATCGTGTCAATTGACTACTGTCAATGTCATCCCCATGTTAAAATCGTCAGTCGAGTTCATTGCTAGCAGTTTGTCTGGTAGTTAGTGGTAACGACTGGTAGTTAGCGAAATAGCTAGTCATTCGCTAGCTACGCCGACTGCAGGGCACTTGTTGAAGGTTGGATGTGAATTATAATGAGTAATTCTCACTTAAATCTGTTAACTTTTTATAGAACCATTTGTTTATCAAAATATGTATGTAAATGTTTTATAGCTTGTTTAAAATATTTTTTGTAAACTAAAATCAAAATTGGTCTGATATACACAATACAAAAAAGCCTGCAAACGTTATTATTAGTTTTAGACAATTTTTCTGGTGAAAATAAACTTATTTTCATCTTCTTTTAGAAGAAAGCTTTCAATACTACTTAAAGCTAAGTAAGTATTATAGTTTTCTATCCAAGTTTCTGCTCTTTAACCTATTTCTGCCTTTTTTTTGCACAAAAGTGTTAAAGCGACCTATAAAGAAAATATTTAAACCAAGTAAATTCTATTCCTTAACTTCCTCTATATTAAAAACCAGTTGTTGTTAGTTCATAAATATTTCTTAAATAATTTTTAAAAAGCAATGATACCAAAAATATATTTAAATATAAGGAATAAATATTATGTATACCGATGCGCCCTAGTGATTTTTAAACTGTGTATGCACACATGTATTTATGTATTCATAAATGATGTCGTGTACGTACTACAGCTTGTGCGAGTTTCAAAATTCACAACATACATATTTATAATATGAGTTTATGTCTGGTTGTGGTATTTTTTGTTATTCACTAGTTGCTGCTGTCAATTTTGTTGTTGTTATTGCTCAGATTGTTAACGGTTGTATAATGTTTTGGTACATCCTACTTGACGATAAACTGACAGCTCTTGTATTGAAACGGATGTTTATTTGTAGCACACTTAATAATTGTGTTAGAAAATTTTTTTGTTCAAATTATAAAAAACCGCTACTAGAAAATAAAATAAATGAATACATACATATGTATATATGTATGAATGGTAAAAATTTACAAGAGGATTTAAATTGAAATAAGCATTAAAAACGGCAAACTAGTCTTAATTGAATATAAAACGTATTGATTTATTATAATCTTATGGTTGAGCAACACGTACAGTAATTGATATTAAAAAGTTTATATTAAAATTAAATATAGTAAACATACATAACTTTGAAAAAAGTAATTTAAGAAAAAAGCATAACGCAAATAAGTATATACATACTTACATACATACTTTTGTTTGTATGTTTTTGCAAACGTAATTTTTCATGGAACGAAACGAAAAAAAAAGTAGTTTAATTTCTCTATTTATCTTGTTAATAAAATGTTTTAAAGTTTTTTGTTTGTTTCTCTGTCGTAATTCTGGCATTTACTTCAAAATAAATAAAAAAAGTAACGACTGCAACAACAAAGTAAAACTGTTAAATACTTAAATACTTCTCATACATATACAAACTTATTGTTAATGATAATAAAATAAACGAACTGAAAACTACATAAATAAAAAGCAATGCCATACAATCATATACAACATACCAATAAAAATTCAACACAATTTTATTGTCTTTTGTTTGTTTAGTAAGTATAGCTTTATGTATGTATGCATGTATACTTATACCACATACACATAAAACTGAAACACAGTTATTTACCAGAAACGAAACATGTGCTGAAAAAATAAAAATGAAGTTGCCGCTAAACAATCAATAAAGAAATTTAACACTAACACATTTCTGAAAATAAACTCTTGATTGCTTGCAGTACGGAGAATTGATTCGAATACACACATACGTAAATACATATTACATGTGTACATGGACACGCATGTACACATATATACAACTTTGCACCTACATAAGTACATACATATGTAGATATTTATATCCGAGAAAACCAGAGAGTGTAGCGAGATATATATTGCCTAATGTCCCCAGTTTACAAAAGACTGATGTTCCCAAAAATCCCCAATAAAAACTGAAAATCTCTGATTTTATCCCCAAAAATATACATGTATATGTATATATGTATATTAAGCTTCATCCTTCGATAAAAAAAATATCCCCAAATAATTCCCAACGAAAATCTATGGTTAAACAGCAGCAACTCGCGGACAAATCCTCACACCTGGCTACACTAAATATATTTATGAATTTAGTACTTTAATGAGAGACCCTTTTTTATATACGAAGCAACAATAATTCCTGAAAACATCTTCTGCATTTGAAAGTAGCAGATAATGAGTAGTAGTAAAAAGATGATTTAAGAGCACAGTAATTTTCTAGTAATATTAGTTGTTGTTCTTGTTTCTGTTGTGTTTGGCATTTTGTTGTAAAAAGAGAATTCGATGCTTATATTTATAATTTTTCTGAAAATTTGATATGCCTGGAATGTTGGGAATTATTTTAAACTAAAACGTATTTACGATTGCTTTACTTATGTATGTATTAAATCAGAAATATAGCTATTAAAGATTAACATACATAAAATATAGCACGATAGAAAAAATTTTAGGTGTTTAAAATGAGGAATTTTTAAGACTTTGAGTTGAGATTTGTAGTTTTGGGTCTCATTCAAAGTAAGGAAATGAATAAAACGCTCACATTTGGACTTTGTTTTAATACAGATCAAGTTAACTTATTTTAATGTCTTTGGAGGCTTATAATAGAATTTCATGTCAAATATTTTTGTAGGAAATTTCGCTACAACGATAAACCATACAAATATAAGCTTCAAAAAGTTAAAATATTTCACGAAGCTATTCCTCGTATTATTTCGGATAAAAGAACCGAAGGTGACTTACACATAACTTGTAACGATTATAACATTTTCTATTTCTCTATAACAGTGTTAACCAAGCCCCGAACGCACGCGCACAAACACATTATGTGGTTGTGTGCGGTCGCAAACAGAAGCTGCGGTCGCTGCCGATTTGTACACTGTGTAACAATATTATATATTTCTTTTTAAAAAAATACAATTCTGTGTTGTTTTGTCAAAGGTCCACAGAATTGTTCTAATATAAAATTATATAATGCCGAAATATATTGAGTAGGGGGAATTGTATGAACATTGCAATTATAAGTTATGAACTTGAAAGTTTAAGAAGTTTTTAAAATTTCATTTATATATATTTATTTCGGTTCTATGAAGTTTAATTCTCAGCAAGTCTTCTAATTTTGTGTCTGTTAATCTATTCCTATGTTTGCTTTTAACGATTTTTAATATAGAAAAAGCGTTTTCGCAACTATATGTGGGTGCAAACATCGAATAAAGCTTATAAGTATATTTCAGTTGTGCTATTCGGGTATTGTTTTATGCAAATTTGCTTCCAAAATTCGTCTTGAAAAACATGTTTTATAAAAGTGCCGTCTTCATACGGGCGACATTGCTTTGCCAGCGCAAGTGCAACAAAGTAAGAGGCTTTCAATATTTCGCTATCATCGTCTTTTTCAATGTGATCTGGCTGTTTTAAAAAATTATTGGGAATTTTGACTTTCATTTCATTAAGCAATTTTTGCCTTCATTATTTTTAAATTTTTCATAATTAATATGGCACGACAAGTAGTGCCACCTTATATTAAATTTGTCGCATTTTGCTAATTGCTTCAAACAAATATAGCATTGCGGCTTCCTTTCACGATTTAAAAAAAAAAAATACATCAGTTCCCAAGAATTATTGAACATTGTTGCTCTGTGTGCTTTTGTGTTGATTACGAAAAAAAAGTAAACAATGCCAAACAGGCGTGCGTGGTGTTGCTTTCACAAAGCTTGCACAGAGACCACAGATATACAGATGCGACTCGAGACGAAAGATTTTGCATACTTGTTTGTATACACTCATACAGTCCTTCGTTTTGGTTTTTTTTGTGCTGTCTTTCTATCCAAATTAAAATTATAAATCACAAAACTAATTAAATATCCATATATGTCTATAATTCACATTCAAAATATTATTAATTAATTAATTTAAGTTGGTTTTCACTGATCGTTTGTATTTTATCACTATACGAGTAAAGCTACGTACAGACGATTGGCAGATCTTACAATATTGCCAGAAAAATGTTCAGCAAATGTCTGACAACCATCTGAACTTACAATTTTTGTCTTACAACGTTGCCAGAAAAAGCATTGTCAGTTCATTGTAAGACAATAATATTGTCAGACATCTGACAATCGTTAGAACACTCTACTTTGCCACTGTCAGATAATTGTCAGACATTGTAAACTCTTGTTTTCTTGGCAGATGTGTTTAAATTAATACATCTGACAATGGCACCATTATCAGATAATTTTTCAATTGGCAATGCTGTCCATAAATACTATTGGATTTTACAGTTCTGAAAAAGTTTAACAACACATCTGGCAATTTTTTCACACAACAATCTGACAACCGTGTAAACTGACAATTTTTGTTGGCAGATAAATTTATTGTCTGACAATTGTCTTACAATGAAATTGTAAGGTTTTCTTACAATCGTCTGAACTGACAATTTACTTTTTGGTAACAATTTTTCATTGTCAGTACGTTGTCAGCATATTGACATATCTTACAATATTGTAAGATCTGCCAATCGTCTGTACGTAGCTTAATATCTGCAAAATATCAGAATTTATCAAGTATGTATGTGTGCATGTAAGCAAAAAACCACCACCATTTGGCAAATTTACAGCATATATGTATGTATGTATATGAATTTAATATACAGATTATATAAGCACACACTAAATTGTTTTATCACTTTATTTTCGAATTATATGCCGACACAAGATATTTGCGTGTGGACCGCACGAATATGTGTTCAAACACATGTTTAGCAACAATTGCTAGAAGATATTGCTGAGCAATTATCTCAGAACACATGCTGTCAAATTCAATTGTGATTTCTATGAAAATTGTTTTTTATGAGTAAATAGAATAAAAAAATTAAAAATCAAATGTATAAATAAATGAAAACCAGAAAAAAGTGAAACATTTTTAAAATAAACATTCATACTATTGATAATGCTGAAATTTTTTTTACAATTAAGCCCGTAATTAAAATTTACAATACAAATAATATATGTACAACCTTCTTCAATAAAATTTTAATATTTGTGTTCTAAGATATCTATTGCTGGTCTGGACGGGGGGTTATAACAAACACACTAATGTTGTCGCTTTTTCACGATGCCTCTTTATGACAAATAAAATATGATCCAAGTCAATTTTTTTTTCGTCGCATCTGGTTACCTGTGCAGAGACTGAGATAAACTGATGTTTTGAAACGAACAAAGTTGTTGTATACATGTCAATTGCCGACCGTGTTTGTGTGAAAAATACGATTATTGACTGCCTCGCGAGGCTATGTAGTGGCAATCACTGCTCTATAACAATATGCAGATATCCACTTTCATCTTGGCACATCTTTAAAATTTTAAAATTTGGTTGTATGTTGTAATTAATAAATTTAGAGTAAAGATATGAATACTAGGGTGGGTCAATTTTTTTGCCTACTAAGCGTATAGCAAACTCGTAATCTACGGGAAATTCATTATTATATTGTAAATAATGCTAAATACATATATTTTATTCAATAAAATGTCTCTACTTAACAATTTTTTTTTGGTTTACATCTGACTCCAGTTCAACATTTAAATTTTAAGGTATACCTGCTACAGAATCGATCTAAAAGACCAGTACACAGTGACGTATACGTGATCGATTACTATTACGAAAATATTAAATATTGCTCATACGTAACATGACTATTAAGGAGGTTGTTAGAAACAAAAATAGGAAGTGAATTTTCCTAAAAATATAATAAATGTAATTGGGAATAAAATATACATAAATCATGAAAATGAATTGAAAAATTGTGATTCTTTTCGAAACTAACTGAAGGAACTTAAATGACAAAAATTTTTAATTTTCATACAACAAACAATTGAAAACTTTACTGTTGTATGGGAATTATGATTTTTATAAATTGAGTTCCTTTCTGAATAAAATCAACATCTGTAAATCGAAGTTCGTGATATTTGTCCTTAAGAACAACGAAAAACGTAAAATTTCAAGTTTTTTGCAGCATCAAATTCTTAGTAAGATTTTACAAAAAAAATTATATGTATTTTGAAAAATTTGTATTCGTTATAGGACAACTAATATACTAATCTGGTATATGCAGTTTCCAAGCCATATTCAATATGGTTTTTGCACATTTTAAAAGCTTTATTAAAAATTAACGATAGCGGGTTAATTTTCTATTGTCTGTTTCATATGAACCTAATTTTTATAAATGATTTACTAGTATGTATTAAATTCTCTAAATGTATGTTATTTGCCGACGACTTAAAGACTCTTATATTTTCAATGTAATTGACTGTGAAAAATTACAAGGAGACGTAGAAAAGCTATCAGTTTGGTGTTTTAAAAATAATATTAATATTAAGTTTTGTATAATTTTCTATTCACATATTTTATATCCAATTGATTTTAGTTATTCTATTGGTGGCTACCAATTTAACCGCGTACATGAGGTCAAGGGTTTAGGAGTAATATTTGACAATAAATTAGCATTTAATAAACATATAGACTATATTGTTTCTAGAGCTTATACAGGGTGTCCCCCAGTAGGGTATACTACTTTGTTTAATTTTTGATTAAATGAAAGAGAATTGATCTTATATTGATTGATAAATGTTTTACTTAATGTCGGCAATTATGTATGGAATACAATATCAGATAAATGTTCGCCTCTGTTAGCCTTACAAATGCGAGCCCTTTGCAGCACATGTTTCATTACATTCTCACACATTTTACGCGGTATTTCATTAATTTCATCACAAATACTTATTTTGTTTGGGTTGCTCAAGCGTTTCTGGTTTGTTTGCATAAACCTTGCTTTTCAGATATCCCCGCAAAAAGAAGTCTGGAGCAGTCAAATCAGATGACCGTGGAGGCCAATCAACATCTTTCTCATCGTCACAGTAATCGATGATTGATTTTAATAAAATGTTTTAACGATTAAAACACGTTGGTTTATCGAATATTTTTTCACTAATAAATTTGCCACGTGTCTACTTCACGACTGCCAAATATGAACTGTCAAGACTAATGTTTATCAAAATGGCGGCTAAACAAAGTGGTATACTTTCCCGGCGGACACCCTGTAGTATGCTTGGTTTCATCAGGAGGAATTCTAAGGATTTCAAAGACGCATACACTCTTAAATCTATTTACATATCATTAGTTCGAACTATTTTGGAATATTTTTCTAGTATCTGAAATCCTTATCATTTGGGACCGACTAATCGTATTGAGCGCATTCAAGAAATATTTACTTAGACTGCTTTAAAATTAGTTTGGACTCACGAGCATCCATTTTATGATGTTCGGTGGAAGGTGCTTAGTTTGCAATCTTTAAGTGGTCGTAGAACTTGTGCTTCATTATTGCTAGTGTATAATATTTTATCCGATAATATTAATTGCTCAGAAATTCAAAGATATTTTGCTTTGTACAACCCTCCTAGAGATCTGAGGAATAATCGTACGTTCGTCGAGAGCATTCTTAAAACGAAGTATTCAAATAATGAACCAATTGCAAGATGCTTACATTTATGTAATAGTTTCACGCCTCTTTTAAATTTTGATATTAGTTATAATATCGCACTTGTTCCTCAAAAGCATAACAACTCAAAATTCATGAATTTTCAGTAGAGGCCAAAAACTTTTTTTTTAATACTACTCTTCTATCACAAAGAGAGATACAAGTGTATTTTTTTGGTGAAAGAGTGGAGAAAATGGTGTAAACTTTTTACAGTGGGTAGATATGACCACTGTGGTCTGGTTTTTTGCAAAAAGTGAAATTTTGAAAATTTTGAGTTGTTACGCTTTTGAGGAACAAGTGCGATATGTTTAAATTAATTCTATTAAAATATTACAATTAATTTCGTTAAGTAATCTGTAAGAACATGATTCTGTAGATGAATAAATAAATAAATAAACTTAAACATTTATAAAATTTTTCATTTATTTGAGCATGTTTTTATGTTTTAAATTTTATTTATTTGTTAGGAATATCTTAATATATAGGTGTAGAATTGTACAGGTGTAGAAAAGTAAACACATTCATTCATAATGGAAAATTATTTGTTGTGTGTGTTTGAAAAATTTTGAAAGCTATTTTTATGCTTTGTAATTCGCAAAAATATATTTGTGAGTTTTTGTATAAATAGATGAGCTTTAAAATTTTTTAAACATAAAGGGTAAAACATCTAATGATGAGTTGGTATGGCTACCAACGAAATATATATTTAGATATTGCTAACCCGCAACAAATAAATAATATTTAAAACTTAAACATTTATGCAACTACAAAACTTTATTATTCATTGATTGCTAATAAATGGCCAACATTGTATTTTCCTTCCTAAACTTCATAGTCATTTATTTCATTCGAGCTCAACGATACTCAAATATATTTTATTCAACAGTTGCCAGCCGGTTCATATATTTATACACATAAACAAACTGTTGCTTTTTGAGCTGATTTACGAGTAATTTATTTAAATTTATTTATTTTGAAAATATTTTGAGTTACTCTTACGTTTATTATTGTTTTTGTTGTGTCTGCTCTTACTTACTGTTGCTTTTGTATCATTAGTACAAAAATCAACATGTAACATTAACCCAATTTTATTTCAAGGTGAATTTTACTCATCGAAGTTGTAAATTATTTCCAAAGTTATTAATGTTGTTGTTGGTTAATTGACCAAGTTTTTAGTATAAGAAATGAAATATTCTCTTTAATATAACTGTTAGAGATAACAACTGTTAACTGTACTAACAGTTATAGATGCCAACATGTACATTAAGAATTTTCTCACATACTTATGCAAGTACACACTAAAGAGAGGAACCAATCATTTCGTTTATACTTCTTCGGCAAAATAAATTTGGATTTGAAAAGTACTTTTGCCACATAACGAAAAAGTTTTTAAAATATTAAACAATTTTTTTTTAAAGAAATTTTAACTAAAAATTGTGAGATATGAATTGAATTTTGGTTTCATATACATACATACGTATATATGAACATACATACGAGTACATATGTTAATAATATTGGCAGAGTCATCTAAAGCGAAAGTGGCTTGAAACTTTATGGCTGAGACTAATTTTAAACTATGCCTTCAAGTGCTGTTAATTTACAAAAGCAAGTGCATATGTATGTTTTTGTTAATGAATATAATGAATAGTCGAAATATACTACAGCATTTTGTAAATGCAATTATGTAAGACCGTGAATTGGGCTAATAATTAAATTTATTTCATTTAAAAAGACTTGTAGTTATTTGAAAAAAAGTACTTATTATTATTTCCTGATTTCTTAAAATTTATGTGAGCAACATCACTGTAACATATTCAACATGTTAAAACTGCTTGTACTTGTATGTGAAGAGAGCGATGTATATGAGGTTTTAGAAACTTCTTAAGGTATTTTATAGCGTTTAACTGTTGCTTTCAAATTTAGTATAATTTGAAGCTGCAGAGCGCTCTAACGTTTCCGGTGATATAAGAAAAAGTTTGCAAATTAAAAAGTAGTTAAATACAAAAAATTAAGGTAGAAGTGGTGGTGATTTGAAGTATTAGAATTTTACCTACACTCCCATACATACATACATATTTAAACTAAACAAATTTACATATCTATAATACACGAAAATAAATTTGAAATAATTTTTTCCTTAACAATTCATACTTTTAAAAGTATTTTAAATAAGAGATTGAACATGTATTTAACTCCAATTTTTTTTGTGTTTGTGAAATATTGCTAAATTTTTTTATAAATTCCTATACTTTTCTAAATTAGTTTTAAAACAAAATAAAGTGAAATTATCTTTTTACACTTTTTACATTTTTTTCCAACAAAATTTGTCCCTCTTACTATATTTTTTCCTTTTAAGCTGCAATGTATCTATATAAAAGTTTACTTAAGTGTATGTGTGTGTCTTAAAATAAATTAAATTAAAGGTAAAAACTATAAAAACGTTTTCCTATCAGCTTAAAAAATTGTTTTATAGTGCTTTCCAAAATGTTTGTGTGTCAAATGCTCAAAAGTTTTTCTTGAAATGAAACACATTTTGAGATTCTTATCAAGCCTCAAGAGTTTTCAAGTTAAGTTTATTATACTCGTATATATTTTTTAATTGGTTTTTTAGCTAAAGAAATATCTATAACACAAAATTTGATCAGACTGTGCAAATATTTTTTTGTGTAAGGAGTGTAACAATGTCTGTAATGAAATCATGTGAAATAACTTTACTTTCTTTACTTTGGACAGTTATTTTAATAAAGTGTTCAATTTCATTACTGTAAAAATAAAACTTTAAGCTTTTCGTGAAAGACTTTACATAAAAAATGAAAATGTTGTGAAAATTTTTACTCTCTGTAAGAATCTGCCGTTAAAACAATGAACCTTTTCGTAAACGAGTAACTTATAAAAAAAAGTATTTTTTTTTTTTTTTGATAATTTTATTATTTATTGAATCTTCAATTATACATAGATTAAATTATCAATAAGTTTTTCAAATCTTAAATCTAAAAAATATTAAATATAAGTTTAGCCAATGCTAAACAAAATTTTTAATTTCAACGGTTAATTTATGTTGTTTTACATCTCTAGTGTACGTACGGCTGAGAAAAAGAGTATCCCTCCTTTTCAGCCGGGTGTGGCCTTATATTGCGTGCAAGTACATTCGGGTGCTCCTCAAGTTTCTTTATATATTTTTTAGCGTTTTTTGAAAATACTGTCTTCACCAACGGAACATCTAGATCCTTATGAATTCCATGATTTCTGACATACCAGGGGGCTGCTGTAATTGTACGTAGAATTTTATTCTGTCGCCTTTGAATTTTTTCGACATTTGATGCTGAGGCAGTGCCCCATAACTGGATTCCATATAAGGATTCAGGATCGCATTCTATAATAGTAATTTACATTCTAGGCTTAGTATAGAATTTCTTCCAATAAGCCAATTCATTTGGGATGCTTTTAATTTCATTTGTGTTAACTTTGCGTCTATATGCGATTTCCATGTTAAACGACGATCAAGATGAACGCCTAGATATTTGACAACAGTGTGTAGCGGTATGGTCTCGGTGTTAATTTGTATAGGCGGGCATGTTTCCTTGCGCAACGTAAAAGTTACGTGTACACATTTCTGCTCGTTAACTTTAATACGCCATTGTTTGAGCCAATTTTGCAATTTGGATATATACCCTTGTAAATGGCGGGAAGCTTCTACAGGATTTTCGTGAACACTTAGAAAAGCTGTATCATCGGCAAATGTTGATGTATGAATGTTACTGCTTAACGGTAAGTCAGAGGCATATATTAAATAAAGTAAGGGACCGAAGATACTGCCTTGAGGAACTCCGGCTTCGATCGACTGTGGTGGGCTTAAAAAATTGCCTTCCCTAACTACAAACATATATAAATAAAAGTACATACATACTTTGTTGAGTTGCGACTGATTTAAAATTACACAGTGGCATTTGTTTGCTACAAACCTTTTTTAGTTTCTTTACTTTCATTGAAAAAGTCAATTTAATTTAAAGTCATCAAATCATAAAATAAATTCCTTACGTTCCGAAAAACCACTTAACTCTTAGGAAATCGAAATATTTTAGCAAAATAATCATAACGCAGAAACAGTTTTGCCCTACAGTCAGTCATTCAACTAATTGGAACGATGAGTATGTTTTGCAATAGTTTTTCTTCATTGCCTACACAAAAAGTACAAAAAGTGAATTTAATTCAAAATTTTCAGAAACATTTTACTTTGCTGCACAAATATTATACCAAAATTTCTACGATTCCACAAGCAAAACTTCTTCTGTATTTCGTCTCAGTTTCTGAGATACACTTTGATCTCTGGAGCGGAAGAGCTGAGATTTTAATTCATACTATTTGCCACGCACATGGGCGCTCCGACAACAAATACTAAAAGGTGTTTTTTATAAAGTGACACAAGTTTAAATCATAATAAAACAAGGAATTATATTTTTAATATCAATGAAACGGGCTTTATTGAAAAATAAATTTTATGAAATTAATGTTTAAATATGATGTGGCCGCTACGGCTGGTGCGTAGAAGGCATCTGAAACACCAAAACTCTGCGAATGTTGATATCCAGGTGTTCAATTGTTTGAGGTTTATCGACATAGACAAGTGACTTAACATAACCCCAAAGAAAATAATCTAATGGGGTTAAATCACACGATCTTGGTGGCCAATTAATTGGGACATTACGTGAAATTATCTTTTCATCAAGAGTTTCTTTGAGTAAATCAATTCTAGCGACCGCTGCACGATGAGTTTGATGAATAGAACAATTATTTTGATTAAAAATTCACAATTTCCACGCGTTGCTCTGGTGTAAGTCGATTCATATTGAAATTTCAAAGAAAACTAAACAAAAAGCAACTATCAGCTGTTAAATGGGTGCTCAAATAAAGTAGTGATGCCAACTCAAAGTTGAGACACTATATTAAAAATACCCTATACAATCAAGAAAAAAGTTGGATAATAAACGCTGTCTCAAAGCAAGTAATTTACTATTGACGACAAATATTTAAAATTTACGAAACAAGTAATGCCAATTAAAACTTGATCGTATATTGTGAGTCATAATGACGTGGCACTTGAAACTCTCACATGGTGTGTAAAAATATACCATCGCTTGTTGGCCAGACGTGCAATTTACTGACTTTAATTTATTTTTATTTCATCATAATATTTCATGTATTCGACAAGTATTTTGAACTTTTATTTACAATAAAATAACAACAAATACCACATTTATTTTCAACAAATTTGTTGTTTTATTTAAATCTTTCAATTATCCGTTTTATGTAATTTTTTGATTTTTAAACTCTTTTAATGATTTTGCAATTATTTTCCGATAACCTTTTTTTCATTAATCCATATTTTTCATTAACTACAGAGGGAACAATATTTTATTTAATGCTGATGTCATTATTTTATAATCATACCTTGAGATCGTGTCATCATTGTGATGTCTTGCAGATTTTTATTTTTTCTTATCACATTAATTAGTTAGTTACGATTCAAAAGTAAATAGTTTATTTAGTAATTATTTAAATTCTTAAAGAGATAAGTATATGTGTATACTCGTACATATGTATTGTGTATTGTGTTGTGGGATTTCCATATGAAAACTGAGCATGTATTCGATTTGATACTTAAAAGAATACACACACAGAAACACCCACTCAAAGAATTTCATATCTCTGAATATATCTACCTGCCAGGCCTTAGAAGTATATCTGCTTCTTACGCATAATGTACTAATCGTTTTAGAGGAGGAGCATTTTTTATTTTAAATACTGAATTTAATATTAAAGATTTTTTGCATCACGAAAATATCAGAAACAATAAAAATAATAGGAAAAGCCACAATATAAACCTATCACAGTTTGTTCTTAGAAGGACTATAACTATTCCCACTAGGAAATGGCCTAGCTACGCCAGTGGTTTCATGTAAAAATATTATTAACGTTAATGATGTGTTAAATCCTTTCTACCTCTTCTTAGTTTTACTATTTGTATTTGTTATATCTTATTTATTTAATTCATTTTACTTCTCTATTTTTCATATTAATTTTTTCTTATTTAAGTCTATTGAAATACACAACGTCAAAAGACTCGCCCTCAATGTGTCCTTGAAATGATTTTCCTTTAAATATGTTTGTCTGTTGGTGTGTTTCTTTATTTTCCTGTTTTTAGTTTACACTTCTTTGAATTGTAAATTTCAAGTTTTTTACGACTTTAATTGGGTTTTTTTTCTTTTATAATCATAAAGAAGTACTTAGGCTTAAAAAAGACCCAACAGTCATCAACAAATTTTTTAAACACTACCGGCTTTTATGAAGTATGAAACGAATTAGTTTTTGCTTAACTACGCCTCTATGTTTCATTTAAAAATAAATATAAAAAATAAAGGTACTAAAATCGCTAAATAGTTAGAGGCAACGTCATAAAATAGCTTTGTAGTTAAAGTTGTTACCAAAGTTTATATTCGCTAGTTCTGTGGCTTTGCGTGTCTCTTAGTGCCTATTTACGAGTGGGCTTGACTGCTCACAGCGATGATAAACTTAAACTTAATTATAATTATTTTGACAATTTATGTTTAACGTTTTATGCTAATGGGAAATAAGCTATTAAGAAATGAGAAATCTGCATAATTAACTTGTTGCTTATTTGCTTTTGTAGTGGTAAGTAACTCATATGCCCGCATATTCATGTTGCTAAGGAAAATGGAAATCATTCTATCTAAAACTTTAAAATTTTTTTACTTAAGAAGAAAAAAATACTTGAATGGAAAACATATTGTTAATTGGCAGAAATATGTTTTGAAAATGTATACTGAAAAAATTTTGCTTTGCTCGTTGCCTTTGATGTCTGAAATAGCATTGATTTTGATGTTCAAGGATAGAGACATTAAGTAATACAATTTTAATAATACCTTGTTATATTAAAATAATTCAGGAGTTTTCATTTTCCAATTATATTTTATGAGACGCCATAGAAGACGACAATTTCTTTATATATTCGAAACAAATTAAGCTTTTTTGTTATTGAAAATATTATCAAATGTACTTTCATCATTTTTTTACAACCTTCTTTTGGGTGGTGACTTATTCCGAAAAATATGTGAAGGAAAATTTAGCGTCATAAAATCGGATTTCGTTGGCTTTTTGGCACTAATTGCGAATAAGTGCAAAATTAAAATTTAAACACATTTTCGGGAGTTTGTTGTCTCCCGAAGCATTATCCCAGGGGCGAATTTTTCGATTACAGAAGCAATGATGTGATGCACACGTGTAAGACGGTAACGCACACCATCTCACTTACAACCTAGTATACCTTTTCGAATGCATTGCCGCATTCCTGCAGTGAACGCGTACTACTTGCACACAATGTAAGCAGGATAGTGAAGTGTTCATTCACTAAATATAAAAACTCATTACTGTTTCACATACTTTGTAAGTAGGCAGTAGACACTCTATACACAATCTCGCTTACTTCGTGGGAGAGTAGAAAGCGCCACTTCACACACATTGTAAGCTAGAATTCATTGAATAAAAAGTGTGACAAACTTCACTGGAGAGATGTGATGTGGTATGTAAAGTTCGCCTCTGGGATAGCGGCATTTTTTCATCTAAAATTTCTATAGATCATTTTAGTCCGCTGAATCACTGTTTTAGTTTAGGTTTTTCAACAGAGCTACTGATAATGGTGGTGTTGCGTTGTTCTCTTCTGATGTGTGCGTGGAAAATTCAATTAATTTTTCCTTAGTTACTTGGAATACTGATCATGACTAAATATTTTTGAATATAATGTTACGAACCTTAGTCTTGATAATAATTTTGGATATTTTTTTAATACTAAATAAATTCTAAAGACCATAACAATTGAAGACACTAAGAAAATTTTTAGCTATACGGATACCATTCAACATCAAGACCAAATGCAATCACATCATTAGAGATGTTGTCACGGTAACTTTACATGAACAGACTTTAAATCAAACAGGCAGTAAGGATGAGGGTTTATTAACTATTTTAACATTAATTTTATTTTTGCAATATTTCTGCGAATACGTTGTATATGTTTTTTTTTAAGTTTATTATGTGATTCACTCGAAATGGAAGTAACAAAAATTTTAATATTGGAATTGTTGTTCTACAACATCGTTTCATTGTTAAAATAAAGTTCATGAATGAGATTGTAAACTTAAATATATAAATACCAAGACATTAAATCTTTTTCAATTCGACTTCTTTGGAATCATAAATATAAAAAATATTATTCATGGAACATTCATAAATTCCTCTGAAACTCAAATAACTTTTTTATAATTCCAAATTATTTTAATCTCCTGAAAAGCACTAAACAATTATTCTGTGGCTGGGCTTTTAATATTCCATAAAATTTTTTTGGTATTCATTTAGTTTTTAGTTCGTTTAATAAAAACATGAAATTTATTTCTTTGCACAAATTTCCCATAAACGGTGACTGGAGCTACAAATAAAAATTTGAGAAAAAAAATGCTAAAATTCTTTTCATAATAAAACGTATTGGATACATAAGTAAGACATTTGCTTTTAAGCTACACACACCCATGCATACACACATACCTAGATATATGTGGATGAAAAATAAAGGACTATTGTAGAGACTAACAGCAAAAGAGAGAACATAATTTAAAGTACAACAGGTAAAATGAATTACCAATCAAGAGAGAAAGAAACACAGAGAGAGAGAGAGAGAGCGAAAAAGAACAAATACATAGCCACAAAGGAAAACAATTTAATTTTTTTTTTTCGCAAAGGAGTTGAAGATTGAAAAACTGTTGCTTCTAATTTCAGTCTTATTTGAGGCTGCATGTTTAACAGTTGTTTCCTTCCGGTGAAAGGTGAATTTTACATTACACATAAACTGATGTACTTTATTTCTAAATCAAACATAAAAAAATCTACATACATATACTATATACACACATAAAAACTTATACATACATATATGTTTACACAAACACCTTTAATTACCTTAAATGAAGATTTTAGATAAAAATAATTGTGTTTTGTGTGAACTCGAATAGCGTATGCTATAGAATATGTATACGATTCTAAAAAAAATTACCATTAATAAATCATAAAAATTTCCTGAAAAATAATAAAAAAAAGAACAGCGCAATAAATGTAAAATTGAAGTAATAAAAAACACAACAAAAGCAGTGAGAAATAAAGAACGTGTGTTTAATAACACGAAAAAGTGATGTTAAGCAAAAAAAAAAAATTAAATTTAAAACAAACTACAAAAAAATGTAATAAAAATTAAATAAATTTTAAATCCATTGTTGTATTTAAAAAACAATCAAAACACAATAACAGCTCTATAAAAAGAAAGGATATTATTTATATGTATGTATGTATGTAAAAACCAAGTGAGCAAATAAATGTGAATGGATGTGAAATGGAATAAAAAATATATTATTATTAAAAGACTAATTTAATTTATATCAGTATAGTATTATAAAAATTCATTTTAATGAAAATTATAACAACATCAGATAATCATTTGGTTTTTTTTTAATTTTTTATTTAGCGATTTTAGATTATTAAACGTAAACTCTACAAAAATAGCGGAGAAATATACAGATACGACAATTTTCCAATATCGTAACTTCTGATTATTGGAAAAAAATTTTTTTTCGTGTAAATTTACTGTTGCGATTTCAACAAAAAATTAGAGGACTTCAAAAAAGTACCCCCCCGATCAAAAATTACTGTACGATTATCAGTACGATTATCTCGATACTAAACATTTAGTTTTGATTATTAGATATTGACTATTAGATATAAAATTTTCTCATCGTCCTATTAATATTAATCGCAATATTATTAATATTTGCATAATAAATAATATTGCATTTGTTATGTCTTATTTTTTTCCTCAACAAATGAAATATTCCCTACTTTAAGAAATTTACACGTAATTCTACGTTCCAGCCGAATAACAAATAAAAGAAAAATAGTCAAAGCATCATTTACTCGTAAATATATAAATTTACGCAAGAGGAATTTAAATATTTCCTTTTGTAAATCGTGATGACAAACTTATTATGTATTTGAAAATTTTTTTAAATAATACAAGTTTATTACAGTTTTCGATAAGTTTAAAATGAACTTTTTATTTTTTTCTTAATGTATAAGAAATGGTGCGACTTAAATACATCTGACTATGTCCTTAAAATATATACAGACAAACCACAAACACACGTGGTAACAACAATTTTGTAAGTGGCCCCATTGGACAGTTTAGTATTGAAAAGTCATTATATTTTTATAAGTCAACACACGATATTTTATTTTCTTTTTGTTTCAACTTGACCTTTTATTGATTTTCAAATTACATTTCATTTTAAAACTTTATATATTTTAAGTTTTGTTTGGCAAAAACCGAAATCACTTCTCATGCCCTGTTTGAGTATTAAGTTATTATAAAAAAAAAAATTGAGAGAGGTAGAGCTTTAACACATACACACACCTAAATTAAAGTTAGAAAAGTAACATTTCAAATCATTTACATAAAGTTCATCTTAAGTTGGCCCTTAAGATTTTACAGCAGTAAAAATTAAAGTAAAAATGAAAGTAAAACTACTTTTTGAAATAAACAGATGGCGGAAGAATATTTTTGCAGAACATTTTCCTCAAAGTAATAAGTAAAATATTTGTTTTTTGTTTTAATAATGTCATTTCTTATATGTGGCCTGGTCTATGAAAACAAGTTTTCGAGAAAACAGCTATTGAAGTGAAACAACTAGTTTCGTCAGTTTCTCGTTAGTTACTTTTTTTTTAACTTGTTACTCGGGGGTTTTATGGGTGAAATGTATTTTACACAAAAACAAACATTCTACGCGAAAAAACACAATGTATGTTTTGCAATACTAAGTATTTTTTACATTTTTCTTGATTGTCGTATTTTTTGAGACATTTTTACGTTTTGGTTGTGAGGAACATGGACCTTGGTCCGCGTCCGGTTTCAGAACATCTATACTAATTTCCACCTTTCGTTTCGTTGAAGCTAACTCTTTTTTAGGTAATAGAGCCATGCGTTTTTTTTGATGCTAAATCCTTCTTTGATGATGCAGCCACGCGTTTCTCCAATACTAAATTCTTCTTCGATAACTCAGCCGCACGTCTCTTCGATGCCTACTACTGTTTTGGTAATGGAGCTAAAATATCTGCTTTATAACAGCATTTTTCGTATTAGTACTCTTCTTTCTCTTCACTTTTAGAAAGAGCGTCCCAAGTTCTATCCGAATCGACAAGAACGTGAAAAATTATTTTTTGCACGTAAGGTTCCTTTTCATAGACCAGGTCACATATATGAAATTTTTCATTTAACTGGCAACAACATTAATATAATTTAATTTTAAAACATTTACTTAATTTTTGTTTTAAGTAATAAACAAAAATTGTATAAAATGACCTTTTTAAAATTATGAATGTATTTCTAGAGAATTTTAAGGGAAATTCGTAAAAGCAGAAGGAAATAATTATACTTTAAATAAGTTTTATCTACATTTAATGAGATTGAACGCTCAAAACTATTTTTAATTTGAATAGTAACAGCAAACAAATTAAATTAACTCAACAACAAGCGATACCGTTCCTGACATGACCAAATAGCGAATATGAAAATCACTACTTATCAAAAGAGTGAAAAAATCGGGCAGTTGTATTCCTAAAAGTGCAAGTTTTAAAATATTTTCTAATGAATTTGAAATCGTTTTTGACAAATTCAATATATTTTTAAAAGTTTTATTTATTTGTTGTGGGTTAGCAAATAGCAAAATAGCTTTTCAAAAAACTTTACAAACATCACAAAAATAATTTTCTTCATTCATTATGAATGTATTTGCGAGTTTATGTATGAGTAAATGAGTTTTGGAACTTTTCAAAGATAAATGGTAAAGATCTACTGATGAGTTGGTATTTAGCTCCCAACGAAATGCATATAAAAAATTCGAAAATTCATATTGGAAAATTTTTCAAAATTTAAAGAAAATAATTTTTTAAATAATTTTTAGATTATGACTTACTAATTTCAAAAATTATTTATGTTAATGTAAGAAATTACGTATGTAGTACTTATGTATGTGTACTGGCTGGTAACAGGTAGCAAGGTGTTGAAGTGAAGTGGTTAAAGTGGCTATCTACTAAGCCAAAGTTCCGTGGTTCGAGTCCCTCAAAGATGTAAGTTTTATAAAAAAGGTTTAATCACCCTTCATTCTATATAATACAACTACATATTTTAAATAAGTATTCCGGACGTTCAAGTGCTCTGATGACATTAAAAGCTTCGTTGTAGTAGATGGCCTTTCAGAAGATGGTAAAACAAGGAAATGAAAAATGCCCAGCAAGATGACAGATTGGCACACATGACGAAATTTTTACTAAATTTTGGATAAACTCTGAACTAGTTTTTAGTAAAAGTTTCTCTAGTTCTTAGTTAAAACTTCTTGTTAAAGAAATTTTTATTTCCTAAAATAAATTTTACTGAGTTCCTGTAATAAACAAATTGGCGACACACGACTACCAATTTGAACTCAAACTAAGTAAATTTTCCAAATTTTAGTTCTTTTTTTGTTTTGTTTATTTTTTTTTTTTATTATTTTTTGAGTGTAGGGTTCGAACTAACCTAATATTTCAAGAGTTTGATAGATGAAGTGGCATCTGTCAAAGGCTTCTTTTTTTATGTAGGATAATATCACAAGTTTTAAAAAGTCTTAGTTTATGCAAAAACTTTAATGAGAATAGTTACTTGGTAACTATAATAAAAAACACAACACACAAACTAAATTCGATATGAAGCTAATTGATTTATCCTTAAAGCCTGGAAACAAAAGTAAAGCAAAATGACAGATAAAATCCAAATAAACGAAAGAAAAGTTTTTGTTTTCAAACTAAATTACGAAAATGTCTTCAATAATGAAGGCAATTTTTAGGATGGTATTGCCTGAAATAAGAAGAAACGCTTCTCTAGTTTTGCCGTTTCAGATTTATGAAGACAAAACACTGCAACACTCATTCTTAAAGTTTATTTTTTTTTTATTCACCCAGGAGAAATAAAAAAAATTGTAAGTCTAACTAAAAGATTTTGTAAAGCACTTGCATATTGTTTTGTAAAAAAAAAAAAAAACAAATTGGAAATTTTCAAAAATTTTTAATTGAAATTTGAAAGTTACTAACAAATATTTGTTCCCCCTGGTATTTGATATATCTACAAGTGCCGAAACATTTTTTAAGCACAAGTTTCTGTCTAGCTGACAGAAAGAGTTTTTAAAGATAAGATTCTGTTAGGAGATACCCTAATAGACTTGTAGAAAGGGCCTGGTTATCATCTGTGAAACTTAAGTTGTTTTATAGAAATCGGTAAAGTGATTCAGAGTTTATATGTTTATTGCAACGTCTATTTTTTTCATTTTTAAAACTCATAACAAGTGTTTTAAGTATTCTGGCAATTACTTGACTGGAAGAAAATATTTGTATGAAGGATATATCAGTTAGAAAGAACCATAAGAAACAGTAAAGATTTAATTTACTTTATTAGCCAAAATTACTCTAGTACGATATTTTTCTTTTATATAAATCTTTTTAGCAATGAATCATCTTTTAAGTTAATTAATTAATATTTTCGCAAATTGGATATTACAAGTGTGTACGAGTACATATTTCGTACCAAATCCCATAAAGCTTATTTTAACACTAAAGGGCAAATGTAAAATTAAATATTCGTTAACGAACCACTGTTAAAGACTATATAATACATTTTGAAGCCTTTTTATTACACACACGCACACCCACACACACACGCACACACACGCCAAATGCTAAACAAATTATGTAAATCCTCGCTAAATGCTTTAAGTAAAATAAATATGTGTTTATGAAAGTATGTTTACATGTGTGTGCTTTGTCTGTTTGCGAACTGAAAAGTATTTAATAACTTAATTAATTTAAAAGTACAATTTCATTTCAAGCACTAATTTTTTCTTATTTTATTTAGTAAAAACGTAAATGAGTTGTTATATCTAATGCTGCTTCAAAAGTTGTTAATTAAAATTTTCATAATTATATTTTCTAAACTGTATTTGCTATTCACATCTGAACAAAAAAAATGGGAGTGTGGTAAATTAGTCGAATGTAGTCTGTATTGCAAACAGTTGAATCGTTATTTTGTAATTCATATATTTGCAAGGTTAGTTGATCGAGAATCTTTTTAGGATCAAGCTGTCTGAAGTGATTTTAATTTTGTTACATTTCTGTTAAAGGCTATTCAAAGTTGAATGATCTTGGCTATTTGCTTGAAGACACTAATAGCAGAAGTTATCACTTATTTTCTAGTTGTTAAATGGATCATATTTATTTGTATAAAATGTAAAATATTATATATATATATATATATCTCATTGGTCCACATTCAAACAATTTTAATGTTATAAAGTTCTATTAAGTAACAGCCTCTTTGTAGAAGACGATTGTAGTTTATTGTTTGTTTTTTCCAAACAGGCAGTTCAAAATTAAATTCTTTTTCTGTTTCAGCATAAAACCTATACAATTTATTCGTATGTTATAAGCAATCATTTGCCACATATTCATTACTACAATTCCAATTTATTGCTAAATTAATCATGTATCCTGATTTAATGTGATTAAGCTTTAAGGCATTCCTAATCTCGGGAATTCTCGATCAATGTAAAATTATATAATACGTAGAATATTTAAAAGACAATTAACTTATTTTAGCAAACCAAAACAATTAATGAGATCTTTAAAACTGAACCTCAAGATAAACGTTTTGTAAGAACCTTATATTTTTTAAAATGTTTTTAATACCGGAATTAGTTTTTTATATCCTTGTTAAATTTATTTTGCTTAAATCTCCTTAGTTCACATTAAATATCAGGCCTCTTCGAGTTTTTTTAGAGCTGCCACCGCATGTGGAGCTAATTTTCGTAAAATATTTTTTTGTTTTTAAATTGTTGATACCGAAAAATTGTTTTTCTTCGCAGATAAAAAAATTCATAATACATTTACCCCCTTTAGTCTCATAAACGATTATTTAAGTTATTTTGGCCTTAATGTACGAATTTTGTATGGCAAAACCCGTTTTTATTCTGCACTTTAACTTTATAAATCGTTTTTGAATAAGAGGGCTAAAATTTATAAAACAACAAAAAGATTTAATATTTTTATTAGATGTAAATTCCCTACACGGATGTTCACATCATCAGCTTAAAGTTTATTGACGAAAATTAAGTGTACTTGTGAATAGACAAAATATTAAAATGTAATTTAAAAATTTAAACAAGATTTCGAAAACTCAATTTAAATTTCGAAAAAGCAGTTTTGATATTTTAAATTTTATTTTGGAAATTCAAAATTAATTTCAAAAACTCTAAAAAAATTAAAATAAAAATTTATATCAAAAGTTTATATTCAAAATCCACTATCAGCATAATAAATGTTATTTCTTCTTCTTATTTTTAAACATTTGGTCATCATAAAGAAAAGTATATGAGCACTCAACAATAAGAAAATAATGCAAAATAGGTTCTTAGAAGTTTTGTGAGCAAAATTATGGAACCACTTTCTATAAAAGATGTATTTTTCTCCACATCCACAAAATAGTCAATGTCTTCTCTCAGTTAAGATTTTCTTGGATGTGATTAAGAATTTTTCTTATTTATGGGCGTATGATATTATTATAATTTATTTCGATATTATAATACGATGTACTTATGTATTTCTGGGCAAAGACTTTCTGTGGCTTTGCGATAAGAAAACAAATGTATTGCAATGCAAAATATAAAACAGCCCATCGAAATGCCATGACAGCACATTTCCTCACAGGAGAAACTGCCACAAGACATAAATGATTAAAGTTACTGTTACACGTTGCAAAAGGTTCAAGAGGATCGTATGAAAATATATCTGCAATACAAATTTATTTTTTTTCACTTGTGCTAAAGTCCAGATTCTTAAACATATAATGTTCACTTAATTGATATTAAAGTGTTCGTTTTACCAATTTATGTACATAGTAAATTTAGTGCGATAAGTGCTTTGCCTTAAACTATTCATTAAAAAGCTTGTAAAGACTCTGTCATTCTATAATATAATATGTACGAGTGGCAAAGAATGTATGCGATTTTATATCAACTCCTCCAATTGTTCTGGCCAAAAAAGGTGTTAATACCAATTATACGTGCTAATGGGAATAAATAGAGAATCAACAACGTTAAGCTTTAACATCAGAGATCTTTTTGTTAAATTTTATCACCAATATAACAGTGCGAGGTCGCTGTATTATTATGCTGCGTTTGATACAGTTTTTTTTAATATTTTTTCTCTCAAATAGCTACAATTCACATATAATGGGTTTTTTGTGTTGATAAACAAAATTTTAAATAAAAACTTCTACAGATTATAATCAAAAGTTTTATTTTTATAAACAAAGTCTATATGCCTGGATTTTGTTGGTGCTTGTTAGAATTCAAATTGGAAAATTATTCATAACTGTAAAATAAATTATAAAATAAAACACCAAAATTAGGAAACAAAGACTTGCGGGATTTCCGATTAGTTCTGCTTATTAGAAGACAAAATGCAGAGAAATTACAAAAGGTGCAAAAAATATAACCTTTTTTTCTTTCAACTGTTGCATTTATAGAGCGTTTAATGTGAGAAATTATGCTGACGGAATAACTGAGCCATCGCGATGTTGAGTAGATTCGATTATCAAGCGTTGAAGTGCATGCAGAGACATGCACACAATTAATAAAGAAATTTCTTAAAATAAAATTAACACAACATCTAAAAAATTTAATTAAAAAATTTATTAATTTAATTTTATCAAAATTGTGTATTCTTAAAGAAATCTTTATGATGTTCTTGTGACTGAATAAGCAATTTTTCTAACATGTCACGAGGCTTGATAATATCCAATAGCTTTAAGTGAATCGTTAACTCTTAACGATATCTCATGGTCACGTTTTGCTTCTAAAATACAATTAAAAGTTAATACAATCTGTACACAAGTGTTTAATGTCTTTCCAGCTGTTGAATACGAATGCTAATGCGAAACTAGTTGGTCTTGTCATTTTTCTTGGCATTAAATGAAGAATTTATTGTCGTGAAATGTGTGCAAGATTGAGTAAATTAATTTTTGCTGATACACGTGTCATAAACAAATTGTAAAAGTATATTTTAACTAATAATTATTGAAACGCATATGGAATTGCTAATGAAAATTAAACAAAATTTAGGATGAATTTCCAAAAAATATACGAAAGATGTCAATAATTAAAGAGAGTGCGTTTGTGGGTGTTACAATTATGGGTTTCGCTTACAGTTTATCATCAGTTCGAAAGTGACTCATGGGTATTTATGTTAAACTGGGTTAAACCTGTGTGTTTTTTAGCACATATCAAGTTGAACGTTGGTTCGAACTATGGTAGTTTTTTTTCCCATTCTAACTTCAATCAACAAATTTGACATCTTTTAAAATCAATTAAAGTATGTTTTTTATAATCGTTTATTAAAATCTTATAAAAAATGAAATTAATATATTACAATTTAATGATCGACGTTAGCACGTCCATTGGCACGCCTGTTCAGCACTTTGTACCATACTGGTGAATTTCCAAAGTGTTGGAAGGTTGCCAATGTAACGCCGATCCCAAAAAGGGGGAGGGCAACAACCATGAAAATTACCGCCCAATTGCAATTTGTTCTGCGCTTTCCAAAGTAATGGAAAGTTTGTTGAATTTCCATCTTGTGAAATATTTGGAGCTCAACAGTTTACTTAGCGACCGGCAGTATGGCTTTCGTAGGGACTGCTCTACGGGGGACCTACTAGCTTTCCTTTCGGAGAAGTGGTGTAATAGCATACATCACTTTGGCGAAAGTAAGGTGGTGGCTCTAGATATTTCCAAGGCATTTGATATAGTGTGGCTCTTTTGTCAAAACTGATTGCTTTTGGTGTCGGCGATGGCTTCACTCGATTGATATCGAGCTTTCTCAGAGATCGCACTATATGAGTTGTTGTAGATGGGGTCTTATCAAAAAAGTTCAAGATAAATTCAGGTGTACCACAAGGCTCCGTTCTTTCTCCTACCCTCTTTCTTATTTTTCTTAATGACCTTCTACGTCAAACTTCCAACCCTATCTACTCTTTTGCAGATGACAGCAGCTTAGTTCATTCATATTCATTTAGTAACAGGCCAAACCCGTCGGAGATCCGGGCAATGCGGCAAAATATGAATGATACACTAAATCGCGATCTCCTGACAATTTCGAATTGGGATCATGCTAATAGGGTCAATTTTAATGCACGAAAGACCCAATGCGCTATGCTCACGCACAGACGTATGACCGGACATGTTGCTCCATCTGTAAACATGGATGGTAGAGATATTGAGGAATCAGAAGCTCTTGATGTTCTTGGCATGAAAATTTCTTGTGATGTTCTATGGAAGGATCACATTTTTCATGTCTCAAAAGAAGTATTCAAGTGCCTCGGCTTTCTAAGACGGTGTAGGACATACTTCACTCCATCTGATCTCCTTAATATTTATACCACCTTTATCCGACCAAAAATGGAATACAACTCTCATGTATGGGCCGGTGCTTCAAAATCTATTTTGAAGTTACTCGACCGCATACAGGATAGGGCGAAGAAGCTTATCGGTGACAGTAGGGTAGCCAACTCTATTGACTCACTGCAGCATCGACGCAATGTTGGGTGTGTTTCATTGTTCTATCGCTACTACAATGGAATGTGTTCTAATGAAATCAGGGAACTTGTTCCCGAAACCCATCACTTCTCACGTACAACACGCTTTTCATCAAGAGCATATCCATTGTGGTCGATATGTCAGTGAACCGCACCACGCATTACAGAGAGAATTCGTACTTTAGCCGTACTGTTCGCATGTGGAAAAAACTCCCCGCAGAGGTCTTTCCTACCACTTTCAATGTGTCAGGGTTCAAATCGAATGTCCACAAACACTACTCCCTTTATCCTCCTTCCTAAAACCTATTTTCCTAGTTCCGGCGCAATGCTTTGCATATGTAGGGGTTATCCCCTGAGTGCTGGTCACAATTAAAAAAAAAAAATATGTGTAAAAAAAATTGTATTCGTATAACAAGTATACGTCACATTTATTTAGAATTATTAAGCAACAAAAACGTATGTATGTATAATACGATCATGGTTTTATACAGAAATTCATGTTTCTAAAAAATTTTTCATTATGGAAAGTTTTAAAACTACCTGCAGATATTATTGGCAAACAAATTTATTTAAAAAAAACATGTGCTATTATTTCTTTTATACTCCCACTATTATTCCATTTTAAACTTTTTTATAGAAAAAAAAAATATAATGTTAAATATTTGCCTTTTTGCAAAATGTTTAAATTTACCGGCATACTTTTAGAAAGGTAGGGTATCAAATTTTTGACATTTTACTGGGATCACAAAATAAGCAGAACATTAAACAAGTACTAGACCACACACACACACAGAGACACACACATTTATACGCATAAACAAAACATTAACTTTGTTCTTTAGTAAAATGTTGAGTGTACCTTAAACAAACATAAAAGTCATGTGCGGTATACACACATATTGGCATATTTGATTGTGATGATAAATTTATGTATGTATGCCTATTATGCATAGAATTTAAGTAAATGGGTGGTAGAATTTATAAACAAACATACAAACATGCTAAACAAACGTACTTACATACTTTCGCATTAAATACATACGTTTTTATGGAACATATAACCTGGGTAAATGACTTTGACATATTTTGCAAAGAGACTTTCATTTTACCTACACACATATGCATTCTGCGCTTCATGCACAGTGGGACGGCATTCAGACATAACTATTGGTTAATGTCTCAATTTACGTGTTGTATGTTGGAAAGTTCACGTCTGCACGAATAATCAGTAAGCGGCTAATAGAGCAAAATTAATTCATATTTTTTATATTAGAAAAATATTTCGAAGAGCTTTCCTTTTTAGGGTCCCTTACACAGAAAGCAATAATGAAGCCGTATTGCTTTCGCCGTCTTTCTGAGGGGTACATTCTTAAAATCTATCTGAAATATATGTAAGTACAATTACACTGCTACAACAACAAATTAAAAAAAATATACTACTTAAAAACTAAAGAGTAACATGTTGGTATTGTGAACCTTTATAGGTGCTCGAATAAAGGTAATTGATAACTCCAATCTTTGTGTACTATGTGGGTTTCAGCGAATACATACTAAAGAAACTTCATTTGTTGTGGCTTAAGCTTGTTTTCATAAATACATTTCATTATTGGTTATACTAATGAAAGAACGAAAACGCCACAAGTGATACTGATAGAGGAAAAAGGAAAACTATAGTAAGGATTAAGTGACAGACTATTGAAGACTCCTTTACTACTATAAAAAAGATAAAATTAATAAAATTTACATTTACAAAAGAAATTCTGTAAATTTCGTAGTGTAAAAAGTAACCCAATAAACATAATTGATTATTGAATTCTGGTTAAAAAAGAAAATATTTAATGCAACGCACAGAATGAATTAAAATAAAAGGATCCGATGAGAAAATATTAAAAATTAATTAAAGTTTATTAATATTTTATTAGACATTGTTAACATATTTCTAGCAACAAAGGAAAAATTTAATATCTAAACATCCCTTTAGATTTCAACTACACGACTGAATAGAACAAATGTTATTTTCGGTAGAAGCCACTAAACGTCGTCAGTATTCATGTGTAAATGCTTTCACTACTTGCTAGGTAGCTCTGTTGAACGTGACATTATGTCCCATTTATAAACATTTGGAATACGAGATTTCTCACTACAAAATTGATGTTAGCTGGTGACTTTTTATTTTTCACCATCTATTAAACATTACAGTATTGCCAATCAACAAATATTAATAATAAGCAGTTCGTAGTAATTACAAAAAATAACTATTAATTAAAGTTTAATTTAGCATAATTTGGAAAGCATTTTACACATGCGAACTACTATACTCAATTGATTTCGGCGTAACAAGTGTGTAGAAAATATTTCCCATCTTAAGGTCTCTTGAGTGAAAATCGACTGTTTTGGTGTACATATTGTCTGCATAATATGCCATGTTGATATCCTTTAATGCAGACTATATGAGGACATCTGTAGTTGCAAATTAAAATATTGTAATTTCATCACCATCCACTACTATGCGTTACAACTTAAATACAGTCCACGTAGATTTTGTAAATTTGACACTATTATTGTGTGTGAGGCTGTTTCTGTGTGTAAATAAATGCAAAACTAACAAACATGATTTAGCTGTAGGGTAAAATCATGAAGTATTAATAGAGCAACAAGCATGAAATATTTACACATTCCCAGCAAACATGTACGACTGAATCAAACACTAAACTTTAAACAAAAAATTTTGTATACTTATTGTGTAATCATGGAATTTTTCTTTCCTCTTTTTAAAGTTTCCCAATCAATGTGAACTGCTATTAAACTTGTAGTTCAACAAATTCTTTTTAAGAAGCTGAAGTAATTATTATTTCGAAATTTCGAAAATATCGATACTTTATATTCAAATTTAAGGAACGTTATAATTTATGGGAAATAACTAAGCACTTTTTTGTTAACGGTCGTATTTTTATTTTTATAAACCTAAAAATAAAATTTATATAATTGTGTACGTTTGTGACATGTAATTTTATTTAGTTATTTTAGTAAGAATTATTTCTAGGAAATTCCGCATATGTTTCACGGGATTTTTTAAGCTATTGCATAGCTTCTATCGCGGGCTTTGAGGCGACCGCATCAAGAAATTTTTAAACGTTTGTTTCTTAAGTCTGTTGTTTTTGAAACGAAAAAACCTGGCACTAAGTTTGTTTCTTAAGTCTTTTGTGTTGTTAAGTATTTAAATCGCCCAATGTATATTGATATCATTAACATACAGTATTGCTAGATTAACAAAGGAGTTATTAAACAAAACGTAATAATATAATTGCATAAGTTGATAAAAAATGCTGTGCAATAGCTTTACCGCGGCAGTCCCCCAGAAAAAAAAGACATGTGGCACGTCTTTTTTTCTGGAGAAACCCTTTTTGTTCATGCAATTATCTTCTAATGGTGTTTTTTTTTTCTACAAAAAAATGCTACATCTCCATGCAGAAAATGTACTTTGGTGTTCTTTTCTTAAAAATGTTTTGCTCTCTAAAAGGGCAGTGTGTTTGATTCTAAAAACATTGCAATCACTAAGGGTGGAAGGCATTGCACTTTTTGCCCCGTAAAAATCGACAGTGTTGATAGTGCCCTGTAAAAGTTAGCTGTCAGCTGTTGAAAACAGGCCGTTCCACTTTTTCATAAGTCGTTTCAGTTCTAGTGAAATAATAAGCTGCAGTATTACAAGGTTGGCAAGACATTTTATATATGTACCTTTCAATAAGGTGCCATTGTGTGTGTAGAAAAGAAAACACCATAAGAGTTTTGATAATATTTTTATAGATATCTTCATTAGTTTCATTGGAATGTGCATAGTAACTTAACTACCCTCCTATATGTAAAATATTAATTTGCGAAAAGGTATGTTATGAATTAAATTTAAATATAATTCAATTGTTTTAAAAATAAAACTTGTTAGTAAAAAAAAATATTTTTAACTAAATCAAAATTTATAACGTGGTGCGAATGAACCCAAATCGTATTTTAAACATTAGTGCATTTGTTCGTTGGGACAAAACACATACACCTTTCATTAAAATTGACTGCAAACAAACTTACAGAACTGTGTATTCCTACATATAAAAGAAGCCATTATTGGCAGAGAATATAAAAGCCCAGAAAATATCAACAAGTTAGAATGACTCTTGTGTTTGAGAATGTGTTTTTCTATATGGAAATATATAGCTACATAAAACAAGAATAACCAAAAACCACCCTATTTATCAAACACAGAGAAATATTTCTACACACACACACACACACACGCAAGAACAAACACAAACACAAATTTTCAATTACACTTGTGTTTATAGAGAGAAAATTTTTGTGACTTAAATAACGAATACATACCAAAGTATGAAAGGAAACGTAAATACGTTTTACACTTGTGTTTGTGCCCTTGTTCGTTTTTGATTATAATCATTTGTTTGTTTTGTTGCTTTTCATGTAAACGTGCATATGGTATGTACATACACATCCAGTTGTATGTAAATGTTTATAACCTACCACAGATTTTATTTAGAGCAACAAGTTGTCTATACTTTATACCCAGTGTGAAAACTCAAAAGACTGTCATACTTTAGGCCTTAATAAAGGCCTACTTAGGCATGTTGTTGATTCAATTTTCTTTCGCAAATCATTTTAGTTTATTTATGCCTAATAATTATCAATTTTTTATGTATTTTAAAAGAATTGCTTTAAATTTCATTTTATTTCCATTAGTATTTTCTTAACCTTTAGGCAGTATCTTCACAAATATTATTTACTTGATAGCCTTTAGCGTATGTGCCCTTATTAAAAATCCTTCAATATTGCTGCTACGGCCTTTCAAAAGTCATTCTCTGAAGGCCATCTAAGAGCCATTTAGAAGCACTGACTGGCTGACTGATCACTAAAACGAGTGGGGAATTGCTACCACAGAATGACATCGTGTGTAAAATAGAAATGATTATGGAATGCAGCGAACAGGCTTTGTACATCGAAAAGATGGAGTATATAGGCCTTATAGAAGCCATCCTTCTTTTTCCCGCTGGGTATCTTTAAAACAAAATACAAAGACAGTAAAAATTGAAAGTAAACTTAAGTTTAAAAATGTGTATTAGTGTGTTTGTGCTGTGGGGTATAATGGAAAAAAATCATTACTTCATGGCATACCTTCTATGAATAATTTGGCTAAGTGTTTTCTTTTAAAGCTTTATAATAAAAAATATCCCACCTTTAAGCAATTTTATATATTTCATTTTGTTATAAAATATGCTTTTTGTGATTGTTAGACATTATTTTAAATAATTGGCAATTAGAAGATTGCTTTAGACAATTCTATTATTATAGGAGTTTTTTATAATTTGATAAGTTTAAAAATACATGAACGTATTAAGTTTATGAAAAACAATTTCTCTTTTTAAAATGGAAATTTTTTTGGAATTCATAAAGACAAATAAAAGAAAACAAATCTATAGATCCATGATACAATGACTATAAGGTAATCTTACAAGCCCAGCTGACAATTCTTGTAAACACTTGTTTTGTATTTCAGATGTCAAATTTTGATTTGTATTTACTTATTAAAGTAAATTAAAAAATTTTCGTTTATGAAGAAAAGGTAAAATTGTTTAAATTGAATACGAAATAAATATGCGTTTGCATTTGTGCAAAATGGGTATGACATGTAAAAAATTTTAGAGCTATTCATTGTATCATGCGAGTTAAATTTTAATTATACCCTTCACCACATAGTAGGTATGGAGAGTTTGTTATTGAATTTTGTAATTTCGATGGTATTTAATTGAAATTTTTCTAAGTGGCATAACCTCGGTGTCCTTTGTTCCAGTGAGAGCTAAGCCAGCACATATATTTATATACATATAACCTCCGTGGAGCTGTGAGTTAAAAAAGTGTTTTACTGCGAATTTCGCAATAACTTTATTAAAAGTTTTAAATTGCAAAAAATTTCCATGATACGATACTTGTTTTCATTTTCAAAATTAAAAATATTAAATTGAAAATTAAGACACCTTTCAATCATCAAACAAACACAAATTAGAATTTTTATTTCCAATTGCTTCGCGGTTTTAGTAAAATTGTTACCTTTTATTCATTTTGTTCATAAAAAATAACCAATTTGAGATAATCAATATTTACTTTTCTTGTATATTTTGAATAAATCACAAACAACTTAAACTTGGCAAGTCCAAAACACAATTAAGCACTAAACTGATTTCTCTCTAAACTTAAGTCACCAACATTTGAAGTGCATATAGAATTATTTCTATTGTTATTAAGCCATAAATAACAACACTCACGCAAACACACACATACAGTTTGCCAAATATCTTATTATTACGCCTAAAATATTACGCATATTCAATTAAGCTGTACAATAAATTTTCATCGAATTAAATAAAAGAACGAGTCTTATCAGTCAGTTTGTTGTGTTTAGGAAGAGAACAAACAACGGCAACATGTTGATTTCATACTAGTCAGAAAAAAATTAATATCATAAAGAGGGCATTTCTCACTGTGCGAAAATTTGCGAGTAGGCGGCCAAACATATTAAATTCTTAAGAGAATTAGAATTTGAATGGGAATATTTTTTGTTATCAGAGGAAATTTTGGGCTACAATTTAATGTTTTAATTTGTAAAATCAAGTTGTGTCAAGTTATTTCTTATAGGTGCCATAAGCCAAAACAAATTTAATGTTGCTGGCCAAAGAAAAAATTTGTTTTCACAATTTTTTGCGTTATTATAACTTCAAATGTCTTTGAAATTTATCGTTATGCAAAAAAGAAATGATTTTCGTTTGTTAATATTTATACAGGTTAAAGTTTGTTAATTGAATAATCAGAGAAATATTAAATAGACTTTGTAAACATATTTCGAGCAACAAAGGAAATATTTAATATCTAAACATCCCCTTAGATTTCAACTACACTGGCCGAATAGAACAAACGTTGTTTTCGGTAGAAGCCACTAAACCTGGTTAGTATTCATGTCCAAATGCTTTCACAACTTGTTAGGTAGCTCTGTTGAACGTGACAACATATTCCATTTATACACCATTACACACAACTAGAATACGCGACTTCTTACTACTAACTGGATGCTAGTTGGGGATTTTTTTATTTTTCACACTATATTAAACATAACAGTGCTGCCAGCGAATTATATCCTACAATGCCCAATCTCCTGATTTTTTTTTTGTTCTACTCAAGACAAATTTTTTTGGTTTGATTTTTAAACTTAAGTATATTTTGATTTATGTTCGTTTGAATTGATTTTCGCTTTAAGGAGTACCATATAAGTTAGGTTTTTAATTTTAAATGAGTTTCTAGTATTTTGTAAATAATTAAATATTAAAGGGAAAAAAACCAAGACTCTATAATTGGTGAGTGCGTTGGGCGTCACCATATTATCTGGGAAAAACAAAAATATGTATATTCAAACCATTCCCACTGATATGTTGAGATGAGATTTTAAAAATCTCCGCAATATTTTAAAAACAAAAACTGTGGGAATTTGAGAAGTGTAAGTGTAGAACCCTCAAGAAAATCCTGTACTGCCAATCCAAAAAATAGAGCACTCTTACAACAGCCTTTGAGTACTCTTACTAAAAAAAGAAATTCTTTATCCAGTTTTTTATAATTGAAAACAAAAATCAATTACACAATACAAACATAAAAAATAGCATTAATACGATAATCACATTTGTACACACACCATCTAAACAATTAAAATATTGAAAAAAATCAGCGACGAAAGTAAAAAACAAAAGAACTGATAAAAGTGATGATAACTCATTTATATAAAAACAACAAGAGCAGTAACAACAAAATATGAAAAGAAACAGCAAGTGAATTGATTTGTTATTGTAATTTAAAAAAACAGCAAATACTAACGAGAAAATCTTTTGAATTATCTGACCTTTTTGATACACACAAAAGATTAATTATTCTCCTTTGAAACTTTTAGAGTTGAATAGTAGACACCTTCGAAATCATTTTGTAGGATCTAATAGCGGTGACCGAATCTATAGAAACTACTTAAAAATAGATTAAAATTATATTCCTTTTATAATATTGTTAGTAGAACGCAATAAAAACAAATGTTTTGTTTCACAACCGCCACGTTATGTTGCCACAAAAATCTCAGTTTAGGGAAAAAAACAGACTTCGTCACTATTTTTTTTAATGAAAAATTTTTTTGTTATTGTAAAAATGTCAATGTAAAAATAACTTGAAATGTTGTTGTGGGTTTGCTCAAGCAAAAGGAATTCAATGGTTATCGTTCACTTTAGTGTTTGTGTTGTTTATTTTTCGAAGTAGGTCGGCTAAAAACCAACTAAAATAAACTCCAATATTTGTGTAAAAATTTATGGACCAAAATAGATCAAAGAACACTCTATCTACGCATTTTTCCGTACGTATGTTCGTGTAATAATTTGAATGTTTCTTTCGGAAATGTTTATGCAAAATTTCCCAGGATCCGCTAATTTTTTGGGAAAAAATCCCTAATACGTATGCTGTTATTCCTGGGAATAATTCTTTTGATATTAACGAAATAAATAAACTTGATTGATAAAAGTTGTGCATTAAACTTGTGCAACTAAATATTTTAACTTAATCATATAATATAGTTTTGTTCAGCCTTTAGTAACTTATGTTAAATAAAAAGAAGACGAATTTTCGAGCTTGAGGCCACTTTTAATGTGATGTTTTTTTATTTATTTATTTGCGATATTTCGATATCCATCGGATATCATCATCAGGCAAGCTACAAAATTTATAAATAAGAACAGGAAAAAAGATATACCCAATGTAATTGCTAGACGATATAAACAATTATTTGTTTATAAATTTTGTAGCTTGCCTGATGATGATATCCGATGGATATCGAAATATCGCAAATAAATAAATAAAAAAACATCACATTAAAAGTGGCCTCAAGCTCGAAAATTCGTCTTCTTTTTATTTAACATATTTTAACTTAAAGTTAGTTACCAACAAGTCAATTTTGGTAGTTCATTATATTTTCTCAAGTCTATATTCAGTTGTTTTATATTAAAATTTCATTAAAAAAGTTTTCTTCAAATTAAATTTTTCCTCCGATGCTGTGGCTCGGACTTGAACCACATGTCATTGGTTTAACAGACAATGCCAGTACTACTCAGATAAGGTACCATTTAAATACGGATAGCAAGAAGTTAGCATTAACTTGAAATAATTTTAAAAGTTAATAAGTGATTTTGGTTTAGATCTGCATTACATTGTTAGTTAGTTAGCTTTATAAAGGGTGTTTTTTATAGAGTGCCACAACTTTGAGTTGGCATCACTGCTTTATTTGAGCACCTATTTAACAGCTGATAGTTGCTTTTTGTCTTATACCAGAGTAACTCGTGCAAATTGTTGAAATTTTTAATAAAAATAATTGTTTTATTCGTCAAACTCATCGTGCCTGCGCTACAATTTTACTCAAAGAAACTTTTGATGAAAAAATGATTTCACGTAATGTCCCAAATAATTGGCCACCAAGATCGTGTGATTAACCCCATTAGACTATTTTCTTTGGGGTAATGTTAAAGCACTTGTCTACGTCGATAAACTACAACCAATTGAACACCTAGAAATCAACATTCGAACAGAAATACGGCAGCAAATGCTGCGAAAAATTGTTGAAAATTGGTGTTGCTGATTGCGCCTGCTACGCGCCAGCCGTGGCGGCTACATGTGAGAAATCATATGTAAACATTAATTTCATAAAATTTTCTTTCCAATAAAGCCCCTTTCACTGATATTAAAAATATATTACCTTGTTTTATTATGATTTAAACTTGCGTCACTCTACAAAAAACACCCTTGTCTAAAGAAAAAAACTTAACTTTAAGTTAATTTTTTTTTAACTTAGCTAATAATTTTCCGACTGTGTATGTAGTTTTTCGTATTATTATTGTAGTTAATAAATTTTATTTATTAAAACATACCCTACTAGCATTTGGAAGATTGTTTTATCAAAAATCACCTAACTAAGTCTTCCTCGAGTACTTTTGACGATTAAAAACTGATTAATCACTTGAAAAAAGACTCGAAAATTATTCGTGCTTATGCTTGAAAAGTAATTTATTGAAAATACAATAACAACACATACAGCAATCGAAAATGGATCATACAGCTGTTTGAAATATGACTGCTTTGAAGTTATTTATGAATAATATTTTGCTCATCTAGATGATGAAAAACTGATTTTAATTCTGTTATTTTTATTTTACTTTGCTTTGTATTAAACGAAAAAAAGTTTCAATAAACTTTCGGATTTTCTTGTCTTTTTAATTTAATTAAATAAAATTTAAAAAAATTTTATAAAATTTTATTTTTAAATTTCTTGTAAGAAGTACTTTAAATTTTTTATAAGATAATTTAAAATGGCAAATTTAAAAAAGAATACCAAGGGCTCTCTACTATAGCCATACTATTGGAGACGCTTAACCAAAAGCCAGAATTATGTAAAAACTTTTCATATGTAAATTACTCGTATTTTAAAACTCAGGTGATACCTATGACAATGTTTATGTACAAATCAAATATATTTTGTCATCAGAAAACCCAAAAGAGCGTTATCAAAATGTTGAACAGAACATTCGAAATGCTTTAGAAGTTGGCCAAAATCTGGGTATTTTAGTATTAACAAATGACCTAATACGAATTACTTTTAAATACAATAAAGAACCTAAGAGTCCTAAAGCATTAAAAATATTCTATGCAACAGAATTTCCCAAAAGGACCATCAGGTTCGAAAAAGGTAATAAAAAGAATTGTTTTTATTTAACTTGTTAAAATAACTGCATTGTTTTTTTTTTTAAAAAAGGGAGTGCAAAAAAACATGGTCACATCACATCAACGTCAATTTTCGACCCAACGAAGACGAACACGTGGCGGTTTGTTTCTCAAACAAACGAATTGAACAAAACAAATTGAATTGGAAACTTTTTTTCTCACACTATTGAGTTATAATTACACACTATACAAAATTTACGACGAATTATGAATACCACTATTATTATTACTTTTTTTATAAATTCAATTCCTTTTTTAACTGTTATTATTTTTTTACTAAACATTTTTATATTATTATTTATTATATAATTTAATAATAATTTAATTTATATAATTTTAATAAACTGAAATAATTAATAATTTAAATCGAAAAATATTTATTTTCGTAATCGATTACAAATTTGACTGAAAAAAGTGTAAAAAAAGTCTCGCAAACGATCAGAAATGCTACTAAAAACCGACTAATAAATGATTCGCAAACGATTAGAATTAGGACTGAAAAATAAATCGAAAAAGACTCGAAAATAATTAGAAATACGACTAAAAATGACTCGAAAAAGACTCGCAAACAATCAGAATTACGACAAAAAATGACTCGAAAAAGACTCGCAAATCATTAAAAATATGAGTCATAAATGACTCGAAACTGATCAGAAAAGCGGGTAATAAAAGACTCCCCAAGAAGAGTCGCGGATAGGGTACCATTTTCGCCCAAGAAAACAAACATTTTTGATCAGAAAATGAGCTCATATATGCTTATTTTAATCGCGCAGTGTAGTCATAAATAACTCGAATTTACAAGCACTTTGTTTCGCTTATGCGAGATTATCGATATCGGTTCAGAACTCACTTCAAAATTGCTCTGTAAAATGAAAATATAGCATTAGAATTAAAACATTTGTGATTTGTTTTTTATTTCAGATCCATTTCAAAAATTGAAATATGTTTGAAAAAAATAATTAGTTAATTACATTTAATTGAAATAAGCCTTCGCTAAAAAGGATTTCGTCACCAGTAAATTAATATGTTTTTATTTTATGCGGTGTTTGTTTTTTATGAATTAGCTTATTTCTAACCAAAATATGTTTTAATTAAGCGGGTTTTCCTTTAAAAAGATTTTTTTTAATCAAATGTAAAAGTGCTTTGAAATTGAATCAAAAATAATATATAAGAATTTTTATTTGCTTGTAATGTTAAAAATAACACAATAATTTTTATTTTCAATTAAGCGAATTCGACTGTACAACAATAAGCGATACAACTAGGCTTGAAAATTGGGCAATTGTTTCAAGTTACAAAATTGTAGAGCAACAAGTTTTATATATGTATGAAAAATTAAATATAAATGAAAATTGTATAAGAACGAATAAAATTTTATACATGACTGCATTCAATATTTCGTTCAGCACATTATAAACAACAAAGAAAAAACAAATGAATTTATTGAATTGAACAAACCAGATATTTTTTAATACACACACACACACTAACCAATTAGCACTGCCGACATGAACATAATTAAAGAAAAACATACTGTATTTGAAATATAAAGAAAATAAATAAATAAATAGAAATAAAAGAAAAGCTGTGAAAGCTTACAAAAAAAAAAAAAAAAAACAATTTAACAAATCATTTCTAATAATTCATGTGCATTTAATGTGTGAATACTATCAAAACAATTGTTTTTCCGTATCCGCTTATTTTTTTGGCTTTATAACGAATGTCTATCTATCTGTTGCCATTGTTATGAAATTCTAAACATTTAGAAATAAATTCATCAAAGCTCTTTTTGAAAGTCTATGCTTTTGAATACATTTTTGTTTGTTTCTTGTTTATCTCATGCCGTCAATGAAACATATGCCATTGTCTATGAGGAGGAAAAAGAGGAAGGAAATCTTCTTGGCAACAAAATTATTTTTATGGCTTTAGATGTTTATCTTTAAAGACAAAAATAAAAAGAAAAATGTAAATACTCGTACATACAATTAAAACATTGTGTAACAACACAAAAAGTAAAATACCCACAAGTATTTTTCTATCAAAAGTATAAGATGTTGGTTGAATCGTTACGTTAAATAGAAAAATAAATTTTTCATGAAATAATATTGGTGTTCATTTCACATTTTTTGTTGTTGGTTGCGAAAATGGAAAAAGTGAAAAAATTTAATTTTGTTTTACAACAAACACAAGAAAATATTTTCTACAAAAAATTCCATTATTTTAACATACTTTAACCAAGCTATAAGTAAACATGGTTAGAAGATGTAAATTTGCATTCGCATTTTTTATCTATTTTAGTTAATGGTGTAAAAATTTCAAAATAAATTAATGCACGCTTAACACTTTTATTCGTCATCTTGAAAAATATTAATTGTATGTTAGAATTATTTGACAATGTTTTTTTTTTACTTAAAATTTTTGTGAAACACCATTCACATCAAATGAGTGTAGTTTATAATTTTTCCATATTTTCTAAACAAAAAAAGAACCGAAATGAATACTCTTAATAATAAAAAATATTATTTATATCCACTCAATGCCCTATCGGTTAGACCGCCGAAGTTTTTTCATTTCAGCAGTCTATTGAACTTTTTTCAAAACAACATCAAGCGATTTATTCTGGTAGAGAAGATAAAAAAAATATATAAAAATTTTTATGGAGTTTTAAAAGTTTTCAACATAGCCTAACGCTAAATTTGTCCATAAGCAAGTTGAGAAATAGCCTACACTTGCTGACCAGCTTCGATTTGACACTGTGCCCCTTCAAAGCTTTCAGCGCTGACTGTCAACGTAGAATGTTACCTCCATGCCTTCAGTTACATGTTCTGTCACTAGTTCCGTTGCCCTGAGGATCGCTAGGATCTCAGCCTGAAATACACTACATTCGTTCGGTAGCCTAAAAGTCCCGTTCCTAAAAAATAGACACCAGCACCCGTGCCTATTTCCATTTTCGATCCATCCCTCTCGCAGCCCTCGTACAGTCCATCAGATTTGACCCAAAGATCCCTATCCGGAATGACTAGTGAAGGCGTTCTAATAAAATTAGCCTCAACCACCTTGGAGTCCGCAAAACCAGGGGATATGGTCTCCCGTCTGCTAAAACTAATCTTTTTCAAGAGTGATGTATGACCTGTAAATCCTGGCCTTCAATATGTGGTCATGGAATCATGACACCAGGGATGGTAGTTCGATGGTGGCAGCATGTCTATTCTGAAGGCGAAGGAGTATGCCAATAGCATATCCATCCCGAAGAAAACAGATGTGCATCTCGCAATATTACATTGCAAATGCGTGTGTCCAATATTAGAACTACACTCTCTACCCCCATGTAGACACTCTCAAGGCCTACCGGCTCCCGTGGTACCAGTTTATGTTACTGGTCAAGCCTTGAAAGAGAACCACTAAGGATTAACTTTTCTATTGATTTTGGTCATGAGGGAGACCTTAGGTGCCCTTGCAGCTTCTACCAGACTAACATAGATTAACTACTTCCTTTTTCTCTCTTATATGTACAACCGTTGCTCTGTTCTTTCAGAGATTGGGTAGAAACATTCAAGTTTTATGCGTAACTGACAAAAGTTAATGTCTGGAAAAGACAATTACCTTTTTCCCCAGCACCCACACAAGGCTGCGTTGCTTCAAGTTTTTAATTATTACAGTTCACAGAATATTAACTTAATCAAAAAATTGTATTAACTGATAGAATACAAGGAGAAATTTTTATTTGTTATTATTGTTGTAGTACTCGTTAGTGTTGCAATCTAGGTATTAAAATGTTAATACTTAGTACTTTGTGGTTTCCAAAGTTCAGCATATTGTTGAAATTATATCTTTTGTTTTGTATTAACTGAATTTTATAGAATTGTTTGCTGTATTTTTTATGAAAACTTGCTATGTAATAACTTTTCGCAGAACTGAATTTATTATAACTACATTGTCTGACAAAGTGCGAAGTTAAATTTTGGCTTTCAAGAAATGTTTAATTGTTACATTTTTATTAAAATGAAAAACTTGAGGGTGGTGTTGGCTGAAGTGGTTAGCGCGTTGACTACTAAGCAAACAATGACTTGGAGCCTGGGTTCAAACCCTGGCCAGAGCAAGTCAATCAACATCATTAATTTCTTCAATATACAGAATTGAGACATTGTATTAATTGTTGTCGGACTATTTAAGTGATGAAGATATAGCACTGGTCACTAAAAAATTGTTCCGACAGCGATTGATGCTGTTCCAAGCTAATGTACACAACATCGCCCTCAATCGTCGGTTAGCAGAAACATCGGTGAAGTAAAACAATTAATAAAAAATGTCTGCTAATAAAGCTTAAGAAATGCGTCTACTTAACACCGGAGGCGCCTCAACACTGCTGTAAAAATTAACATAACGCGCAAAGCAGAGTTGTAAAAGAGTTAAGCCTTTTAAATTTTCAACATCTATCTTCTCTACCCTATCCCTCTCCCTGAGTTCCGGTACAATGCATTGCATACGTAGTGCTGGTCTTAATTAAAAAAAAAAAAGAAAAAAAAAAAACAGACGCATAACAAACGGACAACAATAGGAAGTCTTTTCACCTTTCATTACAGTTTTAAAGTAAATGGTTTAATAATTTATGTTTCTACACACAGAGTTTCTACACAAAGATTGCAGTATTACATATGCAACAATATTCATATCGGTTGCCCCATGTAGAAAGGCCCTAACTCACATAATTGCAACTTTACAGGAGAAGGTAAAAAAACATACTAGAAACTGTAACAATCAATATCTAACTATTATTTTTTTTAATATTATTGTGGAGCAGATTTATTTATGTGAAATGGTTTTGAGATCGATATAAAACTCAATTTCGAAAATAATGCACGTTGGGGCCTTCATACATGAGACCAACGATATTAAATGCAAGTGAAAAATATTGCTTACAAATACATAGCAAGTGCAGCATACCACAAGAGCTCACGCTTACTTTCTTTTAAAGCTTATACTCAATATAAATATGAGGTCATGTGTACATAAAGAGTTTTCAACTAAGAGCCACACGAACTTTAAGGAAAATTAAATTCATTAAAATAATTTGAACTTTTCGTCGAGATTTGCTATCTGTGACTGATAAAAAAAAACTAAAAAAATACTTTCAGCAAATGGCTCAACTTTGCTAGAAAACCCTTTAGAAGTAAATGACCCGTTTATTTTGAAAGTGGCATAAGTCACTTTTTCAAAAAAATCGAGTTATAGCAACACTAAATTAAATTGAACGGTGGCTTTTCATTTGTAAAAAATGTACAATCAACAAATAAAAGTGACTTATGCCACTTTCAAAATAAACGGCTCAAATATTTGTTGGCATTAAATAGCAACAGCTGTGAATAACATTTTGTTGACGAGCACAAACACGTTCTTTCAAACTTAAATTACCTGTAAACCACTTTTATAACGTTCAAATAAAAGTTATGCTTTCGATTCATAAACATGAAAAATTCTTTTTTGTTTTTAATGTTTTATGTTTTAAATTTAGAGCATAAAATTCTCCGTACAATAAATATGTACAAGGTGTATTCGATTTTATCTATCACAAGTTTGAAGCTGTTGAATTTATTTGATTTTTATGTTGCAGAAAAAAAAAAATGTTTAATAGTGTGTAAATAAACACAAAAATGAATATAGAAAAATTTTATGGAAAAATATACAATAAAGAAATAGACACACTCTCACTACTTAATAACCCAGCAGACATTTTGATAAATTTAGTGTTTAAGTCAAGTGTGTATATATTTCTTAAAGACAGAATCAAAACGATTGATTTATGTGGTTTTTTTTTTAATTAAAACAACAAATTTTTTTTTAAGCTCCAAGTCAAGTACATATTTTTATTTATTTATTTATCAAATTCATATAGTAATACAAAGCCTATTGGCCAAATAATCGTATTACAGAGTAAAAAAACAAAACAGTCTGATTATTTCTTAAATTCAAGTGCAGGAATATAAACAGCATATTCTTATATGTACATACATATGTATGTATGTTGTAAGTAAGTAAGTATAATCTACAAGCTATAGGCCCCCCAGCCATTATGTGATTGTGTTTGAAAAAAAAATAAAAATAAAAAAAATAATATATTCAGTAAAAATTCCCCTCGTATTCCATAATTTTATGTGAAAACTAGAAAAATATTTACCTGATAACAATTAAATTTCCAGTTTTCTAAAATATATGCCAATAAAATATATGCCAATCCAACAAAACACAACTTCGACTAGTTGACAAACATGCCGATCTTACAATGATTGGTATTATTGTTTGGTATTTTTGATAGCGGCATATTGTATGAAAAGAATATTTTGTATATGTGTGTTTTTGCATTTTTGTGTGTATGACCAGTTTTCTAGAAAAGTAAACACATTCATAATGGAAAATTATTGTTGTGTGTGTTTGAGAAATTTTTTAAAGGCTATTTTTATGCTTTGTAATTCACAAAAATATATTTGTGAGTTTTTGTATAAATAGATGAGCTTTGGAATTTTTTTAAACATAAAGGGTAAAACATCTACTGATGAATTGGTATAGCTACCAACGAAATATATATCTAGATATTGCTAACCCGCAACAAATAAATAAAATATATAAACAGTGATAATTATATACAACATCAATATTTTGTAAACTAACGTGAATAACAAATAAAGCAAGCAAAATCGTTTTAACTAACATTAACATTAACAGTTCTGTAACAACAACAGTGCTTACACGGAGTAATTTACAAACAATTAAACAAATGTTTTAACAGCAATGTGTTTGAGTGATCGGGGCATACATCGGATCCACTTTCACGGACTAGCAACAGGTTACAAAAAAACAGCTCCAGCCACTCCTGCTCTTAAGAGAACAAAGATTTTGCCGATCAAGAACAATTACAGATGCCGCTATATGCTAGAAATGCTACATATTATAAATAAACCAGCAGAAGAGAGAATCAACTACAAAGCTGGTACAGCAACAAGATAAGAACATAAAGGCCTCATTAGTCTTGACTTTTACTTTCTGTTCTGTTCCGTGCCGTTCTGTTGTTGAATTTTTGTAGTTAGAAGTTCTGTAAAAACGTATCAGCTGTTTCTTGCAGAATATACATAGCCGAATATACATATTTTATCGGCGGCGGCGGCAGTGTTCACCAATTTAAAACGGCGCTTCGTCTTAATTATCAGGTTGAATAATTTTAAAGGAAATAAGTTAAAAACGTTATTTAATTAAAAACCACTCTACTCACTATAAATTTTTCATGAATATAATATTTTTTTTTATTAAAAATCGTCTTGTTTTTAATGTGCTTAAAGTCGATGGCGGCGGTCATAATAAAAATTTATCAGCGATTACGCGGTAATTTCGTTCTGATCGGCTTGGTTTACTGAAACAAGCAGCTGTCTCTTGCTGTCACTTAGAACTGTAAGTTAAATTCAGTTTTCAACAGAATGGTCCGTAACAGAACAGAACAACTAATTGAAAATATATGTTTGGCATACACAAAAAATGAAATGAACAGCTGATCCCGAACAGAACAGAAAGTCAAGACTAATTCTATCTTAAACATTGTAAAACAATCAATATAACTTACGTTGCTTTATTATGTGTCCTTTTGAGTGTAACTTTTGGCGATCTCTCTGTTTTCAATTCGACTTGGTTCAGACAATTTTTTTCTGTTATCGTTTTCAGGCGAAATCTGTCTATACGATAGGTTGAACGAAATTTACAAAAATTCGTACAATTTGAAGAAATATAAGTTTGTAACACAACATTCCCATAGTGCGTTATCTCCCCAAGGTTCTTGTGGCGCAAAGTCATCTGGTTTAACCTTAAATCTTATGTTTCTCTTGGCTTCTTTGCAAATTGATTTCATTAGAAATTAGAGATATGGCGACAATCAAAAAAATCTTCTTTGACGTCTCATCATGTATTTCGTAAAATATTTTTTTAAATAAATTTTACACAAAGAGCTCAGTATTATTGCAGCAAATGGCACGTACAAATTTAATGAGCTTAAAATTCTTAAAATATAAAAAAATATTAAGTTTACTTTTTCTGACATAAGGCATATTATCCTTATGTGTATGTACATACATAGACATTCATACAAGTTTATACGACTTTACGTAGGCGATTCTCATATTCACTCCGTTTAATAAACAAAACAGTGTTCATGTTTGAAGTTTATTAGAAAAATGCGAGTGTTTCACAGAAAAGAAAGAAAAAAAAAAAAACAATTGATGAACCTTACGAACTTTATTTTTATCGTGTCACAATAACCCCTAATGATAAACTTTCGCCATAAAACTGCTTCATGTCATGTTTATCTTGAGCACAAAAAGTTTAGATAATAAAAAAAACTTATTTTATTCATTTCATGTGAAATGGATTGGTGTTATTTGTTTTTTCCTTTCATATAATGAAAATAATTTGTTGATTTTAGAACACCGATCTCATATTATTCATGTGTTGCGTGAGTATCGCTATTTTCGGCTTTATTCTTGTTACATTTCTTTACTATGGCATTATTTATATAATCACATCTTAATCTTAATTTTTAAATAATAGTTGATGTAAACATGTAAATATTATATTATTTACGCATATAAGTAAGTAAATGTGTCTTTTGTTTTTGTTGTTAATTTACTTACAAAACTTTAATCTATTATATGTAGTAAAATTCATATTTTAGGTATATTTTTTTTGTTATTAATTTAAATTATTGTTAATTAACCGTTTATTTGAAAACAGATGTGTGGGTTCTAACAACTTAGAAATAGTTTTTTCTTTAATTCACTACAATAACAAAAGAAAAATGCGGAAGCGATAATAATTTCCAGTATAAACTAAGAAAACTCTTAACAACAATCAAACACTAAATATAACTAAACTAACACCGCTGTCACAGTCATCTGTTTGCAAAAACAAAACTCTTCTAACCCTTTTTTAGAGTTACTGCATTACTCGGGCTTTTCTTTAGAAATTTTTACAAATTTTATTACACTGCATATTATTAACGTTTCAGCACATTCTGTGTACAATACCAGTATATATTGCTTATTTCATTAAAACCACTAAAAAATTATTATTCCATTTCAATTGTTTTACGTTTGAGCTTTTAAATCTTTCATCGATATTCATTTATGCAAAATTTGCTATTGCTTTGAATTGAGTTTTAAGAATTGCAGTTCTGTAATCAGATGAATAATTTCCTAACAATTATTACCAACAATACAAGAAAAAGTGTTTGCATATTCTATAGGGTAATTTTTTTAATAATTGATTTCCACGCATGCAAATTTCTTATAGTTATTTTATGATTTACAATTTAAACTTTTAGTTCACAATGTAAAGTGAACAAAAGAAGCAAATGTTGAGGTTTGATTTGAAATAAATCTTAATGCTGCAGAGTATTAGAGATTGGGAAAAAGATAGCATGTTTTTTTTTGTGACTCTTTAGACTTTATTTCGAGGTATAGACAATAAAATTTGTATTAGGCATTTTAAGGCAAAACAATTTAAATTTGTTGTGTTCTAAAGAAAATATATTTTTGCAGAATAAAATTCGAAGGATGTTTAAAATTAAAAATTATATTAAAAGAAACAATTAAGTTATAAATTTTTAATCGAATTAATTAAGAGAAATTTATATCTGTACAGGCTTTGAATACATTTTTAAACTTACAGGCTGCTGTCATTTTCTTTTATATAAATTTGTTAAAATATTGTTTTTCTTTTTTGATATTAAATCATTTCTTCAGTACCATAAAAATTTTCGTTATTTAGAATATGAGTACGTTGTTATAAAGGATGTGCACAGAAGAAGGGCCTCACTTAATAATAATAGTTATAAGGTAGCGATATTTATAGCAATAATTCAGAAAATGAAATCTTCTTTAGGACAGGACCACAATAAGTTGCAAAAATTCAGACAATTCTCAAGGATGGAATTTTTGATATAAAATTTTTTTATATAAAATTTTATTTTATGGGTCTAATTTATGCCAAAAAATTTACGTTGGTATTACTAAAACAAAATTAAAAACCAGGATGGCATCACACAAATGTGACATTAAATCATTAAATAAACCCTTGTCACAAAAAACAGCACTTGCGGCCCACTGTGCTGTAATCGGTCATAAGCCAAATTTTGAGAAAGTTAAAATATTAACAAAAAGAAGAAGAATGAAGAATTACAGAAAGAGATATATGCTTGAAATGTTACAAATTATAGATGTACCGACAAGTAAGAGATTGAATTATAAAGTTGACACAGAGAGATGTGCACAAATATACAGACATACAATAAACAAACACAGATCAAACTAAAATAAATAAACAAATAGGGAAATAACCATTTGCTAACTACTAAACAGTCTAAGTACAAGTGAAACATTATTAAATTACAATATATTTTTTAAATTGTTTAAAATTAAACACCATATGTAAATATAAAATAATTTTTACTTACAACTTTACATTTGTATATTTAAAATTAAAATGAAAATTATCAAAATAATTATAATATTTACTGGTGTTATGTGTTGTATATATATATATTTTTAGATCCCCTGATGATGATCAATGATGTGGATCGAAATATTGGGAAATAAATAAAGAATAATCAACTAAAATTATTGTATTTTTAATGACCTCAAGCTGAACTAATTAAAATAGTTTAAGGATATCTACATATAGGTCAACTATAAATCAAATATTAATATAAAATTTTATTTAATTAATTGAGAATATGTAGAAATATTGAATGTAATATTCTTTTCGAGTACCCGCCTTGCTTAAAACCACCCTGGTTTCTAATAAAATTTCATTTACAATTTCATTTAAATGAACACAAACATTCAAATAAAAAGAAAAAAATGCAGATATTTGTTCTATAAATTTTATTGTTCTTTTCCATTGACAAATCATTTTATCTATGTATTTATTTATGCTCGTACACAAATAAATATATAATAAATAATGATTGTTTCATTTTCTTCCTTTTGTTTACAACACGATTTGTGGTTCAACTATCACTGTCTTGAGTCAGTATGAGTTGTTAATTTGTTAGCGTGATTTTATTTATTCCATTTGAAATGATTTTAAATTTTTCTTAGCGATTCAAAGCATTTAATATTTATGTATATGTTTTTATTAGAAAAATAAACGGTAAGAATTTTAAGCAAACATTTAATCAAGTTTGTAGTATGAATCAAGTGTAACGTATGATTATTTTTAATTTTGAAATCAAAATTGGGATATTACGTATACGTATACGAAAATCAGGGCTGCACTATCACGAAGTAATTCGAATTGAATGCACGGTTATTGTCTGCGATTGGTAAAATTTGCTATTACATAAGACTTTGTTTTCTATGTGAGTGAATCAATTTTCTTTGAGATATTTTGAAACACCAAAACAGAACGCCCAGAAAATATAAATTAGTTGGCAAACTATTATAATTTTAAAATTACACGATATTTAAGTTACGCTGAATTTCATACAATCTATATTTTTCCTGTTCTTGAATATATTAATTAACTTACGTCATATAAATATTCAGATACAATAATAGATAAATACAAAATTAGATCTTCCAACTGAATTGAAGTTTAATCAATAAGATTTTGAAAATTTTATTCACAATCGTATTTTATTTCATTTGTCTTTCTGGAATATTTAATTGTTACAAGTTCCCTAATAATAACTAAGATTGCGTATAAGTAACAAATGAATCCCTTTTTTTGTGAAAGCGACTAATAAAAATGGGGATATAATAACCAAATAAATTTTAAAAATTCAAGTACCACATCTCTCATAAAAACTGTTTAAAAATTTCGGCCGTAAAAAGTACTGAGATCAAAATAAGGACCAAGTTCTTGATAGGTACAATTCCATCTAATTTCTAGGCAACCTACGGCCGAAATTTTTTGGATATGAACTTGACCTTATTTTCACATTTATAATTTTGTGCGGTTCTCACTTCTTTTTTCTAAGTTGTTTTTGTATAAATATTTATGTGTATTGCTTATCATTGCCTACATGTGTACGAAATTTCAGCTTTCTAGCTATACTGGAACTGCCCCATACAAAGAAGGAGCACCCTAGTCCCCCTCAGGTGAAAAGTGCCCCGTTAAAAATACTTTTTGTAATTTTTTATCAGGATCTACTTGTGTACCAAATTTCAGCTTTCTAGCTATAATGGAAGTGCCCCATACTAAGAAGGAGCACCCTACTCCCCCTAGGTAAAAAGTGCCCGTTTAAAAATTATTTTTGTTCATTTCTCATCGGACCTACCTGCGTACTGAATTTACGCTTTCTAGCTCTACTGGAAGTGCCCCATACAAAGAAGAGGCTCCCTGGTCCCCCGGGTGGAAAGTGCCCGTTTTCAGATTTTTCTGGTTAATTTCTCACCTGTGTATTAAGTTTCAGCTCTCGAGCTTTACTGGAAGTGCCCAATAATATTGATGAGTCAGTGAGTGAGTCAGTGAGTCAGTGAGTCAGTGAATATGTACTAAAATATGAACTTTTTACACCTTAATATCTCGTAAACTTTACTTTACAATTTAACCTGTGAGGTAACCTCTGTGGGGAGACCTTATGTTCAACATTCATTCTATTATGATCAAGAGGAGAAAAGTTATGAGGGGGGTAAAAGCAGCTCGAATGGTTTCGTGTAAATATACACACTGTGTGGCCGAACTTGGCCTGGCGCACTACTGTGCGCCTAGATTTACAATTCCGTTTATCGCTTGTCCAGCACCAACGTAGACTAATTTTATATACTTTACCTATTGTATGGCTATTTATATGTATGTGTGTGTGGAGTAGGAATGGGCAGTTTATTAATATATAAATTTAAGTTTATTGTAAAAGCACCCACATGTAGATATAAAATAAGAGTCCCTTGACCCGTTTTCCTTGAATACGTATTTTTTTTTACAAATATTCACATACACTAATAGAACGAAACCTTTGCATGTAGTTGTGTATGTATTTTTATATCGAAATTCATAAATAATAACGCACACGTGAGACCAAAGCAGACAAAATAAGATTAATACTTTTACTTCATTCCAATCTTACTTTTATAACGTTAATAAAGAATGAATATTTTCGTACACCATTCTTTTACATTTTTAAATCTAAACTTATTTATACTGCAATCTATATAATGTATAAAAGCAAATATATAAAGAAAATTAAAAGAAAAGAGTTTTATATAAGAGTCCAATATTTTGTGCCAATGTTTTTTTTAACACTTTAAATTTTATGGTAAGCACAAAACAAATATCAAAAAAAAATTTTATGACTCAAATCCTACTTATCATTTTATATGTGAAAGTTTGTATGTTTGGTACTTCTGAAGGGGCAAAAAGGAGACAAATTGTAAGTTTTGGTACTTTTTATTTTTTACTAATATTTTATAAATATTTTATAAATTATCACACTTTCTGGGGTCAAAATGGAAAAAAACAGGTACGTTTGGTAATATTTTTTACTTAATGTACTTTTTTACTTTTGGTGCTTTTTTAATTTTTAAACTTTTTCTATTAATGGATTTGGATAAAATTTAGTAGCTTGATATAATTGTGACCCAGATTATATTATGGAGTACTTTTTAGGGGATAAAAACGCTACAAATTGGTTTATAATTATTATTTTGTTTTTACGTTGACTTTCACTTTTTGGGGGGTGAAATAAGAAAAATCTGTTACTTTTGGTACTATTGGTACATATAATTTTTTTTTTATTTATGTTTACAATAACAGACAGTATACTTTCTTGGAAGTGATATATAAAAAAGGTGGAACTTTTGGTGCTTTTAGTACTTTTTGTTTCTTCATTAATGAAGTCACGGGTATAGGAGAGTACTTTATATATATGTGACTGGATCTGCTTATATTTTCAGACATGATAATGTGTGCAGATGGTGATGTTGGCTGAAGTGGTTAACGTGTTGACTACAAAACAAACTATAACTTCGGACCTGGATTCAATCCATGGTCAGAGCAAGTCAATCAACATCATAAATTTCTTTAATATACATAAGTGTGGCATTGTACTAATTATTGTCGGACTATTTAAATGATGAAGGCATAGCAGTGATCACTAAAACTGTTCTGAGAGCGATTGATACTGTTTCAAGCTAATGTACATAACATCGCCCTCCTTCGTCGGTTACCAGAATCGTCGACGAAGTAAAACAATTAATAAAATGACTGCTCACAGACATTAAGGCTACTTTAAATCTTGTTCAAAAATTAACAAAACGCGTAATAGCAGAGTTATAAAATAATTAAGCTTTCTACATTTTCAAACATCTATCTTCTCCATCCTATCCCTTTCCCTAAGTTCTGGCACAATGATTTGCATAAGTAGGGCTCATTTTACAAAAAAATAACTATACAATCGAAGTAGTAGAAAAAGTTTCCACAAAATTAAGTTACAAATTCATAACATAATTCATAGCATAACATTTTTTATTAACAATAATAATATAAATTTAAATTTAAGAACTTAAGCCTGATTAATTTAATCAAAATGGTTTTATTCCAAAAGTTTTGATTCATTTAATAATTCGATGAAAAAATTTTGCCTAGAAAATATCATTTTATTTTTAACTTAGTAAAAATAATAAAATATGCAGTCTGCTGCCGATAAAATTTAAAATTTATATATTTATATTTTCTTTTTATGTATATAATTTTATTAAACGAGTAGTAAATGATTCTTTACACTGAAAAAATAAAAATTGATTTCAATTAAAAAATTTGTGATATCAATTCAAAATTTAATTAAATTTGCGCCAGTAAACTAATTAATAGTATCCATTAAATTTTTATACATTTATTAACTAAAATTATTTATTACAATTAAAAATTTAATTAAATAAATTAAATATTAAATCAATTTTTTTTATATTTTTATTTAAAGGGTTGATTGAAAAAAAAAATTAAATATTTTTTTCTGTGTATGACAGCAAGAAAAAAATCTTCATCTCAAACGTTGCTTTTATTTAGTGAAATCAAATCTTAATCCTTTAAAATTTAAACAAAAGCTTAAATTTGATTTAATAATAAATAACTGAGTAATTATTCTTTAATATTAACAATCTGTTAGATAATATTTTAACTAAATTATGCAGCACTAAATGTGGAATGTTATACCAAACATACCACTATTTCAACGTTAATTATCATTAATTTTTACCAATATTTTACTCAAATTATCATCGCAGGTAATTTATTTTCATCATAAACTTTGCCGCACACCAAATAAATTAAGGATAATGTGGTTGGTATTGCACACAATAAATAACAAATTAAAAAAAATATTATAAAAATTCCTTTACAGGACGGTAAATGCGTATAGAAGTCACGGCAACACACAGTGGCAAATGAATATGTACTTTTTTAATTATGAACAAATAAATTTAATATTTATTTATATAAAAATTGTTTTTGCAACAATGTCTGGCATTTGTTGTCATAAAAATGAAAGCAATTTGAATAAAGAAACTTTTTAAGGAAAATTATCAAAAGTTTTCAATTAGTTTAATGTCCTTGTTGGCAAGAATTCAAAGATCAAAGAGAAATACTTAATACATAGTTTGAGTTTATAAGCGACCTCTAATTATGATGCGATCTCTGTATGTTATTTGTAATCCTCGTATTTTAGGAAATGGAATAAAGTTAGCCTTGTAGGTGGAGTGAAAATTACAAACAAAAAAACTCATTATAAATGAAAGTCAAAAGGGGAGCATCATTGAGTAACACGATGGTATGTCAAATAACAGCTTTCCTCTATCTCACTGCAAGCGACTCACATCGACAGAATGTTACATTTAACATTTTTCACTTCTTAATTTTTTTTTTATAATACTGTTCAGCAAAAGATTACAATTTTTTATATTCTTTAAATAAAATGTTCTCAATCAAATGTTATAATGAAAATCTTTTCTGCAATTCTGAAAATATTTAAATACCAGTTACATACGTGTTTTCAGTGTAGCCTTAAATATTTTTGTTGAATGTAAGTATGTTATGCATTTAACATAGTGTTATAGAGAATGCATAAATTTCCTTGTATATAAGGTATACGCCACATAGACCGCTTACAAGAATTATATCTATTTAACAAAAGTGTATTTAAATTTTACGTATGAGCAACAACTGTAATTGTATGTTCAGTACACGTCACACTGTCCGTATGCATTAGTGTCAACCGTAACTTATGCAATATTTTTTGGCATATAAAAATAATATGGCGAACCAAACTGATCAAATAAAGTTTTACACTAATACATGTTAGGGGCTGTGCACATACTACGTAACGCTGTTTTCAGAGATTTTAAACCCCCCCCCCCCCCCCCGCCATAACGCTTTTTAAAATTTTTCAGTGCAAAATTTCCAATCCGTAACAAATCTTTAACCCCCCCCCCCTTGCAGCACATATAATATGTGCACAGCCCCATCGTGATGTTACGAATATCAATCTTTAGTATTCGCGAATACGAAAACGAATACGAATATGACTTTTAGGGCTTAGAGCCACATAATATTTCAAGTTTAATTGGAAAAAATTGCGTCAGTAACAATAAATTGAAAAAAAACTGTCACACTACTTTAGGTATTAATCATTATTATGACATTGAGATGCCGAATTTGAAGACTACTACTAAAGATTTTTAAATTATTTTACTCACATAATTTGAGATTTCGATTTTCTTACTCTGCTTGCGCTTTTAATAAGTAATTCAGTGTTGTTTGGGAGAACATATTTTCGCAGAGTGCGCAGCCACGTGTCTCGATAGACTTTCACATATTAAATTTTAGATCTTCCAATTTTTAAGTCCAACATTCCTCCAGTGAGAATTGGTTACTGATTTACCATAATATGAATTTACATATAAGACTTTAACTTTCAAATAGTTACGAAATGTTTGTTTTTTAAGAATTTTATTATCTCTTGCGTCAAAGATAAAGGGCTTTCTTTCTTTAAATAAAAATTCTTTAAAATAAATTATTATATTTTTTTACATTTTATGTACTTTTTTAACCTTTTTGTATGATTTTTTTTTTTTTGGTAAAATGTATGTGCAAATTATTCGAGAAATATTCGCATGAATTTGGCGAATACGAATACGAATATCTTAAAATAGTCGAATAATCGAATACGAATACGGGTATACGTAACATCACTAATACATATGTACAAATATTTTAAAAGTCCCCTTTTAAATCGAGGTTTTTTTTCCGTAACTTTTCATTTATAAACGAAAACTTTGTTTAGAAAATTTCTTAAAAGGAAATTGCCCTTTTTTTTATAAAAACGTTTTTTAGTTATGAAATATTTAGTATTTGAAGTTTAAAAATCTTTTTGTAGTTCTATTTCGAGAAAAAAGTGTTATAATTCAAAGAATTTTCTGAATATAATAATAATAATAATAATAATAATAATAATAATAATAATAATAATAATAATAATAATAATAATAATAATAATAATAATTTTATATGTATCGAACTTATAAAAAAAATAAATTATTTTCCTTGTTTTTATCCGCCACTGAACTAAACTCTGCACTCTGTGTTCTTACCACTGGGAATTGTACAGCATTTATAAATGTCAATTTAATTTGTAAATTTTTTCATTTTTATTAAAAACAATAAATACCATGAGAAAACATTTACAGCTGCAAAGTGTTGACAATATTAAATTACTCAATTTACTAGCAATTCTCACTGCAATTTATTAACTTGTTAATCTACAATATTGTTTATAATTTATCTTTCTTAACTTTCATTTCATGAATGATCTTTATCAAACAGTTTTATACATTTTTGCATTCAACGTTAGATTAACTGCCTGTTTTTAGAAAATGAAAACAAAATAGTGAGTGAGAATTTATATTGAAAACAAAAACAAATCTTCGTATTTTACTGTTGTATTCAATATAAATTCTCACTCACTATTTTGTTTTCATTTTCTAAAAACAGGCAGTAAATGTTTTAATTTAATTTATTGTGATGACTATAGTAAATATTAAAAAAAAAGCTTTAGAATATTTATAAGAAAACTCTTATAAAAAGTTTTTTTTAACGTTGCGTACATTTTCTATTGTGCTTCATTACACAAGCTATTCAATACAAAAGCTATTTCTTGGAACTAATGTCACTATTCAATGTTTGGTTTAAAATATTTGTGCAAACTTTGACTGCACATGTATGTATGTGTGCAACACCGTAATCACACAATAATTAGATGGGCTTATATTGAATGGTCAATCGGTAGCTTTATTTCGATTATAATAAATTGTGTAACAATAATAAATTAAGGATTTAAATTGGCAAACTTTAACACACATTTTCCATTTTTCAGCTGAAATTTTTTCTTTAGTTTCTTAACACTGGAGTATTTTGCATAAAACCTCTAAACTAAACATATTTAAATGATGCATAAACAAAACCGCCCCAAAATTTGCAAACACTAATTTAGTGACCGTACTAAATACCACTTTTTAAAATCTGAAATAACTACAACATGATTTAATGAAAGAGCCCACAATTTGATTTTATTACAACCGCAAAATTTCGCTACACAACAAAAATAACAAAAACAAATTAACCTACAAAGGAAGGCAGGCAAGGCAGGCAGGCAATTTAGTAAATCAACAAGTAAAAATAACACATAGAAATTTATATGTACATACGCCTGCATATATGTATGTACATATGTATGTTTTTATTTACTTATAGCTAATCAACTGAAGAAAAAACACAAACACACATTGGCAAATGACCAACAAAATCTATCTAGTTGGCTGTATAAAATTAATGGCACAAAACCAAACACACACCAATAAAACATTGTCTATCTCAGCAAATTTCAAATTCACTGAAAATTTTCTAGAATAACCAAACCGAAAGGAAATTTGTATATGTATTCTCAGAGCAATATGTATGTATGCATATTAATTATGATTAAAGATACGAACTTAAATTGGTTTTCGATTTTTTTTTTGCAAATTTTTTAACCACAAATATTTTTAAATCAAAGTGATTATTATTTGTAACGTTAATTAATATCCCATCCAACACTGCAGAACAAAACAACACTGCTGCAACATTCTTTCATCCTAAAACACGCATTTTTTATAACCTTCTCTACTGTTAAACAGGTTGTCCGGAATAAAATTGTTAAAAACTAACATTCTTGGAATTTTAGTTAAGTTTTTGTACTTTTTGAAATTACTTAAAAATATTTTATTTTATTATTATGAATAAACGTAATTAATGTTTGAACTACAATAATAACGTATAATGAGAAAATATTATTATTATTAAGCTTAAGTTTAGTTTTATTGAATTAATGAAAATTGAAATTACTAAGAGTTTTTATTTTCGAAAAACATTAGCATATCCAATCAGACTGGCAGAACGTATCAGTATACCGATTTCAAGGACGCTACACTTCTCATCAGCGTTCGTTCGTCCATTTTTACAATTTATGTAAAGTGGATACTAATTGGGAAAGAATATCAACTCTTTAACCAAGTTTTCAACAGAAATAGAATACGAGAATTATTATAAGAATTATTCCATTTTTACATGTTGAAAAAATTTTATGTTAGTACGAAATTCCGAAATGGGGAAATTCAGAACATTCACACATAAACTCAAAAACACCTCCTGAAATGCCATACGAAATTTCATTACAATCGGACTGGACTGGCCGTTTAAAAACTGCACATTTATTTTAATTTTTTTCTGTCAAAACCCCCACTGTGCGACGTATTGTTCATTTTTATAACAAATAATTTGCTTGTCAAGACATTAATACATTAATTCTAATATTTTTATTTATTATTTTCACATATAAAATTTTATTTTCTATTTTTTTTTATTAATTCGTGTAATTTCGATTAAAGTGTATGTAACAAAGTATATATTAAATGTCAAAGGTTTGTTTATATAGCAGCTACAATTTGTTCATTTAATAGGATTATTTGTTGAACTAAATTTGGATTTTTATCCAAACAGATTTTTAGCCGGAATGACTGTGAAATAAGACAATATATGCAATAGAAAATTAACATTAATTAATTTCAAAGTCAACACTGCAGCATATAACAACGCTGTTTTTAAAAACCGCAACACTCCCGCGCATCTGTAATCGTGAATGTTCAGTTTTGTGGTGGCTCGATTGTGTCTAAACTATTTTGTAATTAAATTTGTAAACTACATAATTTGTTATAATTTATCATAAGTAATAATATTTATTAATTAAAATATTTTCTACCTAAAAACTCTCTATTATCTTCATTAGCAACTGATTAAAAAAATCTTGCCTAAATAAGAATACGTTGAAAGAAAACATAACCAAAAACACTTACACAACATACTAGTATATTTAGTAGTGAATATGTGAAAGAATAACATTTGGTTTTTCTAAAACTACTGAAAACAATTTTACTTGCAGCAGACAATAACACAAAAACATCTACTGAAAATTACCAACATAAAACCGTCTACTGGCAACGAGCAACAAGTTACTGAAAATATAATTAAAATTAATTGACTGTTTCAAGGCAGCAAATAGCCATATCAGAATTCAAACACCAACAAAAAACAACAGATATTGTAACAGCGACAATTTTATATAGAACTTTTTGTAGATTCCTTGGTAACAAGCTTACAACACAACACATACGAAACGGAATAAATTTTTGCAAAAACAAAACATTCAGAAAATTTGCCAAAATAGCGCTGCATTGGAAAAAATTAAAAGAGCATATATTGCAAACACACTCAAATAAAACACCACATGAACAGGGTGCGGAGGCAGGCTCAACATATCGGGCATACGGATGCGATATACAACCACATCCAGAGCCTACTAATGTTACTTTAGAAAATCATCATAATCAACATCATCAACAACATAAACATTCACATCAACAACAAAACTTACATTTTGACAAAACTTTACGTTATAAAAGCAACAATCCCTCTTTACAACAACAACAAACTCAAGGACAAAAATCTTTAGCGACTTCTCTCCACTTAGATTCTCTTAAAAATACAGCTTTTCTAACGACCAATACAAAAACTTCAATCACGGCGACTACGGCGGCCAGGCGTTATTCCAGGTTTGAGAATCCAGAAGCGTTGGAACGACGTGTTAGTACAGGCAGCAGTGGAGGTGGTGGTAGTGGTAGCTCTAGATCATTAGCAGCATCAGCTCTAGCTGATATCATAACAGCTGATGTTGGTGCGGGCTCTACACAGCAGCAACAGTATCTTCAACAGCAGCAGCATATATTTGGTTCGCGATCGTACGGAGACGGAAGGATAAAACGTTCCAGTATTTATGGCACGGACAATTCGGGTAAATTAACAGCATCAAGTGGCACTGGTTCTAATCGGGATATCAGTATCAATTTAAAAAAGCGTCACAGTGGCAGCTTCACAAACGCTTTTGAATTAGCATCAAATCGTGGACAAACAGGTATGTAGATTTTCGTGAAATTTTTTAAATGCTTTGCTGTTCACAGCCCCCCACAAGCTTTTGTTATTAAAAAAGTTTAATCCTCCAACAGCAAAAAAAAAAAATATTATAAAAATAAATACTCTACATTATTATTACGAATAAATGCAATTATTATTTGAACTATATTAATGTATAAATGAGAAATTTTTATTATTCGGTTTAAGTTTATTTTTTATTGAAGTAATGAAAATTCAAATTACTAAGAGTTTTTATTTTTGAAAAACATTAGTATGTACAACCAGATTTCCAGAACGTATGAGTATACCGATTTCAAGGTCGCTAAAAAGAAAATTCTCATTTATATTTTATTATAAAAATATTAAGTTCCTACTCTTTTTCGAACGAACTTTCGTGAAATGAAATAAGCTGCTTTTAATAAGAAATTTTTGTTGTTTTATTTTTTTTTATTATTTATTTTTTGGTTAACACTGCAGGTGCATTGAATGGCATTGACAGTGGGAATCTTTGGGATGGTGAAAGCATACAGCAGCAGAAACAACAACAACAACAACAGTATACATCAGATATAACACAGGCACAGGGTACTGGTTCCTCCTACAACACAAACATAAGCTGTACAAATTCATCTATGAGACAACGTCTACCGTCACAGTCTGGTCTCAACGATTTGAGTGGCAATACACCAGGCGTATTTGTGGGTGGTCTAGGTGGCAGCAACATTTACAATAATAATATACAAACACCCAGTACATTTAACACCAATAATTCAGGTTTAAGTATTACAACTGGTACAGCAAGCGTAGCTGGAGTTAGCAGCAGTAGTAGTGGAAGTGCTGGTGCAACTAGCAGTGGAAGCACTGTTGGTGCTGCAACAAGTTTTACTAGTGGTAGTTGTAGCGGTAGTGGCGTTGGCACTGCAGACAGTGTTGTTAACACTATTAGCGCTCCAAGCTGTAATACGATTGGGGGACCTGCTAGTTCTGGTCCCCGACGTCAGGGCAGTTTTACGAATGTTTTTTCGAAAATAATGGATGGTATGCCAGCCAGTACCATGTTTTCGAAATTCAAGAGTGTTCAGGTTCCCGTCAATAGCCAACAGACTGTCATTGATGGCAATAATATCAAACAATATTTTGATATTGGCAAACAAGTGGCTTGTGCTGGTCCCGAGTTGGCTTGGAAGATACACGATGCCATTCGTAAAAGTGATGGCAAGGTAGGCTTGCATATTAAGGAAGATTAACTTAGTTTAATTTTTTTTTGTGCAGTTCTTACTAACTTCAGGAACAGTAATCTGAATTTAATAAACGAAAGTTTTCTGTAAATAATTTAACAATGTTATCATTTCTGCAATCGGCTATAAGCCGGATTTACAATTTGAAGAATGCAACTAAGAATTACAATTTTCCCTTTTCTTTTTAGGAATGCTCTATATTTGTTTTTGAGAAAAAAGTTGCCGAAAAATTGCATAAGCCAAGGCGCAAAGAAACGGTAACGGAAATTTTAAAAAATTCGGTAAAAAATTTAGAAAGGTTTCGGCATCCAAAGGTAAGCTAAAACATATTTGTCTTGTAAAATCCAAGCGAAAAACGTTGAAAATATTTGTATGGAAGAAGCGGAGTAGAAAAAAGAGCGCAATTAGTTGGCGCAGTGCAAACACATACATATATTTCAATGGCACTTGTCTTTGCGCAATAGGAATTTTATTATTTTGTCTAACACTTTTCACTGCGCATTGAGTATGTAGAGTTGCACATTGCGCATGATCGTTTTTATACTAACGATTTCGTAACGGAAATCTTTAAGAACCGCAACCAATAGAAAATCAAAGTAAGCAGAATATTTTTAAATATTTATTATATTATTTTAAGTTTATTTATTCGACCTTTTTATTCCAAGACACTTGACCTCAAGACACTTGACCTCGAGCTTGCTTAATTATCTCATAGATTATTTATTATATTACTATTTTATATTTGTGATTTAAATATGGATCACATTAAACTAGATGGCTAATGTGGTCTACTTATTCGAAAGGAAATTTTGTCTGTAAACTATAGTCACCATAAGATTTTTCAACGCCAATTCGATAGCAATTTCGAGTGCATTTAACTGATTTGATTTTTTTTTTTTTTTTGTTTTATATGGAAACTCTATAATTGAGTTTTATAACATATAACGATTTTAAAAGTGCAATGCATATTTCATACTCTTTTGGGTTTTTTTACAATAGCAAGTTTTACAAAATACTGTGCTTAAAGTTGTGCTTGTAAAGACAGTTTAAGATTGAGCAAAAGAAAGAAAAAATTTAAAGCCATCCCACTTAAATTGAGAGACTCTAAATACAAATTATTTCAATTCTTAAAAAAAAAATTAAAATTGAATAATTAAGAAATTAAATCACAAAATATTTGTTTGTTGTTCCCTTTTTCAGATGCTTCAAATTTATCACACAGTAGAAGAATCATCGGAGACATTGGCTTTTGCCACTGAACCAATTTTCGCTAGCCTGGCAAATATACTAGCATTTCACGTAAGTAAAATGGTCAGTAGAGAGAATTTTGCTGCTTGCAAAATTTTTTTTCTACGTTTTGTCTGTTTATTTATGCAATTCTTATTTCGTGTTTGAGAGCATTTTAATTTTGTTTTTATTGAATTTGAAGACATCTTAAACCTGGTGTTTAAAATCTAATAATGAGTTAACATTAGCACCCAATGAATTGCAAGGACATAAAGCTACGAACAATAAGTACTGGCTTTGTTCAAAATTAAAAAACAAGGAATATATAAATAATATTTCATTAGTAAATGTTGAGTTCGTTCAATTTAACTTATGATCGAAAAAAAGAATTATGGCGTTAATCAAGATTTTACAAAAAAAAAAAAAAAAAACATCTCCATTGTGTCATTGCTCTCAACATAGCAGGATCATAATCATACAGAGAGGGGAATTCAAAATCCAAACGATTTTAAACCTAATAAAAATGTCGTGGTGTCTTTAACCGCAATCATAAGCTGAAATCAGAGATATTGAATTACTGTGGAATGTTCAACACTCTGGCACATTGGAATATTATAACAAATTCAGTGAAGATGGTATTCTGCTTGATCATGGCAGTTTGTCATAAAAATTTAGATTATGAAAACAAAGAGCTAAATCATAACACCCTCCCTCTCATAGGATTTTTTTGAACAACATACTAACTGATTTATAAAATTAACTTAATAAACGAGTTTTTAAACATTACAGGAATCAAAAACATATGAAAATGTCATCCCAACAAATGCGGGCAATAATCAATCAATACAACAATCGCAAACACCAATACCGATGAGGCCAAGCCATGCCAAAGACTATACATTTTTGGATATTGAATTAAAATGTGGATTTTTACAGGTACGTTCAAGTATTTGATTTATTTTTAACCTGTAATTCACAAGCAAGATGACATTCCATAATATCGATTGTAACGTTTTTGGCTGACTTCACAAAAATATTGTCACATTAGATTTCTTTAGACTCCATCCTTTAAGATCACTTGATGTCATTTTAATATCTCTATAATATCAATATTCGATCAATATTTATTTTCAGTTAATAGAAGCAATAACATTTTTACATTACTCTGGACATGTTATACATCGTAATATCTGTCCATCATCAATATTAATTACGAAAAGGGGTACCTGGAAACTAGCTGGTTTAGAATTTTTAGGTAATTAATTAAAAAAAAACTAATTAAAAAGTTAATATCCTTAAAAAAATCCTTTATGCGTTTCATTAATTTAAATTTTATCTTTGCTTTAAATCATTACTTTTGTTTACAGAAAAAATGAATGAGACTGATATAAATGAATCCATTATGTGTCAACCGTGGACAACACGCATATCAAAAATGGCCCAGCCAAATTTGGATTTTATGCGTAAGTGAAATAAAAAAAAAACGAGAAAAAACATACAAAAATTCCATTTAAATAAAAATTTAAGGAAAGAATTTAGTACCATGCTTTCAATACATACGAGTATGAATGTCATAAAATTTTTCTTATTTATCCAAACTTGTTCTTTTCTATTCCTTTTCAAATTGGATTTGTAACTTTAGTTTTATTATTTCTTATACTTACAGCACCTGAAACTCAAATACATTCCAAATGTACTCTTCTTAGTGACATGTTTTCTTTAGGTTTAGTTATATGTGCCGTCTTCAATAGAGGACGTGCCATCGTACAAGCAGGCAATATACCAGCCAACTATATTAAACAACTGGATATGGTAACTTTCATATTTCCACTTATACACTGACATCTGTTCCTTCGTTCGTTCATTAATTCGTTCGTTCATTCTTTTGTTTGTTCAATCACCAACACTTACACACCTGCCTTAAAATTCTTACAAACACACTCAAAGTATCTGGATGTAACATTTGTTGTTGGTAGTTTTGAATTCTTGTTTATTTTTTTAATTTTTAAGTGTGCATAGGAATTTTAAATACAGGTGATGTTTTGACTTTAACTTAAGAGGAAAATATCCTGTAGGTGCATCAACATAAAACTTTTCGCTTATTTCTGATCCAAAAAGTTTTTGATATCCTACGACCATGATTTCTAGCTCTGTTCAAATAGTACAATCACAACAGAGAGCATAACAATATTCAATCTATATCTATATATATAAAACCGAATGTGTGTTTGTTTATTTGTTTGTTTGTTCCTTATAGGAGGCCAAACCCTTGGACCGATCTTGCTGAAATTTTCACAGCATGTTACTGTGACTCTGGAAGGAATAATAGGCTATATGAAGTTTTATTGGACAAAGAGGCGTGGCACCGCCCATATAACCCAAAAATTTAAATCGCCATATTTTGGGCATTTTTTGACCTACGTCGATGATATTTGGTACATATGGTATTGGCATAATTTGGAATACATACCAGGAGAAAAGTGGGTGGGACCACGCCCTTTTTAGGAAAATTAAAAATCGTAATATAGTCTTAACTACTGGACTGATCGTCATTAAATTTTTACAATAGGATATAAAAATACTTTTAATTTTATTTTTTAACGAGAGGGTAGTGAAGCACACCGGTTTATATATAAAAGTGATAGTAGATCTTAAGCCTTAGTCGTTTAATACATTTTTTTTCTTAGAAATTTAATATCTTCATTATTATGCTTTTAACTGCCGATTTCACGATGTCGAAAGAATTTTGAATTTTATTTTCATTCGTACAAATACATTTGATACAAAAACAAAATTTTAGAATTTGTTTTTGCTTCAAATGTAATTATACGAATGAAAACATATGGAAATTTTCTTTCGACATAGTGAAATAGGCCGTAAATATTGCAAATAAATAAATAAAAGTGATATAAGTGTATCTGTTTTGCACCTATGCTTTCAAGCCAAGTGATCCTCAAATTGGAGTTCAGTAGTGCTCTGCTAGAACGTGCCGGGTTTACACATGATTACAATACATCGTCTGCCGGATAAATTTTAGCAGTCAGCTCTAGTTGTCGCGATGTATCGTTACATCTAAGGCATTTGCAGGACATACATATGTATGTATACTAATGAAAAAAAATCCAAAATTCGACAACAAAATTGTCTTTAAGCCGTGCACACAATATTTCTAAATCTGTCGTAAAAGTTGCTAAAGTTAAAAATTGTATAACTACCTGAAGCAAAACAATCAAAACAAAAAAAAAAGGCTAAATCATTAAAACTACAAAAAATATAAAAACGTGGCAAAGTTTGTGAGAATGTAAACTTTCACCAATAAAAGTTTTCTTTTTTTTACAAACTAATTGCTACAAAATAACCATCTAGCTCAACAAACGTTTAAAGTGAAATCCACTGTAACTAATAATCAGCTTAAGCGATGAAATGTCATCTAAAGTTTATTGGTGTCACCTGTAGAGTTATTGCCATGACAGCGAACTGGTTTGGTTGCAATAAAGGGATTAGTTATTGTTTGCAAAACCTCGCAATTCTCGCAATTTCTTTATAAAATTAAATCTAATGATTGGTTTGTCATTAGAAACAATACTGTCTGTTATAGTAATAGAAAAGCTTTTATCATGTTTAAGAAATACTTAAAGAATTTTCTTTTTTAAGATATTTTCTAATTTAAAAAGGAAAAAGTTTTCTTTCAATGTGGGCTAAGCTTGTCCATATGTAAGCTTTCAGGAACCGACATGTAAACAAGTTTCACTTACAATAAATGAAAAGTTTTACCTTTTAAACAAAACTTTAATTTTAGTCTATTGTAGTCGTGCTAGTATGTATTTAATATAAATGTTTTATTTAGAAATAAATTTATCTTTTAACACCAGACCAGCAAAGCACCAGTTGCTAACCGCTTGTCTTTGTTTTAATTACATTAATCACACTCTTACATTCACACAGTAAAACATTTTCTTTCATTTCCGTACGCATTTGCTCCTCCTATTCTATTCACAAGTTTTCTTATTATCATCGTCATTATTTTAAACGTATCCTTACAAGTTATTTAATCAATTATCTTTACACTTTTTCAAATTACTAATGACTTTTAAATAAATGTCTCCTGCTATGTTTTTCTATGTTTGCGTCCTCCTACTGTCTGCGTATATAATAATAAATAACATGCGCATGTATTTGTGTTGCAAACCACTGTAGCTGAATGATAATGTACAAAAAATGTTGCCTAGAGTACCTGTGCCGCTTCAAGAAGCCACATCACGTCTAGTAAATCGAGATCCGACCGCAAGACCAACAGCTCAACTGTTACAATTGATTAAGTACTTTGTGTAAGTTAAAATAAAATATTTATTTACCTCTGAACGCTTGGTTATTTACTTTTCTGTTTAATGTATATTATACTTGTGTATATGTTGATATATGTATGCGTATATAGAATAGTGTAGGTAAAAGTATTAGGGCAAACTTTTGAGTACATAATTGTAGTGATGCTTAACAGAATTTTGTATAAATTTTATCCTAAAGTCAGTCGAGCATTGAAGTGAAATGAAAAAATTTTATTGTAAAACATAAACGAATAAATGACAAGACTTATGATAGATCTTGCCAACTGATTATTTATATAATACAATTTTTTTAAGTCGTACAAAAACATAATAAATAAATTTTGAATCACTTGTTGAATGAAATAATATATGTTTTTTATATCTTGTTGTATCGATATAAATTGTTGACAAAATATTTGCCACCCTAATAAACATTTAGGTACGGTACAATTACCTGAAATAAAACTTCTTAGAAATAAATATTTAAAGAATTACAAAAGTGCCAGTTGAAAGAATATCAACAAACAAAAACTAAATAAATAAAAAATTAATTAAATAAAAATATGAAGAAAATATAAATTACCTCTGTTTTGTTCTTTTCTTGTGAATGAATGTTTACCAGAATGGTTTTAAATAAACTGTCCAGTTTTTAAAGTAAGAACGCTCGGCTATACTGACAGCATAATACTTTTGTATTATAAATATTAAATTTTCTTGATATTCTGTAAATTTGAAATTTGGTATGAAATACTTTATCGCAATTTTCAAGTAAGCCCAAAGTCCATCAAATGGCAAAACAGTTTTCAGTTGTTTAAATCTCCTTCATTTAGAGAGTTGGCACACAATGTGTGAAGGTGTGAATTTTCGAAATTAACTGCCGCGTTCTGTAGACCATATTTAATATAATTAAATATTTAATGCATTTGTTGCCTTTTGTGTTTTCAGACTTTCAGAAAATACGTTTTCCTGCATCGATATGCGGGATACCATTTGTATGCTAATTATTTGATACGGAAAATTATTTTATCCAAATTACTTTTAAGATATTTGACTACAAACATGGTTACAACTTACAACCACTAAGGTGCCGCGTACAATGTAAATTGTTTGCCAAAAAACAACTTATTTGAATTTCCTTAATTGTGCGTAACTTCATAATTAAATGTGAGACATAATTTTTATTCGAAACTTTTTTATAAAGGAAATTAAAGTTAAAATGTTTGTGTTTTACTTACATATGTATGTGTGTAGATAAAACGTGTATTTACATATATCCTGTGTATGTTCAATATCGTTCTCTTTTGCAATTTCATTTGTTGTCGATTAACTTCCGCTTTCGGCAGAAAGTAAACATTGCTCCGTCATGCGTTGCTGTAGTGTTTTGTTTGGTTCTATACAATCGAGAATAATTCGAAGCTGACTATAACGAAAGAAAGTTTTTTTTTTAGGAATTATGTGGCTCTGTAAATATACATAAGTAAATTCGATATATGCAAATTAAGGAAAAGTTTTTAAACTAAATTAATTTAGGGATAAGCAAATCACAACGACAGAAAAAAAACCAATTCGTAGTGTTGTTTTCAGTACAAAATTTGGCGGAATTTTTTCATTGGGGCAGTTTCGCCCGAAATCATAATCAACAATTTTTTGGATAAAAACGATAATAAAAACACCCCCAAACACTATAAAAAAAATCTCCAATTTTCGATTCATTTGAAAAGCTGTTTTATTTAGTGAATTGCCAGCGGGGTATAAGATTATCCATTTCATTTTGCTCCACAACAATTTTTATCTTGTCATACTTTTTGTATTCGCCTATTTTCGTTCTGTTGTTCGATTATTAAAACAGTAAATTTCTCCTCTTAATATTATGTTTTTTTTTCTGTATAGCAGTTTAAGAAATATGCTCTGAATTGCCCAGTATTCGATTAATGCTGCTAAATTTTTATCTAAAAAAAATATTTCGAAAAAAAATTTGGACCAAATTATCTATCAACTACCAAGATTTTAAAATTATTCAAAACTATTTGAGATGCGTAGAAAAAAATCAAAAGCAGAAATCTTTATTTGGCGAACCTTTTATTATTATTATTTTCAAAGAAAATCATTCTGAACTTTGGGACAAAAAATTTACAAAACAATAGGAAAACTGGCCGCAAAATAAACATTTTTGAATGAAAATAGGCCACAAATATGAAAACTATCTGCATTAAATTTTGTTTGGCATTTCTAACAAAAGCTTTTGGGGCCACTTATCATTTTAGTTTAAAGAAAAATCAACAAAAAAATATTTTTGGGTCCATTTTTCAGTTTAGGTACATTGTATATTCACACGCGCATACATATGCACACATGTATACACATTTTTACGTTTAGATACACGAATATGGTTTAACAAAGCACATTAAATTGTAAAATGAAATATTTAACAAATATTACGTATTTTATGTTTGCATTTGCTTTCTCTCTATTTTTCACCTTTCTCCAACATTTAATTAATTTCAGTGATCCGGCGGTAAATGCCCTTAAGTTCCTCGATGTGGTTAACATGAAGGATACATCACAAAAATCACAATTTTATAAAGTCACATTAATGGAAAGCATGCCGCTAATACCTAAGGTAAATTGCTAAAAGAAAAATCATTAAAATAAAAAAGACACGACAGAGAAAAATAAATGAACAAACGAGAAATTATTAACATTAAAAAAAAAAATAAAGGAAAACAAAGCAAGTGAGCACACATTCTCACACACATTTCATATTTTTCATGTTCACATAAATATACACACACACACATATATAGACATTTTGAAAGTAAGTAACAAAAAAGGGAAAGGATTTACATTTCTCTGCTACAGGATATTAAAACAGAAGTAGAAAGAATTTTAAATTAAACCCAACAACAAGAGCAACACACCACCACTAAAACAATTTGCACCGAATAACGTAAATCTAGTATTTTCCATCCGTTTGCAACAATTTTTTGGCAACTCTTTTACTTTGTGGAAAGAAAATTAATAAAAAAAATAATAACAAAAATTTGTTAGATATATTAAAAATTTTCCCTCAGTATTAAAACGATTAAATTCGTTGTACAAAAAAATAAAAATAGAAAATTAGTTTAGGGTTTTTTTTTTAAGAAATATAAATATACAAATATCCGCACAAAAACACAAATGTGAAAATAAGGCCAAGATCCTATCCAAAATATTTCGGCCGTAAAAAGTACTGAGATCAAAATATGGACCAAGTTCATGATAGGTACAATTCCATCTAATTTTTAGGCAACCTGTAACGTTGGCAATATAATTCCAAGAATTATTTCCTATATTTGAAAGGCAAACAAATTTTGCCATGCTTACAGGTTGCCTAGAAACAAGTTGGAATTGTACCTATCATACAAAGAAGGGTCACCATAGACGCCCAGATGAAAAAGCCCGTTTAAATATCATTTTCGATAATATCTCATCAGGACCTACCTGTGTACCAAATTTCAGGTTTCTAGCTATACTGGAAGTGTCCTATAAAAAAGGGGAACCCTCGTCCACCAGGTAAAAAGTGCCCGTTTAAAAATCATTTTCGTTAATTTCTCATCAGGACCTACCTGTGTACAAATTTTTACTTTTTAGCTCTACTAGAAGTGCCCCATACAAAGAAGTGGCACCCTAGTCCTCCCCAGGTGAAAAGTGCCCGTTTTCAGATTTTTCTATTACCGTCTACGCCGAAATACAAAAAAAAAAATTTTATAAAATATTTTTTGGACAAAAAAAAAACACTTTTTTGCGGAAATACCCATATTTATAATAAGAAAAAACTTTGAAAAGTTTCATAGTCCTCTTATTATATTAACTGGCCTAAAACATATCTCCTGAGCATCGTTTCAATATCTAACACTTCATAATATTCTTATTAGGGAATCTAATAGTCGTCTTTATATTCCAATGAATTTTATCATTTTCCCTTTTCCCACGCTTATCAGCATTTATATATGTATATTCAAACAAAATTTAACCCTGTACTCATAGGAACACCCACACTAGAGGGTACGTTCGCACAAACGTTGATTAGAACGTCGCTTGTTTTTTCCGTTTAATCGGAGGGAAAAACACGCAAATAATAAATCGATAATGCAGCCAAATTGTTTTAAAGCAATTTTAAGCTCTGCAGCTATTTTCAGTATTTCTTTTAAATTCAAAAAAATGGCAAATAATTATTATCATGGCCGCAAGATATCATGTTCATTTTATTTAATTTCTTTAATTAACCTTTTTAAAAACAATTTTAATTTATTTGGCTATCAAGGATACGAAACTGTAACTCGTGCATAAATAGTTAATTAAGTTTGAACTTTTATAAAGTGGTTGACTTGTTTTAAGAACTCCATTTAAAGTATTTTAAAAATTTATATTAATGGGAAAATTAGAGGTAAAAACTTCAATAAGCAAATGAAACTGTTAAATTTTTTTGATATTCTTATTTTCTTTAGCACTTTATTTATTTATTTTCAAGAGAGCAAATATTCTGTTAAAATTAACACATTTTTTATGCTCTCAAGGGAAATTTAAAATTAACTACAACTTAGAGATTTTAATAGAATTTTTTAATTTTTTATTTTATTTGTAAAATTTTGCTGATCGTTAGCAAATAAAGAAAAATTTAATTTTTTAAGTATTTATTACTTGACCTTTTTCGTTTGTTTTTGATATTTATTTTTAATAAAAAAAAGCCCGTTTTTTATTAAAAATAAATATCAAAAAGAAAAATTTTATTTAATAATTTTCCTAATATCTGCTCGCATAGCAAAAGTAAAATAAATAAAAAATTGTCTAGTTTTATAATTTTAATAATATTCTTTGTCGTGCGGTATTAAAAAAATTATATTGAGTTTTTGCTTCAGCCTAACTCATTTTTCTTATTTCCTTTCGTATGGTTTCAAGAATTTATTAAGACGCCGATTTCACAAGACAGCCAAAGGATTTGAGTGTAAAATTTGTATGGGAGTTGGTCAAAAAACTGAGTGCTTTTCATAGAAACAGCATAGAAAAGAAGAGCAAAAATAATAATAAATTCTGCAAATCAAAAATTCAATTAAAAAAAATTAATTTGCTCTCAACAAATCACGAAAATCATAATATTAATCGAACATATGAATTTTGAATATTTTCCGGTAAAAGTATCATAATTAATTAAAATGGTAATTGAAATATTTAAAAATATGAACTAATTTCCTTGATAAAAAGTCACAACATATTCGGAAGAACTATTCAATCTGCACAAATGGAAATTCCTTTTATTAAGTGTAATGATTTCAATTCAATTGACAGCATGGTTTTAAAAGAAAAATTAATCAATTAAAATAATTTTTTATTTAATTAATATATTAATTGAAAATAAACTTTTTTTTTAATGTGTAAACATGACTAATGAAGGACATCTTTCTAATTGCTTTTGAAAAAAAAAAAGTGCGTCGTCGCTGAATACAGATTTCTGCCTTCCCTTCGCGGTATGACGAAAAATGCCTTTAACAAGTAAATATTTTTCTACACTGCTGGCCATCGGTCGGACTTGAATATGATTTTCTTTGCCAAAAGTAATGTTTAGAAATAGCCCATTATCTTTACCGCCAGAATAAATACCACCAAGGTGTATTTACCACACGATACATGACCGTGCCCTCGTGGTAGTAGACTCAGCATTTGAAGTCTTCCTCCCCATCTGAATTTTTTTCTCTAATTGAGAAAATCAACTTCTTCAATGATGAATTTTCGCCCACTAGTTGAAGGGTTAGTTTAATTTTAGCTTATGAACTACACCCTCTTGCCGTTTTTTTATCAGAAGTCTGAAAAACTGCATTGAAGGGAGCAGAACAGTTTTTCTTTCGATCGAAAGTTTTTTCGATCGACGAATTTGTTCAATAGTTCTATACTGACTCCTGAACCTGATCTGATCTGCGATGTACGCATTTGTTAATAAGCTTATTGCGCTTTTCAGTTACTAGCCATGAGATCTTTTAATTGTTGATGGTAGATTTGGGAGCCATCTTAATTTTATATTTTAATCATCATTTTGTTGTTATATATATTGTTATAACCACCAATAAAGTCGGGTATTAAAGTTTGCAAAAAATTAAAGAAATCTCTCATACATTTAATAAAAATGCGTGATTATTAAGAAATTATTATTAGAGTGTGTGAAGAACGCCATACTAATAAATGTAAAATTTTGTAAAATGCTGTTTAAAGCATGTGGTATACCCACATAGTCCAATATTACAAAAATCATACACATCAAACGGTTTTTTCTTAGACCGCTGCACTTAAAATATGAAATGTGCATTTTTACATCGTTTTATTTGCAAACTTTTTTTTATTAATTTCAACAAAACTCTATTAAAAATGCTAAAAGTTATGTGCATTACAGCAAAACCGTAACTAATTTCCTTTTCATTGAAATGTAACATGTAATATAGCATCGCATAAAACACAGCATGAAATAAAAAAGTTATGTCATCAGCTTAACAGCAGCACCTGACAATCTGTATGCAGTCATCAAAAATAATTTAACGATGTTGTGTTACTTTAGTGTCCTTTAATATTAAGAAGGAAAAGAAAGAGTACAGATGCTAAGAAATAGTAAAAATTAAATTATTTCGTTTTACACATTTTAGAAATATTTTAAGTACACATTTAAATATTTATAGAAAACGTTTGACAAAATAAAGCGGCCAAAAGTGAGATGCATTTAATTTGCATAATAGTTATATATAGATATAAGAAGTAATTTTTTGTATAGCGAAGGAGGGTCACAAAGGCGTCCATTATATCAATGAAAGAACTCAACTTGTGCACCTAACATATTTTATTGATTGCAAGTACGCGATCAAAACTAAATAAAATTCTTCAAGTGTCTAATGTAGAACTCTTTTTCTGTTTGCAAATTTATAAGGAGACACACACATTTCGCGAAAATTATCTACAAATTAGATATAAAATTTTTCGTTAATTACGTATTTTTGCATTTCAGCTAACGATATGCTACAAAAATCAATTCTTTCAGGCTGATTTGCACAAATATCACTCATAGGAAAATACATGTCGTCCGAAAGCTGTTGCATACTTATTTGTTTGTAATGTAAATCAGTGCGTATGAATTATATTTAAATAAACTCCAGACTTATACGTATTATAACAACCAGGGTTTAAAAATACTAATATATTTACTAAAAATTGCCCCCATATTTCATAATTTTATGTGTAAGCTAGAAAAATATTTACTTGATAACAAATATGTTTACAGTTTTCTAAAAAAAAAAATTTACGGCCTGACTCACGATATCGAACGATGTCGATCGCTGGATTTCTAGACGTAAAAAAACTAACTTCCGTTACACTAATAACGTATTTTATTTAACTTTTTATTTGCTTAGAGGCACATAAGCTAAACATATAAATAAAATATGTGTTTAGAAGGTCATAAATCAGTTGCTTTTCGTCTACAATTTCAGCATTATTGATCGATCGACATCGTGGGCCGGGCCATTAATATATTAAGTAATATATTATAATATTAAATAATATACATATATTAAGTAGCTTACACGCCAGAAATATCGGCATAGTAAAAATTCTTACTAGCACACTAAATGAAAATAAATTCTCTGTAATATATTGCTCAGCGAAAATTTCTTGTCAATGAAAAATATCTATCCACACAAAAAATGCAAAAAAACACATACACAAAATTATTCTTTCAAACAATATTCCGCTATAAAAAACACCAAACAAAAAAATATATGCCATTCCAACCTAACACAACTTTGACTATTATGACAAACATGGCGATCTTAAAATAAGTAATATTTAAAAATTTTTATCTTTGCATCATCATATCAACCCTAAAAATTACTAAAAATATTCTTGGATTTAAGAAAAAAGCATTTTGAGGGTGGTGTTGGCTGAAGTGGCTAGCGCGATAACTACTAAGCAAACAATGACTTGGGGCCTGGGTTCAAACCCTGGCCAGAGCAAGTCAATCAACATCATTAATTTTTCTTTTTATATCGTTCTTCATAAGATGTAAAAATTGTATCCAAATATCTAAATATAGTAGACCTTTGAGAGAAAAGTAATATTTTATCATTAAGATAATCGTTTTTTTGCAAAGCATTTGTTCATGTCATACCAGGGTCATACTCTATTGCAGCAAATAAATGCTCGATAGTATATATTCTATTTTCTCGCTTAGTTATTTAATTCATAGATGGTTTCCAATGTTTCCTATGATTATTTTGCATTCTCTAAACTTTTCTAGTTTCATATTATCATTTATTTAATTGCAGAAATTATGGTGGCAAAATCTCTGGCCTATGCTGCAGTCAGAAATTAGCAATGGCGAAGTGTTGGCAGCAGTTTTGCATCCCGTACTCACTCTTCTCCAGGATTCTTCGAAAGCTGAATACGAAGCTGTTATGGCACCAACAATGAAGTGAGTTAACTGCAGTTAAATTGCTTAATTGAAAGCTATTCGATGTTTAATAGTTTAAACGCACAAATATATGTTAAGATGATAATAGTCTATCCTCCGCTTTAATATTTGTTTACCTATTCGAGAGGCAACAGATTTATGCAATATTTAAAAAAGTTCAAATAATAAATAGCATTTAACTACAAGTATTTAACACCTTTAGTTTAAAACATACAAATTTTAATTGAGAGGAATTAAAAAGGATTGTGTTTGTGTATCAGTTTTTTCGGAACAGCAAAAAAAAAAAATAATGGACTATTAGTATCATCTATAATTACACCTATTCTGTGCAATATTCAGATCTGCACATCTAACGATTCTTGCGACAGAAAACTCCGGCAAACGGACAAAGAAACACACTTAAAGCTTATCAGAAAAAAATAGGATTAATTTTCACCTTTGATGTATGGAACAGTAAAAACTAAAGGGTCCGCCAGATAACTTTTTTTTTTGAAAATTCTATAAAAAAAACTACTGAATATTTTCTCAAATTTCTTTTTTTATTTGAAAGTACAATCCTTCCGGCTAATAATGAAAAATAATTTCATTCAAATGGTTTCCTTGGCTAGCCATGCAGTAGCATACACGATCGGTCTAATTTTTAAGCACATTATCGATTGTGTGAAGCTGTATTCCACCAATGGCTTCACGAATATTGTCCTTTAAAGCGTCAATTGTCTCTGGGTTGTCGGCGTAACACTTATCTTTGACGGCACCCCACAAATAATAGTCCAACGGTGTCAAATCGCAGCTCCGAGGTGTCCTAACGACATCAGCTCTGCGGCTGATAATGCGATCTTCAAAAACAGGGCGCAAAACATCGAGTGTAGCTTCGGCTGTGCGTCACGTTGCGCCGTCCTGTTGAAACCAAATGTTGCCAATATCCTCCTCTTCAATTTTTGTGAACAAAAATTCGTTCAACATGGCCCGATAACGATCGCCATTGACTGTAACGGCCACTCCTTGCTCATTTTCGAAGAAAAATGGCCCAATTATGCCTCTGGACCAAAATCCCCACCAAACAGTGACTCGTTTTGGGTGCGTCGGGTTTTCAATGTATTCGGGTTTTCTGTGCCCCAAATGTGACAATTTTGCTTGTTCACTTACATACCCGCCAAGATCAAAATGAGCTTCATCTGAAAAGATGATTTTTTTGGCAAAATCGACATCTTCTGTAAGTCGATCGCAGGCCCACTTAGCGAAGCGAAAACGCCTTGGATGGTCAGTTGGCTTCAACTCCTGAACCAATTGGACTTTGTATGGCGTCATACCAAGGTCTTTATGCAAAATTCGTCTCAATGATGTCTCCGAAATGTTCAATTGTTGAGAACGACGGTGAATTGGTGTTCATGGCGCTTCACGCACACTTTGTGCCACAGCATCAATATTCTCGGGTGTACGCACTGTTTTTGGCTTTTCACGCTTTGGTTTATCGATGAGGATGCTTTTACTTTTTTCACGAAATATCGAACATACGGAGCTGACGGTGCTTCTCTTCTTCCAAAATCCGTACGCAATTTTCGCACACATTCTGCAACATTACCATGATTTTCAAAGTAATATCTCAATATTTCCCAGCGTTGTTCAAGCGTATACACAACCATATTCGTTCAGCGGAAGGATAAAAATAATTATCTGTCAAATCAGACATGAGCTAAGTGTTACCATTCACGAAATAAGAAAAGAAAAACGTAAAATGGCGGACCCTGTACAAAAACGAATGCAAACGCAAATGTTTTTTTAACAAAACTAAATTAATTTCATATTCAATGACCCCCAAATTATTTTTTTTATATCATCCTTTTTTTATGGTTGCTAATATTAACGTTTATTTCAAAACCACCATAATGAAAAAATCACAAAACGTAAAAAAAGCCAGATCGAAAAAACGCCAAGTTAAATGAAACACTAAAATTAAAGTTACGAAAACTCAATTGAATTCGTTGTTTAACAGTCTGTTTGTAGAACGTGACTAGCCCGTAATAAGCGCTTTTATTTAAGTGCTTTAATTGTTTTGGTTTGCAGATCGCTACTGTTGAACAAATTGATATTTTTGGTACTTTTTATTGCCGTACTAATATTTTATAAATTAACATACTTCCTTGGGGCTGATATGAGAAAAAAACTAGTACTATTGGTACTCCTTTACTTTTGCGGCTTTTTTACTTTTGGTACTTGTTTCTCTTAAGAAACTCTTTAAATGGATTTGGATAAACAAAATGGGACAATATGGTATATCTGGTACTTTTGTCCAAATTTGTTTTAAATTAATATGCACTGTACTTTCTGGAAAGGATAGAATAAGGAAAATGTGGTACTTTTGGTACTTTTATAAAATTATTTTTTACATAATAGACACTGCGCTTTATGAAGGGTAAAATGAAGAAAAGTTTATATTTTTGGTACTTTTTACTGTAAATTTGGTATACAGAGAGTTTATGCCTTCATTAATATAAAGCGAAGTCACCACCGGTAAACGCAAAGGTTTTAATATATTGAATTTTAATCTGACATCGAATGTTTAACTGAAAATATATATTTGAATATTTATATCCAGAATTTTACTCCTGCCAAAAACTCATACAAATTGTAGCATATTAATCTAACTTACGATTGCATAATTTTTCTCTTTTTAAACTGCAAAAACATACGAATTTCATTTGATTTTAAATATTGGATAGAATTTTAAAATCTCTTTGCATTAAATCGATTTTTTTTTGTACATTTTGTTTATGCAAAATTTTTTATACTATTTTTAATTTAAGAATCATTTTAAATGGACCTAAATCTATACAAGCAACTGTTACTTTACTAGAAAATTTACATTTGATTATTGAAAAAACACCAACAGAGGATGTCACAACGGATATTATGCCAATGCTATTTGCATCCTTTGATAGTTCTACTATACAAGTGCAGGTAAGTTCATGTAATCACACTAACAAAATGTATATAAAGTAATTTTTTTTTTGTATTTATATTTACATATACAAGAGTATTTGCGTTCATATACGAGTACAGATCGTTGCTGTTCAAATGCAAAAAAATTCTAAGTGCCATTTTTCAATTGTATTTCCTTGAAATTATTTTAGAAACTAAAATGATCTTTCTTACCGTCCATCATTTTCTATGAGCTTAAGACATAAGAAATTGGTTTTATTGTTCATAAAGTGATTTCGGCCCTTTAACACTTTGCCTTATCTTGTAAATTTCTTTACAAATGTTGTTTTAAGTAACAATATTTCACATTAAAATAACTTTTATAAAATACTACTATAACAATTGTAATCGTATTTGTGTGCTTGTTGCAAGTTTTATGAGTACAATTAAATTAGTTATATAATATTTTATATATAATTATGGAACTGCAGCTGTAATTTTATTATATTAAAGTTTTTTAAGAAGAACTTACTTTCCTTTACTTTGGAGGTTTAATAATGAATATAGACCTTATTTTTACTCTAAGTTTAACAGGAAATAATAAAAAGTTCTAGAACTAGAACCGTTCATGTGGCTCTCTTACATCTTCTGCAGATTTTTAAAAAAAATTTTGTTTATACACCTGACACGCACTCACACAAACAGCCTCTAACCATCAGCAATTTATGAATGGATATATTTATTTAAATATCATTTAATATTCTTAAGTATCAGTGATTTAATATCTGGCTGTGCTTAAAAAGTCTGTCAGTCATAAAATTACTTTTCAGTTTCAATTTACAATAAATAAATAAATTGCCTTCTCCATCTCTCTCTTTTTGGCCGCCTGTAGAGTTCCAAAAAATAAAATACAATAACCAAAACAAAAACAGAAACATTATTATTCCCAATTCATGACCAAATTTATGTAAATTTTTTCTTTCTTGTTAAAAAGGGGTTTTTTTCTTCTTTTACTCAGCAGCGAATTTTTTTGGCGTTCTTGTCTCCTTCTTTAAGAAATTATTGTATAAAAAAGGATTATTGATTTCATTATTATTTAACAAATTTTAGAATTTTTTTTCTGCTATATTTAACTTTTTTGAAGAGTAGATTTTTAAGTTGAAAGCAAGTTGGGAAAAATATATTTAATATTCATGGAAGTGACTTCAGTTAAATGAAAATTTTATGAATATAATAAAGAAATGAATTTGACATAGACTCAACTTTATTTCGTCAGTAATCCTTTATTTGATGACCAAAAATTTTAATTTTCTGCACGAATATTTCTGTTTACAAAAATTAATTATAATCAGCGTTGCCATTTTGGTGATTTTCGGGTATTTTTTTTGGTGCTTTTAATTCAAATTTTGTTAAATAACCGTTTTTGAAAAGCGGGTATTTATAGTGCTTTTAACAATTTCTCAAAATGCTTTTAAGTGCCTTTTATGGTGTTTTTTTTTTCTACAAAAAAAATGGTACATCTCCATGTAAAAGGTGTACTTTGGAGTTCGTTTCTTAATAATATATTGCTCTGATATTGCATTGCATTGATATTGCAGATTTAAAAAAAAAATTACCCTCACTAGCTGTTAAAAACAGGGGGTTCTACCTTTTCATAAATTGTTTTTTGTTCTAGTGAAACAAGAAGTTGCATTCTTACAGGGTGGGCTCTACATTTTATGCATGTACCTTTTACCAGGGTGTGCAGAAAAGAAAACACCATTAAATAATCAACAATTTTGTCACTGAACCATTTTCCTACCATTCTTTAAACACACCTTATACTTTTTAACCAACTGCGTATTACTTGCATCTATATTTTGAGTAGTACTCGCAAACTGTTAAGAGTTTGAATTCTTAAATTTCTCACGCATCGTTTTTTTAAATTCGTGCAGAAATTTTTATGGATTATTTGTTTAGCAATGATTTTACTTTTAATATATTTACATATCCGTTGATTTGTTTGTTGTGCAAATTTAAGCAAGAAATTGCTCGAACTAAAAGCATATTGTATTTGTTGTAATTGTGAAATAAATGCACGATAACGCGATTTATTCCGACAAAGTCGCACGAAAAAACATGAAAAAACAATAGATCTAAATGCAAATTTTTCAGTGCAGCCGAGGCTGTCTTTTGATCCATCAGACCCAAAACAAAATTAAGTTAGTGCTTTTTACCCGAAATTTTTTTAAGTTTTACCCTCTTTTACCCTATTTCCATGGACTCACAATGCTTTTGATGTTGTAAGAGTTGGCATCACTGATTAAATTACATCGGCACCCGGCCCACCAAGCGATACTAGGCGAATAGATAGCACTAATCAAAGAAAACAGAGTTGGCTAATAAAATAAAGAGTTGAATAATAAAATACCGTCTCTCAAAAAAAATATGTTTTATAAATTTAAATTAAAATCTCCATTCATTGCTGTGTTTTTTTTTATTATTTTTATTTTAGAATGCAGCTGTAGTTGCGGTTACAAATGTTTATGACAATATAACAGAAGCATCAATTAGACGCATGGTTTTGCCAAAAGTAAAATCTGTTTTTGAAAAAAATCTGACCGATCCCAAAATTGTACAAAATGTATTAATATGCGTTGAAAGTCTTATGGATAGAATGGATAAAATAGAGGTAAGTTTTGAGAAATTTTAGCAAAAGCACAGTAGGAAAAAGCAACGAAGAAAAAAGCAAGTACATAAATACGATATTTTTTTTTAATAAATTATGAGTGCTCTTAATTCTAAATACATATAAAAATATGGAATACGTTTTCACTTAAAGGTTACAGAAGAAATTTTATCGATACTTGCTGGTGTGGAAATACCAGATCCAGATTTAATTATGCGTTCTGTGCGTAAGTATAAGATTGTTTTCATTTTTCTGCTACATTTGCAACCTCATCATTACCATCATCGTCATCATTAGTACCAACATTTTAATAAAATTTTAACTGCTACCAAGTTTAAGATTGTGAAATAAGCAAAATTAAATTTTCTTTAATTTAAATTGCAGGCATTTACCAGCGTATGTTTTTTGATGTTTCGTATAATTTAACAACTGAAGCAATTGCCAATAATGTCTTGCCCCTGCTGATACCTCACACCATAAATCCACATCTATCTTTGGAACAATACTGTCTTTTACTCGAGGTTAGTATGCATACGTAAGCATGTATGCATGTATGTGTGTATGTATGTACAAATGATATCTTTCCAACTTAAATGAAAAGTCACATAATGTGGTTATTCCATGGTTATGCCAACATATAAAAAGACAAAACAAACGATAGATAGATAGCACTCGTTTCAGATTCGTTAAAAAATAACTTACCGCTTGCGTTACATCATCATGTTCAAAACATTAGGGACATTCACATTTTAACAACAAAAAATTAATAAATACTGCGTTCGTAACATAAATCCATTAAATAATATTATTGCAAGTGTATAGGTACCAAAATATTATAACAAATGATTCTGGTAGAGGATAAGAAGAAATACAAACATACTTGTATCGACGTTTTGAAAGTTTACATTTGGGAGATAAAGAGGCCTTATAGTGGCGTTTTAAGCTTCAATGAACACACTACACTTTATTTACGAAACTTAACTTTGTCGAACTGGTTGGATATAGTATTTAAGAAAAAGCCACAAATCAACATGTAATAGAGTTAAAATGTTTCTCATGGCCACCACATTTCCTATGCATTGTCGCTAAAATTACGTGCAAAAATAAGAGCATTAATCTACATCCCCTCTCCCCTCAACCACTAAAAGAACCACCAGCTGCAAACTTTCAAAACACTTATGATTTCTTGTATGTTAAGTACGTCTATATAAATTTCATTGGCACTTATGCCAAGTAATCGGTAGACTTCAGTCACAATTTTAAAAAAGTACAAAATCTGTTAACTTATGTACAATATGATACGAAATTTATTCTGATTGATTCCACAAGAATATGCAACAATGGTCCACCCTAATATTTATCAAATTTCCATATCATTTAAAGACAATTCAAGCATTTTTGGAAAATATTGACCGACAACAACGCAATCGTTTGAAAATGGAGAACTTATCAATGTCATCACCGGAACGTCATCGCAGCTTGAGGCATCAGTATTCAACGGACAACATGAATGCAATACCACCATTTAATATACCCAATTTGCGAATTGATCAGCGTAAAACATCCAGTGCTGAAGATATGGCGAGAAAAAATTCTGGTGGTAAGACTTTTAATTGATTAAATTTTTGTCATCCTGTTTCCTGTTTATTTCCATTTTATTTCCTTCTTTGCTGAATGTTATTTATTCCTTTAAAAATCATATCATGTTTTCCGATGGCTTTATATAACTGGTGGTTGTGTATATTTATTTAGCCATGAAATTTGAAATATATAAAATATAAAATATTTACACGTACAAGTGTACATTTAATTTAATCTTATCAAATTAATTTCCATGTAGTAGTTTTATATTCTCTATAAACTTTTCATACGAGTTTTTGTTTAAAATGTCAAGGTTACTAATTTTTTGTTTTAAATCATGTTATTAAAAATTTCAAGTTTGTTTCATGTGTTTTTTTTTTCCTTTGTGAATTTTTTTTTATTTAATTAAATCCTCAAACAAATTTGTGGTAAACAGTTTAGAAACAGATTTCAATGGCAAATGGACATGTTTATATATGTTAAAAGATGTTTAAAATGCTCTAAAATTAAAATGGCACAAATTACTTTTCAAGTTCAACTAGAAATTCTTTTCCCCCTATCCCTCTCCATGAGTTAAGGCACAAAGCACTGCATACGTAGCGGTCATCCCCTGAGTGCTGGTCATATTAAAAAAAATATTTTGAGGACATTTTAGCCCGGCACATTGTACGAGTATGTAGTTGACAAGAAGTAAATTTTACAAATAGTTTTTTATAGTATTTTTTTCTAAAATGTTAATATTTTTCCCACTTAAAAAAGCTATTGTGAATTAACTAATGCATTTACTTATTGAAAGGACATCACAAGTGCAATTTCAAAAAGTTTGATCAAAAATTTATACAATATTATTATAAATTTTATCCTTCTGGCTGATTATGTTGTACTTGATGTTCAAGTTTTCAATAAAATGGTATATAAAAACAAAATCTGTTTATCCGTAGAAACCTTGAAGGTCCTTTTAATAGAAAAGTGAATAACAGATGATAAAGTTTTATAATTTTATAACGTTTGTATTGAGTTATTATATTTTCTAAGCATTTCAGTGTCCCTCAACTTTGCCGGTTGAAGATCTCTGTTATTCACATTTATGCAAATTATCCTCATAGTCTTAAACCCAAAATGCATTCCAGTTTCTGACATTTTAGACTCACAAATGATATAAATACAGGGAGTGCAAGCTTAAATAGCCAACCAATTGCATTAATCAAGAAAAATTCCACTGATTTCAGCCACTCTTCTGAAAAATAATAGAGGGAAAGAGGAATCTTCTTGTATGCCTGTAAACTTTAATCTACCGTAAGCTTTTTCAAAATTTTTAAAGGCATGAGTAACCTTTAGTGGCTGTTTAAGAAAAAAAAATCAAACTTTGACTGCTAAAAACTAATTGCATATTTTGAATTTCCCTAATTAATGGAAATGAAAACCTAAATTTACCAGTAATTTTGTGAAAATTATAATAGTTGTTACGGTGGTTACGTGCTATGAATAATAATTTCTTTTTCTTCTATGCACAACTATAAAATAGAAATTATAACATCGCACTCATACGCATTGTGAACGTCTGCTATGCTTTTCTCCAATTATAGTGCTTCAACCTTTTTTTTTCATTAGTTACGTCATTATAAATTGCATTTCAAATAGATTATTTTTTATATCAATCAGTACTGTTTTGTATTTTTAGTAGCAAAATGCCAATAACAGTTATATGCGTGTTATGAGGGTTATCCTTCTAGGCATTACAATATGGAAATAACGCTGAATAATCTGACAGCTTATATTCTCAGCAAATTCTTAAAATTATTTAATAATAATGCTCTAAACCGCTTGCTGCATATTTTGTGGATAATAATGCTTGTCTATGCATGCTCACGATAAATTTCAGATATACAAAATTTAATTCTGGATACCTACAATAGGTCGTTTACAAAATAGCGGTCATAATTTTATTACTCTTGATATAAATAATTCATAGAATTATCAAAAAAAAAAAAAAAAAAACAAGGGTGCGTTAACCCCAGAATAAAATTGTCATTTGAAATATTTATCCAAGACTAGATGCCCCTGCAAACTTTGTTTTGCGACTACACTGCCACGTGATGACAGTTGTTGTTTTTTCGCAAACCTGCGAGTAGCAATACTGAAAATAAAACCAATGTTCATTTTGATATACAGATTTAATAAATATATTGATTACTGATTTACTTAAATTAATAGATCCGCAGAGTTAGTTTGAGATCGTGCGTCGCAGTGCAATTGGTTTTGAGATGATCGTTGGTCTTCATTTTTTGATCTCCTTTGATGTAGGCTGACTTCCAAAACGTTCGTATACAAAGTTTGTATACAGTATAGCTACTGTATTTAAATCACATACATATGCAAAGTTCCCAAACAATGCAACAACTATAAAAGCGATGTGTTGTTTGCTTTCTTACTGCGTTAAAAATACTTGGCGGCGGCGTTTTGAAATGGTATACATTGTATAATTATTGTACTGCGGCGTTATGAAATGTGATGCTTTGTTCAAACTGACGTATATTTGATCGAGCTGCTAAACATTACTAACAAAATGAAAAAAAAAATCAAAAATTTATTGATTTGCATAAAAACACCATAGCAATAACGGACATATGTAGCAATACGGCTATTTTTTTGATCTGTCACTCTCTGGTCATCAGTGCGGTTAGCACTTTAGGTAGCTCTTCGCACATTTGATTGACTGCGACGACTTAAGTCAGGTCGTCTTCTCCTCGACATCGTAAATTGTTATTAATCAAAATGAGAATAGTTCTCGCGCACTTAGCAGTAAAGTGTCACTATCACAAAAGATCAACATAAAAATAATCTGAACGATAGTTAACAACTTTCAGATTTATTGACCTTTTAAACCTTCTCTAGACTTCCACAATTAATTAAACACCAAATCGGTCCAGCCATTCTCGAGTTTTAGCGAGACTAACGAAAAGCAATTCATTTTATATATAAAATTCTCGTGTCACAATGTGCTCTATAATACTCCTCCGAAACGGCTTGACCGATTCTTATGAAATTTTTTATGCATATTCAGTAAGTCTGAGAATCGGTTACTATCTATTTTTCATACCGATAGGGGCACTAAACTATTAACCCAACAGATGGCGCTATGTCCGCCTCATGCAGATGAATCGTCGCCGTTCGTATTTCAACAGAAAAAAATTATTGTTTGGTATTTTTTCCATCGGCGGTCATCGTCACACACTTACAATACATTCGCTATTTTTTATATAACACCCAATATATGCACTAGAAATATTTTGTATGGCAAAACAACGTTTGCCGGGTCATCTAGTTTTTATATACCTATATAGATTAAAATGCGTTCTGTGCATTTATAATCAGCCTTATTACGGTTCTCGAAAACGAGATTCGAGTGTTGTCATATTGGATCTCGAATTTTTTTCTGTACTAGAGTTAAAGGATGAGAGTGACATAAAATATTCAAAATAATTTATTATTATGAAACAGGCTGTTGTGAACTGTGAACAATAATAATAAACTGACGAAAATATATAAAATATTTTGTTTAATTTTATGTAATAATTTATTTGGTGAAAAAAAAAAATACAATTAAAAATGTTAAGATGTACCTTATGTTCGTTCTCTGATGATGAAGATGAGTATACAGTGGTAGAGCGGAATACTTTGCGGAGGGAAATAAGGAATTCATAATATATGTATATTTTCAATGCCAAATTTTACGTGTGGTTATTTTCAATCTAAAATTATTTGCATCAGATAAAAACACTTTTCATAAAGTTCATTAACAAAAATACTTATTCTTTCGATGCTTTCATTACTTCTAAATTAACTTTTCTTTTTTGTCGAATTAAATAAAATACACGACTATTTTCCCAACTTTTGTCACTCGAATGCGAGAAACGTAGTACAACAAATTGTAAAAGAATTCTTAACAAAGTTGTATTTTTATGGTTTTCGAGAAACGTAGTATGTACCATAGTGCAAAAGCGACAAATTTAAAGCTCGAATACGAGAACCGTATTAAGGCTGAATAATATTCGAAATTTTTGATTTGAATGAATTTAAGAATTACCGATTTTTAACAGAAATTCGGCTGGAGAGTTTTCCGTTATCAAAACCCATACGCTTCGGAAGAGCAGAATCAAACATGTTTTAGTTTTAAAAGCTAGAAACGTACGCGCAAAATTATAACCATATTCAAATGGTAAAATATTATGATTGAATTATGAATGTATTTTATCATTGGAAAAAGAAATATTTTCTTCAAACATGAAAATATTAAAATAAAATAACACAAAATTACAGATGTCATCTTGAAATCTTAGAAAAAGACAACCTTCGTATAGTGGTCGGATGACAACTTTTAAATTTTATTACTCCTGTTATAACATCAGGTGATACGCATATAACGCATATGCAGCATAAATATTAATAGAAATATTTGGTTTGAATATGTGATTGTGTGCGTTTGAATGCATGAAAACCACATGGCAACAACAACAAATACAACTACCAAAACATGAATAGATGTTGGTAACATTAACTGTCAGGATGTCATAAAAATATGACAAAGAAATATTGTTATGCGATTCAAAGTTGTAACTAAACTGAAAAGTTTAGCAATAAATATATTAACATATTTTATAAATTTTCAAAACTCAAGTCGGTACTAACGAATCTATCTGAATATTTTTCACCAATTTAAAAAAATTTTAATCACAATAAATTCCAATTGCCGTGAGTCATTTAATGTAGAACTGAGAATGTTATCGTGTTAATTAAAATTATTTGCAATTTTTAGTTCTTAAACGCAATTACAAATTTTAATGGAATTATGTATGATTTTGTCAATAACGTTTCTAAAAATTTGAAAGAATCTTATATTAAAAAAAAATAGCGAGAATTTTATTGAAATTTCAAGAAAACAAAGTGTTAAGTGATTCAAAATTATTGAAATTGTTAAAGTAGCTAAAAAAAATGATGTATAAAATGTTACTAAAAATTCAGAAAATTTAATAAAAAGTTTTTCTGACTCTCAGACGAAGGAACGAATATTTCGTACGCAATCGAAAATTTAAAACTTTTTTGATTGTGAAATTTTGAAATTAATTTCGAATATGCAATCTTAATTTCGAAATTTGAAAATTAAGTTCTCTACTCCTTTTTGATGTGAACTACGCTTGTTTCTACAGGGTAGCTGCTCACATCAGCATAAAGTTTATCAAAGATAATGAAGCAGAGTGAAAAATTAATCGTTACCATTCCTTCTCAAGTGCAAACTTTTTAAATTATTTTTAATTAAGATTTCTTTTTGAAAAGTACTTTTGAACATTTTTACCATCACTGAATGCAACGTAGCAATCCAAAAAACGCCAGTAATGAAAAAAGATCCGTCTCTTATGGTTCTCGTGAGTATAATGATGTACAAAACCTTAAAAATATCTAACAAGTAATAGTGGAAAAAGGAATATTTTCATTTGATGGGGGAGCAATTCCAAACTCTAATTAAAATAATGTTTCTTTTCTTCACGCGAAACCAATTTGTTGACAAAGTTTCATATCAATTGATTAAGTAGAAGTAGTAGAAAAAGTAACAAACAAAATAATAGAAATATTAAATTCGAATTTATAAAACCAAAGAAAGATGCGATAATATTTCTAAAATTACAATGAAATTTTCACAACATGTTTCTTAAGATATCTCTGTTAGATCTGCCCAATTGCAATAGAAAGAGAAACATTAAAAATTTCATTCATATCCCAACTTTTTATTTACTTTTCATTCAAATATTTATGTACACACATCTACTGATGTGTGTATGTATGCATGTTCATATACGTATTTAATTATTTATGCATGATATTGTTAAACTTTTTCATTATACTTTTATTCTCCAGGCTCTGGCATATTGGGTGGCTGGTGGTTTGGTTGCTCGCCTTCATCGCCGGATAGTAATTTTCTACGTGTGGCAAATGCATTTCCCAATCGTCGTTTATCAGACAATACATTAATGACACCAAAAATACGCATTGCTCCATCGTGCGCCTCATCGCCTGGAGGAACACCCGGTAGTGGCTTGCCAACACGTCGCCACTCAAGTATTGGACCGCAGGAGCGACGTGGCTCAACCATAAATCTGTCGCCACCTACGGTAAGCTGTCGGTTATTTTTATTCCCCGTAATTACACGTTTGTTATTATTTATTGATGTGTTCATATTTATTGATTCTCTTGTTTCATTTTATTTTAAGTTGTTTTTTTCTTTTCGTTTGACATTTATTTATGATTTTATTGCATTCCGCTATTGAATTTATGATTTTATAGTGGAACTTTTTTTATACGGAATTTTTGGTTTGCGGCAAAAGTGCGAATTATTTTTGTTTTTGCACTTATTAAGTCGTGGTAAATTTCATTATTCTTAATTTGTTTAATTGTCTTATTAAAAGCAATAAATATATAGAGAATGTTGATAGTTTTCGATCTTGATATTTTATTGTTAACTGCTGAATTGCTCTTAAACATGTTGAGTTATCAAAGAAAGAAATCAATTTAAAAAACTAGTCGAATAAAATTATTTTAACAGTAAACTTAGTTTAATTGATAATTATATGTACACTGAAAAAAACAGTTTTACATAAATTCAACGAACTCCCGTTCCTTGAATTAAACTTATTGAAATTCAACGTATTATACGTTGTTTCAGTAAAATATTCCTAGAAATTCAAAATAACGTTTTATGTATTTATGAACCATTGAAACCATTAATCGGTTTTGTTCGTTGGATTAAACAATGAACTAGTTTTTTGATTTAACGTATAATACGTTGCATTTAAGAAACTCGTTCATTTATTTAAACACAACGAACAAATACTTTGATTCAAAGAACCAGTTTCTTGATTTTAAGTAATATACATTGATTTTCTTGTATGAATACGTTGGATCAAGGAATTTCCATACGTCGAGTTCAAAGAACCTGTTCCTTGGGTGAAAAATAAGGAATAAATTCGATGAATCAACGAATTTTTTCCTTGAATTTAATTGTTTTTTTGGTTGAGTGTACTTATAGCAATTTTAAATTATACAAACTTTTTGTGACCTTAGAAATCACCCCAATAACGTATATAACCCAACATCCTTTACATACTGATATGAAGACACAGTGTGATCTATGCGAACAGAACAAGAAGGGATAAATCCTACCAAAGAGGTTATCCAAATTTCAATTTTTTGAACGTAGCTTGTGTTGCATTGTCAACAGATCTGGTTAGCATATTTGATTGACTGAAGTCCAGCGATTTTGTTTTTAACCCCACCTACCATACACTTGAAGAAAGCTTTTCCAATAACTGATCGTAGAATCATTTGCCACTCTGGATAAGCGGTAATCGGGAATTACGTGTTCGCGTAATACACGTGTATAATCACTGACAAGACGTCGAAAGTTGATATAGGCTAATATTCTATCGAGTAATATCCAAAATATTTCGGCCGTAAAAAGTACTGAGATCAAAATAAGGACCAAGTTCTTGATAGGTACAATTCCATTTCAGCGCTCTAGCTATACTGGAAGTGCCCAATAATATTGATGAGTCAGTGAGTGAGTTAGTCAGTGAGTGAATATGTACTAAAATATGGACTTTTCACACCTTAATATCTTGGGAAGCTTTTACGGTAGAATTTCAAACTTTCAACTTTCAAATTTAACCTGTGAGGTCACCTCTGTGGGGAGACTTTATGTGTTAAGTTTCATTATATTATGATCAAGAGGAGCAAAGTTATGAGGGGGTAAAAACAACTCGAATAGTTTCGTGTAAATATACACACTGTGTGTCCAAACTTGGCCTGGCGAACTACCTTGAGCCTAGATTCTCTAAAAAAATTTAAAACTGAATTTATTCACGACTTAAGTAGCCGCGTCAAAAGTGTTGCTACAATATAATTTCCTTATTATTTTTGAGACCTTTTAGTTACTTATTATTTATTTAAAATTATATTAATAAAAAAAGAAAAATGAAATAATATAAATTTAAAATTTAATATAATTTACATACGTATAAAACGATACGGTTTTTCATTCTTTATTTATGTATATCTTCATCTACAACCCACTACTAATCAAATCTTAAAAAAAGTCCTTAGCAATAACCAAGATAAATCATAATATACTTTTATTATTTTATTTCCTTTTTCCTCCCACTCAACTCCCTTTCCTTTCTTGATAAGCAAACAATAATAAAAATGTAATAAAATATATGAAAATAATCATCTTATCCCTTTGAATAAAAAACAATTGTAAAAATATATAAAAACTAACACTGTTATATCAACTCGAAACTACAACTTATTAAAAAAAAAAAACAACAACAACAACAACATGCACATACCTTATATTTTATACTTTATATACATCGACCATTATAAAAAATACAATATATATATAAACAACAACTCCAATAACATACATATTTACTAGGCGTATGGTTTTGGTGCGAGAGGTGGCTCAGGATCAAGTCTTTCAGTTCCCTCAACTTCTGTTTATGTAGTAAGTCTAAAAAACTTAAAAACAATAATTACAACAAATAAACTAACAATAATTATAAATAAAAGATCAAAAGGGAACATGATGTGAAACATCAGAGTGATCAAAAATAAAACAAATTATATGTTTAAACTAATAAATATTACTTGTGCGAGTATGATGTTTTTGTAGGTGTTTTATAATTCAACGTTTCAAATAATTGTGTACGCAATGCGATTAATAGATGGTAAATTACAATTGAAACGACAGGCAGGCAGACACAATAGCAAGAATGCAAAAAATATTTTTGTTTTTAAACTTCGCATACAGTTGAAAAAAATCAATATATTTCTCTCGCTCTCAGTTTTACCAACAATGAACTGCGAGAACAACAAAGCATTCAGAAATCTTTCTAGAGAACTGTATTAAATCGCAGCAGTATGAGCTGTATCTTTCTTTTTTAAAGACATTTCTTTTTCAAAATCAATATCTTTCGAACAGGTCACGAACGGAACTAATAATTTTGAATGGAAATGATGAAATATTAATTGACTACATTTTTCAGCACAAATATGCGACAAGGCTCTGAAATTTTTTCTTAAAAAAATAAACTGTAGTCGCTGAATTAAAAAGTTTACATTTGCGACTGCTTTCATAGAAAAATATATACTGACTGATTTTTCCTTATTAACTGTTTACTCAGAGGAAACACAAACAATTTTTATTTGATATTAATCTGTTTATTTTTCTTACATATAAAAATTGTTTGCTGGGGTGTTTACGGTGTTTTTTTTAAAAGAAAATGCTTGTAATTTGTTAATTCTCATTTCTTAATTGAGAGATTGTGTATAGGCAAATGAATTTGAAAATTTTTCAGGTAAAGATCTACTAATGAGTTTGTATTTAGCAACCAATAAAATGCAGCATATAAATAGATTAGCTAACCCATAACAAATAAATTAGTTTTTGACAACATAAATTCTTGGATACTTAATGCGAAAATGTATTCAATACAAGAATTTCCTTTTTAAAAAACCAGCCCACTTTTTATTTTTTTTTTTTTTTTTGGCAAATAAATTTTTGCTGTCACTTTTAGAATAATATTTTCAACGATCAGTTTGATCAAATGTCGCAGTTGTCGTTTAAATTGTAATTTATCTTAATAGATCCAGTACATAATATATAAATTTGCTACTTCTGCTACTCTATGAATGAGTATGAATGTGTTCAGATTGCCGATATGCTTATTTTTTTTTTTTTTTTTTTTTTGCTTCCAATATGTGTTATAATTATTATTGTTTTATTTACACTCAATTCGTATGTTGTGTTTTCTTTATAAATAAATAAAAAAATCATAATTACAAGCAATGTGTCACCTTGTACAAATATTAATTCTTGTATCTTTTGACAGCTAATAATATGTATGAATTTTCAAATAATATTTGTTAAAGCGAAACATCTACTAATAAAGTAAGACATATACGTATGTATTTATGTACTTGCTAAATGCCACAAACATGCGTTGGATATGATTTTGCTCGCATTTTCAGAATTTTTACATTCGTTATTTTTTTCTGTAATGTCAACTGCTGTTGAGCTTTTTCTTTATAATTTTCAACTTTGCTGTCTGTATAAAAACATGTTTATCGAAACAAAATAATGTATATGTATATAGAAATATGAGTTACATTAAGGCCTTGATATTCATACATTTGATCTCGTTAAATATAACAAAAACGTGTAATGTTGAAACGTATAATATAAAACTTTTTTAAATGATTCAAAGTGTATTTCTTTAATAAATTTATTCAGCCGATATGTTATTTTTAATTATTTGTCTATTGCTTTATTTTTATTAATGTCTGATTCTTAATTTATTTTCCGAAATTTTTATATTCCAATATTGAATGGTGTAATTGCATTGTGTGTGTGTGTGTGTGTGTGTACTTTGAATAAATAACTCTTATTCTTTTAAGATTTATTGAGCATTGATTAGTTTCTAAAAAGTATTAATCGAAAAATATTTATTAATATCAGATGATATGAAATAAATGTTTTGCAAAAAAAAAACCAAATATCTTTCGGCCATTCGGAACGCATCTTTTGTGACAAAACAAAATTGAATAAAAGCTAAAAACAAAATACCAAGGAATTCTTAATGGAAAAATGTAGTCCACCGTAAAATATTTGATTGCCAATTCATAAAATTTTCACTGCAAAATTTTAATTTAGCGTAAAATCTTGTTTACTAAAAAGATATTATTAATAAATAAATAATTTCTACTAAAAATATATAAAGTTAAATACATTAGAAATCCTTTTCCCGAATTAGCATCACAAGGAGATTTAAATATACACATACTCGAATACATACCTGCATTAGAGAGATTGTTAGCCCTTTTAGCAAATGTTACAAACAAATCAACAAGAAACAGAAAGAATCATTTATATTTATTATAAATAAATTTAAATATCGTTCACACTTACTGACACGTTGTTTTCTTTATGGTATTCAATTTTTGTCATATTTTTTATATAGAAATAAAAAAAAAAGTATAGAGATTCAAAGGTTTTAAGGCAACACCTTTTTTGTGATAAATTATTTGTTGGAAAACAAGAGGAAAACTTACGGAAGCATACATGAAACAACCCAAAAAATAAAATTCCTAAAAATAAATTAACATTTCACTCAAATAAATCTAGAAAAGGAAACTTTTTAGCATTGAAGATTGAAGGATTTAAGCAGCAGCAACAACAAAAAGGAAAATTTCGGTACATGTTTAAAAAATCTTTTTTATAGTTTTCATCTAAAAATCAGTAGAAAAATATCAAACTTAAGCTGAAAAAATCCGCAGTAAAGTCATTTATTTTGACAAAAATAGATTTTCAACTTTAGTCTAATAAGATTTCTAAGGTTTACTCCAGTTTTATATGTCAGATTACAAAACAAATGTCGCCAATAATATTTGACCAGAAGTATAAATATAAAATTTATTTTAAATACTTAAATAAATACAGTCAGCCTTCATAGCAGTTTGTTTTAGATCAGATCTTTAAAGAATTAATGGTGTCATCTAATCTTATTAAAAGAAATCAGCAGCCTTCACAAATTTTCATATAAAAAATATCTTATCTTTTCGCCGACCATTCTGCAGGATTAATAGTTCCATTGAAAAATTTTTTAATTAGAAGTGTAGAATAAAATTAACAGGTTTCGTTTGAAAAATTGTTGCATCTGCTTGCCATGGCGGCAAGGAATTTGATCAAACTTTCTTTCCGTTGACTAAAAACTAATTTTCTAACATTTTACAAAACAAAAATTAATTACATTGGAATTCATAAAATTCCGCAAATTTCCATTGAAGTTTCATAAAAACCCAATAATTAGATTTTTCAGATTTTTGAGGGTGGTGTTGGCTGAAATGGTTAGCGCGTTGACTACTAAGCACACTATGACTTAGAACTTGACTTCGATCTGTGGTCAGGACAAGTAATCAACATCATGAATTTGTCAGATGTGCATTAATTGTTGTTGAATTGTTTAAGTGATGAAGGCATACCATACCACTGGTCACTAAAAACTTTTCCGACAGCAATTGATACTGTTCCAAGCTAATGTACACAACGGCGCCCTCTTTCGTCGGTAAGCAGAGCACTCGGCAAAGTATATCACTTAATAAAATGCCTGCATAATGTAGCTTAAGAAAGTTAATGCTCATAATTAACACCAGTTGCAATACTGCTCTAAAAATTAACAAAACGTGCCATAGCAGAGTTGTAAAAGCATTAAGCTTTCTACATTTTCAACCTCTTCTATTTATCTTCTCTACCCTATGCCTTTCGTTAAGTTCTGGCATCTTCATCTGTTGAGTGCTGGACTTAAAAAAAATTCTGGATCTCCGAATGGAAATGTTTTTAATGCTGCCCTTACTAACCTAACCCAAAAAGTCAGAAAAATATACTTCCTTATTTAACACTAGGGGCGCTGATCTAAAAAGTAGCAAAGCCCACAATAGGCAAGTTATAAATAATTAAATTTTCTTTCTCGCTTTTAATTATGTATGTGTTAATTGAATATATTTTGAGTTAAAGGTCTCGACCATTAAGAAGTACATAAACATTTGTATGTCTGTTTGTATCCAATCGATGAATTAAAATCTTATTAGGATCGACCACAAAATAACAAATTTATAAGCCATTAAATTAACAGAACAGAACAGAACATAATTTTCTAAAAATTTGATACAAAAGAAATGATTAATCTTGGAAAACTAAAACTGACCCAAAACTTACAAAAAGTAGGAAACGGTTTCTTTAACAAAGTCCCGCTGTATTATTTAGTAGAGTGCCTGTGCCTTCGAATGTGTGTGATTTATCAAACATTGATTGCTGTTTTGTTGTTCCTTTCTAAGTATTTTTTTTTTCTGTTTTTATATACTTTTCTTTTAATAGATTGTTTGTGCGTATATTCAGGTTTTTCATATTATTCTTGTACTTGCTGCGTATATAAGAAACGTCTCAAATCATTTATACTTTAACTAACAACACATATACACTTACATTTGCTTACAAACATTTTCAACTACATGCATAACTTATGTATCCTTGTACATAATCTGTATCCTAAATAAAGCCATTTTGTTTTAATTTTTAAAAAAAAATATTTTAGCATAATTTATTTGATTGTTCGTTCGCATTCATTTTCTTTTATTTTACTTTTCATTTAATTTTATTGGTTTATATCTTATGTTTAAAATGTTTCAGATTGTCTTGTTTATCTTGAAATACATACATATCTATGTATCTACAATCCCAACATAAGTATAATTATATATTTCTTTGTTACACACATGATGTCTCTCATTACATTGTTAACAATTTATATGAATTTATAATTTTACTTTATAATTTTATGAGATTTTATTAAGTTGAATAAGAAAAATCAAAATGTTAAATTTGTTTGTATAAAATTGTTCTTTTCTTTTATTATATACTTTCATTTCTAAAATATTCTTTACATTGTTAATGATTATTTTTAAGTGTTACTTTTGTTCAAATTAAATTTTGATTAGAGAAAAATATACATACATGGAGTAAAATAAAGTTTATTACAGTGAAATGATTCTCATTAATAGCTCGTGTCCCCATATTCATGAAAATACATTTTGAGCTCGAATTAAATCTTGCAATTGCATACAACTCTTAAGAAACTTAGCACGCTGCAGCACTGCTCTAAAACTAAAAACACGCAAAACAGCAGAGTTGTAAAATACTTATGCATTATTTTACACATTCACCAGCTATCTTCGCTAACTTAACCGTTTCCCTAATTTTTGGCACAATGCATTGGGGTCATTCCCCCACAATGCACTTTTCGTCTCTTCTCTTTCGTTATTAGAAAGATTTTCCAAAGTGCAGGTTAACTTGGGAATATCCTTCAGGCAATCCCGGATTCTTGCAGTAGAGTCTCGTAGATGTATTTTATCCAAACTGGTTTCAGCACTTTATCTGAAGTTATCTTTCGGATGGTGTAGATAATTCTGTCTAGGGAGATTTTGTAATCAAATTTTAAAATAAAATTTGCTGCTCTGGAGACATAAAAACTCACGGAATTATTGAACGGAGCTCATATATTATCGTATTGATAACCCTACAAACTTCTTTATGGTTGCATTTTTTTTCTCTGAAACTCTATTTTTTTTACTCCAATACATACACACACATATATATTTTGTTGTAAGACTTCTCTTTAATAAATCTTTTCATTACTTTAGATATAATTATAATTTTCAGTTTATTTTCTTTCATGCATTTTTTTCTGTTTGTTTGAAAATTAATTGAAAAATACATTTTTATTAAGTTTATAAAAAAAAGCTCCTTACATACCTGTGTCTACAACTACTACTATGACTTCTTTAACTCTTTTTCTTTTCCATGTGACTTTGTGTTTGATTAATTGTGTTTCATTTTCTTACGTGTGCTATTTAACAAAAAAAATACTACAAAAAATATATAAATGGAATATATAAAAATCTTATAAATAACAATTGAATTGAAAAAAAAATGCGCAGCTTGCACGGAGCATGATCGTGAGTACACGTTTTCATTTTAATCAATCTTAATTTTCCTTTCTTCTTTTTCATTAAAATAAATTAAAGTTAATACCTTCTTTTATATCTGCATATTTAATTAATTCAAGCAGAAAAGAAAACCTATACAAATTAAAAATATTATAATAGAAGAGATTTCACAGCTTATTATTATTATTTGGGCAGCATTAATTCTGAGAATATTCTAAAATGTCAGTCTGCGACATGTACTCGTATTTCGATCAAAGAAATTTCGTTACATCCTGTGCAACTGGAAGGAGATGGAATAGTAAATTAAACAATTATGATAAATTTCTAAAAATGTTTATTTAATTAAGGTCACGCCCACATCCCTTTACGTGGAATGATACTTGGCAACGATTAATTTTAGATAATAATACATTAATTAATCCAAAGCTATTTAGCAAAAACAACCATCGAATAACGAAATTTTTAACACAGACGTTTTATCGCAAAGTGGGAGTTTTCGGTACAAAAATAGAAATAAGTCCGCAGTCCGCAGTACATTTCGATGCCAATGACATTTCATACGGAGTTAATTAGTTTAAGTTTACAGATTGAGTTTTTATATCTTTGGGGGAAGGGAAGCCACAAAATTCCAAACTATGCCACCTCGGACTTTCATAAAAACAGAAATATTATTTTCTCGAAACGCAAAGCTGCTCCTGGTGAAAAATAAAAAAAAAAATCGCGAATATACAAAATGATCCGCTTAACGCGACATTTTTCAATTTTTTTGAAAGTTTGCGGTGATTTTAGATGTATTATTAACATACCTTCTCACCTAGGTGCGACTGTGCCAGTCACAATCATATTGAAATCTAATCAAAATTTTAGATCATTCATATTCTCGGTCATTAGTTTTGTGATCAGCCAAACTGTTTTTAAAAATAAGTCTGTGAAACCTCTGAATTAATATCTTATAATTATTATGTCTATTTCTAAGTATTTTTTTATTAATGCTGTAAATATTTTTTTTAATGTATTTGCTATCCATTATATTGATTATTTTCTTTTTTGCAAAATATTTGCACATTTGCTCATTTGAGGGTTTTTTCTATTTTAAATTATTTATTAATACGTACACTAATGAATTCTTAAATTCAAGGAAACTTGTTAAGCATTTCAATAAAGTATCTGTTTTTATGATAAAAACCAAAAAATAAATATCCTTAACATCATCTCTTCTTAGGCTGTTTTTTCTCATATCCTTTTCACTATATTCGTGTATATGGTTTATACTGTTATTTGTTTGTATTTTTTGTTTATACAAAATAAAAAAAAAAAACAAATAAATATCTGAAATTAATTTGAAATTGTTAAACGCAATCACTTGTTTGGTTAGTTTTTGCATTTTGTTTGTTATTTGGCATAAAAATTGTATTAAAATTGAATTGGATACGAAAATTTTTAAAAAAATCACAGTTAAAATTGATCATGTATTTATTTCTTAATATGTTGTTTTTATTTTTTTTGTTAATTATTTTTGTACGTTTGTTCGTTGGTCGCTTGATTTGTTTCAATTTTAATTGTAAATTTTGTTTATTATCTTTAATATAAATCTTAATTATACACATATTAAATATATTATATTTTCATCTGTTTTTTCACTTTTTGTTCTTTATCAATAATTCAAAATCAAAGGGAAAGAGATATTTGTTGGTAAGGCAGTCTTGACAGTTTAACGTGTCGTTCAATTTTTATCCCCACATTTATTAACGTTTATTGAAATGTATTTTGGTTTAAAGTTCGAACGTTGTATGGGAAAAACTTTAACTTTATGAATATTGGGGTTAATATTTTATTTGGTCACAGTTCAATAAATGTGGCAGCAACTAAATGAAACCTGAATAAAAATTTTTAGGTTGTTAGCAAGATCTTTTGTTTTTTTGAAATAAACTTTAATTAAAAATTTATAAATAAATTTTTGATACATTTGATGCTGCAGGCTGCAGCTATTGTTCGTTTAATAACATTTCGTACAGCATGACTAAATTCGACTAGATAACAACTGATGTTACCCATTCAACAAATAGAAAGCAGTTGATGGTTAAATCACTTTTCTTCTAAAATATTTTAAAATTATATCGGTCAACTGAAAACTAAATAAAAAGAGGCCCGGGCTTCCAGAAAATGTTTGCCTTTGTATATTTTTATCGGTCAGATGTGAAATCACATTTTGCAGAATGTTGGAGTTTTGACAGAATTAAGGAAAGTTTACCTGATATAAATTTGACTTGTAATTTGACTTGTCCTAAGCTTTCAGGAATAATTTTATTTACTATTTCGTAACGACTCTAAAAAAAATTACATATTGTCGGAACGTTAAACTTTTTAAAGTTTTTGCCATTTTAATGTGATTGTATTGAACTAATTTGCTGTTGAATGAATAGTCCGATTACTAAGCGAAGAGATGAGAGTTGAGCTTCGTATTTGTCAGAAATAATAAAAATAAGCTGCATAACTAATTTAAAATCAAGATTCAAGATTCAAGATTTCAAATTGTGTCAGTTAGTTGGAAAACACATACATACATATAAATATATAATCTCTTTCCCTTAACATTAATTGTTAGTATTATAATTTTTATTATTCCTCCAGCACATTTTCGCACAAGATAAAACTTTCTCTTCAAATACGAATATTATAAATATTGTAATAAAAACACATACATGACAAATAAATATTAATGTTTCGAAGAAATCTCCTTTGTTATCATCCAACAAACAGGGTGGATCAATGCCAAACACATCGAGCAGTGTACCATTTTTACTATCGTCGAGTATGCAATCAATACGCTCCAGACGTACATCAACCGTTTTATCATCGGGACCGTTGGGCTCAGGATCGGGTATACTGCAACAGCTGGGCAGTGGCATGGTAAGACAATTTACCTCTGTATCTGGTACAACCAGTCCCTTAGTACCCATATTGCAAGTAAATAATCAACGACAAAATGTTCGAAAGTGTCCGTCACTCAATATAACATTTACTCAATAAATGCAAATGCAAATGCAAACTAGCAAAGAATTTTAGTTTATCAAAACAAATAAGTTTTAAGTTTTGAATAAATATTTAAGAAAAAAAAGGGAAGAAATGGAAAACCTTTAAAACTTTAAAAGAATTGACTTAAATGGTTGTAAGTTTTGATTATTTCAAACAACAAGCGAAACAAAGATATCATTAATGATTTAAACTAAACAAAATATTGAACTCTAATATTCTAACTAATGAAAAAGGTATTTTTTAATATGAAAAACTAAATTTTAAGAGAATTTATTAATTAAAACTTTAGACTTAGACAAAATAATTTTTCTTTCAAATTCAATTCAAAGTTGTTTGATTTTGTAAATTTATGACGGTATAAAATCAATTAACAAAAAGAAGGGCAGAGGGTAAAAAGTTTTATTTTGACTCAATTAATTGTAAAGACAAACGTTAATAAATATTTTTGCACAGTTTACTTGAAGCGAACAATTTACATCAAATATTTCTAAAAAGTTTAATAATTTAAATGTTCTTCTTTACCTTATTGCTAATAATTAATTGTTCAATGCACCACTTACAGCCAAATCTAAATAAGAGCGGCAAGCGTTTTCTAGCTGCTAAAAGTTCTCATGGCCATACAATTTGTATGGAGACTCCCGAAATAACGCGGCGGCAACATTTTGCAATTGGAAAATCCGATTTTGACAGCGCGTTTAATAGTGATGTTAGGTACAAAAGACAAGCACAGAAGAATTTTTTTTGTTTTGTTTGTTGTAGAGATGCACAGACCTGTATTAGAGTATGAACACAATGTAGTGATAATTTATTGCGGTGCGGTTTTTCATACGATTTGGAAGTAAAAAACCGCAGTGCGGAACGACATAAAATTAAAATCTATTTTAAGGTGGAGTTACATACCACGCGTTCTACGCGTCACGCATTCTACGCGTTTCAAGCATTCTATGCATTCTACGCTTTTCTTAATTTCAAGTTACATACGACGAGTTTTGTGCAGCAAAATAACCATCAAAACAGTGATGGAAAACAGTATTTGTATTTCGGTACCAAAAGAATTTTTGATAAGTACTTTTTAGATGCACAGAGTACAAAAAATTATTTTGTGATTTAATTTTATTAAAAGAATTATTTAAAATTCATTTAAAATATATATGTATGTACTTATATACAGAATACAAAGCGCACACGAACTATCTGGGAACATACTTACATATCGCGCATTTACTAATACAACGTTATAACTCAAAATATCAAATTTATATTGTGTACATATAAGTTTTTTCTTTATGTATTTTGTACTTTCAACGTTTTAAGAGAATAAGTCAGAAATTTTTCTAGATGGTGAGAACAAATCAAAAACTTCAACTGCAATTATCTCGAAATGGATTTTTTTGAGCTATGACGTTGCATTAGTAAATTATCGCTTTGTGGGAATACACCAGCGTTGCCATTTTGGTGCTTTTCGAGTATTTTTTGGTGCTTTTTAACTTAATCAATACCCGAAACTTTGTTAAATACCCGTTTTTGTAAAGCGGGTATTTATAGTGCTTTTAGGAATTTCTCACAGTGCTTTTAGGTGCGTTTTAAATAATCAACATTTTTGACACTGAACCATTTTCCTACTATTCTTTAAATACACCTAATACTTTTTTAACCAACTGCGTATAATTTGCATCTATATTTTGATTAGTACTCGCAAACTGTTATGCGTCCCATACACGTTTCAATTCAATTGTCAATTGAGTCTTTCAATTGAATTGATTCTTGGCCACACACTTCATAAACTAAATTGAAAGATTTTCATTCAACTGTCAATTTGCTCTAGCATTTTTATCCAGCCTTATGTCAACAATTTCTTGATTTGTATGTATTTATTGTCCTAATAATACCACCTGTATTATTTCATCATTCTATACACATAAATTTTGACAGCTTATCAAGAGACTCGAGCACACAGCACAATCGAATTGAAAGACTTGCTAGCCAACTTGAAAAATCAAAATCTTTTGATTTTTCTTCAACCAACTCGACAACTGCCAAACTAATCATACACGCTTTGATTTGAACAAAAACCGACTCAGTTGACAATGGGATTGAAACGTGTATGGGGTGCTTTAAGAGTTCTAGAATTTCTCAAGCCTCTTTTTTTTTAATTCTTTCAGAAATTTTTATGATTTTTTTGTTTAGCAGTGATCTTACTTTCAATATTAGTACATATTCTTTGATTTGTTTTTTATGCAAATTTAAGCAAGAAAGTACCTTGGTTATTATCAAGCTGCACAGTTATTAAAAGTAAGTTCTTCATTGATGTTAAAGTTGATATGTGCCAAAGTTCATCATCTAACAATGGTTTTCCCTTAGACCGAAAAACAAATACTTATATAGAAAAGCTTGAGAAAATGATCCAGCTTTTAAAACGTAGCTTAGAACAGCAAAAGATGAACTAAAAGCATACTTTATTTGTTGTAATTGTGAAATAAAAGTTCGATAAAGCGATTTACTTCGACAAGTCACACAAAAAGCCATGAAAAAGCAATAGATCTGTGTTTTGATCCACCAGACCCAAAACAAAGTTAGGTTAGTGCTTTTATACCCGAATTTTTTTTTATTTTTACCCTTTTTTACTCTATTTCCATGGGCTCACAGTGCTTTTGATGTTGCAAGAGTTGGCATCACTGGAATACACATACATATGTGTGTATAACAGTTTTTGAGTAGACGTGGATGTTTTAGGTCTAATTTAAATCCTTTCCGACATGCCAGTGTCCCGTTTTGTTCAAGATGTGGTGATAATTTTGTGGAAGATGTCGAACATACGTTTTTTATCTGTCCATGATTTGGCAAATCAAGTTCAAGGACGTGTGTGTGCAGTTTTTTAAATTTTTTCTATTTCAACTTCGTATATTGGAAGAGGTTCGTAGAAGAATCAATATAGTTTAGGTAGAGTTGAGGACCTCAGTTTACTTCGGGATTCAAAGTCATGCGGCAGTTCCGCTGGTTACGGTCCCGCACTCCTGGCAAATAACACCATTACAAATGTTTTTCGAGCAGCAATAATATAATATTGTCGATAAATCTTTGTACTAACTGCCTGTTCTTAGAAAATAAAAACAAAATAGTGAGAGAATTTATATTGAAAAAAAAACAAATTTTCGTATTTTATTGTTGTTTTCAATATAAATTCTCACTCACAATTTTGTTTTCATTTTCTAAAAACAGGCAGTAAATAAGTCTTGAAACTATCGGAACATAAACCCTGTTCCTTTGATTAGTTATTATGAAATTTTGGTTATATAAAAATATTTTTACATTTGCTGAAGAGTGAATGAGGGTAATTTTTATATATAAAAATTAAAAATATGTGTATTAGAGTATCAAATGTATAGGGGGAGTACCACGGTATATTTCGTTATCAAATAGTGTAAAAAAAAGTACGATCGTACCAAGCTTCCCATCACTGCATCAAAACGGCTTTCAGAAACAGCTGATCGCTTTGAGTGACGCGTAGGATGCTTACAAAAGTAGAAAGTAGATCTACTTCAATGCGTTCTACGCGTTGTGCTGTGTAACTTGTCACATACAATTACACTAATTCAACTTATTTGACAGCCGCGTAGAATGCGTTGACGCGTAGAACGCGTGGTATGTAACTCCAGCTTTATTTTCATTGCGGACTTTCTTATTCTCTCAATTTTTGATACTCTTTCTCTTTCTGAAGTTGCCATAGTTTTTGAATAATTGGCGATGTTCACAACATTATAGTACTTCAAAAAACATGATTTTGAAGTATGTTTGAATGTATGCACATATAAATTAATAAAAATGTAAATGTATTGCCATCGCCGTCTTCCGTTGCATTATGTTTACTTTTCTCTCCCGCAACGAGAAATCGCACCGCACCGAAAACATTGTGTTTAGACTCTAAGAATTCATTACAAGATTAGTGGAAAAGTGTATTGTCGGCTATGAGTATACTATCATAATCAGGATTGTTATATATTTTTTAATAGCCCTTTTTATCGATTTGACAATGCGTTGGCGCTCTTGTTTAGGTATGGCATTTCATCGTTAACGCTAGGCGGTAGAAAACGTTCCGCTTTCCGCTCTTCTTTAGGTATGGCTGTTAGTGCAGTAGTTGTATGTACATATGTATATAAACATTTGCATTGAAACATGTTTAATAGAAATTTCGACAAACAATACAAACAACTTCTGCAGTAGGTTGTAAATTCAAAAGATACATACATATGTATGAAAATATAAATGTATAAGTGGTTTAATTTTATTTTTTTATAAATAAATATTTTATGTTCAATTAATTATGTTTAGCGGAAAAGTGATGAAGAGAACAAAGACTATTCAAAGTTTATTAATTTAAAGAAAAACATTTTTAGCATAATATTTATTTTTAAAGTTATATGATCATTTTACAACTTGTTGTTGGTATTTTAGATCTAATAAATGTACTTGGTAATTTCTATATAAAGATGATTCTAATAAAATGTTTATATGAAAATTTACCAAACACATACATTTATAAGGTATACAACATTTAAAACGATTTGTAAATTGGCCAATATAACAAAATATAATAAATATGCTCAAGCCTGCAGCTATCAACACATTGTTGTTTAAAATTTATTTTTGATAAATTTATATTTTAATCCAATTACATGTTTGAGCATTTTCATTCCTCATGGAATAATGCACAGCAGACCTGATGAAGTAGTAATAGTTTTTGAGCATTTGCTGGATGTTGTATCAATACAAATTTTGCTGATAACATTCTTATAAACATATAAACATCTTTATATAGAATTGGCAGTAGCATTTATACAACATCAACTCCTACAGTTGCCCAATTCAATGGGGCAAGTATGTTTTAAAATTATGAAATTTTTAAAATTCAAACTTTATAAGGAATGTTCATGATTTGAACAGTTTTTAACTGGAAACAGATTTATTTTTAACAATTTTGAATGGATAACTTTTGGATAACTTTTTCTAATTATATCTGTATCGCATTTATTCCAGAATATATTTGAGAAAAGATTTCTGAATTAAAAAAAAAAAAAAACTAAAGCGCACATCAAACAATTTCGAAATGTGCAATGAAAATTTTAAGTATTTTCGGAAAGAAATTGTGTCTAAATGTCTCGATAGCAATCGAAGTTTCCACACATTCTAATCAATTTCTAAGTGAATATATTAGAAAATATCTATAAAAAATATCAAAACTTTTCTTAATTAAATTGCTGTAAAAATATGGTTTCTAAAATAAATTTTTAACACTGCTCTACAAAATAACTCATATCAAATTTTTAAACAGTTTCCTAAACAAAGAACTTTTGCAATACATCTTAAGCTCATTTTCTAAACTAAAAACATCATTATAGTTTAATTTTTTGTTTAATTTACGTTATGAAGAAAATTCCCATTTGACAAAATTTCAAAGCACAATTTTGTGGGTGTATAATATTTTGTATATCTTTTTTAAGTAGTATTTTTCCCAAATATTAATTCTTTAAGTGTATTTTAGAAAAAAAAAAAACAAAATTTTGATAAAAGCGAAAACACACAAAAATAGTAAAACTTGATAAATAATATTGTTTTTAATATTTCCTTTCACAATTGATCCATTAAAGCTTTTAAATTTTAAAACACTTAAGATACCAATACACCTCACACTCATTTTTTATTTATACCCAAATATATTTTAGAACTTTTAAAATTTTAAATTATGGAATTGATCATTACTTCACTCATTGTATGCTAAAACACAATATTTCCACTAATTTCGCTCTTATAGACATAGTGAACGAAATTGGTACTCATGCTTATAGCCACGTTAAAGAGGCTATAAAATATCCCTATTGCCTGTTGCCAATACAGTAGTTTCTACATATTGTACGGCACATTCAAGGTCTGAACAATTATTTGTATTCGTATAGACTGGCAAATCATTAAAGCTTATGCGTTACTTGCCGTAGCCATCATTATTAAAACTTCGTATTCGAGGTGTTGTACTTAACTGTGTTGTGGTCATACACAGAGAAAAGTTCAGGTTTAGTAAAATGTCGAGGGTCTGATCATCGCGGGGTCTTGGTCAACAATTTTTGTACATCGGCTGTATTCAGTGTTCGGTGCAAATGACCTTGTGAAAGTGCAAATACAAAATATCATAGCCTTTTGCTAAGGGTCCAGCAACAGAACACACAGGGTTGCTTGCTGTAAGACCATTTACACCAAACACTCAATACGACCAATGCCAGACACAGAGAGTCATTGAGAGCTACCTGCAATTAATATATATCATATATATGGAATACTGTATCAGTAAGAAAACTTTAATTCAGTGCGAATTATTGTATCTTTATTTCAAACTATTGCTTATCTGCGGAAGAATACCAAACCAATTAAAAATTATCTCATAGCTAAAGAACTACATATTAGCAATAATATCTCACCTTGGTTTATGATAGTTGGCAGCTATATTACGTAGACACAAATGAGAATGAATGACGAAATTAGTTAAAGGAAATGAGTCTCCATCTTGTGCACTATGAGTATAAGAAAATAAGTGAAGAAAATTATGTAGAAATTTTCAGAAAACATAAAAAGTCTACTGGCCTCCTAGACTAACATGCTTTTGTTCGTTAAACAAACAATTTTTTTATAATTCTTATTTTCTTGCTTTCTGTATAAATTTATCTTTGGTGATCTGATTTTAGCAATTAGGACCTCCATTACCTGTTGACTTTAAAATTTCGTATACTTTAAGTGTCAGTTGAGTGCCTAAAATTCCAGATCGTTTGGCAAAATTTGTTAAATTACTAAATCACTTTTCATGCAAAACTATTTCCCATGTGTGTAGCACTATGTAGCACAAGAGCAATTAAAACGTTTATTACTACAATAAAAATTTTTTTTTCAATTGTTATTGGATTTATTCTTCCCGCTTTAGCATTCATTAAAATGAGAAATACTATTCATAACTAATTTCAGCTTTTGGTAGAATTATTTGAATGTAAAAATTATAATCCTTGCAAAAAAAATAATATATAAATAAATTTATTTAATTAATGCTAAATATACAGAACAAAGTTAAATGTAAAAATATTAATTATGTTGAAAAAATAGTAATATTTATAGTAATCACACCTGTAACTGTTTGAGTTAACTAACACCTTTGAAATTTTCCGTAAAAGAAGTTTGTAGTGCATGATAAAATTTGTTTAATATAAAAATTTATTTATTTAAATTAACTATTTATTTGTTTTAGTTTAACACCCTTAACACCTTCAATTGCGCTTACTAGTAAATTGAAATTTTCTAAATTGCGTTTTAATTTGTTAATTCATGCAATTTGCTATGTCAAGGTCAAAGGGCACCGTGAATTATTGAACATTTGCCTGTCACACCCAATAAACGATTTTCGAGTGAACGTTTCTCAAATTCCATATGTTTACCCGGTCATATACATACATACGTACTGAAAATATATATGTATTCGTATTACCAAGCCAAACTCATCAAAGCAGCAGATATAGAAAGATTATTATGTATAAATGTATATATTAGGGTGCAATTTTTTTAAATTTTCATTGCTATCTTGATTGATAATAAGTTGATTTGAGTTCATCTTATTATACATTCCTTCTCCAGTCTCACCATTGCACGTGTATGACCATGAATATGGCGATATGCTACAGTGCAACTTCGATATAACGAATTTTTTCTGAGTCCTCTAAAAAGCCTCGTTATTTCAATATTTTTCATACAAAATTACACTATATAGCGAAGAATTCATTCAAAATTCTCTATAGAACGAAATCAGAATAAAGCAAATTGGTAAAGTCCCGTTATTAAAGTAACGAAGTTTAATTGTTTAATCAAATAAAATTTTGTTTTTAATTGTATTTGAAATAACGCCACAAATTAGTCAGTTTTGTTTTGATTCTTGTCAAAACGAGTGCATAAAGCTAAAATAATTGTCTGAAAACTTGAAACATTTCTTGAGGCAAATGATTTTACAACGCAAGATACATTCGATAACTTAGCATCTGTTGAAAAAAATTTTGATAATGCATGTGAAACAAAAATAACACAATACATATTTTATTAAATTCTAAATTACTGCATTTTGATTTCATACCACACCCTGAAGTATGAGTTATTTGCGTTGCTGAAATATTAAGTATACGTCCAGTGTTACACAAATGCTTCACAGTGGGGGTGGATAGCATTAGATTAGAGTGAATTTCATAAAAAGGAGCTAAAAACCCTCCATAAATTTTGTGACTTTTATTCTATTTCGGCGGAAAGGACAAAAGAAGAGCATGAATAAATATAAGAACGTTACGGTTTCGGATGATATAAATGAAACATTTGGCAATTTTTATTTCAAAGATTTCTTTCCGGTATTTGATTCGACTACAATACAAGTGTTAACGCTGTTTAAACATTTTCACAAAAAACAATAACAAGCAATACATAATTTCTGAGTTTAAATGTTGTATTAAAGTATGAAACCATAAATACAATAACTATAAAGTATGTGCAATAACAAAAAAACAACACAGAAAATACAAAAAAGTATACAAAGATTGGATCAAGTACGGATTATTTAATCCTCATATACTTTATTCGAACCCCAGAAAAAGATGACTTTAAAACAGCGTCCTGCTCGATTAATGGCAAAAATTAATTCCCTTAAATTGGATGCATAAATCAACGACCAACATCATCATGCATTCAATTAAAACGCATACAAATTTACCAAATGCCTTAAATAAATCCTGTCGCATATTTGAATCAATCCTTAATCATTTTATTTCTGGTATTGAAAATATGCACCTTAAGAAGTGTTTAATCCCCTTTGGATTTGATTCAAGTACATTTCGGATTAAAATTTTTAATTGCACCACGTACTCAAAAAGTAATCGTAAAATACTTAAATTTATTACGAGTTTTTTTTTTTCTTGTAGAAAATTTAATTTCGGAACATACGCGTATGTGTATGTACGTATGTATGTTGAAAACTATGGAAAAATTCTACATAAATAAAAGTTGTTTACTCATATAAGAAACAGCAAAATAAACTTGAAGATTACTCTCCACGATTTTTGTTTCGTTCCATTTGTGGAAACCTTTTTTTTACATATGACACTCATTTTTCACAAATTCAAACTGAAATTTATTTTTTTATAAGTTAATTTTTTCAAAAGTTTTACAATTTTCCTTATAACCGAAACTTTTTTTCGTTTCCCATATTTCTATTTTTGGTTAGAAAAATGCAAAAGTGGGAAAATGTGATTTTAAAACTACGTGCAAATTGTTTCACAACATTTTTATTTTTCCAAACAATTTTTCGAATACCCATGTAATTTTTTTATTTTTATTGTATTTAAATTTATACGTATAAACGCTTCAAAAGCAAACAATTTTCTACCAACACTGGTCTTTATTTTTATAATTTCATGTATATATTTTTTATACATTTTTTTTTTAATTAAGGCAAAGAAAAGCTAAGCTTCCAACACGATGTGCTGCATGTTCATTATCTCACTAAATAAACAAATTTCTTTTTAAATTGAAATTTTAAAGCCAACAAAAAATAAATCAAGCCATACACCCATTGTACATATGTACATATTTTTTTATGAAATTTTGCAAGTACCAGCTTTTTGTTTTTTGTATTGTACTTGAATAAACAATTTTACTATCTGCCCATCTGAACTGAAAATTGCATATATTTAATTTATTTTCATTATTATTAATAATGAAAAAAAAAATATCTTTAATTTTTCATATAAATGAAAATTAAAATATACTTTATTGACTTTCTCTCACCCAACGGGCATTTTGTTTGCTTAATTAAGGTACTGAGAAAATACAGTTAAATGTTTTGTTTGTTTTGTAGCCACAACTAGAATAAATTCTACAGTTAAATACTTTCCATCAAATTGAAATGTGTACTTTGCTTCTGCTTAATAATACAACATCTATTTAGCTAAATTTTTTCATTTGCTATTGCAACTATTTAAACATTTTTTATGTAGAAAATAGTTTTATATAAGAAACAATAAACAAAAAAAACAGTTGATTGACTGACACTTTGAGAAGAAAAAAATTTGTAATAATTGATATTTATTTTGCTTAAGTCAAAAAAACGCATTGTATATAAAATAAAAAAGGAAAATATGTAATTAAGCACAATCACAGACATACAATCAAACATACATAAAAACAAACATTGTAAAAAGATTTAAAAATATGCCAAAATACTAACAGTAAAATACTAATTTAGGAAATTATGAATGTACATACATAACATACCCGTATTAATTGTATATATATTATTGTATGTTTGTATGTTTGTATATATTTCGATTTAATGCATGTTTCCTACTAATTTTTTTTTTTGTTATATGTATATTCAAATTTTAATTTACAACACTTGCTTAATTTTTATTATAAAGTTATTAAATAAATTCTCAACTCGTTTCGATTTACTAAAGAAATTTGTGAAATCTACAGCAAAAACGTTACTTTAATAAATGTTTGTATGTATAAAGTATTATTTTATTAAAAAAAAACACATGCATATTTGTAGCTTGTATAAAATGTTGTATTTTAAATGTCATTTATGTTTCTGTTTTTCTCTAACCACTTTAATTACATTAAATAAAATAAAAAAAACAAATTAAAATTTATTTATTCTAAAATATTTGCATGAATCACAACTAAAGTTTTAGTTTTTTACATAAGTTTATATGAAGTTCCTTTTCATTGTTACTAGTGTAAACATTGCACGACAAAATCGTCCGTATTCTAGATGTAAAAAAATTTTTTTAACGTTCATAGAAAATTAATCGAAACGTCATAAAAAATCTATCTACATTAAATTAAAAAAAAAAACAAATTAAAATTTATTTATTCTAAAATATTTGTATGAATCACAACTAAAGTTTTGGTTTTTTACATAAGTTTATATGAAGTTCCTTTTCATTGTTACTAGTGTAAACATTGTACGACAAAATCGTCCGTATTCTAGATGTAAATAAATCTTTTTAACGTTCATAGAAAATTAATAGAAACGTCATAAAAAATCTATTAAAAAGCTATCACTCAATATACTTATGATGCATCTACAATCAATTAACGAAGCATTTGCATGAAGATTGATGTATTAAAAAGAACATTTAAATGGAAATACAAAATATCTACCAAAAACGTCAATATATTTATTGAGCTCTTTACCCATCCATCATGTCATAAGAATCTAACTCGCATTTTTTAAATTTACATTTTTAGTGATTTCAAAGCATTTCAGACGAATGCACGCAAAAATGTATGGCATTAACAAAAATAACGTGTTTACCATTACGTGTTTGAACATTACAGTCTCAACTATGTTTTGATTTTTTCCTGTAAAGTTTTAATTTTGTGACTTAGGGCCTTTATACATGACACCGACGATATGTAGTAATTAAAATCGCGTATTGTTGCCAAAATAATGCAGAGATATTAACAAATTGTATGTCATTCATTTCTGAGAATATATATATATTAATTTGTACTTTTTGGAAAAGGTACTTTTTAGAAAATGTACTTTTCCAAAAAAGTACCTTTTGATATAAGGACCTATTTTGTAGTACATAGTTACTAAATTCGGCACTTTCTTTTAACACGTATTATGGTTTTTTGAAAACTTTATGCAAGAGCCGCTATTTTCAAAAAAAAAAATATTACTTATAATATTAATTTTTGACGAAAAAACTTATTGAAAAATATACATATATTTATTAAAAAAGTACATTAAATGTAATATTACTGTTGATTTTGAAGGTACATATTTATTAGGTACATGCACCATGTTAACCCAGTTGGTGCACATGAAGTAAATTTAAATAACAAGAAAATTTTACATTAAAAATTATATAAAAAGATAAATCAAAAAAAAATTTTTATAAAATTATAGACATCGGCACAATTGTTACAATATTTGGTATTTGCATCGTTAACTTTTTAATTTATTTGAATACCAAAAACTAACTTCATTTCAAGTTTAGTTAGAAACCAAAACTTTAGTCAAACTTTTATTTTATTTCTCTATTTGCCTGCACATCTATTTTTTTTACTAAATCTGTAATCGTATTATTTGAAAATAACTTGTATTTGAAATAAAGTGCCTTAAAATGTTGAGAGGAAAAGTTAAAAACTGCATAAATATAAATTCATAACTTAAAAAAAAAAATAATAATAATAAATAAAACGTTAATCACAAAAAGCTGAAAATTTTCCAATTCGTAAATAAAAAACGATTAAAAAAGGTAATGAAAACAATGATATTAATCAAATATTTCATATAAATGATTTTTAAATATTTAATATTGTTATTATAGCAAAACTAACACGCACACACTCACACGAGACACACATTCAAAAAACGTTTCTAGAAACACAGTAGGACAAACACAAACAAAGAGAACAAACTTTTAGCCTGCATTTTTTCAATCTTAGTAGTAATTGTGTAAGTAAATGGTAGATTTTAGAATTAATCAATTCAAACAAAATCTGAACAAACATCGATAATTATTATACTAACTAACTATGTATGTTAATAAATACAATGGGATGAAAATGGAAATGATATAATGAAATATTTAATATTTTCATAAGGTATGTACGTATGTATGTATGTATAGCTGTGTAATTTTCTTAAATGTAATTACAAGTGATTAGTTACTTAACATAAATATAAAAAATATTTCAACTTTTTTATACTCTTTTAAATAATAAATAAGACATTTATTTTTTGTTTGTGTTTTCATTTCAAGAAATTGAAACGAAATTTATCGCTATCAATATAACCCTAACACAAGCAAGCATTACCACTTTTATTAAAAATTTTACATAAACACATATCACAAACTGTAAATTTATTGAAGAAACAATAAGGTACCAAAAGTACCTACTTTTCCTCATTTAAGCCCCCACAAAGTGCGCTTTATGTTAATGTAAATTATAAATTGTAAAAAAACAATAAGTACCAAAAGTACAAGCTTTTCAAAAAAATTATTTTAAAAAAATTCAAAAGTACCAAAAGAACCTATTTATCCTGTTTTAAGTCCTTGATATGTAATCCATATATTAATTTTGGTCACATGCTATCCGTCGTCTATATTTCTAAAAAGAAAAAGTACCGGAGGTAAGAAAACACCAAAAGTATATAAGTACCATAAATTAAAAAGTACTAAAAGTACCAGTTTTTTTCTTATTTCAGCCATCAAAAAGTATGCATGTTAATTTATAAAAAAAAATTATAAAATATTAGTACAAAAATAAAAAGTACCAAAACTTCCCATTTGTTGCAATTTTTTAAATTCTATATATTTATTTGATGAGCTTGAAGTCAATGTTTTTATAAAAATCGTTGAAAAAATGTTCATTTGTCGATATTTTGCTGCTTCTTTGTGTAGATTGTTCAGGATTAACAATTAATTTAAAATATAACAAAAACCTGGATAACAAAAATATATTATATCAGCTAATTGTTTTTCAAACATTATAAAAAGGTATTTTTTTGTGGAAAAATTAATTTTTCTTAGAGATACTTATCCTCAAAACTATTTTTCTTTAAAAGGCCCTCTTTCTTTAATGGTGCTTTTTCTTATTTTTTTCATATATTTTTTACTCCTGTTTTAATAAAATTGATATCTTGATGACCATAAAGTTGCATTTCTGAATTTAATATTTTTATTTTAAAATGCCCTTTTTTACTAAAAATCGTTTGTTAGCCGCAAAAAAATATTCGCTTGGTGGTATAGCAAATGCGAATGCAAACGCAAAAAATCCCCAAAAGCATCACAGCAAAAAATAATCAAGTTTTTGGAAGCAGTACATACTTTTTCTGCCTTAAGAACGTGCTTCATATTAAGCACATATGTATGTATTATCTTAACAAATGCAGAAATGTATGGCAGAAAATGTAAAATTTTTTGATAACTTTATTTAATCAATGTAGAAACAAGAACAAAAAACACACTAGCCTTACACTAGTGCATACTAGAAAGCACTATTGTAAGGCAATGATTAAAATTTTAAATTTTACGAAGTGTAACGAACATAATAAGACGATAGTACGAATGTTTGATATTGTTTTCGTTCCATGAATTTACTTCATACTCACTGCTCTGAAATAAGCACTTAAAACGAAATGCTCCAAAGTGGGACATAGCGAACAAATATCATGCCATACGTAAGCAGGTTTGTAAGCTAATATCACCTGATATTCCCTTACAGCCGTGCTTACGGCGAAGCAGTAATTTTTGCTGGGATATTAGCTCCCTGTATCAAAATATATGATTTTAATAAATGTATGATCAATTTATATACGCGTATATTAATAATTCGCCCCGAGTTACCAGCAAGCAAACAAAACTTTTCAATTGTATTTGAACAGATTAGATGCGTATAAGTAATATTTCGATATACAAGTATGTATTACCGTGTTAGAAAAGAAAATTATTTGTATATTTTTTAAATTTTATTGCCTACCAGGAGGCTAAAATATAATGCATTCGAAATACACTTGAATGACATAGAAACTTGAAGAACTATCCTTGCTGGATAACACATAATCTTAGCTTAATCGAACAAGCATTAATCGGTTAGTCAATTAAAACAATTCCAATATTACGTTTAATGCTAATAAAATTATTAAATGTACATAAGCAGTTACGCAAAAATTATAATTAAACACACTTTAAACACTCATAATTTAAATTATTAACTTACTTTCACATCACCACTGATTTGTTTCATACTTTTTTTAATATCACACACACATTTATTTTATTAACAATTTTTATTGTGTTTAAATGTCTTTATTTTGATGTCAATAATAGAAATTAAACGTAAGAAAAAGTGTTTAGCTCATATTATTTTAATATTTTTTTTTAATCCAAAATCTTTATAAACCGATTTTAATAAGTAGAGATTAAAAATATTACAAATTGTCCCCTACTCCCTGTTTAAGTAGTTAGTTTGAATGTTAAAATATAAACACACACTCTTACACTTTTACTATACATATTTAAATTATTTTTAATACTAAATAGTATACAAATTTGTTATTATGATAATATTAAATTAAAATTTAATTGTTTTTTAAAACATATTTTATATCGACTTTTTGTTTCAGTATCAACTCTTTTCCGGTCGTAATAATTAAATTGTTTATAGTATAAAAATAACAAGTTGAAACAAAAAAAATATTTTAGACGAAAGCTTGATTGAAGTATTTTAATACTCTACGCATGTTAGTAAAATGAATACCAAAATTGGATAAAGCGGAAAAGAAAGAATCTCCTAAGTAGCAGCTATTGTATTTCATAGTATGAAGTCATTAAAAACGAATAATAATCAGAAATATTTTATGTATGTTTAAACATCTTAATTAGTTGTTGTCATAATTTTTATCTTTATAGAATATTATTAAAAATAGAATTTGTGCTAATTGTTAACATAAAAAAATACATACATAGATGCAGACATGCACACACATATTTACTTTACATATAAGAGTATATAATTTAAACTGTTGTTATTTAAAAGTACAAATATTTAATTGCATTTGATTTTGCTAATAGATTTAAAATCTTCGTACATTCTTTAGTTACAAACGTAAAACATTGAGTATTATTGGTTTATATACAAATATGCATACATAAATAATACATGCATACATTCCTATGTATGTCATTACGAATATGCTATAAAACATCGTTATTGTTCCGTGCTGGATGTATAAGATCGATCGTGATTTGTTCTCATTTTTAAGTTTGACAAAATAATACTCTTTTCAAATTGGAAAGTACTTAATTAAATTCAAGATGTTCAAAGTACCGGCGGAATTCACTTTCTAACAATTGTGTTTAAAGTTGTAGCGCATATTTTCCAAAACTATTACGTTAATATTAGACATTCAACGAAAACTGTAATTATTGCCATGAAACTTTTTTCAATCATGTATTTTTCATGTTGTCTTATCGCTAATTTTACGAAGCACCTTAATTCGGGCAATGAAAAAGAAAAAAAAAATACTTATGTACAGTATTTGTGAACGTTTCCGCAGAAAAGTGTACTTTTGGTCACGTTACTCCAGCAAGCATCTACAGTTGTTACTCAAAGAAATATTTATTTATATACTCACCCCTATCGTGAATAATTTTCCACATGAAATTTTTTCACTTTTCACGTATTTACAATCGTGAACAACTCGCACGAAAAAATTTTATTCAGTCCAGAATAACAACGTGAAAAATGTTCACTGAAAAAAATTCCCCTTACGTGAATAAATATTTCGGTCGGAATTTTTTCACTTCGCACATTGATATTTTCACTTTATTTTTGATGGGGAATAGAACAGAAATTACATGTATTTTTTCTTATAATTCGAATATTAAACTTTAAAAAGTTTATTTTAATGAAAAGATCTGATAATAAGGCACAAACTGATGTATTCCTCAACAAAATGCAAAAAACAGGGCGATTGCCTGCAGATTTGTGAAGCTTTAATTTGATGGCATTTTTTCGTTTTGTTGGCTTTCCAAAAACTAGCCGAATTATATTACCACGTAAAAGTTAGAATGCAATAAATAAACGGAGCAACCAAACTAAAGCTCCAACACTGAATATTTAACTTTGATTTTTGAAGTTTTCTTTAAAATAAATATGTCCGTGTATATTTTTGAACAAAAAGTTCTGGATTTTTTATTTTTTTATCTTCTTCACGATACCATTTTTCCCTTCGAGTGGAATTAAAATATCACGTGAACAAAAATTACACTTCTTATTCACGATAGGGGTGATTATTTACTTTTTGTGCGTTTGGGAAAAATGTTAGCAAAATGGGTTGAAAATACAAGATTAATTGACTGTTGGTGTTACGTTACAAAAAGTTGGCTTTTCTGTGGAAATCTCCATATATATCTAACATATACTATATATATATATTAAATTTCACTCATGACTTCGTTCACTTTACATGTTACTGAAGAACTGTCTGTATACCAAATTTATCTGAAAATGACATCGTATTTACTTCAAAAAGTACCAGCTAATGTACAAAAAATTAATATACAAATAAAAAGTATCAAAATTACCAAATTCTGTAACTTTCCCCTTAAAGCGTACCCTACGTATTTATCTGGGTCATCTACCAAATTTCATACCATTCTAACTGAGAACGTAAACACTTCACTTCCTTGTTTTACGTTTTGTTAAAACAAATCGGTACACAAAATTCCCCGATGGTTATAAAGCAGCCTTCATCTGCATTTCTGTAAGAATACACAGATGCTGACTATAATACACAATGAACCACAACTTTATTGATGAATCAAAAATTCATTATGACTTATACTTAACATCTGTGAGTGCTTACAATATTTAAATGTAGGAGTTTTCTGAAAATGTATGCTTGTTTGTATATGAATAAATTTTCTTTGAAAACCTAAATACTAAATATATTTTATGTAATTACAAATCTTCTAAGCTTATTCAATCTTATTAAAAACTTAAACATTTTAATATTTACTCTTGCATAATGAAAAAAGTTAAAATCCATAAAAACAAAAATACTATCAAACATCACAGCAAAAAATAAATGTCTTAAAGAAAATATTTATAATAAAAATAATAAGAATAAATTTTATATCATTATTAGTATTATTTTGTAATTGTGATCTTTCAAAATGAATAGAATTATATCCTGATAAATCAATGTATTAAATGTCAATCAAACAAACCGAAAAGTTAATTGTTACAAATTCAACAATATTAAAATTTTAATTTTATATTTCGATATACATATATAACTATTTATGTAAGTAAGTATAAAGTGCTTAAAACTGTTTAGTGCTTTTGGTAGTACCGCACAGTGGGGTAAAGTTTGAAGAATCTCGCACAAGCTGTTTTCTCTATAATAATCTATTTCAAACCTTCAGAATTCTAATAACACTTATTACATAAAGATGTTTTCGGAAACTTTTTAGCATAAAATTTGTCTGTGAATTTCAAAATTGCTATCTTTTAAAAAAATTTAAATGTAAAAATTACTGGATAGTCGGAAATAGCAAGTGTACACGAAAAGAGTTAAAAATCGAAATATTCTGACATTCCAGGACTTGAAATTCTATAATTTAGACTTTGATCTTTTTTATTATCTTCAAACAAAATTAAAATTCTATGTAAATTATGCGTAGTTCACTGAAATATGGCAGATATTCCACAACACGTAATTGCATTTCTAATTGTCGATAACTTAATGAGATTTTATTTACATTGAAATTCAATTAAAAATTTTATTGGATTAAGCAATGCGTACATTGCATCTACGTATCTTTGCAAAAAATTCAATGATCTAGCAAAATGAATGTAACCATGTTATATAACTTTTTTTTAGTGTACTTCATTGTGTATTACAGCAAATTGATCAGTTAATTTAATTTCTGAAAGGTGCTCCCTCATAAGTTTTGAGTAAATAATTTTCTAATCGAATCAGTATTTTAGAGATTTTCAAGATTTATTAGATACCATTATTTTTTGCGATCAATCGATTGCACAGTTGTCCTGACACCAGTATATATCTCGGAGTGTTTTTAGATAATTAGAGTGAATCAAGATGTTCCCATAATACCAGCTGAGTCTGTGGCGACTAAGCAAAAACAGCACTTTATACATATTTATTTTATAAGTTTTCTCACTTGTACTTGCAAAATGATCTCCAATTAATTTTAACGAATTTATCTATTTAAACATACATTTTTTGAAAATCAATAAATATATATTTTTCGCTAAAATATTTTACTTCCAATAAAACTGGATTTAAATAAAATTTGTTAATATTTTCATCACACAGTTGCACATATTTTTGTGATACAAAATAAATCGCATGTTAAATAAGATTACAACAACAATTACTACTAAGATACAAAACAAAAAGGGAACCAATTAAACAACAACCAACAAACAAATTAATTATTCTGCACATTTGATAAGGGAACACATCAAAAACCCTCAATTAACATGAAAATAAACTATTTGTTTTTCTTTTTTCTTATTTTTAACTACAAATACATGTATTGAAATGTAAGTGTAAATGTAAAAATAAAAACGAATAAAATCGTTATATATTTTAAGCACTCTAAAGATACTGAAAAGAAAATTTCATATATATATATATATATATATATTTATATGTATTTCAAACTTTTAAAACTCATTTGATGTAAAATGATAAATGTGCCATAGCAATATTGTATTGGTAATAAAAACTAAATTACAAACGAAATAATAATAAAAAAACTCTTTTTAACCTCTTTTTGTTCAAAAAAAAAAAAAAAAAACAAAGAAAATATATAAAAATAAAGTATGTATCTTATTTAGTTGTATTGGTAAAACTAGAAAGAAGAAGAAAAACTTAACAAGTGACTATAATAAATATTTGTCAATTCTATATTTTTAAAATTCTAAATGTTAAATACTAAATATTAAAATAATAACTTTACACAAATAACAAATATTTGCGTATAATTTTTTGTTTTTGTTTTTTTTTTTTTGTAATCTTTTACAAAACCTTAAATGTATTTAACTCTACGAAATCTGAAAGAAAAAGTAACTTATATATAAAATACTTTGAGTATGTATTTGTTTTTTAACTTAGAATCTAAACTATATTCCCTTAAATACTTTCTACATCAAAACAATACTGATCTACTCGTACTATTGGACAATCAAAACTTTAATCAATCTAATCATGAAGAAAATCTAATTTAACAAAAATCTTTACACTTTAACAAAGAAAAATATTATATAAAACTTTTATAAAAATAAAACTATATTTTTAAACAAAAATTTAATAACAAATGTTATGTATAAAATAAAGTTACAAATATCTTTAGAATATATTTAATTGTTAAAAGCATTATTAAATGTTACAAATCATTAAATAAATTTCATTAATTTTATTTAGTCTTAAAAATATACATTTTTAAATTTATTTCTTTAAAAGTTATTGATTGATTTCAGCATGTTTGGCCCCATAAAATATGCTACATGTACATATTTATAGAAAACCGTTCAAACACTGCTGCCAGTTCTAACGACTTTTTAAGAATTTTTGGTTTAACGGTTTTTCTCGTCCTAAATTTTAGTTTTTTCTAAATTTTACATCCATTTTTTTATGTGCGTAGGATATTTTTAAAGAAGTTGCTTGATTTTCTACAGCATGATTTTCTCATTTCGAAGAAATTCCGAAATTTGAAGCGATTTTACTCTTAAGCAATTATATTTAACCTTTAAGATACCAACTAAAATTGTACCAAATGCATAGAGCATTTTTTTAATTTTTTCTGTTAAAGTTAATTTTTTCAGCATTTTTTTAATCTTCTTTCTAGCTTTGTTTTTTTTTTTGATATTTAGATAATTGTTTTCGTTAATTTTTATAAATATTTGTTTAGTAATTATTCACAGTTGGTAACTTTAAGCTACGTTCACATTTATCAAATATTTGTCGAAAAAAACGTAACCAGGAAAAAAACTAATAATTTATTTCCTTTAATTCCAATATTTTTTTAATTTTGGGTTCGAATTTTTTAAAAACTGTATAAAAATACTCTTTTGGAGAAGAATTAATTTTATTTTGTAATATAAAAATCGTGTTAAATGACACTATCCCTAAGCAAAACTATTGGTTACGTTTTTTTGGGCAAATATTTGATAAATGTGAACGTAGCTTTATATATGCTTTTTTCAATTTTCAAACACTTTCAAACAGTTTGTTTTCAATTATCTAATACGTTTTTGCTGTTTTTGTTGTACATTGTTTTTTTTTAACTTCTTATTTGCTTATTGCAAGTCAGAAAAAACAAAAGTAGTGTGGTTTGGTCATCGCTCCGACCTGTCCATCGTACAATTACTTATCTGCGAACCCCTAGTTAAATTTATTTTTTTCTTAGCTTTATGAGATCTCTTCAGTTACCATCTTAAGTAGTTTTTTTTAATAATTTCTTTACTATTTTTTTTTTAGTTGTATAATTTGTTCAACTATTTAAAATACATTACATACTTTTCTAATTGTAAAATTTTAATTTACTTTATAAAAAGACTTAAAATATATGTATTTTTTCTAGTTATAATTTTATCAAAATACAAAATTAATAAAAGAGGAAAAGCAAAATCGTTTACTTTATTTTATAATACTAATTACATATATGTAAAACTAAAATTAAAAAACATATTTACAATATTAAAAAATTTAACTTGTTGTAAAAATAATACATATCGTTTGTCATAAATTATTTAATACTTTTTTTAACAAATTTTTATAAAAATAATGAAAAGAAATTTTTGAAATGAAACAAAAAAATTTTAAAGCTCAATTTGGACTGAAATTTTTTATTTATAAACAAAATGAAAGAAAAAAATATTAATAAAATTTTAATGGATTTGTTATTTATAAACGTTTTTAAATGTAATATTATTTAATACCGTAAAATTCCCTACTTTAAGAAAAACCAACAATCAAATTTGAGCTTGAAATGAAACTAAATTAGTTTTTAGATTGTTTAACAGGAAGAAAGAAAAAACAAAACCAACAATTTTAATAACTAGTGATTCTATGTGATTTCAACACCTTTAAAAAAACTTGAATATTTCTTTATTATTTCAAATTTATAATAAAAATTTAAACATAATTTTTTTCTTAAATCGGCACTTTCATTTCGAAAACTTAAAGAAAAAGAAACAAATATTAAATAAAATTAAAATTCTAAAACCAAAATAATTTGTGATTTAGAAGAAAGAACTTAAATTCATTTCCTATCTCTGCTACATTGAAGTAATCCAAAATTAAATCTATCAGACTATTGACATTTTCGAATTTTCATAAAGTACTAGAATTGAAAAATTGGCCAAGATATAAAAATAAAATTTTCCTAAAAATTTTATTGTTCAAATTTGTTTTGAATTTTATTCTGTTGTTCTTTTCATTATTTTGTTCAAGTGCCTCCCCATCTTGGAAATTGATTTATATGTATGTATGTATATCGTTAATTTGTTTTATTTTCGACACATGTCTTGCTTTTGGCAATAGTCTCCTTTACGCTTCAACCACTTGTCGGCGTCACCTCAATGCAATACAAACAAATTATCACTCCCCTGTCGTTGTCGATAACAATTGAATATTTCTTAATTATTAATATTGTTAATTAACATTATTAATAGCTCGAGTACTTTAAGTTGAAAGGGCAGGAACAAATTAAAAAATGACTCTGTCAGATCGACACCGTGTGATTCTCTTGAGGAAATATTCTGTAATTATTGTTGCTCAAACCATCCAACTTTTTTTAAGTAACAGGACGGCTTAAATAGCCCTACATTTGAAATAAGGCAGGAAGGTTGCTAAATCGAAGTTATCTTACAACGAATAGTGCAGAAGTTGTAACGATGACAACTCAGAAAAAAATATTTTTCACTTTCTTTGCTATTGCCAGGACAATAGCCGTTGTGGCATGCATTTGCCAGGGGATCTAATGTTTCAGGAGGGGTCACATAGACCTTGCCACTTGACATGAGCCTTTGTCCTACTTATACAATGCATTGTGCCCGAACTAGGGCAAGGAATAGGATAGAGAAGAAAGGTGGTGAAAATGTTTAATTATTTTGCTAATTTTAGAGCATCCATTTGCCATAATGTCAATTGCAGCGCCTTTGCATATCAATCGCTGCCTAAACAGTTTTTAGGGTCCAGTACTGTGCCTTCATCATTTAAAAAGTCCAAAAACAATTAATACAATGCCACAATAATATATGTATGTATATTAGCGAAATTTATGATGTTGATTGACTGTTTTTTATTATCAGCATTTAGGGGATTACCCCTACTTATGCAATGCATTCTACCAGAACTAGAGAGAGAAGGTGATAGAGTAGAGAAGATAGATGTTGGAAATGTAGAGGAAAGATTTATGATTTTGCAGCTCTGATATTGCGAGTTTTGTTAATTTTTAGAGCAATTTTGCAGCACCTCTGGTGTTAATTAGACGCATTAATTCTCTTAAACTATATAAGCAGGCATTTTTATTAATTTTTTTACTTCGCCGACTGTTCTACTAATCGACGAAGGAGCGAAATTTATGCCGTTGATTGACAATGATTGGCAATGAGTTAATAGAATTATTGAATTATTTTAATTTTAGTAAACAAACGACATGTTAACCTGGATGGATTTATGCTTCATTTATTTTACAAAAAATGGCCATCGAAAATGTTAAACTTATATGTATTTTGTTTAAAGAAGTACGGTAATGACAAACAATTAAAAAAAATTAACTATTCTTTAGCATATTGTATGTATGTACGTATGTATGTATGTAATTAAACTCTGTAGAATTTTAGTATTTCAAAAACTTTCTCTCAAATATATTTTTATGAATTTATTATTACTTTACACATTTATTTAAAAAGAAAAATGGAATATTATACAAAAAATCTAATAACAAATTAAATAAACAAACTCTTAATTGTGCAAAATCAAAATTATTACGATTAATTAAACCGAAGGAAAATAAATAATTATATGTTATATGTCCAAAATATATACGTATGTGTGTATGTGGTTTTATTTTAAGGTTGTCAAGATCATTAAGGTTTTAATAAATTAAAGATAATAGCAGAAGGTAAGACAATAATTAAAAATTTCATATGAAAAAATAACATACAGAGTATGATTGTTGCTTCAGTTTAATAAACTTTCTTTTCGAAAAGTTGTCGACAATCCTTTGAGATGGGAGCAGGCCACGAAAAATTTTAAATTTCACTTTCCATTACAATTTATATCGTATATAACTTTTTATGTGAAAAGACCAATCTTAGATGGGAATCGAACTCACAATCCCCACACTAAATAAAAACACCAAATTACCAAATTGTTAAGGACAATAACATGTACATATCGCACTTGTTCCTCAAAAGCGCAACAACTCGAAATTTTCAAATTTTCACTTTTTGCAAAAAACCAAACCACAGTGGTCATATCTGCCCACTGTAAAAATTTTACACCATTTTCTCCACTCTTTCACCAAAAAAATACAGTTGTATCTCTCTTTGTGATAGAAGAGTAGTATTAAAAAAAAGGTTTTTGGCCTCTACTGAAAATTCATGAATTTTGAGTTGTTATGCTTTTGAGGAACTTTCGTATATACATAAAAAAATTGTAAACAAAAGAAGATGTGCCTTGAATAAGAAGAATGTGAGTTCTATCCTGGTTGAGGCAAACATTTTTTTATTTTTATTATAAATATACTAGCTTATCCCGGTGTGCTTCGCTACCCCCTCGTTATAAAATAATATTAAAAGTATTTACATATATATCCTATTGTGAAAATTTAATGACGATCGTTCCAGTATTTAAGACTATATTACGATTTTTAATTTTCCTAAAAAGGCGCGTGGTCCCACCCACTTTTCTCCTGGTACGTATTCTAAATTATGCCAATACCATATGTACCAAATATCATCGACGTAGGTCAAAAAATGCCCAAAATATGGCGATTTAAATTTTTGGGTTATATGGGCGGTGCCACGCCTCTTTGTCCAATCAAAATTTCATATAGCCTATAATTCATCTAAGAGTTCCAGTTAAATACTGTGAAAATTTCAGGAAGATCGGTCTAAGGGTTTGGCCTCCTATAAGGAACAAACAAACAAACACACAAACAAATAAACAAACACACATTCGGTTTTATATATCTATTAAAGATTTTATTTATTATTTTTTACTCATGAAAACAATTTCTTGAAAGTTTCATACATATTGAAAAACCGACCTGAATACAAAAAAAAAAGTTGGTTGGTTGGTTGGTTGGTTTACGTGGCTGCCTGCTACGCGCAAGCATTCAAGTAGAATCAATGAGATTCCGTTTTGACAGACCACTCCACTCGTCAGTGTCAACCTGATTTAGGTCCGAATCCAGGCCTCAGATTCGGAGTAAGATTCTAGATCCATCCCGTCGAATTAAGGTATCTAATGAGGTCACCTAGACCTATCCCTGATACCTCCGAGAGATCGTCTATTATGCTGTTGCCTAGAAATTTGAGTCTCGAATGGTGTAAGGCCGGGCATTCGCAAAGAAAGTGGAAGACTGTTTCCTCTTTGCTTTGATCCCGGCAACTACGGCAGAACGCATTGTAGGAAAGGCCCATCCTGTTAGCGTGTCTCCCGATAACCCAGTGCCCCGTCAATACTGCGACGAGCCTCGAGATGTCCCTACGGTTTCTGTTAGTTAGTTGTGTTGTGCGCTTAACGTTGTAGCAAGGCCACATTTTCTTAGCCACCTTGCACGTGCTCAACCTGCGCCACCTGTCTTCAGCTTTCTGCCTGAAATGGTTGAGAATGAGATTTCTAATACTGCCAAATGGCATGTCTACCGATTCAGCAATGGAGACGTCCATGGCAGATCCAGCCCTGGCCAGTTCATCCGCCTGTTCGTTGCCTTGGAAGTTGCTATGTGCGGGAACCCAGATGAGGGTAACGTCAGTCTGACTACCTAGTCTGGATAATGCGTCCTTGCACTGGCTAACTAAGGTAGAAAAAGTAGTGTGTGACCTTAGAGACAGAAGTGCCGCTTGGCTATCGACAAAGATGCCGACTCTTCCTTGGACACCCCTGTCAATCAAAACCCTACACGCCTCCCTTATGGCCAATATTTCCGCCTGAAATACACTAGCTTCATCAGGAAGTCGGAATGAGAGTTTTATTCCAAGGTCACTCGAAAATACTCCAGAGCCCACACCGCAGATCATTCTTGATCCATCAGTATACGTCCTGAAGTTAAAGTCTTTTTCTATGTTTCCCCCCTTCCACTCCCGTCTGGATGGAATAAGAACTTTGAACGTACTGTCAAAGTCCAGATGAGGTACCATGTAATCGGTGGGTTTCCTCAGTGTCGGTGGTAGCTGATCTAGGATTTTGGCATGGCCATAGGTCCTTGATCTCCACCTCCCAGATGCCGCTAGTCTTGCCGCACTGCTTGAGGATGCCGCCAATACATGAAGGTCGATCGGAATCAGATTTAGCATAGCATTCAGAGCCTCTGAAGGACTAGTACGTAAACATCCAGTAATCCCGATGCAAGCAGATCTCTGTATTCTGTATAGTTGGTCCACCACATATTTCTTATTTGTGGCGGGCCACCATACTACTGATCCGTAAGTTAATATGGGAAGTACAATTGCTGTGTACATCCATTTAAGCATGTTAGGGGTTAGGCCCCATTTGGAGCCAAACATCCTCCGACAGGAGTAATAGGCAACTGTGGCCTTTTTGACCCTGTGTTGCACATTTTGTTTCCACAATAGTTTTGTGTCCAGGATGACTCCTAGATATTTTGCATTGTCCGATAGAGACAGTTCCAGATTATGTAGCCGAGGGAGTCTAAAGCTCTGGACTTTGGTCTTAGTAGTAAAAAGTACCAGCTCCGTCTTGCTAGGGTTCACACTTAGACCACAACCTGTAGCCCATTTGCTGAGTGTACCCAAGGCACTGGACATGATATCGCTTATCACGTCCGTGAACATCCCTGATACCATTATTACTACATCGTCCGCATAAGCCACAGCTTTCACTCCCGCAGTGTCCAGTCTGAGAAGAATTGTGTTAACAACGAGAAGCCATAGCAGTGGAGAGATCACCCCGCCCTGTGGTGTTCCTCTGCATTTTTTAAAAATATACATATATAGGGGGCCGTTTATGAGTCCAATATTTCGGGGACAGTTTGCTTATCTGATTAAAAAATCATTGGACTACTCTGCAAGAAGTTGAGGAGCTATACGACAATCCAAAAATCGTTCAATACAATGAGGAGTTGCACGATAAAAAATTTTATGGGAATAAGCTGTACGCAAGCAAAGCCGATCAAACAAAAGCGGATTTTAAAAACGTATCAATGAATAGCAGAATTATGCACCCGCGATTTTTCAAAAAAAATTATGGAACCAAATACAGAAGTAGATAATAAAATAAAACTAAAAATGTCTTTTACAGTAGACGCTCGTAAATTAGAACCACTTTGTTAATGGGGTAGTTCTAATTTTAGAGAGGTGCTAATTTCCCAAGGATTTTTTAATAAAAAACATCATAGAAAGTGCATCCTTGTTTAGAAAATACTCAGAAAATCACTTTATTTATAAACCAATTATCATCAATGCCCTAAATTGCTTGGAAGAGCGTTTTATAATCCTAGAAAAGCAACTTAGGTATAAACAAATAAAAAAAATTTGATAAATAAACGCATATTCATCACCACTGTTCGTACATATGTATGTAGTAGATAGTTTATCATAGAAACTAAATAAAAATCGAAAAATGTATAAGAAATAACAACAAAAATTTTATAAACATGTATCTATACGTAGGTATTTGCATACATACATATGTATATATTCATTTAAGGGTATAAAAAGCAAAATAAAAAATTACCTTTCTTTCTCTGCCGCAGCGAAAGAAAAACATCCAGTTTTTTCTCACGCCTCTCATTATTCTATCAAGTGTTAAATTAAAGATTCATTATGATGTTAATAAAGAAGTTCAATTACAAACACAAAACCCGCAAAAACACAAACAAAATGCAGAGCCTCTCTTCGCTTTTTACGTACCAACAACAAACTTTATATGGTAACGGCATAATTTGTGCTTTTGTATCAAGATGGTTCCTTTCGTATGTAAATGACGATGCATTTTTTTAACTAATTTTTACACTGATTTTTTTTACATTAATCTTGAATTTCTCGCAAATATTTTTACGTACACAAAAAGAGGACACTTTTGGCTTTATTTTGATATAAGTTTTATATCGGGGGACCAATTATTTCCTAAGAAATTTTCGATTAAAACACGAGGAATTTTTAACACAAAAAATGCACAACGTTGTTCCACGGAAGTTAAACGCGAACTGAATACCAAAGATGTGTCTATTGCTAATGTGATTTTTTTCGCTCTAAATATCAACTCCTTAAGATATGCTTTAATTAGTGTATGACTAAATATATAACTGACAGTTGACCTACATATGAACTTATTTAAACACCATCGGTATACAAGTGGTTTCTTTCATTTAAAGTTTTCTGTTCAGTAACATAATGCAATATTAATTTAACTACTATTTATTTTAGTATTTGGTACTTATTTTAATTAATTATTTTTTGGTAATTATTTTTTAATTTATATATATGGTTCATTAAAATTATATTCAAAATGTGACTGATGCCTGCTGATGAGTTGGCTTAAGCGCCAATGAAATGCTGATAGACAACTTAGCATACAACATGTAAATAGATCTTTTTTATAAATAATAAATTTTTTCAAATAAAATACATATGTATGTATGTATGTGCATACATATCGCTTCTTTATTGCAACGTGATCGTATCAGAAAAACCGAAAATTTGGCATTACTGATAAAACTCTGGTTTAATACCTGTTTTATTAGTTAAAAAAATGTTCATAAACTTACATATTTTCATCTAAATCGAAGCTATAAACACTTAATACATTGTTTCTTATTCCATCTGCCATATAACCATCAGATATACAGACTTGAAATTTGAATACGTGCCTTAACCACAAAATATAAAAATCGTGTAAAAACATCAAAAGATTAGTGAAATTAATAAAAAAGTTTTCCTTTTGGAAATGTATTTTAGCGAATACTCGATTTATTATGGATAAAATTTGTAATTTTTAAGAAAACGTAATTTTCTTAACAAAATGTACGACTACGACGTATAAGTTTTACTAAAGTACGCCTATATTTGCAATTAAACTGACAGTTAAACGCAGAAAATTTGCTATATGTAATTATTCTTAAAGCAACTCCACATTAAATTTTATTACATATTCTTAATTTAAAATTATAAAATTTACATTTATTCTTCATCCTCATCTTCTTGCAAATGCGATAGTAGCAATTTCCCAGCTGCCCTTTCTTTTTTATCATTGTTAGAGTTCGACAAACTGAAAGACTTTCGTTTGAACGTTAGCGTTTTCTTTTGTCCCACAACATACTCGGGCATCACTAATTTGGAACCCTTTAGTTTAGGTGAATCAACTTCAGCATCCATCTGTTCCCCGGCTTGTAGTGATTTTAAATTACGCATTACTTTGCTTGATTTTTTAAATTCTATTTTTCCTGCTTCTCGCTCATAGCTCTCCATAGATTCTATTGTATCCTTTCTTTCTTCAATTTGCTTAAGGAATTCCAAAGCAGCAGATGAATTTGTTTGCTCCGATATATCGACATCCTCCAGTGAATATTTCTTCCATTTATGTGGATTTATCTTAAAAGAATGATACAAATTAAATAACCAGATAAGTTGGTCGTATGATGTGGTGCTGCGAGGCCCACACTCATTTTCAGGAGCTTACCTTATAGTCTGGTAACTTTCTAGGCTTCAAACATCTAGCAATTGGTAATTCGGGTTTCTTAAAAATACTTTCTTTTCCTCTTAAGTGGCGCAGTGCTCGTTCAGACGATGTATGTTTATTCCGTGTGCCACATCCTTTCTGATAGTTCATTTCCAATCCACCATTGTCAGTTCTTGTAAGAGCTGTGCATGAATTTGTTTGATCCAGCGATGTTCCTTTAAGCTCACTACTAGCATCATCGAGACAGGCGAAAAGGGCATTCCGTTTTGTGGCAAAGTCTTGCATATTTTAATTTTATCCAATTCGTATCCTTACTATATTTTATTTATTTATGAAGATATACATATGTAAACAGAAATGGACAATTTAGATAATCACTTCGTATCGATAGCACATTTGCAATGTTACCAGACTACAAAAGATTTGGAGAAAATGACTTATTTCGGAATTAATTCTACCAATGAGCATTCATAGCTGGTGGCGTCGAAACCTCAAGAGTTTGCCTTACGGAATCAGATGTATATAGTTAAATTCAAGGTACATTTATAGAAGGTATTTTCATTAATGCAAGTCTGCGTTTTTATATTGTTTTATATATGTATGTATGTGTCAAAGCGTTTGGCTTAAATCTAGTTTAGCGACGCAGCTCAAAATGCAAAAAATATTACATAGGGAGATAGAAAATGGAAAAATAAGAAAAAATTTTATGTGGTAACTTTCCCGGAAACGCATAGGTTTCGCCTCTGCAGTTTTCGCAGTTTTGTGGGTATGTAATAAAATGTTGGAGAAAATCCCAGATATCTTGAGATTAACAAATATTGACTAAGCAACCCCGCATATGTTGAATCATTCTAAAAAGTACTAAATTTAACAACTGCTCATATTATTTATTTATTAATTTCATCATCATCGTTTATTTAGTTATTATTATTTAGTAGATCAATCGAACAAGTGCATTTTAAGCCTTTTGTTTCAAAAGAAATTTTAAACAAAATTAGAAAGAGTTTATAGTTAAACAATTAGATAAATTATTATTTGTTTATTAGATAAAATCATAAGGATATTAATCTAAATAATTTGCTTTTGAGAAAATAAGGATAAACGAAACAAAGGCAATTGCTGCATCATAGAGGAAAAGAAAGATAACGAAACAGCAAACAAAGGAACTGACCTGGAATATATAAATTATTCTACAGCTAAAAAAAAATTTGATGAAGAGAGAATCTTAAAATTACTTCCGTAATATTACGAATCGCTGCCACTAAATTACTGCCGAAAAATCTCTTTCTCTAAAAGGCAATATCAACTACATACGTCACAAAATAATATTGCAAATTAAGATAAACACAATGGATGCTAATCAACGTAAACGCATTTTACAAAATGTGGATTCATTAGTTAATTTAACAGAGTTTGATATGTTGTGTAAGGCTTGTTTTGATTATAACCTGTTAACGCCAGTCATGATACAGAATATCTACCAAATTGAGCCAGAAAAATTATTGGCAGAGCCTTGTGATGATGACTCTATGAACAGAGAACGTCATAGAAGATTGTTTTTGAAAATAACGAAAAGAGGCCCAGATGCATTTGAAAAACTACGGCATATTTTTACCGATTTGAAATATAAGGAAGCTTCAAAACTACTGTTTGGATTAGATGAACGCATGATTTCCATAAGCTCGAGTAAAGAGAAGGGTGAACCCACTTCTGGCAATGATGACATAAATGAAAGAACTAATGCCAACAACAACATTGATGATAGGGATGGATTAAGTAGACAGGTAAGAATTGAATGGTGCAAAAAAGAGGATTGTCCACAATTTAAAAAAATTAAATGCTGTTTCGACCGAGCTTTCTTGGAATTGATTTTATCAGCGATTTTCTATAAAAATATGTACATATTTATTATTGAACAATTTATTTTTTTAAGCAAACAGAAAAAAACTGCCAATTAGTTTAAATATTTTATTAGCCTTTTGTTTTATTTTATACTTACATACATACATACATATGTATGATTTATTTAGTTTTTCACTTTTTTTTTTCTTATAGGTCTCACGATCGATTTCACATAATAAAGACACAAGTTTACACATTTATGAAGATGCAATTCGTCCCAAGAAAAATGTAAATGTACGCAGATCAAAAGGCATTACTAAACATGCCAGTATTGACACTTATCCCATGGAGAGTAAAAATAATCGTGGCGTTTTCTTCATGGTGAATATAGTAGATTTTCCTACGGAAGAGACACGACTAGGAGCAGATGAAGATGCCCATTCACTTTTGTCGCTATTTAAACAACTTAATTTTAAATTGTACGCCTACAAAAATCTTTCGCAAAGTAAATTTTTTGAATTACTTGATGAACTTTTGAGTTTGGATGAATTGAAAAACACTGAATGTTTTGTCATGGCCTTAATGACGCACGGCTCATCAGTAGGTGGTATGCAATTTATTACTTTTACTGATGGATCTGTGGTAAAGGTGGAAGAAATTGAAAAACGTTTCTATCATGAAAATTGTACTCAACTCGTTGGTAAGCCGAAAATTTTCATTTATCCATATTGTCGTGGTGAAATATCAGATAAAGGCATTACCGTTATAAATAAAACACAAACTGAAAGTATTGGAGCTTTAAGTCATTCAATAAACAACATTTCTCAATTGTCGGATGTTATAAAATGTTATGCTACAACAGCAGGTTTCGTAGCTCACCGTGATGTCGAAGATGGCGCTTGGTATATTCAGAGTTTTGTTGACATCATGGCTGAACATGCTCATAACACATCGTTCGAAGAGATGCTTAAAATTATTCAAGCCGGAATAGCGAAACTTCGTACGAACATGGGAGAGCTACAAACAGCAAGTTACGTTAATATTGGATTTAATAAAATCCTTTATTTCAATCCAGGTGTACATATATGCTAAATGATATATTTAAATACATACATATCGCACCCGTTCAACAATACTGTATTAACTCAAAAACTTCAAAGTGTTCAGGAGAGACAAAAAACTGTTTTTTTTTATACTATTCGTCTATCACAAAGAGAGATACAACTGTATTTTTTTGGGTGAAAGAGTGGAGAAAATGGTGTAAAATTTTTACAGTGGATAGATATGACCACTGTTCATCGATTTCTTGCAAAAAACGAAATTTTAAAAATTTTGAGTTAATACAGTATTGTTGAACGAGTGCGATATGTATGTAAATATGTTCTTCCGCTGATGGTGCTGCCAAGAGATATAAAAAATTTATAATTTATATTTTTCATAATTCCAAGTAATTTTAGTTTATTAAGGTACTCATGTATTGTCTTTTTTAAATTTAGAATATAATTTTATTTAAAAATGAACTGATTGTATTTCAAAATACAAATATGTATGTAATTATATTCTTAGGTTAAATTTAGAAAATTATATGATAAAATATAATTATGTTTATATTTTTTTTAGATAAGATAAAAAAGTTAGATGAAAAATAAAAATAAGATCAAATTAAAATAAAATTTTGGACTTAGTGAAGCTAAGTGCGGACATGATTATATTCCAATAACTGTGTTGCCTCAAATAAACAAGTTAATTAACACATCTGTTCCCGGGAACAATTTCTCTGAAATTATTTTTCATAATTAGGCTGAATATGTAGTAATTACATAAATGCTTTTATTTACATAAATATGGTAAATTGCCACAAAAATTATAAATGAAGAATTTAGTTGCCGCACTCCAAACCGATCGAATTATCATGGATTTAAATTATATGTATTATAATATATAGCAGCAGTCGAATGAAATGCACAGATAAGTTGTATGATTAGATTTAAGTTTTTGTTACATTTACTTTAGGTTTTCTTCTTGTTTTACATTAGAATAGTACTGGTTTAACTCTTTAGTATTTGTATTTAATGGATCCAAGTCATATGATTGTTCACCACATGTATGAATAAATTTTTCAATATTTCGTTTCATACTTCGTACATCATCATCAGCTTCGTCAGTATTTGCTTCATCGATAAGATTCTAAATTAAATAAATGCGTTGATTTAAGTGCCGAAAATAATTAATTTAAGATTTTATTCTTGTATACCTGGAATTCATCGGAGAGAAACTTGGCGGATATTGCATCCAGGTTTCCTTGTGGTAACCCCATTAAAGAATTACTCAAGAATTTATAAATCGCTCTAAAAAAGAGAGATTTGATTGAATTTTTTTAAAGAATCTAAGATACATATTATGTAGCTATAAGGTATAAAAATGGTCACATAAATTTCTCTCCTAGTTTAATTTATGATAAAAGTGTAATTAATTTCCAAATGACTGATATGAAACTTTTCTATTTATTTGCTCTTTGTATCTTAAACGAAAACTCGGTTAAGTTCAAGATTTGCGAAATATTTGAAATTTTGACTTATGGATAGTTGAGAAATCTATATGATCATAGTCGCATACACAAATCTTACACTAGATTAATTCCTTCAATTACTTTAGGTTTTGGAAGAAGTTCATTATTGGCTATTGCATTTAAGACAAAAGCTGCTTCATAGTTACATTGCTGATCACGTCCGGATGCTTTAAAGTATTTTAACCATTCTGTAATATTATTAAAACTCAACGAATCACATTCTTGATAAACATAGTCCTCTGCGTCTTTGGAAATGTTGTCGAAAAATTCTACAAATGAAGGCAATTTTTATTACTTTAGAAAATAAATACATATGAATGAATATCAATGGAAAAGTGCAAACCGCCCTAATACATTTACGGATGGAAAAAACATTAGAAAATATATTGAATATTCGGTTCCTCAGCCTGAAAATCTTCACTACGCATACATATTATACATATATGTATATGCAGGAGAAAATCTTGTCTGGCTATGAAAAAAAAATATTGTAAGCGGAGCCGTTGTGCGAAAAACCATATAGGATTTTATATACATAGTTGAAAAACTACAAAAAGGATAAATACAGGACCCATGCTGGTAAAAACCTTTTATAAATTTCTAAATCACCGGATTTTTGTAAGATTCATGAAACAGAATAAAACATTTCCAAGAATGCTGTCAAAAATTAATGTGCTACATTGCAAGTTCGTAACTCCAAAAATATGTTTTGTGATGACTTTTGTATACAAAATAATATATGTACATATATTTACTTTCAATTTATTATAGGTATAATGAATCCGAGCCAATAAAACGGGGTTAAGTATTTTCGATAGATAAGGTGATTTACAATACTCGTAAATATACCCATGCATATGTACATATATATACATATGTATATATATATATGTATACATGTCGACTCATTGTAAGATTACATTACATACCCATTGCGGCATCAGCATCAAAATTATAAATAGCGATATATTTATTCATTGTTTCTAGTGAGCATCCTTCCTGTTTGAATGCATTTAATAAAATTTTTCTAAAACGGTGGTTGAATTCCTTCCCCTTATTACCAACTGCACCTTCACCATAATCGATTTCACTAGGCTTACAATCTACATCAGTTCCAATGAGGCCTTTTTGTATTGTTTTAGATGAAGCGGCAATATTTCGTACATCTGGTTTTTCATCAAGAAATTCACACGATAGAGTATCCGAATCATAAGAAATGTCGGGTTCCGATTTAATAACCAAGTCCATATCGAATATATTTTTCTATTAACTTCTGTTTTTGTTTATTATACAAATTATTATCATTTAAGGCAAGGCGAATTGAATATAAAAAACAGTGATGCCAGCTAAACGGTATAATCAAGCAGTAAAAAGCTTAAAAGTGCTAATATGAAAAATAGCGATTTTTCTATTTATTATTGAATTTTGTAAGTTTACCTAAATTTATATATTATTATTTTTATTATTATAAAGGCCCCAACACAATTTGGTTATATAGGCCTACTAATTTTACAAACGAACTTATATTTTATTTAATATATACATTTTTACATTATTTTATATACATATGTAGATTTAAATCAAATTAAAAATATTTATTTCAGTCAGGAATTTTTTAATGTTTTCAAATTCATTTTCTCTTAGAAGGATATTAAAATTATTTATTTTATATTTTAAACGTTTGTCCTGTAGAAGATTGCATTCATTAAATATGTGATAAATAATATAATATATAAATAATTAATGAATATAACATTTTATTAGAGAATTCACCCAAGAGTTTATGTTTTTACTACAATATACAAATTGTATAAAGGTTATTAGAAAAATAACAAATTCGTATCATAAAAAATTTTTTTCTAATATTGTTTCCAAATTTTTTTTGAGCTACCAGGTGGCCTTATCAGCCTACGGCATCATCAGCTGTTCAACCTTCAACTGTCAAACATTGCGTGTATCGAGAAGGTGGTTTTCTTTATATATGAACATTGTTTCATTTGCTTTGACAATTGGAGGAAAATTCAGCGGCGAATATTACTGTTGTGGGGATTAAGGTAAAATTAGTAAAATCGTATCGTCTTGCTGTAGAAAAATCGTATCGTGCAACTTTTGAGGCATAGGCTACGTGGTACGAATTCGCCTTGATTGTTACGAAAAGATATACAGTACCAATAAGTGCTGCAACATTTGAGCAGAAACTTGGCAGCATTTTCCTTAGATATCATTCAACAAGAAGTTAAAATAAAAATAACGGAAATGCAACTTTCCGTAAACTTCTACAAAAAGTAACGGGAATCTACAAGATTATTCTAGAATGATAAAAGCCAATGTAATCTACCAACAAACATCATTTTTTAAGTTGCATAATAATCTTGTAGGTATTAGCGTGCGTGCTCGTCAATCAATCGATCTTCTAGAGGATTCATCAGGGTGAGACTACACAAAAAGTACACAAAGCCGTATGTGTTTACACAGCCGGTTCCAAAGAGGAATGAGCGTTGGCGGGGCTTTCGGACGAATGTAGCATTATAAAAAAGACATAACCTAACCTAATTAAATATGTGTACTCACAAAAAAAAATTTTTTTTATTTTAAAGTTTATTTCAATCCGAATTAGCCGTGGTTAATCATTTACATACATATGTATGTATAACAATTTTGATTTAAAAAAACATATACATATATTTTTTTAAATAAGGATTAGCAAATATTTAATGTCATAATAATAGTTGTATTACTAATAGATAAAGTTAACTTAGTTATAAATTAGCTGCTTGCGGTGCCAAAGCAGACATAGTCGACATATCTATACCCAATTTTCGGGTTACATTAATTTGTGCAACAGCAGCATTACGTAATGAATATAGATGACACATTTCAGCGTAACTTTTAGCCAATTTTATAGCCTTTTCAAACAAATCAACCGATCTATCTAAATTTGCACGTTGAACTTCGATTGAACCTAATGTTTCATAGGCAAGTTCACACTTATCGTCTACTTCAATAGCTTTCTGCATTAAGCCTACAGCTTTTTCGATATCACCCACCCATTGTAAGATCATAATAGCTCGATGGACTAAAAGCGATGCATTACCTGGTGCCATTTTAATTGCTTTTTCATACAATTGATCAGCTTGTTGAAACTGCTGTTGATCACTTAATACTTGCGCCATTAAACTGTAGCATTCTACACAATCAGGAAACTTCTCGACAGCATTTTTAAATTCATTCATCACCACCGTTAAACGCATTTGATCCTGTGACAGCAGAGCTAAACGATACTCAGCGTAACATTTCTGTACAAACGCCATGGCATTATGCGGTGCTAGTTTAATAGCCTTTTCAAATTCCTGCAGAGCTTCAGACAACTGGTCTAGTAAAATATATATTTGAGCGCGCTGATGATATATATCGGGATTTTCAGGTTGAAGCTCTTGAGCTCGAGAAAAGTCCTCTAGCCCTAATAATTTTTCCTCCAATTGTATGAAGTACGAAGCACGTCTTATCAAGGCATAACACTTATATTTCGTATCAGCATCATTATTACATATAATTGCATCTAAATCCTGTTTGGCTTCATTGAATGATCCCGATAATAAGTGGAAGGTACCTCGCAACAAAAGTGCTTCGGTCTTGTATTGTGACTCCGATTCTGATGATTCTATTTCTTCAGTACATGCTGCAATAACTTCGTGATAGTTTTGCTGATCCAATGCCACTTTGGCGCGGGCAAAACCATTTACTTTTTCTTTTGTTGTCACTGATTCCGGTAAGAACATAATTTGCAAAGGATCAGCCACAAAAGAACGGAGGTATGTGGTAATAAAACTTTTTGAAGGCAGCAAGGCTACCTTATCGTTCATACCCTTCTCTGCGTCTTCTTTACCCGTCTGTTTTAAAATTCGATCAGCATACATTATGCTATTATTGTTTTGAAACATTTCTAAAATGCAAGTTGCAGTTATGTCATCTAAACATTCCGACATCTGTTTAGTGGCTTCAAAAGCTTTGGCACGTCTAAAATAGGCTTTGGCATAACGTGGATTGCTTTCCAAAGATTTTGTACAATCTTCTTTGACTTTGTGCCATTTACGCAACATTTCATATGATGCTGCTCTGTTTTGATAAAAAATTGCCAAGTCGGTTTTATTTTCCTTGGGACACTTGTTAATCGCCTTGTCATAAAAGCTTATTGCTTCATCAAATTTCCCATTTCGATAACAAATGTTACCATCATTCTTAAACATGATTGCCTCTTTTAGGGGAGATAGTTTTTCGTTTTCCAACTCAGCAATTTTTTTTTTCTTTTCAAGTTCTTTATCTTCCCTCGTGCCATCAATTGATAATGACTGTTTGTTTAGATGCAAAGACTTTTTTGATTTTTTAACATTTTTCCTATCTTTGTCGCTCTCTCCCTCTATTGAAGCATTCGTCTTTTTGTATACATAAAGTCCAAGGGCAATAGCTAAAGGTGTTCCCGCCAATAACGCCAACTGCCATTTCGACAATTTTAAAGAACCAAATTTAAACGTTGTTGACATGTCGTTTAGAAGTTTTTAGCACCTTTTATAACTGCCTTCTTTGATGTTTTCGTTTTCTTATGTGAAATAATTGATGAATTTTAATTTTCCCAAAATATTAGAGCAGCTTATTACCGTCTTTAATTTCTAATTCATCAAAACTGTTGTCTTTTGATTCAACCTAGAATACAAGAGGATAATATTAAAAAATTGTTCCTACGTAAACGAAAAGAAGTCGTTAAAACTGTCAGAATTTTCAAAATCCCGCAAAACTTTCGTCAGAATTCGCCAAAACTGGCCAACATCGTGATTATTTCCGGTTTTTATTGACAATCCTTAAGCGGATTTGCTTGACAGGTTAATTTTTCTAAATAATTTGGTTTCCATTTATTTTTAGAAAATTTTATTCAATAAAGCCCTCTTTAGAATTTTTTTTTTATAGTTTTTGCGAATTTTGACAATCTTCGCAATTTCTACCTACTTTTTTCCGAACTTTAAGCTTTATAGATTTTTAATCAAAATTGTTACTTGTTTGATATTTTAAAATTTTTGCGAGATTTGATTTTTACATGAAAATTTCGTATTTTTTCTTCATTCCTCACATTTTACGAGATCTTTTTACATAAATGGATGAAATTTTTTGCGAATTTTCGCAATTTTATATTTTTTTGTGATACTTAATTACATATTTGGAAATTGTTCGAGTTAGTAGTTTTTTTTTTTTTTTTTTGAGTGCGTAATTAATTTTTTAATTTATTAACCTTTTGCGAATTTTTATAATTTTTGCGATATAATTTTTAATAAAAATATGGTCACATATTTTAACATAACAGCACCTTTAATCTAGAACGGAAATAATAAATCAAAACAATTAGTTACAACATTGTCATAAATGTACTATGTAAAATTTTATTATTGTAGTACAACATTTTGTACAAAAAAGAATATTAAAATATTTTTAAACTAGTTTAAAATTTTAAAACAATATGACCCCTTTTGAATACGCCGATTATTAAAAAAAAATTTTCATATATGTATGAATTTGTACAAATACATCTTTATAATTTACTAGCTTTTAGCCATGACTTCGTTCACGTTACATGTTAATGAAGGCATAATCTGTGTGTATAATAAATTTTACATCCGGTTAAGCTCTATGATACTAACCTTTGATTTTTTATTTGAATTTACTAATCAAATAATAACTATAATAATCACATAATATAATACGTAGTACTATGGAAACTTTCAATCGTCACCATACTAAAATTTCCAACTGTGAACTCTAAAATTTAATTTCACAATAAAGTTGAGCTGTAGTTAGTTTCTAGTAATTGGGCAGTGTATTAACAAATTAATATCTTTACAAAAATTCTATGCACACTAAAATTACAACAAATAAAAAAAGCTTCCCCTAAATAGTTTGTTAAAATTTGCCTAAAAGTTTATTAATATACAAATTTATTTTAAATAATAAAGAACGTTGTTGAATATTTAAGACTTGGTTTTGTGTACCATACGTAGTTGTGAAACAACACTTGTAGCTTTCTATTTTTGCAATGAATATTAATCAACGTAATCGTATTTTACTCAACATCGATTCATTAGTAAATTTAACAGATTTTGAGGAATTATGCCAGGCCTGTTATCAAAATGACTTGTTAAGCGCTATAATGATTCAAAATATATTTGTTGTCGATCCACGAAACATTTCGGAAGACCTCTCCAGTAAAGGCACAATTAAGAGAGAGCGTCATAAAAAATTATTTGCAAAGATTACGAAAAGGGGACCTGATGCTTTTGAGAAATTACGTCGAATTTTGGTTTCTTTGAATTATAATGATGCTTTAGATATATTATTTAGTCATGATGAAAGCATGATTTCGATAAGTACAAGCAAAAAATCAGGAGTAGCCATGTCTGGAGCAGGCGAAATACGTAAAAGGAGTACCGCTGATAATATTCAACTAAACAAACAGGTAATTGAATTTTAATTTAAAAATATTGCTAAATTTAAAATATTCTATTTATAAACCCAAATAGTCATAAATATCGGGTAATGATGTTAGTCAACTTTGACAGACTATTACAAGTGTATGGAGTCATTCTACAGAATAAAGAGCAAGATTTTAGTGAGCTGATTCGATTTTGCATTCTAAATGTTTTCAAACGGCTAAAAAAAAAACATAAATCTTATTTTGAAAATTTCGACATGGTTATCACTCTGATCAATTGCTTACAACGGAATTTGCATCAATAAAAAAATTTTATTTTAATAATAAACTTATTAATTGATCTAAATCTTATTTCGAACATTTTGGAAAATCTAATAAGTCTAATCAATTTATATTCACATTACATATTTCCATATCAACTATTCAGATTTTATGATCTTCACATTCATACATATAACCTGCACGATTTTCGGAATTTAGGATAAAATTCATATTTTTACTTTTCATTAACAAAATTTAAAATTACCAATACTCTGAAAGGGACAAAACTGCAAACTTTTTTTAAAAAGAGAACACCATTAGTTAAGCCACTTTTGCGGTTCATGAGCGACCTTTAAGAAAATTTAAAATTAAATTAATATAAAAATTTATATTAAAAATAAAATAATTGCATCTCATAAATTTTTATACACATTTCAGTTTTCAGTTTCACGCACAAATAACGATTGTAATATAATTCTGCATGAGTACGAAGGTATAATTCAACCAAAGGAACGTATTTCTGTTCAAAAGGCAGCCAGAATTATTATAGACCCCAATATTGGGACGTATCTTATGGAAAGTAAGCATAATCGTGGCATTTTCTTTATGGTTAGCAATGGCGATAAATGCCAAGATAAAGACGAAGACGTTTGTTCACTTTTGTCGCTGTTCCATCAACTTGGCTTTAAATTGTATGCTTATAGCAATATCACGTTACAGAACTTTTTTGATCTACTTGACAAGCTATTGCACTCGGACAAAATTATTAATACCGAATGTTTTGTGTTGGCTGTAAAGACAGGATTTCGAATAATTAATGGCGTACAATGGATGACATTCAATGACGGTTCTGTGGTAAATGTGGAACAAATTCAAAAATATTTCTACCACCGAAATTGCAAAGATTTGGCAGGAAAGCCAAAAATTTTTATTTATCAATATAGTGAAATGCTGAACAGAGGACTTACTAAATTAAACAACACTCAAATTGATGGCGTTTATAACGATAATAGGTTTAGAAAAGTTGCTCAATTGTCGGATGTTATCAACTGTTATGCAACTACCAACGGCTTTATGGATAATAAGGATATTGAAAACTATTCGCGTTACATTCAAAGTTTCGTTGATATTGTAGCCCAACATGCTTGTGATACACATTTCGAAAATATGCTAAAATTAATACAAGATAAAGTTACTACATTAAGTATTACTAGTGGTCAGTTACAAATGCCTAGTTATGATAATATAAGCTTTAATAAAATGTTGTACTTTAATCCGGGATTATATGCTAGTTAAGAAAACTATTATAAACTTAATTTTCGATTACACTGTAAACACTAAATTATATTGCTTTTACTTACAATCAGTTCTAAAACATTGTAAATTTCTCACTCGATGTTAAAATATTTCTGTTAATTTAAAAAAATAAATATTTATAAACAAACAAAAGTGTTATTTATAATCTTGGTGAAAAACTTAACGAAATGGGCTCAAAAAGTGCTTCAGATTTATTCCTACACTAGTTTTTACCCGAGACTTCGCTCACATGTTAAGCAATAAACAAGAATATATGCATGTATCTGTTTTATCAGGCTTTAGATTGCATATATAAAAAAATTATCGAAAGTTCCCTATAATTTAGACTGATTCATTTACTATCCGTCATTAAAATGTATTAAGCTGTATTCGTTTTATAGTGGAACAAACATCTAAACATAAAAACTTTCGCATTAATATTATTGGTAGGTCTGTAAAAATGTAAGAAATTCTTTTTTACAAAAGATTATATGTATGTACATATATATTATTTTGAATTACAAAATTTTACGACAGTACTCCTGAATTTTGGCGAATTACTACAATAAAGTTTTGATCTATTCAAAGATAATTTTACTTTATTTAAAAAAATTGCTATTACAATTGTTGAATTTAATGAAACACATTATATTGGTCTCAAAATTTTTATTAAACTAAAACAAGAATTTTTGCACACTTTCGCTATACGAAGAAATCAATTTGCTATTCAAAACTTCTTTCGGTAGCCATTCAAACTTATTGCTCAAAGCTTTGTCAACATTTCCGCTCTTCAATGAGGCCCTGAAGAAGAATATTTTCGCCCCCACAGTTTGTTCACGAGCATTTGCTGGATATTTATACTTGTAGAAGCCGCAGGGGGAATTTCCAAAGAATTGAACACTCATGTTGTCGCCACACTTTTCACGTAAAATACGTTCAGCAGCTTGTCTCATAGATTCCCCTTCTTGACGAAGTCCCTGTGGCAGCAATAAATGAGTTTTGGAGCCTAATGTATGTTCAACTAGCAAATATAGAGTTTCATCTAAGCAACGGTTAGCGGAGATAACATTTTTATTATTATCATCAGCTGTAGTGCGAGAAGCAAATTGAAATTTATTTAATTCCTCGGTATAGGCATCTTTAAGATCTTGTGCTGTTTGCTTCGAAGCTCTTTCATCAATATCTACTTCAACTTGTCCTTTCTTGAGAAGTTCAAGCTGTTTCAAATCATGTTCATGTTGTACCTCATGCTTGGACTTTAGTGATTTTTCAAACTCTACACGCCACAAATATTGCTGGAATTCCTTTTCAACATCATTGAGATCTTTCGAAATAATTGGTAATCTTTCGACAAGTACACCAGCATACAAATCCCACTTTTCTTGCTTCGCTGTGGAAGCTATAGAAGCAAGTGTCCTTGAAATGGAGTTGTTTTTAACTAGCACTTGCTGAACAATTGATAATGGAAAACGTCCTAACATTTTTATCGTTTTCACTTAAAGTTAAATAACAACAAAAAGGTTCTACAGTAAAAAACTCCCATATAATGAAAATAACCTAAAAAAATTTTGTACACAGTTGCAAAAACTTGTAGTAGTAAATATTATTATAATATGAATATTATTCAAGTTTCTTGAATGAAAACTTTTATAATTGTAGAAAAGTTTAACAAAATAAAAGTTGTTGTTTCATATACTATCGTCTTAAATAAAAATAAATATATTGTTTTAAAAGTTTTTACTTTAGTACAACTTTAATCAATGTGCATTGACTGAAATTGGACCACATTTCACAGTGAGTGTAAAGCCAAATGATTCTCAGTTGTCATATACAATTTTAGCGTGTTCAGTGCTTGTAAATTTTTAATATTGCAAATTGAAAATAAAAAGAATTTTAGCAACTTTTGTTTTCTAATTAAAATAAAGGTTAGTTGTGAAATATATTTTAAACTATTTATAGTGGAATTTCGACTAAGACGTGTTGTTTGCCAATATAATCTTACGTACATACGTACATTTTTACATACTTATGTATGTACTTATTTGTGCATGTGTATCACTAACCTTTCTAAATAATGTTATATGAAAGCTTCACGTCCATGTGTAAGCGATTGAAATCCTTTTATATTTTACTATAGTTCTTTTATTGTGCAGATTTAAATTGGATTAAATAAATTTCAAATTATTGATTTACAAAATAATTTCACTGCTCCGGCGAGGAAAATAAGTATACTTTGTCTGAGTGTTGCCAGAAAAACTTTTTCGACCTCTTATTCCCGATAAGGGTGAATGTTTTTTTTTTTTGTATAATGAAGATTGAAATGTCAAATTTTGATATGGCAAATTTCAAGGCAAATTCATAACAGGTAAAGCTGAAAACACAGCTGATCTACTTTTTTCTTGCATAATCGAGGCTCGCATGTCAAAATTTGTACATGCAAGCATATGGGCTCATATGTCAAATGTTGTTGTAATGTTGTACTTGTTGTAGTATTACCTGTTATGAATTTGGCTCGGCAAATTTTTTTTGTTTGTTGCAGAATGTAACACCACCTGTTAAGTGAATTAACTTGAGCTGTTAATTAATTTTTATTTATGTGCAGAATGATGTTTATAAAAATATCAAATAATATATACAGGCTATGGGGAGCTTGTCTTCATTTTGTCTTCCATTACCATTTTGTTAAGGCCGTACCGCACTATCCTACACAGTCGCGCGATTTGCAAAATATGACATGTGTGCTAAAGATGTATGGTAGTGTGGACTAAAAATGCAACTGTGTGATAGATTTCTTGCCAAGTCGTGCGATTTGTAAAATTTTATGAAAATTTTCATAAAATGATAGTTTTCATGCGATCAGAAGAGTATTTATTGTCAACCAGATGTTTTCTCATCAGATTTGTATGATAGTGTGGCACCTACAACACCATTTTGAAACGATTTTTTAAAGTCGGTCAGATTTTTGCAAGATTTTCCTGTTAATGAATCGACCGATTGTGTAGGATAGTGAAGCACGGCCTTTAAAGGGCTATTATACACGCATATTTGTCTGCAGACATGTACGATGGCATACTTTGTGTTATGCTATTACACTATCGAACGCTGGCGGCATACTTCAGTACACATGTATGTTGTGTGTATGTTGGTGTGCGGCAGACATCAGAGAATCAAAAATTTTTAAAAACCAACATACATGTCTGACGTACTCGACATACATGCTATTAGACAGTGAGTTTTGGTATGCCATCGTACATGTCTGCAGACAAGTATGCGTATCTAATAGCCCTTTTAGTATTTTATTCCCAAAGTTAGTTTTCTGTATCGAATTCCCCACTGTTGTTATTTTTCATGAAGGCTTTTTTTGCTCCACTGTGCCTCTTTGCTATCACTACCAGCGAATGAAAAGAATGTTTTTGTGCATGGTGGAATAAAAAGGTGCGCGTATCAACGCAACAACAAAATCGACATGAATTTTGTTTGTGTAAAATTAATTCAACATTGTCAAAACAAAGCTGTATACAAAACAAAACAAAAGTTGTTTTGTATGTATTTATTGGTTATGCAAAAACAAAAAGCATAACGTAAACAATAATATTCATGATGGCGGCCAAAAATGTAAACAACTTTTGACAAGACCGAATTAACTTACCATATTTTTGCAGATTATTTAACGGTCAAAACACAACCCTACAAAAACCCATATTCCTTCTTGCGCAGACCTGATTATTAGACCATGTTTTTGTGTTGTTTTTCTAACAGCTGGTTGTTTTTTTCAATTGCCATATTTTATTTGTTGCGCGTTGAGAAGTAGTGGAGTTTCGTATTGAATTTTTTTTTAACTTTTTTTTTTAATTTACTAAATTGTCGTATAAATTGAAAACAAAACAATAAAGAATTTGTTTTCTAATAAGTCCAAACAGTTTAGTTAAGTGTTCCATTTAGTTTCCTTGTTTTATAAAATACTAGAAAATTGTTTAAAGTTATTTAACTTGATGCAATTATGTCAATCGTCTCGACATTGGCTTTGATTTTTACGGTTTTGGCCTCGATTAGCGTAGTTTCTTTTATTATCCTGTTGGGTAAGCAATAAATATTAACTTTAATTTTTAATTACATATAGAAGGTTAGGTTATTGTATTGCAATTTAAGGAATTGTCGTTGATATGGTGTTTATAAATGGTTTTCAAGCGAGTTTCTTTAACATTATTTATAAAACGTTCCATCTACCTACAATAAACTTTGGCCACTCAATAATGAGAAATGCCATTAAACTTGCACATACTTATGTATGTATTTTGAAACTAAAATAAAAATTAATTCAATCATGTGTAGATATATATATACATATGTACATACTTACGTATATATATAAAATCTTTGTTATTAGAAACACGCTTACACTACGCTGACGTCATCTAAATGCAAAATAATTAAATAAATCACCCTTGTCGGGAATACAATTTTACGTGAAATGTGTCAAATTTCTCTAAAATATTAATCGCCAACTATTGCGTTCTTGTTGTTTGCGTGTGTACTATTTTAGAATTTTCTTCACTATTTTTTTGTGTTCATTGGAAATGTTTTACGTGAACAAAATTTTCGGTTCATATTTCCGATAGTGGTATATTTTATTACCAACTGTATATGTTTGTTTTACCTTTTCTATTTATGGTCTTTCTGTGAGTGTTTTGTTATTTCTGATAAGGACTGCTTTCTATTTTTCAAGGAATGGAAAATACCCAATCCTTCTGTAAAAAATTTATTATCTGGAATTTTGATATTAACAGTCTCCATTGATGTGTTGCAGATCTTTATTCTCCTATTAAATATGTGACCTTCTCCGCGAAAAGGGACCTAGTGTGTCAAAAAACGGGTTTGGACTTAAGAGTGGATTAAGAGTCATAATACGTTTTTTGAAAATTTAAATCCTTTTTCTCAAAACTTCATTTTCACACACTAGGTCCCTTTTCTCGGAGAAGGTCACATATATGTTACATATAATTTAAAGATAATTAATTTTTGAGTAAATTCTTCTTTGTATTTATTTAGCTTAAGATCACAAATTTTTAATATAAAAAGTTGTTTATTGATATAAAAAAAAAAAATAAAATAAATTAATCAATTTTTATATAAAAAAAAAACAGTAATCTGAAGGTTAATAAAAATATGAATTTAATAAATTTAAAAGAGATCAAAGGAAAAGAAAAATATTTAAAATATTTTTACATAAATTTGCTTTGTTCTGATTTCAGGCTGGTTTCTGATTTGGAAAGCTTTCTTATCTAAATTCCGTTTAGTACGAGAACTTTTGGAACAAACAAACACCGACGCAACGGCATATACAAATTGCGAATCATCAAGTTTCTCCAGTGGATCTTTTCATACACAAAATAAGTTGAAAAAACTACGAAAAGACTAAAAGCAAATGAAAACTTGTGTCGTTTACAAATACCCGCGGTAATTCTTAAACATCATCTTAGCAGTACTTAGTATAATTAAATAACAAAAAAAAAAAAAAAAAAATCAAGTACAACATGAATATACGTTGTGCTAAACCCGAAGATTTAATGGCAATGCAACATTGCAATTTGTTGTGCTTGCCGGAAAATTATCAAATGAAATACTATTTTTATCATGGACTTACCTGGCCACAACTCAGTTATGTAGCGGCCGATGATAAGGGCAATATTGTGGGCTATGTTCTCGCCAAAATGGAAGAGCCCGAATCTGGTGAGGATAGTAAACGTGGTCATATTACTTCGCTAGCGGTTAAGCGTTCCTATCGCCGTTTGGGCTTAGCTCAGAAGCTGATGAATCAAGCATCCAAGGCCATGGTGGAGTGTTTTGATGCCCAATATGTATCCTTGCATGTACGTAAAAGCAATCGTGCTGCCTTGAATCTTTATACAAATACGTTAAAATTTAAAATAATTGAAATCGAACCGAAATATTATGCTGATGGGGAGGATGCCTACGCAATGAGACGTGATTTAAGTGAATTTGTTTCGCCAAATTCTAAACAGGCTGCCGATAGTGAGGAACAAGAAAACAAAGAAAATAAAATTTACTATCGTGATTCATTGGGTCCAGTTAATCACGATCACAGCAATCATGATGGTCATTGTTGTTAAAATATCGGAGAATTAAAGATAACTATTGAGAAATGGGAATACATTTTTTTACATTAGATAATAACAAGTCTTGTAATATTTGCATATGGTTTAATACCAAAATAGAGGCATTTTTTTTAATGACTTCTGTTAGTTTATCGTCTAAATAAAAATATTTCGGTTTATTTTTTTATTTGTCGAAAATTTCTTATTTTAAACAACAATATTGTAAAAATTCTTTAATAAAGAATTAAAAACAAATTAAAATTTTGTCTTTAAACTATTTTCAAAGGTGATTTCTGAAGGCTGCTTTAAGCTGCATTCGCTTATGAGGTATTAAAGTACATATTTTTTTAAATGTTTTGGTGTTACAAATATCGTTCTATTGGTGAAAGTTCCTTGCTGAGAAAACCAAAAATTAGGTTAATACTACTTTCTCTGATGCAGTTTTTCTATTATTCGTGCTTAGAGAAACAGGCAGCAAAATATATTTTAGTTTAAGACTAAAATTATTCATCCCAATTATGAATTTTTTCTCTTTTCATTCCTCTTATTATTAATTATAATTTTCATAAGGAAAAAAAAACATATATTTTAGGGAGAGAGCAAAATGGTAAAAATCCTAATATTTTTGTTGCTTTTTAGTACAATTTGCAGACTGAACATTTTGATTTCATTAAAAAGCAATTGTTCGATCTAGAGTGCGTAAAATACAATATTTTATATGTTTGAGGATTTTGAGGTTACGATGAAATAAATATTAAGGCCCTAATTTTGTAAATCACATCACCGAAGTGACTTAAGTATATGGAAAGCAAAAACAAAAATTCAAATATTTAAAAATTTGTTTTTGCTTTTCATACAGTATCATCACCGAACAAACGCATAGAAATTAAGGCGTTGATTTGCCTTTAAAAAATTTGAATGAAAACAATGAATAAAATTTTTAAATATTTTAATTTTTATTTTTGCTTTCCATATAAAAATTAACTTCGGTGATGCGTTTTACAAAATTAGGGCTTTAATTTGAATGGCCACTGTGGCCCACGCTGTAAAAAACCAATACCCATCTATCAATATCTATTGTATTGCCACGAAAACTGAATGTGCCGAAAATAAATTATTAAACAAATGTGTACGACTTTCGTAAAATTCGCATGAGAAACGCGATTAATGCTGTTGAATAGTAAGTCATTAGCTACTTAAAACTCGATAAGTTATGTACGAGTACAATTTTTAATAATGTAGTTATTAACCGGCTATATCCGCGATTACACATTTACATATTTGTAAATTGAGATAAGGCCAACATTGTTGTCCTCTAGACAGAAATATAAACGCCTAAGCGTATGCCGTACATATTGAATTATTAGGTTTGTTTTATTATTTGATTAATTATTTATTAAATCGTTAAAACATTAATTTGTGCTAATTTTAAGAATAATCCAGAACTAGGTTTACAATATTTTTCAATCAATCAATCAATCAGTGTGAAGCACAGCATTTATTTCTTCCATTTAAAAACATTATTTAATTTTTCATTTTCATTTTTGTTCTAGTTCTTTAATGTTTTAACATTTTACCCTTCAATTCATTTTCTAATTTCAACATTTCTTATGGTGCAGGACATTTTTCATTCCAGAAAACAAAATAAAAAAACCCAAAAGACATACGTACTACAATTTTGTCGATTTTTCTGTTCTATAATATTCGCTAATAGAAAAAAAAAAAATATGGCTGATTAATTGTAAAATTGTGTTGTTTCTATGCGTGTATGTTCGTTTGGAACGCCCATCTGTTGGATATTGTATGTGCTTTATTTAGTTCAAACATTTCACTGCATTTAAGTCTTCTAAACGATTAACAATAATGGAAACAGAAAATAAAGAAAAATTTTAGCCGATCAATTATTGAAATTGAATGCATTTGAAACGATTGTAAAAGCAAGAGTTTACAAAATGGTTCATTTGCAGAATTTCCAATACAATTTGTTGCTACATAATAATAAATTAAAAAAAGATCTATTAAAATATCGATTGCTAAAATAAAGTTATAGATATTTAAGTTATTGGTCGTTTTAAACATGAACCAATTGGATTTTCAGTTCAACGACTACTTACATACATGTAAACTAATTAATGTTAGACATAACCTTAAAAAAATTATCGATATATGTAATTCTACACAGCCACAAAAACCAGAATTTATAATATAGTAGTAGGAACTTTAAAGGGTTATAGCTCCCACAATATTGAACTCACAAAAACTTACAATACCTCCTTCACTTCTGTGAATGTATTGAATTGATGAAAATTCAAATTACTAAGAGTTTTTTTTTTATTTTTGAAAAACAGTATATACAATTAGACTAACAGAAGGTATCAGTATACCGATTTAAAGTCCGCTGAGTGTTTGAGGAACATTAGTAGTGATCAATCAGAAATGGGGAACATCGTACTAACCAAAAATTGTTTCTACATGTAAAAATGGAATAAAAAGAATTTATAATAATTCTCGTATTCTATTTCTGTTGAAAACTTGGTTAAATAGTTGATATTCTTTCCCAATTAGTATCCACTTTACGTAAATTGTAAAGAAAGAACGCTGATGAGAGGTGTAGCGGCCTTGAAATCTATATACTAATACGTTCTGCTAGTCTGATTGTATATAATAATGGTTTCAAAAATAAAAAACTCTTCTAATTTGAATTTTCATTAATTCAATAAAACTAAACTTAAGCCTAATAATAATAGTTTCTCATTTTTTATTTAATTTTAGATCAAGCTACAACATTATTATAGGGTATAATTATAGTTTTTACTTTTATGGCAAAAGCTTTTGAAGTGCATAATAGCGGTATTTTTCTGCTATAATGTTCGTATATTCCAGTGCTATAATTATACTATTTAATATTTGCTGTTATAAAGTTTTCTTGTAGTAAATACCACTAAAAAGCTTTATGAATTAGCAATAAATATCGATAACATTCACTTCACACCAATTCTGAGAAATTAATATTTTCAAAATTGACAGTAAAAGAGCATGGAAAAAACAATAACAGTTAATTTAAGTAGAAACAAATCACTGCACATTTTACTATAATTAACAAACAACAAAGAGAAAGAAGCAAAGTATAAAATATATTATGTATTAATAAAAAAAAAAAAAATAAAATGAAAAACTGAAAATTTTGTAGTAAAAGTGCCTGTCATGTGTACGAGAAGAGAAACATGTTATTTTTGACAAGTAAACAATTTTTGTAAGGGTTTGATTACAAACACTTGACAAATAAACGGAAAAGACGATTGATAGAACACAAATAACAAAGATGTTGAATTAAAACAAAAAGTCTTGAGATAATCAAGTTGTAATCACTGGGTTTCATTCAACATAATCGGAAAGTAAATCTATACCTACATATCGTTCCTTTATTGCAACGTAGTCATATCTCAAGAAACAAAATTTTACAGTTACTGACGAAAAAGGGTTTCTCAATAACTTCTTTATTTGTAAAAAAAATTTCATAAACATATCTCTGTCTAAAACGAAGTTATAACCACTGCATGCTCAAGCCGTCCATATAAATGCTTACGTTTTGAAAATTGTAAATGCATTTTGCCAAGTTTAAGCTTTTTTGAGATATGACTATGTCGCAATAACTTATTATTATTATTAAATTTTCACTTAAAAATCAAGCTTTGGCTGTATTAATGTCATAACTCAACAAAAAGGAGTTTTTCACTAAACGAGTTTAAAATTTTCAGATCACTTAATGGTAAAAGAAAATTTTATTTTTTTTTAAGAGTCTAGTACAAATATAAAATATATGGATAACATTTTTACACTTTACGACAATTAATGCTACATTATTTATTAAAAAATTACACTTTTTGAGTTATGACGCTATTGACGCAGCAAAGGCTCGACAAAGTAAAGAATTTCAGAAAAATTTATTTAAATTTAAAGTATACTTTAAAAGATGAAAATAAAAATAATTTTTAATAATCGTAATACCTTCATACACACATACATGCATGTACATATGTATATGAATATCAATTGTGTTTGCTCATCCAACTGAAAATTTTAAATGGTGCGTAATCCTCTAGGGATATTGTTATTGTAAAATTGAAAATTGCCTAAAATTTGTGCTATTGTTGTTGTTGACAAAATCATTGGCCGGAACACATATTTATGTATATAAAGAGGCAAATAAATAAAAATATGTATGTACATAAATACATACATATGTATGTATTTTAAAGATGAACACATACAAACGTATATATGTAGTAAATATATACATACATAAATATGTACACATTTCCGTCAATCTACGTTAATTTCGTAACAAATTTTTTTTTTGTTTATGAAAACATTCCTTAACAAATCTATGCTTCAATTCAAAAACCTCGTATCTACCTTGCGGAACGATACAACCAACAGTTAGATTCACTAAAAAGGTATGAGGTTAATGTTCATGGTCATTATGGTAGATATCTTTCTATTCCGACTGAATGAAAGGTTTCAGTAGAAGCGTCAGCAGCATAAATTATTACGCTTGTCTTAATTTTTATCACAGCTTAATTACTTCTAACATTTAGTGCCACTCTAACAAAAGCGCCACTTAATAAATTAATTGAATGGACCCAGGATAGCCTCGGAATCAATCCAACGATCAGAAAATCCCAAGCTCAGGGAAAATGCTTGGTGCAAAAACGGATTACATAAAATGTGGCATGCAGTTTTGGCAAACAATTTTAGTTGAGATACCAAATACGGATGACTACTACTACGAGTACTCTCTGTTTTCTTCATTTTTTTCCGCCACTTTAATTAGTACTTCAAGCTTTAGTTTAACATACAATTCCACATTTTCCAGAATATTTTTTCACTAACTAAATCCTGTTACACAAACTTATATCGTCAGCTAAAACGCAAACGGCCCTATCTAACATTTTTGAAATTTTACAGGAGAAGCAAAATACTGTTTTAAACCAAAAGTATAGTTTAAATCAGCATGATTTTCACCAGTATTATTAAAAAAGGTGTGACAAATTGATTTCTGGAAAAATAAAATCAAATTTTGTATATTTGAATGGCTATGTTAGTTTGGTCCTTTTGTACCTTAATTTTCTGAAACCAAAGGGACACTTCAATGAAAAAATAGTTTTATCATTTATTTTAATTATAAACGTTTTTATTATACATATATTAATTTATTTTAATATTGCATCACAAAAAGTAAATTAAAATAATTCATTAAAATTAAACAAAAAAAGACTTCATTTAAAAAGTATCACGAATTGAAGAATGAATTTAGAAAATATGAATTAATTTTCAAAGGGTATGCTATCATAGAAAAAATGACAATCTTTTGGTAGTGACATTTTCCAAAATGATTCAAAACTCCCTTTACAAATAACTTCCGAAAAATAAGAACAATATCGAATCGAACTTTTACCGCAAAACTTTGATTTACATGCACCCTTCCTTCATTTCTCTAGGCATACTTGTACACAAAATTTTTACGTTTCCTTTAGAAAAACCTTGATGTTCCTTTCCCTTCATCGGGTTTTGCTGACTGCAGTGTCACCAATTTTCTTTAGCCTTTTTAAAAGTCGTTGACATGGCGCTTTTTATTTATACTCTTCTTATTTTCCTTAATTTCTTACAAAATCACTTTTGAGATGAATTTCTTAAATTTTTTTTAATAAAATGCCTTAAGCTGTAGCTAATTTTATTTTCCTATAACAAACAATTTCTTCAACGGTCAAATCGATCAGTTTTTTTTTGTAATTTTTCAATGTTGCCCATACAAACGATCACTTAAGTCTTTTTGGGTTTATCAAATAAACACTTTTGTAGATAGGGCCGTTTGTTTTTCGTTAATAAAATCGCTAATTTTGGTCAGACAAGTGTACATTTTTTGTAGTTGTGTAATTTGATGCAATGCATCATAATCAACCAAAAACCGATTTTGGATTTTGTGTTAGTTAGGGCCGTTTGCGTTTTAGCTGACGATATATTCTTTTAAACTTGAAATTTACTGTAACCTTTAATTCGTAGCACATAACTTGCTAATTGCAAATGAAAATTATGAATAAAATTATAATGCTAAAAAAAGAAATAATTTAATGAATCCCTTCTAAATTGCATAACAACAGCTACTACGAGAATCACAGCATTTAACATGCCAGCAGAACTAGTTCTTCAAAACTACAAGATATACGTAGTATATATATATTGCAAAAAATTAAAAAAAAAAAACGGATACATATCTATTAAACTGAGCCTGCCTGCCGTCACCATTAAAGTGCTTTCAAGAGCATTTTAACAAGTTACACTAATTTGCATGCCTCTACTTTAAAGGTGGGTGGTAGACACATGTTGCCACTAGTGGTAGACAAAAATAACAAATATAAATCAAAGAACGCTATATATGATTAAACTCAAAAAGTTTGCAGATAATCTTCTTCTATATATATAAAACAGGATGTGTGTATGTATGTAACGTATGGACTCCAAAACGGCTAGGCCGATTTTGATGAAATTTTCAGGGAATCTTCAGAATATTCAGGCGAGTGACACTGTGAAGTCTGATTTTTGATTTTCGGTCTGCGGGCGGAGGGGCGTGGCAAAATCCAATACAAAATTCTTAGTTGTAGTGGTAAGTTTTTCGATATATGTATGTATAGTTCCGTTATCAAAAATTTTGAAATAATTTAACATTCGAATGTTAGTATATCTCCTTCCAGCAAAATATGCTGCTTATATGGAATCGTTTTGGCAATAAAGTATCATTTATCATTAATTAATTCGGCTAGGTCGCTTGAAATTTCATATTAATGGATTTCTTTGGATTGAAGATCATACAAATAAACTAAAAAAGATTTTGTTAAAAATTTCCGTTTTGCAAAAGCTCCAAAATATCTCTGTAACTACCGAGCCGATTGAAAAACAATTCTAACGCAAGCTAAAAACAATATTGTTGTCAAGTTACAGATATTTAATTTACATGAATAGAAAAATGCCGTTCTCTAGTTATTTGAATATTCGTTGTGTAAGTGAGTCTCTTTTTAAATAACGGTACATCTCATAAACTAGAATCAATTTGAAACAACCGAGCGGAGATTCGAATTTAGCGCTACAAATGATATCACCCCGTTGCTCCAATCCAAAAGTTGATTCCAGGTTGTACCTTCTTAGTACCTGCTTTAGCAAAAAATTTAATATCTGCCACATAATAGCGGTTTTATTTATTAACAAATATTTCAGGGGACTACTATGGGACAAATATTTCGGGAGATAGCTGGCCCTTCCGATAAAAAATAATTTAAAGTTAATTCAAGAATTATTGGATAAATAAATTTTATTTTAGGGAGGGGGTGACAAATTAGCGAATTTCGGACCAAACAAAAATAAAGGAAGGTTGACCGATTTGACCCGATTTTCAAAAAATATTAGGGGACCAAAAGGCAAGCAAATCTCGTCAAACAAAAAGAGAAGTATGGAGTATGGAGTAGTTTTGCGATAATCAATATTAAATAGTAACAATTAGCGCCCGATTTAAAAAACTAAACAAACCTTCTCAAACAGAAAAAAAAAATTTTCCAAATCATTTCATATATATGTAATAGAGTTATTAGTGGGCAAACATAAAACAAATCCACACGCATTGGATTTGCAGTCGGTTAAAAATTTATAAGTAATTTTTAAAATTAATCAAATTAGAAAATGCTGCAAAAGTGTTCTTTTTTAAAAAAGTGTTACATCTTTTTAATTTTTTTATGATATTAAGCTAAAAAGAAGTTTCTTTCATAAATTTTTCTAAATTTTTCAGGATTTGCATTTTAACACGTTTAAAAATATGGATGCTAATTTTCGAGAAGATTTGCTTGTATTTGTTATCTCATGATACTGATATTTTTCTCAGTATTTCTCCATATTTTTAAACGTTTTTATATACAAAACCTTAAATATATCCACTTAAAAAGAAAGTGACTTATGCCACTTTCAAAATCAACGGCTCATATTAGACGATATGGTATATTTGAAAAAATCTAAAAAAAGAAAAGAAAAATTAGATAAACTATTTTATGCTCTTCTCACAATTAGCGAAAAAGTTTTTCCAAAATCTAATTTAATAAAAACCAAAACCAAAAATCGTTTGAAAGCAAATAAAAATTGAGTCAACTTTTATTTTAAAAATATTATTTCTTAAGAACAACCCAAATTGTCTGATTTAACAAAAAAAAAAAATCATTTGATATTTTTTGACTGAATGAAACATGTTTATTTGAATTAATAGTTTTATGTATTTTTTTTTTAATAAAAATATTAACTATTTTATTTTTAAGTTTTTTGTATGAAATTTTTATTTTTTGTCAATAATTTTTTTTTAATAATTTTTTTCATTCGTTGTTCTCATCGATTAATCGAATAATTTTTCAGATTTAATCGTTTGATCGAACGAACAAAAACAATTATTTGAAATATTCGAACAAAGTTGAAAGGCGAATAATTGATAACTCTAGTACATACACACATACTCGTATACATTTACATAAGTATATATATATATATGTACATCCATACATATGTACGTCTGAGAGTTTATGATAATGCTTTTGAAAAACTTTATCATTAATTATTTGTAATGCTTTTACTTTTTAACTAATTAATAATGAAATTATTTCATTGAAAAGCATTATCATTGTTCAACCTAATGATAATGCTAAAAATTTAATTGGCATTGTTAATAAGTCAATGCTAATGAAATCGCCAATTAATTAGTCAATTTATTTAATTACTCCCATGTATGATGAACGCCTACAAATGGATTTAAAACAAAAACTCTATATGAAATGACACAAAAAGAAAAAGAAAAAAAAAAAAAAAAACAAACTGAATAAAATATTTGTGTACTGCTTTATTTATCACAAATTTAATAATTTTTTTTGTTATGAATGTCTGTTAAAAAAATGCTTAATAAGTATTTATATCTCAATCCATTGTTATACATAAATTGTTATTGATAATTTTGTATTCACAAAAATTGTTTTGACAAGTTTATTCATAAATGAGCAGGAAAAAATATGGTTTATATTTATACGTATTAACGTATGTATGTATAGTATTAACAATGGTACAACATTAAGCTATTATGATATTTTCATTATCTCATGATAAAAGCTCATAATAAACTACAGTAAAGGCATAAATAATAACAACAGATTTGTTATTAATATTTATGCATTAAATGAAGCAAAGAGACATCCGTTAAAAAATCATCGCTAATACGGCCCAATAAAATAAAGCACAAATCATTTGAATATATTTTCTACTTGAAAAGTTAAAACTATTTTTAAAGAATTTAAAATTCTTTCGTCCAAAAATCCATTTAGAACAAAAATTAATTCTGAAATTTTTTAACTTAAATCAATCCCGTTGCATACGAGTACTAGAATTAATAACTAATCGGGTTTGAAATAATAATTTTAATATATTTTTGAATTTAATATCATTTATAATTTGCAACTCAGCCACATTCAGTACTTCAAAGTCGACAAATTAAAGGCGAGAGAAATAAAATTATTTTGTTAATTTCTGTTATTGAACAGAGGCAGCTTAAGTGTGTATTCATTTGTTGGATTGCTTAAAGTACCGTTTAGTGACATACACACGTCCCACCTGCTGTAGAAGAAAATTTTGTTTTGCAAATGTCAAATTGTATGTAGCTGAGTACAAAATTTTATTTATAAATAAAAACTGCTGTAAAGAAAAATTTAATATCACATTAAGAAACTTAAACTTAACAATGCATTCTTAACAGCCGAAATACCTGTAAAACCGATGTGCTTGGCAGCGGCTCGAATTCACAGAAGCGGCGATGATGTCCGGCTTTGAAGCGATCGGCTTGTTTCTCTAATTTTGACACACAGAAAACATTTTACGCTAACAAAATGCGCGTTGTTTTTGTAACGTTGTATTTATTTTAGGGACAAGACTACGTTATTTATTATAACATGGTACTACTTATGTAAGTAAAAACTAGTTTTAAAACCATTTTTAAAATTTTCAGAAAAAATGTAAAAAATATTGTGGGAATGGCAACCTCCAAGTCTTAAACGACCTTATCACATTGTCGCGTTCTTAACAAGTTGAAAGAAAAAAAGACAATAGTGATCAATTTTCCTATTTATTTGGCACAATTAGAAAAGTTTCTATAACAGTTCGTCATTTCTTTTAAAATAGTACATATATTTGTATCTGTACTCGTATATGCGTGGGTTTGTATACGTATTTATTGTCTGTCAACGTCGGAATGTCGTTTTATTTTCACTAGTACTCATAAAAACTTTTAAATAACAAATAACTAAAAACAACTCAGATATAAAAAGGACATTGGACAATTTTCAAAGTTATTACTTACATAAAACTAAAGAAAATTATGTGATTGTGTTCCTAAAAATAATGTTATGAAATTAAAAAATGAAAGACCAAAGGACCAACATTTTTTTTTTATTTAAGGTGGAAAACTTCATATAGCGACACAAACAGATACACTTTCATCATAACATTTGATGCCAAAAATTTCATCTGATTGTTTTACTGCCGCTAAAAAAATCAATGAATTTTAGATGTAATTTACCAAAGTTTACTTTTGGTCTGTATTATTTGTGTAGATGGATGGGAGGGAAACTCATGTTTGAAACAATCAGCAATTGAAGTTTTTATGACATTTGGGTTCTATTTAAAAACTTGGAAATTTTTGCGATATTTATCGGTAGTAAAAACTTAACAAATAAATTTTTAAATAAAACTTTTATTTTACTTAATTTATTTGTTAGATATTTAGTAATTGCCATGTTACGGAATAGATAGGTATTTTTAAAAGCTATTGAAAATTATTTCAACATTTTTAATAATTAAAGAAAGACCATGAACAAAAATGATGACATAAATACTTCCAAAGCTTTTAAAATTGGAAAAAAGTTCACCTAAATATGACCGACCACTCATAGAAAACTCTACATTTATGTATATTAGGGAGAGTCTCTGTTAAAGGTGAATGAGGAGAAGTTTTGGTAAATCTTTGTTTCTTCGATACAGACGTTTATGCCCTCATTAAAATTTTGCATGATCGAAGTCACGGCTAAAAGGTAGTGGATAATAACAACGTGACTATTTGTTGATTGCATACCAATACTTTCACCTTGGTAAGTTTACAAACAAAAAACTTCGTCCTTATTTTGATTTCAGTACTTTTAACGGTCGATATGTTTGAATAGGAACTTCGCCATATATTCTTGTACTTAATGGAGACTATGGTTAAACTAAAAAATATGGGAACTGAATATGTTTGCAAGGTTGTGAGTTGAACGAACATCTTGCAAATTGTGAATATTACATCGAAATTAGAAAGAAAAACTAACTTAACAATATCCGTATTTGTGGAATATTTTAACACTAAATATGTCTTTGAATATTTGTTATTTATTTCTGGAGTTCAAGATGAGTTTAGATCTTTAGTGTTTTCTTTTAATTTATAGTAGAATTTTGTGAGCAAAATATTTGTAGTGTATTTCAGCCCATTAAATCACCATTAAGGCGGTACGAAAAGTTGTGGTATTAAAATGTGTAAAAAGTTTGCCTTCGTAATATTCAACATGAAAGTGTTAAACACTTTTAATACCTTAAACGTTCCAATGCCGATTGAAGATAACAATGTGGAAAAATACGGAAAGCTTTAGAAGTAAAATTTAAATGTTAGAAACATTTGTTAAATTCAATCGATTTCAAATAAATCTCTACCCACAATTTAACTGGTTTTTTTTTGCACATTTAGATGAATTTCTCTAGAATTTATAAATTGTTTTATCTCTTTTTGGCTAAAATTTACAGTTTCTATACAATTTACTTTAGTCCTACTTATGTTAGTAATCTTTTAATACCACTTTAAATGGAAAAAAAAATCTTCTAAGGGAGCTTTTAACTTTTCATTGTTACAACTTTTATTTTATGACACTCTTGCATTTTGTTACAAGTGTTTGTAAAAAAAAAACTAAACGTTTATAAAAATGGGCTGATAAATCTTTTGAAAAAATAGATTTTTAAAGACTTTTACAACTCAACGATTTTGATGATAAATTATAAGCAAACATTTATACTTTTATTCGATAAATTGCATTACAAAGAAGCTACAAATTGTTATTTCTGATATTTTAAGCTTTATTATATTATCATTCTTTTCAGAGACTTGTGAAAATCTAAAAAAAAAAAAAAAAATAAACAAGCACTTCTAAGGCCAGCGGCAAGTTTATACTATTGTCCTTAGCTTCTGTTTATATAACAATTTTAAATCAGTTATAAAAGAGATACAGAAAAGAATACAATACAAGAGGAATTTACTAATACTTTCATTCATTTGAAGTTTCACTTTTTATATACACACATATACATATAAAAAAATATATTTATAAACAAGGAAACTGATAGAAAAAAGTAATGAAAAAACCCAAAAAATACTGACCATTGACACAAATTATCGTAAAAAGGGAGAACTTTTATTTATATTTATGAGAAAGTGATATTTATTTATTCGTAACAAAAATATTATAAGCGTTTCCATTCTTTGAAAAAGGGGCACTTTGGAAAGTGCATCTGAAAGGAAAATCTAAAAGTTCGTGGTTATTTGAACAGACAAAGAAAAATTAGACTGCACGGAAGGTTGAACTGACATCATAATGTTGCAAGACTGTGGTTACACAGTCTGCCAAAAACTTTATTTTCGAAAATTCTCAAAATCTATCGAAACGATTTCTTTAAAGTGCCGAATCGCTTAAGCCGTTCTTTAGTAATAAGGAGTTATATACATATATACATACATATACACACATATGCACACATGCATATCGCAGAAATAGTCAAAATTAATTTTCAATGCCTCAAAATTTTGAGATTTGATTAAAACTCGATTTTCGATAATTGGTGGTGACATTAGTAACTTCGTTAATAGCATGTATGTATGTATGCATATAAAAAAATATTCAGATCGTGTTCTATTGAATACAAAGAGAGTCACCCATCGTTGCAAGCAACACATTCTTCATTAAAATATTAACGACCAGCCCATACCCAAATTGTGAATACATAAAGCACACGTATTCTTCATACACATTCTTATGCTCTTTCATTAAGTCGTCAATGATCAAGTGAAAATTACACATCGGCGCACGCTTTTTCATTTTTTGTGTTTTTTGTCAACAGTATGTGCCAGCAAACAAGCGATTTTCATATCAAATTTACAGGAAAAAACGAATTATGCAGTCTGACAAAAGTTTTCTGACTGTAAATTCAAAAAAAAAAAGAAAAAAATAGACAAACCATTTTAAAAATGGAATAAAATATTTCCTAAAGAATTATATTCTTGCACTTTATGTATGTACATATGTATATCAAACGTTTGACTTTTCTTTTTTGTAGGTTATTCTGTCTTTCATTCTCTATAATAAATTAGTCACTAATACTAATGCGTCGCAATATGTACATACATTCACAGTTGAACATCACTGCATTAAACGCTCATCGATATTCGTGATCGATATCTATGTCAGTGGTATGCATTACAGATAATATTTTTTCTTTAGCCGATTAAGTCGTATGTGGAATAAAATTTTCCGACACTTTCAATATTTTAAAACACAAAAGCTCGATGATTAAAGATTTTTCCAAAAAACAAAAACAGACAAAATTTTTTGAAGATCTTTAAGCTAAAACTATTAAAAAATACATTCTAATGCGACAGGTAAAGCTTTTATGAGCAATTAGAATTTAATGAAAATTATAATATGTACAGCTATTCCATTATTTCATTTTATTAAATTGCGATATATATTTGAATAACTATTTTGTACAGCCAATTCAGTGACCAGGGACGTATACTCGTTGTGCAGTTGATAACAAAAAATTACTCATACGTTAAGTGGCCCAATAAAAATTGTCATCAACATTAAAATGGTGATTTAATATAGAAATTTAAAATACAAGTGTGCCTAAAAAGAAAACATATAAAATTTAAAAAAAAAAAATAAGGAGAATATTGTTCTGTTTCATACACAACAGGAAAATTATAAAAATGTAAACAGTTGACATACTTATGCCACTAAATAAAAAGCTTAAAAATAAAATCTTAATATTGTTTTTATTTTCTGATACCCACTTATTCATAAAAGAAATGAACGAATGAAAAAAATGGAAAGAGAGTGAATAGAAATTTCAGCCATAAATATTGTGATGGACTTGAAAGAAAAAAAATAATATTATGAAAAAAATCCCAAGCAAAAGAAGAAATATTAAATGCTTCACTTGCAATATGCTCTTATTTCATTATTAATTATACAGTGAACACAAAGAAAACTACTTACATTTATATGATGACTCTTGATTGTTTTACTAAGAAAATTAAGTTTTTATTGTTTTTGTTTTTTATGGTTTGTACTTTTTATTTACTTCGTTTTCAATACAACAACGGTTCACCTGTGTTGGTTGTTTTTTAAAATAATTTTTTTACTTACACTCATATACTTTTATTTAAAAAAAATCCCGTTGATTTTTTAGTACAAAATTTTAACGTTTGTAAAAAATTAATCATAATTGCTCGTAACTATTATTAATTATTTTTTCTATTTCTTTTTAGGTTCTTAATTAAATTTTTTCATATTAGGAAGTATTTATGAACAGGCCTATTATAAATTTCAATTAAATACCACTAATACTCAAAGTGATATTAAGAAAATTAATCGGGAAAATTTCCAAGTGATTTGTAAAGATAATCTTTACACAATGAGCTACAATGGAAACTTAGCTGCTAACGACTTATTTTATATATTCCAAATACACAGATTGTGAGACTCGGTGCGGAAAAGAGCTTCACAATGTATACAAATTTTGTAGCATATAGTCATTGTTCCAAGTCACAGTTCCATTGAAGAATATGTCAACCAATACCTTAACTTAGCCTTCTGAGCTGAGTATTTGTTGCAGTACTATTTTTTCCTTTTTATGGTCAGATGTGTTACAGTTTAATTTGGGGGAATCTGCCTTTTGGCGTAAGCCTACAGAGGTCTTAACACCATGTGAATATGTGTGTAGAAACGAACCCCCGAGCCATCTTGAGGGTACACAAGTATCCAAGGCAGTGATGTTATACACTTTTTTCAGAAGTCTTTACGCAGCACTTAAAAAATCTCTACTTTTCCCTACGCGCTCAAAAAATTGTCTTTACAAAAATCTCTACAACTTTAAAATTATAATATATCAAACAATGGAAATAAAATATTTGTGTTTAATATACTATAAACGTTTTATTTAAACTTGTTATACATTATGAGTTATTAAATTTTTTTTTTATAAATTAAAAACTAAATAAACAAAAACTGAAAAACATAAAAACAAGGGATATACATAAATTCATTTAAAATCACAATTAGTTCATTGGTAAAAAAAAGCGAAATATAAAAAATATGTATTTTGCACTTTTGAAATTTGCTAAAAAAATTGTTTGTTATTTTTGACTGGTGATTTCCTGACATGTCGTAAGGATACCAGTTTTTTTAAATGAATTTCGGTACATTGGAAGGTATAACAATTTTTACATTCATCTTGTTAAAATGACCGGACAATGCAAATTGAAGTTGAAATTTTATGACTTAGCTTATTTCTTATGTTAGTGCGAACTTTAGTGATGATGGAAAAAAATTCTTTCCCTGTCTGTATTGGCATATGGCAGTGATAAAGCAAAGGTAGCTTATTTCGACAAAAGGGGGAAAATGAAATTCTCATTAGAATTTTTCATTTTGTTAACTGTGCTCCAAAACTTTTCGAAATCCATATTTAACAAATCACCTACTTCTTGCTCTGAAAAAATAAATTCAAAGGATCTCCAGTCTTGTAGAAGAGAATTAGCGTCCACTTTTATAATTTTTGAAATATTTTTAAATGAAAATTTATTTTGATTTCCTTTTTTTTCCAATGTAATTTCAGAGTTTAAGAACCCCATTTCTCTGAATATTTCTGTTTTGAGGGGTAATATTTGCTGTATTTCTTCCAAGACCAAATCCCAAATCCCTACTTTTTATTTTTTTGTAAGAAAATCCCTACGAGTAGGGACAAGAAATTCATAATGATATGGTGAATGTGTTAGGTGAAAGTGCTCCTTCATATGCAACAGTAAAAAATTGGGTTGCTGAATTTAAACGTGGTCGTACAAGCATTGAAGATGAACCACGTAGTGGACGTCCAAAAACAGCAACAATAACAGGAATTGTAGCCAAAGTGCATGACATGGTATTAAATGATCGTCGAATAAAAGTGCGTGAAATAGCTAATATCATGGGCATCTCAAATGATCGAGTCCATTTAATTTTGCATGAAGAACTACAGATGAAAAAGCTTTCTGCAAGATGGGTGCCGCATTTGTTAACAGTCGACCAAAAACGCATAAGAATGAACAATTCTCAAGCTTGTTTGGATCGTTATAAGCGAAATAAAATGGATTTTAAGCGTCGATTCATAACTGTTGATGAGACATGGCTCCACCACTATACTCCAGAGACAAAAGAACAATCCAAACAATGGACTGAAGCTGGAGGAAGTGCCCCAAAGAAGGCAAAAACAATTCAATCGGCTGGTAAGGTTATGGCAACGGTTTTTTGGGACTTCAAAGGTATTTTATTGATTGACTATCTGCAAAAGGGTAAAACAATAAATTCAGAGTACTATTGCAACCTTTTGGATCAATTAAATGTATAAATTCGAGAAAAACGTCCTGGCTTACAACACAAAAACATTATTTTTCATCAAGACAACGCACCAGCGTACAAGAGTGTTTTAACAATGGCTAAAATCAACGAATTAAAGTACGAGTTGCTTGACCACCCACCTTATTCTCCTGATTTAGCTCCCAGTGACTTTTACCTGTTTCCAAATCTAAAAAACTTCCTTACTGGCAAGCGTTTTACCTCAAATGAAGATGCAATTACAGTTGTAAACCACTATTTTGAAGACCTTGAGGAAAACTATTTTAATCAAGGGATAGAATTGCTAGAAAAGCGTTGGACTAAGTGTATTGAAGTTTCAGGAGATTATATTGAAAAATAAAAATATTTTTGAAAAACTAACTATTCTCTTTCATTGATAGGCTAAGAAGTTTCCGCACCGCCCTCGTAGTTCACGATATGTTTTTGCAACTTGTATATATTTATTTTATGTTCACCCACCTTTTATATATGTATATTTTTTCTTTACAAATTAAAGTAATTTTTATTTGGTTTTATTAAAAATTTGCAAAATAAAACTATAAAATGAAGGTAAAACTTTTGTGGTTTATTTGTGCAAGGTTTTTCTTTATATGTTTTTTATTTTTATATGTTTTGTTATAGAATTTTTTTTGTTGCTGCCAAGTTGAGTTTTAAAACAAGTAAATATACGCCGACTTGTAACTTGTAATTGTAACTTTCATTTTAAGAGCAATTCAACATTATATGTATTTTGTTATAAATTTGTTTAAATATTTGAATGCTTTTTAAATTTCCTTTTTGTTGAATAGTTCTCTTAATTGCAGAGTTTTTTTTATTGTGTAACAATAAGCTGAAAGCTATTATGCGTAATTTCTTTATGTTTGCTTAAATTTGAAGAATATTATTTTAATTGCAAATATAAAGCTACACAAAACATGTAAACTAAGTTAAAATGGTATTATAAATATAATTATAAATGTCAAGCAATAAAAGAACGGTTTAAACTGACATAATATGTTTTACTAAATTTATAATATAAAAAAAAATAACACTTAAATATTCGTAATTTATTTATGAGATATAAATTTTCGCTTTATGCTCTAGAACAACATTTTTAATATAAGGTTTTCCAATAAGAGTGATATGATTTCTTTAAAAAAAACATTCTTATTGTTAAGGAAATTCAATAGTTTTTTATTTAATGTGAAGTACAATCGATACAATTAAGTTCTAAATAAAACGTCATTCAAATGGCAGGAACGAATTCGATGAACCTAATTTTCGAGCACATTTTCCACTAAATCAAGTCGTATGTCATGACTGGCACGTTCAATATTGACTTGTACAGCTTGAAGAGAGTCTGGTTTATTTCGAAAGACCAATGACTTCAAATAACCCCACAAGAAATAGTCTAAAGGTGTTAAATCACAACTTCTTGGAGGCCATTCTATACGAATCTCCATTGACAGTAAAGGTGTTACCAGCTTCATTTCGAAAGAAGTACGGACCGATGATTCCACAAGGATTTTCTTCGCACCAGAATAAAAAGTTTTGTTTATTTACCGCACCACTTAGATGAAAGTGAGCCTCATCGGAGAAGATGATTTTCTTAAAAAAATCGTTATCGTTTTCTGAATAATTTGTAAACGTTTACAGAAAAAAATATTTAATATTTTTCACCAATTAACTCTTTACTTAAAAGTATAAAAAAAATTGATTAAATATTTAATTTATTTAATTAAATTTTTAATTGTAATAAATAAAAATTTAATTGATACCATTAATTTGTTTACTGGTGCAAATTAGTATAATCAATTAAATTTTTATACTAAAATTATTTATTACAATTAAAAATTTAATTAAATAAAGTAAATATTTAATAAAATTTTTTTATACTTTTAAGTAAAGAGTTAATTGGTGAAAACATTTTTTCTGTGTTGTTCTTGCGTATATCTCTCCATGATGAAATTGTAAACACTACTGAATACAATGAAAAACAAATGACAGATCATGACTTATTACAAATGGCCGAAACGTCACTTCAAAATCATATCATCGCTATTGGAAAACCTGTTATATTCTTCCATCAAATTTTTTGATAAATTTTTTTCTTTGTTATTTTCACCGAAAAAAAAGTTGTTAAAATTTTCAATTTGCTATCAATTAATGTTGCATCATAAGAAATATTTAAAAATTTGCTTACACTATTATCACCGTTCTATTTGAAGCGCACTAACTTATTGATGCTTGTGAGCTTGCCTTAATTGAAAGCTTTCAATACATATGCCTTTATGCATAAATATTGTATGTAAAATAGCGACATCAGCAACATCAGACAAAGTTAAAAGCAGCTCAATTACTCAAGCACAACTATCAAAACCATAAATTTATACTCCTGAAAATTCTTTGTAATATCTCTAGTCTTTTTACACTAATGAATGGAAGCAACATTGCGGCAACGAAAGCCAGAGCATTATTATTAACCCACTAACGCCCACGATGATATAGACTAGACAAATGAATGAAATTTTTATTCAAACAAAATACGAATCAAGTTGCAACATCTTTTTGTTATATTTACCTTAAAATTGACTGCGGAAGCCTTTTTTTTATAATCTTTCAATGTGTGCTTTACAAAATATGTTCGATCAAAATTAGTAAAATTAAATTTCTTATTTCAGTGATCAAGTGTCAGTACATCCGCACGTATAAAACTTATAAATATATGCACATACGTATTAAGAAAAAGAGATAAACATAATAGAATTTAAAGAATCGCAAATAATAGTAGGTTAAAAATAGAAAAAGAAATGTCGGAAAGAATTGTTTTTGTAATACCGTGTAATTTTGCAAAATTCCATTTAATAACGCGTAAGGGAAAGATATTCTACAATCAAAATCCAAAATAAACGGAACTAGAGGACTGTAAATCAAAAACGATTGGAATATAATTAACGAATTGAAACCCTTACGATCGGAATGTGAGACTTGCCGGATTGTATATAAAAATATTTGCAAACCTTTGAAAATCTTATGAAGGAATTGCGTTTAAAGTTAATTTTGTTTTTAGTCAAACAATTAATATCTCTAAAGAGTATTATTATGGCAAAAAATTATATACTCACTTTAAATGTCTCTGGTAAAAGAAACGGAAACATTATAAGAATATTATTATTCAAATATATCGCTCGAAATGATGAAAAAATATGTTTTTAAGTATGAAAATTTATTACCAATTTAAATTTTTCATATTGATTAGTTTAATAAATTTTACCCTTTCATGAATTTTACAACGGATGAGTATGAGAGCTCTTTTGGAAAAACGATATGAGCACGTCTTCGAAGTACAACTAATGCCTTCGGCATAAAGGATATATTAATAAAAGCGCTGCAAATCCATGCTTCCCTGTTGTATGAAATTTAATATAAATTGCTAAATGAGGTTTTTGTACGTGGCTTATCTGAGCTTATGCAAAATGTTACTATATATTACATACATATATTTGTTATGTGCAAGTATTGTTATATTTATGTTAGTCACTTTCAGCCTTCTTCATAAAATTGTTCAACTTATAAAAATAAATTTCCAACGAAATGTTTTCATAAACCTTTTAATAAATCAACTACATGTATGTATGTCTATGTATGGCTATGTTGTTGGGAGAAAAACAAGCCTTTCGAAGTATATTATGTTTGCTTTACATAGATACATATTTATAATATTAAACCGATTTATTATATATTGTGTAGACAGATGGCAGGGCGGCTGGCCTGTATTTGAAGTACTTGTTATGAAATATGTGTTTCTTAACCACTCATACTTAATTCATTCAATCTGATTATGTAGAAATAAATTGATATTTAATTCACAGCGATTTTTATTAGGCTAAAGTTCGTAAGATTTTGTGTTTGGAATTTTTTAATTTTCCTTCCTTTAAAATTTTTTCATTGAAAGCTGGCAATCAGTTTTGAGGTCACATTGGCAAATGTAGAATAGATTTTCGTGTAGCATTTTGAATGTTGAAAAAGAAATTAGTAAAACAGACTTTATCTGAATAGTTATTATAATTTAAAGAAGAAAAAAGTGTTCTAAAGCCAAGAAAATATTGTTAATATAAAATAAAGTGAACGGCAATAGACCACAGCCTACATTCATTTTCCCAACTTCAACTCCCACCAAATGAAACATAATATAAGTTTGTATAAATAATCACCCCTATCGTGAATAATAAGTGGAATTATTGTTCCCATAAAATTTTTATTCCCCTCGAAGTGAAATATGCTATCATGAATCTCACGTGAAAAATTTTTGTGGCTATCAGTTCTCAGTGAATGTAAAAAAGAAAGAATATTAAACATATTAAAAATAAAAGAAATTTTTGTTCAAAAATATACAAAGAAAAAGTATAAAGAAGACTAATTTTCGAGCTTGAGGCCACTTTTAATGTGATGTTTTTTTATTCATTTATTTGCAAATAAATAAATAAAAAAAAAAAAAAAAAAAAAACATCACATTAAAAGTGGCCTCAAGCTCGAAAATTAGTCTTCTTTTTATTTAACATAAGTTACTAAAGGCTGAACAAAACTATATTATATGAAAAAGTATATGTACAAAGGAAACTTAAAAAAAGAAAAGCTAACTATTCACTGTTGGAGCGATAGTTTAGTTGCAGCGTTTGTTTATAGCATTTTTACTTTTATGTGGTAAAATAATTCGGCTACATTATGGAAAGCCAACAAAACGAAAGAATTCCAACAAATTAAAGCTTCACAAATCCGCAGGCAATTGACTTGCTGTTTTGCATTTTGTTGACCAATACATCATTTTATGTCTTATTATCAGGTATTTTTCTTAAAATAAACTTTGTAAGCTTTAATATTCGAATTATAAGAAGACCAACATACATGTTCTATTGTATTCCCCATCAAAAATACAGTGAAAAAATTCCGAGGAAAAAAATTATTCAAGATATGGGGAATATTTTTCAATGAACATATTTTCACGTAATCATTCTGGACTGAAAAAACTTTTCTCATGGGAGTTTTTCATGATTGCAAATACGTGAAAAGTGTAACAATTACGAGGGAAAAATTATTCACGATAGGAGTGAATATTACAAGAGCAGAGCTATTGCAACAACAACATTCATTGAGCCCTTACAGTCATACTAAAACAAAAATGATTTGAGTGTAAAACTTGCATGTAAATCATAATTAAAATTTAGTGCTTTTTATACAAATTTTTCAAGTCACTTGTTACACCTAAATTCTCCAAAATATATAATACCCTGAACGGACAGGGACATGTCAAATTTAGTATTTTTTTATTCAATATGGTAAAATGCTTTCCGTTTATGGTAACATTTATCGTGCAACTGACTAGAAAAAAAATAGAACCGAAAATGAGCAGCCCTAAATTAGACAAGAAATAAATTTTAAATTCTTCCATATCCAAATCTTTTTAAACTTATTCTATTTGTATATACATACGTAATGAATTCCTTTTAAGCTAAAATATTCATTTAACATGTACATATATGCGTACATACAAACATATGTAATACATTTCTATGTACAAAATAAGAAATATCTTTATATTGCTCACGTATTTAATATGAATTCGTCGAACAATACAACTAATAAACAAAAAATATAAGAAAAAAAAAAAAACATCCATACAAAGTTAATTTTGAATCAGAATGTTGGATGAATGCCTTTTATATGCTTTCAATACAAATTTTATTTACATAATTTTCTTATTTTGGCCAGTTAAACTTTCTTATTGTAGGTTTTGTAATACAATTACATAATTTTTTTTTTGTGCAATTTAACACACATACAGATGTTTGTATGTATTCTATTTCGAACAATAGAATTTGCTAGTAACTACAATGAAATATTTGATATTTTTATGTTATGAAAAAGAATTTTTTAGAAACAATAAAAGAAAATTTTTTCCCAAATATTTTCCCCAATATTTTCAACAAAATTGTTTTTATGCAATTTAATATATCAGGCTCAAGTTCAGTTTTATTGAATTAATGAAAATTCAAATAACTATGAGTTTTCTATTTTTGAGAAACATTAGCACGTGCAATCAGATTAGCAGAACGAATCAGTATACCGATTTCAAGGGCGCTACACGTTCATTTGTCCATTTTTACAATTTTCGTAAAGTGGATACTAATTGGGAAAGAATATCAACTATTTAACCAAGTTTTCAAATGAAATAGAATACGAGAATTAATTAAATTAATTTTTATTCTATTTTTACATGTTGATGCATTTTGGTTAGTAGGAAATATTATAATATTAATTTTCATATGTACATTAGTATAAGTTCAAATAATAATTACGTTTATTCGTAATAATACAAAAATATTAAAATTGTTTTTATTTATTTTTCCAACGCACAATACGCCAAAGAAAGATAAAAATTTTTATTTGGATTCGTAATATTAGATACAGTATTGTATTTTGTTAATATATATTGTTAATATTATGTTGCATAAAAAAGGGAGTTTTTAAACCAATTTACTTCCTAACCTCAAATTTGAAGATGTTATCAATTTGCTTGCATTGTTTTTTTTACTCGCTTGAAAAGAAGGCATATTTTTTTATACATTTATTTAAAATTAAAAACATTTGCGGTAGAATCGTAGCAATTGAAAAATCACATTAAATAATATAGCGAATAACAATTATAATCCTACCGATGTATTGTGATACATTTTTTTGGAGAAGACTGCCGTTAGAACCCTCCAGCATCACATTACTCGATATATTGTTTTATATTAAGTCGCAATTTGCAGCTGGGATTAGACAACTTTGCAATCATAAAAATAAAAAACAAAATCAAATCAAACGTCGCGGATATTTGTCTTTTCGCGTTTTATGTTTGTCTTCGAACCCTTTTATATGTACTTATGTCGGTGTTAAGAACGCTTTTAATATTGTTTATTGTTTGGATTGTTTTTTTTTTTTTTTAACAAAAACAAAAGAAATTTTATCCATTCATCTTTGTCAGTAAGCTAAAATTATTTACCACTGTATTTGATGGAGAAAAAAAGAAAAAATGTTAAATGGCCGTATAATTTGTGTTGCAAGATTTATGGTTTATTGTAAACAGAAAGTGTCGAAAATTATTTTGTGTTTAAATAAGTAGAGACATTTTATGAAAAGGGTTATTGTTATTATAAAATTGACGGAGGAAATACTTAAAAAATATGCCACCGCATGGCGTTTTTAATCCAGACATCTGATTTTCTCTTAAAGTTCTCATATATCAAGATAATTTATTTTGTACATTTTATGAAGTTTTTTATATAATATACATATTGTTAATATATAAACATATATATATAGGTATTTATGTATATGCAGACAGACTAATACATACAAACATCTTTTTTTAGTATTAGGAATTTTCGTTTTAAATATATTCTTAAAACAATTGGCGGTATTCATTTTGTGGTGCAAATGGTCTTGCGAAAGTGCAAATGCCAATATTTTTGGTTTATTTTTATGAAATCTAACGGCATTTCAGTGTAATTTTTTGCTGTATTTTAAAAAAGAGTTGAGATTATTTACATTTTGCTCTTTTGCATGACCATTTTGCATCACAAACTGAGTACCACCATTTTATTTATTTTTGTTTCTAAAATTATAATAAATAACCAAACTTTTTGCTGTGAGCTAAGAAATACGGATCAGATCACTACTTCATTACGTGAAATGTTGTTAAAGAAAAAATTTTTTTTTTTAAATTACTCCAAAAATCTATTGATTTTTTAGTGCCTTGAGCGTGATAGCAGCAAGATATTCTAGGAATGGCATGCAGTGTTAACCTTTTCTTGCATTTTTTAAGGTCTAAAAAATATTTTATTTGTTAAATATTTTTTATAAAAAAAAAATTGCATTAATGTTTGTTTTAAGTGTTTGAAATTTTGTTCTTAAACAAATTTTGTCAACGATATCTCTTGAATGAATAAAACAATTGAGGTATTTGACTTAGAAAAATATAACAACCAATAAAAAGCAATTTGATAGAACATTTTTAAGTAAATCACAATAAATAACTATTTGAATTTTATAAAATGGTCAGTAATTGTCGTGGTTTTTAAGAATTACAGCTGTTTCGATTTTGGATTCTATCGAAACGGTAATAAAAAATTTTTTTTCGACTGGTCTCAATATCCCATGATGATATCCTGTAAAGGCCGAAAACTTTTTTACTGACAGTTGAGCCGATTTTGGAAAATGTAGGGTGAAAAAAAAAAAATTCTATTTTCTTTTTTGGATGTTATAAAATCTACAGTAAAAATATCGAAAACTTTTTCAGACGCTACCAAATATCCTTTTAAAAATTAAAAAAGAAATGTTTGTATTACAAAACAATTTTCTAATGGTCTTATATTGCCGGAGTTGTATATATAAATTTAATTTCATATTCTATAGATGTCAATAAGATGGGGGGCGTTTTGTAAATTTTCCAACAATTTAACTTGATGATATCCATTTTAATGTTTGTACATGATATAACAGACATTTTATCATTAAACTTTTATTTAAGTGACGCTGTCAAATGGTATGTTGTTTATATACTACACACCCATTAATGGTGGTACATGCATGCATGCATAACTGAATATTCTTAAGGGAACGTTGAGTGATTTGTGCATTGATGTCCACACAATAGAAATATACATTAATTAATGGTAGATGTTGTAGATTAATAAAACAACAAAAACAATAACAACATACGTATTATAGAAGAGTATCTGAGTAATATATATTTTTTTATTCGTTACCAACATAATTAGCTTTCTTTCTTAAACTTGATTTTATTTATTGCTGTAGTAGTAAGTGATGCATAAGATATTAATTGTATAGAAAGTATTTCTTTTAAAAAATTTTTGGCCAAGTTCCGAATAAAAAAAAAAAAAAATTTTATTCATTCTACACAATTTTGTTTTATTATTCGTGGATATTTTATTTTAATATTCTTTTATTTATTGCAGCGATTAAAGTTTGTTACCTGTTTCGCAAATAATTATAAGTTTTACAAATATTAGGAAATCTATCAAGAGTGCGCATCTACACTAATCTTTTTGTAATATTTTAATATTTGTTTTTGTAATACTAATGTCCTATTTTCGACTTCATATTTGAGTATGTAACTAGTTAATTTACTTTCAAATTTATATTGTACTAGCTGAGTGCACCGGCTTCGCACGGAAGCTATTTACTTTTATAAATTTCGATTTAAACTTATAATGATTACTCACTGATAGCTGTCAAGGGGCTGTGCACATATTACGTAACGCTCCATGGTGGGGCCCCCCAGAGATTTGTTACGGATTGGAAATTTTGCACTGAAAAAGTAGTAAAAAGGGTTAGTAAAGGTTACATAATATGTGCACAGCCCCCCAATGTGTATGCGCTACAACGTATATTTACCGTGTGTATGAAGTCAGCACACAGTATACATACCGCACACGCTCATAGGTGCCTAAAAAGAAAAAAATAAAAATTGATTTCAATTAAAAAATTTGTGATATCAATTAAAAATTTAATTAAATTCCACCAGTAATTAAATTTTTATATATTTATCAACTAAAATTATTTATTACAATTAAAAATTTAATTAAATAAATTAAATATTTAATCAAATTTTTTTATATTTTTAATTAAAGGGTTAATTAAAAAAAAATTAAATATTTTTTTCTGTTTACGTATTTGTTCTTGTTTTTTTTTATATGTACAAAATCACATGTTGTCATGAAGAGTCATAACTCACGAACGCGTCGACCGATTTCGTGCAAACTTTACATAAACCATCTACACGACCAACCCTAACCCTAAAAATTTAATCGAATTCGGTTTGACCGTTCGTGAGTTAAAAAGTGACAACACACGTGCAACAATTTTTTATATATATAGATTTAAATAATTAATAACGATGAATGATATTTTTATTCAAGCTAGAAATAAGAATAATTAAGAACTGCTGAAAAGTTCGAAAAGAAAAAAAAATTATTAAAACTTAATAGCGACAAAATAAAACAAAATTTTATACAACTTGCCAGCAACAAAAAAAAATTTTATTGGCTTTTTTTAAATAAGAAGAACAAGCAGTCATATACATATGGAAATTCGTAAAAATATTTTCGTAAAAAAGTATTTATAATAGTGGTGGTGGCTGAAGTGATTAATGCGTTGACTTTTAAGAAAACTATGACATAGCTGAGTTCAAGCTCTGGTCAGGGAAAGTCTTTAACACAATGAATTTCTGTAAAGTACATTAGTGTGGCACTGTATTAATTGTTGTTGGACTGTTTAAGTGCACAGAGAAAACACATTAGTTGTGGCAACCGAATTTGTTGCCAACCGAATTGTGGCGGTTGCACCAACTATCATAGAATTCGGTTGCTACAACTATAATTTTCGTGTAGTACCACTGAACAACCGATAGAATTGGTTACCTGCATGGAACTTTAAATGGAAGCTATTCGGTATTATTTACACTCATTTTTATCCTGGAACACAGTTCAATTAATATTTTTCATACTTAACTAAATTAAAATTGTTTTATTTACTCATTTGAATTTAAAAATTTATTTTTGTCCATTCTTGGTATTGAGCATATAACTCACATGTTTGTAACGCATCGCCTTAAGCTGGATTCACCCATTCTTTCGGAACAATTTTGTTGCAAAAATGTTTCAGAACAAAAAATTTTGTCCGGACAAAAATTTTGTTCGGAAACAATGAGTGAATCCAGCATTAGACTACTCAGCCACATGAAAATTTTAAAATCGACAAATATTGAGTAAGTACTTATTTTACTATAATTGGAGATGCCAACCGAATAATCGGTTAGGAGGATCCACCAAAACATATTCATTGCCAATTATTCAGTTGAGCTTGCCAGTTTGGGATTTAGTAGGAGCAAAAGAATATATTCGTTTGACCTAATCAATTAAAAAACTGTCACAATCGTATACTGGTTACAAATATGGTTTTATGGTTATGATTGTGGAATGTTTGTTGAATCCATAGAATATTCGTAGCGGTAACCGATATATAGTCTATGAAACTGATATTCTATTGACGCAACCGATTTCCAACCCATATTTTCTTTTTTTGTGTGATGAAGTCATATAACTGGCCAGTAAAAACTGTTCCGACAGTGACATATACTGTTCCAAGATATTGTACACAACAGTGTCCTCCTTCGTAGGTTAGCAAAGCCGTCGGCGAAGTAAAAAAAATAATAAAATTACTGCTCAGACAAATGAAGAAATTCAGTGCGTCTAATTAACACCAGAGGCACTCCAATATTGCGCTAAAGCAGAGCTGCAAAGAAGTTAAACCTTCTACATTTTCAACATCTATTTTCTCTACCCTATCCCTTTCCCTAAGTTCTAAGCGCAATGCATTCCATAAGAAGGAGTCATTTCCTAAGTGCTGGTTCTGCAAAAAAAAACGTCCCTTTCACCAAAAATCACAATTGATAACAAATACTATTATTGTTTTTTTTTTATAATGTCTAAAATATTTATATTTTTCTTTACATCCTGTTATACTTTCAATTATTGCAGCAAATATTTAAGACAGAAATTTCAGTGCCTCTAATGTCACATGAAAGCAACAATATTTGATTTTATAAAATTTTATATTGTAAAAGAAATAGAAATAAAATGAGAACAAAATACAAGAAAATATAACTTCCGTTAGTAACCATGACTTTGTTCGTCACAGACACACATACATACGTATGTACATACTCGTACATCCACATAAACACAATTATGCTCACTAGAAAATTTGCACAAGAATAAACTCTGATGCATTTGTAAAAGGCTGAATGGTGGTAGTTTTCCTATTCAATATCGAGCAAAATGTGTTTTGCAAAGTCACTTGATTTTTAATGTCAATAGAAAATGATAAGTTTGTTTTTAGTGAGCACACAGACGTACATACATATAATTATATTTTTATATTGTTGCCTTAATATATAAAGGACCTAACTCATAATTTTTCTCAAATCTCGTATTTATCATGTTTTTGGTGGGAAAACCTCTAAGCCAAAAAAAAAAAAAAAATACGCAAATTGAGGAAGAAATAGTTAGGGGCTTTCTATATTAAGGTAACGATTTCTATGTAGCTACATATATATGTACGAGTACGTGTGCACAAAAGTGTCTATGAATGCTATTCATTCTCGGTGTGTTGTATGCAATGACTTTGCACACACTTTTGCTAAGTATTTTGTGGTTTTTCAAAAGATATTCATTGTTAGATAAATGTTTTTTTTTTATTCATTTATGCAGACACCCATGGTACATTCATGGCCTTCTTTTTATGTCCTTTATATTGTGGCAACATACAGTTTGGGAAATTATTTGATATTCTTTTGTTAATGTTTTAGTTTTTCTTCAATATTCCGTTGAATTGTTGTTGCTTGATTTAATACATCCTGCATGAATTTGCTAAAATACAAAAAAATTGAATGTATACCAAAAAGAAAATTACATATACCGTTAGTGTGAGTTTGTGTGAGCGGTATTTAGGCATAATGTAATTTCTTGCTTATATTTCTTTAAAACTATGTAGAACCAAAATATACGTAAATTTTACGTGCAATTAATTTTTAAATACACTTCGATAAAACATATATGAGGCATTCTTATGGTAATTCCTTCCAGGTATGCTCACATCAAGTGTATTGATACGCTTACAAATATTTATCTAATAATCATTTTATTTTTCCAAGAATTCTTTCCCATATTAGAAAGGCAAACAAATTTTGCCAAGCTTACAGGTTGCCTAGAAATGAGATGGAGTTGTACCTATCAAGAACTTGGTCCTTATTTTGATCTCAGTACTTTTTACGAAATGTTTTTGTGCGAATCTCACATCTTTTTCTAAGTTGTTTTTGTACAAATATTTATATGTATTGCTTATCTTGACCTACCTGTGTACGAAATTTCAGCTTTCTAGCTATACTGAAAGTGTCCTATACAAAGAAGGGGCACGCTAGTCGCGCAGGTGAAAAGTGCCCGTTTAAAAACTATTTTTTGTTAATTCTTCATCAGGACCACCTACCTGTGTACCGAGTTTCAGCTCTCTAGCTATACTGAAAGTGCCCCATACAAAGAAGAGGCACCCTAGTCCCCCCGGGTAGAAAGTGCCAGTTTCCAGATTTTTCTGGTTAATTTCTCACCAAGACCTATCTGTGTACCGAGTTTCAGCTCTCTAGCTATACTGGAAGTGCCCCATACATAGAAGGGGCACCCTAGTCCCCCGGGTGGAAAACGCCCGTTTTCAGATTTTTCTCGGTAATTTCTCACCAAGACCTATCTGTGTACAGAGTTTCAGCTCTCTAGCTATACTGAAAGTGCCCAATAATATTGATGAGTCGGTGAATATGTACTAAAATATGGACTTTTCACACCTTAATATCTCGGGAAGCTGTTACGGTAGAACTTTCAAATTTAACCTGTGAGGAAAACTCTGTGGGGAAACCTTATGTTTCAAGTTTCAACATATTATGATCAAGAGGAGCAAAGTTATGAGGGGGTGAAAACAGCTCGAATGGATTCGTGTAAATATACACACTGTGTGGCCGAACTTGGCCTAGATCTTCACAAGTATGATTTTGAAAATAAATAATAAAAACTTTACTAATTAGTTTTCTATAAACGATATAATGCTTTAGAGAAAAATTCTTACGAGAGAAGTAAATTCTTACTTAATATTATTTTGTGAATAACACTGTAAATGCCTCAAACGTTACTTAGCGGTTATCATAAGTGGTAAGCTCTTTGACTAGTAAGCAAACTATGACTCAAGACGTGGGTTCAATCCCTGGTAAGGGTAAGTTATCAACATCATGAACTTCTGAAATGTGCATTAGTGTGGCATTCTAGTGTTGTTGGAATGTTTAAATGATGAGGGCTTAGTACTGGTCACTAAAACTGTTCAAACTGCGGATGTACACAACAGTGCAGGTCATTAAAAAAATGCTGTTTTGCTCCCTGCTGTTTTGGGTCCCTTTTATTAAATGTTCATTTTTAAACAGTCATAATTTCTTTATTTCAAAAAGGATTTCTACAAATTTATATATACATATTTAAAACGTTCGACTCCGATTTGATATTTGAAACAAAACGAAGAATTTGAAGATGATTAATAGATTCTACAGGTCGTTCATATTCATATTAATCCAATTCCTAACCATATAAATTTTAACGAAATAAACGTGTAATTAAATAAACAAGTATTTTGTTTACACACGTATTTTTTTCCTTCTCAAATTCAATATACACTCGTACATAGGTATATTGATGTTACATATTATTTGAATAGTATATATTAAAAATGCTTTTAAATTTATATCGATTTATTTTCCAGTTTAACATATGCATTGACAGCACATGCACGTATTGACGATGTAAACGACAGCCACGAAGAGTACCTAAAAATGTATTTAAGCCGCAAATTCACTTACAGATGAATGAATATACGTAAAATAAAATGAATCAAGTCTGTCATTATCTTGTATTGGATAGTGAGAAAATATATATGTATGTATATGTACACACACATAGAATATATAAATGTAAATGTGTGTTGTGTTTTACTTAACAATAACGTTAAAAGACAAATATGTACATACATCTCTGCACTTAGATACAAATTGTGTTGAAAATGTATTTTCACGTCATTAAAAGCGTACGAACAAGAAAAAATTAATTTGCAACATCATTTAAACTTAATTTATTTATATATAGGTATTCAGAATATGTTTAATACACACAGACGTGCGACTATTTACCATGATGTTTAATTAAGTGGTTTCTGTTTTAAGAGTTCAATTTTTTCAATAGTTGAGAGGTGTTATCAATTTACCGTCAAATATTCGGTTAATTGTTGATTAAACGGTTAGCAGATTAATCAATACAATTAATAACCAACGACCGACACAATCGACCATATTCTAGATCATTGATCGTTAAACTAGCCCCTAGGGGCCGAGCACCAATCGACATTTTCACATACACAACACGAACCAAACAGAAGAGACAAACTAAAATACGAAATATACTCATTTGTCGCTTTATTTTAGAATTTGCAACAACAAAACACATGCAAAAGAGGGCAAGAAAATATTTATTTTTTTTTAGTCTCTTTATTTGTTATTCATAGTACACTGTGAATATTTTAATTTTTCAGGATGTGGAATGTTGAGTAGGAAGAAGCTTTTTTGTATATATATTTTTTAATGGAAAATTTTTTTAATTATGTAAATTCATTCATTCGTCCATTCTTTCGTCCATAAACACGTTAAACCAATCCAGTATGTATGCATACAAACTTTTAATATGATGTTAGGATACAGTAAAAAAATAAATGTAACAATGAATTTCAACAAGTGTAAAAACACCAATACATTGATATTTCCTACATGTTTTCTTTATGACAAAGGCTGTTCTACATGTAAATAATTCTTTTTTTATAATTTTCATAGAGAAAGTACTTAAACGTCATAAAAAATGTCAACAAAAATTCACAACAAAAATTACTTAATGCTCCTTCCAACTGATCTCTCTTATCTTCTACTCCTTTAGCTCTTCGACAATGCTCCCTCATCCAAACATGTAAAAAATTTGTTATTGTTGTTATTTTCTTTACAGAACCAGTTGGACAAAAACACATGCATGCTCTATTGTTTTATTATTTTTTTTAACGTACAAGTACTCATATCTGTGAGTAGTTTGTGTAGGTGTGTTAGTAGAAATTTTAAACGCGTATAGCTTTCGAAATACAGAGCCAAGGTTAGCCAACAATAGTTCGCTCACTTCTGTTTATTTTGGCATAAGTATGCTAAAGATGGGTTGAATAATGTGGAGATAAAGTCAATAACAAAAAATGTTCTTGCCTTTTAATTATGCAGATGTGAAAATATGATAACAGGATTTTCTAAATTTATTCGATAAAACTAAAACGAGAGACCATATATATCGTTTTTATAGTCTGAAGTATTTTGACAAACGAAATAATATATCGATTCATCGATTAAGAATCAATCGATTAAATGTTTTACTATCTCTACTCTTCTGTACATAATAAATACCGATTGTAATTTTTTTTTTGTTAACACAACGACACATAAGTGAAGGAATAAAAAAGAAACTCTATTATTAACCCAATAGGAAAGCGCTTAATTTCGGTTAAAAGCCAACAAAAGGCATTAGTGGTAACTTGCAGATTTATTGTTTAACAGATTCAGTGAAATACAAACAATTAAAATTAAAACTCAAAGCTAAATTGCCATCAATCTTAAGAGTGATTGCACGTTTTAACTTAAAAAGGCAATTTAAATTATTTTATAAAGAATTATTATAGTGGAGCCTTAGACAATATTTAAATTAATTTACATAATAGGATTTTTAGTATCAAGACTTTTGATTTAAAGAGATAGTAAGCACGGTGGTTTTTCTACAGGATTATAAGTTTGTATAAGATAAGTCTAAATATACTTTTGTAAGAAAATTTAAGATTTTTCAGATATCAATTATTTTAAATTAAATTTAAATTCGTTTTTTTTACTTATTTGTACTTTGATTTTTTGGTTGACAAGTCACTCATTCCGATCGGAATGGTTTCAATTCTGTAATTGTATTCCAATTGTTTTTGATCTACAGTCTTTAGATTCATGAAACTCTGTAAGCCTCCCCAATCTTCTAACCTCTCTCACCTAAAAAAAAACAAGAATTGCAGCCAATAATTTACTTGCAAATTTTTATATAAATTACTTTTTCCACAATGAATGACGAATGATGTGAATGTAAGATTTATATAGAAATTTGTGGATTTGTGAAAACAGAACCGAAAATACAGTTATTAGATTGGCTAAGTCTGCAAAAAATAAAATATGTATCTACTATGTTCAAATTATTAAATTTGTAATGTTAAAAAAAAAAATTCCAATGGTTCTTATGAAAGCGAACTTTCCCAGAAAGAGTTCAGTAATAATAAAAAAATATACTCGATGTTGTCAAAGCGGAATCGTATTGATTCTACTTGAATGCTTGTGCGTAACGGGCAGCCACGTAAACCAATACTTAATATTGTAAACGAGTCTGTCAAACATCTTTTCAATAGATTTTTTAACGAGAAAATATAAATAAGATTTAAAAAAAATTCTTCCATTTTCAAAATATTTGTGCTGTGTCATAACAAATGAAAATGCTGCTTTAGACAACATTTATTAAAGAAATTAAATCATTCCAATAACCGTATTTGGAAAATTTTCTATTGTCATCATCTTCATACTATTCTCTTATATTTACTATTGTTGTAACATCAATCTTCATTGTAGTGGGGATTATTATTGTTTTCATTCTTACAAGCACGCACTCACTCCCACAAACGTTGTTGGGCGTTGGACTCTGTAATCATTATTCCTCTTGACTAATCATTCAGATATTTCAAGTGAAAATTCTTGCTAACACTTAATTTTTGAATGGCAGACAATAAATAAAGCCGAATCGCATTTTGATTGAGAAATTTCGTTGAACATTGTAACAAAATATCAAGGCTACATATTTCAAGCATTTAGTTGATTCAATTGTCTTGTTGTTAAGTGAAATTTTGAGCACCTTCAAGTTTTCAGTGAAATAAAACCCATTAAATAAATCAAAATATTCCAATTATGTAGATGCTACAGGTAATAAATTTAGAATGTCTACAAGCTAAAACAATTAATAGTAAAATTTTATCAAAATTAAAGGTTTAAAGCAAACTCATGATAAAATTGACTTAATATAGAAAGATCGTATCTCAACATTTAGCTACTTTACAGGAGAAGGAAAAAACTTAATAATATCTGAAAAAATAACTTGTAAAAATGAGTTGGGGCTATTTTTAATTACTCTAAATCTGTTATTCGTCAACATAGGAAACTGAATTTTTTACGTAAGGTGTATTTGAGTTTTGCCTACCAGAACATGTAAAAAAACCAATTTTGAAAAAAAACGAGATACGACCTTTCTATATTAAGCTATCGATATAAGTATACTATTATGAGTTAATGGAGCACCGGGTTAATTTTATATTTTGATGAAAATATTCAAGTTTTTTTTCCAATATTTTGTCAGAACTCCAACTTAGTGAAATGTCTCTAATTAATGTAATTGTTACAGAGATATGTATACTCGTACTGTTCACATGCATTTGTATGTATTACGTATTCCTATTGCGAAGGATTTTAAAAAGATATGTGCTATGATGCGTATGATATACGTACATATACATACATATGTAAAAATAAGCATGTTCATACATTGTACATACTAAAATATATAATTTTTAAAATAAATTAATTCAAATATTTTTGCAACCTCCAGTTGCATACTTTTAGAGTATAAAAAAATATCCACTACGTTGTTGTACCTTCATGCGTATGAGTAATATTTTAATTTTAGCTGCGTGTATGTCATACGCCACAGTTGAATGGAAGTAGAAAATAATCCAAAGAATTTTTTCTTCATCCATTCTTATGATAGTTGAAAAGCCAAACAGAAACAGTTTTTATCTGCAGAGAAGGATAAACTGACATCATGATGATTCGAGACCAACCACGTATCACCCGTTATCAAAGTTGTTATCCGCTTAAACTTAATTTGTCTGTTCAATTGCATGATCTACTGCCGTTTTCTTTGTAATAAAATGATGTTGCAGAACACTTCCAATATACGAGTAGGGTCAAATTAAATTAAAGTTTTTAAATAAACCTTTATTATTATCATTTGTAAAATGCAATGAGACAAACATGTGGAATGATGATTTTATTGTAGCATCAAATACATATGTAATTAAATAATTGAATAATGTTTGAAGCAATTAAATATGCTTCAATGAATAATTATTTAGTTGTGGCAGATATATATAGTTTAAATAAATGAGGGTGGTGTTGGTGTTGTCGGACTATTTAAGTGATGAAGGCATGAACACTGGTCACTAAAAAACTGTTCCGATAGTGATTGATACTGTTCCAAGCTAATGTACACTACATCGCCCTCCTTTGTCGGTTAGCAGAAACATCGGCGAAGTAAAACCATTAAAAAAATGTCTGCTAATACTGCTTAACAAAGTCAATGTGTCTACTTAACACAATAGGCGCTGCAGCACTGCTATTCAAAATTAATATAGCGCGCAAAGCAGAGTTGTAAAAGAGTTAAGCTTTCTAAATTTTCAACAACTATCTTCTCTACCCTATACCTCTCTCTGAATTCTAGCACAATGCATTGCATAAGTACTGAGTGCCGTACCAAATAAAAAAAAAAAAAGAAATGAACATTTTACAATCGTGTCTTTTATTTGCGCCTAGGAAAATTTTCTTTTGAATTACAATTTCGCTGAGCATTAGAGAAAACGTTGATTTTAAAATTTATGTTTATTTTATATCCTTCAATAACATCAACATGTGAAAAGATCAAGCCAGGTTAAAATGTTTCTTTTTAATGGCATATCAAAGATATTATTCTTAATTGTTTTGGTACTAACTTAAAGTAAAACATATTTCATGCAACTTATCTACAATTTTGCTGATCATTTTTCAAACTAAATTCCTTGAACTTAGGTTAAATATCTTTTTAAAATCCGTTTTTTTAAATTAGGACCACCACTCAGGGGATGACCCCTACGTATGCATTGCACTGTGCCGGAACTCAGGGAGAGGGATAGGGTAGAGAAGATATATGTTGAAAATTTAGAAGACTTAACTCTTTCACAACTCTGCTTTGCGCGTTATGTTAATTTTTTTAAGGCAGTGTTGAGGCGCATCCGGTGTTAAGTAGACGCATTAACTTTGTTAAGCTGTATAAGCAGCCATTTTTATTAATTGTTTTACTTCGCCGATGTTTCTGCTAACCGACGAAGGAGGGCGATGTTGTGTACATTAGCTTGGAACAGCTTCAATCGCTGTCGGAACAGTTTTTAGTGACCAGTGCTATGTCTTCATCACTTAAATAGCCCGACAACAATTAATAGAATGTCTCACTAATGTCCAGTAGAGAAATTAATGATGTTGACTGACTTGCTCTGGCCAAGGTTTGAACCCAGGCCCCAAGTCGTTGTTTGCTTAGTAGACAACGCGCTAACCACTTCAGCCAACACCACAAAAAAAAAAAAATCATTTAAAATTTAAATTAAAATATTTGAATGTGTTTTTATGTAAAAACTAGCTGAACGCCCCGGCTTCGCACGGAAGCTATTTACTTTTATTAAATTCGATTTACCTAATCAAAGCACATCACGACTTTCGCGAACAAAAATAGCGACTTTATTGACAAAATTCTTACTACATCAGTACGAAGAGCTGACTCTTTGCTTATGCATACAATTTTAATACTGTTGAAATATAAAATTAAACTATTGTAATACGTTATTTTCACATTTATGTTTTTCTGCGGATATCACTTCTTTTTTCTAACTTGTTTTTGTATAAATATTTATATGTATATATGTGTATATAATTTTGGATTTTAAACAGTTAACGGTCAGGTTATTTAATGTGAAGCTTTCTACCTATACTGGATTTGCCCCATATAAATAAGGGGCACCCTAGTCCCCAAGATGAAAAGTGCCCGTTTGAAAATCATTTTCGTTAATTGCTCATCGCGGCCTACCTGAGTACACAATTTAAGCTTTCTAGCTATACTGGAAGTGTCCCCCAGGTAAAAAGTGCCCCTTTGAAACATCTCATGAACCATCTACACGACCATACGAACAAACCCTAAAAATTTAATCGAATTCGATTCACGAATTCCAGAGAAAATCAATTACCACCACAATGCAACTTATTTTTATATATATACTAGCTTATCCCGGTATGCTTCGCTACACGCCTCGTTATAAAATAAAATTAAAAGTATTTATATATCCTATTGTGAAAATTTAACGACGATCGGTCCAGTAGTTAAGACTATATTACGATTTTTAATTTTCCTAAAAAGGGGCGTGGTCCCACCCACTTTTCCCATGGTACGTTTTCCAAATTATGCCAATGCCATATGTACCAAATATCATCGACGTAGGTCAAAAATGACCAAAATGTGGCGATTTAAATTTTTGGGTTATATGGGCGGTGCCACTCCTCTGTCCAATCAAAACTTCATATAGCCTTTTATTCCTTCCAGAGTCACAGTAACATGCTGTGAAAATTTCAGGAAAATCGGTCTAAGGGTTTGGTTTTTCTAAAAAAGGGGCGTGGTCCCACCCACTTTTCTCCTGGTACGTACTCCAAATTATGCCAATACCATATGTACCAAATATCATCGACGTAGGTCAAAAAATGCCCAAAATTTGGCGATTTAAATTTTTGGGTTATATGGGCGGTGCCACGCCTCTTTGTCTAATCAAAATTTCATATATCCTAGAATTCATCCGAGAGTTCCAGTTAAATACTGTGAAAATTTCAGGAAGATCGGTCTAAGGGTTTGGCCTCCTATAAGGAACAAACAAACAAACACACAAACAAACACACATTCGGTTTTATATATTAAGATAGATAATTAATTTAATGAAAATATAGTGATAAAAATTAGAACAAAAAACAGAAGCTAAAGAAACTTTAATAAATATTTTCAGTCATAAACAGTCATGGAAATTTATGTCATATCCTGTTACACTACACCAGAAAATAATATTCTTTTACACTTGTAGCCATGGCAAAAACTTATTATTCATTTATGTCTGAGTGTGTGTGTGTCTTTGGCATGCAAACAACAAACAGTATAATTTTTGTAGACAATCTTTATACATAGATTGTTTTTATATACTAGGATGCAAAGGTATGTACATACATATGTACATATTTATGTATGTAAGGTCATACGTATATCTGTGCATACTTTTAATGTATTTACTGTGTTAAATTAAACCACACAAATGTTGTAGCAGACTTTCTATTCTATTTAAAACATACATACATATGTATGTAAATTCGTAAATTTCTCACACATCCATACTTATGTGTAAATTCATAAATTATTTAGTACAACATAGAAGTGCATGTTTCTAAATTTTCTACATGAGACAACTTTACAGAAAACATTTGTTGCGGATTTCAAACCAAGTTTGGTTAGAAAATCTGAACCAGATGCTGAATTCATATCGTGAGATTGAAACGGAGAGAGTTCTGTAGAAGATATAGAAAAATTTCCAGCTTCTTAAGGCTGACTTGAAACAGATGCAGCAGTAGCCGATTAACAGCCTGAATTAAATTGCTTAATTTGATTGTTTATTATCTCACACGTCTGTAGAGTGCCCTTGACTTCCACTCACTTATCTTTCTTACGTAGAAGTTCGTGATGACTGTAAGAAGTTCTTTTTTGATTTATTTTTTAAACAACAAATGCTTTTGTATATATTTTATAAGAGCTTTTTGCACTTGATATACATATTTGAGAAATTTTGATTTTGTCGTGATTTACTGCCTTCCCCTCTTGTTTATAAATTTTAATATCTGCCTGCATAAACTATAAACTTTTATTAGTTGAGACAAATTTTGGTCACGTTCTTCGTTCGAACTATTTTTTTTTTTTTAATTTAAGCATCAAACTCAATCGTGCACAATTATGTATACTGTGTGCAATATTTCTAAAGTTCATAAAAAAAGGTTTAATTTAAAAATTATCTCAATTTATTGACTGAACATATACGAAAATTTACAGAATATATTTGCGAGTTCTCATTGTTGAGGTGACAATCTTTTAAATAAATTTTTCAGAAGGCTGTTCTTAAAAATCGTAAAAATTATTTTACTGAAAGAAAGATATTTCCTTATGGAAATGAAGCGATTGCATTTATCCTGTTACACATGAACCAGTAAAAGGGAAGTAATACCGATTCTAAATCAATAGCGAAAATTCAGTGGGAAAAATGGAAAAATTAAAAATTACACATTATTTTTTAAATAAATATTTTTAGTGTCAATAAAGATTGTCAATTAATTCTTGCAAATAATTAATATTTTTCAAGACGTCGGAAAGAACTATTGCAAGTGCATTAATTAGTTATTGAAATGTGACGTCATTAACGAAAAAAATAAATACGAAAACAACGGAATGCAACAAATAAATTTATAGTGGAAATTTGCATGTATACAAATCTATCGAAAGAAGAAAAAGTACCAAGAGTACTAATACACACAAAAAATAGTAAACAAATTTAAAAACACGAAAAGTACTAATTTGACCAGTTTTTTATACTTAACTTCAAGCAAATATTTTAGGCGGTTTGACCATTTATATGGTCACTTTAAATATATTTGTTTTATATTTTGTTATTTCTGTCAAAGGAATGCATGTGAATTTAACTATTTCATCACGTTTCTTAAATTGCCAGGATAAGAAACGAAAAAATTTGAAAACATAAGATCACAATATTAAATGGATGGAGTATATTTTATTTTATAACAAAACGAATAACAAAAGTGTCAATAAAAGAAACGCAAATAAGTGAAAACTCTCATAAATTATAAAAAAAAACATGATGTAATTGAGGAGGATATTTTGCAGAAGTTTAAACAAGGAAATCATACATTAAGGAAGTAGTACTTTTTGCTTAAGAATAATTTATATTTCGTTTTAGAGTGGAATTATATAAAAGTACTTTGTCTCAGGTAGAAAAAAAAAAACATTAAATTCATATTCAAGAAAATGAATTATATCATTTTTGTATGTAGTTTGAAAATACAAAATTAACAAGTTGAAATATTTTTATAAACTTTTTTTAGTTCTGAATTGAAACTTTCAAGTATTTTAAGATTTAAAAAATTCATCCAAATTTTTCGACAATTATAAAATAGAAAAAATGGAAGCGATGGATATGCAGGAAAAAATATTTCATGAAATTTAAATCATTCAAGTTTTATTAAACCGTTAGCAGTGTGGTGGTTATAGTGCCTATCTACTAGACCGAATTATATCGGCTCGAATTCCAATAGATATCCAGTTTTTAAAAAAAAGGGTTTGAACCCCGACCAGTTCAAACAGTACATTTACGTTTAAACCAGCAGTCCCTGACGTTCCAGCACTCTCTTAACATCAAAGTCCTTAACGTCAATCATATAGACGATTGAGGAAGCGCTTAGCAAGATTAAAAACCCCATAGCAAGGAAATTAATCATTACGAATATGAAATTATATGAAAACATTTTTTTCTTAGCCACTGCAGATGATTTCTAATAATTTTTGGGTCAACACAGAAGTACTTTTTACTAAATATTATCTTATAATTATGAAAAATTTTCTGTAAGACGAAATTTGTATTTCCTAACATCAAAGAAAATTTTACAGAATTTTTGTAAAAAGCGACATTGGCGTCATACGTCAAGGATTTTGAACTCAAATTTAGTAAAATTTCCCAAATAATTTTTAATTGTGCAGAAGGAACCAATAAATTTCTGTAAATTAATTTTTCAGGTAACATAAAAAATATATGCATAATTTTTGACGAAGTGGAATGTTGTGGACAATTGAGTTGATTTTTTTTTTAATTTATGTATATAAAAAAAACTTGTTTTGATGACTTGTTTCTAATGTTACTTTCTATTAAATTTAAAGAGTTTTTTCTAAGGATTTTCGATATTTACATTTTTGCCATTGGCAAACAAAATAAATTTACAATTTTATATAGGCTGCCATATAATATGATCTCTGCATTTGTTAAGGTGCGTACAGAGTGGCCGCTTGTTGCCGAGCCGAGCTGGCTGACGCTTATTGCGAGAACCAATGCGAGAAAACTGGTACTATACAAATTAGTACAAACAAGCGCGAACAGGTCATAGTGGGCGCCGAGCTGGTCGGAGCGCAAAGCTGATTGAATGCGAGAAAACAGTTCCAAAGCGTATTTCAGCGCCGAAAACATTATTTATGTTATGTTGTTATGATTTAAACTTGTTTGGAAAGCATAAAAAAAAATTAAAAACAAAAATTAAAAAGAAAATAAAAATTAAAAAATAAAATAAAAATGAATCAAAAAAATAAAAATTCATATAAATAATAAATATTAAATAAAATTATAACAATTATAAAAAAAGTAATAAAAATATCAAGAATAATTGAAGAAATTCATACATAAAACACAAATAATAGATAAAATGTCAGCGCCGATTCTCGCATCCACTATGCACACTCAAACTTGTTTCTCGCATAAACAAGTTCTCGCAATAAGCGTCAGCCAGCTCGGCTCGGCAACAAGCGGCCACTCTGTACGCACCCTTAATCATGTTTTACACCAACTATCTTTTCAGCGAGAAATCAAACAGAAATTATTTAAAATATCTAGCAAATAAACATTATTATTAAAACTATTTGCGATATGTAAGCTTTCGTGCCAGTAACGCACAGTAGGACCGATCAAAAAAATTATGATAATAAAGTACATAACCACTTATTAAATAATGTATAAAATTTTCAATCAGCCACACACTGTGTGTCGAAAAATAAGAGATTGATTAAGATTGTAAAGGCTTACATTTAGAGCTGATCCTTGATTTTTTTTTTTTTTTTGGGGATGACCCCTACTTGTGTAATACATTGTGCTAGAACTAGAGAGAAAAAGAGACACGATAGATGTTGGAAATGTAGAAGAAAGCTTAATCCTTTTTAGAACTCTGCTCTATAAAAAAACACCCGACACAATTTTTCAAAACACAAAAAAAAGAACGATATTGAATTTATAATTAAAGTCAGTATTTTTTCACTTTGTGCAAGAATTCTTTAATAAATCAACATTTTACGAATTAAAATTTAAATAAAAGAATAGAAAAAAAGAACGTTTAAGCTCCACTCATAACTGGTTTCATACCACATAAATCAGTTATGACAAGAAATTATTATTCATTCTGTTTTATTTTTTCATAATCTCTGTGTACATTCATTCAAGTTTAACTGTTATATGAATACTTTCAAAGAGAATTAAATAACAAACAATTAACTCATTTGTAAAAAGTAAATCTAATTGAAAAATCATTCGTAACATTTGATCTTTATAAAATAATTAAACAAAAACAGTTATTCTTGGTTTGACATTCTTGTCTCTATTCCAAGCAATTGCCAACATTATGAACTTTATGTAGTCAAATTATATTCACTGCATAAATGTGCGTTCAATACAGAAATGTTTTATAGTTCTAATTGTTTTTAAGGATTATGTGTATTCTGGTATAAAATTGTTGAATAGCTTAATAATCTTCTACGTATTCAGTTGCAGTAAAACAACATAAAAATACATACTTACATAGAGATCAACTGTAAATGAAAATAAGAAAAAATTTCATAGTTCATGACAATATTTGTGGCCACAAACCATAACAGTTTATTTTGTAAAAATGTTGAAGAACAATTATTAATTTTTATAGAAAGTTTTACTTACTAAGTAAACGCTTATAGTCCCTTACGAGCTAAAAATGAGAAAGTTTTGGGAAAATTTTTTGCAATAAATTTTTTAAAACCAATTTTGAGATTATAAAAGATGTCAATATTAATTAATTTTTTTTTTAATTAATTTAAAATTTATAAATCTTCTAATGTGGTTTTCTTTAAAAAAGTCTGTTTTAACTTTTGATGATTTTAAATTTTTAATGCCTTTTTTAAACCAGCCTCGTTTTATTTTTGTGTGAAACTATCCAACTTTTATATTGATTACATCAGTCACAACTACCTACATAAGTATTTGCATGAGATGAATTATTTAAATACACAGAAATAAATTTTGGATCATCCGAAGGATTTTAGCATTTCTTTTTTACTTTAGTAAAAGTCGCTTATGTAGTATAGTAGTATGGTGTTTAAAGTGCCCATAACATCTAAATTTAAAGAAGCAGAGACCAGGATGTTTCAGCGCTCTCTTGACATTGAAAACTTTAATCGTATGGAAGATTCTGGAAGCGCAATATACGGTTAGGAGAAGCGCTTAGCAAAATCAAAAATCATAATATCAAGGAAATTAACCACTATACAATTAAATGAAAACACTGCTACTATTTTTTCTATAAACACTAAATAAGGTTTTAGTAAATATTTTCTTGTTATTATGAATTTTCTTTTAATTTTTCAAAATTTCTTTGAAACACGAAATTTGTATTTAAGAAAACACATAATCAGTTTAAAAAATTAATCAGTTTGAAAATAGAAACTCTAAATCTACCATTAAATATGATAAATTGGCAACACTTACAATAAAAGGCCATTGAATTTTGTGAACTAATCATACAAGGATTTTTTTTTACATACATACATTTATTATGATGCATTTTACAATATCTTTTGCCGATAAAATTCAAAACTATCAAGCATAATATTTGTTAATTATGTAACTTGGAAAATTTTGATTAATTTCTAAATATTTAAAATTATTCTCTATATATATTTCCCCATTATTATACTATATAAAACACTGCATATAAATGCATGTAATTATATTCTTATGCATGTAATTATGGGTTTGTAAAAATATTCATTAATTAACTTGTTTATACATGCAGAGACTCGTGCATAAAATTCATTAATTTATTTATTATTTGACCATATAGTGCAGATTTTGAAAACTAAAATCATACGCTCGCTAATCAAACTGGTGTCTTTATGAACTGTATGTTTATATATCGTTAGCAGAAATGCAAAACCACTTAACCAAAATTTTATTGCAATGTTTGCATGATTAGTAAAGCTGGTTTTATGTATTTAGAGTAAAAAATATTTTTATGTATGAAAAATGCATGTGTGGCCGTTATAGTATGGATGTTAATGTGATTATTGAAGTATAAGTATATTCTTAAGTATTTCTTTATTTGGGAGATTTAGACTCTCATTAATTTTTGTGACATTATTGTCTGCGTGGTATACTATGATATCCTCAGCAAACCCGATAATGTTTTCAATTTTTTCCAATAGGTCGTATATGATGTAGTGTACATTAGCTTGGTATAGTATCAATCGCTGTCGGAACTGTTTTTTCTTTGTTAGTGACCAGTGCTATGCCTTCAAAACTTAGAAATATTTTATTGCAGTACACTCTCGGTTATACATACGTTACACTATTTTGAAAAGTATATTTTCTCCTACTTTAACAATTTTAATTTTTATTGCAATGAAAAAAATTTCTTTGTATCTGAAAAACTGGCAATACCACTTTAGTATTTTTGTTTTTTTTTTTCTAAAGGAAAATTCGATAGAGATATTGCAAAAAAAATGCCTTTAAGCAAAGGAAAGTTATTGCTTTGTGTTATGTATTTAAGCTCCCATCAGTTTTGAAATGATGTTGGGTATTAAGCAAAACACAGTTAACTTATCCAACTGTGATTTCTTTCGCCTGTAGGCTTCTAACAAAAATGTCTGGCAAGTATTTATTTTCGGTATTATGTTTTTTGCTTTCTGTTGCCTGTAAGAAAATAACAATTTTATCAAGCATATGAAGTTTTATACACAAAAACAATAATGTTATGGGTTATTTGTCAAGGAAAACATTCGATACAGTTGTTACAGAACTTTTCAAAATAATTAAACACATACACCCCCACACAGTCTTGATTTTATATATATTTATTTTTTAATATCGAAATATATCGAATGTCTAATCAACGAGAAACAATTAAAAACAAGAATCAATTAATGTAGATCTCAACAAATCAAGAAAGTCGTAGTGTTAAATCCCTTAAATGTTTTGTACTCAAACTAAAGTTAATAGAAAGCAAAGAGTTACAAAAAATTGTCGACAAGTTCGTTAAGACTTTGTATAAATAAAAACAAGGTATTATAAATCTTTAGCTTCATGAGCCTTAACACTTTCATACCGAATAAAAAGGATACTTTTTTAATTTTGCCTTTAAAAGAAAAATACACGCGATCTGTACAAACAAAAGATAAATATTTTTCAAAATTGTGGTAAGAAGGTTAAAAGGATTCCTCTTTTTATTTGCCTTTAATTTGCCTTAAAATGAAAAGAAATAAATAAATTTGAATATTTTTAAAAATAAGTGCAAATTTATTTAAAACTTTTTTTAATCCAAATTTTATTTTAATTCTTTGACTGTATGTTTGTGTTGTTGGTAGCAACTTTTAATTTATGACTAGGATTTCCGTTTCCGCTATTTTGTCACCAACCATTTTCCGCTTAAGACATTTTTTTATTTTTCTTTTTGTTGGTAGTCATTAAATCTGTGGCAATAAGGAAAAAGTGCTTAAGTCATATTTTACAGTTATCTAGAAAAGCAGTTTTAAATGTTTAAGTGGTGTAATATCAGAATTTTGCAAACATTATTTATTTCAATAATTATTAAATAATGTCTCAAAAAAAAAACACATAGCAAATATTTGTTTGTTTTGTACGCCCTTAAATTCAAAGTACTTTTATTAATTGTGTACATTTAACAAATAAAGTCCCCCTAGGTTCGTCCCTTTCATTTTTTTATGTCCACCAATATCTAAAAGTGCGTATAATGGCAATCATATTTTGAATTATTTCTTTTCTCAATTTCGACATAACATGTATTTTACACTTAATGTAAGTGATCAATATACATGATGAGTGAGATGCACATATCGATTAACGGGTTTTAAAGCTTTTAATATTGAATTCGAAAAAAAAAACTCGAATTAAATGAAAAATGCAACTTGTGACAATGAGAGTCGACATGGTTTACAAAATTCATATATGCATTCTTTCTCAAAGTGAAGTTCATACGAATAACAGCAAGAACCGGTAACTTAAATAATAACTTAAGAAAAATTAAAGAAAGAGAAAAAACCTGTGACAATAAATTAAAAGGAAGAATTTTTTTTAAAGAACTTAAAAAGTTAAACCATTTTTATTGGAGATAATTCCATAAGCTTTATAAATTATATTGCTGGTGTAGCAATAAACTATATTCATCATAATTTGGAAGACAGGTAACAAGAATACTTCTGAAAATTCACTTACAGCTCGCTGTAACTTGTTTTATTTTCTTAAGGAACCCGGCCTGTCTCGGGGTGTTTAGTTAAAATTTTTTTGTAACTGGCCAAATATCATCACAGCTCTAAAGCTATTCAAAGACCACCAATTCCAACCCGATTGAAGGAATAGTGGCTTTGGAAGAATTTGTTTAAACACACCATCATACCGATTTTCCTACCACCTAACGGAATTAATACTGTTATAATAACCGTTACATACATATACATAATTGAACCGATAATCCACTTCACATGTTTAGAGGGATCAATACCTGTAGTCAGAGGTATGGCCGGTTAACATTAGCCAGCATTGACTCACTATTTAAATGCAGCAGACAACTATATCAATTCCGGAAGAAGTCTTAATTTTCTTCGAATTATCGAGTCCTCTAGCCACGTATCATTTTACTTAGTTTTCTTACATAACCTATCTACAAACCTTGCTTAATTAACTTTTTTTTAAATACCCTTAATCCTAAAAATATATATATATATATACATATATAATAATAAATTTCCTCAATATTTCATTTCCTTAGATTTCTAAGTCATTTCCTAAAATATTTAATATCCCTAATCTAGAAAATCCCAACTATTCATTAACAGTTTTATCATTCCCAAAATATGTTAGTATATTAAAAATTCCCCTGCATTAACACCCTAAATAATAAGTATACATACGTTAAATATTCTCAACGAAGTTAACATTTACATCGCAACTCATCACATGTGGGAGGCCTTCTACAACGATGGACACAGTAATAAGAGAATGTAAGTTTACATAATTTTATTATCATTTTTATCAATTATTTTGTCCCCTTCTCCTAATTAGTGGGATTTTTTTTTTATGTAAAGCAAAGAGTTTTTCTGTACGTTAACATTTTTTTTGCATTTGATGACGTTGTGGTTATTATTGTAATACTTAAATGCATGTAAGAGAAACGGTAGAAGATCTCTTTGCTATTACACATTTTTTTTTTGTTACATTAAAACTCTAAATGTTAATAACATTATTGTACATATGTACATATATGTATACACATATGCTTTTCTTTTAGAAAGGGCATTAGCTCTATAATGAATTAATATATTTTATCTTCTTTACATAAATTTTATTATCTTTATATTATTAACCCCAATATGGCTAAGACAAAATAGTTGATACTTTTATATAGATATATTCACAATATCCCTGAATTTTGTGGTAATAAATAAGACTTTAATTTGAAAATGAAATAGTTTATTTAAAAAGGTAAATCTTCTAGGTCTAAGGAATCAGGTGTTGTGTAGGTGGGGTTTTCCAACTATAAGTAGGCCGTATGGAAAACCATAGGTTGGGTGGGTATAGAGGCCACGAACGTCACCATCGCGTTCTGAAAGGTCTTAGAGAAATAAAATTAGAGTAGTTTCTCTTATCTTTATTTAAGGGCATAGAAAAGCACACGTGAATTTTTTTTTGTAGTGTAACGCGTAACGTCAACGTGTAAAACAAGAACCCTGCCCATTTCCTGAACTAGCTAGCTTAGCAAGCGCGTGTGCGAAGTTTTTCAAGTGACGTAAGAGTTTAAATGGTAAATATCTTAACCATTGATTAATGTTTGTCTCACGGACAATCATTAATAATTTCCACCTTCAACAACCAAGCGAGTTTAAAAATTCTTTCGTTTTAAAATTATCACATTACAGTGGTTTGATAAAAATGTAATCGCATTGTACTAAAAGTTGATCATTCGTTTTTCGATTCTTTTGATTTTTTAGCACATGGTTCTGTCCACTATAACATATATATTCAATTTGAAATTTAATAGATTATAAGATAAAATAAGACTTTATTCCATATGGGATAATTATTTAGAAAAAGAATTGTGCCAGAACGTCGTTAAAAATCGTTCAATATAAATAAAATTTTGCCCAGAGATACTTTTGAATATGAAAAATACGATGGAGATATATACTCAAAATGAGCTTATCACGACTTAAGCACTTTTTCCTTTTTGCCACAGAAATTAAAGTGTTTTGTTTTTTATTTTTAATTGTTATTAATTCATAATGGACGGGTCATATAACGCAACAGTTTATTTCTATTCGTTGTTATTGTTGTAGCATTTTTTCATTTCATTCATTGTATATATTTTCTTTGAGCACTCTACTTAAATGGGAAGCGTAACCATTCCCGAAAATTTAGGCCAATGATCAGAATTATATTTTACTGTTCCCCCCACTACGTTTGAAAAAGAAATACTTGTGAATTTTATTAAGAAATATTTTATAATACATTAATTTAATATGTCAAAAGTGATAAATGTTATGAAGGCTTAAACTTGCATGCGATGTTTGTTAATTTCACAAGACTCTTCTCTTTTATAGAAAATAATTTTGGCCAACGTATTTTTTTGTATGCCCATTCACTTTATTTGTTTTCTGTTCATGCTGCTTTTAATTATTTTATGAGAAAAATAAATTAATTATTAATATTTATTATTAGAGAATGAATAAGAACACTTAATATGAAAATTAGTCAGACCTTTTTTATTTTATTTTATTGACGTAACAAGTGCTGTTAATGTATTATTTTTATAAAAAATTGCATTGATATAAAATATTTTTATAAGTATTTGTTTTAATTCAATTCCATATAATCTTTATTTTAATTATGAAGAGCATTGTTTTGAAAATATTTTTATATTAAATGATTTTCATCAATAATTATTAATTTTCTGTTCGTGAAATGGCTATTTGTAATTTGACTCATTCTGCAACTGTGATGATATTGTTTTGTTGTTATGATAGAAAAAGATAAACAGAAATGAGAAATATGGATATGATGTATTTTGAGCTAACTAAATGTGATTTAAGTTGTAGGATCAACACGCAGGGGATGAACCCTACTTATGCAATGCATTTTGTCAGTACAAAAGAGAAAGGGAGAGGATATAAAGAGAAGATAGATGTTAAAAATGTAGAAGGCTTAATTACTTTATTTTCTTCTTAATTTTCAAAATTAATCAATTAGGGATTGAATAATCCGAACTTGTTTGAGTGTTTGTTCATATTATTCATTTCCTATGGAAGAATAAAATTTAGAGACATACCTTTTCTATACAGATATCGTTATTTAACAAGCATTGAAAATAGACAAACATAACAATAAAGCTCTATTTTACGATTTTGTTATAAAAATATTTAGAGTCTTACTTTATTAAAAATTTTTGTAGACTTATTTCATATGAAATAAGTGTTGTGTACGTGAAAATCACCAAAAGTAATCGGCCCGGCCCCACCACACAATGTTAAGATACTTACATCTCCATATTTTCTTTTATTGGTCGATTTTAATATTCTGCTGTGGCTGAGTTGTCTAAGGCAATGTGTGAGTTCTAAGTTCAATACCAAAATAAATTTAATATATAAATGAGTAATAAAACAATTAAATTAAAAGTATTAAAAATATTAATTCAATTGTGTTCCAGGATAAATTGTGTGCAATAATTATAAGTGTAATGAAACCACAAAAATTGTGCAGTTACCATCATTTTTGTAAAATAAAATTTTTTACAATTTTTATTGGTTGTTTTAACTATTTTCATTGTTTGGTGCAATTCTAATCTACAAAATTGGTTACATCTACCCACATTTTTTTTTGTGTGTAAAATAATTATGCGTTTTATACATTTCACCATCTAACCTCTCTATCCTATCACTTTCTCCCAATTTCTAGTGCAATGCATAAGTAGGGGTCACCCCTGAGTACTAGTCCTAAGCAAAAAAAAAAAAAAAGAAAAAATGGAAACCAATAAATTTTTTGTTAAATTTTTTTTAGCTATTTGCAAAATAGTTGCTTAGTCAAGTTAATTTCCCTTCAGATATTATAAAAACGTACTGTAGACAAATCATTTCCAACATCAGCATACAGTCCCTGCAAGTATTGCTATGATCCTTTTACTTATTAACTTTCTAACGTAGCTGATATATGTATGCATGTGTGTCTTTTAAAATAGAAATTTTAGAATTTTCTTGGAATTTCTCGATCCTATTGATGTTATTTAATTTTTTCAATTGTTTCCAAGTAATGCTGGGAACACAATTGGGACGAACGACCAATTTTTCGTTGCGAATATTCGTCGTCAAAAATAGAACTCATGTATGCATATGAAAGTGAACACAACACCGACGTCGACGAAATTTGTCGTGCGTAATGAATTCTCTGACAGATTTCATACGCCGACGAATGACGAACAAATCAGTACAGAGCTACCTTGTTTTTTTTTTTTCAAATATATTAGTAAATAAAGTTAATGTTTACTTTAATAAGAGCTCCTTTTTATGACTAGAGCTCTGATTTGCGTCATTAATTGGGACCGGAGACATGCGAAGCAAAACGAAACGACTCAAATCGGATCACTTTTTTCTATGTGCAAAAAGTAGAGAGTAGAGAATAAACAGACAACTGCCATTTTTACATGCTACTTGATAAATTCTTCACTTGTAATTATGGCTTCAGTTAAAAAGTTCAATCATAAAAAATTAAATCGCCATATTTTTGGCATTTTTTGACACACGTCGATGATACTTGGTACATATGGTATTGGCCTAATTTGGAACACGTACCAGGGGAAAAGTGGGTGGGACCACGCCCCTTTTTAGGAAAATGAAAAATCGTAATATAGTCTTAACTACTGGACCGATCGTCATTAAATTTTCACAATAGGAATTTTATTTTATAACGAGGGGGTAGCGAAGCGCACCGGATATATCTAGTATTTAAATAAAACCAAACGACAATGCACTTTTTGACGAATAAACCAACAATAAACTTATTTCCAGCAATAAACTTATTTCCAATACTTACTAGTTTTAATCACACATATTTTATGGGTCGATTATGGATGGCAACCGAACTACAGTTGCGTTGCCAGTTGCTGAGAATCGTATTACGGATTGCAACTGGCAACTGAGAGCTGCCAGTTTCAGTTGCTATTTAGGGTTTTTCTGGCAACCACAAATTTGCAGTTGCCGGCTGGCAACGCAACTGAGGTTCGATTGCTATTCATAATCGAGCCATTAGTGTAGCTTGTGCTACTCTGCAAAAAGTACTAGCTTTAACTTAAATTTTTAATCACCTCAAATCTAGTTTAAACTTATAATTGCCTAGTATTAGCTTTAGCTACCTTCTTATTCACGCGGCCCATTAGCAGAATGCTGAAATGATTTTATACGGTGCGTAGTTAAGTAAGGGGCTGTGCACATAACGCTGTTTTCAGAGATTTTATACCCGCCACCCCCATCGTAACGCTTTTTACTAATTTTTCAGTGCGTTACGTTGGAGCGTTACGTAATATGTGCACAGCCCCTAACCCAGGAAAAACTACTGCTTCGCCCGAAGCAGGTTTGTAAGAGATAAGTTGTTGTTGTTGTTTCTCTTGTTGTCGAAAAGCGCTTCGATAATGCATGATTTTTGTTCGCGATGTCCCACTTTAGAGCACTTGTTTTTTTACATAAAAGAGCGCTTTTTTCTAATCATCCAAAATGCGCTAAACTCACGTTTGAATCATCTGAATTATACCTTCGTTTTACTGCGTCATCTACTAGCATACATAATTCATATGTAGAAAATCCACAAGTATAAATAAATAAGAGAGATAGAGAGAGAGAGGCTGAAAGCATCTAAATTAAATTCCATCATCCATTCCCTGTTTAGTTTATTATTCGTGTCAACTAACAGCCATACCTAAACAAGAGCGGCAAGCGTTTTGTAGCTGTCAAAAGTTCTCATGCCCATACAATTTGTATGGAGCGACCCGAAATAACGCGGCGGTAACGCGGCGGCAACATTTTGCAATTGGAAAATCCGATTTTGACAACGCGTTTAAAAGTCAAGTTAGCTGCAAAAGGCAAGCACACATGATACAATGACTATAAGGTAGTCTTACAAGCCCAGCTGACAATTGTTGTAAACCACTTGTTTTTTATTTCAGGTGTTAAATTTTGATTTGTATTTATTTATTAAATTTACATATAATTTAAATTTTAAATTTACATATATTTATTATATTTACACATAAACATACACACATACATATATATACTTTTGCCTTCCGAGGAATTTTTTTGTTGTGTTTGTTGTAGAGATGCATGTATTATTCAGCTATGAGTACGAGTATACTATTATAATCAGAGTTGTTATATATTTTGTAATAACCCTGTTTTTATGACAAAGCGTTGACGCTCTTGTTTAAGTGTGGTATTTCAGCGTTAACGCTAGGCAGTAGAAAACGTTTCGCTTTCCGCTCTTGTTTAGGCATGGCTGTAAATGTAAATAGCGGACCAACTTTAACGTGCTTAAAAATAAGTTGAGCGATCTCTCTGCCTTCTTTTTGTAAAGCCTCGGAAGCGCTTCAAAATAGCACATCTCAAAAGCATGAAATTTTGTTACTGCTTCCAGAAACATAATAATGTTTTGCTGGCACACTTATAAGTTTTTTTTTACATTAATGGGGTTACATATTATGTATGTATGAATTTTCTAAATAGATTAATAATTTCTTTGTTTTTATCTAAACAAAACATTGAATTTATTACATCTTGAGGACATAAAGAAGCGTTCATTAAGTGTTTTGTTTTTAGAATGCATATAAAACTTTAATCATTCATAAACTCTTATTTCAATATTGTGCATCTCGTTCTAACAATGATTATAAAAATATATTATATCTATTAAAATCAGCAAAACACAAGTACACTCCAATTTATGTTTGTCATAAACTGTTAAGGACCACTTTAAATTAAAATATATTTGAAACGTGGTATCTATAAAACTAATATCATCACTTTTTAAACATATTGAATAAAAATGATTCATATGACAAAGACTAACACGAGCGAATATTTTGGAGCTGTTGTATGATAATACAGTGAAGAAAAAAAGTGAATGAGAATGAAATTAATGGGAATTCATTTAATTATTTTGGCATAAGTTCGTTTTATTTAATTTTACATTAACAAAGAATTACACACTTTCCACAGAATACACTCATCCCGCCCGTAACCGTGCCGTTCAGCATCAGGGAAAAATAAAATATCCTTATCTTTGCTTTAAATACTGCTGCTTACACACGTTCACTTTGCCATCCGAACTGCTTTCGTGTTGTTTTCGTGCTTTTTGCTTGTCCGTTCCGTGTTTTTTTTTAAGTCAGTCGGCAACGATAATTTTTGATTTTGAACTCAATGACTGACCGCAAATTAGCACCAGTGATCGATTCAGATTTTTACTTACTCTGAACGGATGCTGCATTGATACGGAACTGATCAGAACGGATAAGTGTAAACTGACTATTAAAGTGAAATTCTTTTTCCAACAAATAAAAAAAATTTCTAATGACAAAATATGACATTTATTCTAGCAAATAATCAAGAATTTATGTTTTGAAAAAATTTTTTTTATTTGTTGTGGGTTAGCAAATCTATATGCATTTCGTTGGTTGCTAAATACCAACTCATCAGTAGATCTTTACCACTTATGTTTGAAAAGTTCCATAACTCATTTACTTATAACTAATTTTGTAGAAAAGTAAACACATTCGTAATGAATGAAGAAAATTGTTTGTTGTGATGTTTTTTGTAAAAATTTTTGAAAAGCAATTTTGCTTGTGTTATCCTTTTCATTCTAATTATATTTTCTACTTCTTTGAATTGTCCTGCACATAGAATTTTAGCTTAATATTGTTGCTTTTCTTACAGTTGTTAATTTCCTCAGGTATAAATATTTTATCGTAAGTTTCTAGTAAATCTTTCAGCTTATATACATACATACATACATACAAGCATGTACAAACAAAGGCTTAAAAATGAACAACAACAAGAAACTCATACGAAATGTTATGGCATGTACAAAATTTGTCTACTTATGTTTTAACTGCATTCAATTTCAATATAGTTTATTAATTTATTCATTCATTATGAAATATGTTTGTCAAGTATACAATAATACAAAATAATAAATTACATCAACCCAATTTGACCAATTAAATTTTGACCTAAATCTGAGATAATGATCCATAACAAAACTAAAATGTAGTTGTAAAATTAGTTTTATCAAAGAAGAAAACTTGTATGTAAGTTTAATGGAAACTTTACAGTGAGATACTTCCTATGAAGAAAATCACATGGCCTTAAGAATCTCATTCGTCTTAATTTTATTTTTTGTATCGCTCTTAAGATCACAGTGCTTAAGAATATGGAGTTTTACATCTAATTTTTGAGAGATATCATTGTCGAATTTTGACTGAGTTTAATAATAACGCACAAGCTCTGCAGATGACCTCTAAAGTCACATATTTTTCACAGTTTTAATATTCACAGAAAAAAAGCAAGTTTGTATTTAATTGCTTTGATAAATTCAAGTATTTTTATTACCCAAATTTAGGTTTTCTCTAACAAAAAAAATTATAATCATCATCTAATTTTTGTATTCATGTAATTTAATGACATTATAAATATTAAACTTTAAATAAATTAAAATTTCTGTTTTAATAACTTCATTTTAAATAAATCTGCTTTCTGTTTAAATGCATATGCATGTAAAAAAAAGTATAGCAAATGTAATAAATATTTTAGCAATACAAACAATTGTAAAATATTGTAGGTAAGGACAAAAGACAATGTAACTCAGTCATGTGTTGTAGATGTACATTTAAAATTTCAGTAAGTTTCCTCACCATAAATTACAGCTGTAAAAATAAACAATTAATTAGAAAGAACGATGGTAACCTATCCTCATTTGTTCAAATTATATTCCAACTTTTATTTCAGTATATTTATTCAACATTCTTTTTATATAAAAATAAAAAAAAAATATTATATTAATAATTTTTATTCAAAATTTTCTATACCAAAAAATAGATATGTATGTTTGTTAGCAATTTATTATAATATTAATTAAAACCGTTAATATTAAAATGTAAACATTTTTCTTTTTCAAAGCTTTGATAAGAAATTGAAAATTATTTGAAAACATATCTTATTTGTGGTTAATCTATTCTGAATTATGAACGTTTCTAATCTGAAGACTATATGTATATGAATTGATGTGTGTGAAGATAAATATGCCGAGTTAAATATGTTTTAATATGCGTAAGAGCATATTTAACTCGGGACATTGCCAACATAGCTCGATGGAACTTTTTGGTTTACATCTTTGCTAGTTGATATAAATGTATCTTAACTAAGATAACTTTATATAATGTAAAATTTACTCCACAATTAATGATCCACTTCAATTATTGAGGTGGGTCATTAATTGTGGATTAAATTTTACATTATATTAACTTGACACCACGGAGTTCAAAAAAAAAAAAAAAATTTTCCAAAAATGGATAACGTTTATAATAAGATAACTTTGTATGATCTCTACGGGAATTTGGCCATTTGAGGGCACATTTTTTCATAAAAAATTTACACAATTTTGGTTTTAATTTCCCGTTGGTCCAAATGAGTGACAACCAAAAATGTGCCCACAAATGGCCAAATTCCCGTAGAGCTTATCAAAATTTACAAAATATTAATGTTTAAAATTTTATAGAAAAATTCTCAAATACAATTGAAAAATCGGACTTACCTAGTCTATAAGTATGGATCCTTGGCTTTAATTTCCCATTGGTCCAAATGAGTGACAAACAAATTTTAAAGAAAAATTCTCAAATACAATTGAGAAATCGGACTTACATAGTCTATAAGTATGGATCCTTGGCTTTAATTTCCCATTGGTCCAAATGACCGACAAACATAAATGTGCCCACAAATAGCCAAATGACCGTAGAGCTGAACAAAATTTACACAATTTTAATCTTTAAAATTTTATAGAAAAATTCTCAAATACAATTGAGAAATCGGACTTACATAGTCTATAAGTATGGATCCTTGGCTTTAATTTCCCATTGTTCCAAATGAGTGACAAACAAATTTTATAGAAAAATTCTCAAATACAATTGAGAAATCGGACTTACATAGTCTATAAGTATGGATCCTTGGCTTTAATTTCCCATTGGTCCAAATGAGCGACAAACATAAATGTGCCCACAAATAGCCAAATGCCCGTAGAGCTGAACAAAATTTACACAATTTTAATCTTTAAAATTTTATAGAAAAATTCTCAAATACAATTGAGAAATCGGACTTACATAGTCTATAAGTATGGATCCTTGGCTTTAATTTCCCATTGGTCCAAATGAGTGAAAAACAAATTTTATAGAAAAATTCTCAAATACAATTGAGAAATCGGACTTACATAGTCTATAAGTATGGATCCTTGGCTTTAATTTCCCATTGGTCCAAATGAGCGACAAACATAAATGTGCCCACAAATAGCCAAATGCCCGTAGTGCTGAACAAAATTTACACAATTTTAATCTTTAAAATTTTATAGAAAAATTCTCAAATACAATTGAGAAATCGGACTTACATAGTCTATAAGTATGGATCCTTGGCTTTAATTTCCCATTGGTCCAAATGAGCGACAAACAAATTTTATAGAAAAATTCTCAAATACAATTGAGAAATCGGACTTACATAGTCTATAAGTATGGATCCTTGGCTTTAATTTCCCATTGGTCCAAATGAGTGACAAACAAATTTTATAGAAAAAATCTCAAATACAATTGAGAAATCGGACTTACATAGTCTATAAGTATGGATCCTTGGCTTTAATTTCCCATTGGTCCAAATGAGCGACAAACAAATTTTATAGAAAAATTCTCAAATACAATTGAGAAATCGGACTTACATAGTCTATAAGTATGGATCCTTGGCTTTAATTTCCAATTGGTCCAAATGAGCGACAAACAAATTTTATAGAAAAATTCTCAAATACAATTGAGAAATCGGACTTACATAGTCTATAAGTATGGATCCTTGGCTTTAATTTCCCATTGGTCCAAATGACCGACAAACATAAATGTGCCCACAAATAGCCAAATGCCTGTAGAGCTGAACAAAATTTACACAATTTTAATCTTTAAAATTTTATAGAAAAATTCTCAAATACAATTGAGAAATCGGACTTACATAGTCTATAAGTATGGATCCTTGGCTTTAATTTCCCATTGGTCCAAATGAGCGACAAACAAATTTTATAGAAAAATTCTCAAATACAATTGAGAAATCGGACTTACATAGTCTATAAGTATGAATCCTTGGCATTAATTTCCCATTGGTCCAAATGAGTGACAAACAAATTTTATAGAAAAAATCTCAAATACAATTGAGAAATCGGACTTACATAGTCTATAAGTATGGATCCTTGGCTTTAATTTCCCATTGGTCCAAATGAGCGACAAACAAATTTTATAGAAAAAATCTCAAATACAATTGAGAAATCGGACTTACATAGTCTATAAGTATGGATCCTTGGCTTTAATTTCCCATTGGTCCAAATGAGCGACAAACATAAATGTGCCCACAAATAGCCAAATGCCCGTAGAGCTGAACAAAATTTACACAATTTTAATCTTTAAAATTTTATAGAAAAATTCTCAAATACAATTGAGAAATCGGACTTACATAGTCTATAAGTATGGATCCTTGTATTTAATTTCCCATTGGTCCAAATGAGTGACAAACAAATTTTATAGAAAAATTCTCAAATACAATTGAGAAATCGGACTTACATAGTCTATAAGTATGGATCCTTGGCTTTAATTTCCCATTGGTCCAAATGAGCGACAAACAAATTTTATAGAAAAATTCTCAAATACAATTGAGAAATCGGACTTATATAGTCTATAAGTATGGATCCTTGGCTTTAATTTCCCATTGGTCCAAATGAGTGACAAACAAATTTTATAGAAAAATTCTCATATACAATTGAGAAATCGGACTTACATAGTCTATAAGTATGGATCCTTGGCTTTAATTTCCCATTGGTCCAAATGAGCGACAAACATAAATGTGCTCACAAATAGCCAAATGCCCGTAGAGCTGAACAAAATTTACACAATTTTAATCTTTAAAATTTTATAGAAAAATTCTCAAATACAATTGAGAAATCGGACTTACATAGTCTATAAGTATGGATCCTTGGCTTTAATTTCCCATTGGTCCAAATGAGCGACAAACATAAATGTGCTCACAAATAGCCAAATGCCCGTAGAGCTGAACAAAAATTACACAATTTTAATCTTTAAAATTTTATAGAAAAATTCTCAAATACAATTGAGAAATCGGACTTACATAGTCTATAAGTATGGATCCTTGGCTTTAATTTCCCATTGGTCCAAATGAGCGACAAACATAAATGTGCTCACAAATAGCCAAATGCCCGTAGAGCTGAACAAAAATTACACAATTTTAATCTTTAAAATTTTATAGAAAAATTCTCAAATACAATTGAGAAATCGGACTTACATAGTCTATAAGTATGGATCCTTGGCTTTAATTTCCCATTGGTCCAAATGAGCGACAAACATAAATGTGCTCACAAATAGCCAAATGCCCGTAGAGCTGAACAAAATTTACACAATTTTAATCTTTAAAATTTTATAGAAAAATTCTCAAATACAATTGAGAAATCGGACTTACATAGTCTATAAGTATGGATCCTTGGCTTTAATTTCCCATTGGTCCAAATGAGCGACAAACATAAATGTGCTCACAAATAGCCAAATGGCCGTAGAGCTGAACAAAATTTACACAATTTTAATCTTTAAAATTTTATAGAAAAATTCTCAAATACAATTGAGAAATCGGACTTACATAGTCTATAAGTATGGATCCTTGGCTTTAATTTCCCATTGGTCCAAATGAGCGACAAACAAATTTTATAGAAAAATTCTCAAATACAATTGAGAAATCGGACTTACATAGTCTATAAGTATGGATCCTTGGCTTTAATTTCCCATTGGTCCAAATGAGTGACAAACAAATTTTATAGAAAAATTCTCAAATACAATTGAGAAATCGGACTTACATAGTCTATAAGTATGGATCCATGGCTTTAATTTCCCATTGGTCCAAATGAGTGACAAACAAATTTTATAGAAAAATTCTCAAATACAATTGAGAAATCGGACTTACATAGTCTATAAGTTTGGGTCCTTGGCTTTAATTTCCCATTGGTCCAAATGAGCGACAAACATAAATGTGCTCACAAATAGCCAAATGCCCGTAGAGCTGAACAAAATTTACACAATTTTAATCTTTAAAATTTTATAGAAAAATTCTCAAATACAATTGAGAAATCGGACTTACATAGTCTATAAGTATGGATCCTTGGCTTTAATTTCCCATTGGTCCAAATGAGCGACAAACATAAATGTGCTCACAAATAGCCAAATGCCCGTAGAGCTGAACAAAATTTACACAATTTTAATCTTTAAAATTTTATAGAAAAATTCTCAAATACAATTGAGAAATCGGACTTACATAGTCTATAAGTATGGATCCTTGGCTTTAATTTCCCATTGGTCCAAATGAGCGACAAACATAAATGTGCTCACAAATAGCCAAATGCCCGTAGAGCTGAACAAAATTTACACAATTTTAATCTTTAAAATTTTATAGAAAAATTCTCAAATACAATTGAGAAATCGGACTTACATAGTCTATAAGTATGGATCCTTGGCTTTAATTTCCCATTGGTCCAAATGAGCGACAAACATAAATGTGCTCACAAATAGCCAAATGCCCGTAGAGCTGAACAAAATTTACACAATTTTAATCTTTAAAATTTTATAGAAAAATTCTCAAATACAATTGAGAAATCGGACTTACATAGTCTATAAGTATGGATCCTTGGCTTTAATTTCCCATTGGTCCAAATGAGCGACAAACAAATTTTATAGAAAAATTCTCAAATACAATTGAGAAATCGGACTTACATAGTCTATAAGTATGGATCCTTGGCTTTAATTTCCCATTGGTCCAAATGAGCGACAAACAAATTTTATAGAAAAATTCTCAAATACAATTGTGAAATCGGACTTACATAGTCTATAAGTATGGGTCCTTGGCTTTAATTTCCCATTGGTCCAAATGAGCGACAAACATAAATGTGCTCACAAATAGCCAAATGCCCGTAGAGCTGAACAAAATTTACACAATTTTAATCTTTAAAATTTTATAGAAAAATTCTCAAATACAATTGAGAAATAGGACTTACATAGTCTATAAGTATGGATCCTTGGCTTTAATTTCCCATTGGTCCAAATGAGCGACAAACAAATTTTATAGAAAAATTCTCAAACACAATTGAGAAATCGGACTTACATAGTCTATAAGTATGGATCCTTGGCTTTAATTTGCCATTGGTCCAAATGAGTGACAAACAAATTTTATAGAAAAATTCTCAAATACAATTGAGAAATCGGACTTACATAGTCTATAAGTATGGATCCTTGGCTTTAATTTCCCATTGGTCCAAATGAGCGACAAACAAATTTTATAGAAAAATTCTCAAACACAATTGAGAAATCGGACTTACATAGTCTATAAGTATGGATCCTTGGCTTTAATTTCCCATTGGTCCAAATGAGTGACAAACATAAATGTGCCCACAAATAGCCAAATGCCCGTAGAGCTGAACAAAATTTACACAATTTTAATCTTTAAAATTTTATAGAAAAATTCTCAAATACAATTGAGAAATCGGACTTACATAGTCTATAAGTATGGATCCTTGGCTTTAATTTCCCATTGGTCCAAATGAGTGACAAACATAAATGTGCCCACAAATAGCCAAATGCCCGTAGAGCTAAACAAAATTTACACAATTTTAATCTTTAAAATTTTATAGAAAAATTCTCAAATACAATTGAGAAATCGGACTTACATAGTCTATAAGTATGGATCCTTGGCTTTAATTTCCCATTGGTCCAAATGAGTGACAAACAAATTTTATAGAAAAATTCTCAAATACAATTGAGAAATCGGACTTACATAGTCTATAAGTATGGATCCTTGGCTTTAATTTCCCATTGGTCCAAATGAGTGACAAACAAATTTTATAGAAAAATTCTCAAATACAATTGAGAAATCGGACTTACATGGTCTATAAGTATGGATCCTTGGCTTTAATTTCCCATTGGTCCAAATGAGTGACAAACAAATTTTATAGAAAAATTTTCAAATACAATTGAGAAATCGGACTTACATGGTCTATAAGTATGGATCCTTGGCTTTAATTTCCCATTGGTCCAAATGAGTGACAAACAAATTTTATAGAAAAATTCTCAAATACAATTGAGAAATCGGACTTACATAGTCTATAAGTATGGATCCTTGGCTTTAATTTCTCATTGGTCCAAATGAGTGACAAACAAATTTTATAGAAAAATTCTCAAATACAATTGAGAAATCGGACTTACATAGTCTATAAGTATGGATCCTTGGCTTTAATTTCCCATTGGTCCAAATGAGCGACAAACATAAATGTGCTCACAAATAGCCAAATGCCCGTAGAGCTGAACAAAATTTACACAATTTTAATCTTTAAAATTTTATAGAAAAATTCTCAAATACAATTGAGAAATAGGACTTACATAGTCTATAAGTATGGATCCTTGGCTTTAATTTCCCATTGGTCCAAATGAGCGACAAACAAATTTTATAGAAAAATTCTCAAATACAATTGAGAAATCGGACTTACATAGTCTATAAGTATGGATCCTTGGCTTTAATTTCCCATTGGTCCAAATGAGCGACAAACATAAATGTGCTCACAAATAGCCAAATGCCCGTAGAGCTGAACAAAATTTACACAATTTTAATCTTTAAAATTTTATAGAAAAATTCTCAAATACAATTGAGAAATAGGACTTACATAGTCTATAAGTATGGATCCTTGGCTTTAATTTCCCATTGGTCCAAATGAGCGACAAACAAATTTTATAGAAAAATTCTCAAACACAATTGAGAAATCGGACTTACATAGTCTATAAGTATGGATCCTTGGCTTTAATTTGCCATTGGTCCAAATGAGTGACAAACAAATTTTATAGAAAAATTCTCAAATACAATTGAGAAATCGGACTTACATAGTCTATAAGTATGGATCCTTGGCTTTAATTTCCCATTGGTCCAAATGAGCGACAAACAAATTTTATAGAAAAATTCTCAAACACAATTGAGAAATCGGACTTACATAGTCTATAAGTATGGATCCTTGGCTTTAATTTCCCATTGGTCCAAATGAGTGACAAACATAAATGTGCCCACAAATAGCCAAATGCCCGTAGAGCTGAACAAAATTTACACAATTTTAATCTTTAAAATTTTATAGAAAAATTCTCAAATACAATTGAGAAATCGGACTTACATAGTCTATAAGTATGGATCCTTGGCTTTAATTTCCCATTGGTCCAAATGAGTGACAAACAAATTTTATAGAAAAATTCTCAAATACAATTGAGAAATCGGACTTACATAGTCTATAAGTATGGATCCTTGGCTTTAATTTCCCATTGGTCCAAATGAGCGACAAACATAAATGTGCCCACAAATAGCCAAATGCCCGTAGAGCTGAACAAAATTTACACAATTTTAATCTTTAAAATTTTATAGAAAAATTCTCAAATACAATTGAGAAATCGGACTTACATAGTCTATAAGTATGGATCCTTGGCTTTAATTTCCCATTGGTCCAAATGAGCGACAAACATAAATGTGCCCACAAATAGCCAAATGCCCGTAGAGCTAAACAAAATTTACACAATTTTAATCTTTAAAATTTTATAGAAAAATTCTCAAATACAATTGAGAAATCGGACTTACATAGTCTATAAGTATGGATCCTTGGCTTTAATTTCCCATTGGTCCAAATGAGTGACAAACAAATTTTATAGAAAAATTCTCAAATACAATTGAGAAATCGGACTTACATAGTCTATAAGTATGGATCCTTGGCTTTAATTTCCCATTGGTCCAAATGAGTGACAAACAAATTTTATAGAAAAATTCTCAAATACAATTGAGAAATCGGACTTACATAGTCTATAAGTATGGATCCTTGGCTTTAATTTCCCATTGGTCCAAATGAGTGACAAACAAATTTTATAGAAAAATTCTCAAATACAATTGAGAAATCGGACTTACATAGTCTATAAGTATGGATCCTTGGCTTTAATTTCCCATTGGTCCAAATGAGTGACAAACAAATTTTATAGAAAAATTCTCAAATACAATTGAGAAATCGGACTTACATAGTCTATAAGTATGGATCCTTGGCTTTAATTTCCCATTGGTCCAAATGAGTGACAAACAAATTTTATAGAAAAATTCTCAAATACAATTGAGAAATCGGACTTACATAGTCTATAAGTATGGATCCTTGGCTTTAATTTCCCATTGGTCCAAATGAGTGACAAACAAATTTTATAGAAAAATTCTCAAATACAATTGAGAAATCGGACTTACATAGTCTATAAGTATGGATCCTTGGCTTTCATTTCCCATTGGTCCAAATGAGTGACAAACAAATTTTATAGAAAAATTCTCAAATACAATTGAGAAATCGGACTTACATAGTCTATAAGTATGGATCCTTGGCTTTAATTTCCCATTGGTCCAAATGAGTGACAAACAAATTTTATAGAAAAATTCTCAAATACAATTGAGAAATCGGACTTACATAGTCTATAAGTATGGATCCTTGGCTTTAATTTCCCATTGGTCCAAATGAGTGACAAACAAATTTTATAGAAAAATTCTCAAATACAATTGAGAAATCGGACTTACATAGTCTATAAGTATGGATCCTTGGCTTTAATTTCCCATTGGTCCAAATGAGCGACAAACATAAATGTGCCCACAAATAGCCAAATGCCCGTAGAGCTGAACAAAATTTACACAATTTTAATCTTTAAAATTTTATAGAAAAATTCTCAAATACAATTGAGAAATCGGACTTACATAGTCTATAAGTATGGATCCTTGGCTTTAATTTCCCATTGGTCCAAATGAGCGACAAACATAAATGTGCCCACAAATAGCCAAATGCCCGTAGAGCTGAACAAAATTTACACAATTTTAATCTTTAAAATTTTATAGAAAAATTCTCAAATACAATTGAGAAATCGGACTTACATAGTCTATAAGTATGGATCCTTGGCTTTAATTTCCCATTGGTCCAAATGAGTGACAAACAAATTTTACAGAAAAATTCTCAAATACAATTGAGAAATCGGACTTACATGGTCTATAAGTATGGATCCTTGGCTTTAATTTCCCATTGGTCCAAATGAGTGACAAACAAATTTTATAGAAAAATTTTCAAATACAATTGAGAAATCGGACTTACATGGTCTATAAGTATGGATCCTTGGCTTTAATTTCCCATTGGTCCAAATGAGTGACAAACAAATTTTATAGAAAAATTCTCAAATACAATTGAGAAATCGGACTTACATAGTCTATAAGTATGGATCCTTGGCTTTAATTTCTCATTGGTCCAAATGAGTGACAAACAAATTTTATAGAAAAATTCTCAAATACAATTGAGAAATCGGACTTATATAGTCTATAAGTATGGATCCTTGGCTTTCATTTCCCATTGGTCCAAATGAGTGACAAACAAATTTTATAGAAAAATTCTCAAATACAATTGAGAAATCGGACTTACATAGTCTATAAGTATGGATCCTTGGCTTTAATTTCCCATTGGTCCAAATGAGTGACAAACAAATTTTATAGAAAAATTCTCAAATACAATTGAGAAATCGGACTTACATAGTCTATAAGTATGGATCCTTGGCTTTAATTTCCCATTGGTCCAAATGAGTGACAAACAAATTTTATAGAAAAATTCTCAAATACAATTGAGAAATCGGACTTACATAGTCTATAAGTATGGATCCTTGCCTTTAATTTCCCATTGGTCCAAATGAGTGACAAACAAATTTTATAGAAAAATTCTCAAATACAATTGAGAAATCGGACTTACATAGTCTATAAGTATGGATCCTTGGCTTTAATTTCCCATTGGTCCAAATGAGTGACAAACAAATTTTATAGAAAAATTTTCAAATACAATTGAGTAATCGGACTTACATAGTCTATAAGTATGGATCCTTGGCTTTAATTTCCCATTGGTCCAAATGAGTGACAAACAAATTTTATAGAAAAATTCTCAAATACAATTGAGAAATCGGACTTACATAGTCTATAAGTATGGATCCTTGGCTTTAATTTCCCATTGGTCCAAATGAGTGACAAACAAATTTTATAGAAAAATTTTCAAATACAATTGAGTAATCGGACTTACATAGTCTATAAGTATGGATCCTTGGCTTTAATTTCCCATTGGTCCAAATGAGTGACAAACAAATTTTATAGAAAAATTTTCAAATACAATTGAGTAATCGGACTTACATAGTCTATAAGTATGGATCCTTGGCTTTAATTTCCCATTGGTCCAAATGAGTGACAAACAAATTTTATAGAAAAATTCTCAAATACAATTGAGAAATCGGACTTACATGGTCTATAAGTATGGATCCTTGGCTTTAATTTCCCATTGGTCCAAATGAGTGACAAACAAATTTTATAGAAAAATTTTCAAATACAATTGAGAAATCGGACTTACATGGTCTATAAGTATGGATCCTTGGCTTTAATTTCCCATTGGTCCAAATGAGTGACAAACAAATTTTATAGAAAAATTCTCAAATACAATTGAGAAATCGGACTTACATAGTCTATAAGTATGGATCCTTGGCTTTAATTTCTCATTGGTCCAAATGAGTGACAAACAAATTTTATAGAAAAATTCTCAAATACAATTGAGAAATCGGACTTACATAGTCTATAAGTATGGATCCTTGGCTTTCATTTCCCATTGGTCCAAATGAGTGACAAACAAATTTTATAGAAAAATTCTCAAATACAATTGAGAAATCGGACTTACATAGTCTATAAGTATGGATCCTTGGCTTTAATTTCCCATTGGTCCAAATGAGTGACAAACAAATTTTATAGAAAAATTCTCAAATACAATTGAGAAATCGGACTTACATAGTCTATAAGTATGGATCCTTGGCTTTAATTTCCCATTGGTCCAAATGAGTGACAAACAAATATTATAGAAAAATTCTCAAATACAATTGAGAAATCGGACTTACATAGTCTATAAGTATGGATCCTTGCCTTTAATTTCCCATTGGTCCAAATGAGTGACAAACAAATTTTATAGAAAAATTCTCAAATACAATTGAGAAATCGGACTTACATAGTCTATAAGTATGGATCCTTGGCTTTAATTTCCCATTGGTCCAAATGAGTGACAAACAAATTTTATAGAAAAATTTTCAAATACAATTGAGTAATCGGACTTACATAGTCTATAAGTATGGATCCTTGGCTTTAATTTCCCATTGGTCCAAATGAGTGACAAACAAATTTTATAGAAAAATTCTCAAATACAATTGAGAAATCGGACTTACATGGTCTATAAGTATGGATCCTTGGCTTTAATTTCCCATTGGTCCAAATGAGTGACAAACAAATTTTATAGAAAAATTCTCAAATACAATTGAGAAATCGGACTTACATAGTCTATAAGTATGGATCCTTGGCTTTAATTTCCCATTGGTCCAAATGAGTGACAAACAAATTTTATAGAAAAATTTTCAAATACAATTGAGAAATCGGACTTACATAGTCTATAAGTATGGATCCTTGGCTTTAATTTCCCATTGGTCCAAATGAGTGACAAACAAATTTTATAGAAAAATTCTCAAATACAATTGAGAAATCGGACTTACATGGTCTATAAGTATGGATCCTTGGCTTTAATTTCCCATTGGTCCAAATGAGTGACAAACAAATTTTATAGAAAAATTCTCAAATACAATTGAGAAATCGGACTTACATAGTCTATAAGTATAGATCCTTGGCTTTAATTTCCCATTGGTCCAAATGAGCGACAAACATAAATGTGCCCACAAATAGCCAAATGCCCGTAGAGCTGAACAAAATTTACACAATTTTAATCTTTAAAATTTTATAGAAAAATTCTCAAATACAATTGAGAAATCGGACTTACATAGTCTATAAGTATGGATCATTGGCTTTAATTTCCCATTGGTCCAAATGAGTGACAAACAAATTTTATAGAAAAATTCTCAAATACAATTGAGAAATCGGACTTACATGGTCTATAAGTATGGATCCTTGGCTTTAATTTCCCATTGGTCCAAATGAGTGACAAAAAAATTTTATAGAAAAATTTTCAAATACAATTGAGAAATCGGACTTACATAGTCTATAAGTATGGATCCTTGGCTTTAATTTCCCATTGGTCCAAATGAGCGACAAACATAAATGTACTCACAAATAGCCAAATGCCCGTAGAGCTGAACAAAATTTACACAATTTTAATCTTTAAAATTTTATAGAAAAATTCTCAAATACAATTGAGAAATCGGACTTACATGGTCTATAAGTATGGATCCTTGGCTTTAATTTCCCATTGGTCCAAATGAGTGACAAACAAATTTTATAGAAAAATTCTCAAATACAATTGAGAAATCGGACTTACATAGTCTATAAGTATGGATCCTTGGCTTTAATTTCCCATTGGTCCAAATGAGTGACAAACAAATTTTATAGAAAAATTTTCAAATACAATTGAGAAATCGGACTTACATAGTCTATAAGTATGGATCCTTGGCTTTAATTTCCCATTGGTCCAAATGAGCGACAAACATAAATGTGCCCACAAATAGCCAAATGCCCGTAGAGCTGAACAAAATTTACACAATTTTAATCTTTAAAATTTTATAGAAAAATTCTCAAATACAATTGAGAAATCGGACTTACATAGTCTATAAGTATGGATCCTTGGCTTTAATTTCCCATTGGTCCAAATGAGTGACAAACAAATTTTATAGAAAAATTTTCAAATACAATTGAGAAATCGGACTTACATGGTCTATAAGTATGGATCCTTGGCTTTAATTTCCCATTGGTCCAAATGAGTGACAAACAAATTTTATAGAAAAATTCTCAAATACAATTGAGAAATCGGACTTACATAGTCTATAAGTATGGATCCTTGGCTTTAATTTCCCATTGGTCCAAATGAGTGACAAACAAATTTTATAGAAAAATTCTCAAATACAATTGAGAAATCGGACTTACATAGTCTATAAGTATGGATCCTTGCCTTTAATTTCCCATTGGTCCAAATGAGTGACAAACAAATTTTATAGAAAAATTCTCAAATACAATTGAGAAATCGGACTTACATAGTCTATAAGTATGGATCCTTGGCTTTAATTTCCCATTGGTCCAAATGAGTGACAAACAAATTTTATAGAAAAATTTTCAAATACAATTGAGAAATCGGACTTACATAGTCTATAAGTATGGATCCTTGGCTTTAATTTCCCATTGGTCCAAATGAGTGACAAACAAATTTTATAGAAAAATTCTCAAATACAATTGAGAAATCGGACTTACATGGTCTATAAGTATGGATCCTTGGCTTTAATTTCCCATTGGTCCAAATGAGTGACAAACAAATTTTATAGAAAAATTCTCAAATACAATTGAGAAATCGGACTTACATAGTCTATAAGCCAAGGATCGGCTTTAATTTCCCATTGGTCCAAATGAGTGACAAACAAATTTTATAGAAAAATTCTCAAATACAATTGAGAAATCGGACTTACATAGTCTATAAGTATAGATCCTTGGCTTTAATTTCCCATTGGTCCAAATGAGCGACAAACATAAATGTGCCCACAAATAGCCAAATGCCCGTAGAGCTGAACAAAATTTACACAATTTTAATCTTTAAAATTTTATAGAAAAATTCTCAAATACAATTGAGAAATCGGACTTACATAGTCTATAAGTATGGATCATTGGCTTTAATTTCCCATTGGTCCAAATGAGTGACAAACAAATTTTATAGAAAAATTCTCAAATACAATTGAGAAATCGGACTTACATGGTCTATAAGTATGGATCCTTGGCTTTAATTTCCTATTGGTCCAAATGAGTGACAAAAAAATTTTATAGAAAAATTTTCAAATACAATTGAGAAATCGGACTTACATAGTCTATAAGTATGGATCCTTGGCTTTAATTTCCCATTGGTCCAAATGAGCGACAAACATAAATGTACTCACAAATAGCCAAATGCCCGTAGAGCTGAACAAAATTTACACAATTTTAATCTTTAAAATTTTATAGAAAAATTCTCAAATACAATTGAGAAATCGGACTTACATAGTCTATAAGTATGGATCATTGGCTTTAATTTCCCATTGGTCCAAATGAGTGACAAACAAATTTTATAGAAAAATTCTCAAATACAATTGAGAAATCGGACTTACATGGTCTATAAGTATGGATCCTTGGCTTTAATTTCCTATTGGTCCAAATGAGTGACAAAAAAATTTTATAGAAAAATTTTCAAATACAATTGAGAAATCGGACTTACATAGTCTATAAGTATGGATCCTTGGCTTTAATTTCCCATTGGTCCAAATGAGCGACAAACATAAATGTACTCACAAATAGCCAAATGCCCGTAGAGCTGAACAAAATTTACACAATTTTAATCTTTAAAATTTTATAGAAAAATTCTCAAATACAATTGAGAAATCGGACTTACATAGTCTATAAGTATGGATCCTTGGCTTTAATTTCCCATTGGTCCAAATGAGTGACAAACAAATTTTATAGAAAAATTTTCAAATACAATTGAGAAATCGGACTTACAAAGTCTATAAGTATGGATCCTTGGCTTTAATTTCCCATTGGTCCAAATGAGTGACAAACAAATTTTATAGAAAAATTCTCAAATACAATTGAGAAATCGGACTTACATAGTCTATAAGTATGGATCCTTGGCTTTAATTTCCCATTGGTCCAAATGAGTGACAAACAAATTTTATAGAAAAATTTTCAAATACAATTGAGAAATCGGACTTACATAGTCTATAAGTATGGATCCTTGGCTTTAATTTCCCATTGGTCCAAATGAGCGACAAACATAAATGTGCCCACAAATAGCCAAATGCCCGTAGAGCTGAACAAAATTTACACAATTTTAATCTTTAAAATTTTATAGAAAAATTCTCAAATACAATTGAGAAATCGGACTTACATAGTCTATAAGTATGGATCCTTGGCTTTAATTTCCCATTGGTCCAAATGAGTGACAAACAAATTTTATAGAAAAATTCTCAAATACAATTGAGAAATCGGACTTACATAGTCTATAAGTATGGATCCTTGGCTTTAATTTCCCATTGGTCCAAATGAGCGACAAACATAAATGTGCCCACAAATAGCCAAATGCCCGTAGAGCTGAACAAAATTTACACAATTTTAATCTTTAAAATTTTATAGAAAAATTCTCAAATACAATTGAGAAATCGGACTTACATAGTCTATAAGTATGGATCCTTGGCTTTAATTTCCCATTGGTCCAAATGAGTGACAAACAAATTTTATAGAAAAATTCTCAAATACAATTGAGAAATCGGACTTACATAGTCTATAAGTATGGATCCTTGGCTTTAATTTCCCATTGGTCCAAATGAGCGACAAACATAAATGTGCCCACAAATAGCCAAATGCCCGTAGAGCTGAACAAAATTTACACAATTTTAATCTTTAAAATTTTATAGAAAAATTCTCAAATACAATTAAGAAATCGGACTTACATAGTCTATAAGTATGGATCCTTGGCTTTAATTTCCCATTGGTCCAAATGACCGACAAACATAAATGTGCCCACAAATAGCCAAATGCCCGTAGAGCTGAACAAAATTTACACAATTTTAATCTTTAAAATTTTATAGAAAAATTCTCAAATACAATTGAGAAATCGGACTTACATAGTCTATAAGTATGGATGGATCCTTGGCTTTAATTTCCCATTGGTCCAAATGAGCGACAAACATAAATGTGCCCACAAATAGCCAAATGCCCGTAGAGCTGAACAAAATTTACACAATTTTAATCTTTAAAATTTTATAGAAAAATTCTCAAATACAATTGAGAAATCGGACTTACATAGTCTATAAGTATGGATCCTTGGCTTTAATTTCCCATTGGTCCAAATGACCGACAAACATAAATGTGCCCACAAATAGCCAAATGCCCGTAGAGCTGAACAAAATTTACACAATTTTAATCTTTAAAATTTTATAGAAAAATTCTCAAATACAATTGAGAAATCGGACTTACATAGTCTATAAGTATGGATCCTTGGCTTTAATTTCCCATTGGTCCAAATGAGTGACAAACAAATTTTATAGAAAAATTCTCAAATACAATTGAGAAATCGGACTTACATAGTCTATAAGTATGGATCCTTGGCTTTAATTTCCCATTGGTCCAAATGAGCGACAAACATAAATGTGCCCACAAATAGCCAAATGCCCGTAGAGCTGAACAAAATTTACACAATTTTAATCTTTAAAATTTTATAGAAAAATTCTCAAATACAATTAAGAAATCGGACTTACATAGTCTATAAGTATGGATCCTTGGCTTTAATTTCCCATTGGTCCAAATGAGTGACAAACAAATTTTATAGAAAAATTCTCATATACAATTGAGAAATCGGACTTACATAGTCTATAAGTATGGATCCTTGGCTTTAATTTCCCATTGGTCCAAATGAGCGACAAACATAAATGTGCCCACAAATAGCCAATTGCCCGTAGAGCTGAACAAAATTTACACAATTTTAATCTCTAAAATTTTATAGAAAAATTCTCAAATACAATTGAGAAATCGGACTTACATAGTCTATAAGTATGGATCCTTGGCTTTAATTTCCCATTGGTCCAAATGAGCGACAAACATAAATGTGCCCACAAATAGCCAAATGCCCGTAGAGCTGAACAAAATTTACACAATTTTAATCTTTAAAATTTTATAGAAAAATTCTCAAATACAATTAAGAAATCGGACTTACATAGTCTATAAGTATGGATCCTTGGCTTTAATTTCCCATTGGTCCAAATGAGTGACAAACAAATTTTATAGAAAAATTCTCAAATACAATTGAGAAATCGGACTTACATAGTCTATAAGTATGGATCCTTGGCTTTAATTTCCCATTGGTCCAAATGAGCGACAAACATAAATGTGCCCACAAATAGCCAAATGCCCGTAGAGCTGAACAAAATTTACACAATTTTAATCTTTAAAATTTTATAGAAAAATTCTCAAATACAATTAAGAAATCGGACTTACATAGTCTATAAGTATGGATCCTTGGCTTTAATTTCCCATTGGTCCAAATGACCGACAAACATAAATGTGCCCACAAATAGCCAAATGCCCGTAGAGCTGAACAAAATTTACACAATTTTAATCTTTAAAATTTTATAGAAAAATTCTCAAATACAATTAAGAAATCGGACTTACATAGTCTATAAGTATGGATCCTTGGCTTTAATTTCCCATTGGTCCAAATGAGTGACAAACAAATTTTATAGAAAAATTCTCAAATACAATTGAGAAATCGGACTTACATAGTCTATAAGTATGGATCCTTGGCCTTAATTTCCCATTGGTACAAATGAGCGACAAACATAAATGTGCCCACAAATAGCCAAATGCCCGTAGAGCTGAACAAAATTTACACAATTTTAATCTTTAAAATTTTATAGAAAAATTCTCAAATACAATTGAGAAATCGGACTTACATAGTCTATAAGTATGGATCCTTGGCTTTAATTTCCCATTGGTCCAAATGACCGACAAACATAAATGTGCCCACAAATAGCCAAATGCCCGTAGAGCTGAACAAAATTTACACAATTTTAATCTTTAAAATTTTATAGAAAAATTCTCAAATACAATTGAGAAATCGGACTTACATAGTCTATAAGTATGGATCCTTGGCTTTAATTTCCCATTGGTCCAAATGAGCGACAAACATAAATGTGCCCACAAATAGCCAAATGCCCGTAGAGCTGAACAAAATTTACACAATTTTAATGTTTAAAATTTTATAGAAAAATTCTCAAATACAATTGAGAAATCGGACTTACATAGTCTATAAGTATGGATCCTTGGCTTTAATTTCCCATTGGTCCAAATGAGCGACAAACATAAATGTGCCCACAAATAGCCAAATGCCCGTAGAGCTGAACAAAATTTACACAATTTTAATCTTTAAAATTTTATAGAAAAATTCTCAAATACAATTGAGAAATCGGACTTACATAGTCTATAAGTATGGATCCTTGGCTTTAATTTCCCATTGGTCCAAATGAGTGACAAACAAATTTTATAGAAAAATTCTCAAATACAATTGAGAAATCGGACTTACATAGTCTATAAGTATGGATCCTTGGCTTTAATTTCCCATTGGTCCAAATGAGCGACAAACATAAATGTGCCCACAAATAGCCAAATGCCCGTAGAGCTGAACAAAATTTACACAATTTTAATCTTTAAAATTTTATAGAAAAATTCTCAAATACAATTGAGAAATCGGACTTACATAGTCTATAAGTATGGATCATTGGCTTTAATTACCCATTGGTCCAAATGAGCGACAAACATAAATGTGCCCACAAATAGCCAAATGCCCGTAGAGCTGAACAAAATTTACACAATTTTAATCTTTAAAATTTTATAGAAAAATTCTCAAATACAACTGAGAAATCGGACTTACTATAAGTATGGATCCTTGGCTTTAATTTCCCATTGGTCCAAATGAGCGACAAACATAAATGTGCCCACAAATAGCCAAATGCCCGTAGAGCTGAACAAAATTTACACAATTTTAATCTTTAAAATTTTATAGAAAAATTCTCAAATACAATTGAGAAATCGGACTTACATAGTCTATAAGTATGGATCCTTGGCTTTAATTTCCCATTGGTCCAAATGAGCGACAAACATAAATGTGCCCACAAATAGCCAAATGCCCGTAGAGCTGAACAAAATTTACACAATTTTAAACTTTAAAATTTTATAGAAAAATTCTCAAATACAATTGAGAAATCGGACTTACATAGTCTACAAGTATGGATCCTTGGCTTTAATTTCCCATTGGTCCAAATGAGCGACAAACATAAATGTGCCCACAAATAGCCAAATGCCCGTAGAGCTGAACAAAATTTACACAATTTTAAACTTTAAAATTTTATAGAAAAATTCTCAAATACAATTGAGAAATCGGACTTACATAGTCTACAAGTATGGATCCTTGGCTTTAATTTCCCATTGGTCCAAATGAGCGACAAACATAAATGTGCCCACAAATAGCCAAATGCCCGTAGAGCTGAACAAAATTTACACAATTTTAATCTTTAAAATTTTATAGAAAAATTCTCAAATACAATTGAGAAATCGGACTTACATAGTCTATAAGTATGGATCCTTGGCTTTAATTTCCCATTGGTCCAAATGAGCGACAAACATAAATGTGCCCACAAATAGCCAAATGCCCGTAGAGCTGAACAAAATTTACACAATTTTAAACTTTAAAATTTTATAGAAAAATTCTCAAATACAATTGAGAAATCGGACTTACATAGTCTACAAGTATGGATCCTTGGCTTTAATTTCCCATTGGTCCAAATGAGCGACAAACATAAATGTGCCCACAAATAGCCAAATGCCCGTAGAGCTGAACAAAATTTACACAATTTTAAACTTTAAAATTTTATAGAAAAATTCTCAAATACAATTGAGAAATCGGACTTACATAGTCTACAAGTATGGATCCTTGGCTTTAATTTCCCATTGGTCCAAATGAGCGACAAACATAAATGTGCCCACAAATAGCCAAATGCCCGTAGAGCTGAACAAAATTTACACAATTTTAAACTTTAAAATTTTATAGAAAAATTCTCAAATACAATTGAGAAATCGGACTTACATAGTCTACAAGTATGGATCCTTGGCTTTAATTTCCCATTGGTCCAAATGAGCGACAAACATAAATGTGCCCACAAATAGCCAAATGCCCGTAGAGCTGAACAAAATTTACACAATTTTAATCTTTAAAATTTTATAGAAAAATTCTCAAATACAATTGAGAAATCGGACTTACATAGTCTACAAGTATGGATCCTTGGCTTTAATTTCCCATTGGTCCAAATGAGCGACAAACATAAATGTGCCCACAAATAGCCAAATGCCCGTAGAGCTGAACAAAATTTACACAATTTTAATCTTTAAAATTTTATAGAAAAATTCTCAAATACAATTGAGAAATCGGACTTACATAGTCTATAAGTATGGATCCTTGGCTTTAATTTCCCATTGGTCCAAATGAGCGACAAACATAAATGTGCCCACAAATAGCCAAATGCCCGTAGAGCTGAACAAAATTTACACAATTTTAAACTTTAAAATTTTATAGAAAAATTCTCAAATACAATTGAGAAATCGGACTTACATAGTCTACAAGTATGGATCCTTGGCTTTAATTTCCCATTGGTCCAAATGAGCGACAAACATAAATGTGCCCACAAATAGCCAAATGCCCGTAGAGCTGAACAAAATTTACACAATTTTAAACTTTAAAATTTTATAGAAAAATTCTCAAATACAATTGAGAAATCGGACTTACATAGTCTACAAGTATGGATCCTTGGCTTTAATTTCCCATTGGTCCAAATGAGCGACAAACATAAATGTGCCCACAAATAGCCAAATGCCCGTAGAGCTGAACAAAATTTACACAATTTTAATCTTTAAAATTTTATAGAAAAATTCTTAAATACAATTGAGAAATCGGACTTACATAGTCTATAAGTATGGATCCTTGGCTTTAATTTCCCATTGGTCCAAATGACCGACAAACATAAATGTGCCCACAAATAGCCAAATGCCCGTAGAGCTGAACAAAATTTACACAATTTTAATCTCTAAAATTTTATAGAAAAATTCTCAAATACAATTAAGAAATCGGACTTACATAGTCTATAAGTATGGATCCTTGGCTTTAATTTCCCATTGGTCCAAATGAGTGACAAACAAATTTTATAGAAAAATTCTCAAATACAATTGAGAAATCGGACTTACATAGTCTATAAGTATGGATCCTTGGCCTTAATTTCCCATTGGTACAAATGAGCGACAAACATAAATGTGCCCACAAATAGCCAAATGCCCGTAGAGCTGAACAAAATTTACACAATTTTAATCTTTAAAATTTTATAGAAAAATTCTCAAATACAATTGAGAAATCGGACTTACATAGTCTATAAGTATGGATCCTTGGCTTTAATTTCCCATTGGTCCAAATGACCGACAAACATAAATGTGCCCACAAATAGCCAAATGCCCGTAGAGCTGAACAAAATTTACACAATTTTAATCTTTAAAATTTTATAGAAAAATTCTCAAATACAATTGAGAAATCGGACTTACATAGTCTATAAGTATGGATCCTTGGCTTTAATTTCCCATTGGTCCAAATGAGCGACAAACATAAATGTGCCCACAAATAGCCAAATGCCCGTAGAGCTGAACAAAATTTACACAATTTTAAGGTTTAAAATTTTATAGAAAAATTCTCAAATACAATTGAGAAATCGGACTTACATAGTCTATAAGTATGGATCCTTGGCTTTAATTTCCCATTGGTCCAAATGAGCGACAAACATAAATGTGCCCACAAATAGCCAAATGCCCGTAGAGCTGAACAAAATTTACACAATTTTAATCTTTAAAATTTTATAGAAAAATTCTCAAATACAATTGAGAAATCGGACTTACATAGTCTATAAGTATGGATCCTTGGCTTTAATTTCCCATTGGTCCAAATGAGTGACAAACAAATTTTATAGAAAAATTCTCAAATACAATTGAGAAATCGGACTTACATAGTCTATAAGTATGGATCCTTGGCTTTAATTTCCCATTGGTCCAAATGAGCGACAAACATAAATGTGCCCACAAATAGCCAAATGCCCGTAGAGCTGAACAAAATTTACACAATTTTAATCTTTAAAATTTTATAGAAAAATTCTCAAATACAATTGAGAAATCGGACTTACATAGTCTATAAGTATGGATCATTGGCTTTAATTTCCCATTGGTCCAAATGAGCGACAAACATAAATGTGCCCACAAATAGCCAAATGCCCGTAGAGCTGAACAAAATTTACACAATTTTAATCTTTAAAATTTTATAGAAAAATTCTCAAATACAACTGAGAAATCGGACTTACTATAAGTATGGATCCTTGGCTTTAATTTCCCATTGGTCCAAATGAGCGACAAACATAAATGTGCCCACAAATAGCCAAATGCCCGTAGAGCTGAACAAAATTTACACAATTTTAATCTTTAAAATTTTATAGAAAAATTCTCAAATACAACTGAGAAATCGGACTTACTATAAGTATGGATCCTTGCCTTTAATTTCCCATTGGTCCAAATGAGCGACAAACATAAATGTGCCCACAAATAGCCAAATGCCCGTAGAGCTGAACAAAATTTACACAATTTTAAACTTTAAAATTTTATAGAAAAATTCTCAAATACAATTGAGAAATCGGACTTACATAGTCTACAAGTATGGATCCTTGGCTTTAATTTCCCATTGGTCCAAATGAGCGACAAACATAAATGTGCCCACAAATAGCCAAATGCCCGTAGAGCTGAACAAAATTTACACAATTTTAATCTTTAAAATTTTATAGAAAAATTCTCAAATACAATTGAGAAATCGGACTTACATAGTCTATAAGTATGGATCCTTGGCTTTAATTTCCCATTGGTCCAAATGAGCGACAAACATAAATGTGCCCACAAATAGCCAAATACCCGTAGAGCTGAACAAAATTTACACAATTTTAATCTTTAAAATTTTATAGAAAAATTCTCAAATACAATTAAGAAATCGGACTTACATAGTCTATAAGTATGGATCCTTGGCTTTAATTTCCCATTGGTCCAAATGAGTGACAAACAAATTTTATAGAAAAATTCTCAAATACAATTGAGAAATCGGACTTACATAGTCTATAAGTATGGATCCTTGGCTTTAATTTCCCATTGGTCCAAATGAGCGACAAACATAAATGTGCCCACAAATAGCCAAATGCCCGTAGAGGTGAACAAAATTTACACAATTTTAATCTTTAAAATTTTATAGAAAAATTCTCAAATACAATTGAGAAATCGGACTTACATAGTCTATAAGTATGGATCCTTGGCTTTAATTTCCCATTGGTCCAAATGAGCGACAAACATAAATGTGCCCACAAATAGCCAAATGCCCGTAGAGCTGAACAAAATTTACACAATTTTAATCTTTAAAATTTTATAGAAAAATTCTCAAATACAATTGAGAAATCGGACTTACATAGTCTATAAGTATGGATCCTTGGCTTTAATTTCCCATTGGTCCAAATGAGCGACAAACAAATTTTATAGAAAAATTCTCAAATACAATTGATAAATCGGACTTACATAGTCTATAAGTATGGATCCTTGGCTTTAATTTCCCATTGGTCCAAATGAGCGACAAACATAAATGTGCCCACAAATAGCCAAATGCCCGTAGAGCTGAACAAAATTTACACAATTTTAATCTTTAAAATTTTATAGAAAAATTCTCAAATACAATTGAGAAATCGGACTTACATAGTCTATAAGTATGGATCCTTGGCTTTAATTTCCCATTGGTCCAAATGAGCGACAAACATAAATGTGCCCACAAATAGCCAAATGCCCGTAGAGCTGAACAAAATTTACACAATTTTAATCTTTAAAATTTTATAGAAAAATTCTCAAATACAATTGAGAAATCGGACTTACATAGTCTATAAGTATGGATCCTTGGCTTTAATTTCCCATTGGTCCAAATGAGCGACAAACATAAATGTGCCCACAAATAGCCAAATGCCCGTAGAGCTGAACAAAATTTACACAATTTTAATCTTTAAAATTTTATAGAAAAATTCTCAAATACAATTGATAAATCGGACTTACATAGTCTATAAGTATGGATCCTTGGCTTTAATTTCCCATTGGTCCAAATGAGCGACAAACATAAATGTGCCCACAAATAGCCAAATGCCCGTAGAGCTGAACAAAATTTACACAATTTTAATCTTTAAAATTTTATAGAAAAATTCTCAAATACAATTAAGAAATCGGACTTACATAGTCTATAAGTATGGATCCTTGGCTTTAATTTCCCATTGGTCCAAATGAGTGACAAACAAATTTTATAGAAAAATTCTCAAATACAATTGAGAAATCGGACTTACATAGTCTATAAGTATGGATCCTTGGCTTTAATTTCCCATTGGTCCAAATGAGCGACAAACAAATGTGCCCACAAATAGCCAAATGCCCGTAGAGGTGAACAAAATTTACACAATTTTAATCTTTAAAATTTTATAGAAAAATTCTCAAATACAATTGAGAAATCGGACTTACATAGTCTATAAGTATGGATCCTTGGCTTTAATTTCCCATTGGTCCAAATGAGCGACAAACATAAATGTGCCCACAAATAGCCAAATGCCCGTAGAGCTGAACAAAATTTACACAATTTTAATCTTTAAAATTTTATAGAAAAATTCTCAAATACAATTGAGAAATCGGACTTACATAGTCTATAAGTATGGATCCTTGGCTTTAATTTCCCATTGGTCCAAATGAGCGACAAACAAATTTTATAGAAAAATTCTCAAATACAATTGAGAAATCGGACTTACATAGTCTATAAGTATGGATCCTTGGCTTTAATTTCCCATTGGTCCAAATGAGCGACAAACAAATTTTATAGAAAAATTCTCAAATACAATTGAGAAATCGGACTTACATAGTCTATAAGTATGGATCCTTGGCTTTAATTTCCCATTGGTCCAAATGAGTGACAAACAAATTTTATAGAAAAATTCTCAAATACAATTGAGAAATCGGACTTACATAGTCTATAATTATGGATCCTTGGCTTTAATTTCCCATTGGTCCAAATGAGCGACAAACATAAATGTGCCCACAAATAGCCAAATGCCCGTAGAGGTGAACAAAATTTACACAATTTTAATCTTTAAAATTTTATAGAAAAATTCTCAAATACAATTGAGAAATCGGACTTACATAGTCTATAAGTATGGATCCTTGGCTTTAATTTCCCATTGGTCCAAATGAGCGACAAACATAAATGTGCCCACAAATAGCCAAATGCCCGTAGAGCTGAACAAAATTTACACAATTTTAATCTTTAAAATTTTATAGAAAAATTCTCAAATACAATTGAGAAATCGGACTTACATAGTCTATAAGTATGGATCCTTGGCTTTAATTTCCCATTGGTCCAAATGAGCGACAAACAAATTTTATAGAAAAATTCTCAAATACAATTGAGAAATCGGACTTACATAGTCTATAAGTATGGATCCTTGGCTTTAATTTCCCATTGGTCCAAATGAGCGACAAACATAAATGTGCCCACAAATAGCCAAATGCCCGTAGAGCTGAACAAAATTTACACAATTTTAATCTTTAAAATTTTATAGAAAAATTCTCAAATACAATTGAGAAATCGGACTTACATAGTCTATAAGTATGGATCCTTGGCTTTAATTTCCCATTGGTCCAAATGAGTGACAAACAAATTTTATAGAAAAATTCTCAAATACAATTGAGAAATCGGATTTACATAGTCTATAAGTATGGATCCTTGGCTTTAATTTCCCATTGGTCCAAATGAGCGACAAACATAAATGTGCCCACAAATAGCCAAATGCCCGTAGAGCTGAACAAAATTTACACAATTTTAATCTTTAAAATTTTATAGAAAAATTCTCAAATACAATTGAGAAATCGGACTTATTAAGTCTATAAGTATGGATCCTTGGCTTTAATTTCCCATTGGTCCAAATGAGTGACAAAAAAATTTTATAGAAAAATTTTTAAATACAATTGAGAAATCGGACTAACATAGTCTATAAGTATGGATCCTTGGCTTTAATTTCCCATTGGTCCAAATGAGTGACAAACAAATTTTATAGAAAAATTCTCAAATACAATTGAGAAATCGGACTTACATAGTCTATAAGTATGGATCCTTGGCTTTAATTTCCCATTGGTCCAAATGAGCGACAAACATAAATGTGCCCACAAATAGCCAAATGCCCGTAGAGCTGAACAAAATTTACACAATTTTAATCTTTAAAATTTTATAGAAAAATTCTCAAATACAATTGAGAAATCGGACTTACATAGTCTATAAGTATGGATCCTTGGCTTTAATTTCCCATTGGTCCAAATGAGCGACAAACATAAATGTGCCCACAAATAGCCAATTGCCCGTAGAGCTGAACAAAATTTACACAATTTTAATCTTTAAAATTTTATAGAAAAATTCTCAAATACAATTGAGAAATCGGACTTACATAGTCTATAAGTATGGATCCTTGGCTTTAATTTCCCATTGGTCCAAATGAGTGACAAACAAATTTTATAGAAAAATTCTCAAATACAATTGAGAAATCGGACTTACATAGTCTATAAGTATGGATCCTTGGCTTTAATTTCCCATTGGTCCAAATGAGCGACAAACATAAATGTGCCCACAAATAGCCAAATGCCCGTAGAGCTGAACAAAATTTACACAATTTTAATCTTTAAAATTTTATAGAAAAATTCTCAAATACAATTAAGAAATCGGACTTACATAGTCTATAAGTATGGATCCTTGGCTTTAATTTCCCATTGGTCCAAATGAGTGACAAACAAATTTTATAGAAAAATTCTCAAATACAATTGAGAAATCGGACTTACATAGTCTATAAGTATGGATCCTTGGCTTTAATTTCCCATTGGTCCAAATGAGCGACAAACATAAATGTGCCCACAAATAGCCAATTGCCCGTAGAGCTGAACAAAATTTACACAATTTTAATCTTTAAAAGTTTATAGAAAAATTCTCAAATACAATTGAGAAATCGGACTTACATAGTCTATAAGTATGGATCCTTGGCTTTAATTTCCCATTGGTCCAAATGAGTGACAAACAAATTTTATAGAAAAATTCTCAAATACAATTGAGAAATCGGACTTACATAGTCTATAAGTATGGATCCTTGGCTTTAATTTCCCATTGGTCCAAATGAGCGACAAACATAAATGTGCCCACAAATAGCCAAATGCCCGTAGAGCTGAACAAAATTTACACAATTTTAATCTTTAAAATTTTATAGAAAAATTCTCAAATACAATTAAGAAATCGGACTTACATAGTCTATAAGTATGGATCCTTGGCTTTAATTTCCCATTGGTCCAAATGAGTGACAAACAAATTTTATAGAAAAATTCTCAAATACAATTGAGAAATCGGACTTACATAGTCTATAAGTATGGATCCTTGGCTTTAATTTCCCATTGGTCCAAATGAGCGACAAACATAAATGTGCCCACAAATAGCCAAATGCCCGTAGAGCTGAACAAAATTTACACAATTTTAATCTTTAAAATTTTATAGAAAAATTCTCAAATACAATTGAGAAATCGGACTTACATAGTCTATAAGTATGGATCCTTGGCTTTAATTTCCCATTGGTCCAAATGAGCGATAAACATAAATGTGCCCACAAATAGCCAAATGCCCGTAGAGCTGAACAAAATTTACACAATTTTAATCTTTAAAATTTTATAGAAAAATTCTCAAATACAATTGAGAAATCGGACTTACATAGTCTATAAGTATGGATCCTTGGCTTTAATTTCCCATTGGTCCAAATGAGTGACAAACAAATTTTATAGAAAAATTCTCAAATACAATTGAGAAATCGGACTTACATAGTCTATAAGTATGGATCCTTGGCTTTAATTTCCCATTGGTCCAAATGAGCGATAAACATAAATGTGCCCACAAATAGCCAAATGCCCGTAGAGCTGAACAAAATTTACACAATTTTAATCTTTAAAATTTTATAGAAAAATTCTCAAATACAATTGAGAAATCGGACTTACATAGTCTATAAGTATGGATCCTTGGCTTTAATTTCCCATTGGTCCAAATGAGCGACAAACATAAATGTGCCCACAAATAGCCAAATGCCCGTAGAGCTGAACAAAATTTACACAATTTTAATCTTTAAAATTTTATAGAAAAATTCTCAAATACAATTGAGAAATCGGACTTACATAGTCTATAAGTATGGATCCTTGGCTTTAATTTCCCATTGGTCCAAATGAGCGATAAACATAAATGTGCCCACAAATAGCCAAATGCCCGTAGAGCTGAACAAAATTTACACAATTTTAATCTTTAAAATTTTATAGAAAAATTCTCAAATACAATTGAGAAATCGGACTTACATAGTCTATAAGTATGGATCCTTGGCTTTAATTTCCCATTGGTCCAAATGAGTGACAAACAAATTTTATAGAAAAATTCTCAAATACAATTGAGAAATCGGACTTACATAGTCTATAAGTATGGATCCTTGGCTTTAATTTCCCATTGGTCCAAATGAGCGATAAACATAAATGTGCCCACAAATAGCCAAATGCCCGTAGAGCTGAACAAAATTTACACAATTTTAATCTTTAAAATTTTATAGAAAAATTCTCAAATACAATTGAGAAATCGGACTTACATAGTCTATAAGTATGGATCCTTGGCTTTAATTTCCCATTGGTCCAAATGAGCGACAAACATAAATGTGCCCACAAATAGCCAAATGCCCGTAGAGCTGAACAAAATTTACACAATTTTAATCTTTAAAATTTTATAGAAAAATTCTCAAATACAATTAAGAAATCGGACTTACATAGTCTATAAGTATGGATCCTTGGCTTTAATTTCCCATTGGTCCAAATGAGTGACAAACAAATTTTATAGAAAAATTCTCAAATACAATTGAGAAATCGGACTTACATAGTCTATAAGTATGGATCCTTGGCTTTAATTTCCCATTGGTCCAAATGAGCGACAAACATAAATGTGCCCACAAATAGCCAAATGCCCGTAGAGCTGAACAAAATTTACACAATTTTAATCTTTAAAATTTTATAGAAAAATTCTCAAATACAATTGAGAAATCGGACTTACATAGTCTATAAGTATGGATCCTTGGCTTTAATTTCCCATTGGTCCAAATGAGCGACAAACATAAATGTGCCCACAAATAGCCAATTGCCCGTAGAGCTAAACAAAATTTACACAATTTTAAACTTTAAAATTTTATAGAAAAATTCTCAAATACAATTGATAAATCGGACTTACATAGTCTATAAGTATGGATCCTTGGCTTTAATTTCTCATTGGTCCAAATGAGCGACAAACATAAATGTGCCCACAAATAGCCAAATGCCCGTAGAGCTGAACAAAATTTACACAATTTTAATCTTTAAAATTTTATAGAAAAATTCTCAAATACAATTAAGAAATCGGACTTACATAGTCTATAAGTATGGATCCTTGGCTTTAATTTCCCATTGGTCCAAATGAGTGACAAACAAATTTTATAGAAAAATTCTCAAATACAATTGAGAAATCGGACTTACATAGTCTATAAGTATGGATCCTTGGCTTTAATTTCCCATTGGTCCAAATGAGCGGCAAACATAAATGTGCCCACAAATAGCCAAATGCCCGTAGAGCTGAACAAAATTTACACAATTTTAATCTTTAAAATTTTATAGAAAAATTCTCAAATACAATTGAGAAATCGGACTTACATAGTCTATAAGTATGGATCTTTGGCTTTAATTTCCCATTGGTCCAAATGAGTGACAAACAAATTTTATAGAAAAATTCTCAAATACAATTGAGAAATCGGACTTACATAGTCTATAAGTATGGATCCTTGGCTTTAATTTCCCATTGGTCCAAATGAGCGGCAAACATAAATGTGCCCACAAATAGCCAAATGCCCGTAGAGCTGAACAAAATTTACACAATTTTAATCTTTAAAATTTTATAGAAAAATTCTCAAATACAATTGAGAAATCGGACTTACATAGTCTATAAGTATGGATCCTTGGCTTTAATTTCCCATTGGTCCAAATGAGCGACAAACATAAATGTGCCCACAAATAGCCAAATGCCCGTAGAGCTGAACAAAATTTACACAATTTTAATCTTTAAAATTTTATAGAAAAATTCTCAAATACAATTGAGAAATCGGACTTACATAGTCTATAAGTATGTATCCTTGGCTTTAATTTCCCATTGGTCCAAATGAGCGACAAACATAAATGTGCCCACAAATAGCCAAATGCCCGTAGAGCTGAACAAAATTTACACAATTTTAATCTTTAAAATTTTATAGAAAAATTCTCAAATACAATTGAGAAATCGGACTTACATAGTCTATAAGTATGGATCCTTGGCTTTAATTTCCCATTGGTCCAAATGACCGACAAACATAAATGTGCCCACAAATAGCCAAATGCCCGTAGAGCTGAACAAAATTTACACAATTTTAATCTTTAAAATTTTATAGAAAAATTCTCAAATACAATTAAGAAATCGGACTTACATAGTCTATAAGTATGGATCCTTGGCTTTAATTTCCCATTGGTCCAAATGAGCGACAAACATAAATGTGCCCACAAATAGCCAAATGCCCGTAGAGCTGAACAAAATTTACACAATTTTAATCTTTAAAATTTTATAGAAAAATTCTCAAATACAATTGAGAAATCGGACTTACATAGTCTATAAGTATGGATCCTTGGCTTTAATTTCCCATTGGTCCAAATGAGTGACAAACAAATTTTATAGAAAAATGTTCAAATACAATTGAGAAATCGGACTAACATAGTCTATAAGTATGGATCCTTGGCTTTAATTTCCCATTGGTCCAAATGAGTGACAAACAAATTTTATAGAAAAATTCTCAAATACAATTGAGAAATCGGACTTACATAGTCTATAAGTATGGATCCTTGGCTTTAATTTCCCATTGGTCCAAATGAGCGACAAACATAAATGTGCCCACAAATAGCCAAATGCCCGTAGAGCTGAACAAAATTTACACAATTTTAATCTTTAAAATTTTATAGAAAAATTCTCAAATACAATTGAGAAATCGGACTTACATAGTCTATAAGTATGGATCCTTGGCTTTAATTTCCCATTGGTCCAAATGAGCGACAAACATAAATGTGCCCACAAATAGCCAATTGCCCGTAGAGCTGAACAAAATTTACACAATTTTAATCTTTAAAATTTTATAGAAAAATTCTCAAATACAATTGAGAAATCGGACTTACATAGTCTATAAGTATGGATCCTTGGCTTTAATTTCCCATTGGTCCAAATGAGTGACAAACAAATTTTATAGAAAAATTCTCAAATACAATTGAGAAATCGGACTTACATAGTCTATAAGTATGGATCCTTGGCTTTAATTTCCCATTGGTCCAAATGAGCGACAAACATAAATGTGCCCACTAATAGCCAAATGCCCGTAGAGCTGAACAAAATTTACACAATTTTAATCTTTAAAATTTTATAGAAAAATTATCAAATACAATTGAGAAATCGGACTTACATAGTCTATAAGTATGGATCCTTGGCTTTAATTTCCCATTGGTCCAAATGAGTGACAAACAAATTTTATAGAAAAATTCTCAAATACAATTGAGAAATCGGACTTACATAGTCTATAAGTATGGATCCTTGGCCTTAATTTCCCATTGGTACAAATGAGCGACAAACATAAATGTGCCCACAAATAGCCAAATGCCCGTAGAGCTGAACAAAATTTACACAATTTTAATCTTTAAAATTTTATAGAAAAATTCTCAAATACAATTGAGAAATCGGACTTACATAGTCTATAAGTATGGATCCTTGGCTTTAATTTCCCATTGGTCCAAATGAGTGACAAACAAATTTTATAGAAAAATTCTAAAATACAATTGAGAAATCGGACTTACATAGTCTATAAGTATGGATCCTTGGCCTTAGTTTCCCATTGGTACAAATGAGCGACAAACATAAATGTGCCCACAAATAGCCAAATGCCCGTAGAGCTGAACAAAATTTACACAATTTTAATCTTTAAAATTTTATAGAAAAATTCTCAAATACAATTGAGAAATCGGACTTACATAGTCTATAAGTATGGATCCTTGGCTTTAATTTCCCATTGGTCCAAATGACCGACAAACATAAATGTGCCCACAAATAGCCAAATGCCCGTAGAGCTGAACAAAATTTACACAATTTTAATCTTTAAAATTTTATAGAAAAATTCTCAAATACAATTAAGAAATCGGACTTACATAGTCTATAAGTATGGATCCTTGGCTTTAATTTCCCATTGGTCCAAATGAGTGACAAACAAATTTTATAGAAAAATTCTCAAATACAATTGAGAAATCGGACTTACATAGTCTATAAGTATGGATCCTTGGCTTTAATTTCCCATTGGTCCAAATGAGCGACAAACATAAATGTGCCCACAAATAGCCAAATGCCCGTAGAGCTAAACAAAATTTACACAATTTTAATCTTTAAAATTTTATAGAAAAATTCTCAAATACAGTTGAGAAATCGGACTTACATAGTCTATAAGTATGGATCCTTGGCTTTAATTTCCCATTGGTCCAAATGAGCGACAAACATAAATGTGCCCACAAATAGCCAAATGCCCGTAGAGCTGAACAAAATTTACACAATTTTAATCTCTAAAATTTTATAGAAAAATTCTCAAATACAATTAAGAAATCGGACTTACATAGTCTATAAGTATGGATCCTTGGCTTTAATTTCCCATTGGTCCAAATGAGTGACAAACAAATTTTATAGAAAAATTCTCAAATACAATTGAGAAATCGGACTTACATAGTCTATAAGTATGGATCCTTGGCTTTAATTTCCCATTGGTCCAAATGAGCGACAAACAAATTTTATAGAAAAATTCTCAAATACAATTGATAAATCGGACTTACATAGTCTATAAGTATGGATCCTTGGCTTTAATTTCCCATTGGTCCAAATGAGCGACAAACATAAATGTGCCCACAAATAGCCAAATGCCCGTAGAGCTGAACAAAATTTACACAATTTTAATCTTTAAAATTTTATAGAAAAATTCTCAAATACAATTAAGAAATCGGACTTACATAGTCTATAAGTATGGATCCTTGGCTTTAATTTCCCATTGGTCCAAATGAGTGACAAACAAATTTTATAGAAAAATTCTCAAATACAATTGAGAAATCGGACTTACATAGTCTATAAGTATGGATCCTTGGCTTTAATTTCCCATTGGTCCAAATGAGCGACAAACAAATGTGCCCACAAATAGCCAAATGCCCGTAGAGGTGAACAAAATTTACACAATTTTAATCTTTAAAATTTTATAGAAAAATTCTCAAATACAATTGAGAAATCGGACTTACATAGTCTATAAGTATGGATCCTTGGCTTTAATTTCCCATTGGTCCAAATGAGCGACAAACATAAATGTGCCCACAAATAGCCAAATGCCCGTAGAGCTGAACAAAATTTACACAATTTTAATCTTTAAAATTTTATAGAAAAATTCTCAAATACAATTGAGAAATCGGACTTACATAGTCTATAAGTATGGATCCTTGGCTTTAATTTCCCATTGGTCCAAATGAGTGACAAACAAATTTTATAGAAAAATTCTCAAATACAATTGAGAAATCGGACTTACATAGTCTATAAGTATGGATCCTTGGCTTTAATTTCCCATTGGTCCAAATGAGCGACAAACATAAATGTGCCCACAAATAGCCAAATGCCCGTAGAGCTGAACAAAATTTACACAATTTTAATCTTTAAAATTTTATAGAAAAATTCTCAAATACAATTAAGAAATCGGACTTACATAGTCTATAAGTATGGATCCTTGGCTTTAATTTCCCATTGGTCCAAATGAGTGACAAACAAATTTTATAGAATAATTCTCAAATACAATTGAGAAATCGGACTTACATAGTCTATAATTATGGATCCTTGGCTTTAATTTCCCATTGGTCCAAATGAGCGACAAACATAAATGTGCCCACAAATAGCCAAATGCCCGTAGAGGTGAACAAAATTTACACAATTTTAATCTTTAAAATTTTATAGAAAAATTCTCAAATACAATTGAGAAATCGGACTTACATAGTCTATAAGTATGGATCCTTGGCTTTAATTTCCCATTGGTCCAAATGAGCGACAAACATAAATGTGCCCACAAATAGCCAAATGCCCGTAGAGCTGAACAAAATTTACACAATTTTAATCTTTAAAATTTTATAGAAAAATTCTCAAATACAATTGAGAAATCGGACTTACATAGTCTATAAGTATGGATCCTTGGCTTTAATTTCCCATTGGTCCAAATGAGTGACAAACAAATTTTATAGAAAAATTCTCAAATACAATTGAGAAATCGGATTTACATAGTCTATAAGTATGGATCCTTGGCTTTAATTTCCCATTGGTCCAAATGAGCGACAAACATAAATGTGCCCACAAATAGCCAAATGCCCGTAGAGCTGAACAAAATTTACACAATTTTAATCTTTAAAATTTTATAGAAAAATTCTCAAATACAATTGAGAAATCGGACTTATATAGTCTATAAGTATGGATCCTTGGCTTTAATTTCCCATTGGTCCAAATGAGTGACAAACAAATTTTATAGAAAAATTTTTAAATACAATTGAGAAATCGGACTAACATAGTCTATAAGTATGGATCCTTGGCTTTAATTTCCCATTGGTCCAAATGAGTGACAAACAAATTTTATAGAAAAATTCTCAAATACAATTGAGAAATCGGACTTACATAGTCTATAAGTATGGATCCTTGGCTTTAATTTCCCATTGGTCCAAATGAGCGACAAACATAAATGTGCCCACAAATAGCCAAATGCCCGTAGAGCTGAACAAAATTTACACAATTTTAATCTTTAAAATTTTATAGAAAAATTCTCAAATACAATTGAGAAATCGGACTTACATAGTCTATAAGTATGGATCCTTGGCTTTAATTTCCCATTGGTCCAAATGAGCGACAAACATAAATGTGCCCACAAATAGCCAATTGCCCGTAGAGCTGAACAAAATTTACACAATTTTAATCTTTAAAATTTTATAGAAAAATTCTCAAATACAATTGAGAAATCGGACTTACATAGTCTATAAGTATGGATCCTTGGCTTTAATTTCCCATTGGTCCAAATGAGTGACAAACAAATTTTATAGAAAAATTCTCAAATACAATTGAGAAATCGGACTTACATAGTCTATAAGTATGGATCCTTGGCTTTAATTTCCCATTGGTCCAAATGAGCGACAAACATAAATGTGCCCACAAATAGCCAAATGCCCGTAGAGCTGAACAAAATTTACACAATTTTAATCTTTAAAATTTTATAGAAAAATTCTCAAATACAATTAAGAAATCGGACTTACATAGTCTATAAGTATGGATCCTTGGCTTTAATTTCCCATTGGTCCAAATGAGCGACAAACATAAATGTGCCCACAAATAGCCAATTGCCCGTAGAGCTGAACAAAATTTACACAATTTTAATCTTTAAAATTTTATAGAAAAATTCTCAAATACAATTGAGAAATCGGACTTACATAGTCTATAAGTATGGATCCTTGGCTTTAATTTCCCATTGGTCCAAATGAGCGACAAACATAAATGTGCCCACAAATAGCCAAATGCCCGTAGAGCTGAACAAAATTTACACAATTTTAATCTTTAAAATTTTATAAAAAAATTCTCAAATACAATTAAGAAATCAGACTTACATAGTCTATAAGTATGGATCCTTGGCTTTAATTTCCCATTGGTCCAAATGAGTGACAAACAAATTTTATAGAAAAATTCTCAAATACAATTGAGAAATCGGACTTACATAGTCTATAAGTATGGATCCTTGGCTTTAATTTCCCATTGGTCCAAATGAGTGACAAACAAATTTTATAGAAAAATTCTCAAATACAATTGAGAAATCGGACTTACATAGTCTATAAGTATGGATCCTTGGCTTTAATTTCCCATTGGTCCAAATGAGCGACAAACATAAATGTGCCCACAAATAGCCAATTGCCCGTAGAGCTGAACAAAATTTACACAATTTTAATCTTTAAAATTTTATAGAAAAATTCTCAAATACAATTGAGAAATCGGACTTACATAGTCTATAAGTATGGATCCTTGGCTTTAATTTCCCATTGGTCCAAATGAGCGACAAACATAAATGTGCCCACAAATAGCCAAATGCCCGTAGAGCTGAACAAAATTTACACAATTTTAATCTTTAAAATTTTATAAAAAAATTCTCAAATACAATTAAGAAATCAGACTTACATAGTCTATAAGTATGGATCCTTGGCTTTAATTTCCCATTGGTCCAAATGAGTGACAAACAAATTTTATAGAAAAATTCTCAAATACAATTGAGAAATCGGACTTACATAGTCTATAAGTATGGATCCTTGGCTTTAATTTCCCATTGGTCCAAATGAGTGACAAACAAATTTTATAGAAAAATTCTCAAATACAATTGAGAAATCGGACTTACATAGTCTATAAGTATGGATCCTTGGCTTTAATTTCTCATTGGTCCAAATGAGTGACAAACAAATTTTATAGAAAAATTCTCAAATACAATTGAGAAATCGGACTTACATAGTCTATAAGTATGGATCCTTGGCTTTAATTTCTCATTGGTCCAAATGAGTGACAAACAAATTTTATAGAAAAATTCTCAAATACAATTGAGAAATCAGACTTACATAGTCTATAAGTATGGATCCTTGGCTTTAATTTCCCATTGGTCCAAATGAGTGACAAACAAATTTTATAGAAAAATTCTCAAATACAATTGAGAAATCGGACTTACATAGTCTATAAGTATGGATCCTTGGCTTTAATTTCTCATTGGTCCAAATGAGTGACAAACAAATTTTATAGAAAAATTCTCAAATACAATTGAGAAATCGGACTTACATAGTCTATAAGTATGGATCCTTGGCCTTAATTTCCCATTGGTACAAATGAGCGACAAACATAAATGTGCCCACAAATAGCCAAATGCCCGTAGAGCTGAACAAAATTTACACAATTTTAATCTTTAAAATTTTATAGAAAAATTCTCAAATACAATTAAGAAATCGGACTTACATAGTCTATAAGTATGGATCCTTGGCTTTAATTTCCCATTGGTCCAAATGAGCGACAAACATAAATGTGCCCACAAATAGCCAATTGCCCGTAGAGCTGAACAAAATTTACACAATTTTAATCTTTAAAATTTTATAGAAAAATTCTCAAATACAATTGAGAAATCGGACTTACATAGTCTATAAGTATGGATCCTTGGCTTTAATTTCCCATTGGTCCAAATGAGCGACAAACATAAATGTGCCCACAAATAGCCAAATGCCCGTAGAGCTGAACAAAATTTACACAATTTTAATCTTTAAAATTTTATAAAAAAATTCTCAAATACAATTAAGAAATCAGACTTACATAGTCTATAAGTATGGATCCTTGGCTTTAATTTCCCATTGGTCCAAATGAGTGACAAACATAAATGTGCCCACAAATAGCCAATTGCCCGTAGAGCTGAACAAAATTTACACAATTTTAATCTTTAAAATTTTATAGAAAAATTCTCAAATACAATTGAGAAATCGGACTTACATAGTCTATAAGTATGGATCCTTGGCTTTAATTTCCCATTGGTCCAAATGAGCGACAAACATAAATGTGCCCACAAATAGCCAAATGCCCGTAGAGCTGAACAAAATTTACACAATTTTAATCTTTAAAATTTTATAAAAAAATTCTCAAATACAATTAAGAAATCAGACTTACATAGTCTATAAGTATGGATCCTTGGCTTTAATTTCCCATTGGTCCAAATGAGTGACAAACAAATTTTATAGAAAAATTCTCAAATACAATTGAGAAATCGGACTTACATAGTCTATAAGTATGGATCCTTGGCTTTAATTTCCCATTGGTCCAAATGAGTGACAAACAAATTTTATAGAAAAATTCTCAAATACAATTGAGAAATCGGACTTACATAGTCTATAAGTATGGATCCTTGGCTTTAATTTCCCATTGGTCCAAATGAGCGACAAACATAAATGTGCCCACAAATAGCCAATTGCCCGTAGAGCTGAACAAAATTTACACAATTTTAATCTTTAAAATTTTATAGAAAAATTCTCAAATACAATTGAGAAATCGGACTTACATAGTCTATAAGTATGGATCCTTGGCTTTAATTTCCCATTGGTCCAAATGAGCGACAAACATAAATGTGCCCACAAATAGCCAAATGCCCGTAGAGCTGAACAAAATTTACACAATTTTAATCTTTAAAATTTTATAAAAAAATTCTCAAATACAATTAAGAAATCAGACTTACATAGTCTATAAGTATGGATCCTTGGCTTTAATTTCCCATTGGTCCAAATGAGTGACAAACAAATTTTATAGAAAAATTCTCAAATACAATTGAGAAATCGGACTTACATAGTCTATAAGTATGGATCCTTGGCTTTAATTTCCCATTGGTCCAAATGAGTGACAAACAAATTTTATAGAAAAATTCTCAAATACAATTGAGAAATCGGACTTACATAGTCTATAAGTATGGATCCTTGGCTTTAATTTCTCATTGGTCCAAATGAGTGACAAACAAATTTTATAGAAAAATTCTCAAATACAATTAAGAAATCAGACTTACATAGTCTATAAGTATGGATCCTTGGCTTTAATTTCCCATTGGTCCAAATGAGTGACAAACAAATTTTATAGAAAAATTCTCAAATACAATTGAGAAATCGGACTTACATAGTCTATAAGTATGGATCCTTGGCTTTAATTTCCCATTGGTCCAAATGAGTGACAAACAAATTTTATAGAAAAATTCTCAAATACAATTGAGAAATCGGACTTACATAGTCTATAAGTATGGATCCTTGGCTTTAATTTCCCATTGGTCCAAATGAGTGACAAACAAATTTTATAGAAAAATTCTCAAATACAATTGAGAAATCGGACTTACATAGTCTATAAGTATGGATCCTTGGCTTTAATTTCCCATTGGTCCAAATGAGTGACAAACAAATTTCATAGAAAAATTCTCAAATACAATTGAGAAATCAGACTTACATAGTCTATAAGTATGGATCCTTGGCTTTAATTTCCCATTGGTCCAAATGAGTGACAAACAAATTTTATAGAAAAATTCTCAAATACAATTGAGAAATCGGACTTACATAGTCTATAAGTATGGATCCTTGGCTTTAATTTCTCATTGGTCCAAATGAGTGACAAACAAATTTTATAGAAAAATTCTCAAATACAATTGAGAAATCGGACTTACATAGTCTATAAGTATGGATCCTTGGCCTTAATTTCCCATTGGTACAAATGAGCGACAAACATAAATGTGCCCACAAATAGCCAAATGCCCGTAGAGCTGAACAAAATTTACACAATTTTAATCTTTAAAATTTTATAGAAAAATTCTCAAATACAATTGAGAAATCGGACTTACATAGTCTATAAGTATGGATCCTTGGCTTTAATTTCCCATTGGTCCAAATGACCGACAAACATAAATGTGCCCACAAATAGCCAAATGCCCGTAGAGCTGAACAAAATTTACACAATTTTAATCTTTAAAATTTTATAGAAAAATTCTCAAATACAATTAAGAAATCGGACTTACATAGTCTATAAGTATGGATCCTTGGCTTTAATTTCCCATTGGTCCAAATGACCGACAAACATAAATGTGCCCACAAATAGCCAAATGCCCGTAGAGCTGAACAAAATTTACACAATTTTAATCTCTAAAATTTTATAGAAAAATTCTCAAATACAATTAAGAAATCGGACTTACATAGTCTATAAGTATGGACCCTTGGCTTTAATTTCCCATTGGTCCAAATGAGTGACAAACAAATTTTATAGAAAAATTCTCAAATACAATTGAGAAATCGGACTTACATAGTCTATAAGTATGGATCCTTGGCTTTAATTTCCCATTGGTCCAAATGAGCGACAAACATAAATGTGCCCACAAATAGCCAAATGCCCGTAGAGCTAAACAAAATTTACACAATTTTAATCTTTAAAATTTTATAGAAAAATTCTCAAATACAGTTGAGAAATCGGACTTACATAGTCTATAAGTATGGATCCTTGGCTTTAATTTCCCATTGGTCCAAATGAGCGACAAACATAAATGTGCCCACAAATAGCCAAATGCCCGTAGAGCTGAACAAAATTTACACAATTTTAATCTTTAAAATTTTATAGAAAAATTCTCAAATACAATTGAGAAATCGGACTTACATAGTCTATAAGTATGGATCCTTGGCTTTAATTTCCCATAGGTCCAAATGAGTGACAAACAAATTTTATAGAAAAATTCTCAAATACAATTGAGAAATCGGATTTACATAGTCTATAAGTATGGATCCTTGGCTTTAATTTCCATTGGTCCAAATGAGCGACAAACATAAATGTGCCCACAAATAGCCAAATGCCCGTAGAGCTGAACAAAATTTACACAATTTTAATCTTTAAAATTTTATAGAAAAATTCTCAAATACAATTGAGAAATCGGACTTATATAGTCTATAAGTATGGATCCTTGGCTTTAATTTCCCATTGGTCCAAATGAGTGACAAACAAATTTTATAGAAAAATTTTTAAATACAATTGAGAAATCGGACTAACATAGTCTATAAGTATGGATCCTTGGCTTTAATTTCCCATTGGTCCAAATGAGTGACAAACAAATTTTATAGAAAAATTCTCAAATACAATTGAGAAATCGGACTTACATAGTCTATAAGTATGGATCCTTGGCTTTAATTTCCCATTGGTCCAAATGAGCGACAAACATAAATGTGCCCACAAATAGCCAAATGCCCGTAGAGCTGAACAAAATTTACACAATTTTAATCTTTAAAATTTTATAGAAAAATTCTCAAATACAATTGAGAAATCGGA